>CM061280.1:104596915-105846915 GCA_030848825.1 Tadarida brasiliensis | reverse complement strand
TTTCTATTTTCTTTCTTTGTTTGTTTTGCTCATTAGATTCCACATGTAAGTGAAATCATGGGTGGGAGAGATAGAAGAGAGTAAAGGGGGGATAAATGGTGACAGAATGAGACTTGACTTTGGATGGTGCCTGCATAATGCAATATACAGATGATGTATTATAGAAGTGTGTACCTGATATCTATATCATTTTATTAACCAATGTCACCTCAATAAATTCAATACAATTTTTTTTAAATTAAAAAAAAAACTTTTTTGAAGTATAACATACATACAATTAAATATATCAATCTTAAACTGGATGAATTCTTACACTTGTATAGCCACAATCCAGATCGTTGTACAGAACATCCCTGTCATTGAGAAAGCTTCCTCAAGCCTCTTTCTACTTTATCTCACTCAGGTAATCATTAATGACTTCTGCCTGTTCTGAACTTCATATAAATAAAATCATACCATATGTCCTCTTTTGTGCCTAGCCTTCTTTTCTCTAAAAAAAAAAAAAAAAAAATGCCTCTGTTTTTGTATGTAGTGCTAGTTCATTCCTTTTTATTGCTGTATTGTGTGAATATACTACAATTTACTCGTCTGTTTATCTGCTGTTGGAAATTAGTTACTTCTAGTGTTTGGCCATTAGATACAACGCCATTGTGAAATGTTAATCTCAAAAGAAAAGGCAAGATGGCTGAAGCCTAAGGATGTTCTGTCCCCTTTCTCCTAGCACAGGACTAGACTTGAGGCTTAACTGCAGAATATTCTACTTGAAAAACCACCTGAAAATAGTTGATTGGAAATACTGTGAGTGGAGAGCACAGAGAGAGGACAGAAGAAGAGGCAGAGTGAGTGAGCCAACTCACGCAGCTGAGCAGCATGGCTTGGAAGACAGAGGGATGGTGTGGCAGTGCAACTCCTGCTGCCTGGGAGTGGGGGCACTCAGCTCCACACAAAGATCCACAAATGAGCAACAGAGAAGGGAAGGGGAGCCCATGTAGCAGCAGACAGTGAAAATCAGAGGTGACTCAGCCCACTGGGTGGGCTCAGACAGCACTATCCCAGGTTAAAAGCAAGTGCTTGGTTACAACACCAGCCTGGGAAGCTCATCCTGATTGTGGTTGGTGGGAGGGACCACAAAGCAGAACTACAGACCTGCAGAGGGATCTGAGTGGATCACCCAGCAGTGAACCCGAGGGGCTGATTATTTTCTGGAAAAAAAACGTTGATGGGGGCTAATCAGAGTGCCCAGGGAAAGAGGCAAGATCCTCCTCACCTTGAGTGAAGAGGCATCCCTTCCCCCATCTGTGGAACAGCTTTGGGCTGGAAATAAGTATGCCAGCAGCTGAGCCTGGTGGCACTGGGAATTCGGACATCTGGCTGGGTGGGAGCCTGGGCAGAAGACCCTCCCAGTGAGAGCTAGCCATGCTGAAAAACTAGAGAGCCAAGCAGGGCAACATTTTATCTTGTTTTTTTTTTTTTTTCTAGCCTCCGCTGCTTGAGGTAGTGACCAGGGAGTGCCAGCACCCCAGGCAGAGTTGAGGCATTAGAAGGAGAGGAAGCATCTGCCTGCCCCTCCTACAAGCTAAAGGCACCACCCCCAATGCAAATGTGTTTAAACCATCATGATTGGACCTGATACATTGCAGAGACAGTGCTATGAAGGAAGGGAAAGCAGCCCAGAACAAGTACATTCAAGCAATGAGCCCAAAGCAGACCCAATCTCTGGGCTAGGGAAGCCCCACTCATGGAACTACGTGGGTGGCCCAGGGCTAGGCAGAGACAGTGATTCACATTGGCCTGCACCAGAGAAATACCCAAGAGGGCAGGAACTCACACACCAAGGGGCCAGATCCAACAACATTGGAACAAAATCCAGTGAGCTCCACAAATAGAAGATCCAAGCTGTTTTGTTTTGTTTTGTTTTTTTTGCTGTGGTGGTGGTTTGTGTGTGTGACTTTTTTTTTTTTTAATTTTTAATTCAAAATGTTTTCTTTTCTTTTCCCATTTTTTTTACTTTCTTAGTATATATTTAGCATTATTACTTTCTAAAAGTATTATTATTATTTCATTCATTATTTTCTACCTTTTACTTTTTTATACTTGCTCTATTTCTGTTCTCTGCCTTCTTTGCTTTCATATATTTTTTCCCCTCTCCTCTAATTCTTTTGGTCTCACACCTTCTAACATTCTGTCTGTGTGTGTGTGTGTGTGTGCATGTGTGTGTTTTCTGTTTGTCTTTTTTTTTTTATTCTCACCCGAGGACATTTTTGCATTTATCCTCAGATAGATTAGGAGGGAGAGAGGGAGGAAGAGAGAGAGAAACATCGATGTGAGAGAGACACATCCGGTGGTTGCCACCCATATGACCCCAACTGGGGCTGGGGACAAACTGCAACTGAGGTACATGCCCTTAGCAGGAACTGAACCTGGGACTCTCTGGTCTGTGGGCCGGTGCTCTAACCGCTGAGCCAAACTTGCCAGGGCTGTTTGTTTGTCTTTTAATCTTTTCATTGAGGCTGTTGTTTTTATCATTGGTGTTGCTGATATTTTTTTCAGGTTCTTTTGGTTTGGTTTGGTTTTGCCTTGTCTTCTTTGGTTTCATATACTCTCCTCCCCCACCTTCTAATGCTTTTGGTCTCATGCCTTCTAGTATTCTTTGTGTGTGTGTGTGTGTGTGTGTGTGTGTGTGTGTGTGTGTTGTTTGGTTGGTTGTCTTTTAATCTTTTGGTTGAGGCTGTTGCTTTTATTATTGTTGTTGCTGATATTTTTTTCAGGTTATTTTTTGATTGGTCTAGTTTTACCTTGCTTTGCTCTTTCAGCACATATATAACAGTTGGCATGACCAGGTCAGGGTTGAAACTCACAGTCAACAACCCTGAGGGCTGAGCCCACCCACAAATGGACAACAGTAATCAAGACACACACATTCAAGAGCAGAGCCCACATAACCCACACAAGGTTCATTCCTAGGGCACCCAGCTCAGAACATCAAAAAGATAACTCCACTGGATCACACAAGAAGGCCACCCCACCAAGACTGGGAGACAAAGCAGTCTTATCTGATACACACTGACCTGCCTACATGTCCCAGTGCATCTCATCTGGCCCTGAACTACCAGACTGCTAAAATGATGAGACAAAGAAACAATCCCAAAATGAAAGAAAAAGAAGAATTACCAGAAAAAGAACTAAATTAGATGGAGGCAAGCAATTTGTCAGATAAAGAATTCAAAATAATGGTTTTAAGGGTGCTCAAACAACTTAGTGAGAATTACAAGTCACTTAATGAGAATTATAAAGAACTCAGTGGGAACTACATCAACATCAAAAAGGAGGTAGAAGCTATGAATAAAAATCAAGTGAAATGAAGAATGACATAGCTGAAATAAAAAATACCTTGGAGGATCCAACAGTAGATTAGAAGAAGCTGAAGACCGAATCAGCGAGCTAGAAGACAATGTAGAAAAAAACATGCAATTAGAGTAGCAAATGGGAAAAAATTAGAAATGAGGAGAGTTGAAGGGAGCTTTGGGACAATATAAAATGTAAATACATTCACATAATAGGTGTACCAGAAGAAGAAAAATTGAAGGAAAAACACAGAATCTGTTTGAATAAATGATAGAAAACTTCCCTAACCTGGTGAAAGAAAAAGTCACAGAAGTTCAGGAAACACAGAGAGTCCAAATCAAGATGAACTCAAAAGGACCCACATGTAGATACATCATAATTAAAATGGCAAACATTAAAGACAAAGAAAGAATCTTAAAGGAAGAAAGAGAAAGACAGAAAGTTACCTACAAGAGAGCTCCCATTAGACTGTCAGCTGATTTCTCAATAGAAATACTGCAGGCCAAAAAGGAGTGGCATGAATTATATCAAATAATGTGAAAAGCAAGGGACTGAATCAAAGACTATTCTATCCAGCAAGGCTATCATTAAAAATTGAAGGTGAAAAAAAAAAAAAGGCTAAAAGAGTTTACCACCACCAAATCAGCACTATAAGAAATGCTGAAGGGACTATTGTAAGAAGAAAGAGAAAGAGAAGAACACAGGCATAAAGAATAAAAATGGCAACACATAAGTACCTATCAATAATAACCTTATGTGTAAATGGCTTAAATGCTCCAATCAAAAGGCATAGGATAGCTGAATGGATAAGAAAACATGACCCATATATATATGCTGTCTACAAGAAACTCACCTCAGAACAAAAGACTCACACAGGCTGAAAGTGAAGGGATGGAAACAATTTTCTATGCAAATGGAAATGAAAAAAAAACTAGGGTAGCAATACTCATATCTGATAAAATACAGTTCTAAATGAAGGCTGTAATAAGAGACAAGGAAAGTCACTACATAATATCAAAGGGATCAATCCAACAAGAGGATATAACCATGGTAAACATATATACACCCAATATAGGAGCACCAAAATATATTTAAAAACTTCTGGAAGATTTCAAGGAAGAGATAAACAGAAATACAATCATAGTAGGGGACTTTAACACACCACTGACATAATTGGATTGATCTTCCAGACAAAAAGTCAACAAAGAAACAGTGACCTTAAATGACACACTAAATCAGATGGATTTAATTGATATTTACAGCACATTTTATTCCAAAGCTGCAGAATATACATTCTTCTCAAGAGCACATGGAAGATTCTCAAAGGTAGACCACATATTGGGACACAAACTAAGTCTCTACAAGTTCAAGAAGATTGAAATAATATCAACATCTTCTCTGATCACAATGGGCATGAAACTAAAGATCAATTACAATAAAAACACTCAAAAACATTCAAACACATGAAGGCTAAATAGCATGTTATTAAACAATGAATGGGTTACCAATGAGATCAAAGACAAAATAAAAAATTTCCTAGAAACTAATGAAAATGAACACACAACAACCCTAAATCTATAAGACACAGCAAAAGCAGTCTTGAGAGGGAAGTTCATAGTATTATAGGCCTACCTCAAAAAACAAGAAAAATTTCTAATGGACTATGTAATTCTACAACTTAAAGAATTAGCAAGAGAACAAAAAGAAAAACCCAGAGTTAATAGAAGGAAGGAAATAATAAAGATCAGAACAGAAATACATGACATAGATATGAAAAAAAAAACACACAATACAAAAGATCAATGAAACCAAAAGATAAAAAAGATTGATCAACCTTTAGCCAGACTCACCAAGAAACAAAGAGAGAGGACCCAAATAATTAAAATCAGAGATTAAAGAGGTGAAGTAATAACTGACAATACAGAAATACAAAAGATTGGAAGAAAATATTATGAACAATTATATGCCAATAATTGGACAACCTAGCAAAATGGACAAATTCCTAGAATCATACGATCTTCCAAAACTCAATTAGGAAGAGTCAGAGATCCTAAACAGACCAATAACAACTAAGGAAATTGAAGCAGTAATCAATAAACTCCCAGCAAACAAAAGCCCCGGTCCAGAAAGCTTCACAGGAGAGTTTTACCAAATATTCTAAGAAGAACTAACACCTATTTTCCTCAAACTATTCCAAAAAAATTCAAGACAAAGGAAGAGCTCTTTTTATGAGGCCAGCATAATCCAAAACCAGATAAAGACACTACAAGGAAAGAAAATTACAGGCCAGTATCCTTGATGCACATAGATGCTCAAATCCTCAACAAAATGTTAGCAAATTGGATCCAGCAATATATTTAAAAAAATTATTTACTGTGTCCAAGTGGGATTTATCCCAGGGATGCAAGGCTGGTACAATATTTGCAAATCAGTAAATGTGATACACCACATAAACATAATGAAAGATTTAAATCATATGATAGTATCAATAGATGCTGAAAAAGCATTTGACAAAACCCAGCACCCATTTTGATAAAAAAATTTCTTAGCAAAGTGGGAATAGAAGTATCATACCTCAAGAAAATAAAGGCCATATATGATAAACCTACAGCCAACATCACACTCAATGGGCAGAAACTAAAAACAATTCCCTTAAGATCAGGAACAAGACAAGGCTGTCCACATTCGCCACTCTTATTCAACATAGTAATGGGAAGTCTTAGCCACAACAATCAGACAAGAAGAAAACATGAAAGGCATCAAATTGCAAAGGAAGAAGTGAAACTATTATTATTTGCAGATGACATAATATTGTACACAGGAAATCCTAAAGGCTCCACCAAAAAATACAACTAGATTTAATAAATGAATTTGGCAAAGTAGCAGTATACAAAATTAACATCCAGAAATCGATGGCATTCATATACACCAAAAATGAACACTCAGAAAGAGAAACTAAAATATACAATCCCATTTACCCTTGCAACAAAAAAGTTAAGATACCTAGGAATAAACTTAAGAAGGTAAAATACCTGTTCTCAGAAAACTACAGGATATTGAAAAAAGAAATAGAAAGAGATACAAAAAAAAGTGGAAGCATATACCATGTTCATGGATTGGAAGAATTAACATCATTAAAATACCCATACTATCCATAATAGATTCAAATATTAAAATTAAAATAAACTTTTAAAATAACAATGACTTATTTCATAGATGTAGAATAAATGCTCCAAAAGTTTATATGGAACCAAAAAAGACCCCAAATAGCCACAGCAATCTTGAAAAAGAAGAACAAAGTTAGAGGGATCACAATTCCAGACATCAGGTTGTACTACAAAGCCATTGTAATCAAAAGAGGCTGGTACTGGCACAAGAACAGACATCTAGATCAATGAAACAGAGCAGAGAACCCAGAAATTGACCCAAGCATTATGCTCAATTAATACTTGACAACGGAGGCAAGAGCATACAATGGAGTAAAGACAGTCTCCTCAATAAATGGTGTTGGGAAAATTGGACAGCTACATGCAAAAAAAAAAAAAAAAAAGCCCTGGCTAGTTTGACTCAGTTGTTAGAGCGTCAGCCCACGGACCAGAGAGTCCTGGGTTCGGTTCCTGCTAAGGGCACGTACCTCAGTTGCAGTTTGCAGTTTGTCCCCGGCCCTGGTTGGGGTCGTGTGGGTGGTGACCAATCGATGTGTCTCTCTCACATCGATATTTCTCTCTCTCTCTTCCTCCCTCTCTCCCTCCCACTCTATCTGAAGATAAATGCAAAAAAAAAAAAAAAAAAAAAACAAAAAAAAACAAAAAAAACTCAAAATGGATAAAAGACTTAAACATAAGTTGTGAACCATAAAAATCCCAGAAGAAAATATAGGTAGCAAAATTGCAGACATCACACATAGCAGAATTTTTACTGATACATCTCCTAGGGCAAGAGAAACAAAGGAAAAAATTAATAAATGGGACTATATCAAACCAAAAAGCTTCTGCACAGCAAAAGAAACCAGCATCAAAATGAAAAGGGAACCCAATGTGTGGGAGAACACATTTGCCAATGACACACCTGATAAGGGATTAATTTCCAAAATATATAAAGTACTCATACAACTCAACAAAAAGAAGATAAACAATCCATTTGAAAAATGGGCAGAGGATCTGGATAGACACTTCTCCAAAAAGGACATACAAATGGCCAAGAGACATGAAAAAATGCTCAACATCACCAATCATCAGAGAGATGCAAATTAAAATGACTATGAGGTATCACCTCACACCTTCCAGAATGGCTGCCATCAACAAATCATCAAACAAGTGCTGGTGAGGGTGTGGAGAAAAAGGGACTCTAGTACACTGCTGGTGAGAATGCAGACTGGTGTAGCCACTGTGGAAAACAATATGATGTTTCTTGAAAAACTTAAAAATGGAACTGCCATTTGACCCAGTGATTCCACTTCTAGGAATATATCCTAAGAAGACTGAAACACCAATTCAGAAAGAATATATGCACTCCTATGTTCATAGCAATGCTATTTACAATAGCTAAGATCTGGAAAGAGCCTAAGTGCCCATCAGTAGATGAGTGGATAAAAAAGCTGTGGTATATTTACACAATGGAACACTATGCAGTCATAAGAAAGAAAGATCTCCTATCCTTTGAGACGATATGGAAGGATCTCCAGAGTATTATGCTAAGTGAAATAAGCCAGTCAGAGAAAGACAAGTATCACTTATTTGAGGAATATAATGAATAAAATAAGCAGATGAACAAAATAGATCCAGAGACATAGAAATAGGGATCAGAATGACAAATCTCAGAGGAAAGGGGAGTGGAGCAGGTGGGAAGAGATAAACCAAAGAACTTATATGCATATATGCACAACCAATGGACACTGACAACTGAGCAGTGAAGGCAGCAGGGGTAGGGTGGGAGCGGGGAGGAGGGTGTCAATGGGAAGGGAGAAGAAGGGACATCTGTAGTACTTTCAACAATAAAGTTAAATTTATAAAAAAAAACAATGCAGTTGTGACTCTTCTTGTACAAGTCTTTTGGTAGAGTGTACGCTAATTTGTCTTTAGTACATACTTACGAATGAAATTGCTGGGTTATAGGGTTTGCATACACATAGCTTTCAGAGATACTGCCAAACAGTTTTCTAAAGAAGGTGTACATATTTACACTTCTCTCAGCAATGTATGAGAATGCCAGAAGAAGATATTTTTTTAAAAAGGGTGAGAGTGTGGTTAGATACTGATGTTAAATTAGGTAATAGAAAGAAGGCCTGCTTCTAGGATACAAACAAGAAGGATGATTGGCTGTGTGGATAATGCATTATGAGCATAAATTTAACTTCCCAGACAGGGCTCTAAATCTCAACCACATTTATCAAAAGAGTGTTCAAACATCAGAAATGTATATACTTTCCAGGAGAGCTTGTTAATAATATCCTCAAAATGTTCAGCTTCAGACACCTTTGCTAAAGTTTAAAAAAAAAAAAAATTTCGCACAGACCTAGGTCCAATGCCAGATATTTCATTTAGTAATTTCTATAACCTTTGGTAAATTACTTAAACTCTTTGTGCCTTTGTTTCCTTAGCTGTAAGATGAAGATAATAATATCTACCCCACAGGACTAGTCTAAGGTTTTAATGCCTGGTACAGAGTAAGCGTTCAATTAATTCTGGCTTTCTTCCCTTTCCCTTCTTTATCTCCTTCCTCTCTCTCTTCCTCCCTCCCTTTCTTCCTTCCCTCTTTCTTCTTTCTGAGGTCAAGTGGGTTGATAAAGAGTAATGAATGACAGCACTGTGCCCTTATAATTATCTTAACAACCCAAAAAGTCTAAGGGGAAAGTGGGAGGGTGGAGGATGGTTGGAGAAGAGGAAAGAATAAAAAATGTAGGAGGGCAAGACATCATGTCCCCATCCTTAAAATAAAGTTCTCTATAATAATGCTGGGATAGGGAGTGGGGAAGTGGCGAGCAGAATGGATCACCTGATATTCTGAATATTAAACCTCATTGTATATATCAGTATTAAGCACACACATACACACACTAGAAAACAGACTAATTTAATCTTAATGATATACTCTAAGTAGATTTGCATTGAACTGAAAATATGTCCATGTAAAAATTAAAATCTGATTTGCATATGCAATATCAGTTAGAGCAAATATTCATTGCATAATAATGCTCTCTCTAGGAGAGGCTATTAAGTTGATTTGCATTAATTTAAATATTCATGTGGGACATTGATTTTGTCTGCAATTACTAAGGTTGTTAATACATTGTACTATTAATACAGTTAAAAGACTGCACAGAAGCAGTAACACACAAATGTGGCAATTGATGGGCCAACTGGAAGGAAAGTTTCTCACATAAATACACACCCTTTCTTCAGTGTGGGCAAAGAAACTGAAACTAATTGCTCCACACAAATTTCCCTATCCAGTATTATCCTTTGGCAGGATTCACAAAAGGATAGAGAGTAACTTTTAGAATAAGCAAAATAATTAAGTAATATGATATGTTAGTGTAGTAGATTGCAAGTATGGCCACAAATTCTTCCATCCCTGTTTGTATACCCTTTTACCATGTTATTTTGCAGTATGACTTTGCAGTACTTCTTACCAAGAATTGGAATCTATTTCTCACTCCCTTAAGTCTAGGCTGGTCATGTGACTTGCTTTGGCCAATAGGACATTAGCAAATAAGACACAAACACAAGCAAGATGTGAAAAGTGTAGCTCATTGGGGCTTACTCCTTTACTGCTTTTGGAACCCTGAGACCACAATGTGAACAAATTCAAGGAAGATTGCTGAGAGATGAGAAAGCTACATGGAAGAGATCAGAGATCCCTTTGCCTGCCAACCACTAGAAATGTGCACGAGAATGTTCTATATCATTTAGCCATTAGCTGACCTGCCAGCCACCACAGATGCATGAGCAGACCTGGGAGAGATCAGATGAGTCAGTCCAGGTCAGAAGAATTACCAAGCCAACTCACAATATCATTAGCTAAATAAAATGATTGTTGTTTTAAGCCACTATATCTTGTGTTTTGTTATGTAGAAGTACTCATTGGTACTGAAGGTTATAAATACTTCAGAGAGAAATAGAGCTGAGAAGGAGGTAGTAGAAGTGTATAGGTGTATGTGGGAGGGGGTTGCAATTTTAAGTATCTTTGTCAGAGAAGGCTTCCTTGAGCAGATAACATTTGACTAAACATTTGAAGGAGATAAGTAAGTGAATAATTCATGTGGTTATTTAAGAGAAGAATAGGCCTAGCAAATGGAATAGCAAGTAGAAAGTTCCCGAAGCATGGCGTGTCTCACTTTTTTGTTGAAAAGCCAGGAGGTCAGAGTGTCTGGAGCACTGTAGGAAATGAGGGCTAAGAGATAACAGGAGGCCAAATATTCAAGGAGTTCCCTATTAACATCTGGGACTAGACTTCCAATATATAAGAGATGGCAACCCCATGTCTGATATGAGCCCATGCTAATGAATCAATCCAGAGGTAGATAACAGATACAAGCTGGGCCAATCAGGTTCTTCTTTCTGGAATTTTGAAGCTTAGGGCCCAGAGACCCAGAGATGGGGAGGTGTTAGAGCTGAAGTTACCTTATTGGATGAACTCAAGAGATCCAGGATCCATACCCAGCTCTAGTTGTTGAATTTCTGGAGCTGGCTCGCTTCTTATCCATGTTAAAGCTTAGGAGCTGAACTTGTTTTTAAGGCTGTGGAAGAGCCCTGAATGATTACAATGAATTTACTCTAACACTCTTAAATAAGGCCAAGTTAAATTCTGTTGCTTGCAAATAAAGGAACCTTAATTAATATAATTACCTTGTGATTTCTTTCTTGTTGTTTAATATATGTTTTCTCTTCTGAAATGGATTATTAGTTTCTTACAGACAGGAATAATTTTCTTAATTTATTTTGTATCTTTCCTCTACCCAGCTGTGCTTATAATAAAAAATAACAGTTAAGTATTCATTCAGTGTCTATAATGTGTCTGGCACTGTGCTAAGTGCTCATATAGATAATCTTATTTAAACTTCACAATAACTGTATGAATAATTATTTGTGATTATCTCAATTTTTATAGATGAGGAAACAGAGGCCAGAGTATGGACTAAAACCTGAGCAATCAATCTCACACCAGAGTCTACATTTTTTCAGGACCCAACACTTACCAGGTAAAGATAGTTGTGTATTAATTCATTAAAGAGTATTAAGTACCCACAAAATCACCTCCAGGCATAATCAAGTGGCCTCCACCATCCAGGTGTCCCTCCACCATGGGTAGAGAGGTTCATTCTAGGAACTTATGACAAGAAAAAAATTCTGAGACGTCCTCAATTGAAATTACAACAGCTGGAGAGTGAGAGAGACAGAACAGTTAGCCTGTTAATAGCTGTGGACCAGCTTTGACAAAAGATTGCTCACATTCCTGTATATCTGTTGGAATTTAAGATTCATTTCTAGTTGGCTATTTCCGCAATTAGCCAAAAGAGAGAACAGCTGGGCACTATAGAACCAGGAGCCTCTGCTTCTTATTTACATATGAACTTCCAAATCTGCTGCCCACAGCTGAGCCACAGGGAGGACACTTCTTCCTTGCACTCTGCTTCCCTTATCCCAGAACTAGCCTATCCCCTTTGTCTATAGCTAATGTAAATCCTTTCAGAACAGCTTATATCTTTCTTACCCCTACTTGATGTGTAAAAAACACTTGCAAAACTCCTGGACGTTGGACAAATTGTCTTTCCTACCTAGGCACACTGCTATGGGTTTAGGCTCTATGTCCCAAGACCAGTCTTCTTTTTTTTTTTTTTTTTTTTTTTTTTGCTAGTAATGGCCTAATAAATTCTTTTAGGAAGACTTTCAACCATGGAAGTTAATTTTTTTCTCTTTGTTTAACACTTACTATCACTGACAAGTTAGGTGGTGTGATGTACAGACTATAGAAAAGCATTCCTGCTTAGAAAGTGTTCCTTATCTGATCAGGGCCAAACATGACAAAATGGGTCACATTTTGGGTTAAAATTCTTGTTAAAATGCAAATAAGTGCCCTGGCCTGTTTGGCTCAGCGGTTAGAGCATCAGCCTGTGGTCCAGAGAGACCTGGGTTTGGTTCCTGCTAAGGGCACGTACCTCGGTTGCAGTTTGTCCCCGGCCCTGGTTGGGTCGTGCGGGAGGCAGCCACTCGATGTATCCCTTTCATGTCGATGTTTCTCTCACTCTCTCTCCCTTCCTCTCTCTCCCTCTCACTCTATCTGAACAAAAAATGGAAAAATGTCCTCGGGTGAGGATAAAAAAAAAAGAAAAAAATGCAAATAAGTTATGCAAATATAAGTATGTCTATGCTAAAAATCAAAATTCAACCGAGTAAATTTGAGGATCTAATTGGCTTAATTAAGTGATTCGTGAATTGGGCAGCATCCCATCTAGCAAGTACAAGCGTTCTCCCAAGGGCTGTACAAAATGAAGGACGGGTGGGGAAAGGGAGCTATTAACAAAAGAAAATAAATTACCTTTTTTTATCCTCACCTGAGGACATTTTTGCATTTCAGATAGAGTGGGAGGGAGAGAGGAAGGAAGAGAGAGAGAGAGAGAAACATTGATATCAGAGAGACACATCGGGGCTAGGGATGAACCACAACCGAGGCACGTGCCCTTAGCCGGCACTGAACCCGGGTCTCTCTGGTCCACGGGCCAATGCTCTAACCACTGGGCCAAACTGGCCAAGGCTAAATTACCATTTTTTGGCCTGGAAATCTTTTCTGAGGGGAAGAGAACTGAAAGGGTTTTTATCATGCAGATTGCCTCTTCTTTCCATGGGGGATGGAGAGGGCCCATGTGACAGATTTCCTTACTAGTGCTTGACCAGAAAATTCTAGACTGGTTAATGAAGATTATGTTTTTGGGAGAGGTTGAAACAGCAATTAAATTAGGTATTAAATCTAGGTTTGGTATCATGGGCTTTCAGCATGAGTGATGCCATTTTGGGCCTGTGGTTTTCTTTGTAACAGACTCTAGTTGGAAGACAAAATAGACAGCCATTGTATCAGCCACAGGGAGCTAAAATGTTGATGAGAAACCTGCATGGGGAAGTTGCCTGGTACAATGGGGAAGAACACTGTGGTAGAATATATCCATGACTCTGATTCCTTATTCCTTCCTATACATATGCCTTTGCATGTAATTTTGCAGTGCCTTCCATGGATGGGGTGCACTTCCTTATCCCTTAACTTTGAGTTCAGCCAAAAGACTTTATTTGGCCAATAGAATGAGATATAAATGATGCGCTGCCTGTTCTGAGCCTAGCAAAAGGCTTTGCATGCTTCCTCTTGTGTTTTGCTCTTCTACAATTACCATAAGAAAAGCCTGAACACATCAGCCTTCTAATCCTAGATGCTAACAGACTTAATGGAGCCGAGTCACCTCCAAACAAGCTCAGCCTAAATCGGCTGACTCTCCCCGTAGATACATGACAGCAAATGATTCTGGTTTTAAGCCACTGATTTTGGGGGCAGCATTTTGTGACTATGGGTAATTGATAAAAGCACCAAACTTATAGAATAGACCTTAGTTTGAATTCTGGTTCTTTCATAGGCTGGCTATGTGCCCATGGACAAAGCACTTAACCTTTCTGAGCCTGTTTCCCTGTTAGTAAATTGGACATGATAATACCTACCTTACCTTTTAGGGCTGCTAAGAGGAGTACCAAAGATGCATGTAAAGATCTTCATAAATATATAATAGATTGATGCTTTTTCTTTATTACTGAAGATAATTGATTCTCTCTAAAATATGTTTTATTTTTTCTTCCTTGGTATGTTACAGGGCTTTGATTTTAAAATTCCACATAGTCTCAACTGTTCTATCCATGCCAACATTTTTGTTGTGTTTTGTTTTTTTGTTTTTGCCTTTATCTTCAGATAGAGTGGGAGGGAGAGAGTGAGGAAGAAAGAGAGAGAACCATCGATGTGAGAGAGACACATCGAGTGGCTGCCACCCGCACGACCCCAACCGGGGCCGGGGACGAACTGCAACCGAGGTACGGGACTCTCCGGTCCGCAGGCCGGCGCTCCAACCGCTGAGCCAAACCGGCCAGGGCTCCATGCCAACATTTTAATGATGGAACAGTGAGCCACAATGGTGGTGAGAGCAACTGGCAGATTGAAAGACCCTCAAGAGGAATAATGAAACTCAAGTGGACAAAATCAACACCCCTACACTTGATGATACTGCTCTAGTGTTTGGTTTTGTAAGAAATCATTCCCTGACCCTTAGAGGGAGAATCTGGAACTATCTTAAGCAACTCAACTGTATTTGACCCTTGGTGGGTCAAAGGCCTAGAGATGAACTAGAAGACAAAAGGAGGCACAGGAAGAGAAAAATTACAGCAGTTATCTTAACATTATACCTCCCAACACAAAGGGGGCTATATTCAGTGGACTGGAAATGCAAAAATGCCCAATCCTTGGACCCAGATACTCCAACCACCGGTTATTACTCCATCTCTCAGTTTATAACACATTCTATCTCCCCATTTCATTTGCCATTTAATTATGTGCTGCCCCGTGACACTGGTGTGCTATTCTGTAATTATGATCATGTTATTTCAGTGTCATGTGACTTTACTGTAATTATATTTTTCAGATATTTTACTTTGGGTACTGATAAGAATTGAATATTTCCATGACAAAACAGATTTACAGATTATAGTCAGCTTGTGATAGTTTAATGTCAAGATGTTACAGAACTATCTACCAGTGGGAAAAGGTTCATTGAAACTAGACAATGATTAATTGGGCTTTTCAGATTAAAAAATCAAGCAACACATCAAACAGAGTTTACATACAAGTATTAGTAAGTATATAGAGGAGTCCTTATTACATAGCATACATTATTTGTTCTCTTAAGCGTACAACTTTGCTTAACAATATAGAATAGGCTAAAAGATATTGAAACAGGTCCTGATTTCTAGAAGCTAGTATTTAGGGATTTAAACACACACACACACACACACACACACACACACACACACACACATTCTGGAAAATGTAGGGTTTTGATAGTTAAGAATTTTGATCCAAGTACCTAACGGCTTAAAACCAAAAGCAGCAAAAGCACTTCATTGAGACTAAACTTGAAAATAAGATAGCAAGAGAGAATGCAGAGTAGGAGAGACTTTAGAAAAAGAAAAGAAAACTGGGAAAGAAGCACAACCTTATAGACTTAGAGAGTAGAGGTAAAGAAACTGAGGGATGATACTGTTCAGGAAAGTAGGTATCATCTTAGAGAAGGAAGAAAGGTAAAGGAAAAAAGGTGGAAATATAGAGGTGGAGGTGGAAGACGGGGTAGGAAAGTACTGGATGTTAGACCTTGTAACTTTCAATAAGGATTTATTTTCCACTGGGTGTCACGCTGTGCGCTGGTTTACTGGGACATTAAAATGAATGTTATAGTCCTTGGCCATCCTAGAGGAGATCTAGGCTTATAATGGTCATCAAAAAACAATGAGATGATGAGGGGTTTGTGTTGGGGGAGAGATTGCCCATGTTTCTGAATAGGCAGTAACCTTTCATTTTTTACCCGAGTTGTAGGAAATATGGCAACTGAAGTATGCTGTCCTCAAATTGAGAAAATGCTGCACTCCCTCCCAATTCTTGTTTCTTTCTCTGTGAAGTCTATAATCCCTCACTTTCCCCAGAGCTAGTGGGATCTTATTCTACATGCTCTTCTTGCCAGTTTTCATGTGATGGAGGCTGGACTATCATCTCATCACCCCTATCTATCCTTCCAGCAGAACAAGAAGAAAATGTCAGTCCCCAATGCAGAATTCCCAATCCTTATTTGCTGGAGACATTACTTCTTCCAGATGTCCTGGCACTCTACAACATTTTGACTGTCCCAATAAAGCTTGGATAGGACCTGGGATGCTCTTCCCACCTCCAGTCAGAATAGGAGGGTGTCCCCTGGTACCAAGGTCCCATCATCCCCACAGCACTTTTCCAGGACTCTGGAGAATCTGAGAAGGGAGAGATTCATAGACTCCTCTACAAGGAAGGGGACTCTAAGCAGGTGGGAGTAATTTGTGCCTTGGCTGTAATGGGGAGTAGGGGGACCCTAGGAATAAATACCAATTGTGGGAGGGTCTTGGCATTGCCAAATCCAGTTGGCAGGTGGAAAGTGTGTCTGATGGGTAGCCCTGGGGACAAGGAGTCCCTGCAAGGTAAGGGTCTGAACAGAAGGGAGACCAATGCAAAAGGGTACACCTGTGATCTTGAGGAGCCAGCTGCACCTGTCTCTGGGCTGGGTGGGTTCTGACACCACTGAAAGGGGGAGACAGAGGGTGGGGGGTTCAGGGGACTGAGCACCCTGGAGTGGCTGGCACAACCTGAGGGAGGGCCTTGGCGATGCTGTGTCCAGATGACATGTGGAAGGCATGTTGAACTCAGATGGGCAGTCCAGAGGCAGCGGGTCCTGGGGTGGCGAGGAGCACAGGAGAGGGGAGACACATAACGGAGTCATTGGTCCTGCAGTGGCCAGCGGTTGTCTGGAGGGGCGGGCTGTGCCTAGCTCGGCTCTGGCTGGGTGGGCTCTGGCGCCGCCGCCTGGGAGCGTCGGGCAGAGAGCCCCCTTGATAAGGGCGCCTGGAGACAGCCACCCAGCGCGCGGCCCCGGTACCTGCGCAGGGCCGGGAGGGAGAGGGGCACAGGGCGTGAGAGGCGGGCGCTGAGCGTGTGAGTCACTGTGCTCCCCTGGGTTAACAGCGGGACTTCGCCTCCCGCCCGGGGTCCACATTTCATCTCCAGCTTCAGCGACTCACTCAGGAATACTGGCTCTCTCCGGAGGCTGAATCAGCTGCCTTTCCGTCTAGGTAAGTTTCTCGTCTTTTGATGCCTCGTGCTTGGATGACGCGGGGGAGGGGGTCTGCCAGTCGGTGTCTCTTTCTGTCTTTGCTTCCTCCCTCTGGTTCTCTCCATTGTAAACAGAAAGTTAGATTTTAAAAACGCAACAGAGAATATCAAATTTATGCTCGGACCCCAAACAAGCCAAACTCTGGGGCCATATTCTTAATTTCTCGGGCACCTTCAAGTGTCCCGATGCTGCGTTTATGGGGCTCAGAATGTTTGATTTGTTTGATATGTTTACCTCCTCCCCCACTTTCTACCTGGGTGTTCTTAGAGGTTGAGGGTGGGTGGGAAGAAAGCTAGAGGGCTGGGCTGGAACCCTTTGCCAGGGCGGTGTCCTCCTCAGCGAGGTGGCAGATATTTTACTGTAGCCTGAGTTGGGATCTTGGAACAACCCTCCCCAGCTCAGGACATGCCAGAGCTGCATATCAATCTCATCACTATTGACTGAATCAAAATGTTCCGGAGGCGCAATTAATGTGAATGCCATGATAGTGTTGAAACAATTCATTGAAGGGCTCTATTGAATATTTTATTTTTAATGTATTGTATTCCAGGAAATTTTTAGGAGACTACTGCTGGTCTTATTTTCTCTATTTGCAGAGATGCTTCCAAACCTGTTATTTCCCTTGCAAGAAAATCAATGCGGACATATTCTGTTTCTTATAAGGTTTTTACAATGCAAAGCTACATGTTAGTTTTTCTTTTCCTCCACCAGTGTGTGTGTGTGTGGGGGGGTGCACTTAAACTAACTGCCTTTAGAAAAATCAGTGAGGGGAGGGTGAGTCCCTTTCTATCTACCATTAAACACAAGTGTTCTGTGACTATTAAATAGCTACTAATTATTGCTGTCGTTTTTGCTTAAAAATAACAGAGAGATGCTCCTAGAATGCATGTTCATGGCTAATGTTGACGACTGATTGCTTTATCATCAATATTGTTTGGTTTGCTGCAATGTTAACAGGTGGTCTTAATTCACAGCACAGAAATCTTTTGCTCTACACAAATAACCCTGTTGATATGGAAGGAAAATACTCTCCTCCCACCAAACCATGTCTTTATCCTGCTTTATGGGAGAGAGGAAGATGGATGGAGGAAGCTTTTCTGGCAGTTGATTGAGTTGCCTATTATAAATTGCTCTTTACTGAATTCTTACTCGGTTTATAGTTTGTGATTATAGATAAGAGCACTCTCCACCCCCCACCCCCCACCCCACCCCCCATCCCGAGGAAGAAAATTAATAAAACCTTACATGTTTGGTCAGGTCACAGGGATAACTTTTTAGACTTGATTGGAAGCTTTAATGATTCTCTTTTTCAAAGCTCTTTCCAGGCAGCACCCCAAACTGAGTAGGTTTCCCACCTCTTTGATAAGATGATGGCTTTCCTCTGCATATCTTGGCACTTACCATCTTCTGACTCTTGATTTTTCATACCAATCTCACTCAAGAGAATATAAAATTTTTTTAGAAGGCAGAGGTAATGTCCTACTCATCTTTGAATGCCTGGAGCCTACTAAAGTGGAGGTCTGATGAATAACTGACTGACTGAATGAATGAATGAATGAATGCAGTCCAGATTGGGTTTACAATTTCTTGAACACCACCTGGGCATGCTTTTTTTTCACTCCTAGGTAATAATCCTTCTAAATGACTGATTCTCAAAGTGTGGATTCTCAGACTACACTATGTTCTAAATAAATGAGTTTGACATATATGGAAAATATTAATTGTGACATTTTTGCTGCATGTAACAGAAAAGCCAACTAAAGGTGGCTTAAACAAATAGAGAAACCTGACAGCAGATGAGCACTGGAGTTGGTTCAGTGGGCCAATGTGTCAGGATTCTGGGTCAGTGCCTTACCCTCATAGTTAAAAGATGGCTCTGACAGCTCTAGATGTTACATCTTTATCCTATGTTCAAAGACAGGAAATAGCCCTGGCAGTGTGGCTCAGTGGATCGAGCAGTGTCCCATGGACTGAGAGGTCCTGGTTCCATTCCTGGTCAGGGCACATGCCCGTGTTGCAGGCTCGATCCCCTGTTGGGGGTGTGCAGGAGGCAGCTGATCGATGTTTCTCTCTCCTTCCCTCTCTCTCTAAAAAAGTCCATAAAAATATATCTAAAAAAAAAAAAAAGACAAGAAACAGGGGGTGGAAAAGGATAGAATAATTTTCCTCATACAACTTTTATCAGAGAAGAACTATCTTTCCTCAAAGATCCCCAACAAAATCTCCCTGTATCTCATTGGTCAGAGCTGGGCCACATAGCAGTCCTTAGTGGCAAGGGAGGTTGGGAAAGTACCAAGCTTTTCAGCTTCTATGCTAGAAAGGAGGCCAGAGAGAAGGGAGGTTGGAGATGGCTTTGGGGAGCTAACTGACAAGTCTGCTAGACTGTCATGAAAATGGTTCTGTTTTAACCAGTGACTGTATTAATGATTGGTCCAAGTAAAAAGTTAAATACTAATCAATGTAGCAAAAGCATATTCAGAAAAGAGATCCCCTCCCAAAGTGTATGGTATTTTAAGGGTGATAAATAATCACTTTTGTAGAGTGTGTTAACTTTAGAAACTGCAGGTAGAAAAAAAAATATGTATGTACACAGCTCATATGGTTTCTATTATATTACATATGTGTCAGTTCCTCCAGTTCCTGGAACAGAATAAACATTCAGTAAGTAGTTATCCTGTGAGTAGTAGACTACAGGCATACCTCAGAGATATCACAGGTTCGGTTCCAGACCGCTGCAATAAAGCAAGTATCACAATAAAGAGAGCCATACTCTTTATGCTGGTGGGGGGTCTTGCCTTTGTAAAATCACAACATCTGTGAAGCACACTAAAACAAAGCAAGGTATGCCTGTATTGAGTTTTGGAGCTTCACAACTTCACAGGAACCAGTGAAAAGTTTAGCAAGAAGAACTAATTAGTGGTTTGGAACCTATGCCCTGAAATACTGGTTTACACAACTTTAGAGACTAATTTGGATCCTAGGAATCTGGGGGGCAACTTAACAAGAGGGACAAGAACATAAGGAGAGGTAGTGGCTACTGGCAATTTAGGTCAACAGATTTTCTTTGGGATCTTTCTCTATACCTGCACTGTGGAAGATGTACTGCAAAAAAAAGTTCAAGATGATCCCTAGCACATGCAATAAAATTAAAGCTGATGCATGAAACAAAGAGAGCACATATTACTGCCAGCTTTGATTCCCAAATTTCCTTCCCAGTAGCAGTCTTGAAATATTTACTGCAGAAGGTTTGGGGACATAATGATGGGAGATCAGCTAAGCGAGTATCAAGAGATTGAGATTTAACAGTTGCAGGACCCTGGATCTTAGCTTTTTCACCAGTTGAAAGAATGAAGTAGACTACCAGTGGTTCTCAAACTTTGTTGCACTTTACAAATCACCTGGAGAACTTTTAAAAATCCACATTTATGGGCTGATCCCCAGACTACTTAAGTTGGAACCTCTGGGAATGGGACCCAGGTATCAGGGTTTTTTTTAATTCCCCAGATGATTCCAATATGCACCTGAGTTTGGGAACTGTATTACTTTGCTTGGGCTGTCATAACATAGTACCACACACTAGGTGACTTGATTAACAAAAATCTATTTTCTCATAGTTCTGGATGCTAGAAGTCCAAGATCAAGGTGTTGGTAGGATGGACTTCTTCTGAGGAATCTCTCCTTGGCTTGTACATGGCTGCCTTCTTCTTGTTTTCACATGATCTTTCTTCTGTGAATGTCAGTGTCTCAATTTTCTCTTATGTGGACACCAGTCATATTGGATTAGGGCTCAGCTGTATGACTTAATTTTGCCATAATTACCATTTTAAAGGCCCTATCTTCAAATATAATCAAATTATGAAATACTAAGGGTTAGAATTTCAACATATGAATTTGGGGAGGGGACACAGTTCAGCCAATAACAGGAACCACTTGACAAATATAGCACTTCTCAAACTTTAATGTGCATACAAGTCACCTGAAGACCTTTTGATAATTCAGATTCCAATTCAGAAAGTCTATATGAGGCCCTGAGATTCTGCATTTCTGACAAACTCCCTGAGACTCTGCAGTTCTAGCAAATGTCAGTGCTGCTAGTCCCTAAATAATACTTTAAGTAGCATGGTTCTGTCTAGGTTAGTGGTTTTGAAGGTCTAGCAGGCATTAGAATCACCTGGAAAACTTGTTAAAAGCAGATTGCTGGGTCCTGGCCTTAGAATTTCTGATTCAATGGGTTTGGGGTAGGGCCCATGAATTTGCCCTTCTAACAAGTCCCCAGGTGATGATGATGCTATTCGTTTAGGGATGATACTTTGTGAACCACATATGTCTGGCATTTTGAGACTTTATGGTATTGGGTGAGTCTAGGTCATTATATACATCACTGTATGTGAAGTTTATGAGCAGTATTTGCTATCATAATCACAGATTGTGTTGTACTTTTTCTTTTGCTAAGATTAATTACTTTTTCTGCTCACAGGACAAAGGATGAGAAAATGCTGCATTGAGGTCTTTTAATCTCTTACACAAATTGAGATGAATGAATATGGAGCCTATGCATCAGCCCATTTGTCTCTATTCATGTTTTTTCACCAATTGCAGAGCTAAATCGCAGCTTGCCCTTATACCAACTCAAAGATGATTTTATGAGACTAGTTGCTAGCTTCCCATATGTTATTTTTTGAAGGATTAACATTCCAGAGGTTGTACAATCTCAAGGGACATTGCAAATTTCTCAAAACCATTAAATTATTTTTAATTTAATAATTTTTATTTCTATATGAGACAAGAAGTATGCTACATTAAACAATGTCCTCTCCAAAATAATTGGAGGTGGGAAAATAGTTGGCCTGATATTTAAGAATGAAATCAGTAAAATTCACATTCTGTGGATGTTATTACACACTCATGGGAATGAAACAAGAAACTGTGTATAAATGTGAGACTAAATAGTCTAGAATCATCCAAAATTTTAAGCTAGTGACCTGGGTATCATCTCAAGAATGTGATTGTATTTTGTAAAGTAGAAATTAATCAAAAATAATAATAGCTAATATTTTGTTTGACTGTAGTGTGCTGGTCACTGAACCTATAGTACTTCATTTAATCCTTGTAACAAGTCTATAATATGTCAGATGTGTGTGTGTCAGTTATCTATTGCTATAATAATGCTGCATAACAACCAGCCACAAAATCTCAGTAGCATATGACAAAATGCATTTATTGCTTATGTGTCTAGGGTCAGCTGGTGGGGTGGGGTTAGCAAAGACTGCTTTGCTGATCTTGGCTGGGATTGCTTACATAGCTTGAGTTTACCTGGATATTGACTGATCTAGGCAAAGTTTGACTGGAGTAACTGGTGTGCCTAGGCTCTGTCACATGTTTCTCATCCTCCAGCTGGCTACCCAGTCATGTTCTCAAGGCAGTAGCAGAGGTGCAAGAGAGAACAAATGGAAATACACAGCCTTCTTGAGGCCTAGAATCATAAATGGCATATCATCATTCCACTTTATTCTGTTGGTCAATGGAAGACATATGGTCATGCCCAGAGTCAGAGTGGGAGGGCCCTAAAAGTTACAAGGCAAAAGGCATGGATGTAAGGAGAGGTAAAGAATCAGGAACAGATTTTGCAATCTATCACAGAGGAAAAAAAGAAGTTAAGAGATATTAAATAACTTTTTCAGATCACATTACTTATAAGAGGTGAAGCTAATACTCAAAAACAACTTTGATGCCAAAGCTTAATGCTCTTTTCTTTATACCACATGGCTTTTCTACTTTTTATTATACTCTGTTTAGAGAAAAACTATGTCAACAGATGGTATATGTTAGCCTAGATGATACAAAATTAATTCTCTTTGCACATTAAGTCACAATTGAGATTTTATACACACACTCATGTATATATACATTATACTTTTCTATTTGCTTAATTTAGAGCATTTTATGTTATTTTACATTTTTATTAATGTTCTCTATTATGTCTCTATATGAAGCAACTAAAACATTTCCATTTTAAACTTAAAAAATGGATTCAATTTGTAATCCAATAAATATTTTAAACAAAGATAAAAGTAGATTTCCTGTTGTCCCTTTTACTGCAGGGCTATTAACAAAAGAATGGGTCTTATTAAAGTATTTCCCTTATGTATGACTTTCCAAAGTTATGTCAGATGTATAGGGCTTTTATTCAGAATAGATTTGCCAATGCCATAAGTGTTTTGAGTTCATCCTCAAGGCTTTCTTACATTTTCCACATTCCTGGTGAACTTTTCCAGCAATTGGTAGTGCATCTCCCAGCACTGTGCAGGGGACAGGTTACCTGTCATGTTTCCATCCTGATCATCTGACCCACCACATTAGACAAGCTCATTTGTGGAGATGGATGCAATAGGTTATTAGAGCTCAATGCCATTAAACATTTGACTTGTGTAATGAATTGTTTCTCCTGATTTCATGTTCAGCAGTCAACCTTATGATTCTCCATGTTCATTGCCTTCAGGGAAAGAATGACCTGGTCAGGCTGTCTGGTCTGCCTGAAAGTTATATTTCTCATTGTGAATTAATTACTAAGCCACCATTCTGGCTTTAAACACTTAGGAGTCTTGTAGGTGTGAGTCAGCATCCAGCACCTTCAAGCCTGATAAATGCAGAGACACTCATAAGATCAGTTATCTGAGGTTGTATTGCTCAATGTCAGGCCTGGTGATGATGATTCACCAAAAGTGAATTAATATCAGATAGCACTTATTAATCATTTTCTGCATGCCAGGCACTGTACAGTTTTATTTACATGATCTCATTTAGTCTTCATAGCAACTTTGTGAGGTAGTACTTTTATTTCCATTTTATAAATAGGAAGACTGAGGCACAGATAAAAATCTTGCCCCAAATCAAATGGCTACTTCAGCAGAGACTTCTATCTGCCACCCAGTGTCCTTTCTCACCTTCTTCCTTAGTGACTGAATCCAGTTTTATTCTTGACAGAGATTCATCCAGTGAACAGTGTCTGTTACCCGGCATCTCTTGCACCAAAGTATGATCCTATGACTGAGTTCTGCCAGTGAGAGATAATTGTTGTATTATGTGGGACTTCTAGGAAGCCTGCCTAAACAGAGTTGACTTGGCTGGGAGGAGAGCCGTTTTATACCTCCTGTTTCCTTCAGCTGCTAGCCTGGAATGCAGGCATGCTGGCCAGAGCCATCTTGCACTATGGAGTGACCTCTTGGATGTATACCAGCATTGAAGGAGGGATCTAGTTCTGTGATGGCACCATGGAGCTACTATGCCAGCTCCAATCAGAGATATTTGCTGCTTCCTAAATATATTAGTGTTCTCTTAGCAGAGAAGAAAGTTAAGGATGGCTATTGGGTAGGCAGTGGACAGTATTTACACACGATGTGCCAAGTGCCTCATATTTGGATTGTGATAGATATATATGCTTGAGTTCCACCTCTTCCACTTACTAGCTATGTGTATTGGGTACATCTTCTGCCTCACTGTACATCCTTTCAGCCCACCTTTTAGTCAAGGTAACCAGCTTCATGTAGATGTAACCAGATAGCACCTTGCTTTAGCCTCACAGTAAATATTTCACTTCTCACCCCAGGACTTCTTTGCTGTTTCAACACAGAGGCCTATTGGAACCTCTGGCACCCACATATGTGTAGTATGGCATGTGAGGGAATTAAAGGCCCACGAGTCATTCCTTGACTAATGTGGGATGGAAGCCAGAGATAAAAGGTCCCTTCTTCCATCTTGGCTAGATAATTCTGAAGTACATTTTAGTATTGTTTGCTTCTAAGAGGTTCTCAGAGGGTCTGTGCATGATTAAACCCCCGTTGCCTACAGTTGTGGCCAAGTAAAAAATATACTCTGTATTGATTTTCTCTGTTTTCCTGTTCCCTTTCCTCAATTCCCTACTTCTATTCCCTGGACTCAGTCCCCCCACCCCCTAAAAAACTACTTGCATGCAAACCCTTGTCTCTGGCTCTGCATTCCAGGGAAGACTCAGGTTAAGACATTGTATAACCTTAAACTAAGCTATATGTATAAAATTTTGCCGCTTGCTGACACCTTTATGCCCCTTATATATCTGTGGTTTACAAAGATGACAGTACATTATGAAATATGATAATATCAAGTATTGGTATGGGCATGAATCAATAAGAATTGATATCTTGTTGATAGGAGTGAAAATTTGGTAAAATAATTTTGTAAAAGAAAACTTGTCACTATCTTGTGAAATTGATATATATACCCTATGACATAACAATTTTGTTTCTAGGTATAACCCCTAGAGAAATTCTTCAGCATGTGAACCAGGAACTCTCCTTAGGAATACCCTTAGCAACATGGTTCATAATACAAAAGTTCTGGAATAACCTAATTGTTCACTGATGGGAAGATAGATACATTTTTGTTTGTTTGTTTGTTTTGACTTATCTTTATCCTTGAATGTATTACAGATGTCCCCCCCTTTTTTCCCCATTGAGCTCCCTCCTTCCCAATCCTGCCCCACTTCTGTCTTCTCCGACACTATTGTTGGTGTCCATTGGTTATGCATATATACATAGAAGTTTTTTGGTTTATCTCATCCAGCCCTCCCTCCCCCCTTTCCTTTGAGGTTCATCAGTCTAACAACAAATTTGTACTTCTTAATTCCTTCATCTTTTTCACCCATCCCCCCAACTCCCACCCATCTGGCAAGCAACAAAAAGTTCTCTGTATCTATGAGTCTGTTTCTGTTCTGCTTGCTCATTTTGTTTGTAGATTCAATTGTTGATAGATATGTATTAATTGCCATTTTATTGTTCATATTTTTGTTCTTCTCCTTCAAGAAGACCCTTCAACATTTCATATAATACTGGTTTGGTGGTGATGAACTCCTTTAGTTTTTTCTTGTCTGGGAAACTCGTGATATGTCCATTGATTCTAAATGACAGCTTTGTAGGATAGAGTAATCTTGGTTGTAGGTCATTTCTTTTTATCACCTTGAATATCTCTTGCCACTCCTTTCTGGCCTGCAAAGTTTCTTTTGAGAAGTCGGCTGACAGTCTTATAGGAGCTCCTTTGTAGGTAACGATTCTGCTTTTCTCTTGCTGCTTTTAAGATTCTCTCTTTGTCTTTAACTTGTGGCATTTTGATGATGATGTGTCTTGATGTGGACCTCTTTGGGTTCAACTTGTTTGGCACTCTCTGTGCTTCCTGGACTTGTATGTCTGTTTCCTTCACCAAGTTAGGGAAGTTTTCAGTCATTATTTTTTCAAATAGGTTTTCAATTTCTTGCTCTCTCTCTTCTCCTTCTGGCACCCCTATGATGCAAATGTTGGCATGCTTGAAGTTGTCTCAGAGGCTCCTTACACTATCCTAATTATTTTGGATTCTTTTTTCTTCTTGCTGTTCTGATTGGGTGTTTTTTGCTTCTTTATATTCCAAATCGATGGTTTGCTTCTTGGCTTTACCTACTCTACGACTGATTCCCTGTAAATTATTCTTTATTTCAGTTAGTGCATCCTTTGTTTCTGACTGGTCCTTTTTTATGTTGTTGATGTTCTCACTAATTTCCTTGCAGGTCTCCTTAAGTTCCTTGAATGTCTCACCAAGTTCCTTGAGCAATCTTATAACCTGTTTTCTGAACTCTGCATCTGATGAATCACTTATGTCCATTTTGTAAATCAGAATTTGTATATACTTGTTCTCATCTGGGAAGCTGAAGCAGATAGCAGGGATCTAGTTCACTGGTAAACAGGCTCATTCACACACTCCAGGAAACTGTGGCTAAGCAGACTTAATCCTCCAAATGGACAGGAAAACCTTCCCCGGGGTACCTCGATAGATACATTTTTAAATTTGATGTTTATTTAATAATATAATAGAATGAATTAACCACTGTTATATTTCAAGAATATAGACTATATTAGAAACAAAATATTGAGTAAAAAACTAAGTCACCAAAGACTTCATGTAGTTGGGCATAACTTTTATAGGCTCAAAACCAAACAATACTAAATAATACACTGTAAGGAATCATACATACGTGATAAACTATAAAGCAAGGTAAACTCAAAAGTCAAGCTAGTGCTTTCCTCTGATGGGGAGACAAGGATGGGATAAGATAGGAACATACAGGGTGGGGCAAAAGTAGGTTTATAGTTGTTCGTATGGAAAATAATACAATAATTAATAAATAATAATATGAAAATAAACTCTGTGTTTCATGTACTCACTACTGTAAACGTACTTTGCCCACCCCATATAATAGATGCGCTGGCATTATTCATGTTCTAAATCTTGAATTGGGTGATTGGATCATCAAGGTTCATTTATTATTATTCTTTATAATGTATTTAAATGAAGTATAGGTTCTTTTGTATATGTAATATCAAATATTATATAATAATTTTAAAAATATATAACCACCAACAAAGATTCTGCACTAACAAAACATGGCTTCAGTGAAAGTCTACTCTGTCCCTCTGAACTAATGGCTCTCAGAGTCAACGTTCATCATGCATTGTACTTTTTCCCTTTAGGTTCCCACGTGTATTACAATCAATGAGAATGGCAGGGCACAAGATTCATTTTTCCTTGTGACCTTTAAGGTTCACCTTCTCAGTATATTTAGAAAAGAACTGCTTATTGTGTACTCTCTGCTCCAGTATCCACTTGCCTGTGATGTCTGTAAGTCCTGATGCTCCTCACTGCTCTCTGCTATGCATGGTCCAACTGCCATTTTACTGCTGGTTTCAGCACAGCACTCACGGGCTACAATCCCCCTTGTTTCTATGTTCTGTGTGTGTATGTAGCTGTGTGCTCACAACATGCACATGCATTTATTGGGAGGTAGTATGATGGCAGGGAGTGGTGAGGCTTTTAACATGACATTTCTCTTTATAGTTTCAAACCTACTCCTTGCTTTCCTGACAATGCTACCACGCAAAACTGTAAAACTGTACCAGATTCTAAACTCTAGGCCAGGTTTTACAACCTTTAAAATATTTTGTGCCACAAACCATTTGATAAAGCCTATAGTCTCCTTATCAGAATAGTGGTTTAAATATATAAAATCAAACACACTCAATTACAAAGGAAACAAATTATATTGAAATCCAATGATCAGAATATTAAAAACTATAAATGTATGATATAGTAATATTTGTATTTCTTTATTAACTTATTAAACAGCAAGATCTAGTGGTGAGTTTAATAGACTACTCAAATTTTAGAGTAGTAATGAGCAACATGGATATTTCACAATATCTGCAGTAACTATAATGCAACATGAAAAATACTTGTGATTTCTATTGGTGACAAAGTCACAGGTGCTGATACTATTGTGATGTGTTGACTACATTAGTATTTAAAGGAAGTACTAAATTTCAGTTGGAGATTAGTGAACATCAGCATGTAACTTTTTTCTCATCCAAGTTCATGGACTGTCTAAATTCTATCCATCTACCCTTGGGTTGCATGAACCCCACGTCTAGAATTTTGCTCTAAGCAAAACAAAGAAAATTATAACAGATTTAAGGGAATAATTTTTAAGTGAATACCTAACATCTAAACCCTAGTCCACAAAAAAAACCAAAACAAAACACTTAACTCTAATCCTTCATAGCATTCTGGGAAGGGGCGAATGCATCCCAATTCCCATCCTTACTTCATAGGCCTTCTCTTTGAGAGGACCTTACTCTTCAACGCCCTGTAGATAAGTCTCCATACTACCTTGAGGAAATCCTGCCTTCTTCTCAGAGGAGTTGGTCTTACCTTGGTGTTTATCAGTCTCCCTTTTCTATTCTATACTCTATTTTCCACACTAAGAGCGGTCCACCTTCAAATAACTCTTTAGTGACTGCCACACAAGGTTGGGTGGGCTCTGGTTCCGAATCTCTTCTCCTTCGAGGCCTTTCCACTGTGATGAGTAGAACACATACACCGCTCCTAATTCTCCAGTAAAAACACTTATTCTCAGAGATTGCTCAGTCTTAAAACATAAGGAAAAAAAACAAAAACATTTTTCTGACTGCCTCCTAAATTAAAATGCTGCTCAAGTGTATAGTGGAGCTTGTATTGTACAATTATTATGCAGATCAGGGATAGTTCTGTATTCATCCCACAGCCCCTTTCAAGTGGGTTCATTAGTGAGCTAGAGACCTTTTAATGTAGGTCCTCTGAGCTATACAAACACCTGGCTCCAGTTTGAAATTTGTTTCCATGAGTCTGATTAATACTTAGATAGTGTTATTTTTATCCCCCACAATACCTGCTGATTTACTGATTCATTGATGGATTTTTATTTTAACTACTTTTCTAGAATTAATAATGAATTTTTAATAAACTTTATTTTTTGGAACAGAAAAATTGTGAAGATAGTACAGAGAGTTCCCATACAGTTACACTGAAATCCCCCTGTTATTAACATCTTATATCAGCATGGCACATTTGTTAGAGTTTATTAACCAATGTGATGCATTAGCATTAACTAAAGTTCCTACTTTATTCAGATTTCCTTAATTTTTACCTAATGTCCTTTTTCTGTTCCAGAAATCCACATTATATTTAGCCTCCTCTTGACTGTGACAGTTTCTCAGACTTCTTGTTTTTGATGAACTTGACAGTTCTAAGAAATGCTAGTCAGGTATTTTGTAGAATGCCCCTCAATTGGGATTTGTCTGATATTTTACTCATGGTTAGACTGGGGTTATATGATTTTGACATGAAGACCACAGAGGTGAAGTGCCATTCTCACCACATCATATCCAGGGTACGTACTATCAACATGATATACCACTGTTAATGTTGACCTTAATCACCTGGCTAAGTTAGTGTTTGTCGGGTTTCTCCATTGCAAAGTTACTCTTTTCCCGCTTTTACTTACTGTCCTCTTTGGAATGAAGTCACTATGTGCAGCTCTCACTTAAGATGTGGGAGTTATGCTTCATTTTCTTGAGGGTGGAGTATCTATGTAAATTATTTGGAATTCTGCATGGGAAAATGATCTCTTCTCTCCAGGTTACTTATTTATTCAGCAATTTATTTATATCAATATGGACTCATGGTAATGAATTTTTAATTAAATAATCTTAATCTTATTTATGGCCAGTGGCATGCATTTCTGTACCCAACTATGGTTAGCCATACAGTTTCTAAGCACAAAAAGAATAAAAGCAATGGTTACGCATGTATTTTGTTTCATTTTTTCTCTGTCTATATTTCTATTTTTTTTGTCAAAAGTTTGGTTTAATTTCTACCCAAAAGAATAATTCAGTAATATGGTAAAAAATTCAATCATCAAAGAGCACACAGTGAAAATTAGAACTACTTTCCATCCTACACTCTTGTATCCCTCTTCAGAGGCATTCCCAGTTAACTGTTACTGATATTGTTCCAGAGATTTTCAATGCATATATTAGGATATATCTAGTATTCTGTTTCTTTAGACTGTAAAGAAAAAGCTCAAGAGAGGGACAATGGAGTAGTGAAAGAGAAATAAGAAAGGAGATGATAGGAGCAGACCAAAGATGGTTAGATCAATTATAGAATTTTTAACTCAATTATTGTATTTGCTTGGAAAACAATTCAATTTTCCAATTTTTTTGTCTGGTGGAGTTTTGTCACACTGGTGCATTTTAACTCTTGATTATCAAGCAGTGTGGCTGTATCAGTCAAGTTTCTTAGTTGAAAACAAACAAACCTCTTCTCCCCGGTTTAAGCAGAAGGATTTATTTGGAGGTATTCAGTGATTGGGTGTTTTTGGTACCAGTTCTCCCCACCTCTAGCCATGCCTTTTGGACACGTGACATTGTAGTTTTTCTCACTAAAGGAAAATATTTCTATGTCCCTTGATTTTTAGGTTCACAATGTGATTTGCTTTGACCAATGAAGTGTTAGTAGATATGATGCATGTAGAGGCTTGAAAAGCATTTGCACATTTATACTTTGTTTCTGCTCCTCTGTCAACTGTAAAAGAGCATGCCAAAGCTAGCTTGCTAGAGGATGAGAGACCTGTGATGCAGGGCCAAGTCATTCCAGTTGTTCCAGTTAAAGCTATTCTCAATTGGCTCACAGCCAGTTGACCCCAAGACATGTGGGTGAGTTCAGTTGCAGCTGACCACAAATATACAAGCAAGCCCACCCCATCTGAACCCTATAGATTCAAGAGCTAAATAAGTTCTTATTTTTGTATGTCACTGAAATTTTAGGTTTGTTATGAAGCATTACTGTGGCCATGAATAACTGATACAGATAGTTTACAGAATCCCTGAGAGGCCAGAGACCCTAGTTTGGATGTCACTTGGCCAACAGAACTGCTAGCTACAACACAGGATGTTTCTAGCAGAAACATCACTCCTGCTGCCACCTAGTACTCAGCACTTGTGTTGCTAGCAAGTAGAAAGAACCTTCACCAGCTTCTGCAGAGGAACCAAATGCCTCTAACCCATTGCATACAAGAATCACCAATATCCTTCACAGAGTTTACTTCTTCATGCCAGTCCTCCTGTGGATGAATCTGACTCGTAGAATCTAAATCACACTTGGAAACTTACCTGCAAGAATCTGGAAATGTTTTCGTTTTGTTTGTTTCGTTTTGTTTCTTTTTTAGCTTTCTAGCTTCTACAATACAAGAAGACCTGCTAGAAGGGATTTTGAGTAAGTATAAATGAGTCACTCTCCAATATCTGCCAAAGAGGCATAGAGAAAAGAACTCAGCTTCCTGATTCCCTGATTGTCTGCCAACTATGCATAATGACAATCAAAGTGTGGGTACTCCCAGGACTTAAAATCCTTAGGGGAGGAGCCCTGGACCCTTTAATTTCTATTTGCTAGACTTGCTATGACACTCTTAGCTCCAGGAAAGCTGTTTGCTTCTTATATTTTTTACTGAAGGTACTCCCTTCCTTTTCCTACTTGGAATCTGGCAGTGTGAATAGCATGTGAATAATTCCAGGTGAAACAACACTTTATGTTAATTACACTGGACATTGTAAACGAGGAATTTCACCCCATTTCTCTTTCTCAATAATGAATAAAAAGCCACAAGCAAAGGCATATGAGAAAGCATATTCGTGTACTTATGTGGGGATGTAAAGGAAGAGATACACCTCTGTCTCTGTTCATCCCCTACACTCATATGCCAATTCCTTTGATCTACGTATCTGAATACCTAATGGGTGACAGTATTGGGCTGATCAAATTTAAGCCCACACTTACCCTCAAACCTGACTCCCACCACAATCTAGAATGGCCCTCTGAAGTGTCTGGTCTGGGTCACATGGCAGTTACTGATTGATAGAAAATATTTTCACCAAATGAATAGGCTTTGGGTATAGGTGTATTTATTTGTAAAGTGCCAGTTGTGAGCTTGGCCACATGAAATCCTTATTTGTTCTTTTTTATCCTCTGAAGACCTTGTTCCAACTAAATATTTGCTGAAACATTTGGATGACCTTTTTGTGTTTTTAATTTAATAGACAAAACCATGCTGTTGTTAACACTGCAAACACTGAAAAAGTTTGCATTTATGCAATATTTTAAGGGGTAAATTTCAGTACATTTGGGTAAAAAAATTAAGTATTCATCTGAATAGCCAATATCTGGATCCTTGACTGGTTATCAATCAACATATTGAAAAAATATATATATGCTTCAGAAGAGCATATTGTCTATAAACATTCCCAACTGTGACAACATGAGTAGAACATTTACTTGGCAGATCAAATGATATTCTGATATTGCCAAGATGCTACTTGGCCCATATAACTTTGTACATTCGTTTAATATCCCTTGTGTATTGGTGGAAAATCTAAGTAGAGATTTACTAACCCACTCAGCTTAGTAAGAGTTTGTGGTAGCCACTAATTATTATTGTTATTTTCCTTGTATATTACCAAACATTTCCTTGTAAATTTCCTTGTATGTTAATCAAAATTACTTGTGATAAAGTCAGAAACTTCTGTTCACAAAGGTGCCAGACTTGAATTGAGACTTGGACCAGGGAAAAGCTACCGCCACAGCTTGGCCCCCACCTACACCTCCCACTGAGTCTACCACTCCTGCCCTTCCTATATAATTTTCTTCCCCAGCCAACTGGTATAATCATTGGTCACTACATTTCTACCTTTGTCTGTACCTTTTGCCCCACTGAGAAGAACTGTCTGTGTATGTGTGACCAATCACATAAGGTGTGGCCTAGACTAAGGTAAAGTTTAGCTCTCAATCCAGAATAATCCTGGTTTGCTCAGCCTTTGTCCACTATTCCTTCCAAGATGTCTATTCACAGGTAAAATGTTAGCCCCTAGAGAATACAAACAAACTGACTTGTAATTCTGTATATCACCAGCCCCTACATTAGAGTCATACAGATATAATCAGTTTTCAGCTGATAGGGTATGGTGCCTGGAACCTCTAGAACAAAACTACAGATTTTGGGCAGCAAAATTCCTTGCATTTCACTAGAGCTTCCTGCACAGATTATGTTTCAAAGGGTCACATAATCCCTTTGTTACAAAGGGTTAACTGTTCCCTTTCTTGCTTCTCTCTAGTAATGGAGAGGAAAGGTCTTTTGTCCCAAATACCTCCTTATGCTTTATGTGTTTGAGATATTGAAGCAGTATGACCTTTGAACTGTGGGCTTGGCTGATTATCTCATTTAATCCTCACTACAGTCCTAAGAGGGTGGTACCATTATTATTCCTATGTGGAGATGAGGAAATTGAAGCATGAAGAACTTAAATAACCTAATGTCACAAGCTATCCACACAGGGACATTCGGGCTCCTCGGTCTGTGCTGTTCACCTCTACACTACACTGCCTTTCTTGATGCCTTGTTGGTTGCCCATTAGTTACAAAATTTAAGCAAATGGAAGGGATTGCTAATCCAGGGAATTCTTCTGTTACTCTCACTGTGTTACCAAGAATGCCACAACATCCTCTTGGTAGAAGAACTAAATGGGTAGAAATTAAATATGATATTCCTTTGAGGCCACAAAATACAGGACTTCAGAAACATTCATGTCAACAAAATCAAATCTGGTCTATAAGTAAAGACAGAGCCAGGATGTGAATCCACACCAAGTAAAGCACAGAAGTTGAAATTCTGATATTTCCACTTATTGATTATAACACTGATGTGTTATTTCACCTCACTTACCTCTCACTTAGTAAATATTAAATACATATTAGCTATTATTTCTATACCACAATATTTCCTTAGCTTTCTATCTTTACTATAACAAAACACAGTGTAACTACCTTTTACATCAGCTAGAGAGTTGCCTGCCCCCACCTTGTTGAAGTAAATAAACATGTTTGTAAATGTGAGAGGGAACATTGATGATGAAAAACGGATACTCAAGAAGTCTAGATGGTCAGGGTGACTTTGTTTCCTTTATTAATAGAACAAGGAGTTAGAGAGAAAAGGAGTGAGTCACTCTGACAATGAAATGGCACCAATTTAGGATTATGTTTTAATTTATTATTTTATGACTATTGCTTGTTTCCTGTTGCTATTCATTTCTTATTCATTGGGGGGAACAACAATCCTTGTTTGGCTTTTTGAGTTTCATAGCTGAGACATCCACTTCAAAACACATTAGCTAAGCCCTGGCCAGATAACTCAGTTGGTGAGAGCATCATCCCAAAACATCAAGGTTGCAGGTTCAATCCTCTGTCGGAGCACATACAAGAATCAACCAATGAATGCATAACTAAGTGGGACAACAAATCAATGTTCTCTCTCTTTCTCAAATCAATCAATTAAACACACACACACACACACACACACACACACACACACACCAAAGCTTTCCCTTCCCTATCACCTCATCACCACCTCAAACACCAAAAATAAAATTTCAATTGTCCAAAAGTATTTGATATGCAAGAATGTTAGCATGTGCTTTCTCTTTTGGGATTACTTCTTATGAAGGATTCAACATGGGGGAGAGGGTGTTTTAACATTAAGGATATTTGTGGCAATTTTCACTTCCCTTCTCTTAAAATGATGTTGAGTGAAGAGTCTCTAAGATGAAGATTCTCAAATGTTCTATAATTATAAAACTCAATTATTGGGGGGAAATTCCAAATGACAATAAAACAAAATAATTAAGACTTAACAGTTGATGATTCATTTTAAAGGGGAGAGTTTGAAGTAATAACATAAGTAAATATTAGCCTAGGGAAAGTATAAATGTACTTTATGGTAGTGTTTAAAAACTTATTTTTTCCACTTTGTGCCTTACCTGGAAGTACTGTACACATTTGTCTTGCATCATGTGCCTTCTGGCAATGCACTTTATTACCCTTGGAAACAAGGCACCTCTTCTATGATGTCATTCAAATTTATCTAAGTTCTTCTGTGCCCAGAGATTGGTTGAGGGGCAGCATTATCTATCCCTTTAAAAAGCCAGAGGCATAGTTATTTGCAATTCTGGGAGTCAATTTCCTCTCCCAGTATGGTTGAGGAGCCCTGTGTATCATTACATGTGTTACAAATGTGTCCTGATTTTCTTTTGTACCCTCATTTAGTGGATCACATATATCAGCTTTATTTTGTCACTCTCCATGCTGCTGTCTCTCTCTGACCCATCCCATCCCCCAAACTATGGACAAGTGCCTCTTTCTCAAAGCCCAGCTCACAGAAAGCTGTCTTGTTTAAAGCTTGGAGATAACATCAGGGAAGTACAAGACTGAAAGGAAATTTTAAACCTTGGTTTGTTCTTTTATATTCATTGAGCTTCAGCATCCCCATTTATACAGTGAGGTCAATAATTCCTCAGAGGGTGATAGTGAGGATTAAATGAGATAACATATATAGTATATAAAGTGCTTGACACATAGTAGATACCTAACAAGTGTCTTCTCTTCTCCCATCACTCCATAAATTGACCAAATAGATGGAAGTGCCCTAATGTGTGAATACTTACTGGCTTGCCTATAGAAGTAGGAAGTCACATATTCCAATCTAAGGCTTTCAAAACATGATATATTTGCAGCTTATTTTATCATGAGGCCTTCCCTGACTGCCCTATATAAAATTATAACAGATTACCCCTCAACCTGTTTTCTACTTTATTTTCTTTCCAGCACATATCATCTAAAATATTACATGATGTCTTGTTTATTTACTGGCTAGTCAAACCCCCTCTCAAATAGAATATATGTTCCACAAGAGCAGGGTCTTTGCCATTTAGTTCACTGCTATATCTCCAGGGTCTAGAAGAGTGATTAACATGTAGACCTTGTTGATTTCAGGGATTAAGACAAGTTTTATTTGAAGCAAATTTAGTTTTTTTTTTTTTCTTTCTATTGGCTTTTGTGATAATATAGGAAACTTTATGGAAAGTGATTGGTATCACTGGTAAGTTGGATACTAAGTTTCTGCAACTTCATTATGTCAACCAATTCAATGCCAGCAGAAATTCCCAATTTGGGGTGCCATGAACATAGCTGTTATTTAGTGCAAAACAGCTAAATTGTGATACAGCACAGCATGGCTGTGAGACAGCCCTGGGACCAGGTAGTCCTGGAGCCAAGCCTGGCTAGATAGCTCTGCTGTGATCCTCCCTGGTCTATTCTGCTCTGGTCAGCTCCACTCTGCTTTGGGCACAACATCTTTGATGTTTCAGCTGAGCTAGGGAAGTACAGTCTTCAGTGGAATGGAAAAGTGCACTCCCAGAGCCAGAAGTCCCCACCCCAGTCCCCCATTTGTCCATATTCATGCAAATGAGGACTCCAAATTCTCCAAGTTTGATTGGTCTGAAAGGTGCTGATTGGTGGTTGAAGAAACTGGTGGGGATATAGCTGAGCAGCTCAGATTGGTTGGGGAAAGCCTAAGTCCTATTGATTGAAATAGTATTCCAAGAACTCATTTATAAGGGCTGGCTCAGATGGCAGAAACACAGTGTAGGCAGGCAGTTCAGTTCGGGAGACAGGCAGCTTAGTGCAGGCTTCTCCTTGAAGTAGTTTGCATAAGGGACTCCTTTTTAGAAATGGTTGCTAGGCTCTGTGTTTTTTGTTTTTGTTTTTAAAATTTGAGCCAATTAGCTACTGGGAGCACTTTTTAGTAGGTATCTTCTTTCTCAGGGTTCACAATCACGTCTATCAGTTATGGTCATTTCTTAGCTTTTTAAAAATTTACGCTGTGTGCTATTTGCCTCTCTCCAGAATTCCTCTCTACCATTGAACCTTATCAATCTCTCTCACTTTTGGTAATTTATTTATTTTTTGCCAGAGGCATTCCTGATTTCACATTCTTAATTTCCAGATCTTTGTTTCTCTTCTCTCTCTGACTCAGTGGTTTCTGTGTAATAGCAGCTCTGTCACATTTTCACTGGTAAGTACCAGTATCTGATAAGACTTATTGAGACAGGTCTACCACTTATGGAGGATTCTTTTTCTGGAAAATGTTCTGTCCTTTGAGAAGAATTCAGAAAAAGCAAAGCATTCTCTCTGCTTGTAGGAAGTCTGTGTTGAATCTGATTGACTTATAAAAAGATGGTATGATTGGAGTTGTTATATTAAAAAAAAAGACTCTGACACCATTTCTTCATATAAATAAATGCAAATTCTTTATGAAATCTTTCTGATGGATATACCTACACACTGTAAAGCTTTAAAAGATATACTTAAATCAACCTAAGAGGCAATTATGCCATTCCATTTCTCAAATATTCAAGGAAATCTTCCATACATTTGGGCTACTTACCAACAAATACATAATCATGGTTTTCAGTTTGCATCTTAGTTTTAGAGAAGTTTGGAGAAATAGTTTAATGTAAGGTGACCTCAACAAAATCAGGACACTTTCAAGAATGAAAGAGGTTGCTATTAATAATTATGCCAACACTATAGGCATAAACTGAAACTATTTCAGGCAAACCAAGATGTATAGTTTCCCTAGTTGGGTGGGACATATGAAAGGAAACTTTCCCAGTGCTAGTAGCATTTGCCTAGAAGATATCAAAACTAAATGTTGTATTTTACTACAAGTGCTTCTACCCACTTTTTCCAGACAAAAAAACATGAACTTTGAATGACTTAGAATACTGGACCCTTACTTGACCTGACTGAAATCTCTTCATTGACCAGTGAAAAATGGGACCTGTCTTAACCAATTGTGTTTAATGCTAAAGACTTACTATGTCCTATCCTAAGTGATACTTTTGAATTGCATCCTTAATTAGCACAAAACACCAAGAAATCCTCTTCTTAGATCTTAATAACTACTGACTTTAATCCTCTGGTGAAATATTCAATGTATTCATTTACTAGCATGTGTTCCCTGAGAAGAAGAGGACTTTTTTAAGCTCGGGGATTCTTTGTCTTATTATCTGATGATACTCATATGAGTAAAGTTAAACTCTTAAATTCTTTTCTCTTACCCTTAATTTCTTTTTTTTCAAATTTTTTATTTTGTATTTTATTTTATTTTTTACCTTTAATTTCTTGATGAGACTGAGAAACAACCTGGTTTATGACTTGGACTCTCATAACTCAATTTCCAAATTGCTAAATGTTTAACTTTATTTCTTCACCTTAAAAACTTCCAAGGGATGGCAAGAAGAGGTCAATGAATGTCATTGTGAAAGACAATGGAATTGTTCCCTTGCCCCAACTCTTCCTAAGATAACTGGACACCTGTCTTACTAGGACTGGTCCTTATGAGAGACCAATGCAGGTAAACAAAGGCAGCCCAGACTGTTGAAATACCTGTTTGGATGTGTGCAGGGGAGGTGGTTGTATGCAATTTTACCAGCCTGGCAGGATTAATTCACAAGTACTCCTTATGTGCTATCTTGTGCTTCCCCTGGATTCCACTCCCCAGTGTAGTTGTCATCCTAACTTTTATTTGAAGTGAAAAAAGTCTTAAAATATGGCTAATTCTTAAAACAAGTTTAGAATATTTTCAAAAATAGTATCAGAGAAGACACAGTGGAAAAGCTGAGGTTGTACAGGTCTGGCTTAAACCTTGCATGAGCTGATTATAGAAGGGGAAATTTGATTCTATTACCTAAACATTTTATATGCATTGCAAAGAAGAAGTGAAGGCGATGCATATATACCTGTTCAGAATCTTCCTCTGATTTTATGACACTTCCATACTGTTTCTACTCGTCTACTACCTATACACAGAGGAAATATCCAAAGTTTTGTGGAACTTGAAGTGTATACAATTTAAGTTGCTGCCTTTAAGAAAAGGATTACAGAAAAAATACCTCACACATTCAACCTGACTAATCTCTCTGCCTGGAGAAGGAGCCCTCTCATCCACCACTTACAGCAGCCCCCTACCTAGTAAGTTCCTTTATACAAGGGGACGGCAGACTGCCTCCTGTGTCAAATCTGGCTCACCACATGTTTTTGTATTGGAACATAGCCACAGACATTCCATGACATATTGTTTATGGCTACATTTGCACTACAACAACCAAGTTAAGTAACTGCCAGAGACCACATAGACTTGCAAAGCCTAACATATTTACTAACTGGCCAGTTATAGAAAAAAGTTTGCCAACTCCTGCCTTACACAATGGTTGTGATTTACAGACTTACTTCTCTCTGAACCTAAACACAACCTAAAAGAGCCATTCAGTGTGCCATAAAATGGTATAAGACACATTAGATTACATCGACTAGCCAAACACTCATGTTGCCCTTTCGATCTCATCATCTAAGTAGTCCAAAAGCAAATTTAATCTTCAATATAATAGCCCATCCCTGATTACTAGCACCATTACTTTTTCCATATCTCATTACATTTCTGTCCTGTCTTTATCTTGGTGTTAGTGATTTCTTTTTTTTTTTTTTTTTTTTTTATTTCATAAGCTACCTCATTTCTTATTTGGGAGGTAAATTTAAGTGGTAAGTTAGCATGATACAGTATCATCCTGCCCAGAAGTCGAATGTTAGAATTGCTATTTTAAAAGCTTCTTGTATTTAGTGCTTATAATTTACATGGCAAAGATAGAATTTATCATTGGGACACCTGAGCTTTTGTGTATGTGGGCAAAATCCTACTTTAATGGATCTCTTGGTCATTCAGAGGCAAGGCCCACATCTTATTTTACATAAAAATGTGAAATACTGTCTTCTTTGAAGCACAGCTGTGTCTCTGAAGGATTATTATGCTGATAATGGACTTTTTTCATTTTATGCTTCCTTTAAAGGGAGTGAGTTGTGGGCCCAGGAATTAGTGGGAGAGAGCACAAGAAAGAGGTCTCTAATCTGAGGGAAAAGGGGCTTTCCTCCTCAGCACCAGGGTGGTATGCTGAGTGGCTGAAGAGTTTGAGACTCCTGGGAATGGATATGACCCATGGGCTCAAGAAAAAAAAAAAGTCTAAGAAGAGGTTTTAAAGCTTTTCAGATTTACGTAGAAAGTCCCCTTCTGTTTACCACAAGCCTTGACTAAAGTTAGTGAAACAATAGCCTGACATTTATTCTGCTTTGGTGAACAATGGGCAGGGCTGTTTCAATGGTTTGGATCAACTATTATTGAGATAAGTGGAAGTGAGCAGAGCAACCTGTAGAGTAAAGTAGGATGGAACAGTTACAAGATGGACAGAGGTGGTCTGGGGAAGATTGAAGAGATGATCCTAGCAGGAGCTAAGAGAAGTGGCCACCTTTGGGGAACCTCAGAAGCATTTGAGGAGAGAACCGGTTATTTTCTAGGGATAAATCAAAAGATAGATCTCAGGAAGCTGGAAAACTAGAGTTGCATACATAAAGCACTTTGACTAAAGTGACTTTAGTGTTATGACTGAGATATAAAAAATATAACTGATTTGGTTTTGACCCTTCTAGAGAGGAAAAATGTGACAAACAAGAATTCAGAATTCAATCAGGCTGCTGCACAGAGATTAGCTGAAGGAAGTTACCTGCAAAAGTAATTGGAATTTAGTGTTGACTCCTAAGAAAATCAAACAGATAGATTGCTTTAGGGTAAAACCTGAAACCAGCCTAGACAAATCCCCCTCAAAACAGTATTGATTGAGAGTCTCCAGTTTCACACTAAGTATAAAAAGGACTAAAGGCATCGATTAGGGCCTCAAACACGACAATTATCCTAAAGCTTAGATCCTGTCTTCTGACTACCTTGCTTGTCCTCTGAGACAGTAACTCCAGTTTGACTGGTTGGTACTCTCAATAGGCTAAATTTTTGTGATTGTGATATTGAGACAATTAGTTATCCTTAAATATTCTTTTTTTTTTCCTTTTAGAAATTAATAGAGCCCTGGCCGGTTTGGCTCAGCGGTTAGAGCATCGGCCCATGGACCAGAGAGGTCCGGGTTCAATTCCCGCTAAGGGCACACCTCGGTTGCAGTTTGTCCCCGGCCCCGGTTGGGGTTGTGTGGGTGGCAACCACTCCATGTATCTCTCTCACATCAATGTTTCTCTCTCTCCCTCCCACTCTATCTGAAAATAAATGCGGAAATGTCCTCAGGTGAAGAAAAAAAAAAAATAAGTTAATAGAAGCCCAACTTTTTAGCTGGGCACATGGATGCACAGAATAAAGATTGCATTTCCCTGCCTTCTTTGTAGTTGTTGGACCACAGGAATACATTTTTGTCAAAAGGATATAAGAAGTGGTGTGCAGCACCCAGAAGCTATCTTTAAAGGTAAAGGGGACCTATATTTATTTTTTTCCCCTTTATTTCCCTGGCTGGAGCTGGAGCAGTGTCTTTGAGATTGCAGTGGCCAATAGCAGAGCTACAAGATGGAAGGAGCCTGGGTCCCTGACACTGTGGAACTGCTGTGCCAACAACATAACTGCCTTTCTCTAGACCTTTACATGAAGGATAAATACATTTTTACTTTTTCAGCTGCTTCTGCAGGTAAACCTAATCCTGATAAATATAGGAAAGTGCTCTCAATTCACTTGAAATGAAAATATTTTGTCTTAGCTGTTAGATATATTTCCAAACCAGGGAATATATTGAAAGAAATAGGGACTGTATCAATTACCTATCACTACTATAATGCTGTGTAACAAATAATCACACATGTTTCTACACAACACAACTTTCTTCCATATATCCCTCATCTTCCAAGAGTCTGATGGCAATGGTAGACATGCAAGAGAAGAAGCACTTTTTCAATCCTCTGCCTGTCTTGTGGTTGTTAACATTCCATTGTCCAAAGCAGGGCATGAGTCTGGACTCAGAATAAATGGGAGGGAAAATATTTTCTGTCTCTCCATGTGAGACACTGCAAGGTCACTTGGCAAGAGGCATGGAAATAGAAATAGGTAAAAAATTGGGGCTACTGCTCTACCGGTGTGGCTCAGTGGTTGAGCATTGACCCATGCACCAAGAGGTCACCCGTTGGATTCCCAGTCAGGGTACATGCCCAAGTTGTGGGCCAAATCCCCAGTAGGGGGCATGCAGGAGGCGGCCAATCGATGTTCTCTCTCATCGATGTTTCTATCTCCCTCTCCCTCTCCCTTCCTCTCTTTCTAAAAAATCAATAAAGAAAAAAATTTTTTAAAGATTAGGGCCACTAATGAAATCAGTCTAACTTTACTAATGCTTTAAAAATAAGCTTAGAATAAATTTGGGGATAGGTTTTCATAGTCATCATAATACTCTCTATATATTTGGTATTTAATGTATTTTCAATAGTGAAGATAAGTTGGCATGTTAGAGAATATGAAAGATTGTGATTTCAATTTCAAATGTATAATTTTGTCATTAATTTTAGTCTTTTGATTTATAGTTAAAAGGTATAAGATAACTTTACTAAGTAAATAATGTTGAGGGTCTAAAAGAACTTGAGATTCACTATATTTTTAAATGGAAATTTTAGATTTTTCTAGGATTAAGTACTTGTGAAAATACAGTTGACCATTGAACAATGCAGATATGAACCACATAGCTCCAGTTAAAGGCCCATTAAAATTTTTAATTGAATTTATTGGGGTGACACTGGTCAATAAAACCATACAGGTTTCAAGTGTACAGCTCTATAACACATCATCTGTATTCTGCATTGTGCACTCACCTCCCAAAATGAAGTCTCTTAGCAGTATCATGTATCCCCCTTTTACCCTCTTCCATCTCCCCCCACCCCCTTTCCCTCTGGCAAGCACCATACTGTTGTCTCTGTCTATGTTTTTTTTCTTTCTTTCTTCTTAATCCTTTCACCTTAAAAAAAAAATCCATCTAAATGGACCAGTGCAGTTCACACCTGTGTTGTTCAAGGGTCAACAGTGTGTTCAGTCTGCAGATGGGAATCCACCTATGTGGAGGGAAGACTTTTTTCTTTACATTTTTAAAAATTTAATTAATTTATTTTTGTTACAGATATTTCTCCTTTTCCCCCATTGACACTGTCCTCCTGTTCCCGCCCCCCACCCCCGGCCTCACAGAATTGTTGTCTATGTCCATTGGTTATGCTTATATGTATAAGTTCTTTGGTTTATCTATTCCCTCCCCCCTGCCCCCCCTCCTCTGAGGTTTGTCAGTCTGAACCCTACTTCTATGTCTCTGGGTCTATTTTGTTCTTCACCTTATTGTGTTCATTATATTCCACAAATAAGTGAGATCATGTGATACTTGTCTTTGTCTAATTGGCTTATTTCGCTTAGCATAATATTCTCCAGGTGCCTCCATGTCGTCTCAAAGGATAAGAGATCTTTCTTTCCTACAGCTGCACAGTATTCCATTGTGTATATGTACCACAGCTTTTTTATCCACTCATCTACTGATGGACACTTGGGCTGTTTCCAGATCTTAGCATTTGTAAATAGTGCTGCTATGAACATAGGGGTACATATACCCCTTTCTGATTGGTGTTTCAGGCTTCTTAGGATATATTCCTAGAAGTGGGATCACTGGGTCAAATGGCAGTTCAATTTTTAATTTTTTGAGGAAACACCATATTGTTTTCCATAGTGGCTACACCAGTCTTCATTCCCACCAGCAGTGTACTAGAGTCCCCTTTTCTCCACACCCTCACCAGCACTTGTTGTTTAATGATTTGTTGATGGGAGCCATTCTGGCAGGTGTGAGGTGATACCTCATAGTCATTTTAATTTGCATCTCTCTTATGATTAGTGACATTGAGCATTTTTTCATATGTCTCGGCCATTTGTATGTCCTTTTTGGAGAGGTGTCTCTTTAGGTCCTCTGCCCATTTTTTAATTGAGTTATTTGTCGTCCTTTTGTTGAGTTGTATGAGTACTCTATATATTTTGGAAATTAACCCCTTATCTGATGTGTCATTGGCAATTATGCTCTCCCATATAGTGGGTTCCCTTTTCATTTTGATGCTTGTTTCTTTTGCTGTGCAGAAGCTTTTTAGTTTGATGTAGTCCCATGTATTAATTTTTTCCTTTGTTTCTCTTGCCTTAGGTGTTGTATCAGTGAAAATTCTGCTGCGTGTGATGTCTGAAATGTTATTGCCTACATTTTCTTGTAGGATTTTTATGGATTCATGAGTCACATTTAAGTTTTTTATCCATTTTGAGTTTATTGTTGTGTATGGTGTAAGTTGGTGGTCTAGTTTCATTTTTTTGCATGTAACTGACCAATTTTCCCAACACCATTTATTAAAGAGCCTGTCTTGACTCCATTGTATGCTCTTGAGGGCAGACTTGTTATACTTGGATTTCCAACTTGATCAGTGCCCCTAACCCCTGTGTTGTTCAGGGGTCCACTGTACTTCATTTAGTGCTCTTCTTAAATGTTAGCTTTTCTGAAATGCTTTTCCTGACCATGCTATTAAAAAATGACTGCATCTCCTTACCTTGTCTTCTGTAGAGCACTTATCATTATTGGCATTGTATTATATATGTATTTTAATTACCAGTTGTACCCACTGAAATGTACCTTTATAGAGGTAAGAATTTTGTTTTGTTTGTGGCCATATCCAGAATACCTATAAAAGTGCTCGATGTATAAAAGGTGCTCAAATATTTTGCTGATTGACTGACTGATGGAATAAATTAAGCTTTTATTTTTAGGTCATGCATTTGAAATTCTTAAAAAGAAATTTGAATATAATACATTTATGAATGAAATTTAAATCTGTAAGTGAATGAACAGAATTGTTAACAGTACTGATGGAGTTCAATCTCTTCAATTTGAACTGACTAAATATTAATCAAAGACATTAATCAGTGACTGTTAAAATTTATTATGTTTATAAAAATAATAGAATATTCGAATTGATATTGAAAACTTAAAGGAAGGCTAGGTTGTTAAATGTTACTTTAGTAATTTGACAATTAGTTTAGATATAAATTAAAAAAAATAAAAGGTAACAAAAAGTAACTGGTCTTTTCTGAACACAAAATCTTCTCATGTGGGGAGGTATGAAGCAGTAAACATCTGAGTCCCAGAGAAGGAGCAAGGAGACACTTATTTGCTAGTATTGTTATCACTGAGGGGGAATGATGATGCTGTGGCACAGGAAATGTAGAGGTTGAACTAAAATGGAGGAGGTAGTGTGGCAAGATAGTAAGAAGCTAGTACTATTACTGGACAAGTGGAATGGGGAAACTGAGACGATAATTAAACAAGGCCAGACAATTTGAACAACGTACTGCCAGCTAGCAAATTGCAAGACCTTCTCTTCCCTAACCAAGGATACTTAAGAACAAATGGTTTATACCTCTCCTCCCTAACCAGGGAATATATAGCTTCCATCACCCTGGTCATGGAGATAGAGGACAGAGACCCAATTAATGCCAGTTGTGCCAGCTAAACCCAAGGACAGATGAAATCAGGGGAACAAATAACAAAAACCCAAGTAGAACCAGACAGACCCAAGATAAAAGTAAAACAGTAAAGCAGACCAAATAATAATTCCAAACTCCCCTGTACACTAATTTTGATGCATCAGCATATTTAAAAATGCACCTGGAAAGCTGATAAATAGTCTACTGAAATCCTCCTATAAGATTCTCGCCCACAGAAGAAAGATAAAAACCCTCAAGACAAAGACTTGGTTCAGGCTCATTCTAGAGCATGAACTTTATACTTTCTTTCTCCTAAAATCTAAGTATCCTCATGAGACTTGCAATCAGGAGAGCAGCAGGCAATGGCAGCTTGTCCTGGGCATACCCCTGTTCCTGTCTCCAAGGCTCCCCTTTTCTCTGACTTTCCAGTGAGCTAAAAGCAGCCCTTCCTTGGCTCACTTCTGTCACTGTGACTTTTACTTTTCAGTGCACTCATGGCAGCCCTGCCTTGACTCACTTCTTTCCTATAATGTTTCTAAAAAGCCAAAGCCAGCACCACCTAGCTCTCTCCTGTTGCTTCTTCTACTATAAGACCTTCCTTTGTTTCACTGTCCCCAGCTTTAATAAGCATACTCTCAAAATCACCTGGACTCGTATTGTGTTATCTTTCCTGCTCAAAGTCAAGAACCCATACACAATCATCTGGCCCCAGGCATACCTGCCCTGGGCCCAGTCCCTGTCCAGGGACAGTAGGGGACTCTGTTTCAAAGACATGGGTAAACCTTTCCATGTCTCCAAGACTGAAATTTGATAAGTTAACATGAAACAATGAGGCAGACCTTTAAACAATCAACATTTCATCCAAAAGAAGGTTGAACTTTTGAACAGTTCATTTACTAGGTTATGCACCTACTCAAATGAGTCTGTATTTGCACAAAACATTTTTTTGGTATGATGTTTTTGAGGTTGCTCTGAGAGATAATTAATGCATTCCACATGAAAATCAGTTTCCTTACTAACAGATTACTCTCTTAGATATGTTTTCATTCCTCAGGCTTAACTTCTTTCCATGTTTTAGCTCCATAATCTTGATTTCTCCGGCCTTCCACTGTTGTGCTGGTTCTGATGTAGAAATTATCTGGGGGGTGGTCTTTATAGGGCAAAGGCAGGACCTGACTCAAGATGGGACCAGGGGGGCGGGGTCTTACTAAGAGTACATTATCATCCTAGGTACATTGGCTGAGTGTCATCAGTTACATTAATCCAGTCAATAAAGTCAGAGAAGCCTATATTCCAGATAAAAACTCCCCAAGTCTGAGGCATCCATTTGTGTAAAAATAAGATGTGTTACATTTCCAAAGCTTTGTGCTCAAAATTCTGTTTACGATGTTTCATCTAAGTCACAAACTCAAGGCCTCTAGAAGCAAGACAGGTACACAAGACATGTGGTGACTATGATAAACTGAAAGTGTATACCTTATCTTAAGGGAACAGCCATTCCCATCCCCTGTCTAATGTTGCCATGAAGATTTTGAGACTGGATTGCCTGATCCTCTGACATTTTTGAAAAAGGAAGCAAAAATATGAATTACTTTATGTGAAATTTCCCTATTTATATTTTTTCTGTTATTTTGTAAAAATTAAAAACAATGCTTAGGAGAAACAAAATGCTCCTGTAGGCTGGAGTTAGCCACTGGCTCTGTTGGTGAACTTGAAGCCAAGGGTTTCTTATGATCTTGTTTTCTTCATTAGTACTTGCTCTCTTACAAGGTACATATTGAGCATACAAACAAGTGTTTTGAATGAAGAATAGGTACATAATGAATGATGATATAATCTCTACAAGGGTGTAATCTTTTACATCAATATTAACTTGGATGCATGAACTGGGGCTGGGAAATTTATGGGATGTCAGCAATAAATACATATGATCATGGTATTTGTTTTGTTATCTTTTGATTATGTTATATGATGACAAGGGAAAGAGTTCTGATAAGCTGTCATTGGACACTGATAGGAAACTTACTTGGAAAACCTGATTAAACCCCACCGGAGGGTTAAGTGACAGAGTCTAGGGAAATAAATTATTCCTTGAGGCAGTTGTATCCATTCTTCAAGGCTGTTTCTGGAAATAAAGCTTTAGAGAAGGATGCTGCCTAACAAGGGCTTACAGTAGGAAGATGTTCCTGTTCCTGCTGGCAGCTTATGTGGTTTCTATGAATCAGTGGTAGAATTAGATGAAATTGTTGACTAAATAAATTGGAGTTTCTGTTTCAAATCAGGTATACAATATATTATTTTGAAACAATATTTAAATATAATTTTAAAGTTACTTGGTTATTAAATTTGAGTGTCAGAGGGACCTGTAAAACTCATCAACTTCTGGAATGAAGCCAGAAAGCCATATTTACTGGATTCATTGCCCAGCACTGACTGGAACCAACTCCCCACCCCACTTAGCTTGTGCTAGGACAGTCCTGTTTTTTAGTATAATGTGTGAGCTACCATCTAAGACCCCAACTTCTTTCCGATTATGGAATTGATTGTTCAGATGAAGATAATGATGATGATTGAGGTAATAAAACCTAGATCTTTCGCATAAAAAGTTCAGGTATTATAGCACAGGCAGTCAGTGCCAGACAAATATCCCTTCAGCCCTCATCTCAGATGCCAAACTAAAGTTAAAATTAAATAAATTGAATTAGATTAGATCAGATTAAGTAAAATTAGATTAGACTGTTGGACTAAATTAGATTAGATTATTAGATTAGATTAGATCACATTAGGTTAGATTAAATAAAATTGAATGAGATTAAATTAAATTAAACTGATTATATTATATCAGATTAGATTAACTTGTGATTTTATATTACATCTGATTAGATTATATGATTAGATAAATCATCAACAGTGATTAGATTAAATGTGATTAGATCACAGCAGATTAGATCGATGGTGATTATATTAACTCAGATTAGATTAGCTTTGATTAGATTAACTGTGGTTAGATTAGATTGGACTGGATTAATTGAATTAAACTAATTAATTTAAATTAATTAAATTAAAAATTTCCAATTCCTTCTCCATGTTTTAAAAATGAGGTTTCACATAAAAATCAGTATGTCTAATTTTTCTTAAAAAATTAAAATAGCTGGCAAACAAGAAGCAAACCATCAATTTAGTATATAAGGAAGCAAAAAACACCCAATCAGAACAGCAAAAAGAAAAAAGAATCCAAAAAAATAATGATAGTGTAAGGAGCCTCGGGGACAACTTCAAGCGTGCCAACATTCACATCTTGGGGGTGCCAGGAGAAGAGAGAGAGCAAGAAATTGAAAACCTATTTGAAACAATAATGGCAGAAAACTTCCCTAACTTGGTGAAGGAAACAAACATACAAGTCCAGGAAGCACAGAGAGTCCCAAACAAGATGAACCCCAAGAGGCCCACACCAAGACACATCATCATCAAAATGCAAAAGGTTCAAGACAAAGAGAGAATCTTAAAAGCAGCAAGAGAAAAACAGTTAGTTACCTACAAGGGAGTTCCCATCAGACTGTCAGCTGATTTCTCAAAAGAAACTTTGCAGGCCAGAAGGGAGTGGCAAGAAATATTCAGAGTGATGAAAAGCAAGAACCTACAACCAAGATGACTCTATCCTGCAAAGCTGTCATTTAGAATCGATGGTCATATAAAGTGTTTCTCAGACAAGAAAAAGCTAAAGGAGTTCATCACCACTAAACCATTATTATATGAAATGTTGAAGGGTCTTCTTGAAGAAAAAGATAAAAATATGAACAAACAAAATGGCAATGAATACATATCTATCAACAATTAAATCTACAAACAAAATGAACAGGCAGAACAGAAGCATTCTCATAGATACAGAGAACATTTTGTTGGTTGCCAGATGGGAGGGGGCTTGGGGGAATGGGTGAAAAAGGTGAAGGGATTAAGTAGTACAAATTGGTTGTTAGACTGACAAACCTCAAAGGGAAGGGGGAGTGGGGGTGTGGGAAGAGATAAACCAAGAACTTATATGTATATATGCATAACCAATGGACACAGTGTGGGGAAAGGCAGGAGGGGCGCGGGAGTGGGGAGGAGGGGGTCAATAGGGGAAAAATGAGGAAAATCTGTAATACATTCAACAATACAGATAAATTTTTAAAAATATATAAAAAATAAAAAATAAATAGCTGGCAAAACTGGGACCACATTTGTGCATAGCAACAGTGGTTGCTCTTACCATTCCAATGGCCTCTGGACACCAAAGTTGGGCATCATTTGTCACTTATCACATGGTCTGTGCTGTCATTTTTCTAATGCATGGTGAAGTCAACTCATTTAACACCTGCTTGAGCACCAAAGGATGTGAATTTGTGATTCCTGTTTTATCCAAAAACTTCTTACTTCAAATGGTTGCTGCTGTCTGAGGGCTTTTTTTTGTGGCCAAGGAGGCAAGTTCACCATGTGAAAGCTAAGTACCCATAGGAAGCCTTCAACCAATGACTGATGGGGAATTGGTGGATCAGAGAAGGGGGGCGGGGGAGATGGATGAGATAAACCAAAGAACTTATATGCATGTAAGCGTAACCTATGGATATAGACAACAATGCTGGAGCGGAGGGAGGTCGGGAGGGGGAGGAGGGTGTCTATGGGGGAAAAAAGAGAAACATCTGTAACAAAAAAAAATTAATAAAAATTGGAAAGAAAAAAAAAACACCACAACTTCTTTGTTGTTCAACTAAGGTGTCTCTAAGGTGTGCTCTCATTGTCTCCCAGTGGTCTCCACAGTGGTAAGTAACTGTCTTGGTGACATACCCATTATTGGTTTTCTTCCCTTCCTTTTCTCACTTCCCTACTTGCATACTAATGTTCAGTGTGATTACTTCCCAAACCAAACTACTTGGGCTCAAATCCTTGTTTAAGGATCTGCTTTGGGGAAAACTTAAGCCAAGACAGGTGCACTGATCTAGTGCTTCAAAATTTATTGTTTTCAAATTTGGCATACTGCTAAAGAACATTAGTTTGCAGTTTAAGATCACTTTGCAGCTTTAAAATAAAATGAAATCTATAAGAACTTTGTACTTATTGATCTTTTATACTTATTGATGTTAATAAAATGTGGTATGTGGTTTAGGATATAGAGCACTTTTGAAAATATTTAGTGGACTCTCTGGGATACAGAATTCCTAGATGATTGCAGGAGAGCTACTAGTATAAGGTCTATATCACCAAGGATGAACACATGAATGCGATAATGTGGAATGGGACCTTGGCACAGAATAGCAGCTGGCAAAATACAGCCTATGAGATAGATAGATCTGGTGTGCTGCCTGATTTTGTAAATAAAGTTTTTCTGTTTGTTTTATATATTAAATCTTCACCTGAGGATATGTGTTGTTGTTTTTAATTTTAGAGAGAGAGAGATCAACATTGATCAGTTGTCTCCCATAAACTCCCAGACCAGGGATCGAACCCACAACCTGGGTATGTGCCCTGACCAGGAATCCAACCTGCAGCCTTTTGGTGTATGAGATGATGCTGCAACCAACTGAGCCGCGCTGGCCAGGGCCACACCTGTTTATTTATAGGTTGTCTATAGCTGCTTTTGTGCAACAACAGCAAGATTGAGTAGTTGCAATAGAGATCATGTGGCCCACAAAGCCTGAAATATATACTATCAGGTTCTTTTTGGAAATAATTTTCAACCCCTAATACAAATACCTTACAGTGCTTGTATATTTTAATTTAACTTAGTTTTTACAAATCAGCCAGTAAGGCATCTCATTGGACATGGTTTTCTCCTGCTACCTCATACCAATGGATAGCTTAATAATCCTGCACAGGGTGCATATGCAATGGCCTTAAAAATAAGTGACATGTAGTAGCAGTGTGGAAATGCATCATTGAGCATGACTTGTTGGCTGATTGAAAGATTGAAAGTTAATTTCTACAAAGTTAATAGATATGGACATGATCTTACTTGTAAAGATGCAAAATGGTGTGGTACAATGAATGCCTGGGAGTTTGGGTGTATGTGTGTGTCTGTATGTATTTAATAACTCTGTTTTGAAAAATACTCAAACCTATAGAAGGACTGTAAAAATGATACAATAAATACTCATATATCTTTGACCTAGATTCACCAACAGTACATTTTACTGAATTTGTCTTATGTCTCTCTCAAGAATAAGGATTCTCTTTTTTATTAAATTTATTGGGGTGACATTGGTTAATAAAATTATATAAGTTTCAAGTGTACAATTCTATAATATACCGCCCAAAGTCAGATCTCCTTCAATAACCACATATTTGACCCTTTTGTCCTTTACTACCTTTTCCCCACACCCTTTCCCACTGGTAAGCACCATTCTGTTGTCTGTGTCTATGAGTTTTTGTTTGTTCATTTGTTGCTTTCAGTTTTATATCCCACATATGAGTTAAATCATATGGTTCTTGACTTTTTCCATCAGACTTATTTCCCTTAGCATGATACTCTGAAGATCCATCCATGTTGTCGCAAATAACAGCATTTCATCATTTCTTATGGCTGAGTAGTATTCCTTTGTATATGTGTACCATATCTTCTTGATCCAATCATCTATCGAAGGGCACTTGGTGGTTTCTGTCTTGGCCACTGAGAATAATGCTGCAATGAACATAGGGGTACACATATCTTTGGGAGTAAATGTTTGCAAATTTTTAGAGTAGATACCCAGAAAAGCGGTTGGTGGGTCATATGGTAAGTCTATTTTTAAATTTTGAGGAAACTACATACTGTTTTCCATAGTGGCTGTACCAGTTTTCATTCATTCCAGCAGCAAATGAGGGTTTCTTTTTCTTCACAACTTCTCCAACACTTGCTATTGCTTATCTTATTGCTAATAGCCAAAAAGTAAAACAACCAAATGGGAGAAGATATTTACAAACAACACCTCTGATAAGGGATTAATAGCCAAAATATATAAAGAACTTATACAACTCAACAACAACAAAAATAAACAGTCCAATTAAAAAAGGGGCAGAGGACCTGAACAGACGCTTCTCCCAAGAAGACATACACATATCCAACAGATATATGAAAAGATGTTTAACTTCACCAGCTATTAGGGAAGTGCAAATCAAAACTACAATGAAGGTTGTTTTTTTTTTATATATAACCACAATACATTTATCAAATACAGGAAATTATCATTGATACAATATTATCTTAAATAGTCCATTTTCAAGTTTCACCAAGTGTCCTAAATTTGTCCTTTATAGCAGCGCTTCTCAAATGTTAGCATGCAGCAGAATTACCTGGAGGGCTTATTAAAACACAGATTCCTGGACCCTACCCCCAGGAACAAATTTTCTGATATAGAAAATTTGGAGTGGTGCCTACGTATTTTACATTATTACAGGCTCTCAAGAAATTTGGTCAAAATGCTGCCAACTTAATAGCATCCCTTTGTTTCACCTCCCACCCAACACAACCGCCCAAGTCCAGGGTACTTTCTAGGATCCTGTACTGCATTTAGTATCATGTTTCTTTAGCCTTCTTTAAGCTGAAACAATTCCTAAGTCTTTCCTTTCTTTGTTTTTCATGATATGACATTTTAAAAGAGAACATTCTAGTTTTTTTCCCCCTGCAGAATATCTTTCAGTTTGGTTTTACCTGATGTTTTTTCATGATCAGATTTAGATAATACATTTTTGGCAGAAATACTATAGAAGTAACGTTGATCAATTTGTCCCCTTTGTTGGTGATTTTATTTTATTTTTAATCTAAATAATCTTTAAATTTAATCTTTCAATTGCTGTTTATAGTCAATATTATTTTGTATTAGTTTCAGGTGTACAGCACCTTTGTTTGGTGATTTAACTTTGATCACTAGGTTAAGATGGCATCTACCTGATTTCTCCTTTGTAAAGATGCCTTTTTTACTGAGTAATTAATGTGTAACCTGTGGGGAGATACTTTGATCCTGTTCCCCAGCAAACTTTCATCTAATCTATTTGTGATTCTTGCTTGAACTATCACACGTTAGTTGCTAAACTGTATCATTCCCTCTATAATTATTAATTCTCATTTTAGAGTAAAGAAGAGCTTTCCCTTCTTCTCCCTTGTTTGCTTCTTCTCCCTTGTTTTATAGAGTCAGTATGAACTAATGGTCTCTTATTTTATTCAGCTGGTTACACTCCTTTCTTTTCATTATTCATTTTTGATGCTCAGATTGTCTCTGATTTGACCAGTGCCAACACCTCCAAACTGGCTCCTGTATCCATTAACATGGCTCTATCAGTTGAGTACTCTAGAAATATAAATTATAAAATATTTCATTAACGCACACATTTCATCTGTCACTAAATGCTTGTTGTGCCCTTAGTGTATCTCCAGTACACTTTGGTGTCAAAGGTACGCAAGGGTAATATAAGGTAAATATACCTTCTTTCACCAAAGAACTAAAATCTCACTTAATATAGTAGGACTAACATAAGTAAAGACATTAGAGACTAATTTAAGATGATATTTAACCCAGTTCTAAGTTTTTTTGCTGTTTATTACTCCCTTCTAAAACTGATTCACAGTGCTGTACTTAAAATAGCAACACATTTTATGTTTGTGAAATAGGAAACAACCCATTATTAGTCTGTAAGCAAGGCTTATTTCTAAACTACCACATAGGAGAAAGTCAATCAGCAAGATGTACCTGAGATTTGTCTCTTTGCTGTCAGTGAGTGAAATGCAAATTTTAATATAGTTAGGCAAATAATTTCATGTTTCAGAATGTCACATACCACAAAAAATTGTGGGATGCTATCTGGTTTAGTAGGTGTTTGGCCAATTTTGTGGTTAGCTTGCTAATTCTTGCAATTAGTTTGATTTTATAAATTCCAAATTTACATAGTACAGTCATTTAAGACCATCTCACTGTATTCTCTATGCCTCTTACCATCTCTTTTGTATTTTTCATATTTTTCCCCTCTATATTTCTTTCAAAAAATTTGTTTTGATCTGTTTTCCAGATTACTCTCTCCCATTTTTCTAGTGTCTAATAACACTCATCCATTGGATTTTTTACTTTAGCTATTGTAATTTTCCCTGCTCCAGACATTCTCTTTCTTTTTCAAATATGCGGTATCACTTATACTCTCAAATTCTCTCCTGAAAATTTCAGTCTTGTTTTTATGTCCTTTAACATTGTAAACATAGTCCCTTTAAGATCTGTGTCTGATAATTCCAGTATCTGAAGCCCTGTGGCTCTGTTTCTATTGTTTGTTGTTTCTGCTAGTTTTCAGGAACGAACAACAGCTGGAATTACTCTTGTCTGAGGATCCACAGTTCTGACAACATTAAAAGAAGCAGTTTTTTTTTTTCCTGGAAAAAATGTGGATGTGTCAAGAATGGACTAGTACATCGCCATATAAAAGAATGAAATGGCCTGGCCTGTGTGGCTCAGTGATTGAGCGTCATCCCGTGCATCAAGGGGTCGCTGGTTCGATTCCCGGTCAGGGCATATGCCCAGGTTGCAGGCTCGATCCCCAGCAGGGGGCATGCAGGAGGCAGCTAATTGATGTTTCTCTCTCACATCTATGTTTCTTTCTCTCTCTCCCCCCACTCTATGTGATGATAAATAGAAAAATATCCTCGGGTGAGGAATAAAAAAATAAAAAATATAATGTAGTAGGACCATACTGTAAAAAATTGCAGTAAAACATAATGGTTAAGAAGGAAGGGGCTAAATCCAGGCTGCTGGTGTCCAAATCCCACTTCCTTTACTTAATATCTGCCAAGCCTCAGTTTCCTTTTCCTTAAAATGAAATATTAACAATACTTATCTCATAGAGTTATTGTAAGTATTAAAAGAGATAATATAATACATATAATATACTTAGCCTAGTGCCTGGCAAGCACTTAATAAATGTTAATTATTATTGTTATTATACATTCAGAGAAGACAGAGTCTCAAATTTTAGGAAGTGTTTGAGATCATGTTGAAAAATACATTCATGCATTCATTAATTTATTCATCAGCTATTTTATTATTTAAAAATATATTTTTTCTTTATTGATTTTAGAGAAAGAGGAAGAGAGAGGGAGAGAGAGATAGAAACATCGATGAGAGAGAACATTGATTGGCCACCTCCTACATGCCCCCCACTGGGGATGGAGCCCACAACCTGGGCATGTGCCCTGGCCTGGAATCAAACCGGCGACCTCTTGATTCATGGGTCGACGCTCCACCACTGAGCCACACTGGCCAGGCTATTCATCAGTTATTTTTTATAAATACACAATAAATGTTTGTTGAAAGAAATAATTTGAGTAACTCATGGAGAAGGAGAGCTGAATCCCAAAAGGGAGTGTTGAATTGTAAAGGGTCAGACGAGAGTAAAAGGTGTCATAGACACAGCCAAGGCAAAGCTTGAGATCAACATGATTTATATGTGGGATAATGGGAAGATCAACCTGGGTGGAAAAGATAATCAACAGAAAAATAATGGGCAATGTATTAACTTGTAAGGTTTTATAATTTTTGTTTATATTGCTACTTCTGAGTCTTCTCACATTCCCACCTCTGTCCTATGATATTAAGCTGATTATGTGCACAATAATGCAAGTATAACATATCAACTAAACTAATGAGTTTTTTTCCCAACATAAGAGATACCCCTTGAATAATCTGAAAGGCTTAATGCCATTAAAGTCTTCAGTGCATGTGCCCTGTGTGTTTTATATGCTGTAAGAATCTTTCAGAGCCATTTTATCTAAAGCTACTAAAAGGAGTGATTCTCAAGTTTTAGCATGCATTAGAGTCACCTGGAGAATAGATTGCTGGGCCTCATCCTGAGAGTTGCTAATGTCATAGGTCTGAAGTGGGTTCCAGCATCTGCATTTCTAACAAGTTCCCAGGTGATGCTCATGCTGCTGGTCCAGGGCCACACTGTGAGAACATCAAGCCATATCAAGCACTAAACTATTTTAGAATTTGATCACGTTTTTTTTTTTTTTGGTAGAATAATTTTCTAAAATCTATATTTAGTTGTGCCTCCTACCCATGGAAGTAAATCATTTGAAATAACTTATAGGAAAAAAACCTTTTCATTTATATTTTATCTTAGCTGTGATTTTGATTTATTTGCTGTAAAGACTAACTGTTTTGGGAGGCCTAAGGTACCATTAAACTTCATTAGTGATACAAATTTTCTAATACTTCAGAGAAATCCCATTGCATTATTCATAAATCTGAATGGGTTGAATGGGACATTTTCTACAAGTAATCTTTATAATAATAAGTCTTTCATAAATGTAAGCATGAATTCCTTTATCAGTACATCCTGCTGTTCATGATATGTCAACATTTTAAAGTACATATGCAAATTGCATGGCTTTTTTTCCTTTGTGTTCATATATCTCTTTAAAGGAACTACACATCACTTCAGGTTCCTGTTAATTTTACCTGCTGTCACCTCCTACCTAAATGAGTCACACCAAGTATTACATGCCACTTCTCCTCACAAGTACCTGAAAGTTGAAGTAATTTTCACACATTCTGTCTCATTCTTCCCTGACAGTGCATTAATGCATTATGGGCAGGAAATTACTTTGATGAGCAGAGATAGTGGGAGGATGTTCACACTGCATGGCATCCAGCTCATCCATTCAACTCCAGTCTTCTCTTTGAGTTCTGGACTCTGCTGTCCACTTCCCCATTGCTGGACCTCACTTTATCTCTTTCCTCAAATAAAATTAATACAAGGCTTTTGTGTGTGGCATACTTCCAAATCTTGGTAATAACAGGAAAGGGAAAAGATGGTGACAGCCCAGCCCAATACCACAAATAACTTACAGCTGAAATCACACCACTGTGTTCTCAATTCCTTAGATATGCCCTGCCACAGGGATTTTCCCTTAGGCCTCCATATTGCTTATGGCCTGGCCCCTCCTCTCCCCCTTTCTGGCTCTCATCCCTACTTCCCTTTTTACTGGCCTCTCTATTTTCGGCCACCTTAATCTCTCTCACTTTATTTCACAGAGTAATTCAGCTCTCTACTGGTTCTCATCCATTTAAATTATGAGCAAGGGTCCTCACATTTCTACATTGAAAAGCTAGTCAAGGCCCATGGTCACAGTATTTTTCTAAGCAAACAAGCTATCTACCTCTGAAGTGATTTGGATCATTGTCCTAAAGAGAAAGAAACAGCTGCCATCATTATTATTTTAAGCACCATTTTTTTTTCTTCCTGCTACACTTGTTGAAGGAAAGATAGTAGGGCTGCTTGCCACTGAGAGTATTTTTTGTGGATTGGCACAAGTTTAGAAAAGAAAGCTAAGGTGAATTAAAAAGTACATTGATGGCTTAGAAGTCAGATTCCTGGTCGTAGCTTTGTTTTTATTTCACAGTGCAGTCTTTAACAAGTCACTTTGCAGCAACCAGGCTATGTTTCTTCATTTATAAATTAAAGGAGTTGGGTCAGAGTTCTTCAAGCTTAAGCAGAAACTGAAAGGAGAGAAAACACTTTGTAGTGGCTCCTATTGAAGCAGGGAAGGGATCCAGACCCACCCCCTTAATTCTCCCTCCTCTATGGCTCCTTGAGCTCCCCACAGCACAGCTATCAACAGTGATCTAGATGGTTTTCATTCACAGTTGTTCCCTGATTTTCTGGAGTTTCTGGCTTGGATTCAGTTTACTATAAATGTTTCTTGTAAGTAAAATGAGGGTAGATAGATAGAAGCTTGAAAGAGAAGCTCTCCATGGCCCAGCAAAGCTGAGGAATTTTGGAATTGTCTCATGTTCAGGCATGAGTTTTCTGTGGCCCAGGGCTGATTTGGAACTAAATCTCCTCTCTCCCTACCCTATGTAGTTCCAGTATTTAAAGTATGTCACAGGTCTGGCTTATTTTAGAAAAGATGTACCTGTTGAAAAATATTCTTTCCAGAAAAGAGACTAGAGGGTCATTTTGATTGAAATTTGACCTTTGGTAGTTGATGATAATTAACATGTTTATTGTCTTATGATCCCTGGACAATCAATAATATACTTACAGAAACCCATTTCACTAGCAAGTGACTCTATGAAGAAAGCAGCAATCACTCAAACCTCTGTAGCAGGGGTTGGTGATGTACCACAGGCACTTGATAGCTATTCATCTGTAGATAAGAGTCTCTTGCACTTGCCAGAGACCCCAGTTAAGTAGGCAGGTAGGACAAAGAATGGAGCTTCAGTCCATGGATGCAGGCACAAATGAGAATGACCTGATGCCTCCAGGGACAACCCTCAACCAGTGGTACGCAGGAGTAGGTAGGTTAATGTCCTAGTCTCCTCAACCTTTTGTGGTATCATTTTGAGGCAAGTTCCTTGCAGTTTCTCATTGTATCCCCAGAGGGGCCGAGTCCCATTTACCCAAAGCAATATTATACATTTGATTTTCTTTCCTCCTTTCTTTGCCTCACTTTCCATCCTCCCTCACTTTTGCATCTGGGGATTGCCTTTGCAAAAAGTTATCTGCCCCAAGTCCTTGCCTCAGGATCTATTTTGGGAGAACCCAAATTAAATTAACTTTCAGTGCTATTACAATTTTAGTTACTAAGTATTAAATAGATTATAGTACTCTATTCTGCATTCAGCAGTTGCTCCTAATTTTACATATATGCTATTGTTTCAATCCTATTGGTTTCTTGCTGAGGTCTGGCCTCAGCAGTCCAGGGTTTCCCTTAGGTGTGGACGGAGTCAGCGAGAAAGAGACATGAGTCAGAGATCTTGATCACCTCTGCTGCTTAAGTCTAGCAGAATCTTTATTTTTATATCTGCAGGTTACATAGCAATTTCCTTCTTATTGTTTCCCCTAAACCTTTAGGCAAGTAAGTACAGACATTCTTTTTTTTTGTTTACCCAACTCTTAGGTATATTACATGGTTAACTAACAACTACATTTAATCCTTCACCCAGACATCTCATTGTTGCCTCTCGGTCTCAATTCATTGCTTATACAACATGAATTGTTATCAGCAACTTTCCAGACATTGTCTTATTTAACCACCTTCTTCTCTAATACCCTCCATTTCAGTTTCTGTTAATTCCTCTTAGACTCCTGACTTTTCCTCTTATCTAAGATCCTTTTAAGCTTTTACATTCTTATCTTAAATCTTTATTACTTTCTTGCCTTTCTGCAGTCTTTTCTAACATCTACATCATTAATCATCTACACGTTACTTCTATAATGATTCCTAACAGACAGCTAACAGATAGACAGAGAAAGCAAAGATTAGTCTCCTTTAGTTGTCATCCTGCATTTTTATTTTCCCATTACTTTATATCTTCAGTCATTGTTCTTCGTGATTCCTGCCGTGCAGTGAATTCAATTCTCCAGGGACTATGTCAAACCATGGAGGTCTTCGTATCTTCAGGGACTATGTCAATCCGTGGAGCTCACCCATGACTATGTCAAACCATGGTGGTTGCTGTTCCACTGACACCGCTCCCGAAATCTCCCCCTTTTTTATTTTTTAGATGAAGCTTATGCATTTGGACGGCAACCTCTTGGATGGACTTACTTAAGAGTTTGAAGAAGACTGGAAAGAGACAAAGATTTATTAATAGAATGAATAAGAAAAGCCCTATACTAGTTAATGAGGGTAGCATATGTGGTAAAGACATGAGTGAATTAAATGCTTGAGCAAACCCTTCTGCTACTTCATTAGGAGACATAGTTTCTGAATGAATACTTAACTCTCTAATTTTCTTATGCAGCTGTTGTAAATCTAAACTTATATCACTATTGTTCCAAATTCCTTGTAGATGATTTAGAATATTCTGTAATTTTATTGCTGACTGATTTACCTCTAAAGGAGTAACACAAATCCATCTATATTTTGAGTGACACCTAAATGAAGTCCTAGCTTTCAATGTCAATATCTAATTCCCTATGGCTATTAAAGCTTCCTCTAATGCATCTACCTTAGCCTCTAATTTCTTGTCAGTTAATTCCTGGGTAGTAAGTGCTACTGAAGTATTTTTAGCCAAACGATCTACATGCTGAGCTGTATGAGTTTCTTTAATCAATGCTGTAGTTGCGACTGTAACCGATCCAATTACAGCTATCAATGCAGAAATCCCTAAAATTAGTGCTGCTACAAATCTCTTAGGTCTGGATAAGGAGGAAGTAATTATTTGCAAAGCTTTAAGTCCTGGATCATCATACCATGGCTCTGTTAAATTTACAGGTAGGAAAATATAAGGTGATTGCTTTACAATAGGTACATGTTCTATAGACATACTCGAATCTAGGCAAGTGGTTAGTACACATTGCGCACAATGAATATTATAAACATCTGCTCCTGACATCAGGGACCTTTGTGACCCCGATGGTAACCAGAAAAATCAAAGTCCATTTTGCTTTTTCCCTCAGCCGGGAATGGTGCTGCCAGATCAGAATGCCGTTGACCTTGATAGCCGTTGGTGCAGGCAGGATGCAGTGTCTAGTCCCTTCCAGGCCAGAGTTAGTCCCTGGGTGGTGAAATTCTTTACCCACATCGAGTCCTCGGGCTGGAAAGGGTGCACAAGGTCCGAGGTGGGCACAGGCAGGGCGTTGCAGACATGTTTATAGACAGCTTTCTGGACAGACTGCAGGGCCTGCAAGAACTGTAAGAGGGCGAGGGGGAGCAGAGTACATCCTAGACTATTATTCCATTACTAGGGGCAAGCTCTCCCTCTCTCAGTGTCCCTTATTGTGTATTCTTCCAATACCCTGTCTTCCTGTAATATGTATGTCCCTTTCTTTTATCCTTTTTTTTTTTAATTTATTTTTTTATCCTCACCCAAAGACATTTTTTTTTTTTTTGCATTTATCTTCAGATAGAGTGGGAGGGAGAGAAGGAGGAGGAGAGAGAGAGAAACATTGATGTGAGAGAGACACATTGACTGGCTGCCACCCACACAACCCCAACCGGGGCTGGGGACAAACTGCAACCGAGGTACGTGCCCTTAACGGGAACCGAACCCGGGACTCTCCGGTGTGCAGGCTGACGCTCTAACCGTTGAGCCAAACTGGCCAGGGCTATCTTTTTTTTATCTTTTTATTTCCTCTGCATAATCCTTCTCTTTTTTTCTTCCCTTCTCCACAATCCTTCTTCAACTTGCACAGACCCTCTGCGACTTTCCTAGTCCCTCCCCTGACATGAACCTGAGAGCTTGCTCAATCCATCTGCTGTCTGAAGTTTCTTGATGGCACAAGCTGAAATGAAGCAAGATGTAGGTAATTCTATTTTTTAAAATATGTTTTATTGATTTTACAGAGAGAGGAAGGGAGAGAGAAAGAGAAAGAGAAACATCGATGTAAGAGAGAAACATCGATGTAAGAGAGAAACATCGATGTAAGAGAGAAACATCGATCGGTTGCCCCACTACGTACCCAATCTGGGACCAAACCCCCAACCTGGGCATGTTCCTTTACCGGGAGTCAAACTAGCAACCTTGCAGTGCACAAGACAACTCTCAACCAACTAAGCCACACCAGTCAGGGTGGTAATTCTATTTTTAAAAGAATTATAAATGGATGTGCATATAAAGTATATGGTTTAAAAAATTTCCATTTAATGTCCTGGAGCTAGTTTGTTGAGAATTTTTAATTCAGTGGGTATAAAAATGTGATGCAGCTTTATTTTTGCCAGTTAGTTGTCCTTCAACTGTGTCAAAATTCCTTTCCTATCAACCAGATACTACCTTTATGATATCTTAGCCATAACTCTCATCATACATTGCATCCCTAGAAAGAATATTTTTCAGAGAATTATTTCCTCTGTATTGGGAGGGGAGGAAACAATCTGTCTTCATGAACACTCCTAAAAGGCTGGCAACCTTTCTCCCTTCTGCATATTCTCCCAAGATTGACTGAGAGAGCAGGGAGGCATTGACTGAGGGAACTATAAGGGCAATACTGTCCTGGCACCCTTTGGTAGGATTGAAGGGACGAGATTGGCTTCCACTGTTGGGCCAATGTTGTTGGTGGGTCAATGAACTTAGTATCTTCAACCTTGGGCCTTAAAATGCCATCTACATCCTGTTATGGTATGCTCACTTAGTCTAATAGTAAATTAATTTGTACCTCCTGAGTTCACATCAACAAGTCTGTTATTAGGTTATGTCAATTTTACTTTTAGAGTTATTTACTTTATTTATTTTAGTTATTAGGTATGATTTGCTTATGACTCAAAGAGAGTCCACTGAAAACAAGTGGATGACAAAATCAGAAGCATCAAAAGTCATGGTTAGAATAAGACCACTGTTGGTATTAGTGCTGAGAACTGCAAACAAGACACGATTAAATTCACGAATATTAAAAATTTAAAAAATAGTGAGAAGGAGGGAGTCAATAGGGAAAAAAGGGGGACATCTGTAATACTTTCAACAATAAAAAATAAAATAGAAATAAATACAGTAAAAAAATGTTTTAATTAAATGGTAAAATGCTAGAACTATGGACTTACTTGATGGATGGTGGACAGAGCTGAAATGATTATTCCCAAAAAAGTTATGTTAGTAACAGCAGTATCTAATAATTAGATATGGGAGAGATGTAACAGATTCAGCCAGGAGAGTACTTATAGTCTTGGCTCCTCTGTGATAGCTGGGTTATTAGGACTAATCTCCAAAGACATACAAGAAAGAAGAATCAGTTTTGTTCTTAGAAAATTAATCTTTTTCCTCTTCAAGTGATTCCATCTCAATGATTATGATACCAGCTTTTCTGCCAATAGTAGCTTTTTGTGTTAGAATTGTCTAGATAATGGCTACATTTCTGCCCAACCAGTCCTCTCTTCATCATCATTGCCTGAGTCCTTCTTCCCTCTCTCCCTCACTCCCTCCTCTTCTTTGCTCCCTCCTTTACTTTACTCTCCCTTATTTCTCCCTAACTCCTCAAGATAAATTGGCTGTCTTCCTATTACAGGGTTCACCTTTTTCTTGAGAATCTCTGGTCAATTTGTTTCATTCATGATTACTTTGTGAAATTTGCTTTGTGCAACATAGAACATTTATTTTATTTTCTGAAATTTATTGAATTTATTGGGATGACATTAGTTCATAAAAGTATACAGGTTTCAGGTGTACAATTCTATAATACATTATATGTATATTGTATTGTGTGTTCACCACCCAAAGTCAAGTCTCCTGCCATCACCATTTATCTCCCCTATACCCTCTTCTACCTCCTCCCATCCCTCTTTCCCTCTGGCAATCACCATACAGAATGTTTCTTATTTCATCTAGGGAACTGATAGCATTTTAACAGGGCTCTGTATCTTTTTTTGTTTCATAGAACACTTCTGAAGAATACACCTATTTTTGGCACGTGTGATGGTTACTCTCTTCCTGTTTGGTAGAAGTAGGAGAAAGTACATTGATTTGGCAGATAGACTTTGGTGTAGATTTTGATTTAACCACTTTGTAACCTTGGTCAAGTTACTAATCTATTATTTATTAATTTCCTTACTATAAGTGAAGATAATAATAGTTACTTCCAAAGATTGTTGTGAGACTAAATAAGATGAACTATATAATTATCTGTTAATACTTTAATTTAATTTTTTTCTCTGTTCCCACTCCATTTCCCGTTTCTTTTTCCTGATGTTTTTTATAGATTTTCAAACTAGGTCAAAGTACCAAATGACCAATTCAAGTCCAAATGCCCAGAGTTCCAAATCTCCTCTATAGTTTCATTTTTTTCAGCTGAGGAAACATTTTTAAGTGGGTAAGTCCTATTCCAGCAGGTTTCAGAATTGTCAGGATTTTTTTTTTTTGCACTTACTCAATTTAAATTTGGAATAATTTCTCCCAGTTTTATATAAGCATTGTGAGGTACAAAAATGACAGGGAAACTCATATAACAAAGTAGTCAAGGTTAACAACAACAAAGGGTATAACATGCTTTTGTTTACTAGGAATATCAGTTATTCTTCTGGAATTTTAGAGTCCAAAAGCATCACTGGAATAAATTCTCTCCATTAGTTTCATGTATCTTTTTGGCTAAATGCTGATTCCCCAGGCTTATTGCTTCTCATCATGGTAATACTTTGCAAAATGTTTGTCCTCTTCTTCAGTTCACACAGGAGTCTTGATACTTTTCCTTTCAGTTAAAAAATAATTTGTGATGGTTAGTGTATCAGTGTTGTAAAGCATGAAGTGAATTCCTGTGGAATTCATTCAAAGAGATTTTCATGTTTTGCTTTTATGTATTCCATGAACATTTATTACAGTTCTGAAGTGGACATAAAAATATGAACAAGACAGCCTCGACCTATCCAAAATGCACAAGTTGAATAGGAGAAAGAGATTTGTAAACTATCACAGCCTTAATTTATTTGTTGCTATGTAAATCCTTAAGGTCTCTGTTCAGTCTCAAGCATGTTATCAGGTATGGCAGGTACATTTAGTTCACTCCCCAGAAACTATTTCCTATCCCTTTCTTCTCTGGCCCACCTCCACTGTGGAGGCTGGAAAAGCCTGAGACTCACTTTTCTATTCTCCCTTGTCAATGATATATAAGGGAAATTCTTCCGGGACTTCAGGGAAAGTCTATACTTTCTGATAAAAGGAACAAAGTACATGAGGAGAAAGACCTGTTTTGGTTTAATTTCTATCACATCTGGCCTTTGTATATGTTCTTATTATTGTGATGTTTGCAGCTGGGAAAGCCATTTTATAGTCATGAAGAAACCAACCAATGGACCAAGTCCCATATGCTAAGTATGGTCAAATTTAACATAGAAAGAGGCTAGATCTTTGGTAACTTGGGTGAGCTACCAAACCAACTTGATATTGTTATTGTAGTTTGTTTATTAGTGTTGTTGTTTCTGATATTGCTGTTACTTGCTGCCCAAAGCTTTCCTCATTGATAAATCTGGAAAGAGTGACCTGTTGTGCCACCATTAACAGTTCAGATTTAATCAGCTTAATTTCTCAGAGCTTGAAAAGCCTGAGCAGAACAGGTTAGGAGGTAGAACATGAAAGAGCAAAATAGAAAGTGATTACCACAATACGGGAAGTTGCTGGGTACCAAAGAAGAAATAAAACCTTAACTACAAAGAGGAAAAAATAAAAGGTGATGCAAAGTGTTAAATTTGCCTCTACAATTGCACCTGGGGTGATCCTGTGTACAAAGTTTAAAATAAATGTAGTGTTGAGTTTGTAATTCATTTTGTGCTGTTTAATATCATAATTAAATGTGAACTGTGGCAGATTTTTAATTCCACCCTGGATCCATCCTGTCATATAGATGGTAGTTTGAATGCTTAGAGCATGGGAATCAATTTCATGGCTGGTTGGAAGTACACATCATTAGAAAAGAATATTTGTTGTAAAAAATAAAATATAAAATATGAGTGATGATTTATATCCTTTGCTGTTTGGGGCTATTAATTATTCATACTCACAACCTTTTTTGAGTTTTTAAGAAGTTGTCCCTCAACACTTGTCTTAAAATCCTCAAGTAATATCATTATGATAAGCTTGGAACTTCAAAAAATTTAAAGCATTTCTCTCATTAGATTGAATTATTTGTATCTTTCTCTTGCCTTTAATCCTTCTCCCTCCTTAAAGAAATAGCACTTATGGCTTTGAATTTCCTCTTGCTCTTAGATAAGTTATATGCTGGTGTGACCCTTTCTGTTTGCTCCTGTTCTACCCTACTCACTTAAGCAAACCTAGCAAATGTAAACTTAAAATATTATCAGTGTAGTATGTATATGTATTTTAAGGAATAATTATTTGCTCAGAATTATTTTCCGAACAGCTGTTTTAGGTAGGAAGATTTTCAAATATCATTTGATAACATATTTGAATTATTACATTTCAGGAACACTTACCATAACAAGCAGAGTAGACCTTCATTTACTTTTACCCTTCTGAAGCTTTGCTATATGCCTTCAGTTGTCAGAAGCTATATTTGGAATTCTGTCTAAAACCAGAAGATGTATAATGCTTTTCTATCTAAGAAATTCAGACCAGTGTGTTGTTGGGTTTTTGGTGGCTCTAATATTGATTGAAATTAACTTTAATGTGTGATGTGTATTCAGTTGGTTCTCATATAGAATAGCTTTCTCAAAAATAGTTTTATTACAAAAGTTGGTCATTTAAAAATGTACTGAATATTAACTTTTGATCAAGTTAAATAAGTACTTTTTTTGAGAGATTTTTAGGTTATGAAAATACAAAGATGTTTGGAAAATTACCTTGGTTTTATGTGTTAATTTTCAGGTGTACTGAAGTTTTTGAATTATTTAATCAATTGTACATATGATACATAGTATCTATCCAATATGCAATACTAAGTTTTCTTTTATAGCAATTACCAACATTGACTCTAAGTTAAAGACCTTGAGTAAAACAATAACCATGGAAAAGTTGGAATAGGTAGAAATTGATCTTATCTGATAGGGTAGAAAGATTTTCAAAGGATAAAAACAAGTTATGGATCCTTAAAACAAAATAAAAATTGTGATGACTAATCAAAAATTTAAAATTTGGTGCATTAACACACACCAAAGAAAAATGGCATCTGACTGGAGGCCCAGTTCTCTTAACTTCTTACTAAATATATGTTTACATGTGAAAATAAATACAAACTCCCAGGCTTAGAGCTTTTAGGAATAAAGAGAAAGGGAGAGATTTTAAAGCTATTTAGGAGATAGGATTTATAGGCTGTATTAGGGTTCTCTCAGGAAACAGAACCAATAGGAGACACACACAGAGTGTATACTGGTTTGATTTATTATAAGGAATTGGTTGGGATTAACTGTTCTAGGCTAGGCTTGTCTGGGCTTGGCTCTAAGTAAAAAATTGGGTCCAGTTTTTGCTGACCCAATTCTAATTCTTCCTGGACCTATGGGCTAGCCAAAGAATGTTATTTTAATGTCAAAGGCAGAAGCACAAGAGCCCAAGTTCAGCCACATAAGTGCATGTCAAATTCTTGTTTGAGTTATATCTTTAAACATCCATTTGGTTAAAGCAAGCCACATGGGTATCCCAAAGTCAAGGGGCAGGGAGGCGTACTCTATTTCTAGTGGATGGAACTTCAAATTCATGGCAAAGGGCATGGATACAGATAGAGGTGAAGAATTTGAACCTATAATTTAACACCCTGATGGCTATGTGTGTGATGTATTTGAGGAGGACAAGACTGGACATTAAGAAGCTATTGCTGTACTTCAGAGGTGATAAGAGTCTAAGACAGTGGCAGTAGGAAAGGAGAGGAGATGGTAGATTGGAGAAATGTTCTTAGACTGGAGATTGTTGTGACATGGAGGCCAGATTTTCAAGGAAGAGTCAAGGATGACTCAGCTTCTAGTTTGTCTGACTGAGGTATAGAATGAGTGATGATGTCTTCAGCTTAGGAAACATTGAGTTTGAGGTAGGATGATCATATACTTTATCATCCAAACCAGGATACTTTTGAGAATAAGAAATAATGTTATTAATATGTATGCCACACCGATAACCTTGTCTTGATACTGACCTCAGGAAAACTGAGTGATAGTCACTCTATAGTGAGTAATCAAGGTGAAGTTATTGAGTGTCAAGTTGTTACTGAGTATGGAACACAGGGGTTATCTGGTCTGGTGATACACACCTGGGAGTCACCAGTATATAGTTAAAAGATCGAAAGTATGAGCTTAGTTGAAATCATCCAAAGGAGCTTATAGACAGTGAAATGAGTAGAATGAGAAGAGGATAGAAGGCTGTAGTAGATTATGGGTGGGGAACTAGAAAAGTGAACAAATAAGAATTTGGTTTAAACAAAATAGGAGAATTTAATTGATCACATAATCATGTCAGGATAGTCAGGGTCAGAGCTGGCCTTGGGTGTGATTGAAACCAGGAATTTGAACATTGTCAAGTCTTTCTTTCTTCAGCCAATATATATTGTGTTTTTTTCCCCCTCAGGCTAGATGAGCCTTTGAGGCTAAAACCATGGTCTCAGGTAGCTCCAGGCTCATATTCTTTTAGCTCCAAAACCAGAAAGAAAAGAGCTTTCCCTTGATAACTTCAAATGCAAAATAATTCTGAAGGAAGATTTTGATTGGCCAGGTATAAGCCACATGCTTGTCTCTGTACCAATCACTATGGCCAGGTGCTATGATTGGCAGCTCCACCAGAATCACAAAGAAAGGGATGTCATTTTATCAGAAGAATGAAAGAAGATGTATTGGGCAGAAAGAAACAACTGATGTCTTCCAAAGTACAGATAGGAGAGTATTATAGAAGCACAAAGGTCAGGGGAGCAAGAAGTCTCAATAAAGAAGAGTTAAATACAACTTCAGATGCAGTAAACAGGTGCAATAATATAAAGACTGACCCAGCCCTATTGTATTTGACAATTGGGATTCATTAGAGCAGTTACAGGTGAGCAGTGAGGTAAAAGTCAGATTACAGCAATTTGAGGAGTAACTGAGAGGTGGGTTGGACTGAAAGTGGAGACAAGCATTTCAATAAATCTAATAAATATGAAGAAGAGAGAAACTGTATACTAGACTGAGGACAATGTATATGTATCTTATTCTTTTTATAGGCTAAGGGTTGGGAATACTTGAAATTGGAGAGGTTCAAGATTAAAAAAAAAATAATATTTGCTGGAACAAGGTCATGGAGGAAGGGATGAAGGGATATGGTAAAGGACAAAGGAGGTGAAGGGACTGGATTTGATAAGGTAGAAGGACATTTCATGCTCTGAACCTAGCAAGGAGGTACACCTGAGTGTGGGCCTGGATAAATTGATAGACACAAGACTGTCTGCTGAGAGGGAGGACACCAGGCCTGGGTAGCAAGCATGAAGAGCACATTGGAACAGATATTGAAGGCACTGGCTTCAGGAACTAACCAAAAATGAGGGAAAAACTCAGAAGTGATTCTGAAGCCTAGCGAATTTGTGGACCAAGAGTTTGTAGGGCTATAAAATTTTCTCTAGTCCTCCTGGATATGGACATGAAGAAGGCAGATTAACCCAAGGTTGGCATTTTTATGAGTTCACATACATGGAAACAGGATGTTGTACTCAAGGAAATATACAGTTTTAGAGGCAAATATAAAATTGTAAGGAGAAATAAGCAAGAACAAGAAGAGAGCTTTGTTTTTCTCCAGTGTTTAATCATGGTAATAGTAGACCTCTCCATGAGATTGCAGTATAGTTTATCTTTGCTTTCAATTTATGTTGTGATGAAGAGTTTATAATTCTTGGATCATGGTAGAATATATTGTACCTTAGCAGATGTTTCACAATTTACAAAGCTGATTTCACGTATGTGTTTCATGTTGTGTTATGTTTTTGATAGTTTTCATTTTATGTACAAAGCCCTCTTGCTCAGTGTCACTATGAAGCTACATGGAGTTGATCAAGTATATGTAACCAGTTAAGTGTCAGAACATAACTTCAGGCTTCCAAGTTTCAAAGTCCATTATACCATATGAGAAAAAGAGATTTATCAAAAATATAACATATAAACCTTTACTTAGTAGTACCAAAAGTCTTAGAGATCATTGCAACAAGGTCTTACCAGTAGCTGGAAATATTTTGTGGTATAGTCTAAAGAATACAAAATCCCTTTATCACAAATGAGTTTTCCCTTATCTTTTAAATCGGGATTATAATTCTTTCATGTGGACCTCACATTGTGGTTATTAAAAAATCAAAGAGAGTCTGTAACAAAAACCTTTCAAAAATAATAAATGAGATTATTATTTACTGAGTAATACGTTTTGGTTGTCATCACATTTATATTCATTTGCACCAAAGGATGGATTATTTAGAAAACATTGACTGGTTTCTTTCTAGGGAACTTGGAGGAATAGTATTAATTGATAACCAACTATGTGTAAATTTGTTTTAAAATATCTAAATTCTCCATACTTCTTTTCTTTTATGTAACAGATTTTAGAAGTCCAAAGACAAGGATTCAAACTATTTACTGTATTTGCAAAATTAGTGAGGTAAATGACTGGAATTATCTGCCAACACCATCTGTATCTCTTGATCCTGGAAACATATTTAGATGGATATATTTTACTTGTTTCTGTCATTATTAGGATTAAGGGATGACAGCCTAGAATTAAAAAAAAATTTTTTTCTTTATTGATTTTAGAGAGAGAGGAAGGGAGAGGGAAAGAAAAATAGAAACATTGATGAGAGAGAACATCTATTGGCCACCTCCTTCATGTTCCCCACTAGGGATTTGGTACACAACCTGGGCATGTGCCCTGAACGGAAATCAAACTGGCAACCTCTTTGTGCATGGGTTGATGCTCAACCACTGAGCCACACTGGCCGGGCCAACCTTGAATTTTTTTTTTTCTTTTTAAAAAATTTTTTCTTTTTTCTTTATTGATTTTTAGAGAGGAAGGGAAAGGGAGAGAGAGATAGAAACATTGATGAGAGAGAACATCGATTAGCTGCCTCCTGCATGCTCTCACTGAAGATTGGACCCACAACCTGGGCGTGTGCCCTGACCAGGAATTGAACCGGCAACCTCTTGGTGTGTGGGTTGATGCTTAACCACTGAGCCACACCGGCCAGGCCAACCTTGAATTTTTTAAGTATGGGGAAATTGCTCATGTCTTTTTAGTTGGGACTCACCTTTAGCCAATAATTTCCTCACCAATAGGTAGGTATAAGGAGAGTCGTAGGTTTTATGTCAGTGAATGTATAATTACCTTTTCCAAAGGATTTTATGAATTGGCTCAATAGCTATTTTCTACTTGGGGATTTCAGTTCAAGGTCAGGCTTTGGTAAGGACCCCTTTACTCTCCTACACTGAATCCCAAATTTGCAAACTAAGCATTTGTATATTCTAGAGCTTCTTGGGTGTCACCACAGTGTGATTATGAGAGGGATAGGAGATAAATGCAGCATTTAGCCATTTACTTGTGGCCTGTTTCCCATGATGAACCATATTAAAAATGAGTAAACACATTTTACTGATTCTCCTAAGCCAACTCTACTGGTTGAACAGTGTACGAGAGATATAAAAATATAACTGTGTGGAATAATCTCACAATTCCATGTAAGGCATTTTATTTAACATATAGTCTCAGTTTAAGACCCAGAAGAAGAATTTATATGATTGTAGCTAGAAAGCTTGGAGTTGTTGGTTCTTGTTTATGCCCAGTGTAATTTGGGGCACTTACCTGAAAATATGTGCTTAAATCAAGTCATTTTAAATGTAATAGAGAAGTTTATTATTAAAATAAATCAATTGTAAAGCTTTTTATAAAGTGTATAATCACTTAATTTGCATGGCCAAATTTTCATATGTCAGGTTTTCTTAAATTAAGATTTTTTTCATTTTGAGATGCAATTTTAACTTAAGGTACATTATTATTATTTTTATTATTATATTTGAATTAAGAAGAATTTATTTTATGTAAAAATGGTCCACTTTTTTAAATTAAAATGAAACAATGCTCATAAATTCCTTGTTTGTTCTTTTAAGAAGATTTTTATTGATTTTTAAAGAGAGAGGTAGGGAGAGGGAGAGAGAGAAAAAAACAATGATCAGCTGCCTCCTGTACACCCCCTACTGGGGATCAAGCCCACAACCTGAGTATGTGCCCTAACTTGAAATTGAATCTTTTGGTGCACTGGACACCTAACCCAACCAATTGAGCCACACTGACCAAGGCAAATTCCTTGTTTTTAACAATAGATTCTCATTTTAGGACTATGTTAACAGCTATTTACATTGAATTTATTCTCAACTAGCTTTATACTAATCTTAAATGTCTGAGTCTTTTTAAAGAATTGCAACATCTTAAAAGTCCAGTGTACTAAAATTTACATTGTTTAAGAAAATCAGATAATTTAATAGTTTCTTCAGATAAAACTAATAAGTGATCCTTTTTTGAAAAAGTCAGCCTTATTAAGGTATTATTTACATGCAATGAAATATACCAATTTAAATTGCATAATTTGATGAGTTTTGATAAATGTATACAGTTATTTAATCACCACAAGCAAGATACAGAGTTTCCATTAATTCAGAAAGGTTCTTCTTGCCAATTCCTTCCCCAAGCCACTGCAAACTACTGATTTGTTTTCTTTCATTATAGGTTTGTCTTTTCTAAAACTTCATATACATAGAATCATATGGTATGTAATCTTTTGTGTCTGGCTTCTTTCACTTTGTATAATGCTTTAAAAAATGTTTTTGTGAGAGGGAAATATCAATTGGCTGCCTCCTGCATGCCATGCCCCCTACTGGGGATCAAGCCCACAACCTGAGCATGTGCCCTGACTGGGAATCGAACTGGCGACCTTTTGGTGCATGGGATAATGCTCAACCAACTAAGCCACACCAGTCAGGGCTGTATAATGCTTTTGAGATTCATCTATAATGTTACTTGTATAATTAATTTGTTCTTTTTATTGTTGAATGTTATATTCCAATTTGTTTATCCCTTCACCAGTTGATGGACATTTGGGTTGTTTCCAGTTTGGAGCTATTACGAATAAAGCTGTCATAAGAATTAAGATACAAATAGTTGTGTGGACACATATTTTCATTTATCTTAGGTAAATACCTACTAGTGGGAGTCTGTGTCTTATGGTAACTGTAAGGTCTAACATTAAGAGAAACAGCCAAATTGTTTTCTTCCAAAGTGGCTGTACCATTTTTTTTCATTCTTTTTTTTTTTTTTTTTTTTTTGGTACGTGCCCCTAGCGGGAACCAAACCTGGGACTCTTGGTCCGAAGGCCGATGCTCCAACCACTGAGCCAAACCGGCCAGGGCTTGTTTTCATTCTTGGCAGCAATGTATGAGAATTCAGTTGCTAGCATATGGTATGGCCAGTTTTTATTTTACTTTTAATTGTAGCTATTCCTGTAGGTGTGGTTTTAATTTGCTTTTCCATAATGAATAATGGTATTAAGCATGTTTTCGTGTGCTTATTGGCCATACATGTAGCTTTGGTGAAGCATTTGTTCAAATTTTTCGCTCATTTTTTAAGTTGGTTGTTTGTTTTCTTATTAATGAGTAATAAGATTTTTTTTACATGTTCTGGATATGAATCCTTTATCAGGTATGTGTTTTGTAAATATTTTCCTTCAGTATGGCATACCTTTTCATTTTCTTAAGAGTATCTTTCTAAGGCTAGAAGATTTTTTATTTTGATGAGTTGTATATTATCAATGTTTTTTTCTTTTGTAATTCATGCTTTTTGTGTTCTGAAAACTCTGCCCAACCCAGGGTCACAAATATTTTCTCCTATGTGTTCTTCTAGAAAGGTTATAATTTGAGCACTTATATTTAGGTCTATGACTCACTTTGAATTAACTTTTGTATATGTGTAATGTAAAGTTTGAAATTAATTTTTTCTATATTCATATCCAATTGTTCCAGCACCATTTGTTGAAGACTATCATTTTCCCATTGAATTACCTTAGCACATTTATTAAAAATCAGTTGAGATGATAGATAGATAGAGAGAGAGAGAGAGAGAGAGAGAGAGAGTGTGTGTGTGTGTGTGTGTGTGTGTGTGTGTTGTTTATTTCTAGATTTTCTAGGTCCCTAGTATACACGTAAGGTCGTTTGTAAGTTGTGAAAACTTTATTAATAACTCATCTTCACCACTGCCACCATATTGTTTATTCTCTTCTTTGTGCTAAATCTGTATCTCATATATATTTTTGTCACTGAACATATGTAACATATTTTAATTATTTGTTTATATAGATGTCTGTCTTAGTAACTTGTGAACTCCTTGAGGGTAGGACTTCATCTATGTTCTCATGTGCTAACTAACACTTGGCACATAATAGGCATTCAATACATTAAAATATGTATGGAATTAAAATAACAAAATATGGCAATGACATTAAATGTTAGATATTTTACCTATATTATTGTAATTGGTTTTATTTTTTTACAAAATCTAAGCAAATGTTCTCACTTTGTTGTTTGTCTAGTATCAATACATAGCACCAATGTCAACTTTTGTTCCTGACATCACGGACAGTTTAATTTTGAGTAGTTGGTTAAGGTTTTCTTTTTGGAAGTTATTCTTTGATCTGATTATAAAACAAGTCAAAACTATTAGTATATGACCGTTACTGTACTAAATACTAACATGTATTATCTCACTTAATGTTCACAACAACCCTATGAAGCAGTTACTATCATGATCCTTGTTTTATAGGTGAAGGAACAGAACTAGGAAGTAACTTACTGAAGATCACACAGATGATCAGTGGCAGACAGAATGTAGGTAGCCCTTAATTTAAACACCACACTATAATCATTCCCTGGCTTCATCTAAGAAGGTTAAGTTGTAAATCAACTTTCACCTGAATTAAGTGTTGTCAGTCCTCAGGGTGTGAAATATGGCACAATATCCTTGATAAAAAGAGATGCTGAATTTATTGTTAATGAGTATACATGTAGTTATTTTCCCAGGCAACATTGATTGTTTCATATATTTCTCAATAAATCATATCATATGTCTTTTATGTCTTTCTCAAGATATTACAGAAAGTGTTCTGATGTGATATTTAGCCTGATGTTTCCCCTTTAGAAAGGCATTTGTTTGGTCATGAAAGTTATTTGTCCTTCTGAGTCTTGTTTGAAATACAAATGCCACAGGGCCAAATCCCTCCTAATCAGCCAATACCTCATTTATTACACTAGATTTTATTAACAAACCAGAAGCAGGATATGCATCTGGTTAGAGAGTGGAACATCTTGGGAAGGATGGGTTCTTACAAGCAAAGAAAGCCTAAAAGTATTCATAGTTTACATCTCAATTTTTCCCTACTCTCATGCAGGCCCAAATCCCACCCCTCTTCAACTCCAATTTTTCTGATAGGTATGAGTTTCAAACTATTTTTTTCTAATCCTATGAATGGTGCTTCTTACCCTATCCCAAGACTGAAGAGTTCTTATGTATAGCTCCCCTTCTCAACATGCTATCAGTTGTTTTTGAGAATTTCTCAACACCTCCCTTTACCTCAACAGTCTGAAATCTGGCTTTGTGGTGATGCATTCATTCCAGTAATTATGACAGTAATAAGAAGAATATCAAAGCTAAATTTAAATAGCATTTACCATCTGCTCTTCATCTTATGTTATATTTAACACCACTAGTTCTCACAAAAACCATACGAAGTAAGTTCTATTATCACCAGCTTTTTATACATGAGAAATGTGAGGTTTAAATGGGTACATTCCTTGCTGAAGATCACATGACCCATAAGTGGTAGAGACAGAGCTTGAATCCATCTTTGTTTAATGGAGGAGTCAATACTCTTAACCACTATATCATAATGCCTCATAAAAACCAAGAAATGCCTCAGAAATGGATCTGGGATCAGTTTTTGAGCCAAAAAGAACGTAGTATTATAATGTGTTACTGGCACAATCACCTGGTTATTATTTAACAGGAAAGGAGTAAAGGGAAGATTAGCTAATTTAATACCCCAGGTCTATTCCCTGTGTGGGGGAAGGGTCTGGACAAAGGCAGTTTAAATTAGGTGCCTACCTGTTCGTCATACCTGGGAGCCAGTCAGTGGCCAGAATAGGCATGGCCACTGCAAGCACTGAAACTTGAACATTTAATCTCCTAGACAAAGGAGCTCTCTCTCTCTCTTGCCACTGGAGCCAGACTCCCGGTTTGTGGACTCCCATGCCCTGCACCCACCATGTGGCCCACAGCCGTGTGGGACCCACACAATGGACTAATGGAATGAATCTGTACTAATCCTAATCTGGACCTAGCTGCATCATCGAGTGGACACTCTGGACCCCAGCTTTATTTCTAGCCTTATTGAATCCGCAATTGCCCTTCTTCCAGGACTGGATTGAGGGACATGGGACTTTACAACCCCAGAAATGTAACTCCACACCAATAAAAAAAAAATCCATTCTTCCATGTGAGTCTTATAAAGTTCATTTTCTTATGATGTCGCAAGAGCCTTTTGCCCACAAGTGTTGGAGAGATCTGATCCCTTTATCCCTCCAGCAACAGATTTGATGAGCCAGAGCCAGGAGTGTAACCAGCAGAATCGACCCATGGACCATGTGGAAGGCAGCCCCCCAGAGATGAAATCTGACTGGGAACCACTCCTGCAGCCATGGCTAGGATCTATCCTGCAGCATTCCACATCTGAACAAAAACCTGGCCTAGATTCTCTGGAGCCCAGTGAGAGATGGAATTTAGCCTCCCTGTTGTGGGAATTCCATAATTCATCTCTCTGTCTCTCTCCCTCTCCTATCCTTGTCCATGTTTGGACAATCTGTTCTCTTTTCTTTGTTTTTTCGTGGACTCAGACGTTTCTGTTTCGGACCCAGGGCCAACCTTGTTGAGGTAGATCATCCAGCCATGTCTCCAGCCGGGGCTGTGGCTGGTGCCAAAGTCACCACAACTGCTGCAGCTGCCCACACACCTTCGAATGGCTGTGCTGGCGCCAGCGTTTCCTCAGTGCCACAGCCACAGCTGTCTCGTCTGGGAACCCCCATAGGGCGAAAGGAAGATATGCACATGCTAAGTGCCAATCTCTTGGGTTCTGTGGTTGATGCGGGAGATTTGAAAGGCTTCAGAGGCACACACATTTATGCTGATTTTACAGCACCTGGCCTCCACTCTGAGGGCTTCTTTGCCATGACTCCAGAGCCCAGGCCCACCTACCAAAAATGCTAAATTCAAGGGCTGGGGGAAGGGAAGTTTAAGGACTACTTCCCAGCCAAAGACCCCCCAGCTTCTCTAAGCCCTGGTGCCAGCAACTCCCCACCCCTCTACCTTCTGCAAGCAACTCCTTCTCCTTCCCTAGAAATGTGTGCTTGCAGGCCACTGAAATTCCCCCTCAAACAATGCCTGAGCCCTGGCCGGTTTGGCTCAGCGGTTAGAGCGTCGGCCTGCAGACCAGAGAGTCCAGGGTTCGGTTCCTGCTAAGGGCATGTGCCTCGGTTGCAGTTTGTCCCCAGCCCCAGTTGGGGTCGTGTGGGTGGCAACCACTCGATGTGTCTCTCTCGCATTGATGTTTCTCTCTCTCTCCCTTCCTCTCTCTTCCAGCTCTATCTGAAGATAGATGCAAAAAGATGTCCTCAGGTGAGGATAAAAAAAAAATTAAAAAAAAAAAAAAACAATGCCTGGAAGATTTCTCCCCTCTCCCACAGACCTGCAGGCTTGGGATGCCTCCATCCGACCTCATGGTTGGGCTGGGGAAGAGGGGGGAGGTGCACCAATTAAATTCTCCATCTAAAATAATTTCTCCAAACAGAGAGGAAAAAGCAACTGCAGAGGCCTTGCTCCTTGGCAGGCTGATCCTACTGGCTGCCATGGCCCCGCCCTCTCTCTGCTAAACTTCAGGACCCTGGGTGCCAACCCTGACAATCTCATTGCTAGAGGGCAAAAAAGCAACTATTCTGCCATTTTGGTTAAGGGTGAAAATTGTCACAAGGCCACTTCTGATTAAGGGTGGAAATTCAACCCCCCTCCTGTTGCCATATTGTTTATTGAGGCAAAATAATTCTAATCAGACAGTAGGATCAAACTACTCTGCTGCCTGCCCAGTGTGGCTCAGTGGTTGAGCATCAACCCACACACCAAGAGGTTGCCAGTCTGATTCCCGGTCAGGGCACATGCCCAAGTTGTGGGGCTGATTTCCAATGGGGGTGTGCAGGAGGCGGCCAGTTGATGGTCTCTCTCATCAATGTTTCTATCCCTCTCTCCCTTTCCTTTCCTCTATGTCTAAAAATCAATAAAGAAAAAAAAAATTTTAAAACTACTCTGCTACTTTTAACACAATATTTATTGATAATGCTTGTTTTCTTTTGCAAACACACTTATGCTGGTTTTAAACTGTAACAATTATTACTGCTTGTTAATTAATGCTGTGCTTCCATAGGTATGGTTAATAGAAAGCCTTTAAATGTACAGTACTCAGAGGGAAAAAAAAATTTTTGTTGCTTGATCTTGGAAACTGACTAAAAATAGAATTTAAACCTAGGGCCTGGGGCATTAAATTATATCCAGTCAAATTTGGCAGGAAATGCTCATTCCTTTATTAAGATAAACTGTCTTATGTTTCCAAGCCTCTTAAGGGACTGAGACTGTTAAAAAAATATGAGGCCATGACAGGTTACTGGCCCAACTGTCAGGCACAAGTTAAAGGGGCCAAATTTTTTCTGTGAAAGCCTCCAGTAAGGTCAGAGGCCATCAGAATCTTCCATGTGAAGTTAAAGGCCTCACACCTGGACAGTTGTATTACTGTTTCAGGAAGAGTCTCTCTCTTGGGCATGGGAAGAGACTTTGGACTGCAGATGAATGGCCATTCCCCCAGTTGGCTCAGATCCGGAGCATCTATAGGTGTCATGCCTCCCTCAGCTTTTTAGTTTTTCACCTCAAAATCAACAATACAATTTCCACTCTGGCATTGAATTTTATTCTAGGTTGTCTAAAGAAACTGTCTGTCTTTGTAATACTGGTCTTTATAAACCTGGTCTCCAGTATGCTTATCTGAGTCATCTATTGGAATACAGATTATGAGAAATTGATCACATCCGAGCCTGAGCTAACTAAGCCAATCTGTTTAATTTAATTCAACTGGTTTACTAAATCACTTAATTCGACTGTATGCCTGTCTCCACTGAAGCATGCATGCCTCTTCAAGTGTCAATGTGTTTGCCAATAAGAAAGGCTATATTTCTAAAAATTATGAAATGTATTTGCCCATCTAGGGGATACTAATTGCTCACTTTAGTTTTTCCTCCCTACTTGACCCCTCCAGAATCTGACAATTCTTAATGAATGAATTATACCAATACATTTATTTACATAAATCCAATAAGACCAGTTCCAAACTATGTGGTCTTATTGACTGAAATTGACTGGAATGTCATGTGTAAGAGAGACATGTCTGGACTCTGGTTGCCACCAGAATGCCTTGAGAAACTGAGATTGACTCTCAAGACTAATCAAAGCCAATCAGAAACCAATTACAGAAAAGGCCCGATACCTTGCTTGATCACATGGTTCATGGCAGTCTTTCCAAGGAAGGAATGAAGGTTGCTTTCCTGAAAGATGACCAAAAAGAAACCTCAAGACATCTTTTGAAATCTCAAGGACTTCAGGGCATGGCCCAAATCTACAGGTATTCCAGGTACCACCTAATGGTAAATATGGCTTCTCTGCCCTGAAGGCACTGACTACTGACTGCTCCATAAAGCTCAATCTAAAGATTTCTTATAAATAAATGACATTCCAGCCAAGCAAATTTGAAAAAACCTATACGATTAGTTTGATCCATCATTAACTCTTGTTACATTTATGCAAATAACCAAGCCAAGTTGAAACTAGACTTAATACAATCCCTTTAAACAGGAGGATACTCTTAGGAAGAGAAAAAAATTATACTTCAGAAAAACCACAATGCCCAATTGTGGATATTGAACTCCAGTACAGTTAACTGTCTTCAAAGATTTTTTTTTTATAATATGTTTTTATTGATTTTTTTTTTAGAGAGAGAGAGGAAGGGAGACAGAGATAGGAACATCAATGTGAGAGAGATACATTGATTGGCTCACATTGATTGGCTGCCATCTGCACGCCCCTTACTGGGGATCAAGCCCGAAACCCGGGCATGTGCCCTGACCAGGAATTGAACTGGGACCTCTGAGTCCATGGGATGCCGCTCAGTCCACTGAGCCACACCGGCCAGTCCCAAAGTTTTGTTTTTAAGGCTATGTCTATATGTGCCATACAGACCTCAGCACCTGATGACATCACCAGAGATGTTCTAACTACAGTCTGTCAAATTGTCACTGCTTGCTTTCTTTCCAGCAAAAGCCGTACATCTAAAAGTCTTCTCAACTAATTATAATTTTCTGTGTACATTAACCTTTTTGTTTTATTTGTTTCTATTTTCATAGAATGTATGCCTATGTTCTTGTTTACCTGATTGCTTGTGCACACAATGTAGGCCTCACTTTAAAAGCCATCTATATCACCATCTCCTGAAATGAGACTCAATAGCTTGGACTTACAGTTGAGTCAATGAAATGTGAATGGTCTGGTCTATCGGCTTCACTGGAAACTACTTTTCCTTTTCTGCCCAAACAGATCAGACAAAAAAGGCCCACATTTTCTCCCTTAGCTTAATTTGGGTTAAATATATTGGAAAAAAGAACTTCAGACAGGTGCGACACACCTGCCTCCAAAAAGCCACTCCTCCAACATAATTGGGGACACTAGGTTAATCTTCCCCCTTTGTTATATGGATTTTTTTCAGACTACAAGAATGCCAACTTGTCCAAGGTGTCATTCTCCTGGACATCATGCATGCCATCTCCCAGGGACACCAGACTGACCTGAACTTTGCGAAATCTCTCTTCCCTACATGAAGACTCCTTTCCCTTTTTGCTTCCCCATTCCTCTGTCAGACAGGGAAAACCTCTCAGCCTTGGAATAGGCAAATCTATGCCCCTATGATCGCCTGAAGAAGCTACAGAAGACAAAGACCTTCGCCCATTTCTCCTTTATACAATTATATAGAGGTTTCATTTTTCTCAGAGGGGAATGTTACTGGCACAATAACCTGATTATTATTTAATAGGAAAGGAGTAAAGGGAAGATTAGCTAATTTAATATTCCAGATCTATTCCTCACATAGAGGAAGCGTCTGGACAAAGGCAATTTAGACACATGCCCAGTAGGGTCTGAGTTACTTGGAAGTGCCTACCTGTCAGTCACACCTGGGAGCGAGTCAGTGGCCAGAATAGGCGTGGCCACTGCAAGTGAGCAAAACCTGAATATTTAATCTCCTAGACAAAGAATCTCTCTCTCTCTCTCTCTCTCTCTCTCTCTCTCTCTCTCTCTCTCTCTCTCTCTCTCTCTCTCGCCACTTGAGCCAGACTCCTGGCTTGCAGAGCTTCCATACCCTTCACCTTCCATGTGGCCCACAGCCATGTGGGACCCACACAATGGACTAATGGACTGAATCTGGACTAATCCTAATCTGGACCCAGCTGCATCATGGAGCAGACACTCTGGACCCTGGCTTTATTTCTAGCCTTACTATATTCACAACTGCCCCTCCTCTAGGACTGGACTGAACTTTACAACCCCAAGGAACATGGGATTTACAACCCCAGAAATGTAACTCCACGCCAATAAAAACCATCCACTCTCCTGTGCGAGTCTTAGAAAATTCATTTTCTAAAGATGTCGCAAGAGCCTCCTGCCCACAAGTGTTGGAGGGATCTGGTCCCTTTATCCCTGCAACATAAGCATAACTTTTACATCACACATTCTTGTTCATAAAGCACCATCATATCTTATATGGCTATGATTTGTATGCTGCTATTGTTTTGTCTATGAAGTTATATTTGCAGCTTAGTGATGTTAGGAAGACATTGAGGAATTTAGGAAGTGTCATTTTCAGAAATAAGAAGAGGAATCTGATAGATGACCTTGGAGCAAGTGACAAGATCAATGTCTTTGCAGTTACTTTAATGGGTTACCTCTCTGCATTGCTTTGAAACAAATATACTCAGCTTCTTGACTAAATGATAAGAGAGGAAACATGAGAGGATATACTTAAATTAAACTTATTTCTAACCTTTCTGATTCAGAATGTGTCAGTTCATTTAGAAAGTTTTGTTTAGGACAGTCTCATGTCCTCTGAACATTCATATAGTTCCATCTGAAGGTTAAAGGATAAAGTGAATGGTCTCTGACAAGCCTAAGATTCAAAACAAAACAAAAACAAAAAATGTTATGAATTCAGAAGTCCTGTGTTCTAACCCTGCTCCTTCATCACCTACCTGTGCAACTTGGGCAAGAATATGTCTAAGCCTTACTTTCTTCATCTGTTAAAAAGATGACTAGATAACAACAAAAGGCCCTTCTACCTCTAAAATTCTTTGAGTTTGACTTTATTCTTAATGTTTTCTAAATTTAGCTGATCTTTATTTATAGTTGACGCCTTACATTAATACTGCTGCTGAAGAATGCAGTAGTACAGTGGTTCTCAAACTTTTGTCCTTCGACTTTTTAAACACTATTGAGGACCTCAACGAACTTTTGCTTATGTACATTCTATCCATCAATATTTACCAGATTAAAAATTAAAACTGATTTTTGTAAAAATATAAGAATACAAAAGCATATGTTCCATTAGCTGTCAGAGTGATGGCATCATTGCAGGTCATATAGCCTCTGGAAAATTCCACTGTACACATGAGAAAAGAGTTTAAAAAGGCAAATAAAATCTTGGTATTTTTATGAAAATAGTTTTGATCTCATGGAATTACTAAAAGGATCTTGGGGGTGTCCCTAGGGGTTTCTGGACCACATTTTAGAAGTGCTGTTATCAAACCTGTGTATGTAATTTCTTTAGGAATGAAAGCTGATTAAACATTTAGATGGTCCAATTCACTATTATCTGCCCTGCATCCATTCTTGGTTCCTTCCCAAATTATGGGCTAATGTATTAACAGGACAGGCTTTGTTCAAGAACTATTTTATAATGGTGTTATTTATGTGTTCTTTTCCTCTGGACATCAAAATCCAGACTACAGTTGTTGACTGGATTCAAGTGGGTGAGATACCTTTTTGTTAATACTGAAAGGAGTTCCTTTAAGGCTTTATAATAATAATGGAAATATTAATTTGAAAAAGATAAATACACATTATGGGATAAACAAAATGGTGTGCCCTAAGTAATCAGAGAAAAAATTGGATATAACAAATTAAAAATAATATAGAGTATTGCTCTAATATTAACTTCCCATAATACTGGACTAAAAAGTAGGTGAAACCAACACAGTGTAAGAGAATGTCTCTTTGTTCATTTTAGGATTTTCTTCTCTTTTGGTCATCTGGGTTCTAAGTCACCTATTAATCCTCTGCTGTGAACCACCCAACCCCCACTGGACTGTTCACTTCTGCACATCAAGAATTTTCTGTCAGTTTTAAAGGGTTCTCATTCTTTCTAACGATAATTACTTAGAGTTCAAACTTGAAGACCAGAGTTTTCTCCAACTGTAATTTTATTGTTGTAGCTATGTTGTTCTTGACATAGTATTTATTACAAAAATTTGTTAATGTTTAAATTTAATGAAGATCACTGCCCTTCAAAAGTATCTGTAGTGTATTACTGGCAAATGACTTCAGTGTCTTCACTCTTATGAGCTGGTAGAGAGGTATAATGGTACATCTTGGCTTTTGCTGTAAAAGATAAATTTGAGGTTGAATATCCCTGATTAAAAAGTCTTCTTTAGCCCTGGCCAATTTGGCTCAGCGGTTGGAGCGTTGGCCTGTGGACCAGAGAGTCCCGGGTTCGGATCCTGCTAGGGGCATGTACAACAAAAACAAAAAACAAAACAAAAAGTCTTCTTTAATGCTGAGGCAGTGCTGTTAACTCCTCTGTCATATTATTATCCCTCCTTAGAAGATGATGTTGATAACTCTGCCCATACCTTTGCAACACTATTCATCTACAGGCCAAAGGTTTCTTATTGTAAGCATGGGTAATTCTCTGCCTTGGAACTTTTTCTGGCTGTAGATGTGTGCTTTGGCGTATAGGAGTAGGCAAAAATAAAAGTCCAGGGACTTAAAGCCTACAGAAGCATCTCCACCAATGTGAGTTAGGAGTTTGTGGATAAATACCTTAGCTCCCTCAGTTGCAGTTGAGACAATTCTGAGGTATATTCTCTATACAGTTGCATTGCTTTTCTTTCCTCCTCTGACTTACTACTGGTGTTCCTTTGGGATCACCTCCCGTTTACATTCAAATCCTTGTCTCAAAGTCAGCTTTGAGGGAATCCTGAACTAAGATGCACTGCTCCAAACCTGTGGTTTTATCTTTTTAATGTTCCATGCCCACTTGTAGACTATCTACATCAATATTTGTTGCTCCATATAGTACTACTGCTCATTTTAAATCCAGAGCTGGTCACTGTTCAATTGTAGCAGCTGGACCTTGCAGTAAATGATAAATGTTTAAGAGCTATCTCTCCCCGCCAAAAGCCCTCATTTATAGCATTTATTACTGTGGTATACATACCCTTGCCATGGCTTATTTCAAGCCAGCAATATGATGTCACTGATTATGAGGTTGAGAAGAAATGTGTACAATTGACTCTCTTGAGCCCTTTTAGGCTACCTGGCCTTAGCTTACCACTGCTTACCAGGGTAAACCATCACGAAATGAAGAGCTGCAGAGATGAGTGTTTGACAGGATTTTTAAATGCTGGAGCATAAATATCATTTAATCATATTCCCTCATGTTGTTGGTGAGGACTCTGAAGTCAAGTGGGAGGAAGAGTTCTGTCTACTATCTAACACAAGTAGTTAGGGAGAGCCCTGGCCGGTTTGGCTCAGCGATTGGAGCGTCGGCCTGCGGACCAGAGAGTCCCAGGTTCGGTTCCCGCTAGGGGCACATACCAAAAAAAAAACAAAACACAAGTAGTTAGGGAGATCAAAAACTAGGTCTTCATGGTTCTTGCCCATTGGTAAAGATGACAAGGAGCAGCCTTTGGGTCATAAGGAGCAACAAAATGGATCTGGTCTTCTAAGTTCAGTGATAATGGTGAAATATGTGTTGAGGGTATAGGATCAACTAAGAGATAGGGTTAGGTCAGGAAAATTTTGGCTCGTGCCTTACTAGGTTGCTTTTTCATTCTCCCTTTCACTCCTCAACAAATACTCATTGATTGTTTCTGATATGCCTGGAATGATGTCAGGTATTGAGGATTCAACACTGGATAAAACAGACAGCTCCTGTCTACATTCAGTTTACATACTAGTGAGAATAAAGATGTTAAACAATTAACTGCAAGTATGATAAATATCCAGAAAAGAGAAGTACAGGGTGCCATATAGTAACAGAGACCTAACCTAGTCTGGAACTTCAGAGAAGAAGGATTCTAGGGAGAGCAAACAGACCTGGAGCGCAGAAACACTGATTTGTACCCTTAATCTGCCTCTGTCCAAAACAGTGCTGGAAGTGTAACAAGATAGAGAAAATTAGAAGAACTCTCAAAGAGAGATTACTGTATATGATTATAAGGAACATTTAATTTGCTATTTGCTGTGGGGTAGATTTGGGGAGTGAGAGATAGGGAGTCACTGAATAAATTTAACTTGGGAAGGGTCATGCTCTAGCTTATGTTTTGAAAAAAGATTACCACGATTATGGAGTAGAAAAGGAACCAAGCTTTGACAAAACTAGGAGAGTTACTCTGATATTAGGGGCCCACAAATATCTGGTGGGTGATCACTTCAATAATTCCATAGTACTCTGATGGTTTAGCTATGATATTATCTCTGATATTTTAATTTTATTTCTACTTGCCAATCTAATGTCTGATCTTTATATTACCCTGGCCATTATCTGGCCATAGAATTTGGAGCTTATGAAATAACACTAAAGATGCCAGGCACTGTTCTAAGTACTTGACAAATATTAAGTCATTTAATATGCACAACAACCCTATGATATAGGTTCTATACTTATCCTGATTTCAAGAAATTAAATCATCACCGTGGCCGGTTTGGCTCAGCAGTTGGAGCATTGGCCCGCGGACCACAGAGACCCGGGTTCGGTTCCCACTAAGGGCACATACCTTGGTTGCAGTTTGTCCCCGGCCCCGGTTGGGGTCGTGTGGGTGGCGACCACTCGATGTGTCTCTCTCATGTCGATGTTTCTCTCTCTCTTCCTCCCTCTCTCCTTCCTGCTCTATGTGAAGATAAATGCAAAAAATGTCCTCAGGTGAGGATAAAAAAAAAAAAAAGAAATTAAATCATAGAGAAGTAATTTGCACAAGGTTACATAAATAAAATGAGTGCTAGAGCTAGGATTCAAACCCAAGCTGTTTCACTCCAGTGTCTAAGTATTTTCCACTTTGCCATATCACTTTTTGTAGTTTATCACTTATATAGGTAATTAGTTGTAACAAGTTCAGCAGTTGTTTTCCCTTATTGAAGTAAATTCTCTTCAGCTATGTGATTTGCCAGTTAGACTATATTTCTTTCATAATTTTGTTTCTTGGAATAACTGAACTTCTCATTTAGATAACCAGAGTCCAAAAGTTATAGGTTCTTTTTCCTTTCTTATTTACCCAACAAACACATATGTGGTATTTCTTATGTAGCAATCACTGTTTTAAATTTTCACAATAGCACACCTGGTGTGGCTCAGTGGTTGAGCATGGACCCATTCACAAAGAGGTTGCCTGTTCAATTCCCAGTCAGGGCACATGCCTGGGCTTTGGGCTCCATCCTCAGTAGGGGGTGTGCAAGAGGCAGCCAATCTACGTTTCTCATTGATATTTCTATCTCTCCCTCTCCCTTCCTCTCTCTCTAAAAGTCAATAAAAACATATTTTAAATTTTTCACAAATACTAAATTTTTTATAGCCCAAAGAGGTATATACCGTCATCTCCATTTTACAAACGAGGAAACAAAGTGTTTAAATAATTAGGCCAAGGTCACACAGATAATAAACTAATTGAGAATTAAACCTAGGCAATCTGGCTTAAAGGCCATAATTTGAACCTCTAGACTGTTCTCTTTCTTATCTGGAACAGTCCAGCTTACTCCCAACACATTTTAGTTGTTGAATAATGAGAATGGGTGTTTTACCTTTCTAGACTAAAGACTTTCAATTCTCATCTTTCCTGATAGTACAATTTGGCACTTAAGAACATTGGTTATTGTGACAATGCCTGGACTTTCAGTTTCAGTTTGAGATAGGAAAGACCAGAGAAGAAATGAAAGCAGTACAGTATCTGAACTTTCCACATAAGCTACTTGAAGGTTAGTTCTATAGCCCATGGCTTTTTAAATCTCCCAGAGACCCCAGAATAAAATAGCTATCATAGATGTTTCACAGTTTGCTTCTTGATTGATTGATATGTCTTTGATTTCTATATTAGAACTAGTATAATGAAGGCCTGCTTAATTTTAGTTTTCATCACATTAACAACAACAAAAAAAACTTCTATATTTCATTATTAGGTATATCTAAATATGAATTACAATATGACTTCTATTAAAATTCTTCTCCTCAAGTGTATATGCTAAAGAATATAAATCATCTTTTAAAATTAACTTCTATATGGAGCTGTAGTAACTTATAATTTTTAAAAAATCACCTATTAATGTCATCCCTCAAATTAGCTCATTATCATTACTATTTCTTGAACAAATACTTGAAACAAGTATAAATCTGCACCATGCAAGTCTATGTCTTGATGGGCTCAGATAATAAGAATATTATTTTAGCTTTAAATAACATTTGTAATTTTTTTTAAAACATTTTCAGATTCATAGTCTCTTTTGATCTTTTCTGACTTTCTATACCGCTTTCCCTTCATTGATGCTGTCTCTTATCTCAGACTGAAATTCCAGGCGTTGCCACAACAACCAGAGGACATGAAGTGGGGTTGTAATGTAAATATGTCAGATTGAGCTCCAACTCAGTAAAATGCAGCCCTTTAAATGCTATCATAAGGGATAGTATGACTCACAGTACACATTTTATTTTTACAGGTGACTAGTGCTTCACAGATGTGTAATTGTTTTGTGATTACTATTACAAAGAATGACACTGCCCCAGTTTCCTGGATTTAATCCCTTCTTTTCCTCTCCCTACTTCCCTTGACCATGAAAAAATCCACCTTGACTGTATAAGTGTTTTTTATTACCTGGTTTCCTAAAATGATCTCTTGGCTGGCTTTTGTTTCTTGTACGCTTATTGTTGAACCACCCACTGTAAAACACGGGCCTCTTGAGTTGAATAACCATTCAAATCATTTTGGGAAAGGCACCCAACCAATATGTCCTGAGTCATTTAATTATATAGCAAACATTAATGGGAGCCCAGTAAATTCTTGGCATTGGGTTTGGTATTAAGTATTCAAAGTGAAAAATATATTGACCCAAACTCAAAGGGCTTGTGATCTTTGAAAGTATGTGAAACTAGAATGAAAAGTACTTGAAATTGGTCCTTGGATGTTTTAATCAGCTGTCTTAATTGTGTAAACTGGAGATTAAGAGAATTAATAGTTATTAAATATTTAATGTAAATTACATGCTTTGCATGAATTATCTTATTTAATTTCCCCCCAATATGTCAGGAAAGGTAAAAATATGAAAATTTTACAGATGAGGAAACTTAGAATCAGAAAGGTTCAATAATTTGCTTAAAGTTACAAAGTTGGCAGTGCCGAGGTTGAACACAGACAGGTTTAGTCTGAAGTTCAACCTGACAATCAGACATGTCTGATCCCAATGTCTGGGCTCTGTTTACTACACCACTACATATTCTACCTTATGTGTCTCTATCATTCCAGCTTGGTTTTTCAAACTGGAAAAAAATCCTAGTGAAAAGAAAAAAGAGGGAGAAAAAAAAAAAAACAAGCAAACAAAAAACCAACAAAGTAAATTAGAACAACAACTGGGGCTGAAAAAAGTATGGAAATTTAGACTGATAGAACAAATGTTATTTTGTACCATGGATTAGCATATAACATCTTATGAACTGCTATGTGCTAGTATGTGAGCTGGGAGAATGCATAGCTCTGAAAGTTAGAACTTTTCAAAATTTTTATTTTATTTAATTGAATTTATTGGGGTGACATTGGTTAATAAAATTATATAGGTTTCAGGTGCACAATTCTATAATACATCAACTATATATTGTATGTTCACCACCCCAAGTCAAGTCTCCTTCCATTACTATTTATTCCTCCTTTACCCTCTCCTACCTCCCCCAAGACCCTTTTACGTTAGGGTGGTTTACATCATCTACCATTTCACAGCAGAGGGCCAGTCAACTAATTCAAGCAGTTCCAATGACAAGAAATTTATGTAATATTTGAGATAGTCCAACCCACTGTAAAAAATATTTTTATTGATTTTTACAGAGAGAGAAAGGGAGAGGGAGAGAGAAAAAGAAACATCGATCGGCTGCCTCCTATGCTCCCCCCACCAGGGATCAAGCCTGCAACCGAGGCATGTGCCCTCACTGGGAACCAAATCTGGCAACTTTTTAGTGCACAAGATGATGCCCAACCAACTGAGCCATACCGGCCAGGGCCCAGCCCATTTTTTAAGTACTTTCATTGTAATAATGACCAAAGATCTAATATCTATGATTTCTACTTACAAATGTTAGATCTAGCCCTCAAGCAACATAGAATTCACAAATGCTTTTTGGTCATGTCGTAAGTGTGAAGTGAAGAGAATTCTGTGCTTGTAGGAGAAGGAAATCTGCTGGTTGTCTGGACTTGCAGCATTCTGGCTCCTAGAATGTTTTTTTCTTGTGTCTTGACAACTTATTTAATGTCAATAGACTCCTGATCTACTTAGTGTGCTGATAAGTATCGAGTTTCTGAGCCTGGGCTGAGGGTAGAATCCTTAAGATATTTTGACCAAGGTCGTGACCGATACTCTGAGATCTTACAATAGTCAACCTATTGGGACTCTGGTGGGAACTCACCACTCTGACCTTGCTACATGGAACATGAACATCTTGATGATAATCTTACTTCGTATTCTGATTCAGTTAAGCATGGAATGCTATGGGAACAATTAGGAGGGCAGCTGGCCCAGATTTGGTGAGAATATGTTTTCTAGAGTTAACAGACAATAGAATTCATTTTAAAAGATGGAGGAAGAGTTGGCCAAGCCAAGTTGGATAATGGGGGCAGGAGACAGGTCATGTCCTAGGAGAAGGAACACTGTGCATGATGGCACCTAGGCATGAGAGAACGTGATATGTTTGAGTAACTGCAAAGGATTGTGTGACTTCTTTAAAAATTTTCAACTTTATTTAGGCATAATTTATGTCCAATAAACTTCATCCACTTGAAGTATGCAAATTAATAAGATTTTCTTAAAAAATCAACTCTATTGTGATATAATTTATGCATAATATAATACACACAATTTATTGTACAGTTCTCTGAGTATTTTAAAATTATGGCATAAAACACATAAAATTTATCATCTTAATGATTTTTAAGTGTAGCTTGGTAATGTTAAATATATTCACATTGTGGTGCACAATCAATTTTGAATAACAGTAAACCACTTACTCAACAGCCTTCATAGGACTTTAACAAGAAATATAATGTAATATTAACCTGTATACTTTTCATAATGCTTAGATGGAAAATATATTGGTAATGAGGACGTTGATCAAATGGGACTCATACATTATAGTCATTGAAGCAGATTTATTTTTCTCTCTCACTGTCCCACTAAACTCAATAGAAGTAGTTCTCCCCCTAGTCTATCATGAAACCTGAGCAGGCTTCACAACTTTTTTCCTCATTTATGCATAACAGAAAGTCTTGTGGTCACTATAAGGCCATGGACACAGAATAACTTAATAAATTGACCATAGCCAAGAAATTTGTACATAGGACAAGCAATAATTAAGATGAAATTCCTTTGATTCTCAGTGTGAAAATCTTTCCCACACACTTCTAAAAATATATAGCACTGAGGATACATTTGAAAAAATGAGCAATGAGTGAAGGTGCCTGTCACTGGCCTCTGGAGATGGTTCTCCACTGAGGGGAAGAGTTTGAAGAGCTTATTTATTTTAATTGCTATATAAAATCTCATGGGATATACATACCACTGTTTAACCATTATTTTTGAATAATTAATTACTGTTTTCTTTCAAATATTTTGCCATATCTAACAGTGTGACAGCGAACATGTTTATATATAAGTCTTGTGCCTGTGTGCACAAGTTTCTCTAGATAGTTTATCACAGAGTAAAATTCTGAATCATAGGGGATGAGGATCTTCAACACTGGAAGATGTGGAGTTTGTGTTGTTACTGTCTCTATAAAAACCTTTAAAAGTTTGCTAATCTGATGGGTATGAAATTGTACTTCATTTTTATTTTAACTTGCTTCTTACTGATTATGAATGATATATCAGTCGACTGGGGCTGCCATAACAAAATACAATAGACTGTGTGGCTTAAACAACAGTTCTGGAGGCTAGAGGTCTGAGATAAGAATGCCAGCATGGTCAGTTTTAGTGAGAGTTTACACATTGCGGCCTTCTCAGTGTGTCCTCACATGGGGGAGAGTGGAGGGCCAAGCTCTGTGGTGTATCTTTTAATCAGGGCATTAATCCTGTCATGAAGGCCCCACCCAAAGGTACCATCTCCAAAAGCCATCATATTGGGTGTAGGGCTTCAACATAAGGACATTTGATAAGTTTTGATCTGTGGATACACCCATGAAACCACTCTCACAATGAATTTACAGAGCATTTCCAGTTTCCCAAGGCCTCATGCAGTCCCTCCCTTTACCCCTACTCCCATGACAACAATGATCTCCTTTCTGCCTCTATGGGTTAGTTTGCTTTTTCTCCAATTTCATGTAAATGAAATCATACAGCATGTACAATTTTGTGTCTGGCTTCTTTCACTCAGCAAAATTATTCTGAAATGTACTCATATTGTGCTTATTAATAACTTGTTCTTTTTTATTGCTGAGCAATATTTCATTGCATAGTTATTCCACAATTTGTTTATCCATTTACTTATTGATGGGCATTCAACTTTGTTTTCTGTTTGGGACTATTATGAATAAAACTGGCATGAACATCATGTGCGGGTCTTTTGTGGTCATGTATTTTAATTTCTCTTGGGAAACTATCTAGAAATACAATAGCTGGGCAGTGTGATAAGTATCTAACATTTTTAGAAGCTGATCAGGAGTCCTAGGCGGTGCTGCTTGCTCAGCGGCTCTGCCGAGCGGGTGCTGCTGGTGGCCTCTTTGCAGATGTATTCCTGTCATTGAACATTGGGCCATTTGAAGGCATGGGGGAAGCTCAGCCATCAGTATGTCCAAGTACAAACTGATTATCTTAAGACATGGGGAGGGTGCTTGGAACAAAGAGAATCGTTTTTGTAGCTGGGTGGATCAGAAACTTAACAGTGAAGGATTGGAGGAAGCTCGGAACTGTGGGAAGCAACTGAAAGCACTCAACTTTGAGTTTGATCTGGTTTTCACATCCATCCTTAATCGGTCCATCCACACAGCCTGGCTGATCCTGGAAGAGCTGGGGCAGGAGTGGGTTCCTGTAGAAAGCTCTTGGCGTCTGAATGAACGTCACTGTGGAGCCTTGATCAGTCTCAATAGGGAGAAGATGGCTTTGAATCATGGCGAAGAGCAAGTGAGGATCTGGAGAAGAAGCTACAATGTGACCCCACCACCCATTGAGGAGTCTCATCCTTACTACCATGAAATCTACAACGACCGGAGGTATAAAGTGTGCGATGTACCTGTGGATCAGCTGCCACAGTCTGAAAGTCTAAAGGATGTTCTGGAGAGACTCCTTCCCTTTTGGAATGAAAGGATTGCTCCTGAAGTGTTAAGTGGCAAAACCATTCTGATACCTGCTCATGGAAATAGCAGCAGGGCACTCCTGAAACATCTGGAAGGTATCTCAGATGAAGACATTATCAACATTACTCTTCTTACTGGCGTCCCCATTTTCCTGGAACTGGATGAGAACCTGCGTACTGTTGGGCCTCACCAGTTCTTGGGGGACCAAGAGGCTATCCAAGCAGCGATTAAGAAAGTGGAGGATCAAGGAAAAGTGAAAAAAGCTGAAAAATAAAGTCTTCCCCAGACTTTATTTGTAGCTGGCTAGGAATAGCTACAGAAAGGAATGGCATGCAGTGTGTTGTTATAAGTGCTTCTGTCTGTCTCTCTCTCTCTCCCCTTCCCTCCTCCCTTCCCTTCCCTCCCTGATTTTTCCAGAGCTGGGCTACGGGGTAAAGTTTGTATAGGTAACTAGATAACTTATATTGGCCCAGATAGAGACTTCAGGGTGCCTGAGTGCTTATTTCATACGCCTTATGGGTTAGTTCTCCTGCCAGCCCTGTTTGAATTAGTCACTAAACCAGTCACCAGTGGGGCTTAGTCAATGTCATACGTTTCTGAGATGGGAGAGTGATAGTGAAGGTGGACTTGAAGGTATTAACCGTTCAGTAGATCGTTCTCAAGTCACCACTGACAGGTACTACTTAGTAATTTTATATTTACTAAAACTTTCTGGGATGGTAGGAAAGGATATTAGATAATGCATTGTACTTAAGTATTTATTATACTAGCCTTTTTCTCTAGGAAAAGGGATGTTTTGCTAGGTAAGATGAGAGGCACATTAAATGGGAAGGCCACAGATGGGTTCCCCCAAGACAGCCAGAGATAAACAGCTAAGCCCTTTGCCCTGTCTCTAGTCCAAAGACTCCTTTGACATCGGGTGGAATTCCTCTTTGGCAGCTAGAATTAGCAGCACATAGACAACTGTAGCTGTTTGTGTTCTCTTTTTATTTTTTTGAAACTTAATCCTTGGGGGTACTTAAAATTGATTGAAAAACAAAGTTGTGTGACCAAAAAAAAAGAAGCTGATCAAAGTTTTCCAAAGTGGTTTCACATTTTACTTTCCCACCAGCAATATATAAGACTTTCAGTGTTTCCACATCCTGTCCAACACATAATACTGTTGTTATTGTTGACTTTTTATTATAGTCATCCTGGTGGTCATGTATTGGTATCTTATTATAGTTTAACTTGCATTTCCCTAAAATGCTGGATATCTTTTAAAGATGTTGGATATCTTTTCTTGTGCTTTTTGGCCATTTATATACCTTCCTTCATGGAGTGTCTGTTCAAATCTTTTGCACACTTGCCTGATGGAGGTCAGATTAGTGGATAAGGAGAAGGGAGAGAAAGAAGTGACAGATGACACCCAAGTTTCTGTACTGTAGTGAATTATTTAACATCTCTATTACCACTAGACTGTAAAATTATTGAGGGTAGGGACTGTCTGCCTTAGTTAATGTTCTCTCCCCAGCACGTTACATGGGGCCTAGCATATAGAAGGTACTCAGTGAATATTTGTCAAAGGATGAAAGGAAGGGAGAGAGGGAAATCAGTATGATAAGGCATTAGCCACATTCAATATGATAAGGGACTAATATAAGAAGAAAATCCAGGAGGAAGTAAATAATAACAACTGATGTATATTGAGCACTTACTATGGTTAGGCACTGCGATATACTCCTAGCTGCATTGCATCGCTTAATGTGTACAGCAGGCCTCTGAGTCAGATATTATTATTATTTTACAGATATAAAAACTGAAAATTAGAGAAGTTAACGAGCCTGAGTAAAGTGATTTTACTAGGTGGTAGATTTGGAATGAGGTTGGTTTGGGCCAAATTGTGAGACAGACAACTGTAGTTCCAAGAGAGAAGTCTGGGCTCCAGATGTAGATTTGGGGGTCATGGGTAAAAATCAGCAAAACATATTAATGGAAAAGTTCACTTAAGGGAGATTACAGAATGAAAATAGAGGTCCATGGGGACAGAATCCTTGAAAGGAAATTGAGAAGTACTGACAAAAGATGTATGTATATAGGCGGAAACTCAGAAGAGAGTCATGTCTCAAAAACTGAAGGGAAAGAAGGGTTGAGAAATGGGAGAGAGTGGCCCACATCTTACAGGCTGTAGAGAAGTCTTCAGAGATAAAGACTGAAATGTGTCCCATATCTGTCACAGGCTTAGCAACTGGAAGGTCACTGGGTCCTTGGCAGAAGCAGATGCCTGAAGCGGTGGAGACAGAGTCAGATTACAAGGCACCAAGGAGTGAATAGAAGATGCAATGATAGGAGGTGAAAACTTTTATTCATAAGGATAAAAAGATAAGGTGGATCCCAGAGATGGGACTGTGGGTTGTCAATATTGTTGTTCTGAGAAGGAAAATATTTGAGCATGCTTATGAAAGGAAATGTTGTTATGATGGAGGGGGGGATTGAAATGAAAAGGGTTAGGGGGTGAGAATCTTGACAATGGATTTTGTTATCTAGAGTAATGCTGCCCATTGTGGTCAGTATATCCATGCCAGTCCATCAACTGTGAGTTACTAGTCCGAGACAAGGTAAATATGGAAATGAAAAGTAAACATTTTGAAATTTTTGTAGTTAATTAACATAGTGATTTATACCCATCGAGTCTATATATTTAAAAACCAGGAGCTTGTATTTTGTATGTCGGTCTTTGGTCATTGTTACTTTTCTAATGATTCACTCTTATGTTTTACAAAAACATAAAAAAACAAAAGTATTGGTCCTCAGTGGATTGGGTATTTTTTAAGCGTCCTCCATCATAGTTTGGGAACCACAATTAAAAAAACAAAACAAAAAAAAACAGTCAGAAATGAAGAAGCAAGCACGGTAAAATGGTAACATTTAGGAGACCTGGTTGAAAGGTATATGGGAATTATTTGTACTTAAATTTTTTTTCTATAAATCTGAAATTACTTCAAAATAAAATATTTTAAAAAATCTTTAACTAATGAATGTGGATAATGTATGACAATTCTTCCACTAAGTTGAAAGGGAGAGGGGTATAAGTGTAGATTTAGTTGCTTGTAACTGTAGCACCAGGGTCATAAGACCACCTCTGCCTGGGATTTAGATGAAGTCTGTGTCCTCTCTGTGGAGTAGGAAGTGTGTGTTTTTTCTGAAAGGGAGTGTCTTAGCGTTGGACCCCCAGAAGCTGACCCTGAGACAGGGTTTGTATACAAGTAGTTTATTTGGTGGTTAATTCAGAGAATAACCATTAGGGTAATTAAAAAAGTGACACAGGGAAGAGAAGTAAGCCAATAAACTGCATTATGGAGCAGGTTTCTGCTGGGAAATGTTAGGAAACAGTGCAGAACATATAATAGAGTTATCCCATGTTAGGGCCAAGAGAACTGAAGTATTTATTCTCCAATCCCCTTATATCATTGGGAGTTGGAACATAAATCAGCTACTCTCAGGGGGCATTAACTTCTCTGGATTTCCAGCCTTCCCCAGGGCAACTGGGAGGAAGGCTTCCAGTTGAGAGTTGCAGGTGCTTGAAGCTGGCTCTCACTGAAATGGTGGGCCTGAGGGCTTCTCTGCGGGCACTGATAATATCTGCTATGATGAGGTAGGAAGTGAAGGAAAATATGGTTTGAAGAGAGTGATGGGAAAAATGATACTAATGGGAACAGGCAAAGGAACCAACTAGGAAACAAGTGATTGATTGCCATGACTGCTATTCAGGCTTGACGAGTAGAAGAAGGTTGGTGTCCATGGATTTATTATGGTATCAGTCCTCTTGTGGCAATAATATTGAATCACATATAGAAACTGTGAGAGCATTCAGGTATTTGACTTTTATTATTTTCCTTAGCACCTGCATAAACCTATGAACAATCTCACTGAGATTTTGAACTACAAAAACATTTGCTTGTATCTTTTCAGATGAAGTACTCTCAAGCTGGTTCTTTTTCCTATATGTATTTAGCTGTTGATTTTGTGGACTTCAATATAGAAATTTACATTTGTATAATGTCATTGCTTTCAAAATTCCCAGTTTTTTAGGCATTAGTAAGTTTCACAAGGTAATGAGGCCAAATCTCCTTTGATCCCGTATCCCTGTGTCAAACCAGTGCATAGTAGTGGGTATTATATGAAAATAGAATGAACCCTACCCTTAAAAGCTCAGAGACTTGTATGGGGGGGGGGACCTGTAAGGATATAAGCAGGACACAGTGAATTGAGTGCTTTGACAAAGGTACAGACTAGATGCTCAATTAATATTTGCTGAATGACTGAATGAAATGTGATCTAAGGTGCTGTTCCTCTTGCCATGATAAGGTTATCTTCTAGGTTGTTGTCAAGGTTCTTGATAAATGTTGCAAAAGGCATGCTTTTAGATGAAGGTAGCACCTATGGACTTACAGTGATTTCAAGGAAAGATGGAGATGTTTGCTGTCATATGGTGAGGTTTTCTTAACTCTTCAAAATACAAACTGGCCAAAACAGAAGAAAACATGGTGACCCATAGTTTCCAAATTTGTTTTGATGGAAAGGAAGAATAAGACACACAAGTCATTTTCATTACTCTAAACTAATTATCTAATAATTATTGAGCCATAGAGGTCACATTGCTTCTTCTGTGGCTATTAAATTTAACAGAGAAACATCATTTAGGCTTCAAGGAATCTATATATGTAGCAATGACATGTTTATAATCTGGGACTGATAAATACCTCAATATCACCTTGCTTCTTCCCCCAAATAAGAAGAGGGGGTGGGGGAGGGGAGCGATGAACACAGAACTTGTACGCATGTACTCATAACCAATGGACGTGGACAACAAAAATGGGGACGTGGCAGGGAGGGAGGGGGAGGAGGGTATCAATGGGGGAAAAAAGGAGAAACATCTGTAACAAAAGTAAATTAATAAAAAAAAAACAAAAAAAAAAAACCGGTTATTTTATTTCCCTGGCTGTTGTGGCTCAGTCAACTGAGTGTCGTCCTGTGCACCAAAAGGGCACTAGTTCGATTCCCGGTCAGGGTACATACCTGGGTTGTATGGGAGGCAACCGATAGATGTTTCTCTCTCACATTGATGTCTCTCTCTCTCTCCCTTCCTCTCTCTCTAAAATCAATAAAATATATATATATATTTAAAAAGAAGATTTTTTTATTGATTTTTTTTTATAGTGAGAGAGGAAGGGAAAGAGAACCATTGATATGAGAGTGAGACATTGATTGGCTGGTCCTACAAGCCCCTTACCAGGGATCAAGCCCACAACCCAGGCATATGCCTTGACTTGGAATCAAACTGGCAACCTTTTGGTGCACAGGATGGGATGCCCAAAAAACTGAGCCACACCAACAAGAGCTATTTTTTAAAATTACAATTTACATTCAATATTATTTCGTATTAGTTTCAGGTGTACAGCATAGTGGTTAAGCAATTATACTTTACAAAGTAGTCCTCTTGACATTTAAAGTACCCACTTGGCATCATACATAGTTGTTACAATATTATTGACTATATTTCCTAAGCTGTACTTTACATCCCCATTACTATTCAAAACAAAAGTCTTTAGTGTCTAGGTTTTAACCATTTTACGATTATTTTATTAGCCACACAACAGTTTTTTGTTTGTTTGTTTTAATCCTCACCTGAGGATATTTTTACATTAATCTTCAGATAGAGCTGGAGGGAGAGAGGGAGGAAGAGAGAGAGAGAGAGAGAAACATCGATGTGAGAGAGACACATCGATTGGTTGCCACCTGCACAACCCTAACCGGGGCCTAGGACCAACCGCAACCGAGGTACATGCCCTTGGCTGGAATCGAACCCGGGACTCTTTGGTTCACTGGTGACGTTCTTACCGCTGAGCCATACTGGCCAGGGCCACACAACAGTTTTTTAAAACATTTATTTGCAAATAACACTGAGAACAAATATAGAAAAATTCTAGTTCTTGCTCTGTCTCAGAGAGCTCAAAATATTTTCTTTACCAGCACCATTTCGTTCTTAACAGATTTCTATTTTACTTTTTAAATTACTCTATCACTCAATTAATATTACTGAGCACTGATATACATAAGCGTGTGCTAGAGACAAAGCACATTAGATGAAGAAAGGAAGGACTGTGCATCACCACGTTCAGAGTCTTGCAGGGGAGGAGATACCTGTAAGCAGGCAAGAACAGTGATTAAAGTGCCATCATAGACCAAGAAAAGTTCTGTCTAGAGGAGTTAGGGGAGACTTTAAGAGCACATCACATTTTACTTGGTCTTAGGAGGTGGGGAAAACATTTTGTAGACATCATGGAAGAGAAGGTGGCTTGGGAGTGGCGAACAAAGGGGAAGGGGAAGGACATCCCAGGAAGGGGGAAGCAGATAGACAATCAGAGATCAAGGCAGTCCATGGAATACCCTGGGAATATATATGCAGGGACAGAAGCATAGGTTTGTGGGAGGAGAAGGAGATTGGGAGAAGAGGCTAGAGAGATAGGATGGGGAGAGATGATGAAAAGCCCTATGAGATGGACCAAGAGCTTTGAACTCTTTTGTAGGGAAGCAGGGACTAAACAGTAGGGGAATACTGTTGAGGCCACCTTTAAGATACAGGATGGACTCTCACCCCCAAATTGGTTAGGATGTGGAGATCAATGAACACACACACACGCACACCTCAAGAGGGTATGAAAAGATGGATCACTCACATGATGAGGCTTTCTGGACAGAGCAGGGTTATTCCCAAATAGGTCCTAAAATAGCTTGAGAGACCAGGGAGGGAAGACTGGCTTGGGGTTTTATGGTGGTTCGGGGGTGGGTCAATGGAGAAGGTTCCCATGCATGGAAAGGGGCTTGTGTGGTTTGACTCTACCACTAGCACCAAAGGTGGGAACACCCAAGCTTTCTTATAAGCGTGTCCACTTGTGGGGCAGCAGGAGATGAGGGTGAGGTGAGGCTTAAAGTGTCAGCCATCAAACATGAAAAAATGGAGACATTGCACTAGCATGATCAGATATTTGAAAAACAAAAACAAAATCAAGAGCAGTAAGAAGATAACTTGGAAAGTGATGAGATTAGACCAGAAAAACCTGCAGGAGGCTGTGGCCAATACCAGGCAAAAGGGAATGAGGACCGGAACCATGACAGTGAAATGTGGATGGTCTGAGGACTATTTCTGAGGAAGAATTGAGGTTTGGTACCCAATGAACATGGTAGGAAGTGAGAGAGGCTAGTCGAAGATGACTTTGAGAGCTGGTTGTGTACCTGGAGAAACAGTGAAAACTAAAGTACAATGTACGGAGGAGAGATAGGTGGTGAGGAGGAGACTCTACGTTATTTCAGTTTCTTGTGTTCTGAAATGTGATAGCCCTGGGCTGCCTCATGTTTGAGAAATGCACTACAGTAGTTCCCGACTCTGCCGTTTTCTACGTCAGCTTGAGTATAGGTGGTCACATGTCATAATGCTAAAAATTAAAGCCCCTCTCTGAAGCACAGTTAAGCACGATTTCTTTTTAATTTTCTAAGGAAATTGTATTTTTCTTTCCTTATTACAAAAGTAATCAATGTTTCATGTAAACAATTATAAAATATAAACAAGTATAAACAGGAAAATAGAAATGTCCCATAGTCCCTCCACATGGAAATAACTAATATCATATTCCTGGATTATCTTCTAGAGAGTGCCATTGAAGCCCAAAGATGAGAAAAAAACTTTATCAAAAAAGGTGAGAAGAAGCTTCAAATAGGAAGTGATGTCTTATCTGTGCTTGGGAGGATTTTGAGGAAATTTACTGGCCAAAAAATGGGACAAGTTGGGCTGAAAGTGGAGGTATAAGAGAATAAGGAAGGATACACATTTTAAAGTTGAGATCATGTAGTTCCTTTTGTTTTATAACCTAATATTTTAACTTAATGTATTATTTAACTTAATATATTATGAGCACAATTTTTAAGTGAAATTTTTTGCAAATAAGAAATATATTATGTCTCTTGCCTTTAGAAAAGACCAAATTGGATATTTTTGAAGCTACTTTCTGAAACAGTCTGCACAACAGTCTATAATCAGCATCTTAAAATATCAGTTTCTGAGCGTTGGGCTTGCTTCCCTGCTGACTCAGGTCACAGAGGTCAGCAATTGTGATTGTCTGAATAATTATTTTCCCTCATTTTTGAAAATTCTGACATTTTGGTATATACTTTGATTTTTCAGGTGTTGTAATTAAGGATCTTTATAGATCAAAAATTAGATTTAGAATTCCGTAGGCCTCAGAAAGTTAACTGTGTTTTTTCCCGCTTCAGTGAGAAGTAATTGACATACATCACAGTATAACTTTATGATGTTTGGCATGATGGTTTGATTTACATATATTGTGAAATTATTACAATAGGATCAGCTAACATTCATCATGCAAATTTTATTTTTTGTTGTTTTTTTTATTCTCACCTGAGGACAATTTTTTGCATTTATCTTCAGACAGAACGGGAGGGAGAGAGGAAGGAAGAGAGAGAGAAACATCAATGTGAGAGAGACACATCGAGTGGCTGCCACCCACATGACCCCAATGGGGGCCAGGGACAAACCGCAACCAAGATACGCGCCCTTAGTGGAAACCAAATCTGGGACTCTCCTGTCCGCGGGCCGGTGCTCTAACCGCTGAGGCAAACCGGCCAGGAAGCAAATTTTGTTTTTTAAACAATTTGGATATATCGTGGTAGAGAAATCAACTGCCAGATTATGAGTCCCCAAGGATGTGTGCCCCTGTAGGTCAAGACAAAGGATTCTACAATGGAAAAAACTTGTGTTGATAATGCTGTTGGGTTCTTTAGGTGTCTTTATTATGAGATTCTACTGATAGTTAGATGTGATTAATTTCCTATTGAGTGATTTTGATGTTTTGTTTGTATTATAGGTGAAGTATACCAGATAGCCTATATTTCTGACTCTGGGATTAGAGCACGGAAATTATTCGATGTGACTTTACCCACTCCTCTAATTTTTTTTAAAAAATTTTGTTTATTGGTTTTTAGAGAGAGAGGAAGGGAGAGGGAGAGAGAGATAGAAGCATCAATGAGAGAGAACATTGATTGGCCTACTGGGGATTGGGCCCACAACCTGGGCATTTGCCCTGACCGGGATTCGAACCAGTGACCTCTTGATGCATGGGTCAATGCTCAACCACTGAGCCACACTGGCCGGGCTCACTCCTCTAATTTTTATGTCAGATCTGATTTAATGTCAGGAGAAGGAGGATCTCACTCTACAAGTTCAGTTTTCATGAAGTGCTGTTTTCAAATGCAGTGATGAGTCCTCTCAGTTAAAAGTAGATCTTTAAGCCCTGGTCGGTTTGGCTCAGCGGTTAGAGCCTCAGCCCTCGGACCAGAGAGTCCTGGGTTCAGTTCCTGCTAAGGGCACATACCTCAGCTGCAGTTTGTCCCCTGCCCTGGTTGGGGTCATGTGGGTGGCAACTACTCAATGTGTCTCTCTCACATCGATGTTTCTCTCTCTCTCTTCCTCCCTCTCTCCCTCCTGCTAATAAAAAACAAACAAACAAAAAAGTAGATCTTTAAGCTTTCTGTTTTGCTTGCCACTGTGAATTGTGAGAGTACTTTTTTTTCTGTAATGCAGTAAAACATTGGCCAATTCCTATTGCTTAAAGAATTAAACTTCATTTAAATCTTTCACATCAGTCAGATTCTTCCAGTATGACTCACTTTATCAGAATCACATTTGGAAACTGCACGATGAAGTTGTTACCAGAAAGGGGAGATGGCTCTTGGCGAGTCTGCCTAGGGCCAGCAGGTAGTGTGTGGGTTCTTGACTTCGTGAAGGAAAAGTTTCACAGCACGAGTCCAGGTGAGTTTTAGAGGACATTAATTAAAGTTGGGGGTAGTGAAACAAGAAAAGGCTGGTTAAATGAGCCTAGGCTGGTCTGCTTTGGCTCACTAAGAAGTCAGAGAAAAGGGAGCCTGCGGGACAGTTTCAGGGAATTTTCCACTGGATTATTTGCCACAGAGTGATTTAGTGCACTAAATCCCTAGCATAGTTTCAAGTGCAATAAAATGGATACTCTGGATTCCACACAAAGTACTGAGAGCCTGGGGTTCTAGTGGTCCCAGGAGTAAGTAGTATGCATCTATTGCTGCAACAATGCTATGTAATATACTACCAAACCTTAGTCACTTAAAAATCACAACCAGGGTTCCAGTTGAAAGTGAAACATGTTCTGTAGACCAACTCCTCAGAAAACTGGTGAAAATTATTTTTACACAACCATTTAAAGTCTCTGGAAATGATCCTAAGTGCGTATAGCAAGTGAAGAAATATTTATCCACGAAAAGCTATTAAAACTTGGAAAGAGCAACAAGAGTCTATGATATTTGAACTGATACCCACTCCATCCTTCTCCTCTCCCAGTTCAGTGAAATGGAAACTCCACTCAGGATTAGTGAAGCAAAGAACACAGAGATCCTGCTCCTTCAGCTCCTAGTCCAAGGATTATCTTTGGGAGAGGGGTAGGACATAGTCATTTCTCATCCTGCCACCAGCTACTTGTTGCTGAGGCAAAATTCTGAGCAAGTGTGACTGAAACATGGGGACTTGCTTCTTTATCCCAACGCCCACTCATGGGATGGAGTCTGTACCTTGGGTGTGGCATCAATGAGTATATTGGGAACTGATCATCACCCTTACCTGGATTATAATCCACGTGTGATTCACACTGAGAGAGGCAAGCTGAGAAGACCTGAGGCTACTCCCCACTCCGTAAGTTTTTAGCTACTAAAGCAAGGGGTGTCACTCATTGTCTTACTCCCAGCTCTAGAGCCATGGCTCAGAGATTTTTCCTGGAGGAGGGTAAGCCATAAAACAGAGAACGCCGAATCACTTACTAAAAGAACTGACTTTACTTGCAAGGGTATGGAAAAGTTCAAACCTAAGGACACTCTCAAAAGATTGGAAATTGTGAATGAAGGGCAATTGGGAAGAGATTGGTAAATTAATTGGGGATACAGACAAAATAATAGGCTAGCTAGTTTCTGGAGAGAAGCTAAGAAGCTCCATCTGGATGGAGCCCTCCTGGGGATAGAACAAATCTTAAACTTCCGCCTAATCAACTAACCCTTCAAGAGAGCCTGGATTTGATTGGATCAGTTCTATGGAACAATCTATGCCTCAAGGCAATGTTGGAAACAATAGAGCAATCAGCTAGTAATTAGTGGATTTAACAGTTGGGTGTGGTCAGAGAAAGAGAAAAAGAGAGTTCTGTCAAAACCAGTGTCATCCCAAGGTGACTGGGGTCATACTGAAATCTATACCCCATAAGCAGCATCATCAAAGGCTTCACAAAGTGAGGGGAGGGTACAGAATTCACTAGAATAATCCAGCCTGTCACTAAACAATTACAGAGAAATGATAATAAGCACTTGGTGGTAGGACCAATACTGAGAGTTGCTGCAATATAGTATCTAAAATTACCAGTTTCCAACAAAAAAATGAGACATGCAAAGAAACAGGAAAGTATAACCCAAACACCAGAACAAAAGCAGGCAACAGAAACTTGTGAGAGCAACTAGATGTGGGATTTAACATAAAAGACTTCAAAATTACCATTATAAATATGTTCAAAGGACTAAAGGAAACCACGATTAAAGGAGTAAAGGAAGTCTCAATGTAAGAAACATTCAATCCTATAGAGAATTTTTGTGAGTTTATTTGAGCCAAACTGTTGACAATTGTCAGGAAGCAAAATCTCTATGGATTGAGAAAATATTCCAGAGAATGGTAGTTTTACATCTTATTTTATACATTACAATCAAAAGAGAAGGCATAAGTGGGTTACATTAAATCCACTGGTAATAGATTAGGGAGGCAGGAGAAAGCAAAGCAAGGAGAGGGAGCCTCTGAGATTGGATAAAAGGTAAAATGATAAACACATACATCTTTTACAATGAGGGGATTTGTGGTCTCTGCCCAGGTTCATTGGTTGTGCCCCAAGCTTAATTAAGGTAAAAGTTGACTTTTATCAGGGAACAGTCTAGCATAGAACAAGACTACCTGCTGTAAACTGCTTTTAGTTAGAAAGTTTTCATTTGAGACCATCCTATGTCATTACTTTGGGTCTCTGAGTTTGTAAGGCCACTATGCAGACCTTCCCTGAGCTTGCCAGGTTTAATATGTGGCCTCACTTTGTCCACAGAAGACATGAAAACAATGTGGTATCAATTAGCGAATACCAATAAAGAAATAGAAATTATAAAATTGAACCAAATAGAAATTCTAGAGCTGAAAATTACAATAACAAATGAAAAATTCACTAGAAAGCTGGCCAGTAGATTTGAACTGGCAGAAGAAAGAATAGGTGAACTGAAAATAAGACAATTGAGATTTCCTAGCTTGAGGGGCAGAAAGAAAAAGAATGAAGGAAAAAAAAATGAAAGGAAGTTTTTTAGATTAAAAGCAAGTGACCCCAGGCAGTAATTTCAATACATGCCCCCCCCCCCCAAAAAGTACTCATAAAGGTAACATGTAATCTTCAAAGACAGTATAAATGCACACTTACTTTTCTTCTTTTAACAATTTAAAAATTATATAATGTATTATTGTGCATGTCAGATATAATAATATAATATATTTTCCAATAATAGCACAAAGGGGATGGGTGGTTGGAAGCAAAGCTATAATGAGTTAAGAAAATTACTCCAGATGGTAACCAGAATCCATTGGAACAAATGGAGAGAACCATAAATGACAAATAAGAAGGCTAATAGAACAAAGTCTATAAATATGCTTATTCTTCTCTCAGCTTCTTTAAAGATATAAAGACATACAATTATGTAAAGTAATACTCATGTTAACGTATTGTTGAGTCCGTAGAATCTATAGATTTAATATGTATAACAATAGTATCACAAAAAAGGGAATGAGTTGACTTTACAATCTTAACTGGGCTCACATATGCATAGCTAAGGCCTCAGAAGGGACAACTAGGCTGACCTGGCTCAGATCCACATGGTCTCTCATCCTCTGGCTTATGCTTGATGAAATGACAGCAGTAGGTGTTTCAAGTAAGAATGAAAGAACACAGTCTCCTGAGGATGAAGCCCATTGCCAACTCACCATCACTTCCCTATTTTATTTCCCTCAAGTAAGTGGTAAGACCAGCCCAGATTTAAGAGGCAAGGATATAGGCACCATGTCTTGATTAGAGGAGCTGCAAAGTCATAGTACTGTTTGTGAGAATACAGATTGGTGCAGCCACTGTGGAAAATAGTGTGGAGGTTCCTCAAAAATTTAAATATAGAACTGCTTTTTGGCTCAGAGATCCTACTTCTGGGAATATATCCAAAGAAATCCAAAACACTAATTTGAAAGAATATATGCATCCTTATGTTCATTGCAGCATTATTTACAATAAGCAAGATCTAGAAACAGCTCAAGTGCCCATCAGTAGAGGAGTGAATAAAAAAGCTGTGGTACATATACACAATGGAATATTTCTCTGCCATAAAAAAATAAAATAAAATAAAGGAAATCTTACCTTTTGCAACAGCATGGATGGACCTGGAGAGTATTGTGCTAAGTGAAATAAGCCAGTCAGAGAAAGACAAATACCATATGATTTTACTTATAAGTGGAATCTAATGAACAAACTAAACAAAAAAACAAACAAAATAGAAACAGACTTGTAGATATAGAGAACGGACTGGAAGCTGTCAGAGGGGAGGAGTATTGGGGTGTTGGGTGAAAAGGGTAAATGTATTAAGCAGTAAAAGTTGATAGTTGCAGTATTGCCACAGAGATGCTGTTTACAGCATGGGGAATATAGTCAATAATGTTGAGATAACGGGGTGTGGGGTCAAGTGGGTGCTTGAAGCAGTGGGGGTATCACACTGTAGAGTACATGGTTTTCTAGCCACTTTGCTGTACATCTGAAATTGGGGTGGAATGGTACTAAATGTAAACTGTGGTTGAAAAATAAAATTAAAATTTTTTTAGATATCCCTACAGAATATGGAAAAATACAATACATAGTAGACTTTCAATAAATGCTTATTGAATTTTTTTTTAATTTGAAAGCTGTGGATATATGGAATGGATTCAGAGAATGGAATAATTGTGAGCAGTTCAGCAAACAGTTTGCTACACAGTAATACAAGTGTTCATCCTGCACTTCCTTGCTCTCTTAGAACCTTTTTCTATTTTATCATTGCTTAATTTAAAAAATATATAAATTCATCCAGATTTGAAATATGGATCCCAGTGCCAAGAAGTCTACTGAAAAAGTCCAGAGTCCTCATTGCTCATGGGTAGATACAAAGTCATCTCACCCCCCACCCCCTTTCTTGCACTCACATTCAGTCACACCAAGTACTTTACCACTTTAGAGATGTGCCCATGCCATCTTTCTAGAATGTTCTTTCTCTTAATACTTCTCTGCCTCATTTTCTATTCTTGTGCCTGTTCTCAGTTTCAGTGTCCCTTCCTCAGAGGGTAGTCCTTGATTAGTTCATCTAATTTACATCTCTTCATTGTATCTTAAAATAATTTATTTATAATGTATATTTTAAATGTATGTGCTCCTCAGTCGAGTATAAGTCTACCCTCTAGGGCAGCAGTTCTCAACCTGTGGATCGCGACCCCTTTGGGGGTCGAATGACCCTTTCACAGGGGTCACCTAAGATATAACAGTAGCAAAATTACAGTTATGAAGTAGGAACGAAAATAATTTTATGGTTGGGGGTCACCACAACGTGAGGAACTGTATTAAACGGTCGCAGCATTAGGAAGGTTGAGAACCACTGCTCTAGGGGATATTTGACAATGTCTGGAGATACTTTTTGGCATCACAACTGGAGGGTGCTCTTATCATCTAGCAGTAGAGGCCAAGGATATTGCTAAAAATCCTATACCAGACAGCCCTCCTGCCCAACAACAAAGAACTATCCAGTCCAAACTGTCAATAGTGCTAAGGCTGATAAACTCAGTTTTAGACCATGCATGACAGTTTGGAATTACATCTTTATTTTAGTATTTGTTTAATATCTGGCTTTCCCACTAGACTGGATGCTCCATAAGGATAAGATAATGTCTATTTTGTTTAACATTGAATATCCAGCATCTAACTCAGGGCTTGATAGCAGGCTAGCTGCACAATAAACATTTGTTAAATGAAGGAACGAAGAGCAGGCAGGAGATAAGGAGAAAGGAAGAGACTTTATAAGCAAATTATATAAACATTTCTTAGTGTATAAGATGCTGTCAGTTCCCTGCCCATATCCCCAGAGCCTGTACTATTTACGTGCATATTGGCCTGTGTTTCAAATGTCAGTACCTGAATTACTTTTTGTGAGGGCTTTTATCAGGCTGTCAGAGCCTACTCTGCCCAATAACATGACAGTCCGGAACACTGGGGCATTATCTTCCCCTGGCAAGTGCGTTTTCTAAAGTTCTTCAGTGATATTAAACTGATTAATAATGAACACTTTGTTTGCTTTCTTCCCTTCCCTGTTTAAACTCTTCACTTACCTAACTGGAGTTTCCTGAGGATACCTCCTGTGGTAGCTGAATAATAGCTCCCAAAGATAACCAGATCCAAATCCCTTGAACCTGTTAATGTTACCTTATATGTCAAAAGAGAATTTATATATACGATTAAGTGAAGGATCTTGAGATAGGAGATTATTCTGTATTATCTGATAGAGCATAAGTGCAAATTTGCATGTCCTTATAAGGGCAGGCAGAGATAAATGTGACACAGAAGAAGGAAACTTGATCAGTGAAGCAAGATGCTACCCTGCTGGCTGTGAAGCTGAAGGAGGCAGGCACAGACCAGGAAGGCTGCTCTGGGAGCTGGAAAAGGCCAGGAAACCGATTCTCCCCTAGAGCCTCAGAGGGAGCGGGGCCCTGTTGGGAACTTGTTTGCAGCCCAGTGAAACTGATTTGGACTTCTTATCTCCAGAGCTGTATGAGACTAAACATGTGTTGTTTTAAACCACCAAATTTGTAGCAAAGCATTATAGCAGCCATAGGAATCTAATACAGATTTTGGTTCCAGGAAGTAGGTTGCTGCCATAACAGACATCCAAAAACATGGAAGTGGCTTTGGAATTGGATAATGACTATCAATAATTTTGAGGAGCATGATAATAGAACATCCTAGGTTACCTTGAACAGTTAGTAGAATTACGGATGTTTAAAGTGCTGCTGGTAAGAGCTCAAAAGGGAGTGAGGAGCACAGCTGAGAAGGCCTATATTGTCTTAGAGAACATTAAAATCATCAAAAACAGACTATTGATAGAAATATGAATGTCAGGTGTTGCTGGTGAAAGTTTAGAAGGAAAATATTGGAAACTGGAGGAGAGAGGATTCTTGTTATGTAGTGGCAGAAATCTTAGCTGAATTGTAAAAATGAAAATGTAGCTGAGCAGATTCCCAAGGAAAGTGTTGAAGGTATAATCTTGTTTTTTTTCTTCTTGCCGTTAATAGCAAAATGTTAGAGGAAAGACATAAATTGAGGGAAGAACTGTTAAGCAAAAATGAACCAGTACATGAAGATATGAGAAATTCTCAGCCTATTCAGATTGCAAAAGACATTAAAATGAGAGGATTCACTGTCAGGAAAGTGTCCTGCAGAGATAAAATCAAGGATGTAGCTAGCCATCCATCTGCTAATACCTCTGAAGGATAAAAACATCAGAGTATTCAGAGGGCTCTTTGAAGCGATACGGGATGTGACATGGATAACCCCAGGCATCTCAGCAGAAGCAACAAATAAATAAAGATGGGATTTTCCAGGAGGGATCTAAGAATGAGCCTCTTGTCTAAGGTCATGAACCCCCATGACTTACATAGGAGATGACAAGATTGTTGCATATGTTAAATCAAAAGAAACAATACCATCTTTAACTGAAAGGATAGATGGAAGATGAAATGACAGAAGGTTGTTGACGAGCAGAAAACAGGCTGATAAACTAGTCAGCTGCAAACGTGTGCTCAATTCAAAATAAAGGAAAGATGATTCTGAGGGCAGAACCTAGAACGTAGAGGGGGGAGCTGTGGACCCAGGTGAAGTCATAGGATCACAGGGAGGAGCCTCAAGTCACCAAGATTATTACCAGGCCTTGAAGCTATGGAGGTTTGACTGTTTGGGCATTGATATTGCTTGGATCAGAGACTCCTTCTTTCCTTCTACATTCTCTCTTATGGAATGGACATATCTGTAACTGTTATCAGCTGTAAATGAACCAAAAACAAAGCAGAAACAAAAAATCAGTGGAGAGGAAAAAGAAAGTGATAGAAAGCAAGAATCAACATCTCTTGGTGCTTTGGCTTCACCTAGGACAGCCATGTAAAGACACATCCGGGCTTAAAATGAGCACAAAGTACACTTCTGTCTCTCAACAATGTCTACCTGTTTCTGACAGATGAATCCACTGAGCCTCTCATTGTGACTTTCAAAATGATTAAAATATATTTTTCAAACTGTGTAAAATCAAGACATTCATACAGATATAAGGTGAACATGTGTTAGAAGATTCTATTTATTCAATGAGGGAATGTGAAGGTGTTATAACTGGTTCAAAAGAGAAAACAAATTTAAATATGGGAATATTAATCAAGAGTATTTAAATGAATGTATAAATGGAGGCAAAACTGGTTTCATTACATCATGGGAGGGGAAAATTTATTCTCTACTAGACAAGACATATAGCATGTTTATCAGTAACCTACAACTAACAGAAGGTTACACAGGACCTTGAAGACCATATAAGGTTAGAATCAGATAATGTGGAGTTGTGTCCTAAGGATGGGAAAGGTTTCCACTGAAACACATTTATTTCTACAGTGTTAAAGTCAAGCAGAAAGAGACAGTTCCCTCAAAACCAGGGGCCAGTCACTAGAGTGACCAGGTTGCTGTTAGGGACATTTCCAGGCTGAGGCCTGATGAGGGCACAATGGTCCCCCATGACAACCCAAAGTCTAGGATGTCACAAAGGGCTCCCTGACGGTGAGGGGCTAGAGCACAGGGATATAACAGGCAGAGCTGAGCACCGGTGTCTTCAGAGACCCAGCCCAGCTAGAGAGTGAAGAAGGGCTGGTCAGAACCAAACCCAGCCATCATGTCACAAAAACAAAGCTGTGACAGCCCCTCGGAGACTCCAGACGGTCTTTTAACAGCCGAGTTACAGTCCCCTTTGACCTACGTGGATCGCCTTCTACAAAATGATCCACAGAGTCAAGGGCTGAGTGCAGACGACTTGCTCCAGGTCATGCTGGACTCCCTGACCGACTACATCGTGGAGATGGTGGGCATGGAGATCAACAACGCCCTTGCGCAGACCACCCAGCAAGGTGCGGAGGGAGCAGCAAGCAGCGATGGAGAGCCGCGCCGCCGCCTGAGGGAGACAGCCTTCACTCTGTTCGAACAGATGCCTGCATCCAGGAGGGGCTGAAGCCGGTCTCAGAGCCTGCGGAGCCAGCGGAGCAGCCGAGCTAAGAGCTGAGGAAGCCAGGCACTGTTCTCCAGTGACAATAAAGGGTTGACATCCACTGCTGTCCTGACTGCCCGGTTTCTGTCATTTTGAGTGGAAGTGTCTGAGACGTGCAGGAGGAGAGATATCCTGGAGAGTCGGAGGGCAGAAGGAGCGGTCAGTGTGGGATGCTGGAAGCCGGGGTTTAAGGGAGCAGTTTCTAAGGGTGCCCGTGCGGGGAGGGGCGCTGGAGGGTGTGGTGGGCGGTGGTTGTGGGGGAGAGAAACCTTCCTCAGGACTGCTGAGCAAGTCAAGGCCTGTGAGGCCAGAAGGTTGGCGGGGGTGGGGGGTTCCCCAGAATGATGGTGGTAACTGGGGTGGGGCTGAAGACCATGACTGAGGTGCCAAGGGCTTTGTTCATGATTGGGACAATCTAAAAGGAGGAGGTGGTGGCAACAGGGGTGACAAAGAGGGTGGCATAGCAGTTGGCATGAACGTAATGGGACTGGGTTTTACAGGAGGAATGAGGAGTGGTGGGGAAACCATAAAGGAACTTATATAAAAGGAATTAGAGTCGGGTTGATTTCATTTATTTGTACCCTGCCTCATTACAAAGAAAGGACTTGACACAGGGATTAGTAGCTAGTGCTGTGATGCTCTCTGTAGAATATATCCTTCTGTCCTCTCTTGTGGACACTGGTAAATGACATAAAACCTACTCTCTGGACTAAGACAGGCAATTCAAGCAATTCTTAATGGCTATTATTAATTTATTTAGTTATAAATGTACTCCATTGTAAACACAATTATAAATCTCATTCGCACACGAAATACCTAATCTGCCTATGGTCATATATTTAATAGAGCAACAGTTTTCAGTGACTGAATACATGTTTAGAGAGCTTTAAGTGTGCTCTGTGTAAGTTCTGTCCCAAGTGATGGACTCAAAAGTACATAGAATTCTTATAAATACTGTCATGTGCTGTTTTAAGTTAAAAATAGTGATCATATCAAGTGTTCTAGCAATCTATCCCCTTGCCTGTGACTGTCCACATTTGACATTTTCTCTTGTTCATCATAGGCTTGAGGGCCACCCTCTGCTGCCTCCCAGCGTGTCACAGAGGGCAGGTCAGAGGCTGCCTAGCCGGCTTCAACAATGGGATCAGGGGACCTGGCTTGGCCTGCCCCGGCCACCACTTTCTGGCCATGGGATCCTGGCTGTTCGTCTGTTCCCTCTGAGCAGCAGTTCCCTTGCGTGTAAAATGGGGATAATAAGAGTTCCTCCATGTTCGGGTTTCCCAAAGATGAAGTCAACGTGTGTCTATAACTGGTGTGTAACACAGTGCCTGGCACAGAGTACACCCTTCTAAATAGCTCCATATGTCTCCCTCCCTGTGGGCCAGGTGCTTAGGTGTGCTCCCCAAAGGGCCACTGAGCATGGTTCTCAGTGATTGCTGGAGGCTTGTGCCATGGGCTGTGAGAACCATGGCCTGCTGAGCTTTGTGGAGAGACAGAAGAGTGCCACACAGAGGGAGAGGCAGAGTCTGGGATCCAGACAGTCCTCACTCTAGGTTTCCCTTCTGCCTGGTGACTCAGCCTCTCTCTGCCTCCTTCCACCATCTCTGAAAGCTGCTGGAGCTGGTTTAGCCTTTGCCCCCTTCACAGGAGTGTCCTGAGAATGTGTTGGGATTGTGCTTAGAGCTCGTTGGAATATGTGCTTGTATAAATCCAAGAAACCTTTCTTTTTAAAAAAATATATGTTAGAAGAAAGAAGAGAGAGATAGAAACATCGATGTGAGAGAGATACATCAATTGGCCGCCTCCTTCACGGCCCCCACCGGGGATCAAGCCCACAACCTGGGCATATGCCCTGACCGGGAATCGAATTGGGACCTCTCAGTCCATGAGATGACACTCAATCCACTGATCCACACTGGCCAGGCCAAGAAAACTTTTTGACACAAAAACCTATTAAACCACATATTTACAGAAACATCATTATCAAGATGTTCACCTCAAAATTTTTTTCAGGTTTCATATTCTTTTCTTTAATTTATTGGAATGATATTCATTAATAAAATTATACAGGTTTCAGGTGTAACATTCTATAATACATCATCTGTGTATTGCATTGTGTGTTCACCACTCCAAGTGAAGTTTCCTTCCATCACCATTTATCCCCCCTTTACCCTCTCCTACTTTCCTCCACCTCCGTTTCCCTCTGGTAATCATACTGCTGTCTGTGAGGTGTTTTTTTTTTTTTTTCTTTGCTTAATCCCTTCACTTTTTTCACGCAGCCCCCTACCCCTTCTTGATGGACCTGAAGAGTATTACCTAAGTGAGATAAGCCAGTCAGAGAAAGACAAATACCATATGATTTCAGGTATATGTGGAATCTAATGAACAAAATAAACTTACAAACAAAATGGAAACACTCATAGATACAAAGATCGAGTTCATAATCCTTATTTTAGTAATACAGTGATAGTCATGTGAGGGCAGGAGCATTCAAGGAGCTTCCCCAGGCACCAGAGGCCTCTTTAGTAGTTTTTCCTCTCTGCCAGCATCCTCTGCCTCTCTGGCAGAATAATGGGTCCTCAGGTCATGATATTGGTCCTGGTAGGACTTGACCATCTGGGGAACTGCTCTAGCTCCTTGGTGATTTGTTATAGAGAGCCTTGAAGCCCTCCTTGCCTTAGCCGAGTTTAACTCTTACTCTTCTCTTCATTTGAGTTGGCCAACAGGCCTCTCCCTAGCAACTGCAGGTAGAGTTTTACCAGGTTCTGGTCTCTCATAGTGTAGTTTAAGGGACATGTCAGCTGCTGTGGCTATAAAATGAGGAGGTACGATTATTTCAAATGTCTGTTCAAGGTACACAATTATCATTCTATGATCTTTTCCTAAGAAACGTTCTCTACTGAAAATGGATAAGTGGGACACAGAGGATAGAGATGATTTTCTGGGTCTCCATTTTACAACTAAGGCCCCTTAGGCCCAGAGATGGTAATCAACACTCCCAAGTTCACAGCAGGGAGGAAAAGTGGGCTCTCCTTCTTGTTGTTGAGGCTGTTTCTTCTACTATATCCTGAAAAATGGACCATGAGATAGTGTTTCATGTTCTCTTCTGGGAAAAAGAAGCTGAAGTCTTTATTACAGATCTTAGGGTCTCTTGGATTTCTAGGAAAGAACTCTTCACAAATCATTCTCAAGAACTTTCACTCCTGTTTTATTTGGGAAAACCTGATAGGTTAAAAGAAAAGGATTGATTCTATAGTATAAGTCTTTGTACTTTGAAAACGTAGGTCTTGTTCCACTGCACATGATGTTAAACCCTGTCATGAACACGTCTGCTTCTCAACTTGTTCTCAAAATTCTGACTCTGTCCACTGATATGGTCTTAAAGGTGATTGTGTGATAACATCCAAACCCTGTGCTCATGAGCGTATTCTTTGAAGTACCTGTCGTTTCCTTGGAGGTTTTCAGATAGTCCTTCTTTGTTGAAAACAAGATCTCCTGTAGCTGATTGTATGGCCTTGTGGAAACCATCAGAGTTTAAAAGTCTGGAGGTGACAGACACTTACAATGACTATGGTTAACTTATTGCTGATAATTGTGAAAATTCTTTTGTAAAAGGGCATAACAAATATAATGCAAATTACTTTTGTTCTGTAGTATGCAAAAGAAAATAATAAAGCCAATTCAAATAAATGAGTTTTGGACAAAACATCTATGAGCATAATGATTAAGACTATTTTAGAAAAAGTCTAAAATAGGTCCTGAACATCTATGCTCTAGTGATAAGTTTGGTATTCATCCTCAGTTTGAAAGTACTGGCCTAGATGATGTTAGGTACAAATTAAAATAGTAAGATTGCAATCAGACGTTTAAAAATAACAACTGACAGCCTAGCCAGTTTGGCTCAGTGGTTAGAGCGTCGGCCCTCGGACCAAAGAGTCCTGGGTTCGATTCCGGTCAAGGGCATGTACCTCTGTTGCGGTTCCATCCACAGCCCTGGTCAGGGTCGTGTGGGAGGCAACCAGTCAGTGTGTCTCTCTCACATTGATGTTTCTCTTTCTCTCCCCCTCCACACACACTCTGTCTGAAGATAAATGGAAAAATGTCTTCGGGTGAGGATTAAATAAATAAATAACAACTGATGTTATACCTGATAACATGATAGTGTTGTTGCCTAATATCATCAGGGAAAGTACCACCACGACTCTGGTAAATAATAATATATAATGGACAGTAAGGGGGCTGAGAAATCTCCAGGAACTTCCTATACACAATACAATTTCTAAAATAGTTATGTTAATAATATTTTCCCTGCCCTGGCCGGTTTGGCTCAGCGGTTAGAGCGTTGGCCTGCGGTCCGGAGAGACCCGGGTTCGGTTCCCGCTAAGGGCATGTACCTCGGTTGCAGTTTGTCCCCGGCCCTGGTTGGTCGTGCGGGTGGCAGCCACTCGATGTGGCCCTTTCACGTCGATGTTTCTCTCTCTCTCTCTTCCTCTCTCTCCTTCCTACTCTGTCTGAACAAAAAATGTCCTCAGGTGAGGATAAAAAAAATAATAATAATAATATTTTCCCTATTTAAATTTACCTAAGAAAGGTTGATGACCTCTTTTGATATTTTTTTCTGAGCAACTTATAAATAGTAGTATATTAAATAAATCTAATAATCCTACCACCTCTCTTTTTATAATGTGATAGGATCCTTGTGACGTCCAGGGCCTTCTGGGAAATCTCAGAGTTTAAGCGCAAAATGTATTTTGTAGTATTTTATTTCATTTTAAATTTAGGATTCAATTTGTGAAAGGCAATAATAAAATTACCAGGACATTTGAACACTTAAGAAAGAAGAAAGAAAGAGAGAAAGATGTTTGAAATGCTCTCAAGCTGACATAATATAAAATCTTACTACTGTGGAAATTCAAGATGGTCAGAAACATAATTTGATTTGGTTAAACAAACTCATGTCTTTCAAATCTTAAAGTTTTAGTAGAATTATATCTCATTTGATGATTAAACTGTCAGTTTAGGAAAAATATACCTGAGTAGCATAAAAATGTATGCTTATATTATACTTAATACTAATAAATTAGAGAAGACATAGCTGTTTTCACAAAACCCGAACTATTAAGCTAGACTTGTTTCTCAAAGATTCACCTAAATTGTATGAATTTGAGTTCTTAAAATGGTTGTAAGTCAGTTTCTGGGAAAATAAATATTGTTTAAATTTAGCTCATTTTAAGTATTGTAGTTTAATTTTTAAGAATACTCCATTTATAAAATAAATTATTTATTAGACATGCCAATCAGAACAGAGATCCTTTAAATTCAGAGATTTTTATAATCTAATATATTAATATTAGCCAGAGGTAGGAAAACATTGCACACTCATACAATTAGAAGGCAGTTCTGAATTACAGACACAAATAAAGCTATAAGCTCTATTTCTATAATTGTATCATGAATAAAGAATACACACAGAAACAGAAAAACTCACCAGTCTAGATATCTAAATGCTGTTCTCCTCCCAGGGGGTATGAAATTCTTAATTTATTTGAGCTCAAAACAGATAACTCAAGAAACAAAAAGACTGACAAACCCAGGTTTTCTGTTGTCTCTCATCCAGTCTAGACTAGATCTTTATAAACCATGAATTGGTTTAGAGAGATTTCAAGATGATCCAATTCTAAAACCAAATTCCCATCCAGTTTTGCCAACAGTGGGGAATAACTTATGGCCTATAATGTATCCAAAATAAAACAAAGACTAACTTAGAAGATCAGAAAAGAAAGATTAGAGAAACAGAGTTAACATCACTGTATTGGTGCTTTGGATTCATCTGGACCAAGAAAAGACATGCCTAGGCTTAAACTCTACTTGAGGTATACTTCTCTGTCATTGAAATTTACCTGGCTCTGGTAGGTTAATATATTGGGCATTTTGGTTTGACCTCTAAGATGATTAAAAGATAATTTTCAGAATAAGATAAAATCATGACATTCATACAGATATGAAATAAACATGTTAAAAGATTTTACTTAAATCATGAAAGAATCAGCAGATATTATAGCCATTTAAAAATAGAATGTGAAGAACAGACATAAGAATATTGTTTAGTAATGTTGAAATGTGTCCATAAGTCAGAGCCACAGACTCGAGGATGGAGGCTCTGGACCTTAGGGTTGAGCCATAGACTGAGGGCAGAGTTTTAAGCCATGGAGGATTATTTTAAAGCCTTGAAACTTAATGGGACTTTCTTGTTGGATTTTGAAATTGCTTGGGGCTGGTGACTCTCTTTTCTTGTTCTCCCTTGATGAATCAGAATGTCTATAACATTATCCTATGCCTGTCCACCACTGTATTTTGAGAGTAAACAATTTGTTTTCCAGTTTCAGAAGTCCAAAAATGGAGAGGAAATTTTGCCCCAGGATGGATCATTCCAAGAATTCCATCCATACCTAATTTAGATGATGAGATTTTAGATTTTGAGTTGGTACTAAAAAGGGTGCAGACTTTTGAAGTTGATGGTATGAAGTGAATATATTTTGCATGTGGGATGGACATGAATCACTAGGGGCTCAAAGATGGACTTTTGTAGGCTGGATAATAACCCCAAAAGATATCCAGGTTTTAATCTATAAACCTGTGAATGTTACCTTCTATGGCAAAGAGACTTTGCAAATATGATTAAGTGAAGGATTTTGAGATGGAGAGAATATCCTGGATTATATGGATGGGCCCTAAATGCAATCACAAGTGTCCTTATAAGAGGAAGTTAGAGAAATATTTGACACAGAAGAAGAAGCCAATGTGACCACTGAAGCAAATGCTGTGCTATTATTGGCTTTGAAGATGGTGGAAGGGGCCTCACACAAGGAATATAAGGAATGCATTTCTAGGAGCTGGAAAAGGCAAGGAGGCAAATTCTTCTCTAGAGCCTCTGGAGGGAGTGTGGCCCTGAGAACATCCCGAGTTTAGCCCAATGAAAGTGATCTCAATCTTTTGACCTTCATAACTGAAAGACAATAAATGTGTGTTTTAAACCATCAAGATTGTGCTAAATTTGTTACAGAAGCCATAGGAAACTAATACACCTCACAAATAAACTACTTCTACTCAAATCCATGTCTCAGCATCTGCTTCTATGGGAACCCAAAGTAAGATGCTAGTTGAGGATAAAGGATACAGGAGCCAGCTAATTTATCCCATGTCCCCTGAAGTGGTTCCCACAACCTTCCCATCACATGATGCATATAATTATGCTTTGAGATGGTTAAAATTTCACAAGACTATGTAAGACTGGACAGAGCAAATAGGTTTCTCATGATACTTAAATTTGTTCAAAAATTAATCCCCTTTGGAAACTTTCACTCTGATTATGATGGAGTAACTGATACTGGACTAGTCCTTCTGCCACAAACAATCATAAACTGGACAATGTATAAGAGGTGACTGTTCTGGGGCATTGTACAACAGGCAGCACAATGCTATGATTACAGACAGAAAGGAAAACCACAAGGTAGCTCAATAACCCCTCCAGTTCTCTGCCTGGGGAAAAATCCCCAATGGCACAGTGCATTGGATTCCAGGCAGAATACAGTGGTACTGCTGGGTTGAGGAGGCAGAAATGAGAGTTCAGTAGACCTGAAGAAGCTGGAATTTGCAAGACAGGGCATCAGAGAAGAGGGAGCTATATAAAGGAAGATCTTCAAAAGTCCATTTGGAGATTTTCCAAGAGTCTTTGGCTGAGGACTGGGCTGAATATTCACAGTGCAAGACTACCTGAGACTTACCAGGGTGTTCAACATCAAAAGAGGAACAGAGATATTACCAGTTGACCCATGCTGGAGGATGTTGCAGTTCCAGGCAACAAAAGTGAAGAGACCTATATAATACCTCATGAATAACTGGGGCATCCAGGTGACACACCAGAAACCTTAGAAGTAAACACCAAGACCTATAATAGAACTACCCTTAAAAATTCTAAAATCCAATCCTTACAAGATCTATAGGGGACATATAATTTGAAGGCTAATACCTCAAAATTAATCAGGATTTGGAAAAGCCTTACGCTTTATGCATATCCACCCTAACAAAGCATAAAACCAAACATACTGAACTCCTACTAGAACAAAAATCACCCTTCAGAGGAAGATAGCAGAACCCATAGTTTCTAAATGTATCATCCACATTGTTCAATATACAATAAAAAAGTCAGCATGCAAATAAGTGGGAAAATGTGACCAATAGTCAAGAAAAAAAAGTCAGTAGAAACAAATCCAAGATGCCCAGTTGTTGGACTCTTTAGACAAAAACTTTAAAGCAATTATTCTATGGTCAAAGAACTAAAGAAGAATATGTTCAGAGAATGAAATGAAATATGGTCTTAATGAATGAATGTATAGAGGATTTCAACAGATAAATGGAAACTATAAATAGTAAAATGGACATTTTAAAACTTAAAATTATAATAACCAAAATAAAAAATACTAGATGGATTCAATATCAGCTTGGATGCGTCTGAAGAAAGAAGCAACATGACTGAAGAAAGAATCAATGAACTTGAAGACAGATCAATAGGAATCATCTTGTCTGAAAAACAGAACAAAACACATATCCTTGAGACTTTTAAAAAGTATTGTATTGGTTTCTCCTGTGTGATTCTTTCAATGTAAGGACGTAATAACTCTCTTGGTATTTTAAGCTGGACTTATCTTTTTTTTTTTTTTTTTTTTTTTACCAATGCCTAGGACCCCAAAGGGTCACTGCAGCTAAAAAGAGGACTACTATGATAATATAAAAGAACAATCGTTGTGGGAAAATAATCTTCCAAGATTTTTACTTACTCCAACCTAACATACAATATAGTACAAGCACCAGGAAAATTGCACTCATTATCTAATGTTCAGTTGAGCAGTCACATCCTGTTATGAAATTGTCTTTTAAAAGTCATAACAGTTCAGTGTCATGGTTAGATACATGGACTGTGGTGCCAGAGTACCTGGCATTAATTTAAAGCTCTACCATTTACTGAGTAACTGTGGGCAAAATATTTGGATTGCTTATCTCTAATATTGGGATAATGATAGTTCATACCTAATAAAGTTTAGAAATTATGGAAACTGATACATGTAAAGCACTTGGAATAGTACCTGGCATATATATGTTGATTATTATCATTAGATATATTTTTTTCTCAGGTCCTTTAAAATATAAATTTTCAGTAATAAAATATTAAAAGAATAAATGACCTTTACAACATTAATTTTGAAATTATCTAATGACAAAAATTCTCCTAAATGTGCTTTAGAGGATGAAATAGCTATTACCTTTCCCCTGCTGATCAACAGAGGCATTCCTTGCCTGCTTCTTGGAATAGCTGTCCACCACAGATAAACATTACTCTGTGCACTGGGTGTGTTCAATGTGTAAATAGACTGTGGGAACACGAGGGACTGGTTTTTCAAGTTCTTGCTTCTAGCACTCCATGAGGGTCAAGTATTCCAGCATTCTACAGTTTGAGTGTCTGAAAGTAAAGTGAGCCTCCAAAAATGTTCTAACCATCAGATTGAGGTAAGAATAGGGGTCTTCAGTGGACATCCACTTTCTTGATTTTTGTGTGTTTGGAGGGGGGTGGCGTTTGCTTGTTCGAAATAACTCCTTCCACCATTTGATATGGGATTTTACAATAAAAGGAAAAAGAAAGGAATTTATACAGAAGGAACATTTTGGCCATCGGGCTTCTATATAAGTTTCATGGTTTGAAGAGGGAAATGTAAGTATCTTCTTGCTATTAGCATTTACTTTAATCTACAAACTGAAACTTTGCACTAATCCTAGTGAACAGTGATTGTCTTCAGGAACAAATATATATCCTAGTGACATAAAGAATTCGAGTTCACAGCAGAAATACTGTGTCACTTTACCAAAAATCCTCTCACACCTCCATGTATAAGATAGCAGTCCTTCTGCTCTGAATTTCTTTCATTTGTTAGAAAACTCAGATGTTTTATTTAGCATTGTTGAGTTGTTTCTTGCATTCAGTCCTATTCTTGATATAGTTAAATACTCAGTATGGATACATATTTAGTAGAAGGATTGCTGAAGTCAGAAAACTCAAGAATAATTTCAAAATAAATGTGTTTTTAACACCATGAGGAAATGAGATACTGACTATGAATATAAATATACACTAGAAAGATGTATCATATTTTTAAAAAATTCTCGTGAGTATGGATTGTTTTAATTAGCAATGCAACCTTCCTTATTTAACTGAAAAATACATTTGCAACATAATATATCAAAATATATACCTAGAGAAAAAGGGAGTTATTTATTTAAAGCATTCAAAACCATGAGTAGAAAATACTCCTTAAAGTAATAATGTATTTAAAAATGCTACTTAAACCATATGATTTCATTCATATGTGGAATTTAAGGAACAAACTGAACTACCAAGCAAAATGGAGACAGACTCATAGAAAGCAGGCAGGCAGCACACAGGGGGTGGGGGTAGGGTTGGGGGGCTGGAGGGATTGAGCAAAAAAGGAAAAAGAGGAGAGAGAACTCATACACATGGACAACAGTGTGGTGATTGCTGGGGTGGAGGGGGGATGGGTGGAGGTGGAAGAGGGCATAGAGGGGATAAATAGTGATGGAAAAATAAAATAAAATTTAGAAAATAAAAAAAATTAAAGATTTAAAAATAAATGAATAAAAATGCTACTTAAATCTTAGCCTCCATTAAAATGCCTTTGAAGCACAGAAATTGAGTGTTTAATTTGTTACTTTATAAGTTATTTGTACGTTGTTTAGACAACAGTTTAAACACAAGACTTATAATTTGTATGCCGTGACTTAAGTGCATGGAGATACTCAATTGGACTTTAGTGAAATTCTTAAATAGATACACACACACGTATTTATTTATGGGCAACTAATATCTGGGAAACAGGTAATGAAAAGGGTGAGAAAATGTCTTTTTTTGTTGTCAAATCATGTACTTATGATTTTCTAAAACTCTTTGCCAACCTAAGCTTGGGAATTAGTTGTGCAGTCATTCAATTCATTCAAGTTTGATAAAGTCTTCTAATAGGTTCAGGGAATTAAATAATAAAATAATTATATCTAAGTTTTTGTGTCTTGGAGGCACATTTAGTATTTTGTTGAAACTACATTCTTATTATTTAGTATGTTAAGGAAAGGAAAAAGAAATGCAACTTTAATATGTAAAATGAGCAGTTTTGTTTTACCTAAGCTCTACTATTCAAGGGTATGTGTTATGACTATTTTGCCAGCATATGTAAACACTTAGCTAATCGTCTTTAATACTTTCTAGTTGTAAATTACTTGTTACTGTGTTTTTATACATCCCATATGTTGCTTGTGCATGTGCTGCCGCTCTCACACATTCACCTACCCACACACATTCACACATTTTGGATGATTTTATAGGACTCTTAACTTCTCTGCAACTTGGTTTCATTCCTGGCTCTGTCTTTCTGTCAGTACTATCACCATTTTCTTTGACCTCTCTTTCCTTATCACGCTTCTCCACATCTTCCATCATGTCTGACCCATGGACTTCTGATTCTACTGAAGAGAGCAGTAATAAAGCAGGTGGTCCCACTGCTTTCAACATTTGTGGATTTGGCAACTGTGGTGGCTACCTTAAGTTCTGGAAGATCATCTGGAAGTCGAGCAGAGTTCTTAGAGATACATCTGATAAATAGATACTGTACTAGGACAGCAAATTAAATTGATCTGATTTCTCTCTCCTTTCAGCAAAATCACATCTCTAAGAGGTAGTTAACAAAATTTATCCCTACTACTTTACTACCCACTTTCTTTTAAAAGCCCACTTTCTTTAAATCCCCCTATGACATGACATCTACCTTCGTCACTTTACTGATACTGTAAATTCCAAGGGTCACTTGTGTTGCTATTGGGACATTTTATTATATTCATTCATTTATTTATCCATTCTATAAATATTTATTTAGTGACAGCTATATATCGGGTATTGCTAGGCACTGAAGCTACAGTAGGAAACACTAAGGTCTGTCTTTATGTAACTCCAGTTTAGTTAGGAAAGATGTTAATTTACCCAAATAATTCATTTCAATTGTGATAAGTGCTATGGAAGATACTTTTTCAAATCTTCATCCTATTTGAATTCTTTGCTTTATGTGACATTCATAATCACTTCCTATTTCTTGAATTTTCTCCTTCCTTGTTATCCATGATTCTATATTATCTATTCAACTACTTTTCTACCACTTTTCCTCTTGTCCTCTACTCTTATCTAAGTATTGGTTTTGCCTGAAGTTTTAGTATTTGGCCCATAATCTATTATTTTCTTTTCCTGTGACTTTTCATCAACCCATAGTTTTAAATATCACTCTAAATGAATGTCTCCAAGATATCAATTTCCAGATCTTTCCATCTGCTATATATTTTGCCACTTATATGTTCAACTGTCACCCAATATTCATCATGATTGTAGCCAAACTAACTGTCTTTTATGTAAAACCACTTCCTCCTTCATCCCTGTTTCTGCTAATGTCATTTATGATGTCCTGGTTTCTCACATTTAAAACCTTGAAATGAATTTTGTTTTTAACTTTTTCTTTGCTCTCAATACCCAAACCAATACTAAGTCCTTTCATTTCCTTCATGAAAATATGTTTAGCATCTATACTTTCCCATGTACCTTCTCTATTACTTTTTTCTTTTGTTCTCTATTTTCTCATCCTCTCCTCTCTTAGTCTGGGAGCTACCTGGAATTCAAGGTCTTGGTCAGACACCACCTCCATCAGAAAGTTCATACTTCATGGATCTTCTTTTTCTAAACCTTTGGGATAGAATCATGAGAGTGGTAGAAAGAGTCAAGACTTCAGTAGCCAAAGACCCAGGTTTATAGTTTGATTCTACCATTCACTGCCTCCCATGCACTTTATCTCTCTGGGAGCCTTAGTTTCCTCATGCAAGTCCTATTTCACACAGTGGTCACAAGGAACAAATAAGACCATGGAGGTGAAATCATTTAATACTGTGAAGTACTATATACATATAAAAGTAAAATTTGTTAATTGAAGAATAACTCAGAAGCAGGAACCTAGGCTCTGGCTGGGTCTTAACAACTTAGGCAGTATAATGTAGGGGATGAGAGCATGAACTCTGCAGCCAAACTATCTAAATTTGAATCCTGGTTCTGCTACTTACCAGCTGTGTGAAATTGGGAAAATTTAGTTAGCATTTCTGTTCCTGAGTTTCCTCATCTATAAAATGGGGGTATTAATAGTTTGCACTCATAGGGTGGTTGTAGGATTAAAATACGTAAAAAAAGTGCCTGGCACATAGTTAGTGCTTATAAGTGTGGAAGTCATGGTGGGAACTAATGGGGCAGCATGTAGGTACAAGGTGGGAATGAATTATTAGAACTGAGTCTCTATCCTGGTGAGGATATGGTACATCAAGGATGGAAACCCAGAGTCACAGAGTGGACACCTCTACCTGGCTGAGTCCCTCATGACTCAGGTCAAAAATGATCCTGTCATCTGGGGCAGAACTAAACAAATGCACATCAAGGAGGCATGAACATTCTGAGCAACCATTCTTGGGCTCAAGGGTCTTTTGGAGATTTTTTGTTGTTGTTAAATAAAATATGGTAAGTAGTTTTCCCTTTAGAGCAGTGGTTCTCAACCTTCCTAATGCCGCGACCCTTTAATACAGTTCCTCATGTTGTAGTGACCCCCAACCATAAAATTATTTTCGTTACTACTTCATAACTGTAGTTTTGCTACTGTTATGAATCGCCATTGGAAATATGTGTTTTCCGATGGTCTTAGGTGACCCCTGTGAAAGGGTCGTTCGACCCCCAAAGGGGTTGCGACCCACAGGTTGAGAACCGCTGCTTTAGAGTCATGAAATATGTTGGTACATTATGGAATCAAAATAGCAGTATCCAAATGTCAAAATGTTAAGAAACAGACTTAATTATCCTCTGTATTCTAGAAATCTCTTTTTTGAACAAGTATAGTCTTATAGTATTTCAGTGTAAGGGACCTTACACTGAAGGAATAGAAATAGACATTCTATTCCTCTGAATTTATGGGATCATTGCCCAGACTGTGTATTTTTACTAACACACAGTAGTTCATTTTGGACGAGGTTTTTTTTTGTTTTGTTTTGTTTTGTTTTCATGTTAATAAAGGATAAATAATAATAGAGTGTTCCAGAGATTTTTCTAAATGCTTTACATTGTTTAACTAATTTAATCTTCACAAAAACCTCATGAAATAGATATTATCTCATTTACAAAGGAACAAACTTAGAGTCATAGAGATGATGCATAATTAATGGGTAAATTAGCCAGGTTTCAAACCCAGGCAGTCCAGCACCAGAGCCCATATTCTCAACCATTGAGCCCTGTCATCTTAGCCCCTCTGTGCTCTAGGCTCTGGTTAGGTAAACAGGTCCTGGAGTGCTGGGAAGCTGTTAATTGTTGCAGCTCTAGTTTTCCTTGACAACTGGTATTAAATGTTTGATAGTTTTTATAATATATAAAAGTTACTTAAGATATATAAGTATTACAATATCTGGGCAAGTAGAGTCCAATTTTTCTTAGATATTGTTCTGTATGTGAGCATCAAAAATCTCAAATAGTGATGCTCTTTATTTCCTAGACAGTATATTATACTCAAAATTGGCAGCTACTTTACACTATATTTAATTGTTGCTTCTGGCTTTAGATATACTTTTTTGAGTGTGAATTAGTTTCCATCTTTGTTTTTGCTAATATTTCAAAACTTCAGGCTCAATATTTGGAATTGCTGTATTGTTTCTTATTTTCACTTCTTACTGATTTAAATGTTCTCTTACCTTAGTTTTTTTTTTTAGTTTTTTTTTTTTACTTTCTATAAGTATTATCAACTATGAAATAATTAATAGGCTTTTGCTTTGTTTTCTTCTTCACTGGATAAAAATATTAAAGTCAGAGTTAGCTTCACTGAACCCCTTAATAACCTTATTCATTTCCAAGTAAGAATAGTGCCATTTGTTAAAGTTTGTTAAAGTTTAATTTAGCAGTTCTCAGTCCTTGTAACAGTTGACTTGTCCAGGCTAATTTGATTTAATCTTTCTAATGAAATGCCAGGAAACATTCTGTTCCTACATTAAGAACACGTCCAGTTCATTTAAGGGTCTATGGTTCATGTAAATAGACTTCAAGTGGCATTTTCATTTTGATGTTGTGCAGTCAGAAAATATTTCTAAGGAAGTATCAGGACTTGGAGGAAAATCAACAAAATGAATAAAAAAGGAACTAAGCTATATTTCATTTTAAAGCAAGTAAAATCTTCAAGACCAAACAATTTAATTTTAAAAATTGTTTAACATTGATAGTGTATTCTAAAAATAGAGGTGGTAGATTTTACCAGAAAATATAGTTGAGATGGGATGGGAGGTAGAGGTGTGTGTATATAGAGAAACCATACTTGGAATGAAGCCATCAAATAATGATGTTCCAGAGTTCAAAAATAGACTTTAAATCTAAACATAACTTTATCTGGATTATAAAAATGAAAGTTCAACAACAGCCCACTTGGCAAACACAGACCAAGAGAGATCATATCAAACATATTTATTTAATTCAAATATTAGAGTATAGACAAATCTATTAATATGTCCTCGCAGGAGCTATATATAGACAGCAATCGTTTTTAGAAATTACATTAAAATTAGCATATAATTAAATTTTTTTCAATTAATTTTATTTAAATCATGTGGTATGATATCAAGGATGTGTTTTCAAATAAAGTAGTAAGGGTCCAATGCAAAACAGGCATTTTTCCAAATTTCAACAAATAATGGTAAGTAAAGATGTCTGTGTCTACAAACAAATGTATTATAATTTTGTTGGCTATTACTGAGTTTGTGCTCCAAACACAAGTAGGTTAATTTTAAATCAGTTATATACAAGATACCAAAGAGCTATTGATTTTTCTTTCAAGTGAATTTCTGTTTGACTCTCTCATTATTCTTGCGAGTAATAGTTATATGTTTGGCTTTATATTAAGCATGGTAGGGTATAACTAAATATTAGCATCGCTCAGATTTAGAGAGTAGGTTCCTGAACAATGAAGATAAAATCCAATGGTAATATTTTACTGGGAAAATTCTTGAACCTGGGTCAGCAAACATGAAATGTAGGTCCAATACTGCCACTAATAATAATTGTAACTGCTCAAATTTTGTGAGGATTTACTGCGACTGAAGGACTATTTCAAGTGCTTTCCTTGTAACCAAGATCCTATAGCTATCAAATTTCAGAGCTAGATTTGAACTAGAATTCCTTCTCTGTGCCAGGATCACCTTGGTCAAGTTAAGTAACTTCTAAAGATATCTCCCTGGAATATTTTTTCCTGCTGCCCCAATTTCTACCTTTCTCCCTGGTTCATAGACTCACTCAATCTGTGCTAATATCTCTGGAACTGTTGTCTATCTGGTTCAGCCCCCAGTCCCTCACTGGTTGGCATCCTTTCTATGACCTTTTGTCAAGGGGCCCTGTGTTCTTTGGGTCCCTTATCATTAGTCAAGGCTCTTAGGTTTACTGACCCCATCAGCATTTCCCATTCCCTCAACCACTACCAACGTCCCCTCCACCTGCTAAGCTCCTCAGACCTTGCTTTCAGGCACCGAGTATCATCAGGCCCTTCTTAACCTCATAACCTTCTACCAGTTTCACACTCTGACCACTGCTGGAGCTGTTATTTCCTTTCTCAGAGGAAGCTGCTATGATGTCAAATCCTACATCCTCTCTACACTGTCTTATAATAAAACTCAATGTTCAGACCTCCAAGCTTTGTTTGTGGTAGAGAGAACACCTAGTTTGAGGACCATTAAAAAGAAAAGAAAACATATTGAGGATCACCTCACAGTGTTGTTTCCCAAACTCTCTATGGTAAAGAACCAGTTTCATTGTTTTCAACTTATCAAACCATTTCAAAGTAATACTTTTGTAAAATGCACTGTAAAATGAGCTGAGTCCACTGATTATATTCTAATGTCATTTTAATGTCAAAATCCTTGAAAAGTTTGTTTTTTTAAATATATAGTTAACCATTTATTTTTGTTAATCCTTACCTGAGGATATTTTTTCCATTGCTTTTTAGAGAGTGGAAGGGAGGGAGGGAGGGAGGGAGGAAGAAAGAGAGAGAGGGACATCGATGTGAAAGAGATACATCGATTGGTTGTGGGATCGAACCTGCAATCCAGGTACATGCCCTTGACCATGACCCTTTGGTATGCAGGTGATGCTCTATCCACTGAACCACACTGGCCAGGGCTAAAATCCATTAAAAGTTTTAAAATGTTCTCAATTTTGTACGTCTTGTCTTAGGACAGTAACTAAGAGTTTGTGGATTAGCATCAGTCCATAAACCACTTTGGAGTAGCACTGCTGTACAGACCACCATTCTCAGGAACAAAAAGGATCTGTATTTACTGCAGTACATCTTTGTAAATCCTTTGGTATGGACAAAGGTGCACACTCAAAAACAGGAGTGCTGGGCATTGGCATGAGATTGACCAAGACAAAATTTTGTGTGTATGTATGGATGGATGGATGATGGATGGATAGATAGATATTTAGATAGAGTTTTCTGTGAACATCTTACCCACCCCAAATTGAAAAACTGTGTTGTTAAAAATGACGTGATGGCTCTAACTGCCATTTGTTCTTCCAAAATTACAGTTTATGGCCCCAGCCGGTTTGGCTCAGCGGTTGGAGCGTCGGCCTGTGGACCAGAGAGTCCTGGGTTCGGTTCCCGCTAGGGGCACATACCAAAAAAAAAAAAAAAAGACAAACCAAAATTACAGTTTATTATTTATAAATGTGTGTTTGGGGAGTTAAGGACAAATTAATTTTCACCAAAAATGGAAATAAATGTGATTATTAAAAAATTTAAATATCTATATAAATATACACCTGTGCATTATATGTTATATTATGTTATATAGAATATAATATACATATAAGTACGTGTGTATGTGTGTGTGTGTGTGTGTGTGTGTGTGTGTGTATGCTAACTCAAGGATTGATGTGAGTTAATATATGTAAACCAAGACCTTAGAACAGTGCCTGGCATTTATATATAAATACCATGTGGGTGTTTGCTCTCATTATTGCCATGATTCATAAGGAAAAGTACTTAAAGCAAGTATAATAATGGAGCAGGAAATATACAATCCAATATAAATATAATACACCATGAATAATAAAAACAGGTCGATTAATTATGACTTAGATAACATGAATTACATAATGATATTTTGTGGCTTTGCCTTTGACGTCTGGGGAGTTCCAACATTTCACAAGGAAAAAGAGTGTGTGAGAGGGACTATGTTAGGCATTCTGCATAAGCAGTTTCTTTTGATCCTCCCAGGAATCCCATGAGGTGGGTATTACTATCTCCACTTTACATAAGAAGAAACTGAAATTCAGAGAGGTTAGGTAGCTTAGCTTCTATAACACAGTAAGTGGCAAAACTGGGATTTGAACTTAGAACTTCCTGACTCCAAAACCTGGAGTCCTTACAATTCTCTGCTTGAACTATTGGAAACACATGGGAAGTTTTAAAAATAAAATGCCTCTCCCCAAAACTCAGAAATCCTGATTTTAAAAAAACAAAACACCAGCTTTATTGAGATAGAATGCACATACCACTCAGTCCACCCATTTGGATTGTACAATTCTTTTTTTTTTAAGTATATTCACAGGTTAAACACCATCCCACAATCTAATTTTAGAAAATTTTGCCCTGGCATGGGCAAACTGAGTCCCTCGGGTCTTAACTTCAGGGCCACAGACCCTGTATGAAGTATTTTATTTATTTATTTATTTATTTATTTATTTATTTATTTTTATTAATTTATTTTTGTTACAGATGTTTCTCCTTTCCCCCCATTGACACCCTCCTCCCGATCCACCCCCCCACATTGTTGTCTATGCCCATTGGTTATGCATATATGTATATAAGTTCTTTGGTTTATTTCTTCCCTCCCCACTCCCGACCCCCCACTCCCACCTACCTCTTCTGAGGTTTGTCAGTCTGTACCCCACTTCTATGTTTTTGGGTCTATTTTGTTCACCAGCTTATTTTGTTGATTACAGTGGACTTCAAATTGTTTATAAACCTTTTCTACAATCCACAGCTTTCATTGTCTTCTCTGAAGAGATAGAAACGCAGCCCAGATAGTATTAAGACACTCTGGATCAGCATATTCTCAAACTTCACGGTGCATACTAATCACTGGGAGCTCTTTATAAAATTTAGGTTCAAATTTAGTAGGTCTGGGGTGGGGTTAGACCTATCATCACTTTGATTATAGGAATACTAACATTGGACCTTAGTTAAGTGAAATGTTATCTGTTCTAAAATCACATTCTTGTTTTTTTTTTTAATCCTCACCTGAGGATATGTTTTTTTTTATTGATTTTAGAGAGAGAGGAAGAGAGAGAGAGAAACATTGATGTGAGAGAGAAACACTGATCAGTTGCTTCCCGTACATGCAGTGAACCAAGGATCAAACCCCAACCTAAGTATGTACCCTGATTGAGAATCATACCCACAGCCTTTTGATGTATAGGACAATGTTCCAACTGACTGAGCCACCCTGCCAGGGCAAATCCCACTCTTTTTGTGTGTGTGTAATTTTATTTTTTGTTTATGTTTTTATCTTTATTGTTGAGAGTATTTCAGATGTACCACCCTTCTTCTCCCCCATCATCCCTCTCCACCTGGTTCCCATCCCACCCCAGGCTTTCACCACTCTATTGTCTGTGTCCATGGCCAATGCATATATGCATATAAGTTCTTTGGTTAATACCTTTCTGCCCTCCTTCCACCTACTCTATTAGATTTGTCAGTCTATTCCATGTTTCCATGCTTCTGGCTCTATTTTTTTTTAGAGGGAGTGGGAGGGAAGGAGGGAGAAAGAGAAAGAGAGAAACATTGATGTGAGAGAGACACATCGATTGGTTGCATCTTGCATGACCCCAACAGGGGGCTGGGGATCGAACCTGCAACCCTTTACCAGAATCAGTCCCACGACCCTTCGGTCCAAGGGCTGGCACTCTAACTGCTGAGCCAAACCAGCCAGGGCTCTGGTTCTATTTTATTCATCAGTTTATTTTATTTATTAGATTCCACACACAAGTGAGATCTTTCTCTTTCTCTGACTGCCTTAATTCGTTTAGCACAATAATCTCCAGGTCCCTCTATACTGTCTCAAAGGGTAATAGATCCTTTTTTCTTTAAAGCTGCATAGTATTCCATTATGTAAATGTACCAGTTTTTTATACACTCATCTACTGATAGGCATTTGGGCTGTCTTCAGATCTTAGCTATTGTGAATAGTGCTGCTATGAACATAGGGGTGCATATATTCTTTCTGTTTGGTGTTTTGGGATTCTTTTTTTTTTTTTCAAAAAAGGTGCAAATATGGTTTTATTTGAGCAACATGTTGCAATTTAAAATGACACTTGAGCACTCGTTTCAAAATATGCACTTTCTCTAAATGCTTTATAAAGGCAAAAAATCTGTTCAAAGGACCATATAATCATGGCCTACATGTGTACAAGTCATATACAATTTCCAAGAAGGGCCCCCAACACCCAGGGAGAACATAGTGGCTGCAAAGAATAATGACTCCAATTCTGCAACGCCAGGCGCCCAGCAGGTGCTGCGGTGGCACAGCCCGGTCCAGACGTGACAGGGAAGTGCATCTGCAGCTCCCTCTCTGACTGCACCGTCCTGGACTGGGCACGATGGTTTCGGCAGGAAGTGCACTGTACTGCTTACTAATTTCTAAAACCTCAATCTTTCATGTTCCCTCTTCTTAAACTATTCTTTCAGTTTGTGGAAAAACTAATAGTTGATTACAATTGTCAAACTTTTTCGAAGTGTTCATTTGTTCCCTTAACAGAGGAAATGATGAGAGACCATTTTTCCCGCGGGTTAAGGATAATATATAACATATATTGATGTCACCAGCTTTCAGGCAAGAATTTCATCCGGGGGCATTAGTCCTTCATTAGAACAAGTTCAGGATTTCTGACATTCCTTTTTCCAAACCTTTGATTTTGGTGCATTTGGGTTTTCTTGTTTGTAGAAGGTCTTCAACATTTCCACTGCTTCCTCGGCCCGATATCCTGGGATACACTGAACCGGTCCCAGTATTTGGTAAATCAGCAGAGGCAATATTCAGAACAGAGCCACAACCACCAAACCGTTCTTTCTGACAGCCATTTACAACCAGCGGGATTTTCATCAGGCGAAGAGCAGCTGCACACATGATGCAGGGCTCCACGGTGATGTACAGCGCCATGCGCTCAAACACCAAGGAAGGACTCTTGCCACTTCTCGGACACCAATCTAGGGCCTGATCAATGGCCACCATCTCTGCATGTCGAGTAGCTCCACGTAGGAACAGAGACCACAAGTAGTGGGGACTTCACTCTGTTGAATTATATACATTTTTCGTTTGATTAACTTCATTTCTTCCCTTCCCCACAACTTCATTGTTGTAGACCATAAGGCAGCCAACAGGAACTTCAATACTAGGGCTTCTTTGGACTTTCCCTTTTCTCAAACATCGTTCTGCACGTAGTGCCTTTGTCCTCTGTGTGTCCATGTTAAGGGAGACTCGGGAAGAAATCCCCTTCGTAGGTCCTGAGCCCCTGAAGTTTTTGTCCTCATTGGAAGCAGAGGTGATCAAAAGACTGTCATTGACTCTTGTTCTTACACTGCCAGGGTCTATGCGCCATTTGCATGGCCTCCTCCATCCACTTTTCAGTCTCCTCCGCTGACACCCAGCACCCACCGCTGGTAGCCAGCGTGGGTGTCTCCTTCGCCTCCATGCTGGGCTGGGGCTGCCACGCCCAGCCTGGGATTCTTAAAATATATTCCTAGAAGTGGTACCACTGAGTCAAATGGTATTTCCATTTTTAATTTTCTGAGGAAACTCCACACTATTTTCCATAGTGACTGTACCAGTCTGCACTCCTACCAGCACTGTACTAGGGTTCCTTTTTCTCCACATCCTTGACAGCACTTGCTGTTTGATGATTTGTCGATGGCAGCCATTCTGGCAGGTGTGAACTGATACTGCTCTGTCATTTTAATTTGTATCTCTCTGATGATTAGTAACATTGAGCAGTTTTTCACAAGTCTGTTGGCCATTTGTATGTCATCTTTGGAGAAGTGTCTATTCAGGTTCTTTGCCTATTTTTTTATTTTGATTGTCTTCCTTTTGTTGAGTTGTATGAATACTTTATATTAACCCCTTATCAGATGTATCATCGGCGAATATGTTCTCCCATAGAGTGGTTCCTTTTTCATTTTGATACTGCTTTCTTTTGCTATGCAAAAGCTTTTGAGTTTGATGTGGTCTCATCTGTTTATTTTTCCCTTTGTTTCTCTTGCCCTAGGTGATATATCAATGAAAATTCTGTTACATGAGAGGTGTGAGATTTTGCTGCCTATGGTTTCATGACTTACATTTAAGTGTTTTATCCATTTTGAGTTTATTGTTGTGTATGATGTAAATTGATGGTCTAGTTTCATTTTTTTGCATGCACCTGTCCAATTTTCCCAACACCATTTATTGAAAAGACTTTCTTTTCTCCATTGTATGCTCTTGCCTCCTTTGTCAAATATTAATCGAACATAATGGCTTGGGTTGATTTCTGAGTTCTCTGTTCTGTTCCATTGATCTTGTATGCCTGTTCTTGTATCAGTAGCAGGCTGTTTTCATTACAATGGCTTTATAGTATAACCTGATATCTGGTATTTTGATCCTTCCAACTTTATTCTTCTTTCTCAAGATTGCTGCAGCTATTCAGAGTCTTTTATGGTTCCATATACATTTTTGGAATTTGCTCTAAATCTGTGAAATACGTTATTGGTATTTTAATAGGGACTGCATTGAATCTATAGATTGCCTTGGGTAATATGGACATTTTAATGATGTTAATTCTGCCAATCCACTTATGTGTATCTTCCTCTATCTCTTTTTTTCAGCATCTGGTAGTTTTCCAAGTACAGGTCTTTTACTTCCTTGGTCAAGATTATTCCTAAGTATCTTAATTTTTTTATTGCTATGGTAAATGGAATTGCTTTTTTAGTTTCACTTTCTGAGAGTTCATTATTGGTATAAGAATGCCATCGATTTCTGGATGTTAATTTTGTACCCTGCTACATTGCCAAATTCATTTATTAAATCTAGTAGTTTTTTGGTAGAGTCTTTAGTGTTTTCTGTGTATCGTGTCATCTGTGAACAATGACAGTTCTACTTCCTCCTTTCCAATTTGTATGCCTTTTTTTTTTCTTTATGTCTGTTTGCTGTGGCTAGGACTTCCGGTATTGTGTTGAATAAGAGTGGTAAAATCAGACATCCCTGTCTTGTTCCTGTTCTTAGAGGAAATACTTTTAGTTTTTTTCCCATTGAGTTTGATGTTGGCTATAGGTTTGTAATCTATAGCCTTTATTATGTTGAGGTATGATACTTCTATTTCCCTTTGTTGAGAGTTTTTATAAAAAGTAGGTGTTGGATTTTGTCAAATGCTTTTTCTGCATCTATTGATATGATCATGCGATTTTTATCTTTCAATTTGTCTATGTGATGTATCACGTTTATTGATTTGCAAATATTGTACTAGCCTTGGATCACTGGAATAAATCCCACTTGGTCATGATGTATGATCTTTTTAATATATTGCTGGACCCAATTTGCTAATATTTTGTTGAGGACTTTAGCATGTATGCTCATCAGGGATATTGGCGTGTAATTTCCTTTTCCTTTTTTTTTTTTTTTGTAGTCTTTCTGGTTTTAGAATTAGGATAATGCTGGCCTCTTAAAAAAAAAACAACAAAACTTGGAAGTCTTCCTTCCTCTTGAATTTTTTTGGAATAGTTTGAGGAAGATAGATGTTAGTTCTTTGAATTTTTGGTAAAACTTTCCTATAAAGCCATCCGGACCAAGACTTTTGTTTGCTGGAAGTTTATTGATTACTACTTCAATTTCAGTAGTTATTGTTGGTCTGTTCAGGTTTTCTGAATCTTCCTGGTTGAGTTTTGGAAGATTGTATGTTTCTAGGAATTTGTCCATTTTGCCTTAGGGTGTCCAATTTGTTGGCATATACAATCCTTTGTATTTCTGTGGTGTGAGTTGTTACTCTGCCTCTTTCGTTTCTGATTTGATTTATTTTGGTCCACTGTCTTTGTTTCTTGATGAGTCTTGCTATAGGTTCATCAATCTTGTTTATCTTTTCAAAGAACCAACTCTTGGTTTCATTGATTTTTTTGTATTTTTTAATCTCTATCTCATTTATTTCTGCTCTCATCTTTATTATTTCCTTCTTTCTACTTACTCTAGGCTTTTCTTCTTGTTCTCTTTCTAATTCTTTTAGTTGTTGGGTTAGACAGTTTGTCAGAGATATTTCTTGCTTCTTGAGATAGGCCTGTAGTGCTATGAACTTCCCCTCTCAGGACTGCTTTCACTGTGTCCCATAGGTTTTGTGTTGTTGGGTGTTCATTTTCATTTGTTCCCAGGAAGTGTTTGATTTCTTCCTTGATCTCCTTGGTAACCCATTCATTGTTTAATAACATGCTATTTAGCCTCCATGTCTTTGAATGTTCTTGAGTGTTTTTATTGTAGTTGATTTCTAGTTTCAAACCATTGTGATCCGAGAAGATGCTTGATATGATTTCAGTCTTCTTGAAGTTGTATAGACTTAGTTTGTGTCCTAACATGTGCTCTGTCTTTGAGAATGTCCCATGTGCACTTGAGAAGAATGTATATTCTGCAGCTTTGGGGTGAAATGTTCTGTAAATGTTAATTAAATCTGATGTAGTGTGTCATTTAAGGTTGTTTCCTTGTTAATTTTTTTGTCTAGAAGATATATCCAGGGAGGTCAGTGGAGTGTTAAAAGTCCTCTATTATGATTGTATTGCTGTCGATCTCTCCCTTAAAATCCCCCAGAAGTTTTCCTTATATATTTATGTGCGCCTGTATTGGGCACATATGTGTTTGCCAGGGTTATATTCTCTTGTTGTATTGATTTCTTTAGTATTATGTAGTGACCTTCATTGTCTCTTGTTATGGCCTTTCTTTTTGAGGTCTGTTTTGTCAGATAAGAGTTTTGCTACCCCAGCTTCTTTTTGTTTCCATTTGCATGGAACATTTTTTCCATCCTTTCACTTTCATCCTTTGTGAGTCTTTTGTTCTGAAGTGGGTCCTTTGTAGACAGCATATATATGGGTCATATTTTCTTATCCATTCAACTACCATATGAATTTTGATTGGAGCATTTAAACCATTTACATTTAAGGTTGTTATTGATAGGTACTTATTTATTGCATATTTATTCTTTATGCTTGCTTCTTTCCCTCCATTTCTTCTTCTTAACAACAGTCCCTTTAGCATTTCTTTCAGTGCTGGTTTGGTAGTAATAAACTCTTTAAGTTTTTTTTTTTTTTTTTTTTGCCTGGGAAGCTCTTTATTTCACCTTCAGGGTGGTTTAAATATATTTGCATTGGAGGTGGTGCCCATAGCTTGTGGGAGGGGTGGGCAGACACTTTCTCTCCTTCTAATGCCTCAGCTCTGCCTGGGTCACTGGCACCCCCTTGTCGCCACCCAAAGCAGGAGAGGATTAAAAAACAACAACACTTGGTTCTCTAATCTATCAGCACAGCCACTTCTCACTGTGCAGGGCTTCTGCCCAGGCTCCCACCAGGCCAGATGTCTGAGTTTCCCAAGCCAACAGGTGCAGCCACTCCTAGGGTGGCACAGGTTTTCAGCCCAGAGCTGTTCCTTAGGTGGGGGAAGGGGCACCTCCTTTTCACTCAAAGTGGGGAGTGTCTTGCCTCTTTCCCAGGGCATTGGTCCTACTCTCTGCTGAAAGATTTTTCAGAGAATAAGCAGCCCTGCAGATTCACTGCTGGGCGATCCACTCATACCCCTCTGCTGGTCCAGAGTTCTGCTGAGTAGCCCCTCCTGCAGACACCAATTAGGGTGAGCTTCCCAGGCTGGTGTTGTAACCATACATTCGCTTTTTGCCTGAGATATTGCAGTCTGAGTGCCCCTAGTGGACTGAATCACCACCTATTCCTATTGTCTGATACTATGTGGGCTCCCCTTCCCTTCTCTGTTGCTCTGGTTTGGGGATCCCTGTATGGGGCCAAGACCCCACGCTCCCAGGGAGCTGCACTGCTGCACCTTCCCTCTGGCTTCCCAGCCACACTGCACAGCTGCATGAGTTAGCTCACCCACTCCATGTCTTCTCTTGTCCCCTCTGCACTCCTTGCTCTCAGTGTTTCAGATCAGCTCCCATTCTTTTTATTAGTATATCTGTGTTATAAAAATACTACACTCCATCATTATTATATTTTTCATTTTGTCAGTAAAATATTTGTAGATATTTGTTTTCTCTGTTATTATATAGGTATCTACAAAATAGCCATGATTTTGCCTCTTATACCAAAGAGCCTAAAATATTTACAGGATGGTCCTTAATAGAAAAAGTTTGTCAACTCCTAGTGTAGATGATGGTATAAGGCCACCTTTGAGGAACATAATATTGCTCATCTTACTCCCCACAGTTCTTTGCTGCATTTGGCAGGCATGGCATTACCAATCAGACTTATGGGAATCCTAACTGTGTGAGGGGCAGCAAGGCTGGCTGTATTTATGGATAATTCCCCTTTTAGAAGAGAGGTCTGGGTAGGTGAGAGTCAACTTCAGGCTTAGTTTAAAAATAGATCTTCCACCCTGGCCGGTTTGGCCTAGTGGTTAGAGTGTCGGCCCACGGACCAAAGGGTTGTGGCTTCAATTCCAGTCAAGGGCACGTGCCTTGGTTGCGGTTTGATCCCCAGCCCTGGTTGGGGTCCTGCAGGGGAGAATCTATCGATGTGTGTCTCTCACGTCAATGTTTCTCCCTCTCTCTGTCTCTTTCTCTCTCCCTCCCTCCCACTCAATCTGAAAATCAATGGAAAAGTGTCCCCAGGTGAGGATTAAAAAGAAATAATAATAATAATAATAATAAAGAGATCTTCCTGGGTTTGCGAAGAGGATTTCTACAAAATCTAGTGTCTTCTCAGCTAGTTCATGTCAATAAGACTTTGGTAATCATTTGCAAGCCATATAGAGAGCTTGATTAGTTGGGATTGGATGGCACTTAGATGAAGTTCTAGGTAGACTATTGCATCTTCTTACACCAACCTTCAAGCTGTCTTACCATTCATTTCATATGTCTAAGGACATTTCTGCTTATTTTCAACACTTTGACTCCTTCAAAAAAGACTGCTTTGACTCCTTTGAGCTCACTTTGACTGCTGTAAAAAGGATAACACTAAACTCATGCTAGAATATGCACAACTCTTCAAAATACTCCAGGCTTCAAGTAGTCTCCTGCATCATAAATTCTATTGCAGAGCTTCCTTTCAGGTGTCCATCTTGATATAGTCTTTCCTTTAGTCTTGGTCAATGACAGCTTTAGATTCCTAACTAATGGCTGATTTTCAGTCTATCTATCTGTCTGTCTATCTATCTATCTATCTATCTATCTATCTATCTATCTATCTATCTATCATCTATCTTTTTTAATACAAGAGCTTGTCCATTCTTAACACTCAGCCCAAACAATTTTTGTTACCACAAGGCCCCTAACTGTGGTCAGATGTTAGCATGCTCTAGGGGGACAAGTATAACATATGACCTGGAAGGAATTAGATAGTACACCAAAATAATTGTACAACTAATAATGCATATTGTTAGAAACCTAGGATGTTAGGTCAAAGAAAATATGATATAGCATTGGATTGGGTTGAATTTACTGATATGGTGCATTTTCCAGAGATTCTGGGTTTAGTGTAGTACTTTGTGCTGCTGGAGATATTTGTAACAGTTTATTTGATTGGTTAATATCTGAACTTAATGGTGGGCTACATCGACTCTGAGTAATATACCTTTCTCCCAATGTATTAGGCTTAACTGCTTATCCTGCTCTATTGATTACCCCTGCTCACTCCTTTTCACCAGCTCCTTTATTCTTTTGTCCCATCTTTAAATATTGTTATTCTTCATGGTCTACCTCTGGCCCTTGTCTCTTTTCTCCCTGTGTGATCTCACTTGCATGGCTCTAGTTACAATGTAGGTGCCAGTGATCCCCAAAGAAATGCCTGTAGTGTAGACTTCGCTGATAATCTCTAGTTCCATATTGTAAGTGCCCTTTTGGACAGATCTTTGTTGATGCTTGCCTTATAAGAACCTGGACCTCAACATGTCCAAATTTCAATTAATTATATATTTTCTCCCAACCATTTTTGTCTTGTATTCTCTATCTCTGTTAGTAGTATTACTATCAACATTCCAAGACTTTTCCCCAGCCCTAATGAGTCAGAATCTCTGGAGATGGACCTGTAGGAATCTATTTTTGAACAATCCCTGTAGGTGATTCTTATGTACAATGATATTTAAAAACCTTTGCTGCTCCGCATGCTGGAAAACTTAGAATCACTCTCTTTCCTGTTCCTTAACACCCATATCTAGTTGATAACTGGATCTTATTGAGATCATTCCAAAATATCCAAAAAATGACTGTTATTTTCTTTCCTAAAACACAGGTTTAGTTCCTGATCTCTCCTTGGTACTTTTGCAAGAGCTTCTTCATCGTCAACATACCTCTACCCTCTCTCATGTAATCACTGAGAGGTGATTTCTTTCAAAACATAAATCTAAAACAGAAAGCTGACTGTACTATTCCTTGGCTTAAAAGCATTCAACACCTTGATATCATGGGAGCACTTTTCAGAATGTTTCAGGTCCTAGTACTCTTTCTTCAAATAAAATCCTGCCAGGAAACCCAACTTACAGAACAGTTGAAAGCACAACTTCTCTGTGAAGCAGGGGTTGGTGCCACAGTCTTGGCCACTCAACTCCTCTTGCTGTTTCCAAAGAAATAATTCACAAAGACACAGTTTTAAAAATACTGGTTAAAGTCCAGATACTTTATCTGGATACCAAATTCATCCTTGGCTGGCACCTCCTTTCTCTTACTTCTCCACCGTTAACTCAGACCCTAGCTGTGGAATTATTCACTATTCCCAGCACTAGTCATGTGCGCTTGTCACTTTTTGATACTTACTGTCTTCACATCCTAGAATGACTCTCTTCCTAATTGTTCTTTTCTTTGTGTTCTCTCAGCCAAGTTGGCATTCATAGGACTGTTTTTTTTTTTTGTTTTTTTTTAATGTTGCCTATCTCCACTAGAAAATAGACAAGATATTTGAGAACAGAGCTCCTATTTTCTTCATCTATGTATCTCTTAGTTCCAGCATGGCTTCTGACACATGGTTCTATACATGTTTATTGCATGAACATTTACATGCTCTGTAACCTAATCTATCTGTTTTTTGGTTGTATTTATTCCAGACTGAACATGCCTTAGTGAATTAAACATTTCTTTAAAAAATACCTTTATTAACCTGAAAGCTATATGACTCTACTACTGATTTATTTTTCTTTTCAGTAGCCATGGATGTTACTTAGTGGATATATGAATTATGTATTATAGCATATGAAGATGAGCTAATATTGTCAGAATACATTTTTGACAGCAGTAAAACTTGCTGTACTTTTTTTGCTGGTTTTATAAGTATAATATGAAATCATTGTAGAAACATAGAAATAAAGGCAGTTATAAAAAAGAAATTAATATAAAGCCATAATATAACAACCTAGAGGTAGATTTAATATTTTGACTTATTTTCTCCCATTCTTTCTTCTATAATATTTAGGTGTGTATGTATTTCCTTTAACACAATTGGAACCATACAGCATAAGTAGTCTTATATTCTGATTATTTCACTTATCTTCATATTATGAGCCTTCCAACATATTACCATGTATAAGAGAATCTTAGTATTATTAAATCTTATCAATAAAAACTGTGAATCAGAGAGATGCAAATTAAAACAACAATGAGGTATCACCTCACACCTGTCAGAATGGCCGCCATCAACAAATCATCAAACAACAAGTGCTGATGAGGGTGTGGAAAAAAGAGGACTCTAGTACACTGCTGGTGGGAATGCAGACTGGTGCAACCACCATGGAAAACACTATGGTGTTACCTCAAAAAATTAAAAATTGAACTGCCATTTGACCCAGTGATCCCACTTCTAGGAATATACCCTAAGAAGCCTGAAACACCAATCAGAAAGAATATATGTACCCTATGTTCATAGCAGCACTATTTACAATAGCTAAGATCTGGAAACAGCCCAAGTGTCCATCAGTAGATGAGTGGATAAAAAAGCATATACACAATGGAATACTATGCAGCTGTAAGAAAGAAAGATCTCTTATCCTTTGAGACTACATGAAGGGACCTGGAGAGTATTATCCTAAATGAAACAAGCCAAGCAGAGAAAGACAAATATCACATGATCTCACTTATTTGTGGAATATAATGAACAAAACAAACTGATGAGCAGAATAGACCCAGGGACATAGAAGTAGGGTACAGACTGACAAACTTCAGAAGAGGGGTTTGGGGGGGAGGGAAGAGATAAACCACAGAACTTATAGGCATGTATGCATAACCAATGGACATAGACAACAAAGCTGGGGACGGGGTGGGGGAGGATGGGGAGGAGGGTGTCAATGGGGGGAAAAGGAGAAACATCTATAACAAAAATAAATTAATAAAAATAAAATAAAAAATAAAAACTGGAGTTTCTAAGGAATTGCTAAGAAGTTTTTAAATTCTTAATAGAAAGTATAAGATGAGAGAGAAAGAGAGAAAGCGAGAGAGACCGACCTTTGTTATTTTGTGAATCAAAGGAAATGGAGGTATGTTTTTACTGAGCCTCTTCTAATGACATATTGTTTAACTTCAGTGTAAGAACAGAAAGGATGGAGGGGTTTAAAAGTTTTGAGCATTATGTGCCAGATATTATACTAGGCACTTTATATATAGTAATTCATTTTTATATCCACAAGAAACCAAGGAAATAGATATTACTAGTCCCATTTTACAGATGATAAACTGATATGCAAACACTTACAGTAGCTTGTTCATGTTATTCTTTCAGGGAGTATAATTTTAATTCCATTTGTTTCAAAAGCCCCACACATTCTCCAGCACCAAATCTGAGAGGGTACACTGCCTTTGATTCTGAGGGCTTTGTATTAGCATTGCTTATCCTGTGGACTACAAACCTTTGGGTAACCACAGTTACAGTTTATGAACCCTGTAATTACTTCCCTTTGTTTATTAGAACATAGGTATATTTTTTTCAAGGTAGAGAGTCTATAGTCCTTATTGATCATCCAAAATATCCCTCAAAAAAGTTTATCAATCTCTACTGCAAATAATGGGGCATCCAGATGTTTTGCAGAAATCCTTTGAGGAGCCTTTAGTTTTATTTGCTAGGCCCTGCATTGAGAATATTATCTTTTTGTTTTCTATTACACTTTCATGAGTCCCTGGAGCCCATGGAACCAGTTTTCATAGTGCTGCTATGAACATAAGGATACATATATTCTTTCTGATTGGTGCTTCGGGCTTCTTGGGATATATTCCTAGAAGTGGGATCACTGGGTCAAATGGCAATTCAATTTTTAATTTTTTGAGGAAACATCATATTATTTTCCATAGTGGCTGCACCAGTCTGCATTCCCACCAGCAGTGTACTAGAGTCCCCTTTTCTCCACATCCTCACCAGCACTTGTTGTTTGATGATTTGTTGATGGCGGCCATTCTGACAGGTGTGAGGTGATACCTCATAGTTGTTTTAATTTGCATCTCTCTGATGATTAGTGATGTTGAGCATTTCTTCATATGTCTCTTGGCCATTTGTATGTCCTTTTTGAGGAGGTGTCTCTTTAGGTCCTCTGCCCATTTTTAAATTGGGTTCTTTGTCTTCCTTTTGTTGAGTTGTATGAGTACTCTATATATTTTGGAAATTAACCCCTTATCTGATATATCGTTGGCAATTATGCTCTCCCATATAGTGGGTTCCCTTTCCATTTTAATGTTTGTTTTTTTTTGCTTTGCAGAAGCTTTTAAGTTTGATGTAGTCACATGTATTAATTTTTTCCTTTGTTTCTCTTGCCTTAGGCTTGTATCAGTGAAAATTCTGCTGCGTGTGATGTCTGAAATTTTGTTCCTTACATTTTCTTCTAGGATTTTTATGGATTCACAAGTCACATTTAAGTCTTTTATCCATTTTGAGTTTATTCTTGTGTATGGTATAAGTTTGTGGTTTAGTGTCATTTTTTTTTTTTTTTGCATGTAGCTGTGCAATTTTCCCAACACCATCTATTAAAGAGGCTGTCTTTACTCCTTTATGCTCTTGCCACCTTTGTCAAATATTAATTGAGCATAATGTCATGGGACAAATTCTGGGTTCTCTGTTCTGTTCCATTGATCTATATGCCTGTTCTTGTGCCAGTACCAGACTCTTTTGATTAGAGTGGCTTTGTAGTATAACCTGATATCCGGTATTGTGATCCCACCTACTTTGTCCTTCTTTTTCAAGATCGCTGTGGCTATTCGGGGCCTTTTCTTGTTCCATATAAACTTTTAGAGTATTTGTTCTAGTTCCATGAAATATGTCATTGGTATTTTAATAGGGATTGCATTAAATCTATAGATTGCTTTGGGTAATATGGACATTTTAATGATGTTAATTCTTTTAATCCATGAATCAGGTATATGCTTCCACTTTTTAGTATCTTCCTCTATTTATTTTTTCAATATCCTGCACTTCTCTGCAAATAGGTTCTTTACTTCTTTGGTTAAGTTTATTCCTAGGTATCTTAATTTTTTTGCCACAATGGTAAATGGGATTGTTTTTAAAATTTCTCTTTCTGTGAGTTCATTATTGGTGTATAAGAATGCCATCAATTTCTTGAGGTTAATTTTGTATCCTGCTACTTTGCTAAATTCATTTATTAAATTTAGTAAATTTTTGATGGAGTCTTTAGGGTTTTCAATCCTAAAAGCACTTCTAGAAATGTTCCATTTTAAAGCTGCATTTCAAGTACCCCTTAATGAGATATATTCAGATATACCCCTTCCTTTGACTAAAATACTGAACCCTATTATTTTTGTGTCTATTACTAGAAACATGCTTTTTTTCAAAACTGTGTCTCTGTGTGATGCTATGAGAATTTTTTATTATTACATCTTTTGTAATGCTCAGCAGAGTTAGTGACCTGTTCAAAGCTATCTATGCTGAAAGGCAGCAGAATGACATACAAATAAATCATTTTGTCATCTTTTGAAATAGTTTAGCTCAGTTTGTCAAAGTTACTGGCTAGAGAGGGAAAAATCCACATCTACAGTGTTTAAGAAGAGGTATCTATTTATGTGTAGGTATTAAAGAACAAAGTACAAATGAATTTCTTCTTCTAATCTGACTGTTGTTTATTGGGCACACTTAACTAAAAGAATGAGAATTTACTCTAGATAAAATATACTCATGATTATTTTTACTCATGTTTTTACTTGATTAAAGTATGTAGTAGGTAAGGGATTCTCCAGGATGTTTCTATTAACTAACTCAAAAGAGACATCACAAAATGGTACATACTTAGGTGAACTAATCACAACCTAGAGCTGGTCCTCCAAGGCTCAGAAATTTGGTTTAGTTGACATCCAGAGAATAAGACATCGATTCAAACCAAAACAAACACAGAGGGTTCCATTGACAGGTCCAGGACATCCACTCCCTGAAAGGAGAACTTTATGGGTGGTCAGCTTATAATCAGAAGTGTCCGGGGGTGAGTGAAACTCAAGCAAGAGGAAATGGTTGCATGGTTTGAGGGGCATTTGTCAGACTGAGGCCCCATCACCCAACAGGGAACCTGTGTTACAGGGAACAAACAGTTATTTGCATTTTGAGGCCTGAGTGCTTTTCCTCTGGTCAGAGTCTGGATGGACATCATTGGCATCTAGCTCCTTGGATATCATTTATCTATGTCCAGGCTCACTGTCTCCTCTTCTCCGCCTCATATTTCTCCAGGAGGACAGTATTATCATCAGTTAAAGTCCAGCTTACCAAATCATAATCACAGTCCAGTCCTGCCTCACGGAGGAAACGTCCTGATTTTTTTTTAAAGTTTCAACTACTTCTGTTCTCCTTGGCTACTCATTTACAAATCAGCTCTAGAAATCCCGGTATCCATGAGCAAAAATCCATTTAGGGCTAATTTTGTTAATTAAAGTCTCACAGGGTAATTTTATTTCTCTTATATCCTTGCTTGATTTCCCATCTTCTCTGTCACCTTCATTTGCTACTCCATGGTGTTACTACCTTCCCTTTATTCTCTTCACAGGGCAGACTTGCATTTATAGCTCAAGCCAAGGATGAAAATAAGCCTCAGATCAAGCATTTTTGAGGCTCCCAACCATTTTGAATAATTTCTAAACATAATTTATAGAATACTCAGGACATTCTAAATCTGACATTTCAAATACAAAATATGTCTTAAATGAACCTGGCTGTAATGATAATAAATTCATTTACTGAGTTACCAAATGGTTTTTCCATTTCAGCATGAAACCAGATGAGACACACATGAGTGGAAAAACCATTTGTGTTCTTTATCTGAGGAGAACACAGCTGACAGTGATGCAAAAACCAAACCCTTAACCTTTCTGAAGAGCCCCTTTTTATCTTTACCTTGTTGCTTCCTGTTGATATCAACTTATGGGCTCTTGATTCCTTTTGCCTCTAGGACTTTGGAGGTGGATAAAAGGACTGGAATAAATGTAGAATGTCTGTCCTAACCAGGCAGTTTTCTCAGAGAGGACTGACTTATGATCTATAGCGAGCAGTTCAATTCTCAGTCGTTTCAGTTCTTGTTCGGTGTACAATGTATAGAACCAACACATGGGGACCTTGGAAAGTTAGGGAGGCTCAGGAAAAGATTCAGTTCTTCAAAGTCTCCTGAGATTTTGAGTTCAGTCTAAGCAGGCTTTGAGTAAGTATCTAGTTATGCTTGGGAACTTGGCTTGAACCAAGGAAACCAAGTGTAACTTGCATATAGATTGTAGTTCATAGACCTGGGGGGAAGCTGAGGGACAACAGTGTCATGGGATGATGCCAAATCACAAAACCTGGTAGATCACTCTAATAGTCATCATTCTTAAGGAGATGTACAGAGAGACTCTAGGTACCAAGTCAATGAAAGATTGGGCTCAAGAGTTAGGATAGGGATAGGGCTTTGGTGAGCTTCTGATGTTGACAAGTGGCTAGTTTTAGAACATCTATTTTGCAGTATGTACATAACTAGAATAATTCACAAATAACCATGTACATCATGAGATATAAACACCCATCCTGAGTATAAAACATTGCCCAAAACAGTTGAAATTCCTGTGTTCTTCTCTCTGGTTGCATCTCTTTGAATTTCCTTGTGTTTATAATACAAATACATGTATTCTTAAATCAATGTTGTATCAAGTTATTTCCTTAATTTATATGCTATTATTCTGCATGAATGTTTCTGTAACTTGAGTTTTTCATTCAATATTATGTTTGTGAGATATCTTCAGGTTGAAACATGTAACACTGGAGGAAACCATTTAAGGGACCTCTCCTGTTATGGATAGTCTAAACTGCAGACTTAGTGTCCCCAAGTGGTGACCCAATTTATCCATGAGTCAGCTGCAAATGTGGTAACGGGATCTGGCTAGTAAAGGATGCTAATTATGATGAAATAAACTGAATTTGCATAAAGAACCTAGAATCAACTAAATATAAATAATATTTCATGGTAATAAACACATGATATAGACATAATAAATGCATGTTTACTGATACAATTTTTTAAAAATATATCACTGTTTCAAAATTTGAGCACTCAAAAACATTATGGATTTTTATGGTTTCACGACTTACATTTAAGTCTTTTACCCATTTTGAGTTTATTCTTGTGTATCGTGTAAGTTGGTGGTCTGGTTTCATCTTTTTTTGCATAAACCTGTCCAATTTCCCCAACACTATTTATTGAAGAGACTGTCTTTTCTCATTGTATGCTCTTGCCTCCTTTGTCAAATATTAATTGTGCATAATGTCTTGGGTTGATTTCTGAGTTCTCTGTTCTGTTCCATTGATCTTTATGCCTGTTCTTGGGCCAGTACCAGGGTGTTTTGATTATGATGGCTTTGTAGTATAACTTGATATCCCTATGTTCATAATAGCGCTATTTACAATAGCTAAGATCTGGAAATGCCAAGTGTCCATCAGTAGATGAGTGGACAAAAAATCTGTGGTACATTTACACAATGGAATACTATGCAACTGTAAGAAAGAAAGATCTCTTACCCTTTGAGATTACATGGAAGGACCTGGAGAGTATTCTGCTAAGCAAAATAAGCCAGTCAGAGAAAGACAAGTACTACATGATCTCACTTATTTGTGGAATATAATAGCTGACTAACAAAATAAATCCAGAGACCTGAAAGTAGGGAACAGACTGACAAACTTCAGAGGGAAGGGGGGGTGGGAAGTGATACACCAAAAAACTTATATGAATATATGCATAACCAATGAACATAGACAGCAGTGTGGTGGAGGTGAGGTGGGGAGTGGGGTGGGGCAGGAGGCCGGAAGAGGGAGTCAATGGGGGAAAAAAGGAGGGACATCTGTAATACTTTAAAAAATAAAGATAAATCAAATCTAAAACAAAAACAAAACATTATGGGGAAAATGGCCTACTTAATTTTTCTCTCCTTTGTTTTCTCCACCTTTTCAGTGTGTCTGGATTTTTCCCCAGTGGATCTGATTCCTGCCCTGTAGCTTTCTGAAGGATTGATGTTGAGTATCATAGTGAAACTCAGTTTCCACCTGACTGTACACCACAGCAAAGGCTTTGGAGATATTTTTCAGTTAAAACAATAATGACTTTCTTAGAATGTATTCCCAGTGGAACCTGTTTTCTGTGTAGCCTGAAAGAATACCCAACTAACATTGGCGATTCTTCAAAGACCTTATAAAAACTGCTCTACATCAAATAACCGAGTGACTCTGAGTTGTTCAAGCGGACCTTAAGAATTGGAGATATAAATTCACCTGGAAGATTCTACCACTGTTATTCAGAGCTGCTGCTGAAATACCATGTCTAAGAACTCGGAGTTCATCAATCTCTCATTTTTATTAGATCATGAGAAGGAAATGATCCTCGGAGTCTTAAAGAGAGATGAATATTTGAAAAAAGTGGAGGACAAGAGAATAAGGTAATATTCTTTTATCTTTTCTGCTATTCTTGACTACTTTCTGTTTGTTTGAAGCAATTTAGATCAGAAATGGGACAACTGCAAACACATTGAAGACAAATATTATTCAATGATTTCATGGGTTCCCAGCCAGAGCCCAAATATTTTTGGTACTTTGTTATTTAGCTAGATGGAAGGATGGAATTGAGTTAATAATATAGTGTTGATGAAATGCCTATTTGGTAATAATGTAATAACTTGTAGCTAAGTGGAAGGACTGTCCAGGTTTTAGTACCAGCTCTGGGATGTATCAGTTGTATGACCTTGAGTAAGTTACTCAACTCCATGCCTTAGTTTCCTCATAAAATATACAAGGATAATAACTGTACCCACCTCATAGGATTGTTGCAGCAATTAAGGAATATAATACATGTGCAGCATCCAGTACCTAAGTGTACAATAAATATTAGCTATTATGTATTTATAATGCTTTTCTCAGATCAGTCTTACTGGGACTTTGCCTCCACCATAGCTGGGAGGAGAAGAAGGAGAAAAGGGATCTGGTGCTCGCTTCAGCAGCACATATACTAAAAATTGGAATGATACAGAGAAGATTAGTATGGCCCCTGCGCAAGGATCACACACAAATTCATGAAGTGTTCCATATTTAATTAATAAAAGGGGCGGGGGGATCTGGAGAGTGAAAAGTACCCTTTCTACCCCAGGAAGTACCTAAATTTCTTTAAATATGTTTCTATGTGAGAAAAGTTGGGTAATATTGGCACAGCTGAGTTTCACATCAGTTGTAAGCAGGGTTGATATTTAGCTGCATCCCCATATATGATCTCACCTATGTTTCAGTCAGCATCCATTCTGATTGGTTGCATCTTCTGTTCTGAATAGTCATATTGTCATTCTGATCATTCTGATTGGTTGCTGCATCCACTGTGATTAGTTGCTACCTAAACTATCCTGCTTGTTAAATATATTTGGCTATTACATTATCACTCCTGAACAGATGAGCAGAAGTAAAGTTTCCTCCTCATTCCAGTCACTGCCTACTGCGCAACATGTAGCTTTTGTGTCTTGTATGTTTCCCGAAAAAGCAATCAGAAGCTTTGTTTATTTTACTTGAGGGGAAAACTTGTGGTAAGATTATCTTCACATGTTCCAAAAATATTCAATGTACCTAAAGCAATCCTTAGAATTGGAAATGCATTGAAATATTCTTGATTGATGCTTATTTCATAGTTCAGAGCCCAGAATTTCCATTTCCATTACTCTAGGATATTCAACCAATCTTAAATGAACAAAGGCTTTGATTAAAATTACTGCACTTTGTCTATGCTTAGAATTCAGGTGCCAACAAAATGCAGTTAATAATTTTTTAAAATAAAAAATTACAGTTTTGGCATTGGTATTCCAGTCATGAGAAGTGGCTAAATTTTCTAATGTTCTGAAAAAACCTATACTGTTTACAAGGGACAAGATAGTAACCAGTTATTGATGACATTCTCAGGAGAATTAAAAATCACTCACTTCTGGGGAAAAAAAATTAATAACCAGATCTCAGGAAACACGAAAGTACAATGACTAGGCCTCTGTTGAGGTTATTTGTTTCTGTTATTCTCATTAACTTTTAGTAATAATCTGTTTTACTCTCTCTTCCTTTTTTTCCATTTTTCACCCCTTGTCTTTTTCCCTTATTCTCTATAAAGAAATTTAGCCAAATTGTGTAATATACAAAAGAGCTATCAAGGATAAAGTTATTGATTTTCTGACTCTTTAAATGTTTTCGAGAATTTGAGTGTTTTTTCTACACTGTGTTAGATGTGTTGTCTTGCTTTATTTTGAGCTACCAAGATATGAGCCCAGGCCAGATGACTCAGGTTCTTCCACTCTTGACAGCTTTTTGTATTAAGAAGCCATGTCAAAGTTGGCAGCGCAGTGTTGAGTGCACACTGTTGAAGCATACATCTACACTTGATTGAAATAGTAGTTGCACCATGAAATTTTTGTGTCACCTTAGGTTACCTCCATAGATAAATCTAGTTTCTTCATTTGATAAAACAGAAATAGTAACATTAGCTACATCATAAGGTTGTTGTAAGGATTAAATAAGCTGATATCATCAAGAACTTAGAGCAATGCTGACATACACTAAGCACTTAATAATTCCTGCCCATAATCATTATTCCTATTGTTGGTTTGTTTGGCTCTTGATTTATTCATTGTAGTGACCACTATAAACGCTCTATTCAGATCCTCTAGGGTCCCTTGTTGGATCTGTGCTTTCATCTCCCAGTTTTCACCTGCTTTACCTCTAAGGGTTGGCACCTACTAACTTCTTTAGAGGACTACCTTTGGGTGACTGGAGTTGCCTATAGGGTCAGAGAGCCACAAGTTCCAAGTAAACTTGAGTTTATATCCCTACTACGCAACCCCAAGCCAGTGGTTGACAGATACAGAAACCATTTGCCGACTTCCGGTCAAGATGGCGGCGTAGGTAGACGCAGTATCGCGTCCTCCCACAACCACATCAAAGTTACAACTAAACTACAGAATAACCATCATTCAAAACCGCCTGAAATCAAGCTGAATGGAAGTCCTACAACTACGAAATTAAAGAAGCAGCCGCAGGATCGAGACTGGTAGGAGGGGCGGAGGCGCAATGGGCTGGTCCCACACCCACGTGTGGCGGATAAAAATTAAGAGGACACTCGGTTGGGAAGGTCCTCCCTGAGGACTGAGGGGTCCCCATCCCACACCAGGCACCCAGGTCAGGGTTCCAGTGCCAGGAAGAGAAGTCCCCATAACTTCTGGCTGGAAAAATCAGCGGGAACTGAGGCTGAGGCAGCTGGAGCCCCCGGAAGCTCCTCTTAAAGGGCCCGTGCATGGACTTACTCGGACTCCCACCCTCCAGGCTCCAGCGTGGGGGAGGCAGCTTGAAAGGCGCCAGAGTCATATGGGGAAGAACTGAGCTGTTTGGCATTGGAGCAAGCGCTGGAGAGTCAGTTTTCTCCTGGACAGAAGTGCTATCAGAGGCTTTTGTTCCTTTGGTGAGCCCTTCCCTGGGCCGGCAGACGCTGCCATATCTGGGACTCCAGCTACCTGGCTCACACTGTTGGCCCCGCCCTGGTGATGCCCTGAGGCCCCGCCCCACACAACTTCCAGGCCTACCCAAGCTGTTGCCAGTTGCTTTACCATAGGATTGGCCTGTCTTGGATCCTGCTTCAGCTTTTCCTAAATTCTTTCAAACAAGCAGCATCTGGTCTCAGCTAGCCCTATACCGCTCGCTAAGTAATACATAGAAACAAACACAGGGAGGCAGCCAAAATGAGGAGACAAAGAAACAGGTCCCAAATGAAAGAACAGAACAGAACTCCAGGAAAAGAACTAAGTGAAATAGAGTTAAGCAGCCTAACAGATGCTGAGTTCAAAACACTGCTTATAAGGATGCTCAATGGACTTAGTGAGAACCTCAGTGAACTTAGAGAGGGCATCAAGGGCATAAAAAAGGACCAGTCAGAAATGAAGGAGGCACTAACTGAAATAAAGAATAATTTACACAGATTCAATAGTAGAGTAGGTAAATCCAAGAAGCAAACCATCGATTTGGAATATAAGGAAGCAAAAAACACCCAATCAGAACAGCAAAAAGAAAAAAGAATCCAAAGAAATGAGGATAGTGTAAGGAGCCTCTGGGACAACGTCAAGCGTGCCAACATTCGCATCTTGGGGGTGCCAGAAGGAGAAGAGAGAGAACAAGAAATTGAAAACCTATTTGAAACAATAATGGCAGAAAACTTCCCTAACTTGGTGAAGGAAACAGACATACAAGTCCAGGAAGCACAGAGAGTCCCAAACAAAATGAACCCCAAGAGGCCCACACCAAGACACATCATCATCAAAATGCAAAAGGTTCAAGACAAAGAGAGAATCTTAAAAGCAGCAAGAGAAAAGAAGTTAGTTACCTACAAGGGTGTTCCCATCAGACTGTCAGCTGATTTCTCAAAAGAAACTTTGCAGGCCAGAAGGGAGTGGCAAGAAATATTCAGAGTGATGAAAAGCAAGAACCTACAACCAAGATTACTCTATCCTGCAAAGCTGTCATTTAGAATCGATGGCCATACAAAGAGTTTCCCAGACAAGGAAAAGCTAAAGGAGTTCATCACCGGCAAACCATTATTGTATGAAATGCTGAAGGGTCTTCTTGAAAAAAAAGATAAAAAAATATGAACAAACAAAATGGCAATAAATTCATATCTATCAACAATTGAATCTACAAACAAAATGAACAAGCAGAACAGAAACATTCTCATAGATACAGAGAACTTTTGTTGGGTACCAGATGGGTGGGGGCTGGGGGGAGGGGTGAAAAAGGTGAAGGGATTAAGAAGTACAAATTGGTTGTTAGACTGACAAACCTCAAAGGGAAGGGGGGTTGGGGGGTGGGAAGAAATAAACCAAAGAACTTATATGTATATATGCATAACTAATGGACACAGACAACAGTGTGGGGAAAAGCAGGAGGGGGGCAGGAATGGGGAGGAGGGGGGCAATGGGGGAAAAATGAGGAACATCTGCAATACATTCAACAATAAAGATAAGTTAAAAAAAAAAAAAAAGAAACCATTTGCCTCTGTCTTGAGGCAAGACAGACTGCAATGCAACTTCTGCTTCAGAGCTCCCCATGGGATCATGCTGAGGCTGGACTTTACCTTTGCTTAGGCCCTTTCCTCATTCCCTCTTCTGCCTCACCTACCCCCTTACAGGTTCCTCCCTAAAGCACTCCATTAATCATTTGTACAACAAATACACATCTCAGAATTAGCTTCTGGAAAACTCAGCTACAGGATTTGCCAGAGCAGACAGGGAACTCAGTCCTTTTTCCTGATATCATCCAAAGTTATCCACACAAGGAAATTATGGTGTAACAGATTTTATTACACCAGTAAACTTTTGTGCTAGCTATTATAATAATTGTTCTCACTGTGCTACAGATGTATAGGTTGATATTTGGTGGGAGTCTAGAGGAAGAAGTAATCAATTATGAATAAGACATAGAATAAATAGTTTCACAGGAGAGGTAATGTTTGAGCTTAGCCATAAAATGTGAAAAGGATTTTGATATTGGCAAACATATGTCAACTCTATTTTAGCTGTTTCCCATGAACCACAAAATTGCCTTAAGATTCCGCTAATAGGTTTCAGAAGGAAATGGAAACCAAATAAAATAAAAATTTGTAAGCATTATGATGATAACAAAGAAGAAACTGATCTGGAAAGTTAGTAAACTGGAGTTTGGGAAGCAGTGGAAGTGTGTGTGTGTGTATTTATTTACTTGAGTAGGTTGTCCTTAGAGATTAAGAAAATAGAACAATGGAAGAGTGTAAAAATTGTATTGAATCAACATTTGAGAGGCCTGTCACCCAATTCTGACTCACAGTCCACATAGCCACTGAAGTGTGGCATTAGTTAAGGTGAGACTAGTCTCTGGGTGCTTCTAAAAGTGCTCTGCACCCAAAAGCACATGAGAAGCCTGATTATTACCTCCAGGAATAAACTATAGTTTGGGGAGAGGCATTTGCCTATTATCAGAGCATTCTAGGTTCATCCAAGAGTTTCAAATATATTTATTGTTCTCCTTCAGTCCAAGCAGGGAAAAGTGGTAGAAGACACCTAGACACAGGTTTTGACTATTAGAGAGTAAGAGTATTTCAAATGTTCTCTGTGAATAACAAATCAATTAGATTTACTGATGCTTTAATGCAGTGAAAAAAGAGGAAAGAACTGATGCAAAGAAAATTGAGCTATCAATAGTGATTGCAAATGTAAAAATGTAAAAAAAAAATTACCTTTTATTTGGAAGAATAATATAAAAATCTTTGTTGATCCTTTTGTACTTTAGATTTTTCTAACATTGGAAGAACTCGGCCTAATATAAAAATGTGGATGGCTCAAAGTATCTACTTCTCCCACCCTAAATCTCATTAACAATTTTTTTTACTCTACTTGATCTTCCACACCTAAAAACAAATACTGCTAAATGTTTACTTTGTGGTATTGGCCTATATAAGAAATCTTCAACTTATATGTACCTATTTATTTCAGCAGTTCATTTGCAGGCTTTATTCTCACTAAGAAGATGTCATTTCCATTTGGCCATAATGCCTGAAAACATGTCTGGATGTAGGTTCTCTTTGGTACCTATTCTTGGACTTGTCTCAGTGGTAAACTCTATTTATTGCCTTATAGCATACATTTCTCTTTTCTTTCTCCCTACCCAACTCTCAGTTTTGCTCAGCTCCAGCAGTGGCATTTCAAAAATTAATCATCTATTGACTGGGATTCCTCTGGCAACTATTATGGGTCTGGAGGTGGACATGAGACCAAAGATGACCTATTCAGACATATAGCCCAAATACAGAGGGTTCTCTTACCCAGTGGACATGTTCAATAAAACATGTTATCCTAGTTGCTGTTGCATGTGAAAGCCAGCACAAAGATGAAGCTGAGCCTAAAGAATGACATAGAATTGTTATCAGCATCCTGATATACTAGAATCTGTCACACTTCTGGACTACATATTTTTAAAAATTAATTTATTGGGGTGACATTGGTTAGTAAGATTTTATAGGTTTCAACTTTATATTTCTATGACACATGATATGTATATTGCATTATGTGCCCTCTACCCAAAGTCAAATCTTCTTCTGTCATTATATATTTGACTCTTTTTACCATTTACTACCCCCCAATCCTCTGGTAATCACCATACTGTTGTCTGTGTCTATGAGTTTTTGTTTGTTTGTTCATTTGTTGTTATCAGTTTGATATCCCAAAGACCTAAATATAAGGTCTGAAAAATAAATTACATAGAAGAAAACATTAGGCACTAAACGTATGGACCTTGGTTGTAGAGAACATTTTATGAATTTGACCCCAAAGGCAAGGGAAGTAAAGGCAAAAATAAATGAATGGAACTATATCAAACTAAAAAGCTTCTGCACAATAAAAGAAACCATCAACAACAACAAAGGCAACCAACAAAGTGTACATGATATTTGAAAACAACAGCTATGACAGGGGTTAATATCCAAAATATATAAAGAACTCGTGCAACTCAACACCAAACAAATAATCCAATTAAAATGGGCAGAGGACCTAAACAGACTCTTTTCCAAGAAGACACACAAATGGCCAACAAATATATGAAAAGATACTCAACTTCACTAGCTATTAGGGAAATGCAAACCAAAACTACAATGAGATGCCACCTCACACCTGTTTAAAATGGCTATTATCAGTAAGATAAGTAATAACTAGTGTTGTACAGGTTGTAGAGAATAAGGAACCTTCATTCGCTGCTGGTAGGAATGTAAACTGGTACAGCTACTATGAAAATCAGTATGGAGGGCCCTCAAAAAATTAAGAATAGAGTTACCATATGACCCAGCAATCCTTTTGGGTATCTACCCAAGAAATTTGAAAACATTTATTCTCAAAGATATATGCACCCCTATGTTCATTGCTGTATTATTCACGGTGGCCAAAACATGGAAACAACCAAAGTGATAGATGACTGGATAAAGATGTGGTACATACATACAATGGAATACTACTCTGCCATAAGAAATGATGAAATACTGCCATTTGTGACATGTATAAACCTTAGAATATCATGCTAAGTGAAATAACTTGGATTTCTTTAAGTAATATATTTATGTTTTATTTTTAATGATTTCAATCAGATTTTTTGTTACATGCAGCCAAGAGCATCCTATAGTTCCCAGGAGTCAGAAATAATCAACATTTGTTGAGCACCTTTCACAGGCCAAGAGCTATGTGTTTATTGTTGGAATAGTGGAGTTGGATAGACACAATCTAATACATGTTGAGGCCATAAACATAAAGATGCTTGCAGTCATAGATCAGGCTTTGTCCACAGTATAGACCAGGGGTCAGCAAATATTTTCTGTAAAGGGCCAGATAGTAAATATTTTAGGCTCTAAAGAGCATATGTTCTCTGTTATGATTACTTTACTCTGCCATTGTAGTATGAAAACAGAACTAGACAATATGTAGACAAATGGATATGGCTCATGTTCCAATAAAACTTTATTTACCATAATGGGCAGTTGGCTAGATTTGGCCCAAGGGCTGTATTTTGCTGCCCTTTGGTGTTGAAAACACTACCTTGATAGTTTCTAGCCTTGAGAATAGCTGCATATACCTGAAAACTTGATAAACCATCTCAGGGAGAAGCAGGACATTTATCATCCAAGAGATAAGCTGGATTTGTACTAGAACCCATTAGCTATCAGAAATAGAGCATGACTTTCTGTCTAGGAGGTTAAGTGATTCCCCAGGGTCCTGCCATTTCTAGAAAATTTATATGTCACCCAATCTGTAGTAGCTCATATGCTAGAACAGCTTAAATGTGTTTCATTGCCTCTATAAAAAAACGGCAAAATTAATCTGAAGGAATAGAAATGACCAAGAAATAGGAAAGGGTTCTGCAGATTGCAAGGGTGCATATTATAAATTCACTTTCCAAATTAGATGAGAACTGTTAATATCCCAATTTTTAGATGGGGAAACTGAAGTATACAGTTAAACAACTTGTTGAAAGTTACACAGCTAGTAAGTGGCAGAAATTTGATATATATCTCCAGTCTGGCTTCAGAGTTCCCACTCCACTCTTAGATCACTTTTTACTTCTAAGTGACATATTTGACCTTCAGGGATGGGGTGGGGCAGTAAAAGGAGATAATAAGCTATTCAATGCCTACTTCACACCAAAGAATGTATTACTCAGTTCACAAATGTATCTTCATTTAATTCCCATGTCATCCCTAAGGTATGTACTATTAAACTTTACTATAGCTGTGGCAACTGAAATTTAGATTAAATAATGCGACCAGCTGACATCAGGACTGAGGTTATCTCACTCCATATTGCTTCCCTTTTCTCTTTGCTTAGGCGATAACTGCACTTATTCAGGCCCTGTCAAAAGCCTTACTAATAGCTGTCAGAGAAATGGAACAAAACAGAAAACCTTTTTTTAACCTATTTACTGTCAATTCTGACCAATAAGCTGTATAAAATTATCTAAAGTTACTATGACTTTTATTGAAGCATTGCTCTTGCCCCCAAAAAGCTGACAAGAGTTCCTTATGCTGTTCTACCCTTCATGCTGAAAACCAAAGTATGTGTTCTCTTTTGTTCCACACAACAGGGTCAGCTGAGATGGGCCACGAAGCAAGCCAGAGCTTAGTATCAAGAGACCACAAATCCCAGCCTGGAAACTGCCATTTACAGTGTGGCTTTGTTTGTGTGTGGTTGATCCCATCATTTTAGAGCAGAGTGAGGGAGGAAAGATGAGGAGAGAGAAACAGAAGGGGAAAGTTTATTCAAATTGCCTATTTGGAATCCTGCTGATAAGGTAAATATTTGCTTTAAATGGATTTGAAATAATTGCAAGAATTATACATTCAGCCTGGAAGTTAGTGAGACCAGTAAGTGCCAAGCAATAAATACCCTCTTAATACTCTACAAATGTTTGATCTGTGGGCTGTTTGTTTTTCCAAATCTTATCACTACCACTAAGAACAAAATTAGTTTGACCTTCTCACTGTCCCCATAAAACACTAGCAGAACTATTGGAGTGGACTTCTAGTTTGGTAAACATTTTGTTTTAATCCTTATAAAATTGCCACAAAGCTTCTTAATGGATTAACGGAAACTCCCTGCATAAACACAATGACTCCTTAATAGAAGTTTCTTTTTTTACCTAGATGAAGTCATAAAGAAAGCAATCCAGGGCTGGTAATGGTGTCTCCATGCTCATCAGAGGCCCTTGGTCCTTCTAACTCGTTGATTGGCCATCTTCAACCTGGGTTAACACCTGTTAAAATTAAATGTGTGTGTGTGTGTGTGTGTGTGTGTGTGTGTGTGTATCACATTAAAGTGGTAAGGAACACTTTATTCAGAACTATTGCAATAGATTTCAAGACTACCACAAAAAATAAAAAACAAACAAAAGACTATGGCAATAGGAGAGAGAGAGAGCAAGCTCAACTCCAAATACAGCAAAAGCAGATGAGAATATGCAACCATTCAGCAGAGTGGTGGGGTCTGGAAGTGTGTTTTGTAATAACCTTTATTTATGAAAATATGAGTCCCCAGAAACATCACCTAAAGACGTAAAATGGGAAAAATTAAGTACTGATCACTGTCTTTGTTGATCATATAACTCTTTCCTTGCTGCATTTAAAATACTTTAGTTGACACAAATTCAGAGAAATTTTAGAAATAAAATTTATATATTTATAAAAATAAAGCTAGTATGTGCCTATATTCAGCAGCAGAAATCGTTTTAAAGAATTTTTCAAGGGCGGCAACCCACTGTATGGGAGAGCATAATTGCCAATGATACATCAGATAAAGGGTTAATCTCCAAAATATATAGAGTGCTCATACAACTCAACAAAAGGAAGACAAAAAAACCCAATTAAAAAATGGGCAGAGGAACTAAATAAACACCTCTCCAAACAGGACATACAAATGGCTAAGAGACATATGAAGAAATGCTCAACATCACTAATCATCAGAGAGATGCAAATTAAAACAACAATGAAGTATCACCTCACACCTGTCAGAATGGCCCCCATCAACAAATCATCAAACGACAAGTCCTGGCAAGGGTGTGGAGAAAAGGGGACTCTAGTACACTGCTGGTGGGAATGCAGACTGGTGCAGCCACTGTGGAAAACACTATGGTGTTACCTCAAAAAATTAAAAATTGAATTGCCATTTGACCCAGTGATCCCACTTCTAGGAATATACCCTAAGAAGCCTGAAACACCAATCAGAAAGAATACATGTACCCCCATGTTCATAGCAGCACTATTTACAATAGCTAAGATCTGGAAACAGCCCAAGTGTCCATCAGTGGATGAATGGATAAAAAAGCTGTGGTACATATACACAATGGAGTACTATGGAGCTGTAAGAAAGAAAGATCTCTTATCCTTTGAGACGACATGGAGGGACCTCGAGAGTATTATCCTAAGCAAAACAAGCCAAGCAGAGAAAGACAAATATCACATGATCTTATTTATTTGTGGAATATAATGAACATAACAGTCTGAGGAACAGGGTAGACCCACAGATGTGGAAGTAGGGTATAGACTGACACCCCTCAGAAAAGGGGGTGGGGGGGAGGGAAGAGATAAACCACAGAACTTAAGCGCATATATGCATAACTGATGGACATGGACAACAAAGCTGGGGATGGGGTGGGGGGATGGGGAGGAAGGTGTCAATGGAGAAAAAAGGAGAAACATCTGTAACAAAAATAAATTAATAAAAAAAAAGAATTTTTCAAGGGCAACATGTTCCTTTTAAATTATATATTTTAAATGTACAAATGCCCAGTGTCCTGCAATCAAGTCACTTCTATCCTTGCATTGTCATAGCAAAAATCTTTAGAAGCCCAGTGTTTTATCCTTGATTTTAAAAAAAGAAATACTGCCTTTCTACTTCTTGCTTTACTGGTCCTATTTCCATCCATTCTTTTTTTTTTTTTTTTTTCTGAATAATGTACCACTTTCTGCAGTTTTTTTTGGAAATCAAGAAAGGTATCCTTTGGGTTTCAGATAAGTAAAACATATCCTTGTTCCTTGTTGGGCCAGGAAATTGAGACAATAGTTATTTCAAGGTATTTCCAGGAGGAAGACTTGGCTTGCTAGTTATATATGAGAACAATCTCTGGTATTTTTTAAGATGACAGAGCATACTTTGGAGATATTGTGGGTTTGGTTCCAGGCCACTTCAATAAAATGAGTTGTAATCTTTTTGCTGGTGGAGGGCCTTGCCTTCAATTTATAAAAAATGCAACATCTGTGAAGCACAATAAAGTCTAATAAAACGAGGTATGCCTGTATAGTTAATAAACAAATACGTGTCTGTTCACATGGCTTTGTGAAATGATCTGGCATATTCCTTGAGACAAGTGTTTTACTGCCAGGAAGTACTTGGTGTCATTTGCAGACTTGAAGATTTTACAATGCCCTCTTTACTTGAGACAATTTCTAAACACATGAAATTGGCACTATTCACAAGATTTCTTTATCTAGACACGTGTTCTTTCATTCCTGTTCCTTATTACTTTCTCTGAAGTAGATTTCTATCTAGGCAAAACCTTCCACCAATTCTCAGATGGTCTTGATTCTTTTTAATAACTTTGGATTTGAAAACTAATGCAAAGCTTTATAAAGTTTATTAGGACCAGAGTAGTGTGTTTGCTGAAGAACAGCTTCATTGGGGAATGTTTGCCGTGAAAGGCTCTGTGATAAGAGGCTCCTTGGGCAGACACCATTTGGTGGAGAAGCAGGGCGGGCAGAAGAAACCCTCCATGTTTACTGAGGCGTAACTTTGAGTGTGCTCAACATGGCTTTGTATAACTAGAAAAGAAATAGCAGTTGTTAATAATAGAGTATTATTTCGGAGCAAAAATATTTTAATAGATTGAGAGCCAAGGAGAGGAGTCTGGTGTGGGGGAGGAGCATAGGTTTTGGAGTATAAAATTCTAGGTCCGAATCCTGACTGCACCACTTGATAACCTTGTGAACCATAGCAAGTTTTCCTTCTCAGACTGCACTTTTTTATTTATGAAATTGGAATCATAATGTCTTTAATATGGGTTACTGTGAAATGGCATGACATGTAAAACAGAGTGCCTGTCATTTTTTTGACTAAGTGTTGTGATGGTTAGGTTTTAATAATCAGTTCAGCCCTGGCCGGTTTGGCTCAGCAGTTAGAGCGTCGGCCCGTGGACCAGAGTCCCGGGTTCAGTTCCCGCTAAGGGCACTTACTGCAGTTTGCCCCAGCCCTGGTTGGGGTCGTGTGGGTGGCAACCAGTCGATGTGTCTTTCTCACATCTATAGTTTTCTCTCTCTCTTCCCCCCTTTTTTCCTCCTGCTCTATCTTAAGATAAATGCAAAAAATGTCCTTGGGTGAGGATAAAAAAAAAAAAAAAGTTCAGCACAATCAGAACCTACAATCAAAATGAAAAAATAATATTTTTATATACAGAATACAGAAAGAAGGTCTGTTCACCCCTAGATTTCCCTTAGGCAAATATAAAACAACCCCAGTGTTGATGGCATTGCCTCTGGATATGAACAAAAGTTGAGAGTGGTAGGAAGTATGCAGCCATTGATATCAGGCTGCTGTGACGTTATTCTGCATGTATATATTTTTTCAAGTGATTTTTGTCCCATTGTTTCTGGTTTGACAGTATTTTTTATCAGTCATATGGCTTTGCTCTCTTAAAGGAATATGAAACTCTAGCTCTAGACTAGGATTTAGCTTGAAGGCATTACAACGGAGGCTGAAGCAGAACCTGATAGCAACATCTCTGCAAGTAGACAATAATAAAAAGCTAATATTACTGTGTTCTTATTTTACTTGTTGAGAAATAACCTTGGCTGTGGGTGACAGAGACACATTATAATAATGCTTAAACAAGGCAGAAATACTTTGCTCTCTAATAGAAAGTCTTGGTTGACTGGCAGATTTGTGATATTGTTATGGTAGCTTCATTATAGCATGGTTCTGGGCATCTTTTCTTTAGTTGCTCCAGGATCTGGAGAGTCTAGTTCTTGATCCAAGATGGCTCATCCCTATGTTTTCATACAGCCTCTGAAAAGGAAGAAGCATTCAAGGGAAAGGGAGCACTTCCCATTAGGGACATGATCTAGAGGTTGCCTAAATCATTTCTGATCACATCACATTGGCCAACATTTAGTCTCACAGCAAAATCTAACTGCAGGGACACTGGAAAATATGGTTTTTATTCTGAGTGGTGATGAGCTTAGCTAGACACTCCACTAATACAGAAGGGAGAACAGATATTGGGAGACACATACCAGAATTGTCTAGTCCATGATTACTGTGTTTCAAGCTGTGCTTAACATTTTACTTAATGCTCACAACAAGCCTATGAGGTTGTAGCTATTATGATTTTCTTTACAGAGGGTATATTTTGAGACAGAGAGGTTAGGTCTGCTTAAGTCTTGAGACACAGAGAGGCTAAGTAATATTCTTAAAGTCTCAAAGGAAATATGTGGTAAGGCCTGGATCTGAACTCACATCCTCTGACTTCAGAGCCCTATGCTCTGGGCCACTAGTATATGGTTCTCACTTGTTCATTCTCTCTCTTGAGACTTGATGTGCTCTTCTAGATGAGATTGGAGATTATTTAAAGCCATCAAGGAATCAAAGATACTTTTTGAATTGTTATTTGTAGCTTTCTCTTCCAGGCAAGTAATTGCTTCCATTATATAATTCCTATCTTATTTGGTGCACAATAGTGTTTAGTACAATTGGGACTAGACAAGGTAACAAAAGAAAAGATAATGCCACACAAATGTGATAGGAATTTTAATGAAAACAATTCCTGATTTGAAAGGAATGTGCCTATGCAGTCCTTGTAATGCATTGAACATTTTTGATTATGGAATAGAAAAGATGAATTCAATATATCACCAGAATTTAGAAATGAAGAAATTATATTATTGAACTATAGTTAAGATAGTTCATCTTTTCAATATTTAACATTTCAATTAAATATAGGTCATCAATTCACATGTTAATGTGAATGTATCTGTGTAGCAATAAGGAAATGCAAAGAATAAACTGATATTTTAAAATGCAAGAGTATCCTGAGCTTATCTCAAATGAAGAATTGGTAGTAGCTGGAATTAAATGTCTTCAATAGTTTTTTTCTTTTTCTTTGTAGTTTTCATCAGTTTTTAACAGTTGATTTGGGGCCATATTTATCTCTATTACTCTTTTCTGTCCATCTCCCATACTCTTTGATTCTCTTCAGACAAAAAAAAAAGGAGTGGGAAATAGTTAGATTTTTGATATTATTAAGAATCAAAATAGCCCTGGCCGGTTTGGCTCAGCGGTTGGAGCGTCGGCCTGTGGTCCAGAGAGATCCGGGTTCGGTTCCCGCTAAGGGCATGTACTTTGGTTGCAGTTTGTCCCGGCCCTGGTTGGTCGTGCGGGTGGCAGCCACTCGATGTGTCACTTTCACATCGATGTTTCTCTCTCTCTCTCTTCCTCTCTCTCCCTCCCACTCTGTCTGAACAAAAAATGAAAAAATGTCCTCGGGTGAGGATTAAAAAAAACAAAAAAGAATTAAAATAGTTTTGCTTACTGAACAAAGGTGTACGAATGAGGTTAAGGAAGATGAAAAAGTTCTGGGAATTCTTATCAAGTAACAGAACATCCTGTAGTTTTATCAGGCTAGTATTACTTTTTCGAAATATGTTCGATCTCAGTTTAAGTGAATTTTAATTTGACTTTATTCCTGGTGATCTAACATTGTACATTTTTTTTTAATCTTCCCATTCTCTCTCTCTTTCTCCTCTGTCTCATGCTAGATTTTACTTATGCTTTCTTTAGTCATTCAATTAAATATTATCTATTATGTTCCAGCCACTGCTTATGTGCTGTAAAATACGAAGCTGAACAAAACAGTATAGTCTTGCCCTCATGGAGATTACAGAGGAGTTGGTGAGACAATTAAACCAGTTAAAAACAGCCAAATAAAGGTATAATTAAAAATTGTGGTACCTGCTGTGAAAGAAAAGACCAGTTCTGTGAGTAAGAATAAGATGGGAATCTGCTATAGTTTTGGTGGTCAGAGAAAGCCTCACTGGGGAAGCAGCAGTAAAGCTGAAGCAAAAAGTATGTATGGGAGCCAGCCAAATGAAGGACTAGGTTATGTGTTTATCAGTGATGATAGGCTAAATGGTGCTGCAATAACAGCCTAAAATTCTTAGTGGCTTAATACAGTGGAAGTTTATTTCTCTCTCATGCTACACATCCATAACAGGATGACTGCAGACTCTATTTTATGGCATCTTCAGACCAGGACCCAGACTTACAGAGCAGACACTAATTGGGACATTGCCATTCTTCATGCCAAGAGGAGGGTATGTGGAAAACTTGGCATTCACTTTTTACAGCTTTTACCTGGAATCCCACGCCTCATTTCATGGATCAATGCCAGTCACATGAGCACATCTAATGTCAATCACATGAGCACATCTAATGTCAAGAGGGCAGGGATGTGTATTCCAACTTGTTCCAGTTTCCTAGTGCTAGTGATGGTGACAAGACACTCTCTGGTCAAGGAAATCTAAGGGGGAGTCTGATGGGAGCACGTCCTAGTCAATTTTTGCTTTTCTGTTAAGAAACAGGTTTAAGTGACACCTCTTCCTCCTTATTCCTGCCTTAAAAGTGGACGCTATGCTGGACCTGCCTGGGCATTTTGCTTAAGAATGATAGACTACACCTTGAAAATATGGGACTATCAGGATGAAAGGAATCCTTAATGATCTGATTTTGCAGCTGAAATAATGCAAGCAACTGCTCACTTTGAATTTCTTGTTATATGTGGGGAAACATGAAACCAATTATCTAAGCCTGTTACTTGGATCTAGAAACATTTCTAGCTTGTGTGTATAAGAGAGATGAACAACCTAGAAACACCTTCCTCAGATAGTTCCTAAGATTGGACCAGCAATGCAGAAACCCAATAAGGTCCACCTTGCTTTGTAAATACTGGCTAGTAAAGCAGAGGGAAGAGACGTCCCATCCTATTGCTCTCTTCTAGCTCCCTATACTACCCTTTCTCCTTGGTACTAATTCTCCAATTGCACACTCTCTTTCCCTGGTTGCAATTGACCACTTTTATCCTCTTCTTGAGTGTCTGAAAATGGCTGTGTCTACTTCATGTGAGTGATTCTAGACATGATTAAATCAGGTTAAATTCTAAGAGATATTTGAAAAATCAGTAAGCTGCTTAATATTTTGTGCTTCCCACATGTCTTAGAGATAGCTTCCAGAATATGTGACACAATTAGCACCAATTGACTCAGGAATTCCCCAGCTAGTGTGCTTGGACCTTTAGGTTATTGCTTCCCTGTGGTCTGATTTATACAGAGCCCCAAGTCTCTTCAGACTCTAGAGCTGAGAACTAGGTGAAACCTGATTGCAAAATAGAGTCCTGTCAGTGGAGCACTAAGAAAGATGGAATATAAGTGTCTGTCTTTTTGACCATAAATTCTCCAAGAGTTCTCACTCTACTTTAAGTGGTTAAACTTCAGACACCTGATTATAGAATTTTCTTCCAGAAGAGAATTTGCCTCTGGAAAATTGTAGAGCACCCCATTTTCTAGGTTTAGTATTCTCTCCCCACCCCTTACCAGTCTACTCAGATAGTACTGCTGTCTAGGATTGCTATCTTTGCTCTACTAATTTTGATCACTTTGTTTCTTTATCATTGTTGCATCAATTGTTATAGATTTTAAATAGACAGTGTTGTATTTCTCCTGTGCCCTGAAGTGTTCAAATGTCTGCTTTGATGCTCCAAGTAATATAGTTGTGGTCTTAAAATGAGAATACTTTCTGTTCTTTTAAAGCTTGTAGCTTTTACAAGTTTTCAAAAGTATGTCGTGTGGCTTTACTTTTGTTACACTTAATTCCATGAGCCTGTTGGTCATGAGAAAAAGGACATAAAGGTACTTAGCTAGCTCTAAATCAGAGATTAAAAAAGTGTGTGTTGCCCAGCCGGTGTGGCTCAGTGGTTGAGTGTCAACCCATGCACCAAAAGGTCGCCGGTTCAGTTCCTTTTCAGGGTACATGCCCAGGTTGTGGGCCCAATCCCCAGTGTGAGGCATGCAGGAGGCAGCCAATCGATGTCCTCTCTCATTGATGTTACTATCTCTCTCTCCCTCTCCCTGTTTCTATCTTTCTCTCCCTTCCTCTCTCTCTAAATCAATAAAGAAAAAACAATTAAAAAGCATATGTTGTAGGTTGTTGTCATTTTTGTTTAGATAAGAGTGAGGAATTAAGAGTGCTTTGTATGGCTGCCTGTGGCAACATGTGAATCATCTTGTACTATGTTTCCTTTTCCTTACTAATATGAAGGATAATGGGAATCTGTAGTAGATGTACTGTTTGACTTATTTTCCTCTCTGAATATCAGAATGCTCAGTACACAATAGGTAACTAATGAATGCTTATTGGATGAATGAATGAGACAATCAAAGGTTTTAGAAACCTCACTCTTCACTTTTGTAATTCCCCATTCCTGAATCTCTCATTAGGCTAGGAATTAAAAGACCTGGTTTCTGGTTTTACATATACTGCTTAGAATCTTTCACATGAAATTCATAATACATCACAAGTTAGTTTGAAGGCCCCAAAGAGATAATAATTTTAAACATTTAAGTATGTTATAATTTAGCACAGAATTGGGTCCTAAGCAGTATATACAAGAAACTGCCTTTGAGGGAGATGCTAGTCTCCTTGGGTATAACAAAGCACAGTTCCACAAATATAAAAGGAAGTGGTATGAGATGTGTGGGATGATTCTGGAATGTTTTTTTTCCTAAAACATACAAATGTTATATTGAAGAAGGGATTGGATATGGATAGCATAGAGGAATGACATGTCTATGAAGCATTTGAGTGGAATTAATCTGTCATCTAGATTAGTGTTTTCCAAATTTGGCAATACTTAGAATAAATAGAGAAGCTTTTAAAAATATCAGTGCATAGGCCACATTCCAAACCAATTATATCAGATTTGGGGCAGGGAGGGGGGTGAGGTTCAGGAATCAGTATAATTTTTAAAAATCTTCCCAGGTGATTCAAGTGTATAGCCAACTTTGAGAAGAAATGTTCCAAAGCTGTGCTTCTCAAACTTTAATCACTTGGAGATTTTGTGAAATGCAGAATTGATCCAGTAGATATGAGGTGGAGCCTTAGATTCTGCATTTCTAACAAGCTCCCAGATGATGCTGGCACTTCCAGAACAAGGACTACACTTTGAATAGTTATTATTAGTTTTTTTAATCCTCACCCGATGACATTTTTGCATTTATCTTCAGATAGAGTGGGAGGGAGAGAGGGAGGAAGAGAGAGAGAGAAACATCAATGTGAGAGAGACACATCAACTGGTTGCCACCCACACGACCCCAACCAGGTCGGGGACAAACTGCAACCGCGGTACGTGCCCTTAGCGGGAACGGAACCTGGGACTCTCTGGTGCGCAGGCTGACGCTCTAACCGCTGAGCCAAACCATCCAGGGCATATTTTCTAAAGTATATATAAATACACATGTCAGGTAGTAAAAGAAAGGACATGGAAATAGCATTTATTTAGCACCTATGTGCAAAAATAGTCCTGATAACTTTATATATATTATGTCATTTAATCTTAAAAATAGAAAATAATATAATAATAGGAAGGATATGATTACCCCCATTTTAGAGATGAAGAGTCTCAGGTTGAGTGGGTAAATCATTGTCTAAGTTTGGACAGCTAATTAATGATGGAAACTGGACTCAAACACAGGCATGCCTCACAGCAAAACCAGGTCAACTGAAATTGCTGGAAACCCTTAAATGGTAAGAAGAAGCCTGAAATGGTAGGCAATGTCTTTGTACCAAACTCCTCACTGGATCATCTAAAGAACGTTCCTACATTACCAAGTTTGATTTCAGAGTCTTGCTTCATGTAGTATATCTAAGCAAGTGAAGAACATGGTATTGTGCATGTCTCTAGGCTGGGGTTGTGCTCCAATGTTATGGAATCAAAGATCTCAGAGAAGTTAGAGTAGAATGTGAATAAATACACATAGCAAAATAGTAGTGCTCGTGAAGGACATCAAAATTCAAAAGTAAAACAGAAACATATGTTTTTCAACTACTGATGTCAAAAATTGTTGACTCTGGAGAGAGAAATTGTGTATTCTGAAAGTATTTGGCTCTGACTCCTTGATTCTTTTAAATGTTCTTCCAAATGAAAAAGATAGTTCAGCTCCTCAGTTTGTTTGTTTTTAAGTGACTTTTCCCCTCTCCTTCCAGGAAGCTGAAAAACGAACTCTTAGAAGCAAAACGTAAAAGTGGGAAGACTCAGCAGGAGACCAGCAGAGTCTGTGTTCACTGTCAGAGAAACCTGGGCTTAATATTTGACCGGGGAAACCTATGCCAGGCCTGCTCACTGAGAGTGTGCAGCGAGTGTCGGGTCTCGGGCCTTGATGGCCGCTGGAAGTGCACTGTCTGTGCCAAAGTCGCGTGAGTTTCTTGATTTTGCTTGGAAATCCAGATTTGATGACTGAAGGGATTGGAGTAGGGAAAACAAACAAGAAAAAAGAGTATTTAAATTCTATGGATAGAATGTGGGATTAAAAGTACAGCCCAGCCCTGGCCGGTTTGGCTCAGCGGTAGAGCGTGGGCCCACGGACCAATGAGTCCCAGGTTTGATTCCGGCCAAGGGCAGGTACCTCGGTTGCGGTTCATCCCCTGCCCTGGTCGGGGTTGTATGGGAGGCAACCAGTCAATGTGTCCCTCTCTATCTGAAGATAAATAGAAATAACATCCTCAGGTGAAGATTACAAAAAAAAAAAAGTTTAGCCCAATCACAGGCTCAGCAAGGCCTTGGTAGGGCTCTGGTGTGTGGGTGGGTGTGTACTATGTGTGTGTGAGAGAGAGAGAGAGAGAGAGGACTAGAGAAACAGAGACAGATACAGAGTCAGAGAGAACAGTATTTTTATTTTTTTAACATTTTAATGTATAGTAAAATTAGAAGCCTGACAGAACAAGGTCTCTTTCTGCATTTGAAAACCACACAGGAGCTTTCTTCTGTTAGAACTCCACTTGGCTCTATGTGGCTTCTCAGAAGGCACAATTCCCCTGCGACGTTGAGACATTTGGGGTAACTGGCAAGATAAATATGAAATATCCAGGCTACTCTCTCCACATCAGCTGAGGGACAAAACTGGAGTAGCTTCTGAATTTTTGCTGACCTGGTTCTTGAGAAAGGGTGAACACAGAGAACCTTCTCATTCACCTCTGTGTTTAGCCTATTGGAGTATAGTGGGTCATAGGTTTCACTATGCCAACCTGGGTGCAAGTCAAGAATCATTTTTTTCTAAGTTCAATTAAACTGTAATCTAAGCCTAATGTGGTCTCTACTACTCCTGGATCCTGCCAAACTCCATTCTTTAGAGAAATCTCTCCCTGAATCAACCGGTATGTGTTCTCCCTCCCAAAGTCCCTTCATCTCCTCAAATCTGGGAGGTGCCTAATAATCTTATCTCAAGGCAACTCTGTGTTGATCTGTTTCCTGTGGTTGAGGTGGGGGGGAGGGTGCTGAAATCACTTCAGGTTGGTTTGGTTTGGTTTAGTTTGGTTAAGTTTATCTTTTCCCCTTACTAGCACATTCTCTTATAGGTGTAAAGAGGCTACTTTAGGAGGAAAATAAATAGTTTAGTAGTAATAGTAAATGATCTTCCATTTCCAACTTCTCTGAATAAGGGCTAGTGTGTTCTATTGAGGATTCCTATATTCAGTGATTGCATTATTTAATCTATGTTTTTTCTCCACTACTTTTTCATAAAAGTGATCCTGAATTGAGCAATTCACACTATGTTTCAACACTGGATTGAGAGAAGCAGTTCTAAATCATCAAACAACAAGTGTTGGCGAGGGTGTGGAGAAAAGGGGACTCTAGTACACTGCTGGTGGGAATGCAGACTGGTGCAGCCACTGTGGAAAACACTATGGTGTTTCCCCAAAAAATTAAAAATTGAATTGCCATTTGACCCAGTGATCCCACTTCTAGGAATATACCCTAAGAAGCCTGAAACACCAACCAGAAAGAATACATGTACCCCCATGTTCATAGCAGCACTATTTACAATAGCTAAGATCTGGAAACAGCCCAAGTGTCCATCAGTGGATGAATGGATAAAAAAGCTGTGGTACATATACACAATGGAGTACTATGGAGCTGTAAGAAAGAAAGATCTCTTATCCTTTGAGATGACATGGAGGGACCTGGAGAGTATTATCTTAAGTGAAACAAGCCAAGCAGAGAAAGACAAATATCACATGATCTCACTTATTTGTGGAATATAATGAACATAACAGCCTGAGGAACAGGGTAGACCCAGAGATGTGGAAGTAGGGTATAGACCGACACCCCTCAGAAGAGGGGGTGGGGGGGAGGGAAGAGATAAACCACAGAACTTATGCGCATGTATGCATAATTGAGGGACATGGACAACAAAGCTGGGGATGGGGTGGGGGGATGGGGAGGAGGGTGTCAATGGGGAAAAAAAGAGAAACATCTGTAACAAAAATAAATTAATAAAAAATAAAGTCAATAAGGCAAAAAAAAAAAAAGAAATGAGCCATTTAATTATTTTATTACTTTCTTTGGATACACTAATATACTTAAGTAACCATCTTTCATACTTTGTCCCACATAAGTAAATTACTTTTAGTACTTCCTTCCCCTAATTAGCAAACATCCTTTAACAGATCTGGGGAAATGAACACTGATTTCAGAATCATTGACATATGGGTTGCAACATAGGCTTGTCAACATTTGTATTCTTTTTCTAAACTGAGTTTAGTCATCTGCAAATCAGGATGCACAAATAATGCTGAATATCTTCATATTTTTTCCATGAAATCATATTATTTACTTTGGATATTTCTCTATATACCTGTATAGAAAAAGTATCAGTAATGCACTTTGCTTTATATTCAAAAGTAATATGATATATCTGTGACTCAAGTCAGTAATGCAAAAGTCGTTATTTTAGACCCTAGACCAGTGGTTCTCAACCTTCCTGATGCCATGACCCTTTAATACAGTTCCTCATGTTGTGGTGACCCCCAACCATAAAATTATTTTCGTTGCTCCTTCATAATTGTAATTTTGCTACTGTTATGTCTTAGGCGACCCCTGTGAAAGGCAACCCCTTTGGGGGTCGAACGACCCACAGGTTGAGAACCACTGCCCTAGACATTCCTTAGAAAGTTTGTCTCAGTGTGAAGTAATGGGTTTCTCCAATTCTGATCCCTTTAATTTAGCATGTTGAATATAAAGGATCCTACTATAGTATAGACAAATAATAAATCACAGAGAAAATAGTAAATAAATGGGCAGACCTTCCTTACTTTAGTCTTGCTTCCATATAATTTCCCAGGAGTGTTTGTCCCTCTCAGTTCTTAGTAACCATCAAAAGACAAAAAACAAATCAAACTTACAAGAAGCATAGAAGTAGAAATAGGAAAACGTGGAGAGTAGCATTCTTGTTTTTTTGTTTGTTTGCTTATTTGTTTGTTTTATGGATACATATGGGCATGGCCTTTTTTTCGTTTACTAGAGTTAACTAACATGCACAAAAAGGCACAAGTAACAAATGAACAAGTTTCTCAGTTTCAGCATTATGATATTTTGGGTAGTAGGATTCTTTGCTGGGAGTGGGGATGGGGAGGGACTGTCTTATGCACTGTAGGATGTTTAGCAGCATCTCTGTCCTCTACCTAGTAGATGCCAGTAGCACACCTTCCCCTTTCCAGTTGTGACAATGAAAAATTCCTCCAGATATATCCCCTGAGGAACAAAAGCCACCCCTGGTTGAGAAGCACCTGTGTACAGCTTGGTGAATTACCATAATATCAGTGTCACTATCACTCAAGTAAAGAAATAAAACATCACTAATACCCCAGAAGACTTTCTCATTCCTCCGACCAATCACTTCTCCCTTTTTATTCCCCAACTATAATCACCATCCTGCTAACATCATAGATTAGCTTTGATTTTTTATACAACTGCTCCTCAACTTATGATGGGGTTACATTTGGATAAACCCATTGGAAGTTGAAAATAACGTTAAGTTGAAAATGCATGTAATACACCTAACCTATCAAACATTATACTTTAGCCTAGCCTACCTTAACTGTGCTTAGAACACTTACATTAGCCTACAGTTGGGAAAAATCATCTAACACAAAGCCCATTTTATAATACAGTGTTGAATATCTCATGTAATTTGTTATACATTTATACATATCTCTTTTGCACCACTGTAAAGTTGAAAAATCGTAAGTAAAAACATTGTAAGTCGAGGACTCTCTATACTTTATATAAATCAAATTATACAGTGTGTATTTGTTCATAACTTATTTTGGTTAACATATTTGTGAGACTAATCCATTTTTGCTGGATATAACAGTCTTTAAATTTTCACTGTTTTATGATAGTGCATTTTATAAATATATAAGGATTTATATACCATTCTATCATTAATGGATATTGAGATGTTTTCAGTTTTCACCTCTTACAAATAATGTTGTTATAAATATTTTGCATGTTTCTTGGTGCACATGTGTATGTATTTCTATTGTATATGTACATAGCAGTAAAATTCCTGGGTCATAGAATACAAATATTGATATCTTCAGTTTCAGTAAATGATGCCAAATAGTTTTCCAAAGATGTTGTGCCATGTTACCCTCTCATTATCAATGCATGAGAGTCACAGTTAACTTTATATTTTTATCACCACTGTTTTGTTTGTTTGTTTGTTTGTCTTGTGATTTTGCTGGGATTGGAGTGGATTTAATTTGAATTTTCTTTATTACTAATGAAAGTGAGAATATTTTCATAGTTTATTGAACATCCTTTTTTTGTAAAGTGTTAGTTCAAGTCTCTTGCCTATTTTTTCTATTGGGTTTTCTGTCTTTTACTGACTGTTTGGAAATAATTATTCATATATTCTGCATACAAGCTGCTGCTTGTGTTACAGATATCTTTTCCCACCTTTTGACTTACCTTTTCATTTGCTTAATTGTGCCATTTGATGAGCAGAAATTTCTAATTTTCAGTAACTCAATTTGTTCATCTGTTCCTATATGATTAGTGCGATTTATTCTGTATCTTGGTAAAGAAAACTTTTCTTAACTCTCACATTATGAAAATATTTTCCTATGTAATCTTCTGTAATTATCATTTTAGCTTTTACCTTTAGACTTACAGTGTACACAGAATTGATTTTTGTGTATGCTACAAGTTAGGAATTATTATATTTTAATGTGAGTATCCACTTGATCCAGCAACATTAATTGAAAAGGTCATCCTTTATTTACTGCTCTACAGTGTAATCTTCAAAAATCAAGTGTCATTTCTGAACACTCCATTATGTATCTAACATTGTGCCAATGCAACATTATTTTACTTATTGTAGCTTTATAATAAAATTTATATCCAGTAGACTTGCCACTATTTTGTTCAAAATGCCATGGCTATTTTTGACCTTTGATATTTTCATATAAATTTTAAAACCACCCCAACAATTTCCACAAAACAAACATTACTGGCATTTTTATCAGGATTGCATTACATCATTGGATAATTTCACAGGAGAATTGACACCTTTCAACATTGAGTCTCAATCTACAAACACTATGTGCCCCTCCATTTATTTAAGTCTTCTTCAATTTTTCTAAATAATAGTTTATAGTTTTCTGGTAGAATACTTACATATTATTAGATTTATTTCAAATATTTTATTTTTATTATAAATAGTATCATTTAAATGTTTTTATTTTCTAATTGTTTGTTTTTGATATGAGATTGTAGAAATGCAATGGACTTGGATAGTTTGACTTTGTATTCAGTAATCTTGTTAAATCCACTTATTAATTATAATAGTTTCTGAGAAGATTTTCAGATTTTCTTTATGCACAATCATGTCATCTGTGAAAAGTGTTTTACTTCTTTTCTAACACATATCTTTTTATTTATTTTTTGTCATATTGCATATTTGTTGTCAACCTATCTGCTAGTCAGTATGGATGGTAACTGCAGGTCTAATTCACACAAATTTTCCCCTAAAACTTGTCAGATCCACATTAGTTTATACTGAGAGATAAACTTTAAATGTGTTAAGTCAATGGAATTTGGAGGTTGGTTGTTATAGAAGTAGCCTACTCAAACTAATATAGGGGTGGAAAAAGTAGGTTTACAGTTGTAATTCAAATAAATAATACAATAATTAATAATAATACAAGAATAAACTGTGTTTCACATACTCACAACTGTAAACCTACTTTTGCCCTCCCCTGTATAACCACTTCCTGTGTTTTTTTCCCTTAATACTTATATGCTATATAGTTTACTGATTTACCTTATTTATTATCTTTCTTGCTCCACTAAAATGTATGTTTTATCTATAATGTTCACTGGTGTAATTCTAGTGCCTAAAATAATGCCTATAGTAAGTCCTCGATAAATATTTATTAAAGTATCAGATGGATGGATGAATAAGTAAATTAGTTAATAAACAAATTAACAGATGGCAAGGTTTCACTTAAAGCATATCAGGCTTAAGAAAGTTATGGAACAGTGTGTTTTTCTCTGTCAGGATCATGGGGTTTTAAAAAAAACACCTATGAGCCAAGCCAAATACATCTGTCCTCCGATCAGAGTAAATTTCCAGCTGTCACAGAAAGATATAACAAAAAACATGTTATTGTCCAAGGGTGTAAGAATAAATAATAACAAATTGAAAGTTCTATGTCTTCATTAGGACATGTTAATATATTAATATAGAGCATCTGAATCATGTGTACTTATTTTTTGGGTGAAATAATAACTTCATAAACCCAACCATCCACCTACCCAATTGATCCATCCATTGACCCATCTATCCATCCCCTTTACAACATTTATTGATAACCTGTTGGCATACTAGGGGATAAGGATACAAAGATGTATAAAAAATGGACTACCCTCAGTGTTTTCACAGTCTAAGGAGGAAGGTAGGTGAGTTTATTACATTATTGTCTCATCAGTAGAATAAAATGTCTTCATGCATTAAAAATGTCCTAAGGAAGAAACAGAGCTTTCCATGTATGATTCTTATACCTCTGTGACAGTAACAATGTATAGTTATATCCTTCTGTGACAGCTGGAAATGAGTGTTTAATTTGACATATTAGCCCAGCTGGTGTGGCTCGGTGGATTGAGCGTCGTCCCATGGACTAAGAGGACCTGGGTTTGATTTCCAGTCAGGGAACATGCCCAGGTTGTGAGCTTGAGCCCCAGTGGGAGGTGTGCAGGAGACAGCTGATCACTGTTTTTCTCTCACATCGATGTTTCTATCTCTCTCTCCCTCCTCTCTCTCTAAAAAAATCAATTAAAAAAACATATTTAAAATCCCTCCTCATTTTTAAAACTGAAAACAGAGACCATTACATCTCCAGTATTCCTGCTACTAGTCTGTGTGATCTCAGGGACTTTACCTGTCAGTATTGGAAGTCTCATGTTTGCTATTCATGGAGTGGTTTTTGAAAAGGAATCGTGAATGATATTTTATTGGCAGTGAACATCCTTTGTTTGTTGTGAGAGAATGCTGCAGTGCCAGTGGGCTGTCTCCATGTTTAATAGACCATAAAATTGAAATTTCCACCCTAACCTCTAAGAGATGAGATGAGTCAGAAAGTGACTCATTCTCTAATCAGTTGGAAGCACAGCCTTTATTGTCATTTACCTTGAATTGAATAAAAGTAAAGAGATTTTATTGCTGTAGCACTGAAAAGATTAGAACAAGGACTGGTGGAGGGAGGCTAACTGTTAGACTGGGCTGAGCAGATATCAACATTGTCTCCAACCCCATCCGATTCTGATAAGGTGGTTGCTGTAGGTCCAGTTTTATTTATTTATTTATTTATTTATTTATTTATTTATTTATTTATTATTATTATTTTTTTTTAAATCCTCACCCGAGGATATTTTTTCATTGGTTTTCAGATAGAGTGTGAGGGAGGGAGAGAGAAAGAGAAACATCGATGTCAGAGAGACACATCGATCAGTTGCCTCCCGCACTACCTCAACCAGGGTCGGGGATCAAACCTGCCACTGAGGTATGTGCCCATGACTGGGAATCGAACCTGAGACTCCTTGGTCCGCAGGCTGACACTCAACCGCTGAGCCACACTGGCCAGGGCTATAGGTTCAGTTTTAAAGTTAACTCTATAAAAACAGAATGAAAAAGACCCTGACACAGCCAGTTTGTTCATTTTGCTGTCTTAATCAGACCTACAAAATTCCACCTGATTATGTTAGCTGAGGTAGTTGCCGTTCAACAGAAAGACAGTCAAAATGACCGTTTTTCCTAATTAGCACTCCAACTGAACTCAGAAAGACCTCAAAGATAAAAGCTACATGACAAGGAACCAAAAAACGAAACACTTCTGATATGGTATTCATGAGCTGACATTATATTCATGCCATGTTGTGATATTTCATGCTGCTCTGTGTCCTTGTGAGAGTCTCTTTTTGAAGAAGGAGGAACCTGATGTTTTGTTTTTGATGAATTGGTAGTGATTACTGAAATCGATGAAATATAACTGAAATAGATGAAATATGAACCTCTGTCAGTGAACTTGTAAGAAGAGAATACTGATGGTTGGAATATACACAGAGAGAGTGCAGGAGGGAATGTATAGTCCTTTGTTTTGAAAAAGAGAAATACAGCCCCTGACATCTGGAAAGTGATCTTGTAGAATCAAACCCCTGAGTTTCCAAGGTCTTGTTTTCCTTCCTTCCCCCAAGGAAGAAGTGTATCTGTGGCTTCAGCAGAGCTAGAATTCTGCAGAGCCAGTGTCCAGAAATTTCACTTCATATTGGAGCAGTGTCCAGTTCAGCATTGGGCTATCTTAGTTTGTGTTTCCAGTTGCAATCCATCAGTCCTTTGCATGTGGGGTCCACAGGGCCACATGGCTATGGAAAAAGAACTGGCTAATGCAAGACAGCCAAGAGAGTGAGCTCCTTTTTGGGGGACTATGTATCCCCAAATTTTCATAGGCTTGCACTGGTCCTACCTCTTCTAGCCAATGATTTCTATTCCCAGGTTTGATTGACAAGCATGTTCCCTAGTCATCCCAACTCATTGCATATGCATTTATCTCCCCTTTATTGGACCCCTTCCTCCAGTGACCTGCAGGGAATGGGCTGGTGGTTCCCTGGGGAGTTTGCAGCTTCCTGGTGAAGCTGCTCAGATAGTTATGCCTATAAGGTCTGGCCTTACTTTTGCTCCTTTCTTATTATTAATAACTAGCTAATTACAACAGTATCAGTCTGATAATTACATGTAGGCCTTGATGTTGTTAGGAGCTGACCTGGCACTCAGACATAGGCCAAGATGTTCTCCTGTTGGACATAATCTCAGAGTACAAGCATCTCACAAGATCACTCTGCACCCATGATGAAGTGAGACAAAATAAGAATACTTCATAATATTGTCTAAGCATAGACAAAAGCAAGGTGATGCTTCAAGACACAATGTAGCAAATATTCCCCTTTCTTGGCTAATGTGAATGATGTGCTGCTTCCTTAACAATTATAGTTTTACCCTTGTTCTAGTCTTAACTCCTTCTAGATAAAACTTATTAACGTGCCAATCATATCATTGTCCCCACTTCCTGACATCACCTAATCAAGAGCAGCTTCCTGTTCCCTTGAACTGCCCCCAAAATTACCTAACATAAACCTAAATCCTATATTATATCCTTTCAAATGCAGTCTTCCTGAGATGCCCCATGGTTCTCATGGCATGTGTTTTTCTTCATTTCAATGAACAAAGATCTCAACTTATTCAATCAGAGGTGGGTTCCTGGTGATCTCTGGTCTGATAGGTATTGACAATTGCCACATAGTCATTTCAAAGTTATCCCTAGTTTACTAAATTCCCATAATCTAACTACAGGGACAAAATAAGCCCATATTGACCCAGAGATTTGGGGCACAGTAAGGAGCTGTTTTGAGTACCTTGACATACTATTTTCAACCACCTGTTAAAATGGCCCTCCCACATTTTAGAATGCTTTGTTCACTGTGGTATGACATCTTAACACCTACATAGACTATAGTTTTAATGTGAAAATAGCATACATAGAAGACACTCTAGCCTGGCTGATGTGGCTCAGTGGTTGAGTGTCAACCCATGCACCAAGAGGTTGCTGATTCGATTCCTGGTCAGGGCACATGCCCAGGTTGTGGGCCCAATTCCCAGTGAGGGGCATGCAGGAGGCGGCCAATCAATGTTCTCTCTCATTAATATTTCTATCTCTCTCTCCCTCTCCCTTCCTCTCTTTTTCTAAAATCAATAAAGAAAAACATTTTTTAAGAGACACTTTATGCCCTGGCTTGTTTGGCTTAGCGGTTAGAGCGTCGGCCCGCGGACCAGAGAGGCCCGGGTTCAGTTCCCGCTAAGGGCACGTACCTCCATTGCAATATGTCCCCTGTGGGTGGCAACCACTCGATGTGTCTCTCTCACATCAATGTTTCTCTCTCTCTCTTCCTCCCTCTCTCCCTCCCACTCTATCTGAAGATACATGCAAAAATGTCCTCGAGTGAGGATAAAAAAAAAAAAAAAGAGACATTTTATAATGTATATGATTGGTTTAAACAATAATAAAAATAGTACTATGTATTTATTATCCAGTTTAAGAAAGAGAACATTCTTATTTTGCATTTTTTATTCCCTTGACTTAATTTATGGTTTTACTGCACTTGGATGTGTCCCTAAGTAATATATTTTCTTTCTTTCTTTTCTTTTTTTTCATTTTTGAGTGCTATAGAAATGGAAATCATACTGTATGCACTCTTTGCGACTTATTTTAGCTCAACATTGTTTTGTGAAATCTATCTATGTTTATATTAACACCATTACATTAATCTTCACTATGGTATCATCCTATAATGTATCTATTTTCATGTAGATGGACTTTTATATTGTTTCAGTTTATAATGTTACAAAAAAAATGCTGCTGTGACATTCTTGTACATATGGCCAGACAAACATGTACAAAAGTTTCCCCAAGGTGAGATTTTTCAAACTGTGGGCCATGACCAATTGGTAGGTTTTTCATTTTAAAAAAATGAAATACAATAAAAATGTCAGTATACATATATGTGTGTGTGTGTATAAGTGTAATAATAAATGTAATACACAGGATGGGGCAAAAGTAAGTTTACAGCTGTTCATATGGAAAATTATATATAATTAATAAATAATAATACAAGAATAAACTGTTTCACATACTCATAACAGTAAATGTATTTTTGCTCCACCCTGTATATACACATATAAATATAAATGCATGTTAAATACATATGTAAATATATGTGTCTGTGTGTTTATTTTCTGGATTGTGATTTAAAATGTGTTTCTTACTATGACCTCTTCCAAAGATGTTTAAGAAGACTCCTGTAGGGAGTGCATCTAGGAATGAAATTGCAGAGCAAAAGGTATTTTTTCCCCTATAAAACTAAGGAGAACTTAACTTGAATTTACATTTAAATAAGCTTTCAAGTAAAAGCTTGAAATCCCAAGACTTTAATGTTAAAGAAAATTAGGGCCTAGAAAGTTCTGAACACTTAGTAATCATTAATCACAGATAATGAGTGTAACCCACTTAATTTCAGTAAAACTCATTTTTCAGAGTATGACCTAGAGGAAACACAAAATCTATTCCAAGCCTTGTATTTTTCAAATGTCAGATTGATGTAGCAGAGAGGAATATACATTTTACATTGGGTATCATGTTCGTTTTCTTTTCTCTTTCACCCCTCCTTTATTTCTATACTCTACCCTCAACACACACACAAACACTATCACAGCCCATTGTATGAAATGGTGCACGTTATTCCTTGGCTTCTATAGGTTTTCACCATTACTCAAAGCCTTGATATAGCGGACAAGTATGAGTTCTCATCTGACAATTTTATCAAATGTAAAGGGTATGGATTTTCAGTATAAATTCTGTTTCTGTCATAATACCTTTATAACTTTGGGCAGATTCATGTGAGCTTTGATTTCCTCCTCTGTAAATTGAGAATAATAATAGCTACCTATGGTTTATAGTGAGGGTTAGATATATCATATATACATTGCCTACTACTTTACTTGGTACATGGTATACACTCATTAGATATTCGTTTCTCATTCTACTAAGCCATTCATCTACCTCCATGATCTGAGAAGATGGCAAGGGCATACTTTCAAGAGATTGTTCTGATGTCACTGAAATGAGCTCTGAAATGACAAATGACTCAGGCACATATCTGAGTTGAGCAAATAAAAGGATTATAGCTAGTGTTTTCACAAGAATAGCAAAAGGTAATGACTAACAATTCTGGGAAGATCTTATTTGTGTTAGGTGTTGGCAGCTCTAGGTGTATATGGTAAAGATGATATGGAGACCCATTTCCTGGGGCATGTAGAGTGAATATGTACCTTTTCCCCCTATCACATGTAAAACTGCTCTCAGTGTGCTATCCACCTCACCCCATATCCCAAGAACATACAAAAAAAATGAGCTGAGATTTTGGCATACCACCATTGGGTTTTTTTTTCAACTACTGGTCTACATTATTATTCTTATTCTTGTTTTTTGATTTTAATTTTTTAGATTTAATTTATCTTTATTTTTGAAAGTATTACAGATGTCCCTCCTTTTTCCTCCCATTGACTCCCTCCTTCTTGCTCCAGCCACCCTCCCTGCCTTCACCACACTGCTATGTCCATTGGTCATGCATATAGGCATATAAGTTCTTTGCTTTACCTCTTCCCTGCCACTCCCACCCCCTTTCCCTCTGAGGTTTGTCAGTCTGTTCCCTACTTCCATGTCTCTGGATCTATTTTGTTCATCAGCTTATTTTGTTCATTATATTCCACAAATAAGTGAGATCATGTGGTACTTGTCTTTCTCTGACTGGCTTATTTTGCTTAGCATAATACTCTCCAGATTCCTCGTCGTCTCAAATGGTAAGAGATCTTTCTTTCTTACAGCTGCATAGTATTCCATTATGTAAATATACCACAGCTTTTGTGTCCACTCATCTACTGGTGGACACTTGGCTGTTTCCAGATCTTAGCTATTGTAAATAGCGTGGCTATGAACACAGGGGTGCATATATTCTTTCTGATGGGTGTTTCAGGCTTCTTAGGGTATATTCCTAGAAGTGGCATCACTGGGTCAAATGGCAGTTCCATTTGTAATGTTTTGAGGAAACACCATATTGTTTTCCCTAGTGACTGCACCAGGAGTGTACTAGAGTACCCTTTTGTCCACATCCTCGCCAGCACTTGCTAGTTGAAGATTTGTTGATGGCAGTCATTCTGACATGTGTGAGGTGATACCTCATAGTTGTTTTATTTTGTATCTCTCTGATGACTAGTGACGTTGATCATTTTTTCATATGTTTCTTGGCTATTTGTATGCCCTTTTTGGAGAAGTGTCTATTCAAGTCCTCTGCCCATTTTTAAATTGAATTGTTTGTCTTTCTTTTGTTGAGCTGTATGAGTACTTTATATATTTTGGATATTAACCCTTTATCTGATGTATCATTGGCAAATATGTTCTCCCAGAGAGTGGGTTCCCTTTTCGTTTTGATGCTGGTTTCTTTTGCTGTGCAGAAGCTGTTTAGTTTGATGTAATCCCGTTTATAGATTATTTTCCTTTGTTTCCCTTGCCTTAGGCTATGGATCAGTGAAAATTCTGCTAGGTATGATGTCTGAGATTTTGCTGCCTATATTTTCTTCTAGGGTTTTTATGGTTTTCACGAGTTACATTTAAGCCTTTTATCCATTTTGAGTTTATTCATGTGTATGGTGTAAGTTGATGGTCTAGTTTCATTTTTTTGCATGTAGCTGTCCAATTTTCCCAACACTATTTATTAAAGAGGCTATCTTTACTCCATTGTATGTTCTTGCCACCTGTGTCAAATATTAATTGAGCATAATATCTTGGGTCAATTTCTGGGTTCTCTGTTCTGTTCCACTGATTTATATGCCTGTTCTTGTGCCAGTACCAGCTGTTTTGATTACAATGGCTTTGTAGTATAACCTGATATCTGGTATTGTGATCTCTCCTACTTTGTTCTTCTTTTTCAAGATTTCTGTGGCTATTTGGGGTCTTTTTTGGTTCCATATAAATTTGGAGTATTTGGTCTAGTTCTGTGAAATATGTCATTGGTATATTAATGGGGATTGCATTGAATCTATAGATTGCTTTGGCTAGTATGGGTATTTTAATGATGTTAATTCTTCTAATCTATGAACAAGGTATATACTTTCACTTTTTATATCTTCCTTTATTTCTTTTTTCAGTGTCCTATAGTTTTCTGAGACTTGTTCTTGTTTGTGTGTGTGTGTGCGTAAATTCTTTTTGCTATTGCGGAGGTTGGCAAATATTTAGAAAAATAAAATGCCAGAGGGGAAGTATTTTAGACTTTGTGGCCATGTGTTCTGTGCAATACTCAGTTTTGCAGTTGTAGTAGAAAAGCAGCCAGAGAAAATACAGAAACAAATGAACATTGCTATGTTCAAATAAAACTATTTAGGGACAATAAACTTTGAGTATAATTCATATAATTTTCACATGTCATGAAATATCCTTCTTTTTATTTTTTCTAACCATTTAAAAGCTTAAACAAACATCCCTAGCTTGTATGCCATACAAAACATGTAGTTGGTTAAATTTGGTCCACAGGCTACACTTTGCCTACTTCTGCTCTATTGTTTTTCTGAATTTTCCATAGTTATCTCCTCACAACCTGTGTAATATTCCTGAAATGAATATTAAAAGAAATATATTTCTTTGTTTTATTCCTGAAATGAATATTAAAACATATATATATATATATATATTTCTTTCTTTTATTAATATATATATTTCTTTCTTTTATTAGTGTATTTGTTTTCTATTGCCTCCATAACAAATTGCCACAGTTTAGCAGCTTAAAACAATACAAATATATTATCTCCCAGTTCTATAGCTCGGAAGTCTGAGTTGGCTTGGTTTGATTCTCTACTCAGGGTTCACAAGGCTGAAATCAAGGTATGGGCTGGCTGAGATCCTATCAGGTGGTTCTGGGAAAATTCCACTTTCAAGCTCATTTGTAGGCAGAATCTGATTCTTTGTGGTTGTAGGAAGGAGGCTCTGATTTTCTCATTGGCTATTAACTAAAAGCCAGCCTTAGCTCCTAGAGGCCTCCCTCTCTGGTCCTTCATGTGAACCTCTATATCTCAGAGTTCTCTCAGTACAACAGATCTTTTTCACATTTGAAATCTCGCTGACTTATTCTACAACATTTCAGCATCTGAATTCCTCTTCTTCCTGTTTTTAAGGGCTTAGTGATTACTTTGAGACCACCTAGATAATCTAGGACAATTTCTCTATTTTAAGGTCAGCTGATTAGAAACTATAATTCCATCAGCAAAGTTTAATCATAGCAGTAGCTAGATTAGCACTTGGTTGAATAACTAAGGGATAGGAATCTTAAGGAGACAGCTTTAGAATTTAGAATAGCACAATTGCCACCTAGATTTTCAACAAATGATATATAATTCTATAAAGCACTTGAGATGTATCCAGAAATAATTTAGCCCATTCAAGCATTTTTTTAAGATTAGATCCTCTTAGATTTGACATATTTCATAAACATATTTTATACCATTTTAGAGCTAATTCAATAGTCCTTATTTCTCATTAGCTGATCTAGCAACTTAGAAGTAAATCTGAGATGTACATGCTATCGTCTTTCTTTCCAATGAATAATTTGCTCCAAGGATAGCATTTTCATTCTTTTCTTGGGAAAGGAACTGTTTCGTATATAACTTACCTTTGTCTCATATGTTCAGAAGTAGGATTTCAGGGTAAATGCTGTGGGGAACAATTTGGCATTTTTTCTGGAGTGATTTTTATATTTAGGATCCAAGTGCTATTTTCTAAGTCCAATCAGTTACTGAATCACATGTATATAATATTCTGAGGCTAGAAATATCTATTTGACTTTCAGCTGCTTTACTTCAGCCACCAAGTCAGATTTGTCACCAGTCTTGCTGATTCTCATCCTCAGTAGCCTAAGCTTCCACATTTTTCTTTTCAGCCCTTGCCCCTATGACACCGTGGTTTACATTTTCATAATTTTCCATCCCATCTATTACAATAACTTCCTAATTGGCTGCCTGCTTCTGGTTTCTCCCTTCTCTATATAATGTTCCAGAGATTATATGAGCCAACCAGAATTTTAGAAAAACTGCCAGAGTTCCTCCATTGCCTCCAGAATGGCATTCCGACTCTTTAGTGTGACATTCAAAGATTTCTATTATATAACTCAATTCTATCTTTCAACCTCATTTTCCATTACAACTCTCCACAGAAGTGTTGTGATAGTAGTTGTTTGAATACTATTTTTCCAATGATAGAGATGGGCCATGTTCTGGTACATAAGCCTATGTAACTGGGGTAAAGGGTTTGTGTAACTATTACAAGTGGGGCTTAAAAGATGGCTTTGGTTATTCAAAGATCCTGCTTTTTTACCTTCAACATTCAATTGATTGTGAAATTCAGGCAAGCCCCTTTACCACCTACATTTTTAATTTACCTCCTCCTCTCTGTTAGTCTTGCCATTGCCCTAACATAGGTCTTGTCATCTCTCTCCTGAACTATTGCCTTGGCCAACCTGTGTCCTTGTCCCATTGTCTCTTTACTCTAACCCAGTCAACATATGACAGTAAAGTATCATTCTAAAACAGAGTCCTATCATGGCCCCTTTGTAATTCAAAACCTTCACTTGTCCCCTACTGTTTCCATTGAAAATTATTTACCCACTAATGCAGTGATTGAGAACTTGAGCCCAAGGTCAGACTGGTGGGGATGGGATCCTAATTCTCCTACTTACCAGCTATGTGATGTGAAACATGTCATTTTATTGCTCTAAGTCTCAGTTTCCTCATCTGTAAAATTGGGATAATAATTTTTATACAGAGTTGTCATGTGGATAAAAATATATACTAAGTATGAAGAGTAATTACCCAGTACTTGGTACATAGCATGTATTCAACTAATATTGTCCATAATAACCACCATAGAATACTCCCAAGATTGAGATGGACTCTATCAATAACTGGCTATTTTTTACTGCGTAAGGGGTTTTTAAGAGATATATATTTGGCTAAATAACAGAATTTCAATATTCTTCCTTTTTGCCTTGTGTAGGCAGCTAAGGATTGTAACTGGTGAATGGTTTTTTGAAGAAAAGGCAAAACGTTTCAAGCAAGCCAATGTTCTAGGCACTGATGTTGTTCGACAGTCCATCTTAAGAAGAAATCCAGGTAATTAAAGCAATTATTTGGTTTCAAAATTTTTTTAATCTTCATTTTGGCAAGCTAAATAAGTTCCCTATATTATGTATCAAATGAGCACAGTTTAATTTCCTGAATCCCTTAGGTCATTTCAAAACATGAACTCTAAATTTGCAATTCATACAAGGGAAGAGGAAGTCAGCAGAAAAAAACACACAGTGATTTTCAATGTATCTGATAAACTGAGATTTTTAAAGGAGGTATTTATCTTCATCATAGACAGTTCTTTTACTGAATGCACCTCCAAAATTTTACTAAACATTTAAGGAAGTAACACAAGATGAATAAATAGTTCACATTGTCACATTGTGAAAGCAATGCTTGATTTTTCAACAAAAAAAATATCTTTCAGAATCCTTTTAAATGTTACTTTTTATAATCCAGCAGTTCTCAACTAAGGGGTAATATTGTGTATTGTGCTCCTTTCCCAAGCCAGGGGAGCATTTAGAAATGCAAGCGGGGCAGGGAGGGGGAACTGATAACTGTATTTAGCAGTCAGGTGTCAGAGATGTTCCATGGTCTGAAAGGCATAGGGGAGTTTCACTCAATGAAGAATAATACTGTCACCAAATGCAAATAACAGCCCACCCTGAGAATGCTATTCTATGCATTCAAACTATAATTTAATTGGTTAAATATTGAGTGAAACTAGTATTTAGGAGCATATTTCTTATGTGTAGTGTAGTAAAGTCATCTCCTGGCCTGTTCCTAGGGTATCTGATATTTCATATACTGGAGACTAATGCCCTTGTTTTGAAGTCTCACAGAAAGGGCTGGGAGACTTGGAACTGATTTCAATGTCACTTCCGCATGTGGCACTAGCAAAAAAAGGCTTTCTCAGATAAGTAACAGGTCTGATGCTGCAAAGAGACAGAATGGAGTACAGTTAGAATTAAGCAGTTGGGTACTTCCTTCACTCAAACCTCAGCACCTTCCAGAATATAGATGGTCTCTCAAGTTATGAGGTGTATTCATACGTACTCACCCTCCCCTTAAATTTGGCTTAGATACTCAGAAATTAGAGTGTCATTTCTAGAATTCCATCCTGAATTCAATCACTAAGGATTTGGAGTTCTCATGAACCCAGGCTCCTCTGCCCTAAAGATATCTGCAGAAAGACCATGTATTGTTTACTCCATTGTAATCAATCATCCCTAGAAAACTTATCTCAGCAAACCTCCCACAGATGAGTCCTGAACTTAGTCCTCGTTTAACTCTGGAACACTCAACTGATTAGAAATAACTATGTGACTGGGAATTTTAGGATGGAAACATCATTGCCAATTATTATAGACTTCATTGTCTTGTACTAAAGCAGGAAAGTAAATGAAGAATAGAAAATTATTCTCCTTTCTAGCCATTTTGTATGTAAACTTGTCTTCTAATTATTTTTAATGAGGAGCTGAAGAAATACAAAGCCACGAGAAAAACCGCCAGGATGCAGAAAAGTCAAACACTTCACCTTGTGCTGGGCAGAAGGCTGGTTATGATGGACCCAAGAGAAAGGGGTAAGACACAGCCTTTCTGAGGGAATTTTTAATCTTTATTTCAGACACCTTTGAAATAAAGACTCCTTAGTTTTTTAAGTCTAATGTCATGTCAGTGACCCAGAGAAGGTCAGAGACTTGACAAAGGTTACATTCTCCTGAGGAAATGAAGTTTTAATTATGTTCGGTCTTAGGTGAATAAAGGTCCCCTCTGATCTGTAAGAGTCTTTCTTGTATTTGACATATCCAGTCATGTACCAAGAGGTTCCCATTGCTTGTCGGTAGAAGGTTTCATGGCAGGGCCAGTCTTGTCTATAAAGAGGTGATGACTGACTTTGTTGTAGAATGTCAACACCTCTCCCCCTATCTTGTGTGCTGATATATGAAATATCCAAATCAAAGACTTATTAGTTGGGCTGAAAACATTATATCCCCTGTTTAAAATGCAAGCTTCCTTAAGGGGAAAAATAACATTTGGCCACCTCAGCAACAATTCATAAAGTATATATATGTGTCAGGTACTGAGACTAGGAGTAGGAGGCACATCAGGAAGAAAGATTCAAGGAGGCACTGGAAAACTGGGGACAAGAGGGTTCCATCAAGGGAGAAAAGTGGCCCACAAAATATTGACTATAAGGATCAAAAGGCAAACTGCTGCTTCACAGCATTTTGCAGTCTTTATTTCTCAGGCAGCTGTTGGTTTGTTTTGTGGCTAAGGTGGTGAGAGTTCTAATATGCACCAAATCATCTTATGGTCCTTTCCAGGTAGCACTGCATTGTTTTCTCAGCAGAAATCAATGTGAGAGATTGCCAATGTTTGAGACTTTAAAAATCAGTTTTTTATTTTTTTAATTTTTTTTAGAATCTTGAACTGCAAGTAGGAATGAAACCTAAGTGTCCTCTAACTAAAACACTCATGATTACCATGTCTTCATTAATTAGCAGAGATGAATGGAAAAGATAGCTTAGAGTAAGCATACATCCGAGGTATTGATTCTTCCTACCATGTTGAATTCATCTGTCACTCCTCAGGATTCCCACAATGCCTTGTGCCAGTGCATCACTCCTTACATTGCACTCTGACAAACACCCGCCCCCCCCCAGCGTGCGCGCGCGCACGCGCGCGCACGCGCGCGCGCACACACACACACACACACACACACACACATACACACACACACAATTATAAGCTCCCTTAGTGCTGGGCCTATTACTTTTTTGCTTTTGTGCTTCAGCATGGTGCCTGGCTCGTCAAAAACAATCCAACAACTTGATTAAATAACTCAGATCCCACAAATGCTTCTAGGAGCTGTAGTTTGCAGACTCCAGTTTAGGCATCACTGTGTAGGTTACAGCAGAATGCTGGACTTGGAGCTTGGAGAAAATAAGTAACTCTCCAGCACAATGAGTTATATACACCCTGAATTGTTAAAAAATCATCATAGCACTGGACTGAGCCTTGCTGGAACTCAAAATTGGGATCTGATGCTTCTCAGTCTTCAAGGAATAGAAACACCTGGTTGGGGAGAAAAGGTACATATCTGAAAATTTAATATGTATAGAAGACGTTTAGGAAAATGTAAGATGATAATATGAGCTGCCTGGAAGCCTTTCTAATACAAGACAAGGTGTTAATTAACTACATGAGATGTCATAAGTCAGTAAATAAGTAAATATTAAATAAGTGGCTTAAGTAATCAATGTCAGGAAAGCACAGGGACCATCAGGAAAGACATCAAATTGTAAGTAGGACTTGATGAGGACTTTGAAAGATGGTTGGGGTCCAGGATAGCAAAAAGTGGGAGAGTGATCAAGATGGAGGAGACACTTTAAGTAGAAGTTCAGAGGTGGGGACATGTATAAGGTGGGTCTCAGAGCAGAATAGGTTGACATTATATTAAGTGCTATTCTCAATATGTAATTTTTATGCTATTCGAAAATGTAATTTTCCAGTTAGATTGAAGCTTCTGACACTTTGACAAGATGCTCTTCCAGTGGTCTTTGAAACAGAGATAACTTGGCAGATTCCATTAAGATTGTCCTAGTACCTTTGGATACATCACCTCCACCACCAAGGAAACTGTAGAATGTTGAGTAAATGAACTGGTCTCTCCCAGTGCTGTAACAAAAATAATATAGCTTTGGTTTTGCATTAAAGTACATTTGAAAACCCTCATGTTTGGGGCATTCAGTAGCCTGGATCATGACTTGAATCTTGGTTTCTGAAAGCTATTTTCGCTCAAGTTCTAAATAATTTAGTGAAATGCAATCAGATTTCATCCTATATGAGACACTTCATTGTTCAAACTTCGTTACCACAAGGAGAAATGTCATGGAATATATAAAGATGGTTCCCACCACATGGGTTTAGACATTCATTCCACAAAAATTGATAGGGTTCTAGTATTTGCCAGATATCACTCTATGCTCAGGGGACTTGGCCGGAAATAAGATCAGAGTTGCTGCTGTCATGGAGCTGCAGTCTAATAAGCTGCCACCTCAATTTGTCCCAGAGGACCATCTGAGCTCCCCTCTTTAGTAAAGTGAATTTAAGCTCTTTATTCTTAGCACTCCTGCAAACAGACTCAGCCCAGGTAGCGGTGAGTTTCCAAATTCAGTGGTCTTTTTCTTAGCAGGGGTGGAAGCCTGGCTTACCAGCAAGTGTTATGGCCTTGGCAGAATGTCATAACCTCTTTCACCACTACCCTTGGCACTATACTGTAGAGGCATGGGAACTCCCCACAACCTATCAGCCCCAAGGCGACTTTATTGAAGAATCACTTATTGTTGAAAGTACTAGAAATGGTATTCTTGAAATTATATTTTATTTAATTTATTTTTATTTAGTTCTGCATTTTCTTTTTCTTTTTCAATTTTTATTAATTTATTTTTGTTACAGATGTTTCTCCTTTTCTCCCCCAGACACCCTTCTCCTCATCCCGCCCCTCCACCCCTCCCCAGCATTGTTGTCTATGTCCATTGGTTATGCATACATGCCTATAAGTTCTTTGGTTCATCTCATCCATTCCCCCCGCCCCCCTTCTCTGAGGTTTCTCAGTCTGAACCATACTCCTTTCTATGTCTCTGGGTCTATTTCGTTCATCAGCCCACCTTGTTCATTATATTCCACAAATAAGTGAGATCATGTAGTATTTGTCTTTCTCTGATTGGCTTATTTCGCTTAGCATAATACTCTCGAGGTCCCTCCATGTCATCTTAAAGGATAAGAGATCTTTCTTTCTTACAGCTGCATAGTATTCCATTGTATATATGTACCACAGCTTTTTTATTCATTCATCTATTGCTGGACACTTGGGCTGCTTCCAAATCTTAGCGATTGTAAATAGTGCTGCTATGAACATAGGGGTACATAGATTCTTTCTGATTGGTGTTTCAGGCTTCTTAGAATATATTCCTAGAAGTGGGATCACTGGGTCAAATGGCAGATCAATTTTTAATGTTTTGAGGTAACACCACACTGTTTTCCATAGTGGCTGCACCTGTCTGAATTCCCACCAGCAGTGTACTAGAGTCCCCTTTTCTCGACACCCTTGCCAACACTTGTTGTTTGATGATTTTTTTTTTTATCCTCACCCAAGGACATTTTTCCATTTTTGTTCAGATAGAGTGGGAAGGAGAGAGAGGAAGAGAGAGAGAGAGAGAGAGAGAGAGAGAGAGAGAGAGAGAGACATCGACGTGAAAGGGACACATCGAGTGGCTGCCTCCCGCACGACCCAGCCAGGGCCAGGGCCAAACTGCAACCAAGGTATGTGCCCTCAGCGGGAACTGAACCCGGGCCTCTCTGGACCACAGGCCAACGCTCTAACCGCTGAGCCAAATCGGCCAGGCTGATGATTTGTTGATGACAGCCATTCTGGCAGGTGTGAGGTGATACCTCATTTTTGTTTTAATTTGCATCTCTCTGATGATTAGTGACGCTGAGCATTTCTTCACATGTGTCTTGGCCATTTGTATGTCCTTTTTGGAGAGGTGTCTCTTTAGGTCCTCTGCCCATTTTTTTAATTGGGTTCTTTGTCTTCCTTTTGTTGAGTTGTATGAGCACTATATATATTTTGGAAATTAACCCCTTATCTGATGTATCGTTGGCAATTATGCTCTCCCATATAGTGGATTCCCTTTCCATTTTGATGGTTGTTTCTTTTACAATGCTTTCTTTCTTACCTTTTAAATATATTTATTTATATATTTTCAGATTTCTTCTTAGCAAGTTCAGATCAGCAACCAGAGGAGAAATCATCGAAACTTCAAAAACTGAAAGTGGACGGAGCTACAGCTTGGACTTAGATAGCCAAAATTTTCGGCATTTAAAGTCAGCCCCCAGTTCAGACAGGTAAGACACATGTAGATTGGACAATGGTATAGCCTAAATATAAGGTTGATATATTTCCATCCAAAAAGTGCTTCTAGGTGCCTATGAAATATTACCTCTTGGAGAACCCTTAAAACAGTGTGAAAAGCCAGGAGGATATTTTTTAGTTAAAATGGAAAGCATTTACAATTCTTCTGGAATTACAGCTATTGAAATCGCCTGTGTTACGTGCAGGGACTAGACTTTATGTTTTGGGACTCAGGGCTGCATTTCAAATGGAGATGTACAAGGAAAATAAATTCTTTTAATTGATTTCTCCATATTTTTCTGTTTCACCTTCTGAAAAAGAAAGCTCTAAGTGTCATATACATTCCTTGTAGCTTTAAAGAATTTATTAACATCATTTGAACTGCCTTAGAGAATTTCCATAAATTCAACTTATTTCTAGTTCAACCTCCTCTAACTTGTCGTCAGTGGAGTCAAGTGAGAATCTCCTATATACAGAGCTATCACCTTGTCAAGCAAAGTAAAGAGAAATAGAAAGGATAGCCAAAAGCATAGTCATTTCATCTAGGGTTTGATTTTCTTTATCTTGCTGGGGCTTACTTTCACGATTAGTATATTTTCAAAAGCAGCGATGAGAAAAACTATCTACATTCATGTTTCTCTGCTTCTTCTAAATGTTAACTTCCTTTGACTTGCTTAGAGCTTCAGTAATTCTGCAAAGCCAAGAAGTAAAACCTCCTTACATTCTTCAAGTAGAATTACATTCTCCCTGTTACTCATTTTAGAATATAGAACAGCAAATCCCCTAGAGAAGACATTCTTTTGACTGTTGGGTCTATTTTTTTTTTTTTCATGGTGACTCGCCATACTTGTTTTTTTTCCTCCCTAAAGCATTTCTGCCAAGTAATGTCACTTATGTAAAACTGCACAGAAAAACATATGGAAGCATAAAATAAATAATTTATCCACTATCAAAAGATCACCACCATATTCAGTATTTTCTAAATTTTCAAGAATACAGATAATCTCATTTATAATAAAATTTAAACCATGGTTGCCTTTGTCCTTGAAATAGTTACCTTTGACTTCCCTTGGTGTAGTCCCATGTCCTGTCCCACAAAAAGTATATAAAAACCTCATTTTGTTCTTGATTGTTGAACACCTGACTCTCAGACATCAAAATTATTTGTAGATGATAAGCAAATAGTTTAGTGTTGTTATTTTTGCTCAGCCTCTCAGGGACACCATGGATGAGCCATCTTGACTTACACTTCAGGCTAGCATTTAAGAGGGCCATTATATTAATACATACAAAGAGAAAATATGGAGTTCCTTGCTCAAAAAACAAAAGTCTCCTCACTCAACAAACACAATTAGGTTATTCCAGTTTAAATTAACCTGTTTTACAGTCACTCAACAAGAATAAGGGGCATGTTCTCCAGTATCACAGCTCTTGGACAATTCTTGCAGAATCTGTCTGCCTGGATTTAATCCTGTGTCTTACCGACTGCTGGGTATAAATATCCATAAAGCTATAAAGCCATATGGACATGTTTCACCAAATATTGATGTATTGACCCAGGGGTTTCTTGTTTTTGTTGTAAACTGGAAGGAGGTCCCTAAGTAGACTTTATCTTTTAAATTGTAAATACCTGAAATGGTTTATAGATCACCAGAATATAGTAGTCAAGGGTGCTTTGGCTTAAGCATACCAAGAACAATGTTTTTCCATTAAGAAAGAGACTAAAGATGTTTGGAAGATGAGTAGAACAAAATGCTCTTTTACTTAGAACATGATGACTCATTAATAGACTGCCCCTGTGAGCTGAATTACATTATCCCCATACTATTCCTTAGAATGTTGGGGCATGAGGTGGCTCATCTTTTCTTAACTCCTATCACCTAAAGCTGTTAGCTCCCTTTGTTTGCTTGAAGCTCCAGTAATTCTGCAAAGCCAATAGTAAAACTGGCAGGCTTTCTTTTCTCCTTAGGTTCTATAAGCAGAATTGCATTCTTCCCTGTAATTCATTTTATTTATTTATTTATTTATTTATTTATTTATTTATTTATTTATTTAGCTATGGAATACCTAAAGAGAGTGTGAGATTGTAGTCTCTGGTCTACTACCTGACCTTAGCAATTACTTTCCCTTTCTCCTCTACAATGCATATTTCATCATGACTCATTGCTCTTTTCCTGAAGCAGTTTGGGCATTCTTTTTAAAAACACATAAAAAAAAATAAAATAAAAACACATCAAGCGCTGGCCGGTATGGCTCAGCAGTAAGAGTGTCGCCCGCGGACCAAAGAGTCCTGGGCTTGATTCCGGCCAAGGGCACGTACCTCGGTTTTGGTTCGTCCCCGGCCCCAGTTGGGGTTGTGAGGGTGGCAGCCAGTCGATGTGTCTCTCTCACATCGATGTTTCTCTCTCTCTCTCTCTTCCTCTCTCTCTCCCTTCAGCTCTATCTGAAGATTAATGTAAAAATATCCTCGGGTGAGGATTAAAAAAATAATAATAGTAAAAAATAAAATAAAAACTCACATCAAGAGATCTGATTTGATTCCTGGTCAGGGCACATGCCTGGGTTGCGGGCTTAATTCCCAGTAGGGGGCATGCAGGAGGCAGCTGATCGATGTTTCTCTCTCACATAGATGTTTCTATCTTTCTCTCTCTCCCTTCCTCCCTTCTTCTTTCTCTCTAAAAAAATCAATAAAAACATATTTACAAAATAATAATAAAAAGAAATAAAATGAAAACTCACATCATATTACAGTGGATATGATATTTTATCAGATGCCTGTTTAACTTTATTTCTTTTTAATTGTTTCAAAGCAGGGAAAGGAATGAATGGGTTAGGCAAGGCCCAGCAACCTCTCAGAAGAGCATGACAAGGGACTTGATACAACAGGCACAGAAGATTTTTTAAAAGAATATAAATGTAAACTACTGTTAATAAACAGAATGTTCTTCAAGGCACTCATTTCAAACCCCTTTTACCTTGTGGTGAGTTGTCGATGTGGTATGATTTGTGAGATATTTATCTTAAGTCATGCTCTCCCAGAAATGGACCCTCAGACTAGGAGTGATTTATTAATGAAATGATTCCAGGAGAAAACAGCAAGGGATAAAAGAAGCAGAATAAAGAAGGAGAAGAAGCTAAGCAACTCAGAGGTCTGAGTTTTAGGACTTAGCCTGATCCTTCCAGGGACTCCAGAGTGTAATTATTTCTCTGAATTTTTCCATTTTGAGGAGAGAAACCATTGTGCTCCTGTAACAGTCAGGCATTGGGTACGAATTCCCTTAGATAGAGTTTACAAATTTAGCAAATAAAAATACAGAATGCCCTGGTAAATTTAAATTTCAGATAAACAACTTTTGTTTTCAAGTATGTCCAATGAAATACTATTTTCACTCATATACAATATGAATATTAGTATATTTTATCCTAAAAGTTATTTATTGTTTATATGAAATTCAAATTTATATGAGTTCTGTGTTTTACCTGACAACTCTACTATGAGGATTGGCAGACACACTCCAAACCATTTCTAGGCTTCTAGCCCTAATGCTAAAGGGAAGAGCTCAAGGTCACAGGTGAAAACTATAAGCAGAAAAGCACCCAGAAGCCAGGAATGAACACACAGAGCTGTCTAAGGGGTCTAAGGTGATCTGGGTGCGATGTCAACAATGTCCACTAAAAAACATAAAGGAAAAATGGAACTGAATTTAAAATTCACTCTGTTCAGTAAAAAATGAAGGATGGTGCTTTTTCAGCAGCATTTCTATCATGACATTGGATGAGGTGGTAAGCATTTTACCATGGCACCTCTGCATTCTCATAACCAACTGGTTTCTCATCCTTCCTCTTCCTCCCCCACCCAAACATATACCAACATATAGTTTTATCAAAATATTTTTCACTGCTCTCCAGGAGGTTTTGGACTGACTGTCATAGTCTCTGGAAAACTTCACAAGATGTTTTGATTGGCTCTGATCCAAAAGCAGAGACCAGACTATTTAAGCTAGCCCTAAGCTAGTCCTCACCTGCATTCCCAGCATGAACCGTTGCGTGCACACTCACTCTGGCACACACTCTTGCAAGTGCATGCATATGTGCTTACTTTCTTGCTGGCACGCACACTCTCCCATACGCCTGCTCTCTTGAACTATCTCTCTCTCTCTCTCTCTCTCTCTCTCTCTCTCTCTCTCTCTCTCTCCAGTAAATAAGTCTTGTTTGGTACTTTCATGACTAAGAAAATCATTCTTTCCTCATATTATTTTGGAAAAATGAGTTTATAAAACCCATTCCATCAATATATGATCAAACCTTTTTTTCATTAGAAGTAAAATTATTTTTCTGTCCTAAATGTAATTTTCATTGACATCTTTGCAGTTAAGATGCCAATTAAGCATCACCCTTTTACTAGTAATTTGAATATAGCAAAGTGAGAGCATTCTAGCTCTGAGTCAGGACCACATCTACAAAGTTAATACTGATTTGTTTTGTGTATAGATTAAAAAAAAACACACAACTATATAGCTAGTTGCTAATGAATTTAACAAAGTCCTTTCCTTACTAGGCTTTAGAAATTGTTCAAATTTATAGCACATCTCTGTTTGTGAATTTTATTCCATAATTCTAGCTGTGGTAATTAAAGGCTGTAAGGATTGTCCTCCAAAGTAAAATCACTTTCACCTCATTCCTGTGCCTTTGCTTCATTTGTCTGGTGCTAATTCATCTTTCTATCTATTTTAACCTACTTTGGGTGAACTCAACCCTCCTTAATAGCAGTAAGGGGTGGGGAATCAAAGCTACAAGCTGTCACAAATGCTAGCAGCCTAAAGCAATTCACAAAGCCATGGTGTCCTAGAGTAGTAAATCTTACTTCCATGAAGTGATGAATGTGTGATAGAACAGGTGAGGAAATGTGGATTCATAAGAGTATTAAACTTACTGTAACCATATTAGTGGGAATTACATGAGGTCTGGGGTTGCCAAATAATTCTTCAGTTAGAAACTTCTATTTATAACTCAGAACTCATCCTTTACCTACCATACACACCCGTCTTGATTTGGGATCCCCTAGAAGCAAACTCTGAAATAAGGATTCAAGAGCAAGTAATTTATTTAGGATGTGGTCTTGGAAAACACAGATAGGAGAGTAGAGAAGTGAGCCAGGAAAGGGATGGAAGCTAAGTAGAGCATGTCATTAAGCCAGTTACCACTGTGGGCAACTCGAGCTCAACCTCAGTGAATAACTGAAGGAAACAGTGTAGAACACACCTCAGGGTTATCCAGTCAAGAAAGCAGGAATCTGGCATATTTATAAACCATTGCCCTATTCGGCACTGATTGAGGGCTGATTCTGGGACACTAACTCCCTGTCTCTTCTGACTAGTTCTGTGCACAGGAGCTCCATGCTCTTGTGATCTGAACAAGTCCTCAGGCATGGAGTTGTAAGTGTTACCAGTAAACAGTATTCTGTGGGCAGAGGTGAATACTGAGGGGAAGGGGTGAGGCACCGATGTCAACTACAACATCCCACCAAAACTTCTCTCAGACCTCCTCTAAAGGTGTAGTTTGTCACACCAACAGTTGCTCAGCCCCTGATTTATGTTTACTTTATATACATCAGATTTTCCTTACTATAATGTCAATAATGTGTGGAGGTTTGAAGACTTGGTAGTTTAGCCAGACCCTTGATGCTATAATTTGGTTGAACTTCAACTGGATTTTTTTTCTTGCAGTAACTTTTATTGTATAATTTATATTCAGTGTAATTATAGATCTTAAGTATGCAATTCAATGCATTTTGACAAGAGATTACACTCATATAACCCACAGTTGTATCAAGATTTAGAACATTTTCATTGCTCCAGAAGGTCCATCATGCTTCCCATCATCCACACCCCACCCCACCCCACAGGAATCACTTTATGACTCTTTAACAATAGGTTAGTGTGCCTGTTTTAAAGCTTCATATAACCCTGGCCAGTTTGACTCAGCTGTTAGAGTATCAGCCAGAGGACCAAAGAGTGCAAGGTTTGATTCTGGTCAAGGGCACGTCCCTTGATTGTGGTTCGGTCCCCAGCCCTGGTCGGGGTCTTGCAGGAGGCAACACTCGATGTGTCTCTCTCACGTCGATACTTCTCTCTCTCTCTCTCTCTCTCTCTCTCTCTCTCTCTCAATCTCTCTCTCTCTCTCCCCTCCCTCTCACTCTATCTGAAGATAAATGGAAAAATACCCTTGGGTGAGGATTTTTTTTAAAAAGCTTCAGCTCGGCTGGTGTGGCTCAGTGGTTGAGCGTAGACCCATGCACCAGAAGGTCACCGGTTTGATTTCCAGTCAGGGCACATGCCCAGGTTGTGGGCCAAATCCCCAGTGGGGGCATGCAGGAGGCGGCCAATTGATGTTCTCTCTCTCCCTCTCCCTTCCTCTCTCTAAAATCAATAAAGAGAAAACAATTTTTTAAAAAGCTTCATATAAATGGACTCATATAATATGTGATCTTTTGTGTCTGGCTTCTTTTTTTTTTAAATATGAATGAGCAATTAATAGGGATATTCTCAGGGAGATCTTCCCAACCTTATCTACTATTCTGATCCAGCCCTCTAATTGTGAAGCAATGTATCAACTGTGCATCATAGTTCACTCTTTTGTTTTCTGGTTTATTTTTATTTTTATTTATTTTTTTTATTAATTTATTTTTGTTACAGGTGTTTCTCCTTTTTTGCCCATTGACACCCTCCTCCCCATCCCCCCCACCCTGTCCCCGGCTTTGTTGTCCATGTCCATCGGTTATGCGTACATGCATATAAGTTCTGTGGTTTATCTCTTCCCTCCCCCCCACCCCCTCTTCCGAGGGTTGTCAGTCTGTACCCTACATCCACGTCTCTGGGTCTACCCTGTTCCTCAGACTGTTATGTTCATTATATTCCACAAATAAGTGAGATCATGTGATATTTGTCTTTCTCGGCTTGGCTTGTTTCACCTAGGATAATACTCTCCAGGTCCCTCCATGTCATCTTAAAGGATAAGAGATCTTTCTTTCTTACAGCTGCATAGTACTCCATTGTGTATATGTACCACAGCTTTTCTATCCACTCATCTACTGATGGACCCTTGGGCTGTTTCCAGATCTTAGCTATCATAAACTGTGCTGCTATGAACATGGGGGTACATATATTATTTCTGATTGGTGTTTCAGGCTTCTTAGGGTATATTCCTAGAAGTGGGATCACTGGGTCAAATGGCAATTCAATTTTTAATTTTTTGAGGTAACACCATATTGTTTTCCATAGTTGCTGCACCAGTCTGCATTCCCACCAGCAGTGTACTAGAGTCCCCTTTTCTCCACACCCTTGCCAGGACTTGTTGTTTGATGATTTGTTGATGGTGGCCATTCTGACAGGTGTGAGGTGATACCTAATTGTTGTTTTAATTTGCATCTCTCTGATGATTAGTGATGTTGAGCATTTCTTCATTTGTCTCTTAGCCCTTTGTATGTCCTGTTTGGAGATGTGTCTATTTAGTTCCTCTGTCCATTTTTTAATTGGGTTCTTTGTCTTCCTTTTGTTGAGTTGTATGAGCACTCTATATATTTTGGAAATTAACCCCTTATCTGATGTATCATTGGCAATTATGCTCTCCCATACAGTAGGTTCCCTTTCCGTTTTCATGGTTGTTTCTTTTGCTGTGCAGAAGCTTTTTAGTTTGATGTAGTCCCACGTGTTCATTTATTTTTATTTTTTTATTAAATGTATTAGGATGACATTGGTTAATAAGACCTTATAGGTTTCAAGTGTACATGTCTATCATACAAAATCTGTATATCGCACTGTGTGCCCACCACCCAAAGTCAAACCATCTTCCATCACCATATATTAGGCCACCTCCAACACCCACCACTCTACCATGTTGCAACAACATGGATTTTTAACTTGTCTCATTCTTGTGGGCAAATGATTGTAAGCTTGAAGCCTCCTCCTTGCTATCTCATTTGTTTCTCCAACTGTTTCCCAAAGATTCACTGCCTTAGCATGCTATATTCTGGTGCATGGGTCTATGCTCAACCACTGAGCCACACCAGCCGAGCTGAAGCTTTTTAAAAAACTAAATTGAACACATTTCCTTCCTCTAATATAATAAATTTCTTTTACTCACTGTTGCCTAAAGTTTATTATGTGATGTGTTACATTCTCAGGTTAGCTGAGACACAGTAATGGTCTTTCTTCTTCTTCAAATCACTGAGTAGTAGAGATATGTGACTTGTTCACCTATGCATTTTATTTTACAAATAAATTCAACACACAGTTCTGCCAACATTATTGACCTAGTGGTAAATGTGAAAGTTCTTAGACAATGATGTTGTTCCTCCTCTTCATGAACTTCCAATTTGGTAGGGAAGATTGGGATAACTGAATAAAAAAATTTCAAGACAATATGGTATCATGACGAGATGTTCTGTGTGCTCTGGGAAAACCAAAATATCCATTTATCCTTCCAGAGAATTCAGGGAAGCTTTATAAAGATGACCCCTAAGCAATTTCAAGGGATGAGGATGTGGCCAGGTGAAGAAAGGTAAGAATAACATTATAGACAGAGGACACAGAAAGTGAAAAGGGAAAGAGGCATAGTACAAACTTGCATGTGCTGGAAAATGCACCATTCGGGATTTTTAGAGAGTAGTAATTGAAGTGTGTTATACAAGAGATGAGATGGAGACCCAAGTTGCGTCAGGATGTGGATTGTTTTGGAGAACTTGATTTTTTTTTTTTTTTTTTTTTTTTGTTTTATAAGCATCATAGCATCCCAGGTAGGACAAAAGTTTGGGTTAATGGCTGCAGTGTGGGTTAATGGCTCAAATCTGACTACTGAATACAAAGTAAGTTATTGTTCCATTTAGTTACTGAAAGCTAAATTCTGCTAAACACTTGCTTTCCTTGGTGTCTGTAGATGAAGCCAATTGGCTTTTTTCTAGCTCCTGCCTTCTAGCCCATGCAAGGTTTATCATGACTTCTGGCCTCTCTTCCAACTGGCTTCCAGCCATTATTTAGAAACAAGATATGAGATCAGGATCTTCTTGTGATGGTGAAAGACCAAAATATTATCAGAGTGAGAATTCTAGATGTTCTTAACTTCTTTTTCTTCATATAGTTAGAGTCCCTCTTTCATGGTGATTTTGTCCTCCATTTTATTTACTTATTTTTATTTTTTTATTGTTGAAAGTATTACAGATGTCTTCTTTTTTCCCCATTGACCCCTCCCTGCTCCCACTCCCCTCTTGCTTTCCCCAACCTAATGTCCTTATCGATTGGTTGTGCATATGTGCATATAAGTTCTTTGGTTTATCTCTTCCCACCCCTCCCACACCACATCCCTCTGAGGTTTGTCAGTCTGTTCCCTACTTCTATGTCTCTAGGTCTGTTTTGTTCATCAGCTTATTTCGTTCATTATATTCCACAAATAAGTGAGATCATGTGATTCTTGTCTTTCTCTGACTGGCTTATTTTGCTTAGCATAATACTCTCCAGGTCCCTCCATGTCGTCTCAAAGGGTAAGAGATTCTAATTTGCTGATCAAATCATCGGCTTCCTCTAATCTGCTGGTTATTTCTTCCCATGTGTTCTTTATTTCTGCTATGTCATTCTTCATTTCCGCTTGGTTGTTTTTCATTTCCAGTTGATTTATTTTTATTGTTTCTATATCTTTACTCATGCTGTTGACCTTCCTCATAATCATTACTCTGACCTCTACATCTGATAATTTGATTGTCTCCATTTCATTTATTCCTTCCTCTGTAGAATTCTCTTGTTTTTTTCATTTGGGATTTGTTTCTTTGTTTCACCATTTTGGCTGTCTCATCAGGGTTCGGAGCCTGCCAAAATTTCCCTGTGAGTATCAATGTTCTGCTGATTGTGGCTCCCTCTGCTGGATTTGTATGAGAATGGAAGGGACCACACTGAACACCAATGTCTAGTCTTACTTTCCTGGGTAGTCTCAGGCCAGGCAAAAATTCAATTATCCCCAAGCCTTTGCTTGTAGGCTATTAGTCTCAGTTACTTAATGAGCCTCAGGTTGTAGCTCTCAGCTGAATGAAAAGTTCTCCAATGAGCAGGGTAAGAGGATTTCCAGTGGATGGAGCAATTGCTTTTCCCTGGGCTAAAGCTGCTTTGAGAAGAAAATGGTTTCTGCAGCATTGGTTAATGACTCAGCATTGGGGCCCAGGCAGCCACCTTCTCAGCTCTGACCCCAGAACCTTGAAACCCAATGACCAATGACCACAAGCCGAACCTAAAGGTCAGTGTACCCAGACACTCATCTTTGCCTGCAAGCTGGCTGGTAGTCTCTGGCAGTTAATGAGCCTCAGGTTGTACTTCCCCTGGCAAGGTGGGGTTAATTTCCCAGGAGAGGAGCAGTTGGTTCCCACCCCCCACCCTGGGCTATAGCTGCTTTGATGAGAGCACTCTGAGGAGAATGGTTCCTGCAGTGTGGGTTAATGGCTCATTGCAGGGAACCAGGCCTCAGCCTTCACAGCTCAGTCCCCAGAGCCACAAACCCAACAACTGAGAGCCAGGTCCAAGGCTCAAAGCCTTCAGAGGCTCTTCTCAGCCTACTAGGTGGCAAGTAGTCTCTGGCTGTTAATGAGCCTCAGGTTGTACTTCTGGCTGGTTGGTGTTAAATTCCCAAGGAGGGGGGGCAGTTGCTTCTCTCCTAGGCTAAAGCTGCTCTGGTGGGAATGGGTTTCCTGAGGAAGAGGGCTACTGCCTTTGAGGGGAGTGACCCAGCATAGAGCTCCTGATAACCTACCTCCCAGCTCTCTCCCCAGAGCCACAAACCCCCAACTCTCTTCATACAGTTCCAGTCCAGTCCACCCTCCCTCTGCTGGAGCCCAACATGAGTGGCTGTAGCTGTAATTTAGTGCACTGGCCCTTCAGGAAGTGCCAGTGTTCCCTGTGCCTCTCTCTTCTGCACAAAACCTCTGATCTGGTGATTTTTCTCAGCCAGGTGTTATGAGGGCACCTTTCCCTGTTCCACCACTCTGTGTGGGGGAGCTGGCTTGGGGATTTAACTTCTCCCCAAGGGAACTGCTCAGAGGAAACTGCTCACAGCTAAGACAGCCCTCAGCTGCTGCCCGTGAGCACCCAGCCAGCCCTTTTACACCTCCGCAGCTCCTACCAATCTTGATTTGGGGTCCTCTTTATGTCCCTGGCTATTAGGGTTCTCTCCAGCTGCTCTTTAATTGGTTTTTCCTGATGACTTGTCTTTATTTTAGTTGTAATTCCAGTTTGGTCCTGGGAGACCGTCTGTGTAGCTTCCATTCACTCCACCACCATTTTCCCTCTATTATATCCCCTATTTTAGAGTCTTTAAGTAAACAGATCCTTTAAGGAAATCCTAAGTATTTTTAAACCAAACACACACACACACACACACACACACACACACACACACACACACACCAAACCAGTCTTTGTTTTAGTAAATCAAATTGGAGAGGTGCTTTAGTCCTTTCTCCAAAAAGGAAAAGGAAGGAAACATACATGTAATTAAGCCACAGAAATCCAGTGGCTTCAGAGGAAACTGCAGCTGGAGCTGCCAGATGAATTTCTGCTTCTTCTTCATTTCTCTACTTCCCTAATTCTGCATTCAAGAGCTCCCATGATAGTTCACCTGTGCCTAAGTATAACATACATATATACACATATACATACACACACATATATTCTCATGCATCCAATACCTGAAAATCTTTTGGGATGTGTTGACCTCTCCAAAGAGTTTGTTTTTTTTATTTGTTTATTTATGTATTTATGTATTTATTTATTTATTTTTATTTATTTATTTTTTTGTTCAGATAGAGTGGGAGGGAGAGAGAGGAAGAGAGAGAGAGAGAGAAACATCGACGTGAAAGGGACACATCGAGTGGCTGCCACCCGCATGACCAACCAGGGCCGGGGACAAACTGCAACCGAGGTACATGCCCCCAGCGGGAACCGAACCCGGGTCTCTCCGGACCGCAGGCCGACGCTCTAACTGCTGAGCCAAACCGGCCAGGGCTATTTATGCATTTATTTATTTATTTTTGTTAATCCTCACCTGAGTACATTTTTCATTGGTTTTTAGATAGAGTGGAAAGGGGATAGGGAGAGAGAGAGAAACATCAATGTGAGAGAGAAACATCAATTGGTTGTCTCCTACATAACCCCCACCAGGGCCAGGGATCAAACCTGCAACTGAGGCACGTGCCCTTGACCAGGAAGCAAACCCATGACCCTTCTGTCTGCAGGCTGACGCTCTAACTGCTGAGCCAAACTGGCCAGGGCAAGAGTATGTTTCTTTTAAATTTAGAAACCCATACTTGTGTGATTAGTCTCAGATATAGCCTGAACATTTTTAAAATCTCTCCCTGTGTTTCTGATGTGCAGCCAAGGGTGACAAAGACATAGCATTTTGGGATCACCAATGAGTGGAAGGTTGAGCTATGTTAAACTTTTTTTCCCATTTCTTTCTCATCTTTAACATCTTTTTTCCCATTTTATAGGCTTGCCTCATTTTCTAACTACAACCTCCATTGTTCATCTTTCTTACATATTCATTTCAGGTCTGAAATAATTAAAGAAGTTAGGAAAGCTCATAAACCACAGGAAGAATACCATGCAATCTCTGTTATGCTACACACTAGCCTCATTGTCCCAGTGAGTATTAGTATCTCTCAGGTTAATGCTGCCTTTTTCTGATCTTTATTAGGGGAGCACCCATTTAACTATTTAGCCACAGGTTCAACATTGTCAGTTCATTCTGGGGAGGTTGGATCCTGGAATGTTCTTTCCAGACTATAACTCCTGGGAAATCTTTATGTAAACTACAAGGCAACTCATTAAATTATAGTCTCTGTCCCCTATCCTTGGATCCTTTTTCTAGAAATGGATATATCGAGGAAGACGTTATTGAGGTTTTGAACCAGCATAAAATTAGAGATAAAACGAAAGGCTTTTAAAGTATATTTCATAAGCTAAAGTGAATGAGACTATTTCCTACTCTTGGAAGTGTGTCTTTCAAGTAACCCAGAATATCTAAGCTCCCAAGACAATGTCATATCCCCACAGTTTGGGTCCTATTAGAACAAAATAAATGCATCTCTTTCATGCCAGTTATTTCTTAAGCAAAATTTAACTTCAATTTTTGTTGGCACTGATTTCTAATATTTCTAATTTAAATATCAATAGCATGATATCTGAATCACCAATAGCTCATTGAACTGTAAACTTCTGTAATTTAGACTTGATGAAACTTTTACCCATTTCCTATTTAAGTGGAGAAGAATTGCGTATTTTATATTTTACAAAACATCTAAAAGAGTTGCCACCCAAATATTTATGATATTTTGTCCTATTACATAAAATATTTTTTAGTTTAATCAACTGAAACAGCCAACTCAGAGGAAAATAATTTTGAAGACCTCAGAGTAAATGTCAGGGGCAAATGTGAAAGTATATGTTATTTTTGAGATCATGCTTCTGGCAACAATAGTTTCCAGTAGCTGACTTAGCAATCACAAGAATTTTTTTCCTTATTACAGGATAGCCTTTTGAATGTCATTATCATAATTAATCAACTTCTTCCAGAGCTTCTACATTAGTAGATCTTTTGATTCTGGTAAGGCTAATCTATAATGGAGACTTTTCCAAACCAGCTTGGATTAGGGAGAATGCTCAGCACAAACAGAAGTGTAAATGTCCACATGCATCCCATTGGATCATAACTTCTTAACTCATTTCTGCAAGATCCACTCCTAGCCTTTTTTTTTTTTTCCAAAGGAGATTTTACCTAAAATAGTAGGCTGAGAGATTTTTTGAGGTAATATTGTTTTGAGACTAGAGACCTATAGTCACAGCACAGCATTACTGGGTAGGTCTCTAAGTCCCTTCTAAATGGGACTTCTGAGATGAGCAGAATCATCTGAAGTGGTACGAATATGGTTAACTGTTGTCAAATGCATAAATGTAGTACCTGAGATTGGAGGGCTCAGGAAAGTCACCAAGGAACTTAGAACTAATTTAATCTGTTTAATCACAAAATTTTATTCTCTTGTTGTCTGAATCAAAAGCCACAGTCTTAGACCCCTCCCGAGCAGAGTACATAGTATTATAATTTATTCAGAGTTCCATCTCTAGAAAGACAAAGCTGAGATTGTTTTTATGTAGTAACAAAGGAATTCCACCAGAGAATTTTCATAGTTCATTTAATCAAATTCCAAGAAACTAAACCCTAGCTCTCTGATTTTTTTATCTTCTTGATAGCTCACTCTATCAGTGTAGAGCCTAAATGGTTGTAACAAGTTGATCTTGGTGAAATGATGAGCAAACAGTATGAGAAACTAGAAGAACACAGGCTTTAGGCAGAATATTCTCAGTTTTTATTCTGACTTTGTCATGTATTAACTGTGTGACAGTGTGGTGGTGGTGTGGTGTGTGTGTATGCATGTGTGTGTGTGCACATGTGTGTGCACATGTGTGTGCACACATGCACACATGGAATAATTGTTTAGTCTCTCCAACACTTAGTTTCTTCATCTTTAAAATAGGAACATTAATACCTTATTAAAACAGAGATGTTGGTGAATGAAAAGTATCTAACCTTAGAAAACACTTAGTAAGTGCAGCCACTATTTGCATAATTATCGAGCGTGGTGGTGGCTGGTAGTATTAGTCAGGACATATTTGATTTTGGTAGCTTCTCTTGTGCACAGCCTTGAAAAAATTTATGAGCTATGGTTGACAGCTCTGATGGTTACTGCTGATTCTTTCTTCTGCCAGATTTATCTTCCAGTAATAACACATGCAGTCAGACATTTTTTTAAAAACCACCTTTCTTTTATTCCTGTCTCTCTTGTGATTGGCTCAAATGTAAGCCCTAATCACTATCACTGCTGTGCTTTTACAATAAGATATTTATTATTATAGGTGCACTTATAAATTATTAAAATAGTAACTGAAAGAGTGAAATACAAAAAGGGCTTATATTTTACCACAGCATATTTTGTGCTCACTGAGGGTAAAAAATAAAATAAGAACAAACACTCTCTTCAACTCTAATTTGTGAAAACTTATATTTACTTATGAATCTCCATTTAATGAGAAATTTTGTGATTGCCTTAAGGCAGGAACTATTTTTTCATTTATCATTATTGCATGGAATTGCATCACTTTTAACAAACATGAAAGTGAATCAAGCCCATTTACCAAATGTCATTATTTTCATACCACATTTATTAAATGTGCACCATGAGTCAGTCACTAAACACAGAAATAAAATATAATTTCCAATCTTTGATTAAACATGTACTGGGTGCCTCCTTTGCAACAAGGCACTATGAAGGTACTGGAGATATTATGATAAATACATCATGAACTCTTTCCCCAAGAAGTTGCCAGTTGAAAGAGGCACTCAGGCCCACATATGTGAATCAATTAGGGGGCCATACTAGACATTGTGTAGTGAAGTGCTACATAGTTCGGCAAAGACTGTAAGTCAATAGGAATTGAGTAGAGCAGAGGTTGACAAGGCCTGAGATTGACAGGAAAGGTCTGGTGAGGGAGGCTGGATTTCACATGAGCCTTGAAAGATGGGCAAGATTTGTATGAACAGGGAGAGACAAATAGGGCATTTCAGGTGGGGAGGACATGAGCAAAAGCCTTAGAATTGGAAGCATAACCATGAGCATAGTGAGTTGACAGGATAATAAGGAACCTAGACTGGCTGGGAGAATGCTGGTGAATAGTGGGAAATATAGTTGGAACAGTAGGGTGGAGCTCAATGATAAAGACTCTAGAGTCAGACAAATAGGGTTGAACCTAAGTGAGCCCCTGAAGGTCTTTGAGGAAGGGGGTGCCATGATAGTTTATGACCAATTCCAGTGTGGCTCTGGTGTATTTCATGTGGTTCACTTGTCATCATTATTCTTTTGTAAGCTTTTCCCTGACATTGTCTTTGGTTGCTGCTCTGTTCCCATGTTAATTCAGAATATTCTTTCTCATTTAGAGGAAGCACTGGTTCATCAGATCTTAATGACCAGGAAGTTGGTCCTGGGACCCCGAAGAACAGCCAGAGCAGTGGTATGACCCCAGTCACTCAGAGGTCACCAGCCCCAAGCATACACAGCGTGACCTCAGTCAGCAGTAGAGTAAGTACACAACTATGAAGGAACATCAGGCTTCTGGGATTTGACTTCACCACCAAGGCATGACTGAGTTTCAGCTCTCTATCTCAGTGCACGTTGTTTACAATGAAGCTTCTTTATGAGGACTGAACCTCTTGCATCCTTAGCTCCCTGCAGGAAACCTACAGTAAGAAGGAAAAGGAAGAAACAGATTCAAAGGTGGAATATGTATGATGGGGTTTTAAATGGCTATATGGTTTAAACAAAATATAAATAAATTTTAGAAGTCTTTGATTTTGATCCTCTGTGCTACTTCTCAAGATGTTGACTGCACTAAAATTTTTCCAAACTGATTGAAATCAGGAAAAGTAGAATCTTGAAATACTTCTACCTCTGTTTTCTATATATCTGTTAAAATAAGGGGTCAATGCATAATGAAGACTTAAATTGTATAATATATGTGTATATAATATATATTATATATAATACGAAAACTGTTCTTTTGAATGAATGAGCATCTACCAGATTTTTTTTTTAAGCAGGAAACCATATATATACAAACTATAGTTTTTTGAGTCAGCCAATGTTTAATGAGGGCCTGCTATATGTGAGTCCTGGTCACCAAAAGACTTGAAGGAAGTGAAGGAATTAGCCATGCAGGAGTCTGGGGCAAATAATTCCTCCAGGCGGGAACACCACTGATATTCAGCAGGTACATTAACAAATGGCTATTCCAATTACTTATGGTCAGCCTCCTTAAAAAATCAGTGTCTTTGCTCAATCAGTATCTAAAGTATTTTTTTAAATATTTTTTACTTTATTGATTTTAGAGAGAGAGGGAAAGAGAGAGAAACATCGATGAGAGAGAACATCGAATGGCCTCCTCCTGCATGCCCCCCACTGGGGATTAGGCCCACAACCTGGGCATGTGCCCTGACTGGGAATTGAACCAGTGACCTCTTGGTGCATGGGTCGACGCTCAACCACTGAGCCACACCGGCTGGGCTATCTAAAGTATTTTTAATGCCATTGGAGGAACAACCAGTGCAAAGATTCTGAGGTGTGAGCATGCCTGGTATGTTCAAGGAAGAGCAAGACAGGCTGTATGGCTATTGTTAGTGAATGAAGGAAAGAGTACTAGGAAATGAGTTCAAAGAGGTAATAGGCCATATGGGACCTTGTAGATCACAGAATGTACTTTGGCATTTACTCTGGATAAGATGGGGGTAGTTGGAGGGTTTGAGCAGAAGAGTGACATGATCTGGCTTCTGTTTACACAAGATCTGGAGCTGTGTAGGAGAACAAGAGTAGAAGCCAGGAGGCTATGGCAGAGACTGGGTTTCAGAACAGGAAGATAGAAGTGGAGGTTGTGAGCAATCAAATTCTACAGGTCTTTTTTAAGGAAGAGCCAAAAAGCATTCAGACAAATTGAATAATAATAATAGATATATTTAAATATGTGTAGTCTAAATTGTATTTGCTAATAAGATAAAAGGCATATTTGACACCTCTTAAATATTTATATTAAGGTCAATAAGCAGTACTATTCAATAGCCAGAAAAATATATGGATAGTTGATAATTACACTCATTTCTTTGGCCACCTAACAAGGAATGATACTCAAAATATTTAGCAACTGGTATGGCAGGAAAACTGAATAACCAGAGCAGATACTGGCACAGGTCTGGGGAAGTATCTTGGGGGCCCTTATACTCCATACATTACCTGGATTATGGGGAAAACTGGGGTTGTGGAGGAGAAGGAGCACAGAGCAGGGGGGATAGACTGGGAGTAGTACTGTTTACAACTAAGAAGTCTTTTTAAAATTTTAACAGCTGGACAGTGGTATCAGTAGGCAGCAGGAGACTTTCAGTTGAATAACCAGTAAGTTAGTCATATTTGTTCTCAAAACAAGGATTATCTTCTTTAGTACCGTTTTTTGAGGGAAAAAATCACCCTTGTCATGGGCTAATACCCTCAAAACTAACAGCCTCTACATGAATATTTTTTTAAACAACATATAGATTTTCCCAACAGAAATTTCCTGGAACTGGGTTGAATATATGTACATATATTTAGGCAGTTGCCTGTGTTGATCTAACTCTTGCATTCTAGCTGATCTAGCTAGTCTTTTCCACGAGAGACAAAGAGAAATATTTTCTGTTAAATAAATGTAAGACATAACAGTACTTTAAGAAGTACATTTGCTCTTCCATGATGAAGGGAAGAAGTATACAAAGTGAGATGACAATCAAGGTAACAACTTCTCAATTTGTCCCATTTCTCAGCATCTCTTTGTTTTAATGTTTTTTTTGTTGTTGTTTGTTTTTTTGTTTTTTCTGCTTTAGCATGTGAGAAGTAAGTTTTTTAAGTGGAGAACTCTTAGAACATCAAAGTCTCTACCTGTCCTCTGCTATAATGTAACTTGTTAATTTTAGGTTTCACATCCTGAATCTCCAGGGTATGTATTGCACGTTAATGACTATACAATATTAATTGGCAAATTAGTGTTCAATAGCAATGATACTCACAGAGTGCCAATTGGAAAAGTTCCTGTCAACATAATTGCCACTAAGGAAGTTGGTCTTGCTTCATTGGAGGACTCTATGTGCGAACAATGTTTTGAAGAGGGGTTAAAAACTGGCCTAAATTAATCTATCTGTTTGACCTCTGACAGTCTTATGACAAACCTCGGTGGTCTATGACAATTAATTAGGAGCTATATTCTTCCTGCTACAGGGAGTAAGTATTAAAAAACATTAAAGACCAAAAACAGTTTATATTGAAGGTGCACTGATTAGCATACTAAGCAAGTGAGAGCCACATCTCTGGAGTGAGTTCATCAAAGTTTCCCTCGGTGTCTAAGGTATGGGCTAAATATAGGGCAACAAGGAGGCAATTCCTTCTTATAGGAGTTTTAAAAGCATTTTTTATTGTTCATGGAAAGATTAATTAAATTTGTTCTTTAGATCTGATCATTATCACACCATGGTATTATTTCCATGGACATTTAAACTTGACCCAGTTACTAAAAAGTTCAAAATTAGTTTCTTGATGCTTAAGCAAAGTTGGAGTGATGCAATAGCCAAGCCCCTGTGGGCCCAGGGAAATTTGGGACAGAGTTTTTCTTTATTATATGTTACAATGAAAGCAAGTCTCAGACTGAATTCTGCCACATACACAAGCATTTATTAGTAAGTAGGCATCTAAAAATCACCTATTCCTGTAAATTGGGAAGGTCCCTATTCTTTTATGAACTTTGATAAGCACCTTTTATGAAAGTTTCATTTCAATAACAATGTAACCAGCCATGTTCTGATCATCCAGCCTGCTAAAGGAAAAGGTGGCATTGTCTTCTGTTAAATGCGTGTGGAGGAGGTAAGGGGTAGTTGAGGAGAGAGAGTGTTGAAAGGGGTAAAAGCATAGGACCAGAGTTCTAAGCCTACTCTGAGGGTACTGCTCTGCATGTATGAAGCTTGCCAGATTCTTATACATAGTTCATGTAAGTTAGAGGTACCTGTATCATCTTTCTTGCTAACCATATAGTAGAATGCTCCCTAATTTTGTGAATGAAAAATGATTTCTAATGACTTTCATGCTAATTAGTAAACCTCTTGGTATAGATTTTAGAGAGTAATTATTGGTAGTAAGTTTTAGAGTTATATGGGCTCTGATGAGGGTCCTCCAAATATCAACTTTCTCTTAAAGAATACACACTCAAATGTGGTTATACTGAAGTATATTTCTATGGAAGGATTTTAAAGTAAATTACTGTCAGTATAATGTGTTATATATATATTTTTTACTTTGTGAGAAGGAGCATGGTTTTGAAAATTCGTTGGATTTGGCTGCCATTGAAGGCACCTCTGAAGACTTCACAAAGAATCATCGCAGAAACACTTCTGGTACACCTTCGATAGCAGTGTCCCGGGCCTCCCTCTCCTCAGGTGGGTATTTACAATATGACTACTCTGTTGAACAAAATGACTAAGCCAGGTGGAGCTGACTCTCTTGTATGGTATTAAATGGATGTTGCATGCCTTAGAAAAAAATTGTCCATTCTTATTGACTCATGGTAGTAGGCCCACTCTATAAGAACTGCTGAAAGGTAGTCCCAGGTGATGTCTTAAGGCTCTGACATTTATGCAAAATCCATTTCTTAAGTGTACATTTGCTAGGCATCACTGCCAAGTTTCAGAGATATACTAAATGTCAGTATAAGAGTGTAAGAAATATAATTGGCTTATTTGATATGAAAGACAAAGGACATTTGCCAAGAATTCAAGGAAATAAACATTTTTAAAATTAATAGCTTTATTGAAGTATAATTTACATACCATAAACTTTATCTGAGTTTTGTCAATTTTCATTCATTTTGATTGCCTATAGGTTTGGATTTAATTCTACCATCTTACTTTGTATCTTCCATTCACTTCATTTTTGTTCTAGGTTGTATTCTTTCTTTCTCTACTACCGTCTTCTAGATTGATGTCTTCCCACCCCATTCCATTTTTTCACTTTTTCCTAGTTTAGTATATACACTGTTTCTACCTTTTAATGATTATCTTAGAGATTTTAACATGCATGTTTAACTTAAATTCTAATTTCTAACATTAATTGCAATGTTAATCCTTCTTGATTTGGTGGTCAGCAATGTTCTATATCTAGACAAATTAATCATTACATTGTTTAAATAAAGAGGTATTTGAAAGCAGTATTAAGGTATTAATAATAACCCCTTTTATTTGTATGGTACATTCAAATATATAGTTTCACTTCATCATCACAATAATCCTATGAAGCAGGTATTGTGTTGAAATTTTATTATCTAAGAATAAGGAAACTCTTCAGATAAATTGGTATAATTCTGAAGTTTATGTCCCATGTGTAGAATCATGACAAAATCCTCAACATGTAAATGTTGTTTGTTACCCAATGATGGTATTTGCATAAAGCCTAAATCTGGATTGTGTATGCTGAATCAGGGAGTCTCTCCTAGTCAGGTAGCTCCCAAAGGGTTCTCTAAATGAGTGTGGTTATTGTTGCAGTTTGTTTAGGACTAGAAAATCAGTTCATCTATTAAATGAAAACTTTTAAACTAGCCAAGAAGCCAACTTCTTAGGGTATATTTCTACTACTTCTACTGACCACTTCCTATTTATTGAGTACATACTCTGTGTCAGGCACTATGCTATATAAATACTTCTGCATTATATCATTTACCATTTCAAACTTATTTACTTGATTGCTCTCTTAAATCTTTCTCATCTATAAGCAACTATATCTATATCAGCAGGGCTTTGACATAGAACTGTTCTGTGGAAATAAACTGTGTCTTGGTAAGCTGTCCACAACATTACTGACTAGTGTATTTTTTCTTTAACTTATATTTTCAAAAGCAAGATGTTCTTCTGATGAAAGAATTTTCTGGTGCCTAAAGAAATAGAACTTTCTCCCAGTTTACCTATAGCCACTCCCTTTTCTGTGAATTCTCTAAATTTTAAAATCAAGAGTGGTTAATCTTTTATTTTTCTAGGCTTAAGGGCCCATTCTAAGAAAGTTTTTCAAAATCTATGAGCAAAACCGAAAACGTAAACACCTTAAAATTAGCATTTTATAATAGAGTATTTAGTCTCCTATAATCAAATGAGAAATGAACACATCAGTGTTGGTAATTCAGTCCAAGGGAATTTCAAAATGCTATTGAAATGGAAATACGTTAGCATAAACAGCATAAAATTACTGAGTCTGTTGCTTTCATAACACTATCTATGCCCCATGTGTAGAAAGAATTGAAATAAAGATGAAAGATTTACAATGAAACCTTCTAAAAAATAAGCTGATTCATATTTTTCCTTTTCTCTTCCTTCCTCCAGATCGGAGTCAATCTGAGTTAGATTTGAGTGGGTCATTTACAGAAGATTTAGAAGATACTGTAAATTTAAGAAGCAAGTCTGTCCCTGGGGCTTTAGACAAAGACTTGGTAAGTTGGATGCAGAAGAGAGTCTTAATGATCATGAGGAAAAGGCACAATCTTGTTCCAAACCTGTCCACTTTTACGTGAAGATGAGTTGAGGGTAAAGTGAGGATATATGATGATCTCTTCCTATTAGTCTTCACACCCAACATAGAAAAATAACTAAGGAATGATTTAGAAAAAGTAAGAGGTAATCAGGTTAATCTGTAAAGATTATCCCTAAGAAACACATGTTGGGAATTTCAGTTCCTGCCTGAAAGCACATTACTTAATCTAAACCTGGGAAATGGGAAATATCAACATTTCCTAAATGAAGTATTACCAGATTTAATCTGACTATGTACTTTATATGAACTTTTCTACATCTCAAGTTACCCTCAATAAACTACCTTCTTAATTGAGACTAAATTATTGGAAAATTAATGTATAAGTGAACTCATTTATAAAATGAGAAGATTGAATTAGATTATTGGTAAGGTTCCTTCCATTTCTAATATTCTGATATTCTGAGGTCTGTAATTGCTATAATGCAATTTGAACTCCATAGAAGAAAGATAAAATACAAATATTAAATGACATTAAGATAGTTTTTCCAAAGCAAGCCAGGAAACTTAGAGTTCTAAAACTTCAATGTTATTTACTATAGTATAAATAAAAGGGGAAGTATTTTAAAATTGACCATCCAAAAAAGGGGGGATAGATAATGAGATCAAATGGTTTCAAAGGTTTCTTGTATTCAACCTTTGAAGAACAACTAACTCCAATAGTATTAAATTGTTTTCTATCTTAAAAAATTCTGAAAATCTTCAAATTGATAATTTTAAACTATTATAAACTTCATACTCAAACCTGATTTTAAAAATAGTTAAAAAACTACAAGTTAAACTAATTTATAAATATACAAAACTTGAAATATAATGTTAAGTAAAACAGAGTGAATGAAAAATATAGCAATAAGGGTAAGTTTTATTCTAAGTATGAATGGAAAAATTAATCTATACAAGAATACTACTACATAATTAATATTTCAATATATTAAAAGAAAAAATACAAAGCTATTTTACTAGATACTGAAAACTATTGACAAAATTTTATAATCATACCTAATAAAATAAAAATTTTAAACTAATATAAACCATTACAATATGACTTTAGCTCTGGCTGGGTGTCTCAGTTGCTTGGAGCATCACCCCAAACATGCAAAATTTACGGGTTTGATTCCTGATCAGGGCATATACGGGAGGTAACCAATTGATGTTTCTCTCTCACATCAATGTCTCTCTCTCTCTCTCTCTCTCTCTCTCTCTCTCTCTCTCTCTCTCTCTCTCAAATCAATAAACATATCCTCGGGTGAGGATTTTAAAAATACAGTGGTGCAGCCACACGATGGCAAACAATATGGTGCTTCCTCAAAAAATTAAAAATGGAACTGCCATTTGACCCAGTGATCCCACTTCTAGGAATATATCCTAAGAAGCCTGAAACACCAATCAGAAAGAATATATGTACCCCTATGTTTATAGCAGCACTATTTACAATAGCTAAGATCTGGAAACAGCCCAAGTGTCCATCAGTAGATGAATGGATAAAAAAGCTTTGGTACATATACACAATGGAATACTATGCAGCTATAAGAAAGAAAGATCTCTTACCCTTTAGATGACATGGAAGGACCTGGAGAGTATTGTACTGAGCGAAATAAGCCAGTCAGAGAAAGACAAGTACCACACAATCTCACTTATTTATGGAATATCATGAACAAAATAAGCTGTTGACCGAAATAGACCCAGAGTCATGGAAGTAAGGAACAGACTGACAAACCTCAGAGGGATGGGTTTGGGGAGGTGGGAAGAGATAAACCAAAGAACATATATGCACATATGCACAACCAATGGACACAGACATTAGTTTGGGGAAAGTAGGAGGGGGTAGAAGCTGGGAGGAGGGGGGTCAATGGGGGAAAAAAGGGAGAACATCTGTAGTACTTTCAACAATAAAAATGTAAATAAAAAATACTACATATCAAAAACCCATAGTATATATAATTTTAAATGTTGAAATGATATCGCCATTTCCATTAAAATAAAGAACAAAACAGATTCCCACTATTACATATTAATCAACATTGTTTTGAAGTTTCTGGCAATTGCAATCACAGAAGAAAATGAAGTGATCTTTATATATAATAAATAGGATATGAAATTGTGTATTTTTTCTAACAATATACTTGAATACAAAAAAAATTCTATGTGATTTAGTAAGAAAAGCTACTGGAATTAGTAAGATAATTTGAGAAGACCAGCAACTCAGCAAATCTGAGTTTATGCTCCTGATTGGGACAAGCAATAGGCCCACAAATCACCCAGAAAGGATGTAACAGAAAATATAATCAATGAGACAGCCAAACAGGGCCTTGACAAGGTCCTCAAATTGAATCATGCCTAGCTGACCATGATCCTGAGCACGTGCACAAATAAGACATGAGAAAACCCACTGGGAAGTAAGAGCCAGAGGAGACTTGAAAACTGCTTCTCTAGAAACAATACAGAGATTTCACAATTGGAAGAAGGTTGGGGACTCACTGGTTTGAAATGTTTGAGCACAACCTCTAAAGAATTATTGACCAACCACTAAACTATGCACATATGGGGGGTGATCTATAAAAAGTTGGGCTAAAATACAAACAAGAATTTTAAAAACTGAGGAGAGACATTGGCATCCACACACAGAGCAGGAAACAGATTCCATAGATTGGTCCATCCAAGTTACTAAACAAACAAGCAAACAAAGCAAGGCACACAATAGCAACCCTTGGTGGTAAAAATAATCAGAATCCAGAATTGCTACAATATATGAAGGAAAATGTTGGATCTTTGAGATCCACAAAATTGACAAACCTTTAGCCATGGTTTCTCAACCTTAGCAATATTGACATTTTTTAAAAATTCTCACCCAATGACCCCTTAGAGAGAGGAAAGGAGAGAGAGAGAGAGGCATTGATATGAGAGAGACACATCAATGGGTTGCCTTCCGCATGTGCCCCGATTGGGAACCGAACCCTCAATCCAGGTGTGTGCCCTGACAGGGAATTGAACCGACAACCTCTTGGTACACAGGACAGCACTCAAGCACTGAGGCACTCTGGCCAGGCAGTACTGACATTTTTGGCTACATAATTCTTTGTTGGGGGGACTGTTCTGTGCATTGTAGGATGTTTGGAAAGATCCCTGTTTTTTACCACTAGATGCCAGGTAGCACTCTCTGAGTGTGACAACCAAAAATATCTCCAGATATCACCAAATACCCCATCAAGGACAAAAATTACCCCCAGATGAAAACCACTAAGCTAAACTAGCCAAGAAAAAAAGTGGGAGGACACAAATTACCAAAATCAAGAATGAAAGAGGGGATGAACATCAATACCAACATAACAGAAATTTAAATTATTATAAGGTAATACTATGAACAACTGTACACCAACAGGATTGGCGACTTATATGAAATGGACAAATTTCTAGGAAGACACAAATTACTAAAATTAATTTAAAAAACAGAAATTCTGGGTAGATCTAAAATAAGTAAAGGTATTGAATCTCCTCCCCCTCCACAACAAAGCCCAGGTATAGATGGCTTAACTGATGAAGTCGATCAAATATTTGAAGAAATAATATCAATCCTTCACAAACTTTTTTCAGAAAATTGAGGCCAGTATTATACTAATACCAAAGCTCGACAAAGACACTGCAAGAGACTAATCCCCATCATGAATATAGATGGAAAAATCCTTAATAAAATATTAGAAAACCAAATTTGGTAACAAAAATGGATTGCATACCATAACCAAGTGGGGTTTATCCTATGGATGAAAGGTTTCTTTAGCCTTCAAAAATAATGTAATAAATCATATCAGTAGAATAAAAGACAATCGCTGCATCATCTCAGTAGATGCAGAAAAAATTTTTTGGTAAATCAAACATCCTTTCATAAGAAAACTCTCAACAAATTAGAAATAGAGAAAACTTCCTCAGCCAAATAAAGGGCATCTACAAAATTCCTACAACTAATACCATACTTAAAGGCAAAAAGGACAAAATGCTTTCATCCTAAGTGCAGGAGCAAGGCAAGGATTTCCATTTTCACGACTTCTAGTAAACATTATATAGAAGATTCTAGCCAATGGAGTAGGAAGGTAGGGGAATAAAAAGGAAAAGAAGAAAAATAAAAGGAAAAGAAGATATCTCATTAGAAATATATAAGTATTAATAATATCTTCTTTATTTGCAGATGATATGAATGTAGAAAATCCTAAAGAATCTACAGAAAAATTACTAGAACTAATAAACAAATTCAGCAAGGTTTCAGGATATAAGATAAAATATAAAAGTTAATTGTATTTCTACATACTAGCAATGAACAATCTGAAAATGAAATGAAGGATGTAATTCCATTAACAATAACATGAATAAGAATAAAATACTTAGGAATACATTTATCAAAAAGTTATAAGACAGCCATGTGTATTGAAATTTAGAAAAATATTGCTGAGCTACATTAAAGCATATATAAATATATGGTGAGACATTCTATGTTAATTGATTATAAGATTCAAAAATTTTATTTATTTTTAATTACAGTTTACATTCAATATTATTCTGCATTAGATTCAGATGTACAGCATAGTGGTTAGAAAATCAGAATTACACACTCTACAGAGTGGTCCCCTGATCTTTCATAGTTATCATATTATTGACTATATTCCCCATGCTATAATTTACATCTCTGTTACAATTCTGTAACTACCAATTTGTACTTCTTAATCTCTCCACCCTTTTCACCCAGTCCCCCAACACCCTTCCCTTCTGACAACTCTCAGTCTGTTCTCTGTATCTATGAGTCTGTTTCTACTTTACTTATTTTGTTCGTTAGATTCTACATGTAAGTGAAATCATATGGTATTTTTTAAGACAGGAATTCTCTCCAAATTAATCTAAAAGTAAACATAAACCCTATTAAAATCTAAGCAGGCTATTTTGTGGAAATGGACATGTTGATTCTAAAGTTTATATGGCAATGAAAAGGATCCACCATAACAAAATCAGTTTTGAAGAGCAAAGTTGAAAGATTTACTCTACTAGATTTTGCAGCTTACTATACAGCTATAATATTAAATACAGTATTGTATTGTCATAAACATAAGCAATCAAAGGACTATAATAGAGTCCAGTAACAACCCTTACATTTATGTTCTATTGATTTTGGGCAATTCAATGGGGAAAGGATATCTTTTCAAAAGATTGTGCTGGGACAATTGGATAACCATATGCAAAAAAAAAAAAAAAAAAAAAAAAAAAGCAAAGAATTTTGACTCTTACCATACACCATGCAGAAAAAATAACCCAAAATAGATTATATACCTAAATGTAAAAACTAAAACTATAAAATTTCTAAAAGAAAAACCTAGGAAAAAATCTTTGTGACTTTGAGTTAGGCACAAAAGTCTTAGATATGACACCAAATGCATGATGTACAATACACTCAAGAAAAAACTGATAAATTGAATTCCATCAAAGTAAGTTAACATTTTGCATTTCAAAAGACATCATTATAAAAATGTAAAGACAAGCCACAGACTGGAATAAAATATTTGCAAGTCATATATTTGATAAAGGACTTGAAACTAGACTATATAAAGCAATCTTACACTCAATATTAAAAAGACAAATAATTATATTTAAAAATAAGTAAGAGGATTTATAAATGTTCAATAACCACATGAAAAGATGCATCTTTATTCATTAGAGAAATAAAAAATTAAAACAGTGAACAGACTGACAAATCTCAGAGGGAAGAGGGGTGTGGAGGGGGGAAGAGATAAACCAAAGAACTTATGTGCATATATGTGCAACCAATGGACATAGACAACAGTGCAGTGAAGGCAGGGGAGGCGAGAGCAGGGAGGAGGGTGTCAATGGGGGAAAAAAGGAAGGACATCTGTAACACTTTCAACAATAAAGATAAGCGTTTGGCAGTAGAGAGTGGGGCAAAATTATATTTACATCTGTAAGTATGCAAAAGAGTTTATTCTTGTATTATTATTTATTAATTATTATATTATTTTCCATGTGAACAACTGTACATCTACTTTTGCCCAACCCTGTATAATGATCATTGTTAAAGCTGGTTGATAAGTTATAAGTGTTCATTATACTATTTCTTCTATTTTTGTAGATGTTCAAAAGTTTTCATAGTATCTTTTTTTTTTTAAGTGAAGAAATATGAAGTCTAGATAAGTTTAAGTGCTGTCAGCTGGACGATGGCATACTCTTAGAAAGAGTAAAACATAAAAATGTAGAACAGGGACTATTTGAAAAATAAGTGAGACATATTTCTCAAAATTAAAAAAAGTTTCTGTTTGAAAGTGCCAAAGATAAATGAATAACAGCTAGACATATTATAGGCAAATCTAAAAATATTAAATACAAGTAAATATTCTAAAAACTTCTACAGACAAATCCTATGACATACACATAAACAAGGATCAAATTAATATCAAAGTGTTCAATACCAACAGTAGGTACAAAATAAAAAGACCAACATTGAAAATTGTTTTGAATGAAACACTTAAGAGAAGAAATGCAATAATGGTTGCAAGGGATATAAAAAATAAAGGTGATTATATAAGTCAGTAAAGTTGTCTTAATAAATATAAAGCTAAGGGGGTATAAATGGTGATGGAAGGAGACTTGATGTGGGGTGGTGAACACACAATACAATATACAGATGATGTATTATAGAATTGTACACCTGAAACTTACATAGTTTTGTTATCTGATATCACCCCAATAAATTAAAAAAAAAAATGAAACTAAGACCAAAAAAGTTAGAGAGGGTGTATACATAAAAGTTTAGACTATAAATTCTGTTAGACTTTAAATTCTGTTAAAAATCATACTCATCATGTTCTCTGACCTCAACAAAATTATGTTAGGTATTAATAAGAAAAACATAAGTTAAAAATCACACAAATGTGCAAAGTAAAAACACAGTGCTAGGTAATCATTGGGTTAAAGAAGAAATAATATACATATAAAAACAACCAGAACTGCATGAAAATAAAAAAAAATATATTACAAAAAAGTAAAGGGTGCAGCAAAATTCTTACTTGAGGGGAAAACATTTTATAGCCTTAAATTTACACGAGAGTGGAAGAAGGTTTAAAATTATTCACTATGAATTTAACTTTTTAGTTAGGAGAATAATACATTAAACTCAAAGAAAGTAAAAATAAAGACAAGAACAGAAGTCAATTAACTACAAAACAAAGATAAAATAGAGAACAACAAAACAAATTTTGATTCTTTGAAAAAAACTAAGTAGATAGTCTCTCAAAGATTGGCAAGGAAAAAAAGAGAGGACAAAAACAATATTATGAATGTAAAAGGGAGCATAACTACAGATAAAAACACGTTTAAAGATAATATTGACAATTATATACCGAGAATTTTGAAAACTTAGATGAAACAAATACATTTCTATGAAGATATAATTTATCAAAACTGACTCAAGAAAAATTTAAAAACTTGAAATTTCTGGACATGATTAACAAAACTGAAACAGTAGTTTACAATCTTATGAAGACAAAATCAGACCCAGATGACTTTACTGGCAAGCTCTATGAAACTTTCAAGGAAATTATTATCCTAAATATTACATAAATTTTTTATTGTGGTAAAATATACATAACATAAAAGTTACTATATTACCTGTTTTTAAATGTACAGTTTTGTGGCATAAAGTGTATTCATATTATTGTACAACCATCACCACCATCCATCTCCATAAATTTCTTATCTTCTCCAACTGAAATTCTAAACCCATCCCCTGTCCTTCCAGCCCCTGGCAATCACCATTGTACTTCTGTCTGTATGAGTCTGATTACTCTAGAAACCTCATATTAGAGGACTCGTACAATATTTGTCCTTATATACAAACTTTTTGAGACAGTTGCAAGAGGGAATATTTCTAACTCTTACTGAAGCCAGTGGAAACCAAACAAAGGCATTTTGAAAAAGAATATGGCAAGCCTATTTTATTCCTGAATGTAGAGAGGAAAAGTCCTAAGCAAAATTTTAGCAAATCAAATTCTGTTGTGGTTATGGATAAAACACCATGACCAAGCTGGATTTATCATAGGTTTGCAATATTTCTTTATTAAACTTATATATTTTAGAATAGTTTTAGATTTATAGAAAATTTGTGAAGATAATACGGAGAATTCTCATATACCCCATACCCAGTTTCTCCTATTAACATCTTATATTAGTAAGGTACATTTGTCACAATTAATGAACCAATGTTATTGCATACTTTATTCAGATATCCTTAGTTTTTACTTAATCTTTCTTTTCTGTTCCAAAATCTTATCCAAGATACTATAGTACATTTCATTGTCATATCTCTCTAGGCTCCTCTTGGCTGTGACAGTTTCTTAAACTTTCCTTGTTTTGAGTTATTTTGATAGTTTTGAGGAGTACTGGTCAAGTATTTTGTAGAGTTTCCTGATGTTTTTCTCATGATCAGAAAGGAGTTATGTATTTTGGGGAAGAAGACCACAGTGGCAACTTGCCATTCTTACCATATTATATCCAGGGTACATACCATCAGAATGATTTATCATGTTGATATTGACCTTGATCACCTGGCTGATGTAGTGTTTGTCACATTTCCCCACTGTAAAGTTATTCATTTCCTCCTTTTCTATCACAGTACTCTTTGGAAGAAAGTAATTGTGTGCAAACCACATTGAAGGAGTTATGCTCCACTTCCTTGAAGATGTAATGTCTATATACACTATTAGGAATTATTTTGCATAGAAGATGTCTCTCTTTTTACCCATTTATTTGTTATTCAGTCACTTATATACATCAGTACATACTCATAGATATTTATCGTATACTTACAGTTATAATCCAGTACTACTTTATTTTCTTGCTCAAATTTTTCAGCTTTGGGAGGTCTTTCAATTGACTCCTGTGTCCCTTTGACAAACTTCTATTATTTTGGGTTGGTTTTTTTGTTGTTGTTAGTAGTTTGTTTTTGTTTTGTTTTGAGCACTTTCTTACTTTCTGATACCATCAGGTGCTTCAGCTCATCTTGTGAGCTCATCAGTAAGAAAAAGACAAATAAGCCAATATAAAAATAAACAAGTCTTGAAAAGTACTTCACAAAACAGGAAATTTAGTTGGCCAACTTTCAGGAGAAGCTGTTCAACTTAGTAATAAAGGAAATGAAAATTAAAATCATGAATATTAAACATCTACTAGATTAGCAAAAGTAAAAAATAATCTTCCAATACTAACAGTTGGGAGGCAAGGATATGGAGCATAGGAAGCTCTTATACATTGTTGGTTAAACTGTAAATTGGTAGGACTACTTCTGAAAGTTTGACATTATCTTAAAAATAATATAGATAAGCATGTGGAGATATGCATGCCCTATGACTTGGCAATTCCTCTCACTGGTATATGTCCAAGGGAAACTTGTGTTTCTGTGAACCATGGTACATATTCAAGAATATTCATAGAAACTTTGTTCTTAGTAGGAAAAAAAATCTAAAAACAACCCAAATATTCAGCAACAGAAGAATGGATAAATAAAGTGTGGGGTATCATAACATTGAATACTAAATAAGAATGAACAAACTATAGCGACATGGAACAATTTGGCTGAGGCTTAAGACTAATATTGAGACAAAAAGGCAAAACACAAAGGAATATAAAATGCTGGATTCCATTTACATAAAGTTCAAAAACAGGCAACAAAATCATATTGTTTAGAGATGTATGTTTAGGTAGTAAAACTCTAAAGAAAAGCAAGGATGTGATTACACTAAGAGTTGAGATATTATTTTAAATTGGGAAGAAAGTGTTTCTGATATGGACAAGACACAAACGGGGCTTCTGCTTGATAACTTTATATTGTTATTATACTGCATATTTATTTTTATGTACTTTTCTATTTACCATATTTTATAATGAAATGTTTTTTGAAACAGAAGTACAGGATTACATGTATAAAATCTCAATTTATAAAACTATGGTTAAAAGAAATTCTTGTGTATGACTACTCAGATATGTGTGTGGATAATTTTATATGATTTTTCACATAAACAAGAAGAAAGATATGGAATGTAATATGGGCTGCAGGATACAAAATATTAGTTTAACCCGCTAGGAGGAGGGAAAGGGAAAAGAGGAGAAGCAAAAAAGGAAAGAAACAACAGTATGCATGATGGAACTCATTTATATGTGTGTATACGTGTGTGTGTGTGTGTGTGTGTATTCCATACCATAAAAATATTGATTTTTTTCATTAATATGTTAATGGCAGGTCTAAGTTTAATGTATATTTATCTATATTGTTTGAACATTTTTACTATAAAAATGTATTGTTGAAATATTCAGAATTTAAAAATCCATTTTTCCATGAAGAAGAAAACAGAGTGAGAGAAAAGTAGAATCTGGAATTTTAGATAAGACTTTAGCATCTAAAATCATTTATTCTATTAGAGAGACTTTTTTAAAAATATGTTTTTCTTGATTTTTTTAGAGAGAGAGGAAAGGAAAGAGAGATAGAAACATTGCTGTGAGAGAGAAACCTCCATCAATCGACTGCCTCCTGCATGCCCCCTACTGGGTATGGAGCCCACAACATGGGCATGTGCCCTGACTGGGGATTGAACCAGGACCTCTCAGTCCATGGGACAACGCTCAAGCCACTGAGCCACACTGGCTGGGCATAGAGAGACTTTTGAGATACAGTTTCTCATCTTAACAGTACACAGACACAGACACACACACACACACACACACACACACACACACACAACTTGATTTAAATTAAAAAATAAGTACATTGCCCAAAATAAATCACCTCTGAGATCGGGATGGTAGGAATTGAACACCCAGATCTGTGTGATTCTAAATTTCATGCTCTTTCCATAAAGCTTTCACTAGGAAGGAGACTCCACTCCTCTGATGATGTAATTCAGGTTGAATGGAGAGCAAAAGAGAAAAACCTAGAATAGGCAATTTCTAGATATTTGTAGCTGATTTTTCAGTTATTTAAAAAAGAAAGTGGTTTTGGAAGTGAAAAGTCTTTCTAGGAAAGCAGTAAACCAAACCACTGATATTTTCCTCCTTCCTTAGGACTTCTTGGAAGAGACCGAAGAAGGCATTAATGACTTAGTGTCCTCCAGGTTTTCTGAAAACACCCACAGCCTAGCAAGTGGCCTGTCAACAGTAAGCAGTTTGCTAGCATGCACTGGAAGTTTCTTCTTTCTCTTGTTGATTTTCTGTGCATTTCCAAAGGGGATAGGAATGTCCTTGGGACAATGTGTATTAGTAAGTTAAAAGTCATTATAGTCTCCTGCTTGCCCTTTGCCCACAGAATACTTTTCAGTTTAATTTTGTGTGGGCTTTTCCTAAGACTCCTGATTGCTTCCCTCTTCTTCCTTGGTCCTCACACAGCTTTTAAAACCTATTCAATTCCTAATTCAGGCTCTTATCAGCTCAAGCCTATAAATTATCTCAATTTTCTGCTGATGCATTTCCCTGCTACCATTCTCTCAACTACCTAATTGTCCTCCACACTGCTGCCAGTCATTCTCCTGAAACACATACCCAATCAGGTTTCTCTCCTACTCAAACACTGTCCATAGTTTTCCACTGCCAACAGAATAAAGACCCTTTCCATTTTAGTGTTCAGGCTTTCCTTGAGAGGTAGCCTTTAGGAGCCCCTGTGACCTTCTACCCATCTATGTGCCTGTAAGTCTTTCTCTTTGCTTCTCTAATTTCTATCTGTTGTTCTAATACCCATTTTCCTTTTGACCTTTGGGTGACTTCCTTAAAGAATTCTCAAGCAGGCTCTGACAGGAAATGGACCTACCTAAATGTGCCTGATGCTGACTCAGACACTGTGAGTTTTCAATCTTTCCTTTTTCTTCTTTCCAACCATACTTCATAATTTTCATGGTACAGGAAATTTGATTAGGTGGGCAATTTTTCCAGTATATATCTTTTTCTGACTTGTGTTCAATTAACCAGAGGTTCTCTTTTAAAAGGTTAATAACATTATCAAAATCCAAGTATTCAAAAACAAGAACATTCATTAAACATTAAAATATGAGTACCAGTCAAAAGATACATGGTCCGAAATTATTTACCATTAATGAGATATCTTTAGAATAAATACCTCTGTTTTAAATCACAGCATTGGCTTGGTTAAGAGCATAAAGTTTGGTTAGTACTAAAATTGCCTTAACTGTCTAAATTTCTCCCAAGCTTCAACATTTGTGAGTTCTTAATTTTTTTCCCATCTATAGGGGCCCCTTGCTCACAGAGGAATTTATTTGAATAGTGGCTACAGAGGGATGTGGTAAGACACAAGTTAGTGATACAAGGAGGTATGAGGTATGGTAGGGAATGTTCAGACTAAAAATGTGGAGATCTTGCTGTATGTCTTGGTACTGCCAACAATTTCTGTGAGCCAAATTTTTTTCATATGTAACATGAGGAGATTGGGGCTTATTCTTGAAGGCCTTGAAACTCAAAGGATGGTTCATGGACCAGCAACATTGCATTACCTGGGACAGAGACTCTAAAACTTTGTCAGTTCAGGGAGCCTTTAGTCTCTCAGTGCTACTTTCATATCACTCCTAGCCCAAAAGTAATACCTGACTAGCCAATTTATTAATTATTTAGGTAAAAAAAAAACTTAATAAGCACTGGTATCCTAACAACTTAGTAGCCACTTGAAAAAATATATACATAAATTGAGAGAAAAATAATGTTTTATTCCATTCTTAAATAACCCGTAATACTTACTAACGGGATGTGTGTGTCTGTCAGGCACTACATGAATTGTCAAATCTTGGAATCTGATTGGACAGCACCACTTTAATTTCTTGTTCTACATTGATTTTGGTACAATGCTTGCTTTTTTGTCACAGCAACTGCCAAAAACTCAACTTCACACAGAATAAAATGTGACTTAATGTTGACAATGAACTACTGTTAGTAGTTTATATGGTGTCTGATAAATGTCACTCTGTTTCCCTTGATATTTTAAAATACTTGTGGTGCCCCTGTGAGTTTGCTGTGGTGCTGTGGGATGCCTTGACACACGGTTTAGAAATTGTGAACCTAATATTTTGTTAGAAAAGCAAAATCTCAGACCCTACCTGAAATAGAACAGATCTGCATACTTATTTAAATAAATCCCCAGCTGATTTATATGCAATTAAAGTTTGAAAAGCCACCTGCTATCATGACAATTCTGTTGCTTTATTTTAGGAATAGGAAAGACAAATTAGGTCACTCACTGGCTCTCTTTAAGTTATAATTTTTAAGTACAGTCCTCCCTTGGTGTTCACACAATGTGGAACCTGCATATATGGCAGGCTGCCTGTAATTATGGTATCCTTGGTTTGCTCTTGCTCTTGATTTAAGCTTGAAAGAGATACTAGCCATATCACTCACATCCTGTGCTTTGATTAGTGTCTACTCTTAGCATTTGGACAAATGTAATGACTTTATATATGTACAGGGTAGGGCAAAACTAGGTTTACAATTGTACGGCTATTAATACAATAATTAATAAGTAATAATACAATAAACTATTTCACGTACTCATGACTGTAAACCCACTTTTGCCCCACACTGTATATATACGAAAAAGTGAAAAGTCGAACCTATCTTTGCATTTACCATAGTCTTTATTTCCCAGTGGTTCACAGACAAGACTTTTGAGACTATTGAGTCACTCATGAAAGCCTTTCAGGTGGCCTTTTGTGTTTTTTTTTTATTAATTTATTTTTGTTACAGATGTTCCTCCCTTTTTGCCCATTGACACCCTCCTCCCCATCCCCCCCACCCCGTCCCCAGCTTTGCTGTCCATGTCCATCAACTGTACATGCATATAAGTTCTGTGGTGTATCTCTTCCCCCTCCCCCCTTCTGAGGATTGTCAGTCTGTATCCTACTTCCATGTCTCTGGGTCTACCCTGTTCCTCAGACTATTATGTTCATTATATTCCACAAATAAGTAAGATCGTGTGATATTTATCTTTCTCTGCTTGGCTTGTTTCACTTAGGATAATACTCTCCAGGTTCCTCCATGTAGTCTCAAAGGATAAGAGATCTTTCTTTCTTACAGCTGCATAGTACTCCATTGTGTATATGTACCACAGCTTTTTTATCCATTCATCTACTGATGGACACTTGGGCTGTTTCCAGATCTTAGTTATTGTAAACAGTGATGCTATGAACATGGGGGTACATATATTCTTTCTGATTGGTGTTTCAGGCTTCTTAGGGTATATTCCTAGAAGTGGGATCACTGGGTCAAATGGCAATTCAATTTTTAATTTTTTGAGGTAACACCATAATGTTTTCCATAGTGGCTGCACCAGTCTGCACTCCCACCAGCAGTGTACTAGAGTCCCCTTTTCTCCACACCCTCGCCAACACTTGTTGTTTGATGATTTGTTGATGGTGGCCTTTCTGACAGGTGTGAGGTGATACCTCATTGTTGTTTTAATTTGCATCTCTCTGATGATTAGTGATGTTGAACATTTCTTCATATGTCTCTTGGCCATTTGTATGTCCTATTTTGAGAGGTGTCTCTTTAGGTCCTCTGCCCATTTTTTAATTGGGTTCTTTGTCTTCCTTTTGTTCAGTTGTATGAGCACTCTATATATTTTGGAAACTAACCCCTTATCTGATGTATCATTGGCAATTATGCTCTCCCATACAGTGGGTTCCCTTTCCATTTTGATGCTTGTTTCTTTTTCTGTGCAGAAGCTTTTGAGTTTGATGTAGTCCCGTGTGTTCATTTTTTCCTTTGTTTCTCTTGCCTTAGGTGATGTATCAGTGAAAATTCTGCAATGTGTGATGTCTGAAATTTTGTTGCCTACATTTTCTTCTAGGATTTTTATGGATTCACGAGTCACATTTAAGTCTTTTATCCATTTTGAGTTTATTCTTGTGTATGGTGTAAGTTGATGGTCTAGCTTCATTTTTTTGCATGTAGCTGTCCAATTTTCCCAACACCATTTATTAAAGAGGCTGTCTTTACTCCATTGTATGCTCTTGCCACCTTTGTCAAATATGAATTGAGCATAATGTCTTGGGTCAATTTCTGGGTTCTCTGTTCTGTTCCACTGATCTATATGCCTGTTCTTGTGCCAGTACCAGGCTGTTTTGATTACAGTGTCTTTGTAGTATAACCTGATATCCAGTATTGTGATCCTATCTACTTTGTTAATGTGGCCTTTTGTGACAGTTGTGTTGCTAAGATAGAGTTTTTGCATCTGACACTAAAGGCTAATTTCCTTACATTTGATTGAAAATATGCCTCTTGTCATTAGTGATTTGTCGGAAACTTCATTCATTCTGCCAGATTTTGACTTTCTTAAACATTTTATTTATTAGTTGGTATATTATCTTATTGTTTAGTGTTCTATTTTATGGGTTGCTCTTTTAGAGAGGTTTAGGAAGCTGGTGTCTTACATTACTTAGGTAGCCAAACAGCTGCTGAGGGGTGCTTTTGTTAAAGCTGCAGTTATGGCTTTCCAGACTAATGAGATGCTCTCTGGGGGTGTTCCAGAGAGAAGTTTGTGGCTTCTGCTAACACCAAATATGAAATGAGCTTTTATTTGTCCTGATGAATGCATTCTAGACCTTGAAGTAGATTGACCTTGAGCCTCCCAGTGAGAAAGGAAAACACTACAGGAATTTGGAGAGGAGATGGGATTGGGAATACCTTAATGACTGTATGCATTAGAAAAGTGAATAAACGAAGGGTATTCACTAAAGCAAAAGGGCAATGTGTCACCTCTCAGCAAGTTTCCCGCCTGCCTGACTAGTAGTCCTAGATGTTGTTCTTTCTCAGGCTTGGGTTTTATACAACACCAAAAAAATAGGTAAAATAAGTGATTTTTGCTTTCTTCCCTTTCCTTAGACTTCCCTGCTGATTATAAAGAACAGGAATTATAATTGAATGAAAGGGGTGGTTTCTGTTAAGAGATCATTAGTACAACACTGGAATACCTCTTTTTATCTTGTTTATTCTAGACCAGCCTTAACAGCATGATGAGTGTTTACAGTGAAACAGGAGACTATGGCAACTTGAAGGTCAGTGGTGAAATCCTTCTCCACATCAGCTACTGCTACAAAACTGGCGGGCTCTACATTTTTGTCAAGAATTGCAGAAATCTGGCCATAGGAGACGAAAAGAAACAGAGGACAGATGCGTAAGAACATAGAATATTCCTCGGTTTATTTCAATTGCTGAATATTTTTGTCAGTATATGTATTTCTTTTTAAGATTCTTATTAGCACTTCTCTTGATTCAGAGCCTCCTCTGAAGGTTGATTGTCACTTAGCTCCTATGCCACACTTCTAAATATTCTCCAAAGTGCACGTATAATGGTTATGTCTGTGATTACCTGATTGTTAAGAAGCTATTACTCAGTATGATTTAGGACTGACATATTTGTTGTTTACACAGAGGCAGCTCTTTGGGATGGAAGACTGACACGTTGGCATACCCTAGGATATATGAGTTAATTTTTGTTTTGGGGAACCCTCCAGAGAAAATTATCAAACTGTTAGCCCAATAGAACAACCCAAAAGGGCAATTTTGAAGCTCATGGGATTCCAGGGAACAGCCTGGGAGGGCAGGTGTGAACTATGACACTTTGGAGGGGAGCTGGATATTAAAGTGTGTCAGGGGTTCTGAAGACCACTGCCAAGTTTGATGATTTACTTGGAGGACCCATAGGACTCCACATGTAGTTATAATTAGCAAAGGGAAGAGGCATATGTAACAAAGTTCTGAAGAATCCAGGCTTAAGCTTCCAAGTGTTCTCTCCCAGCGGAGTCATACAGGATACACTTAATTTCTCTAACAACAGGTTGTGACAGCATTGTGCAATATTGTCTACCAGGGAAGCTCATTTAGAAACTCAACTGGTCACATACCAAAATTCCAGTCTCCCAGAAAAAAAAAAAAAATGATGCTCAGTATAAGCCATATTGTTTTTTAGTTTAGTCACAGTGACCAAATTATATCTGTTCTGGGAGTGATGAGAATCATCCTGAAATCCAAGTTCCCAGATGCCAGCCAAGGACCAACATTGTAAGCAGGCACTTCTAAGGACAGCACTCTCAGTCCTGCTATGTGACTCCTTTTCTATGTATTAGATAACCTATGTTCAATAAACAACTCAGCAAAGCTGTTTCCAAGCATCTTTAGACAAATTAATGGATTCTGAGTACAGATTGTCCACTTACTTCCTTAGCTAAATATCAGAGGGCTTCAGAACAAATATAATCATTTGTACTAGGACGGAAAGGGGTCATCTAAAGCCCCAGTAGATACGCTTCAGAACTCTGGTAGAATATTGTACATCTTCTACATTTCTGAGTCAGCCATGATGCCCTTGCCCTAGGAGGTTCCTGGGATAGTTCAAGGCAAGGTGTTGGGTAGAATTGCTATTGTGACTTAGGTTGTTATTTTTTATTTCTTCCTTTTCACCATTTTCCTTCATTCAGCCATGACTATTGACTCCACTCATCAGAAGTCCTGATATCTGAATAAAGATGAATATGACCCCATAATATTTTGTGAGACCACTGATCTTAATAATAGATTATATTTCTTCTTGAGTTGTATAATGTCAGCTCCTTATATAATATGTATCAGCTGACTTAATCCTCACAATGCCATAAGTTAGATACTGTTATTGTCCCAGTTTTACAGATGAGAAAACTGAGGAACAGAGAGCGTAAGAAAGTTCTTGAGTTCACCAAAACTAATTAGGCAGGGAGTAATTCAAACCCAGTTGGCATGACTCCAGAGCCTACACTCTTTACCACCATTCTTTACCGCTTCACTCTTATTGAAGACCCAGAGTTATCTTTAAGGTATTCTGTTATGTAGACTATATTCTCTTTGGTTCTGTCTCTTATATTTATTGGCCTATTCCCTTTAACTCTTTTATTCACTGAGGTCTCTGACTATATATTACAAAGTAGATTTTCCCAATAATTACCTTTATCTTTTATCATCTACAGTTATGTCAAGTCTTACCTTCTTCCTGACAAATCTAGAAACAATAAGCGCAAGACCAAAATCAAAACAGGCACCAATCCAGAATTCAATGAAACATTAAAGGTAAATATATAGTGATGCTATTCACAACCTCATTGGTTTAGAAGTAACTACAGAGAATGTGCATGTCAAGGCTTATGTATATTTCAGAAAAGTAGAATTTGAATAAATTAATGTAATACTCTCTTGGCTTTCCTAACAGTTTTTGGAAAAGAAACAATGCAAACCATTCTTACTCTGTATTTCTCTGCTGCTGCTAAAGTTGCAACTTAAGTAGAGATAATCCAGCAAAATTACATCTGAGCTGGCACATCTTGTCCAAAAAGTACATTTCACCATTGTGAAAACTGTTTTTTCTAGTTCCATAAAAAGAAGTTTGTCATTTTTGACACTAACTTAGCAGGTCACTTCGTACACACTCATTGTTCTGGTAACACAGCATGAATATCTGCTGTTTCTTGTTAAGGTTTCAGAATTTGGCTAAATTTAGGCATGTGGTTAATGAACAGTGGAAATGCAGAGTTCGATTTGAGAAATATGAGAGAAATTGGCCTAGATAAGATATGACTCAGGCCTCAATCCTAGAGAAATTACTTTTTCCCATGGGCTTCCATGTAGCAACCCCTTCTTATACCCTGGACCCATCTAGCCTGGTAAGAAAGATCAGGAAGACTAGAATGTAAAGTTTATTGCCAGTAACAGAAATTTATGCATCTTGTGCCCAGAGTGATGGATTCAAAGTCCAGAATAGCACAAAGTTGGTGAGTGAGGGTATGAGTCAGTTGGGTCGTGTGTGGAAGCAGGAGCCAATATCAAGGCAGATCAAAATGAGAATGAATAAATGTACGCAGAGTGTTAATCCAGTGACTATAATAGGATAGATAGCAGAGCTGAGCCCATGCAGAATAGATAAACAGAGTGACATGGCAAATTCAGGAAGCAGGGAGCCAAGGTTAGTAATGGCAGGAATAGCAAGGAAAGAGTATAGATTCAAATCCAAGATAAGTAATCAGTCAGTCAGTCTAAAGCATGTCCTAGGTGGTAGTTGCACAAAACAAGCAGAAGGTTTGAGGGTTTGTGGGCATGTCGCCCTGGATAACATTCTACTAGAAAAGGAAAAGCTACTCGAGCAATATTTTCTTTCTATTCTTTCTATATTTATATTATTTATATTTATATTTTCATCCTTGCACTTAGGCTGGACTTTATGAAGTGTGGTGCTTGCAAGTGTCTCACTGTCAATACTTTTATGGATTTGGGAGTTCTCATTATAAATAAAATAAGACAAAGAAGTTGAAGAATTGATATAGTAAACCTTAAGCTCATAAAGTAGATGTCGAAAAAATAATTAGGCAAATAAAAACCAGGTAAAACTGGAAAGGGGACAAACTTCATCCCCTAACACTTTTTTATACAATATCTGAAGTTTATTGACTCCCCCCTAAATATTTTGCTGATACATCTTTCAGTGCTAGGTCTAACACAAATTAAGTTTATGGAATAGAACCTCAGTTGTAGCAGAAACAAAGAAAAATAAAGCTTTTTTTGTGTGTTTGGTTTGTTCGTATTACTACTAATGCATCTGATCTGAAAGATGGTGAAAGTAAATTTCAACCTGACCTAGAACTGGGCAGAGCCTTCCATATGAAATGTGATGTTGTCAATCTCATTTGCAGTACACTATCAGCCATACCCAGCTGGAAACAAGAACGCTGCAGCTCTCCGTCTGGCATTATGATCGATTTGGACATAACAGCTTCCTTGGGGAGGTAGAGATTCCTTTTGACTCATGGAACTTTGAAAATCCAAGTGATGAGTGGTTTGTTCTTCAACCAAAGGTAGGAAATGCTTCCAGATTAGTCAAACAGTTATTCAATGAGTCAAGTTATGAGCCAAATTGATGTCACAGGCCTAAAGAATCTGATGACTTCCAATTTTCAAGGGATAATCTGAAAGATTAGTATAGCTAATTTTGGAATAATGTAAATCTATTCCTTTGGAACTCTTCAATACTGAACGATTGCATAATGAAAATCACATAATCATATATACTATTAATGTGATGTACTAAAAATGTGTTCATCTTGGAGGTCTCTATGAATACAAAAAATTAATACACGATATTATCCTATTAGAAAGAAAAAACATTCATTTTCACATAGGCAAAAATAAATCCATAGATGAAGATCAGTCTCACAACATTTTCTCTATTCCTCATTCTTTACAATTCAGGCATAAGCAGGAGTGGTCTTGCCTTGGCTCCCGCGAGGAAGTGATCAATAGCTAATGTAAACAGTTTCCTACTTTCTTACTTTTTTATTTTTGTTGTTGTTAACCCTCACCCAAGGATATTTTTTCCCACTGATTTTTAAAAATTTTTTAAATTAATTTATTTTTGTTACAGATGTTTCTCCTTGTCCCCTCATTGACACCCTCCTCCCGATTAAACCCCCCGCCCCGTCCCCAGCATTGTTGTCTATGTCCATTAGTTACGCATACATGCATATAAGTTCTGTGGTTTATCTCTCCCCCCCCACACACACCCTCTTCTGAGGTTTGTCAGTCTGTACCCTACTTATATGTCTCTGTGTCTATTTTGTTCATCAGTTTGTTTTGTTCATTATATTCCACAAATAAGTGAGATCATGTGATATTTGTCTTTCTCTGATGGGCTTATTTCACTTAGGATAATACTCTCCAGGTCCCTCCATGTCGTTTCAAAGGCTAAGAGATCTTTCTTTCTTACAGCTGCATAGTACTCTATTGTGTATAGAGTACTAATGCATCTGATCTGAAAGATGGTGAAAGTAAATTTCAACCTGACCTAGAACTGGGCAGAGCCTTCCATATGAAATGTGATGTTGTCAATCTCATCACATTGTGTATGTGTGTCAAAGCTTTTTTATCCACTCATCTACTGATGGACACTTGGGCCGTTTCCAGATCTTAGCGATTGTAAATAGTGCTGCAATGAACATAGGGGTACATATATTCTTTCTGATTGGTGTTTTAGGCTTCTTAGGATATATTCCAAGAAGTGGGATCACTGGGTCAAATGGCAGTTCAATTTTTAATTTTTTCAGAAAACACCATATTGTTTTCTATAGTGGCTGCACCAGTCTGCATTCCCACCAGCAATGTACTAGAGTCCCCTTTTCTCTACACCCTCACCAGCACTTGTTGTTTAATGATTTGTTGATGGCAGCCATTCTGACAGGTGTGAGGTGATACCTCATTGTTGTTTTAATTTGCCTCTCTTTGATGATTAGTGACTTTGAGCATTTTTTCATATGTGTCTTGGCCATTTGTATGTCCTGTTTTGAGAAGTGTCTCTTTAGGTCCTCTGCCCATTTTTTAATTGGGTTCTTTGTCTTCCTTTTGTTGAGTTGTATGAGTACTCTATATATTTTGGAAATTAACCCCTTATCTGATGTATCATTGGCAATTATGCTCTCCTTTATAGTAGGTTCCTTTTCCATTTTGATGGTTGTTTCTTTTGCTGTGCAGAAGCTTTTGAGTTTGATGTAGTCCCATGTGTTCATTTTTTCCTTTGTTTCTCTTGCCTTAGGTGTTGTATCAGTGAAAATTCTGCTGCGTATGATGTCCGAAATTTTGTTGCCTATATTTTCTTCTAGGATTTTTATGGATTCACGAGTCACATTTAAGTCTTTTATCCATTTTGAGTTTATTCTTGTGTATGGTGTAAGTTGGTGGTCCAGGTTCATTTTTTTGCATGTAGCTGTCCAATTTTCCCAGCACCATTTATTGAAGAGGCTGTCTTTACTCCACTGTATGCTCTTGCCACCTTTGTCAAATATCAATTGAGCATATTGTCTTGGGTCAATTTCTGGGTTCTCTGTTCTGCTCCATTGATCTACATGCCTGTTCTTGTGCCAGCACCAGGCTGTTTTGATTACAGTGGCTTTGTAGTATAACCTGATATCCAGAATTGTGATCCCTCCTGCTTTGTTCTTCTTTTCCAAGATTGCTGTGGCTATTTGGGGTCTTTTTGGTTCCATATAAACTTTTGGAGTATTTGTTCTAGTTCTGTGAAATATGTCGTTGGTATTCTGATGGGGATTGCATTGAATCTATAGATTGCTTTAGGTAGTATGGACATTTTAATGATGTTAATTCTTCCAATCCATGAACAAGGTATATGCTTCCACTTTTTTATATCTTCCTCTATTTCTTTTTTCAATGACCTGTAGTTTTCTGTGAAGAGGTCCTTTATTTCTTTGATTAAGTTTATTCTTAGGTATCTTGATTTTTTTGCCGTGATGGTACATGGGATTGTTTTTTTAGTTTCTCTTTCTGTGAGTTCATCATTGGTGTATAGGAATGTCGTCAATTCCTTGGTGTTAATTTTGTGTCTTGCTACTTTGCCAAACTCATTTATTAAGTCTAGTAGATTTTTGATGGAGTCTGTAGGGTTTGCTATGTACAATATCATGTCATCTGCAAATAATGACAGTTTCACTTCCTCCTTTCCAATTTGGATCCCTTTTATTTGTTTCTTCATGTCTAATTGCTGTGGCTAAGACTTCCAGTACTATGTTAAATAAGAGTGGTGAAAGTAAGCATCCCTGTCTTGTTCCTGTTCTTAAGGGAAATGCTTTTAGTTTTTGCCCATTGAGTATGATGTTGGCCGTAGGTTTTTCATATATGGCCTTTATTATGTCAAGATATGATCCCTTTATTTCCATATTGCTGAGTGTTTTTATCAAAAATGGGTGCTGGATTTTGTAGAATGCTTTTTCAGCATCTATTGATAAGATCATAGAGTTTTTATCTTTCATTTTGTTTATGTGGTGTATCACATTTATTGATTTGCGAATATTGTACCATCCTTGCATCCCTGGGATGAATCCCACTTGATCATGATGAATAATATTTTGATGTATTACTGGATCCGATTTGTTAATATTTTGTTAAGGATTTTGGCATCTGTGTTCATCAGTGATATTGGCCTGTAGTTTTCTTTCTTTGTAGTGTCTTTACCCGGTTTTGGAATTAGAATTATGCTGGCCTCATAAAATGAGTTTGGAAGGCTTCCGTCTTCTTGGATTTTTTGGAATAGTTTGAGGAGAAAGGGTGTTAGATTTTCTTTGAATGTTTAGTAGAACTCCCCTGTGAAGCCATCCTGGCCTGGGCTTTTGTTTGCTGGGAGAGTCTTGATTACATCTTCAATTTCCTTAGTTGTTATTGGTCTTTTCAAGTTTTCTATCTCTTCCTAGTTCAGTTTTGGGAGACTGTGTGTTCCTAGAAATTTGTCCATTTTGCCTAGATTCTCCAGTTTGTTTGATTATAATTGTTCACAGTATGTTTTGATGATCCTTTGTATTTCTGTGGTGTCAGTTTTTACTTCTCCTCTTTCGTTTCTGATTTTGTTTCTTTGGGTCCTCTCTTTTTGTTTCTTGGTGAGTCTGGCTAAGGGTACATCAATCTTGTTTATATTTTCAAAGAACCAGCTCTTTGTTTCATTGATCTTTTGAATTGCTTTTTAGTTTCTATGTCATTTATTTCTGCTCTGACCTTTACTATTTCTTTCCTTCTACTTGCTCTGGGTTTTTCTTTTTGTTTACTTTCTAGTTTGTTTAGTTGTAGGGTTAGAAAGTCAATTAGGAATGTTTCTTGTTTCTTGAAGTAGGCCTGTAGTGCTATGAACTTCCCTCTCAGGACTGCTTTTGCTGCGTCCCATACATTTTGTGTTGTTGTGTGTTCATTTTCATTGGTGTCCAGGAAGTTTTTAATTTTTTCCTTGATCTCCTTGGTAACCCATTCATTGTTTAATAACATGCTATTTAGCCTCCAAGTGTTTGAATGTTTTTGTTGTAATGAGTTCTAGTTTCATGCCATTGTGATCTGAGAAGATGCTTGATATGATTTCAATCTTCTTGAATTTGTGGAGACTTACTTTGTGTCCTAACATGTGGTCTATCTTTGAGAATGTCCCATGTGCACTTGAGAAGAATGTATATTCTGCAGCTTTGGGGTGAAATGTTCTGTAAATATCTATTAAGTCCAACTTATCTAGTTCGTCATTTAAGGACTCTGTGTCCTTGTTAATTTTTTTTTTGGGGGGGTCTGGAAGATCTATCCAGTGGTGTCAATGGGGTGTTAAAGTCACCCACTATGATTGTATTGCTATTGATCTCTCACTTGAGGACTTCCAGAAATTTTTTTAATATATTTTGGTGCTCCCATATTTGGTGCGTGTATGTTTACCAGGGTTATATCCTTTTGTTGGATTGATCCTTTTAATATTGTGCAGTGACCTTCTTTGTTTCTTATTATGACCATCATTTTGAAGTCTGTCTTATCTGATATGAGTATTGCTACACCAGCTTTTTTAAAATTTCCATTTGCTTAGAAATTTTTTTTTCCATCCCTTCACTTTCATCGTGTGTGGGTCTTTTGTTGTGAGGTGGGTCTCTTGTAGACAGCATATGTATGGGTCATGTTTTCTTATCCAATCAGGTACCCCATGTCTTTTGATTGGAGCATTTAAACCATTTATATTTAAGGTTATTATTGATAGATACTTATTAGTTGCCATTTTTATTTTATGCCTGTGTTCCTCTCTCTCTCTCTCTCTGTTTCTTCTTCTTACAACAGTCCCTTTAGCATTTGTTGCAGTGTTGGTTTGGTGGTGGTAAATTCCTTTTTTTTTTTTTTGTCTGTGAAGCTCCTTATTTCTCCTTCAATTTTGAATGATAGCCTTGCTGGATAGAGTAGCCTTGGATTCAGACCCTGCCTTTCATTACTGTGTATACTTCATCCCATTCCCTTCTGGCCTGCAGTGTTTCTATTGAGAAATCAGCTCACAGTCTAATGGGAGCTCCCTTGAAGGTAACTTTCTGTCTCTCTCTTGCTTCTTTTAAGATTCTCTCTTTGGCCCTGGCCAGTTTGGCTCAGTGGTTAGAGCGTTAGCTTGCGGTCCAGAGAGACCCGGGTTTGGTTCCCGCTAGGGGCACGCACTTCGGTTGCAGTTTGTCCCCAGCCCTGGTTGGTCATGCGGGAGGCAGCCACTCGATGTGTCCCTTTCACGTCGATGTTTCTCTCTCTCTCTCTCTTCCTCTCTCTCCCTCCCACTCTATCTGAACAAAAAATGGAAAAATGTCCTTGGCTGAGGATAAAAACAAACAAAAAAAAAATTCTTTCTTTGTCTTTAATGTTTGCCATTTTTATTATGATGTGTCCAGCTGTGGGTCTTTTGGGGTTCATCTTGCTGTAGACTCTGTGTTTCCTGGACTTATGTGACTTTTTCCTTCACCAGTTTAGGGAAGTTTTCTGTCATTATTTCTTCAAACAGGTTCTCTATTCCTTTCTCTGATTCTTTTCCTTCCGGTATCCCTATAATGCGAATGTTGTTACATTTTGCATTATCCCAAAGCTCCCTTAAACTCTCTTCCTGCTTTTTAAATTTTTTCCCCACTTGCTGCTCTATTTGTGTGTTTTTTTCTACCTTGTCTTCTGAGTCGCTGATTTGGTCTTCAGCTTCTTCTAATCTACTATTGAATCTTTCTAAGGTATTTTTCATAACAGCTATGTCATTCTTTATTTCCTCTTGATTTTTATTCATAGCTTCTACCTCTTTTTTTAAAGCTGATGTAGTTCCCACTGAGCTCTCCATAATTCTTATTAAATTGCTTGTAGTTCTCACTAAATTATTTGATCACCCTTAAAATCATTGCTTTGAATTCTTTATCTGACAAATTGCTTTCTTCCATTTCCTTTAGTTCCTTTTCTGGTGATTCCTCCTTTTCTTTCATTTGGGTGTTGTTTCTTTGTCTCACCAGTCTGGTAATTCTAGGCCCAGTGAGGGATGTTGGAATGTGTAAGCAGTAAGCAGATTGGTGTATATCAAATAAGGCTGCTGTACCTCCCAAACTGTCTTGATGTATGGCTCCTTTTGCCTGCTGTGGGTCCTAGAGGATTGACAACTGGCAGCTGGTATTGGTCTGTCGTGCAGGTCTAGGCTCCTCGATTCTTGCTGCTGCTTGGGCTGGGGCATCGTTCCTGATCAGCCTCTGTTGATGCCGCTGGGGATGTATCTTAGCTGCCAATCTGTGCTGCTGCTGCCTGGGGTGCGTGGGTCCAGCTGGTGCACTGCTGGGGTGTGTGGGTCCCTCTGGTGTGGTGCTGGGGTGCGTGGGTTCTGCTGGTACACTACTGGGGTTTGTGGGTCTCACTGTTACACTGCTAGGGTTCATGGGTCCTACTGGTATGCTTCTGGGTTGCATGGGTCCAGCTGGTGCGCTCCTGGGGTGCATGGGTCCCACTGGTGTGCTTCTGGGGTATGCTGCTGCCTGGTGGGGCTCAGCTCCTGATCAGTTGCTGCTGGGAGCAAGTGTCAGTTCCCGGTTTGCACTGCTACTGCTGCTGCTCTTGCCAGGAGGTGCTCTCAGCTCTCAGCCCTCTGCTGCTGTTGGAGGCTGAGGATGCTCTGCTCCTGGGACTTTGCTGCTGCAGGGGGAGGGGCTCCACTCCAAATCCGCTGTTGCAGTTGTCAGGGGCAGGTCTCAGATGCCCAAGTCTTGCTGCTGCTTGGGCTGGGGCACCGCTCCTGATAAGCCTCTGCTGATGCCTCTGGGGATGGGTCTCAGCTGCAGATCTGTGCTGCTGCTGCCTGGGAATGGATGTCCGTTCCCAAGCCTCTGCTGCTGGGGGTGTGTCTCGGCTCCCAAGCCTCACCTACTGTTGGGGGTGGGGCTCCACTCCCGCCCAGTCACTGCTGCTGTAGGGGAAGGTGCTGGGCTCTGATCAGCCTTCTGCTGTGGAGGATGGTGCTTTTCTCTTGGCTGGTTGCAGCTACTGCAGCGGGCACCTCGATAGTGCCACTACTGTGCACTGGTCCACATTGACACAGTGAGGTCCATTGTTCTGATGGTGCAAGGTGCTCTGGTGGACTCAGGTCGCTTGGCCCTAGCCGCTCCCTGCTTCCTCCTCCCCAAGAAGACCAGGGATCTTCCAAAATGGTGGGGCCTCCCAGCTGCACAGGGAGAAGCTTGCGGAAGAGCCACTTACTGTGGTAGCTGGCTGCTTTCCATCCACAGCACAGGAATCCTCTGCCCCACGTTTCTGCACTGCTCAAGGTTACTTGTCCACAGTCATGTTCACTCACACTCTCTCTCACATTCACTCACACTTTCACACACTCACCTTCGCTCTGGTCCTGCCCGCTGTCATCTTCCCACTTTTTCTCCCATTGATTTTTAGATAGAGTGGGAGGGAGGGAGAGGGAGAGAGAGAACATCGATGTGAGAGAGACACATCAGTCGGTTGCCTCCCACACGACCCTGACCAGGGTTGGGAATTGAACCTGAAACCCAGGCACGTGCCTTTGACTGGGAATCGAATCTGAGACCCTTCGGTCCATGGGCCAACACTCTAACCACTAAGCCAAACCAGCTAGGGCCTACTTTCCTACTTTTGAGATTCATAACCCAGGACTTGAGTTATAGTCAGAGAAACAATCTCAAGGTTGCTTCTAGAAATTGACAACATAGTATGTCCTAAACTAGAGTGATAGTACTTTTGATTCACTCAATGCAGTTGGAGTCTTTCTACATGTACTCAATAGTGGGGTGAAAAAAGATCACATTTACATAACCAAACATGTTTCTTTATATAGAGAGGCAAAAAGAAAAACAAAACATGATGGTAAAGATAATGTACTCAAATCAAACTTCCTGCATTCAATCCTGGCAGCATCAGGACTGTCGGTGTGACCTTTGGCAAATTCCTTAATTTCCCGGGCTTCGGCATTCTTGTTTGTGATATAATAATTGAACATAGCTTATAGGGAAGCTGTGAGGCTTGAATATGCATTTTATGTGATGCTCACAGTATTGTGTCTGGCACATGGTAAGCTCTCAACAAATGCTAGGTAATATTTATATTACATCACAGTTCCTGTATTGCAATTGACAGAAATCCAGCTCATACTGCTCGAAAAGTAAAAGGAAACTATTGGTCAGTGATTATCAGGCATGGCTTGATCCAGATTTTATCAAGGCCCTGAATTCTCTTGGTCTCTTTTCTCTTTGTTGGCTTCATCTTCAGTCTTCATGTAGTGTTTGCCTCCCTCACTAGTTGCAGGTATGCCTTTTTTGTACACAACAATAACTTCAAGCCTTCCATTCTTGCACCACATACTGTCTAAGAGAGGAGAGAGTTCCTCCTCCTCCAACAGTCCAACCAATACCCTGGGCCTGGTTCTCCCAATGCTAATTAGATTATTTGCCCATTCTGAGCTGACACTGTGGCCAGGGAACTAAACCACATTGACTGGCATAAGACAATCAGATCATAACCTGGTCCAAAAGGTGGTATTGCCCCAAAGGAAATCCAGGTACAGTAGTACTAAAGGAAGGGTGAGTGGATGCTAGATAGGTAAAAACAGAGGTTGGCCATCAACAACAACAAACGTTGATCATCATCAGTAGCAGCATTGTTCACATGTAATGGTAACAACAACCATTGTGCGCTAAGTATCATTATCCTCATTTTATATGAGGAGAGTGAGACTCAGAAATTAAATACCACTTTCTAGTGGGATTTTATAACTGTTGGTCTCAAACATGGTACAAATAACTAATGGAAAAATCTTTAGGAGGTATAATTGGGCTGTGGGTAAAATTAATAAAAATATTTAAACATAAAATAACTGCAAGCCCATGAGTAACATAAATGTGCTAGAGATACAAAGTACAATATAATGACAAATAAATCCACAATAGCATAATATTCTCCTGACATTAATTATGGGAAATATTTGGTCATTACAGCTTTATGTCTCTTGGAATGTAATGAAAAGCCTCATTGTAAAGGATAGCACTTAATGTGACTTAACAATGTCCTATCACTTCATTCCTTGTGTGTATGGGTGAACATCATGGAATCATAGTTAGAAAATGTCTAAGACATCATATGATGCATGACATAGATGAAGGATGACAAACGTGCATTTTATTACATGAAATTAACTTCTTTGTCATAAATTTAACATTAAAGGATATTGGGGCTCTTTGGAAATCAGCTTAGAGTGTTTCCAGTCAGTTTACTGGAAATGGTTGAGGGACTTGCACTGGGATATCTAAGCTCTCCTAGGCCTCCTCTGTGCTCAGGGACCAACAATTACTTTCACATTGACATTGAGTGGTTTTACTTTCTATTATCTTGAGGGAGAAGCATCTCTCTGAGTCTGCTCAAGGTAGAAACGTTCTGATTGTGTTTAATGTCTGTAGAACTCAGTTGGTTCTCTGCTAGATGACCTTGGATTTCTTTCACCAAATCTGTTAGAAGTTTTGCCCTCAATAGCCTCCACCTGAGACTCTATTTAGACAACCGTCCTCAGGCTACTGTAGCTTTTTCCATATGGGCAGAGAGCCTGAAGTTCTTAGGAACTTATGGATCCCTTGCCACAGGCAACTCTTAGCCAACACTTAATAGTTAGGGTGGAGGAAGGGGTGTGAAAACTCAGTTCCCTTACTGAATGTGGGAAAAACTCCGAGGTGTTACTTACACTCCAGAGCTCCCCTGCCAGATCAGTCTGTGTCCTTGTCTGGCTCTCTCCCCTTCCCTGGCCTGTTTCTCCCACCCCTTCATTGAGTTATCCTGGGAGTACTTTCTTAGTCACTTGTATAAAAATCCTCACCTCAGAGTTCAATTCTGGGGAATCCAGTGTTAAGTGAGTTTGTAACCTATGTCATCTTTCTCTGCCAAGTTTCCTCTGATACATATGGAGGAAAGGCTGCAGGTTTGGACTTGCTAAGCCACCATGCCTTCCAAAAATGAATGTGGGGGGACCCATGAAAAACCTGCTTTGTATGCTGCCTCCCACTTCATTAGTGGCTCATCCTCAGGCTGAGCTGTGCTCTGTGTGTGGTGGTTGATTATCAGAAGTGTCACTTCATTCTTAGTCTCCTGGCTCAGTCATTTCGATGCAGTAGTCACTTCATCAGCTGAAGCTATAGTATGAGCAACCCCGGAGACTTGATATTTCTTGTAAATTTTTCTACCTGAGGAGGTGATGTGTGAGCTAGAGGGACCAATTTCCTTAGTAATAGAGGATCAGAATTAATAGCCTCCAAGCTTTTAGAAATATGAATATGTTTTCACAGTGAGAATACTGGAAAGACATAGTCCCTTACTCCTTATGGACTCCTTATGGACTCATAGTCCCTTGACCATTATCTTTGTTTTAGCTAGGTCTTACACCACTAAGCTAGTCATGAGGCTGGTACAGACCCAGAAAGAATTCAAGATGCCAAACATACTATAAAATAGTTTCATGGTGTAATTTACATTTTACTGCATGACATGGAATTGCTTAGTAGTTATAACTCATTATCTTTCTGAAAGGCATGTTAGGTAGTTAAACAAGAAGGGTTTGTTAGTATGAATTGTCATTCATGCATTCCCAGAAGGTGCTATTATAAAAACAAGGATCTTTGAAAATCAACAGCAAGCTTAAGTGGTTTTCCAAGGAAAATTTTTCTGCTTTGCCTTCAGTCAGAAGGTAAATGTAAGTTCCTGTGGAACTATTACCTAGCTAAAAGGTTGTCTCTTTATAGGACAGTTTTGGCAGACATTTGTTTATAATTTATTATCCCATCTTAGACCTGTAAATGCACTGGGAGCTCTGCTTCCTATTCTGATGAAAAGTGGCTCTCTCTTAAGAAAACAACAACAACAAGAAAATGGGTGTTACTGATTATACCACACCCCTGCTCAGAGACCTGACTGCTTTTAATGTGGTTTGAATAAATCCTAACCCTCACCCTGGCACTCAGTGCTCCCTTGATATGGCCCAACTTTCCGTAGCAAGGGAGGATGTCAGTGCTCTTCCGATATCCCCATTTTCATGCATACATGCCTGCCCATTGCTTTCATTCCTACCAGCCAACGCCTGCCAGTCTTTATAGGAGAGGAGTCCTCAGGCTTCTGGAGTGGGTTTGGTCTATGAACATGTAAAGCTCGAACAACCTGGGTATTTAAGTCTCCTGGAGCCAGAAGAAACATAAAACTTTCACTCCTTTGCCTCCTATGGGGCCAGCTCTGAGATGATCAGTCTTGTTTTCAGATCTTCCCTGTGGGACTGAGTAAAAGTTACTCTTCATGAAACTTTGCCTGATACCACAACTTGTGAGCCTCTCTTCACTTTCTGATCTCACTTCACCACTACCCTTCCTAATAAAACACTAACATATGTTTGTGTCTTAGGGTCTTCTGGAGAACCCAGAGTAGACACCATGTTTGCATCTTCTTTGCTGCCACCTCCTTATACACACATCTCTAATCACAGCTGACTTTCTAGTAGTTCTTATACACGTTCTACACAGTCCCCACTGTATTTTACTGCTTTCTTGACCTTGACTAACCTTCTTCCCACTTCATCTTCATCTGGTATCATCTCTCCTATCCTTATTCTAGGCCATCTCTTTATCCCAATCTGGATTACGCTTTTTCTTCTCACAGTAGTTTATTTGTACTTAATTGTAGCAACTGTCATTATTTGTGTGACATTGAGCTTGCTGTGTAATAGAAGCCTAGGAGAAGACTCCTAGCAATCAGTACCAATAGTAGGTCAATTAGTAAAGAAAGTCACATAACATACATATACAAACACACATACCCCAATTTCTTAAATGTTTATTTTAACTGAAATAAATGTGCATTTGTTTTTAAGTCTTCTAATATAGGGACAATTCATTTTATTTGATTATGGTTTCAGTGATTAAAATTCTGTCATATCTTCCTGGCATAAATTCTACCCCTAATGCATCACCATCAACAGTTTCTAGTTTGAATTTCTCCACAGGGAAACAAGAATTTAAGAATACTTTCAAAGTAAACCAAATATAAAATATTTCTCAATAGTCATGATTTTTTCTAATATTTTATAGCTTCAAGCCCACATATAATCCAATAGCTAATTTATTTTAAAATCTTTAGGTTTTTTCTAAAGTATTCAACTTAATTTTTATTAAGTAACAGCTATCATTTTGTACTCTGCAGTTTATACAATATTAAATTATACAGTTAGAACCACAAAGATACCTACCTGGCAAAAGAGCTTGGGAGACTAATATAGCTAACTCTTCATGAGCATGCAGTTCAACTCATGGGAGCAGACATGTATGGTCTTTGTAGAGAGGAGACTGCTTTTCAATGGGAATGGAGAGCATTAATTAAGCTGATAAATCAGTTAAATAAGGACAGAATAATAGAGCTTCTACTTCTTATATGTGTCCTGGATAGACTGAAAACTTACTGAAAGCAGGGTCTGTGTGTTGGTGTTCCCATACCACTTGACAAAATGCCTTAAGGCATTCCACATGTGTTGGTTGAATTGAATTCTGCTACTTTTGTCTGAGCAGGACTTGGGTGGTGATATACAAGGAGAGCATGATACCTTGGAATTTCTTTACAAGAATAACAAAAATGCCCCCAAGCATTAGATATGTGCACGGGACAAGATGACTTCTCCCTTTGACATTCTTTTGTATGTGATTATGATACAACAAGACTTCATGTTTATTATTTCCTATTTTTAAAGATTTGAAGACTGTATTTATATAAAGTTACCAGTATATATGTTAAAATATGTTTTTATTGATTTTTTAGAAAGAGGAAGGGATAGAGAGATAGAAACATCGATGTGAGAGAAACATCAATCGGCTGCCTCCTGCATGCTCCTTACTGGGGATCGATCCCACAATCTGGGCATGTGCCCTGACCAGGAATCGAACTGGGACCTCTCAGTCCATGGGACGATGCTCAATCCACTGAGCCACACCAGCCAGGCTATCACCAGTATATTTTAATTTAAGCTAAAAACAATGGAACATTAATAAATCCCAATAATGCATTTTTTGCTCCCTACTAATACACTATATATTAGTATGTGACACCTGCACATATCACTTTTTCCTACCAACATATTTTCCCACCCAAACATCTCTGCAGAATTGTATTCTATGGTATGGATGTATCACAGTTTGTTTAACCATTCACTCCTTGAGAAACATCTCGGTTGTTTCCAGAGTGGGGAAACTTGGCTCACCTAGGTGATTATCATTTAAGGTCTCTCATGTGGTTGTAGCCAGATGGGAGAGTGAGGCTAAAGTTATGTTAAGAGTTGACCAGTCTGGTAATTCAAGTTGGCTGTCTCACCCTTGATGTTGGCTGCCATTTATGAACTCAGCCCTGATAATAGGTGCACCTACATGTTGCTTGGGCCTCTATCATGGGTTCCCAGAGGGAACATCCCAAGAATATCTATTCCAGGGGAGAAAGGAGAAGCTGTTAATCTTAAGGCCTAGGCCCAGGCCCAGAAACTGGCACATTGTCACTTCTGCCATATTCTATCAGTCAAAGCAATCACATAGCCCATTCAGATCCAAAAAGAGAGGACAAAAACACCCCACTTTTCATTGGCTACAGTTTCAAAAATATAGTGAAACTTTTAATCTGCCATAATATCCATTTATGGCATTCACATAAACTAAAATTTACTGAAACTTCAAAACAATATGAGAAGTCCTTTTACAAGGCACTTCTTCTAAAATAATCAGATTAAATATTAGATGGAGAGTCTGTTTCACCATCTAATCTCTTTGTCCCTGGTAAGATGGTTGAATAAAATACTTAAATGATTTCTCACACTTACTGGTCCGTCAAGGATTCCTTTTGATCTTTTTTTTTTTTTTTTTTTTTTTTGCCGAGGCTTGAACAGCTTCTGGTTTTGCTATGAATTTTTAGGTTTCTGAATTATTTTAGTCTTTCCTCTTTCAGTAGACAGCAGTTCTTAACCCTTGACTCAGTACTCAGGAGTCAGGTTCCTGAAGAAAGATCCTTAGAAAGTACATTACTTTTCTTACCCTAATTATGAAAAGTTAAAGTTCAGTTGACTCAGTGGCAAGTGGGTGGCCTACAGAACAGAGGCTCTGGATTCACATTTAATTTTTTAATTTAAGCTTTTGATTTGGGGATGATTTTAGATCAACATAAAGTTATAATAAATAAAATAATACAGAGAGATCCTATAGAGCCATTCCCCAGTTTCCCCCAACATCACAGTCAAGTTACTGACATTGATATAATCTACCAATTTTATTCAGATTTCCTCAGTTTTCATTTGTGTATGTGTTTATTTCTGTGCAATGTTATCACATATATAGCTTTGTGTATCCAACACAACCAAGTTACAGAACAGTTCCATCATCACAAAAATCTATCGTGTTTTTTTATAACCACACCCACCTCCCTCCTGCCACTCCCATTCCTCACTTCTAGCAACTACTAATCTGTTCTCCATACCTATTATTTTGTCATGTTAAGAATGTCATGTAAATGGAATTGTATAGTGTGTATCATTTTGAGACTGCCTTTTTTTTTTTTTAACTTAGCATAATTTTCTAGAGATCCAAGTTGTTGTGTGTATCAGTAGTCATTCCTTTCTACTGCTGAGTAGTATTCTATGGTATGGATGTATTGCAGTTTGTTTAACCATTCACTCCTCGAGGAACATCTAGGTTGTTTCCAGTGTGTTACTATTACAAATAAAGTGTAGGTCTTTATGTGCACATAATCTTTTAGTTCTCGGGGATAAATGCCAAAGAGTGCAATTGCTAGGTTGTATAGCAGTTATATGTTTAGTCTTTTAAGAAACTGCCAAACTGTTTTGAAGAGTGGCTACACCATTTTACATTTCCACCAGCAATGTTTGAGTGAACCGGTTTTGCACATTGAGTTTTTAAAAATTTATCTTTATTGTTTAAAGTATTACAGATTACAGATGTCCCTCCTTTTTTCCCCCTTGTCCCCCTCCTCCCCACTCCCCCACCTTCACCACATTATTGTCTGTGTCCATTGGTTATGTATATATGCATAATAAGTTCTTTGGTTTATCTCTTCCCACCCTTCCCTCCACATCGGATTTTAATGATGTGAATTATAATTGGTGGCTGGCAGCCCAATGTGAATCAAGCATTACTGCCTACTTTCCCCTTCTTAGTCACTTAGGAAAGCCTTGAGACATCAAGGACATACAGGAAGAAGTACCTTATGGGGTTATTTTCAGTGACATCTTTATACCTGCCTCATACCACAAACTATATGAATGTTCAATGACAGTCCAGTCTTCAATGCAACACAGGCATGTAGTATCTATTGACTGACCAAATGTGTGCTACACATCTCCTCTCAAATTCTTTTAAATTTAATGTTAAAAGTTATATGTAAATGCTTTCACAGGGTTTCCAGCCTCTCTTTTTTCATACCTAAAACATCTCTTGAACCAGTAAGTGCTAACATAGTTGAATGGCAATGGATTGTCACATTTAAGCTGCCAAGTAAATGTTGTACAAACATGGGCTACAAAATAACAAAACAAGCATTCTCACTTTTTCTTTTCACATGTCTCCCTTTGGCCAGGTGGAATTATCTGCTGACATTGGCCTTCAATACAAAGGAGAGCTGACAGTTGTTTTACGTTACATTCCTCCAGATGAGAGCCTGACGCTTCCACCAGGACAATTTCAAGGTAAAGTAAAAATCAATGCCTTTGATCAAGAACATTCTGTTCTGGAAGTGTGAGAACAGGGATCAGTGATTGTTTGGACTGTGTTACTTTTGCATTTCACATATGAAATATAAAGAGTTAGGTGTCGCTGGCTTTTGAGGAGTGTTGAGAAGTATATACATTATATGGGGAACAGTGTGGGATTCTAAGTTCATACTGAGAAACCAGCCTTAATGGTAACACTTGTTTCTTGGAAGTCCCAGAGATATAGAATCTTCCCTAGGGTTGGGGGTGGTTCTGCAGAGAGGGGTGGTGTAGATAGCTGTCTTATGGATTTATGACATTCACAGCTACTCAGCAAGTCTTGAGGAAGAAGTTGATCTAGAACACAGAATGTAAAGGAAAAATCTAGATGGAGTCAACTTTTAAATCCCTCTTGCTTTTCTCCATCAACTCCTATAGGCAATTTCTTCTATCCTTCCATTCACTATCACCCTCTTCATTGTGACCCTGTGTAAGTAACTTACTATCTCTCAGCTTCAGTTTCCTTACTTCATAGGGATATTGCAAAGATTAAATAGGTTCATTTATGAAACTGCTTAAAACTGTACTAAATAAAGGTGGTGGTGGTGCTTATTATTCATGTTGAACACATTTCATTATAATAAAAATGTGTTGTAGGAACAGTTTTCTCTCACTCAAAAATGTAATTGTGCCTGGGCTATAGCCTTTATAAAGAGCTTGCCCTGCATGGAGATGACAATTTACAAGACTAAAATTTCAAAGAAGGGAGTTATGGAATTTTCTCTTTAGGAGTCTTGGTGCTTGTGTGTGGCTTTCATTGTAGTTGTTTTCCAATGAGAGCAGGAATGCGGCACAAGCAACTCTCAGGATCTTTTGCATTTTATTCCTTTTTTAGTAGAATCTAATGTGTTTTATTCTTTTATACCCTGTGAAAATATATACTTTGTAGGGCAGTACTTAAAGTTTTAAATTTATTTTTTTTCTCAATAAACACAAATGAAAGACCTATCTAAAAGGAATCCAATGGCGTAAAAACATTTAAATTAATACATGGAAAATATTCAATAATATTAAGACCTGATTCAATCAGCAAATGAAATAAATCTTAGAGATTTTTTTTTTTTGGTAATTTTTGAAATGGAACTCATGATCTATCTCCTCCTCCTCCTCCTCCTCCTCCTCCTCCTCCTCCTCCTCCTCCTCCTCCTCCTCCTCTTCTTCTTCTTCTTCTTCTTCTTCTTCTTCTCTCTCTTCTTCTCCCTCTCTCCCTCCCCCCTCTCTCCTTCTCTTTCATTTTGATGGCTCATGCAGGAAAGAAGACCTTTAAAAGGGGAAAGAAGGAGCCACCTATACACTCTGGAGGAATACTAGAAGTGTTCATCAAAGAGGCAAAGAATTTGACAGCGGTGAAGTCAGGAGGCACTTCCGATAGCTTTGTAAAGGGGTAAATTTGTTTTAATTTTACATGATACTTAATTGGAGATAAAATAGTCTGTGATCTACGAGACAGTGGTGGCTGTGAGGCTTCTATATTCTTCTTATTTGAAATGTACTAGAAAAGAGCTACCCTTGAATGCTGGCTCTGCCATCTAAAACAATATGAATATAGAGGGAACTAACTGCTTTTACTAGCTTTCAGCCTGCTTCCAGCATATTTCAGGATTTTCCATCACTCTCACCTTCATGGCTAGCAAATTTTCCTGTGCAATTTATTTTTTGAGGGAGGAGAAAGTATGACTTTTTATGTTTAATATAATTTTATTGTGCTTTGTTATTTGGTGCTGGCAATATGCAACAACAACAATATTGGATACTTGGGATTTTGCTCTCTTAGAGGAAATAGTAAAAAGCAGATTTGTCAGAGCATCCTCCGAGAGATACCCACTGGAGAGTGCTTTGGAGAAGGTCTGTGACTGCCTGCTGGGAATTTGTACCCACTTTATGGAGCACAGGGCAGTTTCTTGAGAAAATACAAGCCCTTTAAATGGACATTGTTGCCCATTCTAGGCAACCCAAACAATAAATATTTCTTGATTTCTATTTGAGATTTTCTCCTATAATTAGAGGAACTAGAATCAGGAGACTGTTTTTCATTCATCCAAGCAAACACACATACACACATGTACCAAGCACTAAGTACTGCAGTTTCAGAAATAAGAGATGGTCCTTGCTCTCATGGAGTGCCATAAAACACATGAGGCCAAACAGATTCCCATGAGGTTCATTCTTTGACTCAGATGGCAGTATTGTTCCTCTCCTCAATCCTTCTTTGAGAAATATAATTTTCCCCACAAGGAAATGAGTCAAGGCTTTACCCTCACATGTTCTAACTTTGATAAGGACAATAATAAACAGAAGTAGATGTCTGATGCTTCCCCACTGGTAAGTGGGTGTACCTGAATCTTGGTCCATCTATCCTACATGCTTTCTCATATTAGTGAGATACTTTATATAGATCTTCACATTGCAGTGTGCCTCACCAGCTCCACCATCCAGTTCAGGCCTTTTTCTGCTTACTGTCTGATGGGATGAGGGAATGGCTCCCTGCCTATGCCTCATTATGGCCTTGCAGGGGCCTATAATTGTTTTCACTTTATTATGTTGAACATTTATAAAGCAGAGATAACAAAGGACAGTATCCTTGTTCTGTTTTATTATTTTTTTAAAGCCAGTAACTTTCTAGTAAATTTTCTCCCTATTTACCCTTAAACATTGAGATGATTTTAAAGGGACCTCAGATTTTTTTAAGAGCAGGAAAGAGAAAGAATAGACCCTTCTGTAAAATTTAATATTATAAAATATATTAGATAATATTAGCTCTGTCTGTGAGCCAGCACACAGTGGCTTAAACAATACAAAAGTGTTTGTTTGTTTTTCTTACATGTAAACAGAGATTAAAGGTAAGGTATCTAGGGCAGGTGTGGAAGTATCATGATAATCAGGGACCTAGGTTTCTTCTATGTTGTTATGGTGTCTTCTCATGATACAAGATAGCCAAATTCTATCTGGCAAGACACTTCCCAGAAGTTTTATACAAAATTACTTCTTATATTCTATTGGCCAGAACTTAGTCACATGACCATACTAGCTGTAAGGCAGGCTGGGAAATTTAGTGTTTACTCTGGGCAATCTTATGCCTAACTAAAAATAAATAAATAAAGATTTTTAAAGAGAAGAATAAGAAAAGGATGAATATTGGGAGATAAGTAGTCTCTACTTGGTACATGAAATGAAATCTCAAGTAGAGCACTGTATCTTCTTTCTTGTAAGGTCATTTGTTTTGTGGCATTTTTTTTTTCATGTTTGTTTGATATACTAATTCCATACCCATATGTCTTCTTCCTTAAAGCCTTCTCCCTGGTTCATCAGGTACTTAGACCCTCATTCTCTACTATGGTCAAAAACAGTGTTTTCACCATAGTAGAGAAGGCCTGGGGTACAGGGGTTTTTTTGAGAAGAGATTCCAGGAAGCACCAGTGAAAGAGTGATCAAATGAGACAGGGAAAAGGGAGGAAGGGAAGCTCGTAAAAATATGTTAGTAGGCAGTTTACTAACTGTGGGCAATTAGGGTTCAATTCCACTGGGGAAAACAACAAGGAACTCAAGAATGTACCTTAGAATTATCCCTTCAAGAGACAGGGAAGCTGTGGGACTCACCCACCAATTTCCAAAATTCACTGGTGGAAGGTTGCTCCCAGAGACATTAAATCCCTAATAATCCCAGGACTCTGCACACAAGCTGAGTCAGCTCACACAGCACCAGATAAAGTCCATAACTGTGAAAGCCAAGAGACACAGGCTCCTGAGATGGGAACTGCTCATCCTGGCTTCAAGTCAGCTCAGAGGTTGGCCAAATATGATAGGAGACAAGACATTAAACAGTGTCTACTACAGGAGGTATTTTCATTTCAAGATGAGGGAAGAGCTATTTGGATTATAAAGAGAGTGTGGGCATTTTACTAATGCCCCACTTAAAAGAAATAATAAAACATCTCATTAAATAAATCCAAATTTAAGCATATAAGAACCTGGGAGAGAAAATCCAATATACATATCACACTTACACACACACACACACCAGGAATTATAGGAAATTGAAATGACTATTCAAGGATGCCATTTTCTGCCTATTGTCTCACTGATAGTTTGATTGCATTTTCTCCTGCAGCTACCTGCTCCCTGATGATAGCAAAGCCACCAAGCACAAAACTCTGGTAATAAAAAAGAGTGTTAACCCTCAGTGGAATCATACTTTCACGTTCAGTGGCCTGCATCCCCAGGATATAAAGAATGTTTGCCTAGAACTTACCATCTGGGACAAGGAGGCCTTTTCCAGCAACATCTTTCTGGGAGGAGTTCGTTTGAATTCTGGAAGTGGTGAGGGACTCGAGGACCCTGAGATGGTCTGTGACTATGCATGGGGCTTGGAAATGGTTCCTGAAGGTGTGATATGTAGTAGGCATATATGTAGTTTCAGCTTATTTGACTCCTGAAATTTCCACAGATGTTCCATGCCTTTAACCAAGGATCTGTTCATTTTTAAAATAAATATACTACTACATAATTTTGTATCCTTCAACTAGAAATTTGGGATGTATAATTTTTATTTCTATTCTTTCCACAAAATATATTTTACACTTTAGTCTAAGTGAATTTCAACTGCTTCTTGGGCCTTGCTTCAGGTTTTGCTCAGGAGAGGATGACCAGACAACACGGGCTTCTAATAGGGGAGAGAAGAACTTCTAAGATCAACCTTACTTCATCCTCTTCTCATTTCTGTCCAGAATTTGCAGCCATTACTCACACTAGTTGAAAGGACATAATTTTTTCCCCAAAAAATAACATCTAATGTTTTTCAAATGGGCATGGAAACACACCACTGGTGCCATAAGACACAACTATAACAGGGAGAATTAGGGGAGAAATTATAGTAGTGGAGCACATGCAGACCCCAAACTCTCATTATCTCATAGCTTAGGCCAGACATAGATGTTCTACATGTACCATGGTCAACATTCCTGTTGAGGATGACCTCACCCCTATGATGCTCTACTTATTTATAGATTAAGGGAAGCCAAGAGTATCTACACCACTAAAATGAAAGCTTCCCAGGTAAGAAAATTGGCCTTGTTAGAGCCATAGAGCTCAGTTCAGCCTTTTATTCTGTCATGTTAACTTACTCCAGATGAACCAGCTCTCTGCTAAACTACTACAGTGGGGGGAACAAATGAAATATTAGGGCCATCCTGATTGTTTCTCATTATCTAGGCAGAAGAGAGTAGTGCAGCCTATGAAAGATGTATTTCATTCTAACATCACTCACTAGATATGGTAAGTGAGAACAAGCCAGTGAAGGGCTCTGTGGTCAAAAGGCCCCCTCAGAAGTTAATAGGTGTCTTCCAGAAGACCAAAACATTTCATCTGTAAAGAGTAATATTCCTCTTTCCATTCTTTAGGTGTGAGCCATGGGAAGACTGTGGATTGGATGGACTCTCAGGGGGAAGAGCAACGCCTTTGGCAGAAGATGGCTGACAATCCTGGGACTTCCGTAGAGGGTATACTCATGCTCCGTTCCAGCATGGGGAAGCGTCGGCTCTGAAGGTACCATTTTCCAAAATGAGGCCTCCTGGGACTGTTTGGCTGCCATTTTCTACCAGTAGCAGGCTTGAGCCCTGAGATTCCTCTTCCCTGGCATTTCTCACTTGAGGGCATTAGGACATGAGGGGAGAGATGTCAGTGTGATGAACATTTAGGGTCTTGCTGAAAGTCTAAAAAAACATGTACCTCTATATATCCAGGGTCCAGGGCCTTCATGATTAATGATAGAAAGTATACCACATTGTTCTGTCAACAAGAAAATTGTACAATGATTCATAGGCTTTATACTATAAGGGAAATGGTTGGTGTAAGCTTATTTGACACTACAGTCGAGATTGTGAATCCCAAACTTTTTCTAGTTATTAGTTACTTTAGGTTTCCTAAAATAGTTTGAGGAAAAAGGAGGCCACTCAGAATGTAGATCACTTGAAGAGTAAGAAGAAGGGATACTGGGTACCCTTTCCTTACCCTGGGAATCCCCATGATCCAAAGAAGGCATATGGGAATGGTTGCTGGGGCCAGAGGGTGGCCCTGTTATTTTAGCAATCTTGTGGCTTACCCAGGTAAGTTTTCAAGTTTTTCTGTGGTGACTATATCATTTATCTTTTAAATCAGCCCACTTTTGTTAGTGAAGGAAGCTAAATCACTACACCAGAAGAACAACAGATATAAGCCAGGATTGACCTGGGAAAATTGGGATGTAGGGTCACTCTAGTTATGACCTAGCTATTAGAGAGCTCTGTTGTTAACATGTATTTTATAAAATGTTCTAAGCCGTTAACTGAAAGGGAATAAGAAATAATGTACATTTTGAGCCTTGCTTGCATTATGTCTATTGATACTCCATTGGTCAAAGGAAGTCACATGGCCCAACCAAAAATCAAGAAACAGGGAAATACATTTTGCTCATAATGAAGTCATGGCAAGAGTGAGGATGCAGGAAAGAATGAATGTAAAATCATAGCCAATAGTTAAATCTACCATACTTTCTGTAACCTGGAATTCCAGATACTTAAGCCACCAAACTTAGATGCAAAGGTTGTTAAAGCTGAACCTTACCTCAGATGTGGTTCCTCATTTTGCAGATTCCAAATCTGAACCCAGAGAGCTGAAATGACTTTCCAAGAATCACACAGAAGCTGTGAGTGTATTCGGGTTTAAATCCAGTGTGTGACTCCTAGGCCAATGTTCTTTCCACTAAAGTTCTTGGCATGACTCTATGCTTATATAGTGGACAGGAGCACATAGATGAAGGAAGATGGAGCAGAGTTTGATTATTTGACTGTGAACATACCTGACCTAGTCTTTTTCTGGAGTCATATTTCATCCCCTCAGCTCATTTTTTTTTTCATTTGAATTCATATAAAATCTTTAAAAGGATAGAAACTGAATTATAGTACTAGGAAAACTAGAATCATCTTCAGGTTTATTCTAGCTTATTGTTCCATACTCTAAAATTTTTCTTGACTTTTGGAAACAGGTTTAAGTATATATTTAGCATTATTCTTAGTAAGAGAATAAGCAATCCATTTTTAATATTATTCAAAATAGACTAATTCTAGAAAATTGAAGTTAGTAGTCTAGTGTAGCTTAGTACATATGGTACATTTTTAAAACAACTCACACTCATATCCCTATGTTACTTTTCTTAAAAACAGAAACAAAATATGTAAGATCATCACTACTTTTTATATTGGAAAAATCAATTATCATCAGACTTGATTTGATTCATTCTGTCTTCAATGACATTTCTAGGGGAGGTGAGAGGGTGGTGATGGTAAAGTCTGGAGACATCTCTAAAGTAGAAAAATGAAGTGGATTTATACACTAATAATGAAAGAGTCAAAGTAATAAATTCCACAATTTATAATTTGAACTCAAGACAAACATGAACATTGTGTTCAGATATTTGCCACATTTAGAGCAATTCTCTGTATCATGATTTCATAAAAACCAACATCTAACTGGGTATTTCCATGGTGCAAAACCCACCTATACAGAAGTCTTGCAGAAATCTGTTGGTGTTGCTCTCAGAAATAAAAGGTAAATTAATCTTTAAGTCACTATTTGATGTAGAAGTACAAAGAACATTTTTAAATATTGGTAATACATGTAAATGATACAAAATTCAAATAGTTCAAAATTGTGAAAAGTAAGTTTTCCTTTCTCCCCTTGCATATCAGAATATATTGACAGCCTCATTTTTTTTTTTATGGCTACAGGGTATTACATTATAGGGATATATCAAATTTATTTAGCTAGTCTTATCAAATGCCATATGAAATATGGTTAACTAAGTTGTCTATGTTTGGTGGCTTTTCTATCTAAGCAGTCTTTTTTGTTTGTCAAAAATAAATACTTTGAAATTCAAAATGAGGTGTGTGTGTGTGTGTGTGTGTGTGTGTGTAAGTAAAATGTAGCAATTTCACTTTGGGGTAGTTATCCTACAGAGATAGATACATATGTGAGAAATGAGTACACAGAGGGCATTCATTGCAAAAGATTGGAAGTGACTCCAAAGCCCATCAATAGAGGCCTTCTGTCATATACATGCCTAAGTTTTCTGTTTTATTAGTTGCTCCCTCTCTTTCTGTCTTAACGATTGTTAAATGTTAAATATTGGTTTCTTTGCTGCTTGTTCTTTCTTTATTCCTCACTTTCTATACCCTCTCAGGCATTATGTACTGTGCTCTCATGGTTTGATGACCATTTGTATGTCCATGACTTCAAACTCACATCTTAAATCCAGACCCTTTCTTTCAGACCCAGACCCATATCCAACTGCCTATATGATATCTCCACCATAATAACTCATGTTTTCAACATATTCAAAACTGAACTCTTCACTCTACCTTCTCTCTTGCACCCATGTCTTTCTCCTCCAGTACATCGTGACTCAGTACTTGGTACCATCATCCACTCAGTTACACTAACTTGGTACTGGATAGTGATCTTTGATTTATGCTTCTCCCTTGCCTTGAGGCAAACTTAATCAGGAAATCATATTGATTCTACCTCCTAAATATCTCAAAATCTTGTCCAATTCTTCCCATCTCCATGCCACCATCCTAATCCAAGCCACCATCACCCTTTCTATGGTTATTACAAGTCTCCTAGCTGCTATCTATGCAGCTACTCTTGTTCTCCATCAATCCATTCTTCATACTGTGGCCAAATTTTCCCAATATGTTATTTTTAAATGTTTAAACATACAGAAAAGTTGAAATGATTTGACAGTAAACATTCTTATACCTACCACTTAAATTCAACTTCTCCCATTAGTTGTATGTGCTTATCTATCTGTCCATCCCCTGAGTGTTCTTAAAAAAAAAAAAAATGCAAATCAGATCACGCTTTTAAAACCCTCCATGGCTTTTCATTGCCCTCAGAATAAAGTCCAAATTCTTGTTCACAGCCTGCCAGGCCCTGCATATGATAGTTGCTGTCTTCTCTCCACTTGTCCCAAGCCACACCTCCCCTCCCCTTCGCTTTAGTCACACAGTGCACTTTTCTGCTTCTCAAATGTGCCAGGCTCTATCCAATCTTATGGCCTTTGCAAGGAATCTTCTTGCTCCTTCTCTCATCAGCCTGATTCCCATTAATCATCCAGATTTAATTGTTACCTGCTTAGGGAGAGTGCCCCTGATCATACTCTACCTGACTGGGTCACAGCAGCCTGCCTCTATTTCCCCTTTATGGCATACATCACAATTATAATAAATTATTCATGTAGTGAGTCATTTAATGCCTCTGTTCCCTTGCCACCACACATCCCTAGAATAAGGACAGAGGCAGTATTTACGTTTATTCACAGCTATATTCCCTGCGCTTAGTTCATGGTGTGGTGAGTAACTGAAAATTTATTGATGAAATAATTAAAAAAAAAACAGAAAAAAATTTAACATCATAAAATGTTAGACCAGTAGGCATCTTTAGGGAGAGGGAGAGATCACTGTTTCTAACTTCCAACTAACAGATAAGTAAACTGAAGCCCACACAGATCAAGAAGCATCTCTGAATATGTTTACTGGTTGATCTTTTATTTATTTTTTAATCCTTGCCCGAGAATATTTTTCCATTAATTTTCAAACAGAGTGGGAAGGAGAGAGAGAGAGAGAGAGAGAGAGAGAGAGAGAGAGAGAGAGAGAGAGAGAGAGAGAGAGAAATATCCATGTGAAAGAGACACATCGACTGATGCCTCCTGCACAACCCTGACCAGCCGGGGACCAAACTGCAACCGAGGTTCGTGCCCTTGACCAAAATCAAACCCGCAACTCTTCGGTCCTCGGGCCAACACTCCAACCACTGAGCCAAACTGGCCAGGGCCTGATTGGTCTTTTAAAAAAAAGCTTTCTGTAAGCACTGTATTTACAACCCTAGACACTTCATTCCTGTATTGGCATACATAAAACCACTGAGTGTGCTCTTCAGCCCAGCATATCCGCTTCTCAGAAGAAGAGACCACAGCCTTGCCTGGAGCATCCTCCTCCTTGTTTAGAGATCTCAGTCTTCAATTTTGCCTCAGTTGAATCAAACAAGTTGTAATGGGACATGGACAAGCTTAAAAGCCTGACTTGATCAATTCATTGTGTAAATAGTACCTGTAGGACATGTGGAAGATTCAGCCTATAAGTTCTCATTTTCCTTACATTGTTACTGTCCCTGGAGTTATCAGAATGTATATTTTCCAGGTCACAAAAACAAAGATATTTTGATGGGACCTTATATTTTCGGCCTCCTTTTCCTTAAGAAATGTACACAAGTACATGACCAATGATCATTAAGTTCTTAAGTAACTAGCAGATGAATTGAGCCCACCTGATTCACAGTGATATTAATCTCATTATCACCTGCTCCCTCAAGGTTTATATCTGGTAGGGAAGGAGAAAGCAGTGGAAGAAATAACGGTAAATCCCACTTTTAGAAGCAAAGTGTATTGAAATATCAAGTCCCAGAAACACTTCAGTGTGAAAGTCTATGGCATTTTGGGCTGTGATCAATGTTTGTTTTTTCTTCCATGTAGCTGTTTCACATTAAACAGAGCATTGCCTTTAGAAGTTGGCAGAGGGTTTTCCTTCTACAATGGTGTCATTTATGGCCTCTGAAATTAAAGAAAACAAATAGGAGGAGGAAGTCCACACAGGCAAAACTATAACAAAAATTGCATCTGCAAGATTTAAACAATAGGCATGGAAATTGGGCCACAACAAGAATTCCAAAAGGTTATCTGAATCATCTGGAGTATAAATTCAATACATTGATTTCAGAGCATTGCTCCAAACCTACTAAACAAAATCTTCAGGAATCTCCATCATGTTTCTAAACCATTTCAGATGATTCTAATGCAAATGGATCGCAGTTTGAGAAACATTGCATTAGAGGGCAAATTATATGGGCTATATTATTTGGACCAACTCTATGTCATAATGGCAGATTGGATTTGACTGACCTGGACATCATTAATTGCAAAGCAACCATGGTGAGGTGGAAGAAGCCTAACCTTAGATTTAGATGATATTAGTTCAAGTCTTGACTTGACTGTTTACCAACCATGTGACCTCAGTCAAGTTAATTATCCAATCTAGCCCTTCATCTATTTGCATGTAAAACAAGAACAATCAGGCTACCTTGGAGTAATTGAAGATATCAAATGAGGTAATATATGTAAATATGCTTTGTAAATTTTAAACCACTTTGGGAAAAAAAGGGTCATTATTAGTGAACTGCTTATAGCACTCTGTGGTTAATAACGTTTTAGGCCTCTCTTTTCCTGGATGCTTGGTTAGATGTTAAGCATTCTATGTACAATGAATCAGTCTCCAATGTACAGCAAAAATACAAAAAGAATTATTTTGTGCTATGTTACCCATTGTGAATGTTAGTCATTTATTTGTTTTTAGGGTGTAGTTCATTTATTTATTTGAAGTAGGAATTTCCTACTTCATCTGATTAGATAATAAATACTACAAAAAGTAATTAATTTTATGGAGAGAAAAACTGTGGTCAGTTTTTGTTAACAGATTATGGAACTTTCAAGCAAACCATCTTTCTTCCCCTCCCCTTAACATCCTCTTCCAATGTAATGTCCATCTCTTTCCATGACCTATGTCAGGGAGATCAATCTACCTTCCTCATAGGGATGTTGTTCAGAATCATGCTTTTTATCTATAGAAGGAAATTTAGCAATCTGTCAAAACAGATTCCATAGAAATACAAACTACTGTTGTCACTGTGAGGAGAGCATAGAGTTTCAGAGATTATCAGTTGTAATTCACTTACTAGAATCCATCAAAATGTTCTGGTAGAGGGTTCCTTTCATATTGGAAAAAGAGAGTAGAATATATAGTTAGTATTGCCTATAAATGACAAAACACTCATATAGAGTAGGAAATCCTACTTTTCTCTCCACTTTTTCTGCACAAGAAGAGACTTGTCTCTATTTTGCTTTCCTTTTTTCTCTAAATGAGGATGAAATTAATACAGAAAACAAGTAAAATATGTCATTATAATAGTTAAAGCAAAAGTTTAAATCATTGACATTTGCTGAGGGGAAAAAATGTTCCCTGAAAGATAGACCAAAACTAGATATGTTTGAATCCCAAATTTTATTTTTACCCCTTTATTATTCAATCCACTTACTTTGGGGAAGGAATCTGATTGTTCCTTCCAAGCTTTTTTTTTTTTTTCCTGCTTAGCCAACAGTTTATTTTGTCTTCAGAAAGTTGAAACTTCTTTGTGCAGATCCATGGGAATTGGTGAGTCCCTACAGTAAAACTTGTTTTTAAATATTTCTCATTTGGAAATAAGGAAAGTATCTATTCCATTACAAAACAGTTTATATCAATCATTTATGGTTGAATTACAGTTAGAGTGATTGGTGGTTGGGAATATATTTTATTTTATGTCCTTTCCTAGTATTCATTATTCATGAATGGAAATTTTTGAAGAGAGGTCATTAGCTTTCATATGATGTGAAGAAAGAGAAATGAAGACTCTCCTGAATCTTCTGGCTTTTGACCTTCCTCATCACTTTCAATTAATTCGTTCTCCTTAATTCCTGACAGATGGGTGCACACCAGAACCATAGGGGATGCCCTTAATGCTTTTTCCACATGCATTAAAAGAACTATTACCAATTCTGTCACCTTCAAAGCCAGCTCTGTTAGCATTATCTCTTTGCAAAACATCTGAATGTACAGAGCCAGGATGCAGTTGTGGTTAAGAGGTATTGCCCTGACCTTTCCCCAGGTGCCAAATTATTAAGGGTACTAAACATTCCTAAAAAGGCAATGAGGTGGAGAACTCCTCTCAAGAAGAGTCTGGTATTAGAAGGAAGAAATAATGTCTGCTTGAGTAGATGAGTGAGGAGGAGACCCCATGCTTAAAGAGCAATCCATGGTTGATAAATTCTGAGAAATACAGGTCTGGTTAGAGGCAGGCCTGTTGTTTTGTTGAATGGGGTACACAGTTTGGGCCAGACGTGAATTGGTAAGTACATAGGGAAAATGTGGTTTGTCTCCATTGCAGTGTTCCTCAAAATAAATGTACAAATAAATATTTCAAGAACATGTGAGTAGTACCACATCATCAGAATAAGAATTGGCCCAATTCTGCACTTGGTCTCCATTCCTGGATTGAAAGCAGTTGTCACAGGCAAGCTGTTTTTCTCTGGGCCTGAAGATGAGTCCAAGGGTATAGTGGGCTAGAGAAGGAAAACACTCTTTCAATATCCTAAGAACAGTTAAGGATCACTGATTCCCTGGGACATTAGAATGGGGCTCTCCCGGGACGAAATAAGAGGGGCAATCTTCCAAACTCTGCCAAAGGCTGGTTTACCCACACATGAGCATATTCATTTCTGCTTTGTCCCTGGTACCCACCTGCCTTGGATGCCAATTTATTCTTCTGAACTCATGCTCTGATAGGAAGGTGGTCTCTGTGTTTGATTGTTTTTAAATTAATAGACTTTATTTCTTAGAGCAGCATTAGGTTTATGAAAAAATTGAGCAGAAAGTACAGAGAGTTTCCATATACTAAAACTACTACCCTCTCCCCCAATGAGTTTCTCTTATTATTGATATCTTGCATGAACCAATATTGGGATGTTATTATAAACTAAAGTTCATAGCTTATATTATGGTTCATTCTTGGTGTTTTACAGTTCTATGGGTAATAGATAATATGTATCCATAATTGCATTATCACATGGAGTAGTTTCACTGCCCTAAAAATCTCTGGTGTTTGAACCCCTGGTAACCATTGATCTTTTTGCTGTCTCTATAGTTTTGACTTTTCTCAGAATGTCATATTTTTGGAATCATACAGTATGTAGACTTTTCCTACTTGCTTTTTTCACTTATCAATATGCACTTAAGGTTTCTCCATGTCTTTTTGTGACTTGATAGCTTTCTTTGTTTTGTTGTGATAAGAGCAACTGACATGAGATTTATCTTCTTAACAAATTTTTAAGTGTATGATACAGTATCTTTGTTTTTAGGTAAAGAGAGAGAAAAGTATGAAATAACTCTAAGAAACAATAACAATACTTTTAAACTTCTCTGGAGATGAGGGAAGCTTTGCATTCATTTTGCTATTTTTCTTGGTTTTATTACTGAGTACAAAGGACTGTTCCTATTTACCATCTTACCATGTTTAGTGCAAAAGTAGTAGCAATACTTAAACACTTACCATGCTTACTTCTAAGCTTCTGTATGGAATATATACTCCAGATCAAAGCTTTGTGTCACAATGTACTTGCTGCATAGTATAATGTCTTTTTCAATAAATTCATTTTCCTAATATCTCTAATGTGTTCTATTATAAGTTATTTCTGAGTACTTGAAGAGGGGTTGCATATCTTTAAAGATTGATTGTATATAACCTAGTCCTCCTGTTTTCATACTTATTTGTCTTTGGAGGAAAAACATATTTGCTAAATTGACACACAGATTGGATGAGAGTCTGTTTTCTGTTTCTAAGGCTAGGATGATGTTGAGCAATTTGTTGATGTTCAACAATTGAATATAACCTCATTTTGGTTTTTGGTCACTTATCTTTTTGTAAATCTGAACCCTAGCACCATCACTCTCTTTGCTCTCCCCTCAATAAATCATTGGTAGTGACAGGAGAAGGGACCAAAAGTGACATTTATTGAGCATCTACTATGCATTGGGTGCTTTACAAATTGTGACCTAATTTATTAGCTAAGTTTAAAAAAGACAAAGCACATAAAAGACATGAGTCTTGGAAAGGTTAAGTAACTTGCTCAAATTTACCCAGCTAGTATATAATGGAGCCTTACTCCACTTTGGGCTCCCCAATTCAGATCCCAAAGTACATGCTCTTTGTATTTCACCAAACTGCACCCCAGATAGAAATTCTGTGCTTGTCATGAGCTGTAGACTTGTTTCTCAAAGTGTAATTCATGAATCAGCAGCATTAGCATCACCTGAGAGCTTGTTGAAAATGAAGAATGTTGGGCCACAACCTACACTCACTGAAACTGAATATTCATTATAACAAGATTCTTAGTTGATTTGTGAGTGCAATAAACTTTAAGAAACACTGGTATAGAGAGTATGTAAGAATAGACCTTGAGAGCTAAGGTACTTGATAGTTAAGACTATTGCCTGTTATTTTCAGTTAATATGACTATTGGCCTAAGATACCCCATTTAACAGTCTCTTCATTTTTTTTCTTTATTTTCCCATTAACCAGTCTCTTCTTTGAGCACTTTTTTTTTCTCAATTTTGATTTCTTCCCATAAACACATGCTTGATGACTAACATCCTTTTTTTTCTTCTTTTCTTTTTCTGGTGTTCTCCTGTAAGTATCCTGAAGACATTACGACATTACCTGGGCATGTAGTCTGACCTTGTTTCAGAGTATGTGCAATAAAGACTTGGATATTTTTTTATTCTAGATGAGTCTTACTACCTGAATCCAATGAGAACCAACTAAATCTAAATACAGTCACCTCTAAACCAGAGGAAATAGAGCCCCTAAAATCTTTATTACATTGTATTAATCAGATACCTTCTAGATGAGGTCTCTTCTTTTTTATCTATATTTAGCACTTGTGTTGCTGATGATAATCAGGTATAGAGAAATGAATTTGGATACCAGCTTGGCTCAGGCCAGTGAAAAATATGAGACCTGATTCAGGAATACAAAAATCAAGCTTTGAAAGAGGGTGGTTTATGATGAAGAACACTGGATTTGATGGCTCAAAGGCCTAGCTTCTACTCCTAGTTTTGCTACTTGCTGTGGATTTTAAGCAAGATATTTCCTCTCTCTGAGCCTCAGTTTTCTCATCTGTAAAATGAGGGGCTTGAACTAAGTGTTATCCAATGTCCCCTCAAGCTCTAAAGTTCTTGAAAACTTGGACACCTGGCACATGCTGGAATTATTTTACTCTAAGATGCATTGATTGTAAGATGCAGCATTCCACTAAAAAAGAAAAAATGTTGCCAATTCGAACTGTAAGATTGTTCTGGATATTCTACATCTGTACCTGCATATTTTCTCTTTGCCCTTCTTCACTCTGCTTTCTGCCCCAAGAGGCAAATCTTAATGAACTGCTTCAGTGGGCCTCTCTTGCCCTATGGATTTTGGTTGGGTTTGGAAGGTACCAGTAGGAAATGGAATGGTGGGAGGAAAGTGAGATTGATAGTTATTCCCCTGGCTCTTTCCTGCTGGGTCACAAAATGACAGTGGCTATATTCCTCTGCTTATGGCTGGCTACAGCTCCAGTCAGGTGGCCTTCTCCTACAGATAGAGCTACAGTAATCACTCCCTTTACCCCTTCAGGCCTATGAGTATAAAATCTCCCATCTGTTGCCCTGGCTGGTTTGGCTCAGTGGTTAGAGCACCGGCCCACATACCAAAGAGTCTCAGATTCCATTCTCAAGTGCACGTACCAACCTCGGTTGTGGTGCTGTCCTCAGCCCTGGTAGGGGCTCGTGCGGGAGGCAACCAATCAATATGTCTCTCTCACATCGATCTCTCTCTCTCTCTCCCTTCCTTCCACTCTATCTGAAGATAAATGGAAAAATATCCTCGGGTGAGGATTAAATATATATCCCAGCTGTTGCGAACTTCACCATTCCTTGTTAATTTCCCTTAATCCTGACCACACCTTTATAAATACATAGTCCTTTATTAATCTTTCCTCAATGTCACAGTCACAGTTTCAGTGTTTCATTTGTTTCCTACTGGGACCTTAATTGATATAATAATTCGAATCAGGAGTTTTCTTAGGAAGTAAGTTCCCAAAATAGAATTTTAGGTTTGTGTTGCCCACATATTTGAGGAGTATTATCAGCACTTGGTAAAGTAATGGATGCTTAGTTTGTTTGAATGAGTGGTCAAAAGTAATCTTCCAATCTTAGCACCTCTAATCCCCCGAAAAATATTAGGTAGCCATAAATCAAGAGGTATTTTCCTTATAGGTTTCCAAGAATGTGCCAAGTTGATCATTTAAAGATATATATTGGTTCAAGGAGATTTCCTGTGCTGTCTACAGCAGACACTCCTGCTTTTGATTATCTTTGCTGATAGGAATGAAAAAGAAAGCATTTTCCTAGTTAATATCTGGGTACCGGGCCTAGGGACTTTATTGCTTTGCTCTAGTAAAGATAGCACATCTGGAATAGCAAAATGCCATCAATGTGATGAACAGCATGCTATTCCATATGTAAAGACAATCAAGGTCCCTCTGGAGTACATTATAACAAAGAGTATGGCAGATGATTATATTTCTTAGGTAAAAAGGTAAAGACAAACTCTTCTCCCTGTCACATGAATGTACCACTATACTTAGGTTCAAAGAATACCTTATATAATATCCCCTCTGACCAAGAAACTAAATCTACACTGAAAAAAAAAAGGCATATCTATGAGTTCATGCTTTGGAACTCATTGGTCTTATGCTTCATCATCCCAAAATAGCTGGTTTGATGGAACAGTGGGATGGCATCCTCAAACATCAGTTACAGGATTTGCTGATAGACAATACCTAGTGAGGCTGGGAGATGTCCTACATGATGTAGTATGTGCTTCTAAACCAGCAGCCAAAATATGGTGCTATCATCCTCATAGGCAAAACACATGGGTTCAGGGACCAAGATGTGCAGCTTGGAATTGTCCTTCTCATTATACCTAATAGACTACTTAAGTAGTTCTTCCTATATATCTTCATGAACTTGAATTCAAGGAACCTAATAGTTCTAGTGCCCAAGGAAGGATATTTCATGGGAAACAGTCATGGTTTTATTATATTGGAAGCTGAGAATGTCTCCTAAACGTTTGGCGTTTCTCACACCACTGAACCTACAGGTAGAAAAGGGGCTACCAGTAATTGCTAGAGTGGTTATCAAGAGGAAATTGAATTGTTCATACAAAATGGTTATAAGGAGAGCTATGTCTAGAGCTAAGGGGATTTATTGAGGCATCTTTCACTAGCCCTTGTCAAGTGGAAAACTGCAGCAACTAATAAAAATATGGCCACTAAAGAATCATATTCTTCAGGAATGAAGGTTTGTGTCAATCTTCCAGGTAAAGAAACTCATCCAGCTAAAGTGCTGGCAGAGAGTAAGAAGAATTTGAAATGATTATCAACTTAGATATCATGACCATCTTATAGAAGTGGGATTGAAGCACTTATGTTTTATGTTGATTAACTATTTCGTCCACCCTCTTTCTCCTCCAGCTATCTTCTATGAAGAATTCTGGTGGTAACTAAGGGTTTAGGTTTCATGTGGGACTATGACAGAAGTGGTGTTACCCTGCAATGATAGAGTAGTCAGAAAATTTTCTTAAAGAGCAAGATAGTAAATAGTTCAGGTTTTGTGGGTCAGGCAATCTCTGTTGCAACTATTCATCTTTACTGTTGTAGAGCAAACACAACCATAAACAATACATAAGAGAATGTGTGTGCCTGTGTTCCAATTATAACTAATTACAAAAACAGAAGGCCAGCCTGTGGGCTATAGTTTGCTGACATCTGCAGTGGATGACACGAGATTTTTATTCAGACAAAGGAAAAGAGTAGATGCTGAGGGTAAAAGGGATGAATTGTGCTTAATATTATGTTTGCCCACCAAACTCACTCTCTACAATTTTCCATATTGCTTTGTGTTTTGCTCCTGGGTCCTCTAGTTTTCAGTTGGGTTTGGCCAACTGGAGCCAATAGCAGGGATTAGAGGACAGATGGAGAGAAAGTTCAGAGTATTTATTTCCCATGCTGCCTCCTGCTGAGCTAAAGGTTGTTAAAGGCTATGTTCCTCTGCCACAGCTCCTCTTGGCTGGTCTATCCTAAAACTATACCTATAGTTCTCTCTGGGTTCCAGTAATCACTCTCTCTCTTTGCCCTTCAGGCCTATGGTAGTATGCTGCTAGCTTTGAAGTGCTTTAATACCCTTATTGAGTTCCTTTTACCATGTGCACACCATTATAAATAATCCTTTCATTGTGTCCTCTTTAATTACCATTTGAGTCTGCCATCTATTTCCCCCCAGTACTTTTTGACTAAAAAAGATGTCATTGATTGTAAGACGCTTCCCATTTCAGAGATGTTAAAATGTGAAAAAAGTGCATCCTAGGATCAGTGAACTGTGCTAGTTGCAATACATTCCTAGGTGAATGAATGAATCAATGATTAGCATTCACAGTGCAGCTCGTCTCAAAGACAGATACAATGCAGTGGTGTAAAAGAGTCTGTGCTCTTTTTTTTAAATTTTTTTCTTTATTTATTTTTAAAGAGAGAAAGGGAGAGGGAGAGAGAAATAGAAACATCCATGAGAGAGAACATCAATTGCCCTCCTCCTGCATGCCCCCACTGGGGATCAGGCCCACAACCTGGGCATGTGCCCTGACTGGGAGTCGAACCAGCGACCTCTTGGTGCATGGGTCGATGCTCAACCACTGAGCCACACCGGCCGGGCGAGTCTGTGTTGTTCAGAATGAACTTCAAATATCAGAATCAACACCAATTATTCCCAAGTACTTAGATATTCTTTCTCAGTCTTGAGATGCGTACTCAATGAGGTCACGGCCTTGCCCAGCACTCCTAGTTGTTACAACAGGGCTAAAACATTAGAATTATATTTAGTCATATTATTTCTCATGAAATTAGTTAACTCCAAAGCAAATGCTACCAACATGGGTACAATTTTGTTTTTCATTTTTGTGTGTGAGCAGCAATACAAGTTACTGTTGTTTGTGACTCTTTATAAACTGAGTTCAGCACTTTTTGCAAGAATAGAATGGCCTACCAGTCTGGGAACACATCAGATTCCTCAGGAGTTGCAGTTAACTCACATTCACTTCCCTATGTGACAATTGGCATATATTCTGGCCAAGCCTATTTTAACAGACATGGGCCTTCTTTACAGCCTATGTTACTTAGTGTGGACTGCTTGTCTATAACTGAACAACCCTCTAACAAAACTACCAATCAAAATTGCATAGGCTGTCTTATTACAGAAATCTAGCAATGACTGAGTCTACTCAGGCTAGTACAAGGGCTGCCATGCCACCCAGCTGGTGCAGCTCAGTTGGTTAAGCATCTTCCCATGCACCAAGAGGTTGTTGGTTTGATTCCCAGTTAGGGCACATGCCTCGTTGCAGGCTCAATCCCCAGTAGGGGGCATGCAGGAGGCAGCCAATTGATGTTTGTATCTCACCCTGTCCCTTCCTCTCTCTCTAAAATCAATTAAAACAAACAAACAAACAAACAGCAAGAGCTGCTGTGCCTTTGGGAAAGTCTATTTTGTTTCCTTTTTCTAATTCCCAATTTCTTAATTGTCCCCATAGAAAGGAACAAGTATCTATCCTCTGGCCGTCCTCTAGAGCAATGCTACTCAGAGCACTAATCCATGATAAAATAAGGAGCTTGCATTAGAATATAAATGAATGTGCTCCTTCCTTCATTGAGAAAGTTTTGCTATGAAAAAAATATCAACTGAACTAAATAGTGCATTTATTGACATTGCCAACTTACATTCTGGGGCCAGCTCTCTATCTCTTTGATGCAGGGACCAAAAGCCAGCAGGAGACATACAGTCTAAGAAGCGTTACTCTAGAGGGCTCTGAAATTCAGTCCCTTCATAAGACCATCTTCTAAATTTGCTGCCACTTGTTGAAAAATGAGAGTATTTCTTCCCATTCCAATTTTCCAAGAAAGAAGTGACTCCTCTCCAAGCCTTTGAGTATGCTTAGTCTCAGAAGTCATCAGAAACCTACTTAGTAGCCAGCCCAACAGTCAAATGCAATTCCACAAAACTAAGAGATATATTAGAAGATACTCAAAAAAGAAGGATTCAGATTTGAACTGTGGCCAGACAGATGACAGCATTTCACTTCTATTTGAAATCTATTTGTTAGTCTCAGAGCACTGCTGCCTAAGCACAGTACCGTCCTGTGGGGAAAATTGTCGCTTTTGATGGACAGAAAGACAGACACACAAAACAAAATTCCAAACTGCACAGAAATTAAGTTTCCCCCAAGCTCTGATACAGCATAGAGTAAACAGGAAAACAAATCCTTAAGGTGCGTATATTCAGAAATGACATCATAATAGAAATACATCTTCATGCTACACGTTCACCAATAAAATTGATTCCGTTTTTTTTTTTTTTAAATGATACCTTTCATCATTCCTATGCCTTTTTCCTAAGAGGAAACAAGTGTTATATTTCAAAAGAGTTATGCATAAATCTAACTTTGTAAGGCAAACTAAATATTGGCCATAGGCAGAGAAAATTTGCTAAGTCATGTCAGTGGTTATACCTGCATCCTTCTCACCTCACGCAGAACAGTAATTCTCACCCTTGGCTGCACATGAGAATCCTTTTGGAAGCTTTTAAAATCCACCATGCCATATTTTCACCCTGACAAACAACATCATAATCTCTAGTGGTGGCACCAAGGCATCAGTTTATAGCTCCCCACGTAATTCCAATGTGCACCCAAGGTTAAGAACGACGACATAAACGGTAGTGAGAGAACTGGTAGGTCAAGGGTGTGGTGGTTGCAGGTCCTGATGAAAAAGATGTGGCTTTTACCATGGCAAACCTAAGGACACTAGCTAAGGAGAATATTCCAGTGTCTCTTTTGTTACTGCAAGTCCCAAGTTTACTGTTAAAAAGCAAGAAACGATGGGAGGAGAGAAAATATTTGTGACTTCTTGTGAAGATTAAATGAGAATGTGCATGCACTGTTACATTTTGGATTCTTGATTCGCCAAAAGTGTCCACTCATTCCTGTTATTCATTTCTTATTAATCTAGTTAAGATATAGAACTTCTCAAAAGAAAGATAGCTAAAAACAAACACGCAAATAAAAGAAAAAAAACGTGAACAGATGCAGCACATTTGAAGGGGTTTTTCCCTTGAACATTGTTTCTCTACAAGATATGCAGCTACTAGGGATTCTCTTCACAAGTCCTACTACAGTTGACAAAAAAAAAAAAAAAAGACAAAATTTTGTTGTGGTTATATTCTTTTCTACTTAAGCTTCTGCCACCATTTCAGAATGATATTAACAACCAGTGCACTTCAGTTTAAGGCAGCAGTTCACAATGTGAGGTCTGTGGGTCCTTGGGCATCCTAAAACCTTTTCAGGGGTTCAGCAAGGTCAAATATCTTTTCCTTATTTGTTTTTTTCACTGTGTTGAGATTTGTACCAGTGGTCCAGAAGCAATAGTTAACAAAACTACAGGCACTTCAGCATGAATCAAGGCAGTGTGTTTCTTTGTCTTCATGCACTCATAGTAAAAAAATAGAGAAAACAACAACAACAACAAAAAACCCATTTCATTTAAGAAAGCCCTTGATAAAGCAGTAAAATTACTAATGCTATTAAATCTTGACCTTTAAGTAACATGCTTTTTAAAAATATATTTATGTATACCAAAGTACAACGGTTGTCTCAAGGAAAATCTCTTATGTGTTTGGGTCACAAATTGAACTGGATGCATTTATCACCATTTTTATTTTAAAGAATGGATGACAGATAAACCATAGTTATTCAGGCTTGAAGACTGGGCAGACATTTTTGCAAAAATTAACAAAGTGAGTCTGTCACTTCAAGGAAAACAACTGACGATATTTGTTGCCAATGATAAAATCCGAGCTTTGAAGTGAAAATTTGAATTTTGGAAAACTTGTATATACTGTTGTGAGTGTGACGGATTCCCAATACTTAGAAACTTTTCTGATAAGATTGGTGTTTACCTTAATTAATGTGATTTTTAAATATTGTTTAACAAGTTTTATAAAATTTTGGAAGAGCTACCTGACTGTGAATATTTCCTAAATTATCAATATGTGAGATGCAAAATTGTGCATGGGTAAAAGTACATTCAAAGTGCAAGATATAACAATGGATTTAAATACAATGGAGCACAAAAGCTTTCTATATTGAATTTTGGTAAAATTTCAATGAAAAATATCCAGTTATCTAAATAGGTATTAAAATATTCCTCTTTTTTCCAAATATATATATCTCGGTGAAGCCAGATTTCTTTTTTTTTTTTTTATGTTTTTATTGACATTTTAGAGAGAGAGGAAAGGAGAGAGAGATAGAAACATCGATGTGCTGCTTCCTGCATGCCCCCTACTGGGGATTGAGCCTGCAACCCAGGCATGTGCCCTGACCAGGAATTGAACCAAGTCCTCTCAGTCCATAGGGTGACACTCAATCTTCTTTGCTATTGAGTTGTATGGATTATTTATATATTTTGGATATTAATGTCTTATCAGCTATATGACTTGCAAATATTTTCTCCCATTCAGTAAGTTGCCTTTTCAATACTTTTTAATGATTTCCTTTGCTATGTAGAGCTTTTTAGTTTGATGTAGTTATATGCTTGTTTAATTTTGCTTTTCTTACCTTTGTTTTTGGAGTGAGATCCAAAAAATCATTACCAAGACCAATGTCAAGGAGTTTACCCTCTTTGTTTTCTTCTAGGAGTTTATGATTTCAGGTCTTACATTCAAGTTGATTTTTACATTGAGTTGATTTTTGTGTATGGTGTAAGACAGTGGTCTAGTTTCATTCTTTTGCATGTGGCAGTCCAGTTTTCTCAACACCATTCACTGAAGAGACTATTTTTTTCCTCCATTGTGGAGGAGACTTCAGATGACAAGCCAACTAAATATGGATCTCATCTAATGTGCTTTCATTCTTATAGAGTCCTATATTTTCCAGTCTTTACCTGCTTTTGGTTGAGTTCCAATGAATTTGAACAACTAATTTTTTCTATGTTTTCCAGAGTTATAATTATTAGCAGGAGAGTTAGTATGATATAACCCACACTGCTGTTAACTAAAATACAATTCCTGTCTCTTCCCATCTTTGAATCAAGATCAAGGCCATGTCCTCATCTGTGGGGAGGCAGCAGAGTCAATACCAGGTCCTTGAAAAATCTCTTTCTCCAGCTGTGCAGTGTTCTATAAATTAGATTTACCCACAATGCACACACTGAGTCTAATTTAATATCATCTTACCTGGGTGGTTCTGATGACGGGCCAAGGCGTCCATTTTCTCATAGTCTCCCCTTCACTCTTGGTGGGTAGTCATCTATCCAGTGAGGCTCACACTTGCATTTTGTGATTGATTCACATCATTACATATGCTTTTTAAAATCGTACTTTCTGTTTTTTGATCATATTACATCTTTGTGGATTTAAGACTCCAGTTGACATTAATCATTATCATATTTTTGGTGCTCAAATTGTCAGCACTTGGGCTTTATTAGCCTTTTCTTCAAGCTAATTTATTTTTTCTTTCAGTTTTACTCTTTTAATTGAAGTATAATTTATCTACAATAAAATGCATCTATTAAAAGTGAACAGTTAAATGTGTTTTGAAAAATGTATAGAACCATGTAACCCTCCTTTCCAGTCACTTTCTCCCCTGGCAGATAAATCCACTGCTGTGCTCATTTCTGTCACTACAAACTGGTTTTGCCTGTTTACAAATTTCACATAAAGGGAATAATGCAATAAGTATTCATTTAAGTCTAGTTTCTTTCACTCAGGATAATGAGCTTGAATTTCCTCTATATGTTGTAGATATAGTAGTTTGTTCATTTATATTTCTGATTTCTTCGTGCCAGTTTATACATTCTCCTGGGCTGTTTCCAGAAGGATTTATTAAAGCTGCAAGCCTTTTTGTAAATATACATTTTATTTTCTCTTGAATAAATTCTTAGGAATGGAATTGTTGAGTCTTAGCAAAGTTGTACGTTTAACATTTGTTATAAGAAACTACTAGTTTTCCAAAGTAGTTTTACCATTTGAAACTCCTACCAGCAGTGTATGAGAGTTCCAGTTGTTCCACCTCCTGTCAATACTTAGTATTATCAGTTCTTTTCATTTTAACCACTCAAGTGGTATTTTATTATGGTTTTCATTTCCCTGATGACTAAAGATATTGAACATTTCTTTCTTCTGTTTATTGCCAATTCATATGTATTTTTGTGAACTGTCTGATCAAATCCTTTGTTCATTTTTTAAAATTTGTATTTTATCTTCACTTTAAAAAATATTACCTCAGTTCAGTTACCTCTGAAAGCATTCCTACCTTCTGACGACAGCAGTATGTCTCAGGCTCCCCTTTAAGTTTTCCTGTCCTACACATGGAAACAACCACTCTCTAGGGAGTCCTGACACCTTACTTTGGAACTCATGATGACTCCTGTGTAACCTCTTATGGACCACAAGACAGGAAGAGCCAGGCACAGCTCCAGCCATGGGGTCAGTTCTGGCCATAGTGGGGGTCTGGACCTGGATCTTCCTGCCTTGGAATCTAGGATGGGTTACAGAGTAATCACCATGAGGATCATTTCTGGCACCAAAACAATTGCACATTGAAAACTGGAAACTCAAAGCCTGTCGAGTTCATCCATGCTTATTATTTCTATAATCATCTCATTGTAAGCTTGAGGTGTCTTGCCAATCCCCTCATTAGTCTACCGTTGTCCTTTCATTCTCATACTGCTCTATGTGTATCTCCCAGACCTTTTTGTGATACCCCCTGGACTGCTGCCACACACACACACATTCATAGTAAATTAGCCTTTCTATATCTTTGGTATCTTTTCAAGAAAATTCCAAGTAAATCTTGATTCTCTTCTGGATCACTTTATTTATTTATTTTTTTATCCTCACCCGAGGACATTTTTGCATTAATCTTCAGACAGAGCGGGAGGGAGAGAGGGAGGAAGAGAGAGAGAGAAACATCTATGTGAGAGAGACATATCGAGTGGTTGACACCCACACCACCCCAACCGGGGCCAGGGACAAACTGCAACCGAGGTACGTGCCCTTAGCGGGAACCGAACCCGGGACTCTCTGGTCTGCGGGCTGACGCTCTAACCGCTGAGCCAAACCAGCCAGGGCATCTGGATCACTTTTTATAGAAGATATTGTTCTTTCTTCCATACTCCAGTATCTTTTGGCTGATAGGCAGTGTCAATATCATCCTAATTCCCCACCACCCCTTTCAATTGACAATTCCTTCCTAACTTAAGGAAAAGACTAGCTGAGATCCCTGCTACCTACCATCACTATTTACCACCCTACTCTTACAATCACTTGTCTACATTCAGTTTTCTCCTCCACACTTATATAAGTCTTTGGAAGTTCAATCTCATTTATCTCCTCTTTCCAGGAAATCTCATCATCCATGTGGGCAACCTACCCAATTCCCTAACATCACAATTCCATAGATGTTTTCTTCCATTCTATGACTGTCACCTCTCATCTTATAAATGATTCCTATCTTTATATTTTTTACATTCATTCTTCAACCACATTAGAATCATTAGCCCTTCACTATATTCTTTCAATTTATCAGCCCTATTACTCTCCATATTTATTTTAAGACGTATCCTGGACCTTGTGGGTCATTACATGATCCATTTTCCCAATACCACAACCAAATTCCTCACCCCTGTCCTGCCACCACACCTTTACCACAAACCAACTGTAGCTTTAGTGGATTCTGGAAAATGTAGTTTATAAGTCTCTCATTTTCTGCATGATAGAAAGGGTTGAATGCAAGTTGACCAAACCTATCAGCATTATCTACAACACTGTGCATGTCTTGTCTTGAAGATCATTGAACGATTCTCCAACATAAAAGATTTTAGATGCTTTGGAGGCTGTCCTTCAAATTGGCCACCAGTGATCCATACCTCTTGGTATCCATGCCCTTGTATACTCCCTTCCCACATTGAATAGGGCTTTCCTGTGTGACCAGTAGGATACTGTGGAAGTAACAGTGTGTCTTCTGAAGTTAGGTCATAAAAGATATTGTCACTTCCACTTTGCTCTCTCTTGGACCACTTCCACTGGAAGAAGCCAACCACCATATTATAAGAACACTCATGCAACTCTACAGAGAGGTCCATGTGGGGAAGAACAGAGGCGTCTTCCAACAACCATTACCAACTCACCAGTCATCTGAGTGGGTCACCATGGAAGTGGATCTCCCAGCTCCAGTCAAGCCTTCAAATGACTGAAGCCCTGGACAGCATCTGACTGCAACCTTATGAGAGACTGAAAGCCATAACTGGTCAACTAAGCTGCTCCCAAATCCCTGACCCACAGACATTGTGAAGCATGATAAGTGTTTATTGTTGTTTTAAGCCAGTAAGTTTTGCAATCATTTTTAATGTATGAATGGATATAAATATAGTTATCAGCATCTTGGACATGAATTCTTTCTTTAATCTGCTTTGGATGATCTCACTGCTTTTTGTTCTCCTTCATCCCCCATCCCATTCATGAAAACTCAAGCCCAAGAACTGAGGGCTTGTAGAGGTGAAATCTACAGTTGTTTAGGAAATGCCCGTACTCCTCCAACTTCTGGCTCATCCTTCACTAGCCTTCTGATAATGATCACAGCTCCTGTGGTAACAGCTTTCCACAGAAAACTGTACCTTGAGAAAATATTAAAAAACAACTTCCTGAAGGCATTGGAGAGTAATAAAAAAGCTGGCAGATACTGGAGGGCAGTCATCACTTAGAAGAGGGCAAATACACTAGGTAAGTCATCAGGGTTTCTTTGGTTTTGCCTAAGGGCAGGTTTTAGCGTGCACCATACTAGAGTTGAGGGAAGGCTTAAATGAAAATAGTCTTACTGGTTTGAAGAAACATAGGAGAGTGTAAGGGTGACCATAGCATAACAGAGATCTTAGACTTAAATCCTTCCTTCTGCTAACTCTGAACTTAATTTGTTCTTTTTCTGACTCCCTCAGGTGGAAAGTTAGGTCATTTATTTGAGCTATAATTTCTTAATATATGTATTTATTGCTATAAACTTTCCTCTCAGAAATGCTTTTGCTGCACCCTACATGATTTGATTTGTTGTAGTTCCATTTCCATTTTGATTTTTTCTTTGACCCATTGGTTGTTTAGAAAGAAGTATGTTGTTTAGTTGCCACATATTTGTAGATCTTCTCACTTTCCTTTGGTTGTAGATTTCTCATTTTATACCATGGTGGTCAAAAACATAGTTGATATGATTTCATCTTCTTAAATTTGCTAAGATTTGTTTTGTGTCCTATCATATAATTTATCCTGGAGAATTTTCTATGTGCATTTGTGAAGAATGTGTATTCGATTTGGGGATGGAATATTTAAAATTTTTTTTTCTTTTATTGATTTTTAGAGAGAGAGGAAGGGAAAGGGAGAGAGAGATAGAAACATTGATGAGAGAGAACATCATCGACTGGCCACCTGTTGCATGCCCCCTACTGGGGATTTGGCTCACAACCTGGGCATGGTGCCCTGACTGGGAATCAAACCGGCAACCTCTTGGTGCATGGATCGACGCTCAACCACTGAGCCACTCCAGCCGGGCTGGATGGAATATTTTTATATGTCTGTTAAGTCTATTTTTTTCTAAAGTATAGTTCAAATTTAATGTTTCTGTGTTGATTTCCTGTCTGGATAATATACCTGTTGCTGATAGTGGGTATTGAAATCACCTAGGATTGAAATGTTGTTAATTTTTCCCTTAAAATTTGTTCATATTTGCTTAATATATTTTCATGTTTGGTTGTTGGGAGTGAAGGCATTTAATTGTTATATTTTCTTGATGTATTGACACCTTTATAATTATATAATGACCTTCTTTGTCTCTTGTTACCATTTTTTGGCTTGACATCTATTTTGTCTGATATAAGTATGGCTAAACTCATCTTCTTTTGATTTCTGCTTGTTTGGAATATCATTCATCCCTTCACTTTGGGCCTATGTGTATCTCTAGTGCTGAAAAAGAGTCTTCTGTAGGTAGCATATAGTTATTCATTTTTTTTAATGGTTTTATTGATTTTTTAGAGAGAGAGGAAGGGATAGAAACATCAATGTGAGAAACATTCATCGACTGCCTCCAGCACACCCCCTACTGGGGATCAGGCCCACAACATGGGCATGTGCCTTGACCGGGAATCAAACCAGGACCTCTCAGTCCATGAGATGACGCTCAATCCACTGAGCCACACCAGTGGGCCATGGTTTTTTGTTTTTGTTTTTAATCCATCCAGCCACTCAGTGCCATTTGATTGGTGAGTTTAATTCATTTATATTCATGGTGATGGTTGATATGTAAGGATTTACTACTGCCATTTTACATTTTGCCTTCTGCTTATTTGTCTCTCCATTGTTTCTTTTCCCTTCTGTTTCTGTCTACCTTTGTAAGTTGGTGGTTTTCCTTAGTGATTTCCCCTTTTTTGTTTTGTGTCTCTAATCTAGATATTTTATTGTGGTTACCATGAATGTTACATAATACATTTAATGGATAAAATAGTCCTTTTTCTGCTGATAGAAATGTATTTTTATTTGCCTGTAATAGTTCCATTCTTTTACTCTTCCACATTTATATTTTTGATGTCACAAATTATCTCTTCCTACTATGAATTTTACTGAATTAGAGTAGTCATAGTTATTTTTAATGCTCTTTTCTTTAACCATTATGCTATAATTGTTTAATTAACAATTCTAAAATAGGGTTAAAGTTTTCTAATTCAATTTATCACCTTAATCAAGTTTTGTGTACGTTCACCTTTTTGTTTCAGCTTAAAGAGCTCCTTGAAATATTTCTTTCAAGGCAGGTGTAGTGGTGGTGAACTCCCTTGGCTTCTGTTTGTCTGAGAGAGCCTTTATTTCTCTTTATCTGAAGGATAACTTTGCCAGATACAGTATTCTTGTCTGACAATTTTATCTTTTGATACTTTGAATATGTCATTCTCTCCTGGCTTGTAGAGTAGAGCTTCTTCTGAGAAATTTGCTGATAGCCTGAGTGGGGGGTTCCTTTATAGTTTACTGACTTCTTTTCACTGGCTGCCTTTAAAATTCTTTCTGTATCATTGACTTTTGATGATTTTATTATAATTTGTCTTGGAGAAGGTCTTTTTGTGTTGAGATAATAAGGTGTTCTATTAGCTACATAGACTTATAGATACATTCCTTCCCCAGATTTGGGAAGTTCTCAGCCATTTTTTTTTTTTTCTTTAAATAAACTCACTGCCCTGTTCTCCTTCTCTTCTCCTTCTGGTATTTATCTTATGTTTGCTCTTCTAATCAAGTCTAATAGTTCTCATAGGTCTTCTTTACTATTTTAAAATCTGAATTCTCTCTCCTCTTCCACCTGAATTATTTCTAAATTCCTATCCTTGATCTTGCTTACTTTCTCTTTCATCTGATCTGCTCTATTTCCAATGCAGTCCAATGCAATTTTTATCACCTTTATTGAGTTCTTTAGCTCCAGAATTTGTTTGGTTATTTTTTAGAATTTCATTCTCTTTGGTAATGTACTCCTTTGGTTCATTAATTCCATTCCTAAGTTAATTGAATTGCCTTTTTGAGTTTTCTTATAGCTCATTAGATTTCTTCATAACAGCTATGTTGAATTCTTTTTCAGTTAGGTTGCAATATTCCATGTCTTTGTGTTTGGTTGTTAGAGATTGGCATTTTCTTATTTTAATACCATATAAACATGATTTTTCATAGTGACTCATATAATATTGCCTCTGTTGCCACATTTGAAGTATGCAACGCCTTTCTTATTTATGTAAAGCTTTGTTTACTTTTATTCTAACATTTCAACAGGTTAGTAATTAGGAGACTTTTGTTTTCTAGAATGTGGCACTATAGCAAAAATGTGTGGTTTCTCTTATGGGAATGGACTCACCCCTAATGTTTGGAATGTGCACATAATAAAGATGGCATGGAAAAGACAAAAATAGGTGGTGCTAGAGTGGGAGGAGGTGTGTGCTCACTTGGGGTTTTGGGTTTACCCATGGCCTGTTAGGGGGATCTTTGAGTGGGAAGGGGGTTCCCAGAGGTCCATGGGTAGATCTCTTGCTAGAATCCTGGGGCAGAGAGCACGAAAGGCATTTCTTCAGCTCTCTTTGTCTGCCTTCTTCTTTTCCATCCCTCCAGCCAGGGAGGTCTTTCTTCAGAAATCTAGGGAGTTGTTGAAGAGCAACAGGGCCATCCAGCTGCAGCCAAAGTGGCCTGACAGACTTTCACTCACCCCCTTTCACTTTCCACCTCCTCTGCTAGAGAGGTTGCTGATGCATCTGGTGCTGCTGTCATTTTACCCATTTTTAAAACACCACTAAGAATCAGTTCTAAAACCATTGACCACACTAAGTATGGCTGGTGCTTTGAAAACAAAATGAGTTTTAATAAATTTGCTCCAAAATATTTTATTAGTAAAAGTTTTATATAAAAAAAATTGAAGAAAAGTTACCTGTCACACTGAATAACATATTAAAAGCATATGTATGATTATGGTTTCTACTTTCTCTACAAAATTAACCAGCTATTATGGAGTAAAGAAAGTCAGAAGTAGTAAATATAGTCATATCATTTTTTGGAAAATTTCAAAGTACAAAAAGCATTGTGCTAAATTTTAAGTGCAAAGAAAGGTCATAATAAAATAGACTTTAAAAATTACAAATAAAAATCTGTACATCAAGGATATTTTTAAGGCCTTTCCGTGTGCATAGCACTATATAGAAAGAGAAGAGGGACTGCAGAGAGAGGAACCATCACATCAGGTGTTACAGGTCTGGCCCATTTCAGCTTGCAGTACCATCTCCTCTTTTCTCAGGGGGAAAGTGTCAATCAGGTTGAAGAGAGCCACAGGTGTCACTAGGGAGACATAGCGCTCCTTGTCCATGCCATGCTTATCTACTAGCACCATGCTGAAGGAATAGAGTGGGATTCGCAGCAACAACCTAGGGCAGAAAAAGAGAAGAATGTGTCAAACCTACCTCCCAAGGGTTCTGATGGACCAACCAGAGCCCTATAGTGACACAGTGTGCAGAGAAAAGCTAAAAACAACAAAGGACTAAGTTAACCTTTAGACCCTTGCTACACAAAGAGTGGTCCCTTGGACCAGAAGCATCACATGGGATCCTGTTGGAAATGGAGACTCCCACACTCCACTCCAAACCTACTGAATTAGATAGAATCTGCATTATTAGCAAGATTTCTCCAGATGATTGGCATGCATATAAAAGGTTGAATAACTCTGCTTCAGATTATAATGGTCAGGAAATCATTAGGCCTTCAATGATGCTATATACCAATAGTAGCTACAAGTCAACAAGTCATGTAAAACAATACTAATGAATATTTTGCATTAAATTGGAATCAATCCAACTTTGCAGACTAGGTTTGCACAACCACATGCACACTAGATCTAGGTCAGTGGTTATTATCAACAGGGTTGATTTTGCCCCACAAGGGACATTTGGCTATGTCTGGGCACATTTTTGGTTGTCACAGTGGGGTAGAGGCCAGAGCTGCTGCTTAACATCCTCCAATGCACAGAACACCACCACCACCACCACCCAAAAAAGATTATCCAGCACCAAATGACAATAGCAAAGGTTGAAAAAGCCTGGACTAGGTGAAGCTGATAGAAATAAGTTTCTAAACTTTGTAATTCTGGTCCGTTCAGTAGCCAGCACAAGATAGTACAGTTAGAGGGAATTGAACTTGGGTCTACACCCTTAAGTATATTGATTTGTTTAATTATAATTTATACCTCAAAAAATTCCAAAAAGAATTTGAAGTGGTTTCAAAAGTCTGATTTTTAGTACTTTACTTCACTAGAATCTAAACTGTAAAAAATATGATTTTTATATCAATAAAAACATATTTAGATGAAAAGCCAAAGAAAGCAAACAATGGCTAAGCCAAGCCCAGTAAAAAAAAAAAAAAAAAAAAAAAAAAAAAAAAAAAAAAATGAGCCTGCTCTGTCTTTTTTCCAGATTTTGTTTTTTTTTTTAGTTTAGATATCTTGAGATTGTGCATGAAGCAGAATACATAGTGCCATATGGATTTAAAATAAAATGTTTTTTCTCACACAAATGGATCAAATAAAAAAACTCATTCAAAATCCAAACTGACTACACTTGCTTCTGCCTTTTAAGAGGAGTTTCAGAGAAGATGGGAATAATTTGTATTTTATCACAATGGGAAACTAAATTACTAATCCACTTCTAGTGATTAGAAATAACAGAGATAACATTACAGTGTCTCTGCAAAGTTCTCTGCGGTGGTAAGAGGGGAGGTCAGGTGTAGATGCTTTCTAGAGGTGCTTTAATGAGTCTTTGAACTTGTGAATGTAGACCATGAAGTCAGGTGAGAATGGAGAGCTAAACTGCTCTGAATCTTTAAGAAGAGAAGTATCCAGTTTTTTTGTGGGAGTGGAGAGAGTGAGATATCCTAGCAGTGGTGGGGGAGTTCCAGGAAACAGAAGAATTGAGAAGTAAGCAGGTCTGGAGTGAGAAAAGGGCCAAGCAATGTTGTGGTATCTGGAGTCTGTGGATAAGGGTGACCAATGAGGAATTGGAGCATTTGATGTTATAGTGTTTATGAGACTAGAATGAAATCCCCCCCATGATGCCACCATCTGCTACCATGCACATTCATCATGTCAGCCTTGTGTCTTAGTTGACATAGAATACAAAGAGAGAAACCACCAGGGGAAGAGATGAGTGTTTAGATAAGTAGGCTAGCAACAAGCACAGAAATACATCCCACCATGGCCAAGAGACCACATATCTTGGGGTGGATGATCAGACACTCCACAAGATGAGGGCTGGTGCCAGTGGTATGTCATACATACACAAATGTCTGTCATCAGATTGGAATGAGTTCTTCCTGGAGAATCTTCTAGAGAACATTGCAGACTCAAAACATACTATAGGAGGTTCTGGTTCAAGATGGTAACATAGGAAGATCCTGAACTCACCTTATCCCACAGACACACTGAAACTGAAACTACATATGGACCAATTTCCTCTGGAAAACAAATCCTAAAAACTAGCAGAGTGACTCTGCATATTGGGTAAGCAAGAAGGAAACCACATCCAGGTGGGTAGGAAAGGTTGAGCCACATTCTCACTATAAACCCCACCCCAGCATGATGGCTCACAATTTGGAGGAAACTCAAAACTGAGAGCTTTTCCCTAAGGATTGAAGGGTTTGTACCCCACATCAGGAACCCCAACTTTTAAAAGCTGCACCTGAGAGATGAGCCCTCTAAACATCTAGCTTTGAAAATCAATGAGGCTTGAGGCCATGAAACCTGTAGGGCTGTTGCAAACTGAGAAATGGCTCCTACAGGGCTTGCATGTAGACTCACTGGCTCCAAGGGACAGTGCAGAAGCAACCATTTGAAAAGCACCCAGACTTTGTGAAAGAGGCTCATTTGATCATTTTAAAGCATCAGATTGAGGGGCAGGGGCCTGACCAGTACTCTCCAGCAACAAAGCCTGGTAAGTGCCATTTTGTGCTTTCCCTCCGTCTTACTAAACCGAGCAAACACCATCTCCTTTCTTTATTTTCTCTGTTTGTTTTGTTTTGTTTTTTTCCAGTGGCTGCCATGTTTACACTCCAGCTAGTGGGTGCCACTATTGTGTTACCCCTCTGCCTTGCTAAAGCCAGTGGGCACAATATCTCTCTCTCTTTTTGTTTGTCAGTCATTATCTCCATCTCAGTCTCTCAGATTCTATCTGTGTCTCTTTCTGTCTGCTTTCTCTCTCTGTTTGCCCCCTCTCTCCACCTCCATATCCATCTCTCCCTATCTCTCAATCTCTTCATCTCTCTGTCTGTTTCTCCATCTCCATTTCTGAGTCTCTTGGTGTCTGTTTCTCTTAATCTGTCTGTCTCCTACTGTCTCTGTCTCTGTGTGTGTCTCTCTGTGTCTATCTCCATGTCTGTGTCTCTGTGTATCTCTGTCCATCTTGGTCTCTCATCTCTGTCTCAGTTTCTATGCCTCTATTTGCCTGAGTCACTTCTCCATGTCTCCCCAACTCCAAACCTTTGCTTACTCACTCTCACGTGATCCCCACCCCCATTCACTGTGTGTTTTCACCTCACTTCTTCATTCTCTCCATCAAGCTTTCCCTCTTGTGTACCCTGAGAAAGAATATACCTACTAAAATGGGCTTCCCATGGCTAATGGGGCTCAAATTAAAACAAAACACAAACTACAACAAACAATAACAACAACAAAAAACCAGCCTAGCAGCCAAATCTACACAAGGGCCTCTCATGCACACTTCACTTCAGGGAGAAGAGCCTGCACTGAACTGCCTCTCCCTCTATTTCTGTGCTTTCTGTCTCTAATCTCTCTTTTTGCCCTGTGTCTCCTCTCTGTATGTCTCACTCCTTGTCTCTGTCTCAGCATGTCTATCTCTCCATATCTCTGTGTCTAGCTCTCTGTCTTGTTCTCTTACTCTCTGTCTCTGTGCTCTCTCTGTGTTTTTCTCTACATCAGTCTCTGTATCATTCTCTCTCCCTGTCTCCCTCTGTCTGTGCCTGTTTATCTATGTCTCTCTGTTTCTGTCTTTATGTCTGTCTCTATATCTGTCTCTCCATGTCTGTCTCTAGTTTTCTGTGTTCCCTCTCTGTCTCTGCCTCCCTCTCTGTCACTGTCCTGTTTCTCTGTCATTCACTCTGTGTCTGTGCTTTCTGTATCTCTGTGATCTTTGTCTCTGCTCTCCCTCTCAATCTGTATCTTTGTCTATCTCCCTCTCTGTCTTTGTCTGTCTCTCTGTATCTCTCCATCGTACTCTCTATCTATGAGTGTCTGTCTCTATGTATCTCTTTGGGTCTTTCTCTGCCTCCCTCACTCTCTTGTCTCTTTCTTGCTCTGTCTCTCACTGTTTCTCTGTCTGCTCTCTATGTCTCTGTCTACCTCTCATGCTCTCTATATATATCTGACTGTCTCTCTCTGTATGTCTGTGCTGTCCGTGTCAGTCTCTCTGTCATCTCTGTCTCCACCCTCGTCTCTATCTCCATGTCTGTTTCTCTGTCTCCATCTATCTCACTCTCCTTTCTTCCCCCTCCCTCTCCTTGTCTCACTCCATATCTCTGTCTCTCTGTGTCCCATTTTCTTTCTGTTTCTCTGTCTCTGTCTTTCTCCCTGTCTGTCTTTCCCTGTCTCTCTGTGTCTGTTTCTCTGGGTCCCTCTCTGTCTTTGTCTTTTTATCTCTGCTTTCCTCTTTTTGTCTCTGTCTGTCTCAAGCTCTCTCTGTCTTTCTCTGTATCTCTGTCTCTCTCAAGTATGCTCTCTCACTCTCTCTCTCTCTCTCTCTCTCTCTCTCTGTGACTTTCACTGTGTCTTGATCTCTGTCTCCCGCTCAGTCTCTCTCCATGTGTCTTCTCTCTCTTTCTCATTCTTTCTGTATGTGGCTATCTCTCTCTGCCCCTCTCTGTCTATTTGGTCTTTCTTATTTTGGGGGCTGCTATTATCTTCACACTCTCTCTCACTCCAGCTCACTGTTATCTTCCATAAAGTAACTTATATCCTTTTCTGGCTCACTGATACTTGCTGCTACTGCTGCCAGGGCACATTTCTACATCATCTGGCACTAGTGACTAGCGACACCCTCAGGTCCCACAGGACTGTAACCAATATAGAGAAAGAGTTCTTAAACAGCTACCAGCTTCAGGGGATAGCAAGAAGTAACAGACCTAAAAACTTAGTCTTTCTGTGAAAGAGGCCTATTGGCTTATCATCATAGCTGCAGCCTGAGGGACAAGATTCCAATTAAACAAACATGTAAGGGCTGACTGTAAACTGTCCAGAGACCTCTGTTAGATAGAACTTATCTGATGGATAAGTTCTATCTCTGCACTTGCCCTCTGCCATGCTCCAGAGTACTAGCATCTATCAGAGGTAAGTTCGTATACATACGTGCTGCCCAGTTTTTACATCTGGTGGCCTGGTTTTTGTGGTTGCCACCTAAGGGACACCCCTTGTTTGCCTGGCTCTAGTGGTCATGCGGACCTGTGTTCTTGATCCCACAGGACTGTAATAATATGAGACAGTTCTCTGCAGACTACTACCCCCAAGGTACTGCACAGACAGCAGACTGAAACAGACCACCAGTCTTTCTGTAAAAGAAGCTTCTTTGCTTGTCCTGAAGCTCCAACCTCAGGAGCAGTCTTTAGGCCTGGCACACATGTACGATCCTACTATGGGTTCTCAGGTAACGTAGGCAAGGGGGTGCCATATTTGCACTCTCCTGCTTCATACAGCTTGCCAGTATCTCCCAGAAAGGAGCATATGCACTTGCCTGAAGCCCCAAGTTTTGTGACTGGCACCCAAGGAGCACCTCCAGATCACTTGGCTCTGGTGGCCAGCCAGCAGATTATGTTGTGGTCCCACAGGACTGCATATATTTGCATATTTTAGAAGAAGCTGGCTGAGGGTTTGGCTTCCAATCAGCCTGAATATAGCTGTTGGGATCCTTCCCTTTGGACACTGATGTTTTGTCATACCTTCAAATACTGGGAGATAACAAAAGTAAAATAGACTTCTTGGGCAATCAAAAATACTGAGAGACAACCAAGACCAGGGCATAGTTGATTGATAAGTTTCATCCTCTACATGGGGCCACTACTTCAAGACTGGGAGAGGTGATTGTTTGATCTAATACAGATAAACCAACAGAGAGTCAAACAAAATGAAGAAACAAAGGAATATGTTCCAAACAAAAGAATGAGATAAATCCTTGGTAAAAAGCTATAATGAGGCTACTTTACCCAGCAAGGCTATTATTTAACATTGAAGGAGAAATAAAGTTTCCCAGACAAGAACACGCTAAAGGAGTTTGTTACCACCAAAGCAGTATTAGAAGAAATGATAAAAGGCTTGCCAGAAGAAGGAGGAGGAGGAGGAGGAGGAGGAGGAGGAGGAGGAGAGGAAGGGGAAGGGGAAGGGGAAGGGGAAGGGGAAGGGGAAGGGGAAGGGGAAGGGGAAGAAGAAGAAGAAGAAGAAGAAGAAGAAGAAGAAGAAGAAGAAGAAGAAGAAGAAGAAGAAGAAGAAGAAGAAGAAGAAGAAGAAAGGAAGGAAGGGGAAGGAGAAGAAAAAAACACAAAAGAGAGGAAACTTAGTTAAAAAAATAAAATGGCAATAAATGCATACATATCAATAATCACTTTAAATGTAAATGGCTTAAATGCTCCAATCAAAAGACATAAGGGGGATTCCAAAATGGCGGCAGAGTGAGTGGAAGCCACACAGACCATCTCCCAGGACCAAACTGGAATTACAACTAAAATAAAGACAAACCATCGGAAAAAAGCAACAGAAAAGCAGCTTGCGAGAACCATACAACCAGGGACACTGAATTGATCCTGGTAGGATTGCGGAGGTATGAGAGGGGGGCTGGGAGCCTGTGGACAGCAGCGGTCTTAGCTGTGAGCACCGCCCTTGGGGTTAAAGCCCAAGCCAGCTCCACAGCGCAGAGGGCCGGGACAGAGCGCTAAAATAGCCACAGCCACTCACCTTGGGCTCCAGCAGAGGGAGGGCAGACTGGACTGGAACTGTATGGAGTCACTCGGGATTTGGAGGGCGCTCAGAGCTTTTGCTGAGTTGCGGCCACGCAGGACGGTGGCCATTTACTCCTTCCCAGGGCTCGGGGGAGAGGCAGCAGCCCCTCCCTCTGAGATTCAGCCACACCCAGGTGGGCCATTGAAATGCAAATTGAGGCTCATTAACAACCAGCATCTGCCCCACCCTCGGGAAATTCTCTCATGCTGAACACCTGAGGGAGGTTTTCATTCAACTGAGAACCCAAGGCTCTTCAAGTAACCATGACTAATAGCCTATGGGCAAAAAGCTAGAGGATAACTTAACCTTTTCTGGGCTTGCAAATCTACCCAGGAACATAACACTCCAAAATGGTGTTTAACATGGGTCCTCCCATGCTCATCCAAACCCAGTAGAGAGAGCCACAAACAGCAGAACATCAACATCCACAGGGAAAATTTGGCAGGCTCCAAAACCCACTGAGATAGCCAAAATGGTGAAACAAAGAAACAGATCCCAAATGAAAGAACAAGAGACCTCTACTGAAGATGAGATAAATGAAATGGAGTTAAGCAAGTTAACAGAGCTAGAATTCAGAGCCATGATCTTGAGAAAGCTCAACAGCATGAGTAAGGACATCAACACCATGAGCAAAGACATAGAAACATTGAAAATCAACCAATTGGAAATCAAGAAGCACCAAGAAGAAATGAAGAATGACATAGCAGAAATGAAGAACACATTGGAAGGACTAAACAGCAGAGTAGAGGAAGCTGAGGACTGGATCAGTGAATTAGAATACAGGGTAGAAAAAAAATCAACCAATCAGAAAACCAAAAGGAAAAAAACAATGAAAAAACAAGAAGACAGCTTAAGAGAACCGTGGGACAACTGGAAACATAATAATATTCACATCATAGGAGTCCCCGAAGAAGAAGAATATGAGCAATAGTGACAGAAAACTTCCCTAATTTGGTAAAGAAAGAAGGCATTCAAGTTCAAGAAGCACAGAGAGTCCCAAGTAAGAAGAACCCAAACAGGCCCACACCAAGACACATAGTAATTAAAATGCCAAAAATTAAAGACAAAGAGAGAATCCTAAAGGCAGCAAGAGATAGGCAACAGGTTACCTACAAAGGAACCCCCATAAGGCTATCAGCTGACTTCCCAACAGACACACTACAGGCCAGAAGGGAATGGCATGAAGTAATCAAGGTCATGAAAAACAAGGATCTGAATCCAAGACTACTCTACCCAGCAAGGCTATCATTCAAAATAGAAGGTCAAATAAAGAGCTTCCCAGACAAAAAAAGGCTAAGGGAATACATTAGCACCAAACCAGCACTGCAAGAAATGTTAAAAGGACTGCTGTAATTAGTAGAAGAATACGAAGGAAAATAGAATCACACTAAACAAAAATGGCAATAAATAAGTACATATCAATAATCACCTTAAATGTAAATGGATTGAATGCTCCAATAAAAAGACACAGAGTAGCTGATTGTATAAGAAAGCATGACCCATATATATGTTGTTTACAAGAGACCCACCTCACAACAAAAGACTCACATAGGTTGAAAGTGAAGGGATGGTAAAAATATCTTCCAAGCAAATGGAAAGGGAAAAAAAGCTGGGGTAGCAATACTCATATCTGATAAAATAGATTTCAAAATGAAGACCATAACTAGAGACAAAGAAGGTCACTACATAATATTGAAAGGAGCTATACAACAGGACGATATAACCTTGGTAAACATATATGCACCCAATATAGGAGCACCAAAATATATTAAAAATCTTCTGGAGGACTTCAAAGGAGAAATCGACAGCAATACAATCATCGCAGGGGACTTCAACACCCCTCTGACATCACTGGATAGATCCTCTAGACAAAAAATTAACAAGGAAACAGAGACTCTAAATGAAGCACTAGACCAAATGGATTTAATAGATATCTACAGAGAATTACACCCCAAAACTACAGAATTCACATTCTTCTCAAGCGCACATTGGACATTCTCAAAGATAGACCACATGTTAGGACACAAACTAAGTCTCTATAAGTTCAAGAAGATTGAAATCATATCAAGCATCTTCTCAGATCACAATGGCATGAAACTAGAAATCAGTTGCAACAAGAACATGCAAAGACATTTGAACACATGGAGGCTAAATAGCATGTTATTAAACAATGAATGGGTTACCGAGGAGATCAAGGAAGAAATTAAAAACTTCCTGGAAACCAATGAAAATGAACACACAACAACACAAAATCTATGGGATGCAGTGAAAGCAGTTCTGAGAGGGATGTTCATACCACTCCAGGCCTACTCAAGAAACAAGAAAAATTTCTAATAGACTATCTAACCTCACAACTTAAAGAACTAGAAAGCAAAAAGAAAACCCCAGAGCAAGTAGAAGGAAGGAAATAGTAAAGATCAGAGCAGAAATAAATGACATAGAGACCAGAGAAACAATTCAAAGGATCAATGAAACAAAGAGCTGGTTTTTTGAAAAGATAAACAAGATTGATGGACCCTTAGCTAGACTCACTAAGAAACAAAGAGAGAGAACCCAAATACACAAAGTCAGAAATGAAAGAGAAGTTACAACTGACACCACAGAAATACAAAGGATCGTTAGCAAATACTATGAACATTTATATGGCAACAAAATCGACAATCTAAGTGAAATGGACAAATTTCTAGAAACACATAGTCTCCCAAAACGGGACCGGGAAGAGATAGAAAACTTGAACAGACCAGTAACAACTAAGGAAATTGAAGATGTAATCAAGACTCTCCCAGCAAACAAAAGATCAGGCCTGGACGGCTTCACGGGGGAGTTTTACCGAACATTCAAAGAAGAACTAACACCCTTTCTCCTCAAACTATTTCAAAAAATTCAAGAGAAGGAAGACTTCCAAACTCGTTTTATGAGGCCAGCATAATTCTAATTCCAAAACCATAAAAAGATACTACAAAGAAAGAAAACTACAGGCCAGTATCACTGATGAACATAGATGCCAAAATCCTAAACAAAATACTAGCAAATTGGATCTAGCAATACATCAAAAAAATTATTCATCATGACCAAGTGGGATTCATCCCAGGGATGCAAGGCTGGTTCAATATTCGCAAATCAATAAATGTGATACACCACATAAACAAAATGAAAGATAAAAAACCACATGATCATATCAATACATGCTGAAAAAGCATTCGACAAAATCCAGCACCCATTTCTGATAAAAACACTCAGCAATTTGGGAATAGAGGGATCATATATTGATATAATAAAGGCCATATATGAAAGACCTACAGCCAACATCATACTCAATGGACAAAAACTAAAAACATTTCCCTTAAGAACAGGAACAAGACAGGGATGCCCACTTTCGCCACTCTTATTTAACGTAGTACTGGAAGTCTTAGCTACAGCAATCAGATGTGAAGAAAAAATAAAAGGAATCCAAATTGGAAAGGAGGAAGTGAAACTGTCATTATTTGCAGATGACATGATATTATACATAGAAATCCCTAAAGACTCCATCAAAAATCTACTAGACTTAACAAATGAATTTGGCAAAGTAGCAGGATACAAAATTAACATCAAGAAATCGACGGCATTCTTATACACCAGTGATGAACTCACAGAAAAAGAAACTAAAAAAACAATCCCATTTACAATCGCAGCAAAAAAATTAAGATACCTAGGAATAAACTTAACCAATGAAGTAAAGGACCTATTTGCAGAAAACTACAGGACATTGAAAAAAGAAATAGAGGAAGATATAATAAAGTGGAAGCACATACCTTGTTCATGGATTGGAAGAATTAACATCATAAAAATGTCCATATTACCCAAAGCAATCTATAGATTTAATGCAATCCCCATCAAAATACCAGTGACATATTTCACAGAACTAGAACAAATACTTGAAAAGTTCATATGGAACCAAAAAAGACCCCGAATAGCCACAGCAATCTTGAAAAAGAAGGACAAAGTAGGTAGGATTATAATACCGGATATCAGGCTATACTACAAAGCTACTGTAATCAAAACAGCCTGGTACTGGCACAAGAACAGGCATATAGACCAGTGGAACAGAACAGAGAATCCGGAAATTGACCCAAGACATTATGCTCAGTTAATATTTGACAAAGGTGGCAAGAGCATACAATGGAGTAAAGACAGCCTCTTTAATAAATGGTGTTGGGAGAATTGGACAGCTACATGCGAAAAAATGAAACTAGACCATCAACTTACACAAGAATAAACTCAAAATGGATAAAAGACTTAAATGTGACTCGTGAATCCATAAAAATCCTAGAAGAAAATGTAGGCAACAAAATTTCAGACATCATACACATCAGATTCTTCACTTATACATCACCTAAGGCAACAGAAACAAAGGAAAAAATGAACACATGGGATTACAGCAAACTCAAAAGCTTCTGCACAGCAAAAGAAACAACCATCAAAACGGAAAGGGAACCCACTGTATGGGAGAGTATAATTGCCAATGATAAATCAGATAAGGGGTTAATCTCCAAAATATATAGAGTGCTCATACAACTCAACAAAAGGAAGACAAAGAACCCAATTAAAAAATGGGCAGAGGAACTAAATAGACACCTCTCCAGACAGGACATACAAATGGCTAAGAGACATATGAAGAAATGCTCAACATCATTAATCATCAGAGAGATGCAAATTAAAACAACAATGAGGTATCACCTCACTCCTGTCAGAATTGCCGCCATCAACAAATCATCAAACAACAAGTGTTGGCGAGGGTGTGGAGAAAAGGGGACTCTAGTATACTGCTGGTGGGAATGCAGACTGGTGCAGCCACTGTGGAAAACACTATGGTGTTACCTCAAAAAATTAAAAATTGAATTGCCTATAACCCAGTAATCCCACTTCTAGGAATATACCCTAAGAAGCCTGAAACACCAATCAGAAAGAATACATGTACCCCCATGTTCATAGCAGCACTATTTACAATAGCTAAGATCTGGAAACAGCCCAAGGGTCCATCAGTAGATGAGTGGATAAAAAAGCTCTGGTACATATACACAATGGAGTACTATGCAGCTGTAAGAAGGAAAGATCTCTTATCCTTTGAGACGACATGGAGGGACATGGAGAGTATTACCCTAAGTGAAACAAGCCAAGCAGAGAAAGACAAATATCACATGATCTCACTTATTTGTGGAATATAATAAACATAACAGTCTGAGGAACAGGGTAGACCCTGAGATGTGGAAGTAGGGTACAGACTGACAACCCTCAGAAAAGGGGGTGGGGGGGAGGGAAGAGATAAACCAAAGAACTTATACACATGTATGCATAACTGATGGACATGGACAACAAAGCTGGGGACGGGGTGGGGGGATGGGGAGGAGGGTGTCAATGAGGAAAAAAGGAGAAACATCTGTAACAAAAGTAAATTTTAAAAAAAAGACATAAGGTAGCTGTATGAATAAGAAAAAAAGACCCATGTGTATGCTGTCTTCAAGAGACCCACTTCAGAAGGAAGGTGAGTAGAAGGAAGGAAATAATGAAGATGAGAGCATAAATAAATAAAATTGAATCTGAAAAAAAAAATAATACAAAGATCAAGAAACCAAGAGCTGGTTCTTTGAAAAGATAAACAAGGTTCACAAACCTTTAACCAGAATCTTCAAGAAAAAGAGAGAGGACTTCAAATAAATAAAATCAGGAGTGAAAGAGGAGAAGTAACAACTGACACCAAAGAAATACAAAGGATTGTAAAAAAATATTATGAACAACTATATGCCAATAAATTGGACAATTTGGATGAAATGGATAAATTCTTAGAAACATACAATCTTCCAAAATTAAATCAGGAAGAATCAGAGAATCTGAATAGACAGATTGCAAATAGTGAAATTGAAACAGTAATAAAAAATCTCCCAACAAACAAAAGCCCTGGACCAGATGGTTTTACAGAATTAATACCTATCCTTCTCAAAATATTCCAAAAAATTCAAGAGGACGGAAGACTCCCAAGCTCATTTTATAAGGCCAGCATTATCCTAATTCCAAAACCAGATAAAAACACAACAATGAAAGAAAATTACAAGCCAATATCCCTGACAAACATAGATGTTATAATCCTCAACAAAATACAGTCGGCCCTTGTTTATCGTGGTTAATCATTTCCAGACTCTACCACGATAAATGAATTTCCATGAAGTTGGAGCCTTTATTTATACACAGTCATCATTCGCCACTTCACGCTTCGACTTAAGTGGCTTCACTCTATCACAGTTTTTTCAAATACTATACTATTACATTTGAAAAAACGTAATAGAGTGAAGCCGTAAAAGTCGAAGCACGAAGTGGCGAGTGACGACTGTATTAGCAAACCAAATCTAGCAATATATTAAAAAGAGCACATACCATGAGCAAGTGAGATATTCTGAGTATTCAAGTTGGTACAATATCTACAAAACAATAAATGTGATGCAGCACATAAACAAAATGAAGAATAAAAATCACATGATCATATCAGTAGGTACAGAAAACAAATTTGATAAAATCCAGTACCCATTTATGATAAAAATTCTCAGCAAAGTGGGAATAGGGGGAACATACCTCAACATAATAAAGGCCATATATGACAAACCCACAGCCAACATCAAACGCAATGGGCAAAAACTACAAGTGTTCCTTTTAAGATCAGGAACAAGACAGAGATGTCTGATTTCACCACTTTTATTCAACATAGTACTGGAAGTTCTAGCCACAGTAATCAGAAAAGAAGAAGAAATAAAAGTCATCCAAATTGGAAAGGAAGAATAAAAATGTCATTATTTGCAGATGACATGGTGCTGTATATAGAGAATCCTAAAGATTCCATCAAAAAACTATTAGAAATGATTAATGAATTCAGTAAAGTAGCAGTATACAAAATAAATATCCAGAAATCAGTTGCATTTTTATACATCAATAATAAACTATCAGAAAGGGAAACTAAAAAACAAAATCCCATTCACAATTGCTTCAAAAATAGTAAAATACTTAGGAATAAATTTAACGAAAGATTAAAGACTTATACTTGGAAAATTATAATACACTGAAGAAAAAAATTGAAGAAGATACAAATAAGTGGAAGCATATAATATGTTCATAGATATGAAGAATTAACATCATTAAAATGTCCATACTACTGAAAGCAATCTACAGATTCAATGCAATTGCTATCAAGATACCAATGGCATATTTCACAGAACTAGAACAAATATTCCAAAAATTTATGTGGAACCACAAAAGACCTTGAATAGCAACAGCAATCTTGAGAAAAAAGAACAAAGTTGGAGGAATCACGCTATCTGGTATCAAACTACACTACAAGGCCATAGTAATCAATAGAGCATGGTACTGGCATAAAAACAGACATAAAGATCAATGGAACAGAATAGAGAGCCCAGGAATTAACCCATGCCTTTATAGTCAATTAATATTTGACAAAGGAGGCAAAAACATACAATGGGCTAAAGATAGTCTAGTCAATAAATGGTTTTGGGAAAATTGGACAGATACGTGCAAAAAATGAGACCAGACCACCAACTTACACCATACACAAGAATAAACTCAAAATGGATAAAATATTTAAATGTAAGACTCAAAACCATAAAAATCCTAGAAGAAGCCATAGGTAGTAAAATCTCACACATTTCTTATAGCAATATTTTTTTATGATATATCTCCTTGGGCAAGGGAAACAAAAGAAAAAATAAACAAATGAAAGTACATCAAACTAAAAAGTTTTTGCACAGCAAAGGAAACCATCAACAAAATGAAAAGACAACCCACTGAATGGGAGGACATATTCACCAATACATCTGATAAGGAGTTAATATCCAAAATTTATAAAGAACTTATAAAGCTCAACAACAAAAAAAACAAACAATCCAAATAAAAAATGGGCAAAGGACTTCAACAGACACTTCTCCAAAGAGGACATACAGATATCCAATAAACATATGAAAAAATGTTCAAGGTCACTAATCATCAGAGAAATGCAAATGAAAACCACAATGATGATGTCAGAATGTCTATCATCAATACATCAACAAGCAGCAAGTGTTGGTGAGGATGTGAAGAAAAGGGGACCCTTGTGCACTGTTAGTGGGAATGCATATTGGTGTAGCTACTGTGGAAAGCAGTATGGAGTTACCTCAAAAAATTAAAAATGGAACTGGCTTATTCCACTTCTGGGAATTTATTCTAAGAATTCCAAAACACTAATCAGAAAGAATATATGCACCCTTGTGTTCATAGCAGCGTTATTTACAATAGCCAGTATCTGGAAACAGCTGAAATGCCCATCAGTAGATGAGTAGATAAAAATCTATGGTGCATTTACACAATGGAATACTACTTGGCCATAAAAAGGAAGACATTTTTTACCCTTTGACAGCATGAATGGACATGGAGAACATAATGTTAAGTGAAATAAGCCAGTCAGAGAAAGACAAGTACCATATTATTTCAATCATATGTGGAATTTAATGAACAAACTGAACTAACAAGCTAAATAGAGACAGATTCATAGAGAACAGGCAGACAGCTCTGGTGTGGTAGATGGTGTTAGAGGGTGGAGGGATTGAGCAAAAAATTTAAAAAAAAGGAAAAGAACTCATGGACATGGACAACAGTGTGGCAATTGCAGGGGCAATGGGGGCAGGTGGAGGTGGAAGAGGGTATAGAGGGGATAAATGGTAATGGAAATAAAATAAAGAAAAAAAGAAACAGAGATAAGTAATTTACCTTATAAAGAGTTTAATGTAATGCTCATAAAGATACTCACTGAACTCAGCAGAAGAATGAACACAGTAAGAACTTCAACAAAGAGATAGAAAATACAAGAATGTACCAAACAGAAGTCACAGAGCTGAAGAACACAATAACTGAACTAAAATACACACTAGAGAGGATTAGCAAAAGACTGTATGAAGCAAAAAAAAGGATCAATGATCTTGAAAAAAGGGCAGCAAGAAGAAAAAAGAACAAAAAGAAAGTTAAAATAGCTTAAGGGACTTGTGGAACTATATTAAAAAGACTAACATTTGCATTGTAGGGGTTCCAGAAGAAGTGAGAAAGGGGCAGAAAAGTTATTTGAAGAAATAAAGGCTGAAAACTTCCCTAACCTAGGAAGGAAAAAAACATCCCCATCAGTAAACCCAGAGAGTTCCAAACAAAAGGAACCCAAAGAGATCTACACCAAAACACATTATAATTAAAAATGACAAACATTAAAGACAAGGAGAAATGCTTAAGAGCAACAAGAGAAAAATAGCTTGTGTACAAGAGGAAACCCATAAAACCTTAAGCAGATTTTTCAGTAGAAATTTTGCAGGCCAAAAGCAGTGACACAATATATTCAAAGTGTGTCTATTAAAAAACCATATTTTTCTGATATATCTCCTCAGGCAAGGGAAACAGGAAAAAATAAACAAATGGGACTACATCAAATTAAAAAGCTTTTGCACCACAAAGGAAGCCATCAACAAAACAAAAACCTACTAAGTGGGAGGAGATATTTGCAAATTATATATCTGAAAGGGAATAATATCCAAAAAATATATAGAACTCTTAAAGCTCATCTTCAAAAAACCAAACAATCTCATTAATAAACGGGCAGAGGACATAAATAGACATTTCTTCAAAGAGGACATACAGATGGCCAACAGACACATGAAAAGATTTTCAACATTACTAATTTTAGGAGAAATGCAAATCAAGACCACAATGAGATATCACTTTACCCCTGTCAGAGTGGCAATTATCAATAAATCAACAAACAAGTGTTGAGGAGGATTTGGAGAAAAAGGAATCATCGTGAACTGTTGGTGAGATTGTAAATTGGTGCAGCTTCTATGGAAAACAATATGGAGGTTCCTGAAAAAATTAAAAATAGAACTACCATATGACCCAGCAATTCCACTACTGGATATTTATCCAAAGAAATCCATAACACTAGTTTAAAAATATATATGTACCCCTGTATTCATGGCAGCATTATTTACAATAGCCTAGATATGGAAGCAACCTACGTGTCCATTAATAGATGAATGGATAAAGTGATACACATATACAATGGAATATTATGTAGCCATAAAAAGTAATGAAAACTTGTGCCCTGGCTGGTTTGGCTCAGTGGTTAAAGCGTTGGCCCACGGACCAATGAGTTGCAGGTTCAATTCCGGTCAAGGGCACATACCTCAGTTGCAGTTTATCCCAGGCCCTGGTCAGGTCGTGTGGGAGGTAACCAGTCAATGCGTCTCTCTCACATCAATGTTTCTCTCTTTCTCTCTCTCTCTCTCTCTCTCTCTCTCTCTCTCTCTCTCTCCCTCTTTCTCTCTCTCTCTTTCTCTCTCTCCCTCCCTCCCTCCCACCCTCCCTCCTTCGAACTCTATCTCATGATAAATAGAAAAATATCCTCGGGCAAAGATTAACAATAATAATAATAATAATGAAAACTTGCCATTCGGGACAACATGGTGAATCTAGAGAATATTAAGCTAAGTGAAATAAGTCAGTCAGAGAATGACAAATACCATGTAATCTCACAAAATAAATGAACAAATAAACAAACAAACTCCTTGATACAGAAAAGAAACTGATGGCCACCAGATGGGAGGAGAGTTTGGGGGAGAGGCAAATAAGGTAAAAGGGATTAAGAAATACAAATTGCCAGTTATAAAAATACTCATAGGAATATAAAGTACAGCATAGGGAATATAGTGAATAATATTTTAATAACTATGTATGGTGTCAGATGGGTACTAGACTTAACAGGGTGATCACTTCATAAGGTATATAAATGTCTAATTACTATGTTGCACATCTGAAACTAATATAATATTGTATGTCAACTATAATAGAAAAATACAAGAAGAAAAACAATCCCTTTTACAACTGCATGAAAACAAATAAAAATACCTGGGAATAAATTTATCCAAAGTGGTAAAAGACCCGTATATTGAAAACTGTAAGACTTTGATGAAAAAAATTGAAGATGGCATAAATAAATGGAAACATATTCTGTGTCCATGTATTAGAAGAATATTGTTAAAATGCACATTGTACCTAATGATATCTAGAGATTTACTGTAATCCCTATCAAAATTCCTATGGCATTTTTCACAGAAATAGAACAAACAATCCAAAACTTGTATGGAACCACAAAAGACCCTGAATAGCCAAAGCAATGTTAAGAAGAACATAGAGGCATCATGCTCCCTGATTTCAAACTAACTTATAAATCTATAGTAATCAGAACAGTATGATATTTAGATCAATGGAACAGAATAGAGAGCCCAGAAATAAGCCCATGCATACACGGTCAATTCATTTAAGACAAAAAAGTGAAGAATATACAATAAGGAAAGGACAGTCTCCTCAAAAAATGGTGTTGGAAAAACTGGACAGCTACATGAAAATGAATGAAACTGGACCACCATCTCACACTATACACAAAAATTAACTCAAAATGGATTAAAAACATAAATGCAAGATCTAAAACCATAACACTCTCAGAAGAAAATGTAGGTAGTGAGATCCTTGACATAGCTTGTAGTGATGAGTTCTTGGATTTGACACCAAAAGCAAAGGCAACAAAAGCAAAAGTAAACAAGAGTGTGTGTGTGGGGGGGAGGGGACAGGTACATCAAACTGAAAAGCTTAAGCACAGCAAAGGAAACTATCAACAAAATGAAAAGGCAATCTAATGAATGGGAAAAATATTTACAAATTACATATCAGATAAGGGGATAATATCTAACATATATAAAGAATTCATACAACTCAACGGCAAAACAACAAACAACTCAATTAAAAAATGGGCAGAGGGACTGTATAGACATTTTTCCAAAGAAGACATACAGATGGCCCACAGGTACATAAAAAGATGCTCAACATCACTAATCATTAGGGAAACGCAAATCAAAACCACAATGAGATATCACCTCACACCTGTTAGATTGGCTATTATAAAAAAGACAAGAAATAACAAGTGTTGGTAGGGGTATGGGGAAAGAGGGATCCTTGTGCATTGTTGCTGGGAATTTAAGTTGGTACAGCCACTATGGAAAATAGTATGGCAGTTCCTCAAAAAATTAACAGAACTACCATATGGTCCAACAATTCCACTTCTGAGTACCATCCAGAGAAAAAAAAAAACATTAAATAAAAAAGTTATATGTACCACCATGTTCATTTCAGCTTTACTTACCATAGCCAAGATACAAAAACAACCTAAGCATCTGTTGATGAATGAATGGATAAAGAAAACGTGCATGTATGTGTACACACACACACACACACACACACACACACACACACACAGGAATATTCTTCAATAAAAAAATAATGAAATATTGCTATTTGCAACATGGATGGACGTTGAGAGCATCATGCTAAGTGAAATAAGTCAGACAAAGAAAGACAAATACCATGTGCTCTTGTATGAGGAATCTCTAAACAAAAAACCAAGCTCATAGATTCAGATAACATATTGGTAGTTTCCAGAGGTGATGGGCAGTGGGGTTTTGATAAAATGTGCGAAGGGGCCAAAAGGTACAAACTTCTAGTTATAAAATAAATAGGTCATGGATATGTAATGTATAGCATGGCAATTATAGTTCTTAAAACTGTATTACACATTCAAAGTTGCTAAGAGTAAATTTTAAAAGTTCTCATTACAAGAAAAAAAGTTTTGCAACTATGTATGGTGACGGATGTTAAATCGACTTACCGTGATTATTTCATAATGCATACAAATATCGAATAATTATGCTGTATATCTGAAACTAATAATGGCATATGTCAATTATACCTTAAAATATAATATTAATATAAAACTTATGGCATTCTTCATCCCTATCATCCTTGAAATTGCTGGAAAATTACTCTAGGGAACATGAATTAGCACATATGTCCAGATATAAAAGAAATGAGAACAAGAAAGCAGGGAGGTGCTGACCTTGCAACACCAGGTACCCAGTCTTTCCTTTATGATGATGTCCTTCAACTGTTTTATCATGGTTTCAGTGCTATTTGAAAATAATATTCCAAATAGAAAAGAGAATTTTTAGATTCTCCAGGCATTCTGCTTCTCCTTCTGTCTTGCTTCCCATTCTTTGCCTAAAGTGGCTCTTTTCTTCTGCACTGGACTCTAGGGTGGAATTCAAAGGGTAAAAAAAAACCCTCCATCTGCCAAGTCCCTTGTTTCTTACTTATGGGTCTGATAAAGGAAACATGAGGCCTGACACAGGCACCCTTAGGTAACACATATGAGGAATCATCTCTGTATGATATTTACCCAGACTACCTTTTTCCTACACAATAAAGATTGATTATCCTTTTATAGGCTACTTTGCAAAATTTCCATTTCTAAACTAACTGTAAAGCCTTTGGTAAAACACCACGGCCAGTGGTTTTCCAACAGTGTGGGCCCTAGACCAGCAGCAGCAGCAACACCTGGGATCTTGCTAGAGATGCAAATTTTCAGGCCCCATTCTAAACCTACTGAATCAGAAACTCTGGAGGTGGAGCCCGGTAGTCTGTATTTTAACAGCCCTCCAGGGGATTCTGATGCAAGCTAAAGTTGATAACCATTGCATAATTCATTTATGTAACTTATTTGTTGCTTAAATCATCCTCAGCTTACAGAAGTCTATAGTAGCCCTAAAATACACAACTCAAATGATAGAAGTTCTCTTAAATCAGATTTTTCTCTTCTTCAAATTTAAACAGTTTAAAATCTCATCAAGATATTATAAAGATTCCCTCTATATTATATATATCTGCTAGCGAAACAAATGTTTAGCAAATTCTGCAGCAGATTTTTAAAGATCATTTACATAGGGTATAAGTAGGTAGTTATAGATAAGCAAAAGCTTGAGAATTTTCATTATAAAGTTTCAGATGTCAACAAAATCCTCTCTTTTGAGTTCTGTGGTCTTCAACTCGAGGTGTTAGTAATTGTAAATACAATCTTAAAGGCTACTGTCACCTCTGGAAATGGCAAAGCAGTTTCAGTTTAGAATAATTTACTCCATTTAGCACTAACATGGTGCCAGCACTATGCTAGATACTGGGTAGTGAAATACTTTTAATTAAATTTATTGTGATGACATTGATGAATAAAATCATATAGGTTTCAAGTGTACATTTCTATGATACATGATCTGTATATTGCATTGAGTGTCTACCACATAATCTCAAATAATCTTCTGTCAACATACATGCGCCCCCCTTTACATCCCTCCATCACCTTCCCTCTGGTAAATACCATACTGCTGTCTGTTTCAATGAGTTTCAGTTTTACATTCCACATATGAGTGAAATCATATGGTTCTTAGCTTTTTCTGACTGACTTATTTTGCTTAGTGGAATATTCTCAAGGTCCATTCATGTTGCCACAAATAGCAGTATTTCATCTTTTCTTATGGCTGAGTAGTATTCCATAGTATACATGTACCACATCTTTATCCATACTTGGGGTGCTTCCATAATCTTGGCTATTGTAAATAATGCTGCAATCAACAAAGGGGTGCACATATCTTTGCAAATAAATGTATTCCAGTTTCTCAGGTTAGATATCCAGGAGAGGGATTGGTGGATCATATGGTAACTCTATTCTTAATTTTTTGAGCAATTTCCATACTGTTTTCCATAGTGGCTGTACCAGTTTACATTCCCACCAGCAGTGAATGAGGGTTCCTTTTTCTCCACAACCTCTCCAACACATGTTATTACTTGTCTTGTTGATAATAGCCATTCTAACAGGTGTGAGGTGGTATCTCATTGTAGCTTTGATTTGTATTTACCTAATAGCTAGTGAAGTTGAGCATCTTTTCATATATCTGTTGACCATTTGTATGTCTTTTTGGGAGAAGTGTCTGTTCAGGTCCTCTGCCCATTTTTAATTGGATTGTTTGTTTGGTGCTAAGTTGTATGAGTTCTTTATATATTTTGGATATTAACCTCTTGTTGGAGCTGTTGTTTGCAAATATTATCTCTCGTTTTCTTAGTTGCCTTTTTGTTTTGTTGATGGTTTCTTTTGTTGTGAAGAAGCTTTTTAGTTTGATATAGTCCCACTCATTTATTTTTGCCTTTATTTCCCTTGCCTTTGGGTTCAAATTCATAAAATTTTCTCTACAACCAAGGTCCATAAGTTTAGTACCTATAATTGTTCTATGTAATGTATTGTTTCAGATCTTATATTTAGATCTTTGATTCATTTTAAATCAATTTTGTACATGGGGACAAACTGTAATCTAGTTTCATTCTTTTGCATGTGGCTTTCCAATTTTCCCAGCACTGTTTATTGAAGAGGCTTTCTTTTCTTCATTGTGTTTTTTTTTTTGGCTCCTTTGTCAAAAATTATCTTCCCATATACATGTGGTTTTATTTCTAGGCTCTCAATTCTGTTCCATTGGTCTGCATATCTGTTTTTCTGCCAATACCATGCTATTTTGATTATCATAACTCTGTAGTATAATTTGAAGTCAGGTAGTGATATCTCCGGCTTTGTTCTTTTTTTCTCAGGATTGCTTTGGCTGTGTGGGGTCTTTTGTGGTTCCATACAATTTTTTTTTTGGTTCTATTTCTTTAAAAAGTGACATTGGGATTTTGATGGGGATTGCATTAAATCTATATATTGCTTTGGATAATATGCCATTTTAACTATGTTGATGCTTCCAATCCATGAAGAGAGAGAGAGAGAGGTAAGAGAAACATCGATGAGTTGCCTCCTGTATGTGCACCACAACCTTGCCCCCACCGGGGATGGAACCCACAACTAGGTATGTGCCCTGACCAGGAATTAAACCCTCAACCTTTTAGTGTATGGGATGAAGCTCCAACCAACTGAGTCACACCAACCAGGACTTGGGGTGGTTTCTGATGGTTGTTTCGATTTCCTCACTGTTGATTGGTCTATTTAGATTTTCCAATTCTTCCTGATTCAGTCTAGGAAGGTTATATATTTCTAGGAACTTATCCATTTCTTCTAGCTTACTGAGTTTGGTGTCATACAGTCTTTCATAGTATTCTAGTATGACCCTTTGCATAACTATAATGTCAGTGGTAACTTGTCCTCTTTCATTTCTGATTTTGTTTATGTGAGTCTTTCCTCGTCTTAATGAGTCTAGGCAGGGGTTTGTCAATTTTATTAATCTTTTCAAAGAATCAGCTCTTTGTTGTATTAATTTATTATTATTATTATTATTTTTTTATCCTCACCCGAGGACATTTTTTCATTTTTTGTTCAGATAGAGTGGGAGGGAGAGAGAGGAAGAGAGAGAGAGAGAGAAACATCGATGTGAAAGTGACACATTGAGTGGCTGCCCCCCGCATGACCAACCAGGGCCGGGGACAAACTGCAACCGAGGTACATGCCCTTAGCGGGAACCGAACCCGGGTCTCTCTGGACCGCAGGCCGACGCTCTAACCACTGAGCCAAACCGTCCAGGGCTGTTGTATTAATTTTTTAATAGACTTTTTGTTCTCTATTTCATTCAATTTGGCTCTAAGTTTTATTATTTCCTTTCTTCTGATGACTTTGGGTTGCTTTTGTTCTCGTTTTTCTGGTTCTTTAAGATGTAATGTTAGTTTTTTTCCCTTGGAATTTCTCGTGTTTCTTGAGATAGGCCTGTAATGATATAAACTTCCCTCCTATTAGTGCTTTCATTGCATCCCAGAAGTTTTCATATGCCATATTGCCATTCTCATTTGTCTCTATATCTTTTCATCTCACCTTTTCTTTCTTCTTTGACCAATCATTTTTAGTAGTATGTTGTTTAATCTCCACATATTTGTGGGTTTCTTTACTTCCTTTTGGCAGTTAATTTCTAATTTCAAAGCATTGTGGTCAGAGAATATGCTGGGTATAATTTCAATCTTCTTGAATTTGTTGTCTATCTTTGAAAATGTTCCATGTATAATTTGATGTCCTGGATGAAAGGCTCTGTAAATGTCAATTAAGTCCATTTGGTCTAATGTGTCATTTAAAGCTAATATTTCTTTATTGATTTTTTTGCTTGGATGATCTGTCTAGAGCAGTCAATAAAACATTTAGGTCCCCAACTATGATTGTGTTTTTGTCAGTTTGTCCCTTTAGTTCTGTTAGTAGTTGCTTTATATATTTCAGTGCTCCCTGACTAGGTGCATATATATTGAGAAGTGTTATGTCTTCTTGATGTAGTGTCCACTTTACCATTATAAAATGTCCATCTTTGTCTCTTGTTACCTTTGTTGTCTTGAAATCTATTTTGTCAGATATAAGTTCTGGCCTTTCTATGGATACTGTTTGCTTGGAGAATCATTTTCCACCCTTTCACTTTGATCCTATTTTTGTCTTTGCAACTTAGATGTGTCTCTTGAAGGCAGCATACCATTGGGTTTTATTTTTTTATTCAATCTGCTACTCCTGTGGCTTTTTATTGGTGAATTCAGTCCATTTACATTTAGGGTAATTATTCAGGCATTAGGATTTTTTATAGCCAATTTATCTTTTGTTTTCTGGTAGCTCTGTGCCTCCATTGGTTCTTTTCTGTTGTGTTTCTGTCTGTTGTTTTTGTTTGGTAGTACTCCATACCTCTTTCCTCTGCTTCCTCGTTTTCTATGCTAAGTGTTTCAGTTTTGCGGGTGTGTGTGTGTGTGTGTGTGGTGTTACTATTTGGTTTATGAAAAAGGAAGTTTCATATATACAATAGTCCTTTTTCTTTTGAATGCATCTCACCTCCATCCTCCTTTGCAAATTCAGACCTTTACACCCTCCTTTTTTCTGTTGTTGTTGTCACAACTTATCCCTGTTTATGCTGTGAGATTGTTGGTGATCTTATTCATAGTTTTGTGACCTTGTGTTCTTTGTTTCGGGTAGAATAACCCCCTTGAGTATTTCCTGCAATGGATGTATGAAAAGATTTGGTACTGATCTCAAAGGAGGTTCTAGATGAAAATACAGTAGGACAAAAAAAAAAAAAAAACCTTATGAGTGTGCCCAGCCTTCTCCCTCCTTCAGCCAAATGAAGGTAATTCAGGCATCCTCTTTTTTTTTTTTTTGTCCCATCCCTGTCCCTCTATATTTTTATCTTGATGTGGATGGGTCAAACTCTTCTTAGGTGGAGAGAGAGGTATAAATCAAATATAGGATGGGTCAAAAGGCAAATGGGAAATGAAAAAAGCTACTATGTCAATCAATAGCATCACTTACTAAATATATATTTCTATCACATATCTCAAGGAACTTCTGTGACCCTTTTTGAATATCTGTGATAGGGTTCATCAAGTCTTATTTTATTTGCTTCTCCCTGGGAATACAGAAAGCCTGTTTTTCCCAGGCTCCCCTGAAGTTTGGTTGTAATCATGTGATGAGTCCTGGCCAGTGGACTAGGAAAGAGAGCAATTTTATGCTTCCAACCTGAAGCATAAAAGAGTAGTGTGGGTTCTTTTTACTCTCTCTCTCTCTCTTGTCTTTTTGAAGAAATCTGGAACCATGTGTTCTGGACATTTATGCTATAAGATGGTGGAGCCGCCATCAGCCTGGGACCCTGAAAAACAATGTAGAGCAGAGATCTGCACTGTCCCTTGCAGTGTGTGAGAGAAAAAGACTGGTGAGGAAGGAAGATTTGCAGGAGTTTTGCTTTAGCCTAATTATCCTTTTCACAATGGTCAAAAGATGCAAGTAAAAATTTGGGTTGTTCTGAAATTACCTTTTGGCTGCTGAATTCTGCTTCTTTAAAGCACCATTACTCAGAGTCTGAACACCATAGTTGTGGCTTTATAAGTATTACCAAAATAAAATATAATTGTTAAAATGGGGATATGGACCCATGTCCTGGAAGCATGGAGGAAAAAGAGGCCATGCCTGAAAAGCCTCATTGGATTAACAAAACCAAGGATTACTTAAATCCATTGTGCAAGCTCTCCTCTACCCATACCACTCCCACCAAGAGGGAAAAAAAAAGAACAAAGACAAAGCAGAAACACTTTGTTGCAGGGTGAAAGAAAAGATCACTGGTAATTACCCACTGCATGATACATTTGGACAAGCAGCAACATGACAATTAACATGGTTATAATTATCCCAGAATAAAAGCAATTAAATGTTGACAGTTGCCCAGAATAAATACTCAATAGAAAGAAACCAGGGAACCTGTCAGAAAAAGAAAAGTATATTTATAAGGGAGAAAATTTAAGGATAGGACCTCCCCCTACCTGAGCTGCAGAGCTAGGGCTGGAGGCATAATTTTTGCTCCTATCCTGCCAATGAGGGTCGGGAACACGCCTACCAGCTCTACCACGGTGATATGTCGAAGATCCAGGTTGCACTGTGCTTGCTGGGAAAATAAAACACAGTAGGGGAGGTGTGAGTATGGCTGAAGAAAGAGACTTCCATATCAAACTACAGACTGAAGGAAACAGAATTGGTCTGTTTTGGAAGTTTATTAGCCCACTCCACACTGTCCTGAAAACAGTTGAAAAATTAGGTGAAACCAGTGACTATAAAACCTTAATACCTTCCTAGAGGAATCATTCAGAAATGGCTTGGCAGTGGGATTTTGAAAACCTAAGCAAAATAGCAGTCTCTGTGTTTCCAGATGGGGTAAGATCTTACATGAGCCAAATTTCCTAGAAAGTGTCCAAGAACATCTCCAGAGGATTCTAAATTTGTCTTTGCAAGGACAGAAAAATATTTCCAGAGTCCCCCTATCTGACCTTGTGTCCACCCTCCTCATTCCCTGCGCTAAGCCCCCATACCCAAGCACGTGAGGGAAACAAGGATTAAAAGTTCCAGCTCTCTGAGTTGGTCCTTGGCAAGAGCCTCAGGAACGTGGCTCACTCAGCCTTGTGCCAGGAGGTCTCTCATCAGGAACAACAATGACAATAGGGAAAAAAAAGTAACATAAGTCAAATCTGCCTAAATGGTAAAAGAAATTTGAACCTCCTGAATTATTAGAACACCATTTTCTAAGTGATAATTCCACTGAAACAACCCTATATGGGATGACAGAATTGGTAAATTAAAAAAAAATGTAGAAAAGGTTAAAATATACTTTTTATTATTCTAACTGAAACACCTAAGGCAATCAAACCTTCCCTTGAAGGCTCTGATTAAAATAAAAATATAAATATATTGAGTGGGGGGAGATGACATATAAACACCTTGATACCAAATGTCTTATTCAACCTGTTGATTGGTAATTTTGCTAGTACCTGAAGGAATGGGCTAGACTAGAGCAGGGGTCAGCAGACCTCTTCCACAAAGAGTCAGATAGTAAATATGTTAGGCCCTGCAGAGCTTTATGGTCTCTGTCCTAAGCAACTGTGCCACTATGGTACACAAGCAACCATAGACAATGCACAAATGAATGAGTGTGGCTGTGTTCCAATAAAATTTTACCTACAAAAGTCATAGTTTGCCAACATAGAGGAAAAGCAGGTTGTTTGGCTTAATCATTTTTTCTATGGAATAAGAAGAGATCAGGAAATGTTTGATCATGAATTATAGCCTGCAAGGTCAATTTCCCACACAATGGAGTGGTATGAGCTTGTGTTATCTGAAGAGCAAGTCTCCTAGCTGGTACGAGGGGATACAAGGATGGAGGTAAGGTGGCAGAGTTAGGGATAAAGACACAGTGAATTGGATTCCTATTTAAGGAGCCTGAAAAATTTTGTATGGTTGTTCAGAGTTCATGGGAAGTCCTTCAAGTTCATGAGGAGAATGAAGACTTATGATTTATTATATTAGTGTTGAAATGAGAAGTAAAAGTGTAGTTTTATTAAACCAATATTGTTATATACATTTAGTTCTATTCACTGTAATAAATGAAGTATTCCTCAGAAAAAGTACAGCACCGTGTCCATGACTCAGTGCATATCCTGCCTCTTTAGCATTCAGTCAGGTTGGCCACTCTTGCTGCAAACAAGCTTAAGGACAAAATCAAGCAATTTCTAGTTTGATCCTTTCAGTTTCTAGTTGTTGTTACTTAAAGACATTTAGTAGTTACAAAATTGACACAGCTGAGAAGGGCAGATTTCCTAGAAAAGTGTTCCTCAAATTTTCAGGTGCTTAGGAATCACCTGATCTAATTAATGGTAGGTTATCATCCAGTAGGTCTGGAATTCAGCTTGAGGATTTGCATCTCTAGTGAGCTCCTGGGTGATGCTGATGCCACTGGTCCATGGACCACACTGAGAACCAGTGTTCTAAAGATGGTCATCACTCTCTGAGGAGCTCTGCAAAAGTTGGGGAAGCTCCATGGGGGTAGAATCTGGGGCCTGAGGGTTCCTGGACTCCCCTTATCCCTTGAGCCAGACTTTTGGGCTAATGATTGATCACCTCCAGCCCAGGCATATCCTCGACAGGTCAGCAAAGAATTGTTTTTTGGCTAGCCTGGACAGCATGTCAGTGAGGCTCATTAGTGAAGACAAATGAACCTAATTAGTTGGAAAATGATTAGGTTAGTGCTGGGGAGGAGTCAATGTTGATGTTAATCAGGTTATGCCCCAGAACCAGAAATGAGCAGTGGTAATTCTAAAGTGCCAGTACCTAAAGTTCATGGTAAATGGATTAGGTATTGAAGCTGGCCTTTACTTTTAATTCAATGACTGAGTCCTTCCTATTAGGAGTCCCTTCCTCATCCTTGCCCCAAGAACTCACCTGTAGCATTCCCAGCTGTAGCCTGTAGAGGAGGTTTCGGGCTGTGGGTGTAGACACAATGAGGAGTCTCCTTTTCTCATAAAACTGATCCAGAAGTGCAGCTGCTGTTCTGACACCCACATTGATATTCATGGCTATAATTAGAAATGGCCAGGTAGGTCAGAAATGCTCTACTTGTTATGGCTCAACATAGCCTATGATGACACAGAACCATATGTGTAAGAAGTGGACCTTAAGATAAAGATTCAATTGTAAGCAGTTATTTGGGGAAGTATATTAGTTTCCTCTTATTGCTGTGACAAATCACCAGGAACTTAGTGGCTTAACACACACACACATTTATTCTCTTACAGTCCTGCCCATTGGAAGTTTGAAATGGATTTCACTGGCCTAGAGTCAAGGTGTTGGCAGGATGGGGTTCCCCCAGATACTCTAGAAGAGAATCTGTTTCCATATCTTTTGCAGCATCTAGAGGCCAACTGCATTATTTGGCTCATGGCCCTTCCTCCATCTTCAAAGCCAGCAGCAAAGCCCCTTCAAGTTTCTTGTCTCTGTAACTTCTGCTTCCATCATCTTTTTCTCTGGCTCTGACAGCAGTTCTGCCTCCCTCTTATAGAGACTCCTCTAATTACCTTGGGCCCCCTGGATAATACAGGATACTCTCCCTATCTCAAAATCCTTAACATAATGGCATATGCAACACCCCTTTTGCCATGTCAGGCAATATATTCACAGGTTCTGGGGATTAGGAAGTGGACATGGGGGAAAGAGGTGGGAGGGGGTCATTCTCTCAACTTTAGGAAGTGAGATGGGGAAGGAAAGAGGTATGTTCTTTCTACTTTAATGTATGAAATTGAAGAACCCCAGGCATTTAGCTGATGGTGCACATGTCTCTCTCTCTCTCTCTCTCTCTCTCTCTCTCTCTCTCTCTCTCTCTCATCTAACTCTGAATGGCTGGGATTAAAGGGAAATAATAAAGATGAGAAAGGACCAGAAAAAGAGACAAAAATAGGAGTATATAAATAAGAGATATGTCAAGAATTTTCCAACTAGTCCAAATTTCACACTATTATCACTACCCAGTTCAAGTTTTGTTCCTCAATAATAATAGCTGACATGTATTGAGGGCTTACCCTGAGCCGGGCATTGTTCTATTCCACTGCTCAATGGATGACCTCATTTAATTATTTCAACAACTCAAATAGTAGGCATTATCTTCCTCATTTGACACAGGAGGAAGGATTTAAATATCCAAGGTCTGTGTGACTTTCAAGCCAGTGCTGCAAAACAGGCATTATATTGCCTGGACATGTGGTATACTGCCTTTGTACAAAAAATCCTTACATTTGTAGAGGGAGGAACAAATGTAACTAGAGCAGGCTTTGCTGATTAATAATGTCGCTAAAGGCTGGTCCTGGGTTCCCATATAGCTTCTTCCTTAGAGGACATGAAAGATAAATCAGAAGATAGACAGAAATAGAGGAGGGTGGGTGCGATGAGCTGCAGCAGAGATCCAGGGACTTTTTTCACCCATCAGTTGAAGAGAGATGGCATTGAACCTTTCAAAGTATGTAGAATGAAACCCTTCCTCCCTGTACTGGAATCCAGAACCAAGGGATTTTCAGGTTCTGCTGTTGGTGATAGAGAAGGCTGCACACGTACCTGCACAGGTGGGTTCTGTGCCAGACCAAGCCAGGTTGGATTGACATACTCGGGCAGGGCTACCCTGTAGCTCATAGCCACCGATGCAGGAAAACTCACAGGTGGCTCCGTAATTATCCCCGTCGCTGGAGCACTTCATGTAACCATTCTCCGGGGCATTTAGTTTGCCACAGCGTCTGACTGTAGGGACACAAACTCAAACGGGTCTCAATGCTGAGCTCCCCTCCACAAAGTAACCAGGGAAAGTGAGGTCTCAGATGCACCAGATTTGTAATCAGGCTTCTATATCAGCATGCGAAATGAGTGAGGGGGAAGGGATGGCTATCTGGTCAGCAGGTGGGCCTTGGAATGGTCACTGTTCATACCAGTGAGACCATTGAGATCAACTGGTTTAACCCCCTGTGTTTTATATGAGGAAGTTGAACGCAGCATAGTACAGAGTAAAGAGTTAGTAATTAGCTGCCCAAACCATGAGGCATAAAATAAGCCTTAAAAACATTTTTTTTTTCATGTAGACTAAAGGCTTTAGAACACCATGAACATGGTCCAGTGGCCTAATCTAGGGGGCTTCTAACCTCCCTTATAGAAAGACTTGCAGGCTTTAGCTGGTCACCCAAGCCCAGCGACGGAAAGGTTATCAAATAATATTCTTCTAAGACAGCCAGGGGAGGGCTCATATGAGACTAGCTTATTGCTCTCTCAAACTCCTTTAGTAAACTGCCAGCACTGAACCTCATCCAGATTTATATTGTGAAATTCAGGGATTAAGATGGCACACTTTCTCAGCCTCATCAGAGGTGAATCCAAGCTGGGAAGTATCTGTATGACAGTGGGTGCTCACAGTGGGTTCTTGCTTGAGAGCCTGCTTCCCTTTGCTCTTGTAAAGGGGCTGGGGGGGGGGGAGAGCCAATAAGCAGTATTCTTACCTCTTACTTTAACTCGAAATTTGCAAGTGCCCTTGTTCTCAGCTCGGTCATAAACTGTGTACTGGATCTTGTGGTCTCCTTCTGGAAAATTCGAGCCTGGGGGGAGGCCTTTTAGAATAACACTTAAAGGGGGGAAGAAAACAGAAAGAGCAAAGATGATTATTATGAGCTTAGCAACACTTAGGCCATTGTGGGCCTAATGATCAAAGATGATCATCCTGGGCATTTGTTGAGCACCCTGCAGAGGATGCCATGACACAGTGGGGCAACTATTAGGCCAGTTTGACTAGAACAAAGACTTATTGAAGAATATAATTATCTAAGCTTCACTTTGTTTTGGAAGAGCTGTTTGAGACCAGAAAATGTAAGTCTCAAATTCCTGGGAAGTTTACAATTATTTTTCTCACTAAAAGGTAGAACAGAGGATGGAGAGGGCTTAGAACCCAGGGCCCAAGTCTTCAGAGTACAGTCTAAGCACTCATTGGCAATTTGGGCCTGAAAGAGGTACTGGAACTTTCTTTTTCTATCTGGGTCAATAGAGACCTTTCCTGAGCAAAAATTCAAGTTCACTGTGATTCCTTGATGATAATAATAATAATGATAATTATAATAATATTGTTCTTTGCACTTATACAAACATATAGGTCAGGCATGGTTCTAGACATTTTAAATATAGTAGTTTATTTAATCCTCACAACAACCCTATGAGGTAGGTATTATTATCTCCTTTTCAAAGATGAGGAAACTGTAGCACTAAAAAGTTAAGGAACTTGCCCAACATCATGCAGCTAGAGTGACTCCAGCATCTTTCTTCTTAGCTGTCTGATAAGAACACCAAGAGGTACAGCATGATCAAATACCACGTTTTGTTTGTTTTTCAATAGACAAATACTTTCTCCCTACCATTCTTAAGAATGATGAGAATATTTGCTAACAATGGACATGTGAAATTATCATTGTTACCACCAAGGAGAACCTTACACTTTAGAACAGTGGTTCTCAACCTTCCTAATGCCGCGACTCTTTAATACAGTTCCTCATGTTGTGGTGACCCACAACCATAAAATTATTTTCGTTGCTACTTCATAACTGTAATTTTGCTACTGCTATGTCTTAGGCGACCCCTGTGAAAGGGTCGTTCGACCCCCAAAGGGGTCGCGACCCACAGGTTGAAAACCGCTGCCTTAGAACCTTGTCTAAGGTGGCTGTTTACAAGGTATAAAGTGAGGGGTCTTGGGAAAGTTCCAGAAATCCCACCACTAGAGACATATCACTTTGGGCGTTAGATGCTTTATAGGCCTCAGGAAGCACGACTGAAATGCAGATAAACCTGAGAGGAATCATACTTCAAATATGAGTATCTGCCAACCTCTTGGAGACTATATCTCATTTGTGACATGCAAACAACAGTCATGAGGAATAAATAAGGGAACTCACAGGAAGCACTTATCTCAGAGCTTGACACTAGAACCTTCCCTTTTACAAGGGGACCATATAACAGTGGCTTGCATAAGACATGGGGGAAGGGGTCACAAGAGAAATGCCAGAGAAGTAAGGAGCACAGGCAAGAGAGCTGAAAAGAGGACACGACAGCCTTCTCTGAATTCCTCATTCTGTCGGAGTGCACTGCCCACAGCATCCTAATCCAAGCCTCTGCTGGCTCTGGGCTGTAGAACTCTGGAAGCAGACAACTGCTTTGAACAGAGAGGTAGGGGCTACTAAGATGCTCTTTTAAAATGTCACATTTCTAACCATAACACAGGTTAACAATTAAAAGGCTAAAGTGAATAGTCACCTGGTGACCTGATATTTTATGTTTATTATATAGGATTTCATTCACAGTTATAAAAATCTAAGAACCTATTACATTTTAGGAACTGAGTCAGCCATTGTACGTGGCCTCAAAGATTCAAAGATAAATAAAACCTAAACCCTGATTGTGTAAACTGTGACTTATTTTTTAATCCGAATTGCCCAAAGTTTCTCATTAGAGGTTTGTGACATGCATATGTGACAGCAAATAAATAATTTTCTTAATAAAGTTTTGAACTTTATTTTTATTTTTTAATTTATCATTATTGTTGAAAGTATTACAGATGCCCTCCTTTTCCCCCACTGACACCCTCCTCCCCACTCCTGCCCCCACCCCTGCCTTCATTGCACTGTTGTCCGTGTCCATAAGCTATGCATATATGCATATAAGTTCTTTGGTTTATCTCTTCCCACCCCCCTCCCCTCTTCCCTCTGAGGTTCCATGTCTCTGGATCTATTTTATTCATGAGTTTATTCTGTATATTAGATTCAACATATAAGTGAGATCATGTGGTACTTGTCTTTCTCTGACTGGCTTATTTCACTTAGCACAATACTCTCCAGGTCCCTCCATGTTGTCTCAAAGGGTAAGAGATCCTTCTTTTTTACAGCTGCATAACATTCCATTGTGTAAGTGTACCACAGTTGAACTTTATTTTTGAGGAGTTACAATGAGGAACAAAACTAGTCATATTATCTAAGCTAGATGGTACACTGGGAAAAAATTATTATGGTGTAGAAACAAAATGTCCTCCAAGGGGTGGAAGACTCAACCTCTTCCTAGTATATTTTCTGTTATTACTAACAATTGCTTTAAAATGTTTTCTCTTGCACAGCTTGGGTTGATAGGATTATAGAAAGGCTTTCCCTGCTGTATGGCTCACCAGGGGGTAAGTCAGAGGTATCCTTTGTCCACAGATAGAAACTTAGTGGGGAGGTCTAACAGGGCCTGAACTTTAAGGAACAATGTGAATATGGTGACATGAAGTAGTGGCCTCCAGGGAACATGGAGGCCAACCAAATAGCTGTGGGGGTACAGGTCCAGATGCTAGATTAGAACATGTAGTTAACTTCACCAAACGGAATAAACCATTAAAAATCATTTTGGATGTACATTACATTATTAATGCAATTAGTCCTGAAGAATGGGGTAGGGATGGAGAAAAAGGCAGGAGACCTCTGTTCTTTTTAAATAAGCTCCTTCTGTAAGTGTTTAATGTGGTCACAAGTTTCAAAAACATTAAAAATAAAAAAATTTGAAAGAAACAGGTGCCAAAAAAAGGGAGGTGGAAAATATCTGTATTAAATCATATTCACACAGCACAAGGGGGGCTGCATCTGGCTCCACCTGGGAAACACAGAAACTTCCAGTGGGGTGATGGCTTAGTAAGGCCTTGGGGCATGAGTAGGAGCCCTCTGGGTGGCCAGTGGAGGTGATTCTAACCCTGAATTAACCAGGTGGCTTCATCTTCCTTTTTCTGTCCCTCTTCTTCCTTTCTTCCCAACATCCATTCTAACTTCTGTTCTTTCCTTCAACAAATATTTACTAAGTATCAACTATGTGCTAAGCATGGTTCTGGACATTAAGAACATGGCAGTAAACAAATATATCAGTAAAATATATAGTATGTCTGATAGGGAAGACAACTATGAAAAAAAAAAAAAAGCATGAATGAGGAATAGCTGACAGAGTGCTATACCCAGTCTCAAAGCATCAATAGACCAGCATAAATACACTTCGCCACTCTGGGTAGTAAACATCTCACATAAAAGAGATAACATCATTCCATGTGCCAAGTTTCACTTACTCTGTTAGAATGCCATCTGCTGTATCTCTTCCTTCAGGGGTATCCCAGGACACTCGGACTGTCAGCTTATTGGGTTCAGCAATGCGTTCCTTCACACTTGGGCACTTGATTCTAGGAGGTTCCATATCTGAAAATATAACCAGAGTATTCTCATCATCATCAAGAAGTATCTCGTCAACTTGGGGTTTGACACCCAGCATTTGACATTCTAAAAGCTCTAGGTACTCCTCATTTTTGAAGGGTTTGTTTACCCTCTCTGTATTTCTTTCTCCTCTCTTCATCTTGCCCCTTCTCTCTTGCTTACATTTGAAGATTGTTTGGGTACTCACATGTGCATGGCTAAACCTGCAATCAACTGGCCTTGCTAGGTGTCTACTGGCATCATTTATTAGCTATAGCTTCTTGTTCCCCATGTTTCTAAATTCTGCCTACTGACTTGGCAATATGGTAATAACCCAAGTAAATCTAGAAATAATTCAGCCTTAGTGAGTCCCTCCTGCTTTTAAAAAAAAAAAAGCATCATAGAATATTAGAGAAAGGTACCTTATCTATCATCCAGTTCAACTGAATTCAATGCAACAAATCTTTATTAAGTGTCTGTCTTACCCAAGGCATCATTCCAACTCCCAGGGTTGAAGTGCACAAGGCAAGAGAATCATGTGCTTCTCAAAGAATTTACAGTCTATTAAGAGAATTATGTCAGCACATAAAATATGAAATGAGGTAGAAATAGCACTGCCCTAGGAGAGGTAAAAGAAAATGCTATGGAGGCTTACAGGAGCCACCCAATACTCTCATTTCACAGATGTAGAAACTGAGGCTCAGAGAGTTTAAGTGGTTTATTTAAGGCCATGCATGTAGATAGTGACAGTGTGAATTAAAATTCAAGTCAGAGCACATACCCCCGGAACAAGCCCTCTCTCCTCTGACTATATCTATACCCCAAATAATTGTCAATATCTTAAAATGAACAGTGCTCTGTCTCCCCTCTAACTGCTACTGGGCCACACCTGCAGTCTGTGTTTTGGAACAGGAATTTTACCTTGGCTCTGTTCCTCCAAAGACCTCCCAAATTTCTCCAAGTAGTTTATCTATGTGATAATAAAATTTCTGCCCCCTCACTGTTAAGGATGAGTTGATAATGAGGGTTATGAATAAATGAGATGTTAATTCTACTTTGGGTTGGATTTTTATCTTATTATAGCTAAAGTGAACTTACAACAAAGGGAGTTCAAAATTTAGCAAATTCTACTTGATGATTCTGAACAGGTGAAGAATGTATTTCAAGAGGGCATAGCAAATTAACAACATTCACATTTGCATTGCTTTACATACCAACTAATAATTATTCAAATGTTATCATAACCTGAATGAAAATTAAATGTCATTTGATTCTGAATCACAAACACCTTCAAAAGGTTAAATGCACCAAATTAAGTATTCATATACTTTCTCCTGTGTCTTGTCTAATAACTTTTCTTTTTATTTAGGGTAAAAAATTATTAATCAACTGTTAAACAGTTTTGCCTTCAGCTATCCAAATTTATTTTTATTCTATATCATGCTTCAATGGAGTGTGGATTTACAGCCTTAATAAACTAATACTAACATAAGCACCATATTTTATTGAATCTAAGTCACTAGCAATTGTGAGACACATTCCAATTTCAGGGATATTACAGGATGAAAAATTATGTTTCTTAGAATTGATAAAATATATAAATGTTATGATGAAATGAAAGCTGCTTTAAATGCATTTGAGTTATCTAATTTCAGTTTCTAAGTTTTTAAAAATATTTTTTTTACTATGCTACGTAATGAAAGATATACTTTCATATTCAGACAAACATTTCACAGTTTAGGATGAATCAGAAAGACAAGTATACAATATCTGCTCCCTACTGGTCAGATATAGCTGGCAATCTCATCATGAACAGAATGTTCTTTTTTTTTATCTTTATTGTTGAAAGTATTACAGATGTCCCTTCTTTTCTCCCCCATTGACCCCCTCCTCCCCACTCCCACACCCTCCTGCCTTTCCCAAACTATTTTCTGTGTCCATTGGTTGTGCATATATGCATATAAGTTCTTTGATTTATCTCTTCCTGCTCCCATCCCCCTTCCCTCTGAGGTTTGTCAGTCTGTTTCCTACTTCCATGTCTCTGGATCTCTTTTGATCGTCAGCTTATTTTGTTCATTAGATTCCACAAATAAGTGAGATCATGTGGTACTTGTCTTTCTCTGATTGGCTTATTTCAATTAGCATAATACTCTCCAGGTCCCTCCATATCGTCTCAAAGGATAAGAGATCTTTCTTACAGCTGCATAGTATTCCATTGTGTAAATGTGCCACAGCTGATTTATCCACTCATCCACTGATGGACACTTGGGCTGTTTCCAGATCTTAGCTACTGTAAATAGCGGTGCTATGAACACAGGGAAACATATATTCTTTCTGATTGGTGTTTCAGGCTTCTTAGGTTATATTCCTAGAAGTGGGATCACTGGGTCAAATGGCAGTTCCATTTTTAATTTTTTGAGGAAACACCATATTGTTTTCCATAGTGGCTGCACCAGTCTGCATTCCCACCAGCAGTGTATTAGAGTCCCCTTTGCTCCACACCCTCTCCAGCACTTGTTTGATGATTTGTTGATGGCAGCCATTCTGGCAGGTATGAGCTGATATCTCATAGTTGTTTTAATTTGCATCTCTCTGATGATTAGTGACGCTGAGCATTTTTGCATATGTCTCTTGGCCATTTGTATGTCCTCTTTGGAGAGGTGTCTATTTAGCTCCTCTGCCCATTTTTTAATTGGGTTCTTTGTCTTCCTTTTGTTGAGTTGTATGAGTACTCTATATATTTTAGATATTAACCCTTTACCCAATGCATCTTTGGCAAACATGTTCTCCCAAAGAGTGGGTTCCCTTTTCATTTTGATGCTGGTTCTTTTGTTATGCAGAAGCTTTTTAGTTGGATATAGTCCCATTAATTAATTTTTGCCTTTGTTTCTCTTTTTGCCTTTGGGTGATATATCAGTGAAAATTCTGCTATGTGTGATGTCTGAGATTTTGCTGCCTACATTTCATTTTTTAAAAATTTAAAGCCCAAGTGCCCATCAGTAGATGAGTGGATAAAAATGCTGTGGTACATTTACACAATGGAATACTACTTGGTCATAAAAAAGAAAGTAAATCTTACCTGTTGTGATAGCATGAATAAACCTAGAGAGTATTTTGCTAAGTGAAATAAGCCAGTCAGAGAAAGACAACTACCATATGGTTTCACTTATATGTGGAATCTAATGAAAAAAATAAGCTAACAAACAAAATAGGAGCAGACTAATAGACATGGTGAACAGACTGACAGCTGTCAGAGAGGAGGAGGTTTGCAGGGCTGGGTGAAAAAGGTGTAGGGGTTGAGCAAAAAAAAAAAAAAAAACGAAAACAAAAAAAAACTCATAGACACAGACAACAGTATAGTGATTACCAGAAGGAAAGGAGGTGGGGGGAGGTAGAAGAGGGCAAAGTAGGGATAAATGGTGATGGAAGGAGACTTGACTGGGGGTGGTGAACCTATAATACAATAGATGACATATTATAGAATTGTACACCTGAAACCTATATAATTTTATTAACCAATGTTTTCCCCAATAAATTCAATAAAAAATTTTTGAAAAGGGAATAAAGGAAAAAAGTAAAGCAAAAGGGGGTGGTTGGAGGACAGGAGATAAATTTCAGTGTAAAATTACATTGTGCTACTACTTTTTCTTGGAGCAACACTGTTAGAGTGAAGAGATTCTCTTAGTCTCTGTGTCATGTGAACTAAACATCTGGATGATATGCTAGGTTGTTTTCTGTATCACCTGACATTGTGAGCAGACAAGTTCCAAATTAGGTTATCTGGGTGATAAGTCTCAGTTTTGCAAGGCCAGCTTATGTCTAGCTAACAATGATCAGTCAAAACTGCCCTAGTTTTTCAGAAGCAGTGCTTTTCCAAACCAGAAACAAGAAGAAATAAATTACTAAAAATAATAGCTAATATTTACTTGAGCCTCCTATATGCCCACCCCACACTAGGTATTATCTTTGCATTATTTCATTGAATTCTCACAACCACCCACTAGACTAAGGATTGTTATCATCATCCCCATTTATAAACTGGAAAGCATTTTCTCACTTTTGGAGTTTCTTTATGGTCTGGGATTTTAAGACATGATCAAACATTTTAAAATTATTTTAATAAGCCAAACACTTCTTTGTGTCTGCCTGCTGCTGACCTAGTGTTTTCCTCCACCTCTGCACACGCATTCTTTTGTGGTTGCCTGCTATAGCTTCCACATAAATCCTTGAAGAGCATCAGCAGGACTGGATTCTGTTGCTTCCTCAAGCATCATGCCCTCTCTTTCAGCTGATGAGAACAGCTGGTTGGCTGTCCTTCGCAGATGCTCCAGAAACCTAAACTTATTATTATATAGCCATGACCATCATTGCTTTTTATGTTATTATAAATTTCCATGAATGAAATGAACAAAGTTGCTATAGAAACATAATGAAAATTCCCCGTTGAGTCGGGATGCCCATAGAGCCTATTATTGTGTGGAAATCCTGAAACTTTCATGAAAATCCTGGCCTCAGCCCCATTCATTGGAGACATCTGACAGACTGCCTCCCTCATCTGTGCTCTTGTTTACGCTCTACATATAAAATACTAGAAACAAACATATAGCACAGTATCAACTTCTATTTATCTAAGAACTGAACTATGCACTTGGGATCCTTAACACATCTAACCAGGTAGGTGGTGGAAATAAGAAAAAGGTTCAAAAGGACAATGTCCTGGCCAACAGGTAACAAGCAAAAAGAAAAAAAAAAAACTTTTAAAGTTATAAATCAACTGCATTCTAAATGTTTGCTTAAATAGTAATTTCCAGTGGAGATATGTATTTGAAGATGACTGCTAGAGACATGATTAAAAAGTGCTCAGAACATGACAATAACTTGTGTCTGAGACTACCTGACCTGGGGTCCTTTCTCTCCACCCCATTCTAAGGCAAGATGATATTTTTATCCCAATAAAGGGTTGTCATAGCTTCTCACAGAAAACAGGCTCTATTTAATGTCTCTTTCCTTTCTGACTTCCTAAATATCCTGTTCAAGCTGGCTTTTTAATTGCTGCTTCTCTCACTTCTCTTATCCCTTGATCTTTCACACCAACTTCTTCTCAATCTGTACAGTTGATGCAGCAGAGACTCACGGGTGCTCACCCACTATCTGATCCCCCTTCTTTTAAAACTGAAGAAGTTTACCTGGGCCTTTGGCCTTCCAGAATAAAGACTACATTCCCCAGCCTCCTTTGAAGTTGGGTGTGGCCATGTGATGCGTTCCACTAATACATTGTGAGAAAAAGTGATATGCGCAGGTTCTGAGTTGTGCTTTTCAAAAAAGCTGGGGCATAAGGAGTGTACTCTGCTCTTTTTCCTTCCTTCTCCATCCTGGTTTGAATGTGGATGTGGTGGGGAGCTGGAGTAGGCATCTTAGACTGTGAGATGAAAGCTGCAAGTTGAGTATGAAAGAACAAGTGAGAAGGAGCTTGGGCCTAAGATGCTTCCCTGGACCGCTTAAGCACAAACATTTATACAAGAATGAAACTTCTATCTTGTTTAAAGCATTGTAATTTTGACCTTATTAATAGTACCAGAGTGATATATAAGCAATCACACCTGTTTTTTAAAATTATTCCTATATAGTATCATGTGTGGCATCTTCCAAGATGTATCTCACTAATTATTTCCAAGCACTGATTTCCAAGAATATTATGGTAAATTTCCTGCAAATATGGCTACCCATAATCTTCTTATATATTTGCAGATCCTCCTACCAAGAGGTGGAGACTATTTTCCATCCTTTTGAATCTATGTCAGTCTTGTGACTTGCTTTGACTAATAAAATGCAAGGGAAGTGATTCTATGCCAGTCCCAGGCCTATGCCCTTAAAGAGTCTGACTTTTGCTAACCAGGAAACCAGCTGCCATATAAGGAATTCCAAATACCTGACTGAAGAGGCCATGTAGAAAAGATGAGAAATTACAAAGGAAAAGAGAGAAAGAGGCTCAGCCAAACCCTGGGCAGTACAGCCACCTCTGACTGAGATGCCAGACATATGAGTGAAACCGTCTTGGATCCTCTTGCTCCAGTCAGTCACTATGTGGAACAGGGATGAGCTGTCTCCACTGAGCACTGCCCAACTTCCCAGTACAAACAATCATGAGCAATAACATGGTTGTTGAAGCCACTAAGTTTTGTGTGGCCTGTTGTGTAGCAAGAGAATGCTGATCCAAATATAAAACAGCTTGAGGTTGGTGATGGAAGAAGGAAGTGACCATGTCATGGGACACAAGAAGAGTGTGACTGCCAAAGGCAGAACAAACCTGGACACTAAAAACCTTCCCAATTGTTTGCTTCCCCCAGCTAGAGTGTAATCCTTGTAGATGTCTTTGGGAAGTGGTTCCATTTCTTTTGCACCATATAAGATATTAGAAAACTTTCCCAAATGGACAAAAGAAGCAAGACTGGAAGCAATGAATTCCACAATTAAGAGTCAACATCTTGCCCTGGCTGGTTTGGCTTGGTGGTTAGAGCATTGGCCCACAGACCAAAGGGTCTCGAATTTGATTCTGATAAAGGGCACGTACCCAGGCTGTGGGTTCAATCCCCAGCCCTGGTTGGGGTCATGCAGGAGGCAACCAATCAATGTGTCTCTCTCACATCAAGGTTTCTCTCTCTCTCTCTCTCCCTCCCTTCCACTCTCTCTAAAAATCAATGGAAAAATATCCTCAGGTGAGGATTAACATACAACAACAACAACAAAAAGAGTCAACATCTTCACCAGAAAGATGCCCAAGTAAAAATCAATTGGTGATATGTTTACATTGGGGATGGCCACTGAGTTTACCTGTTCAGTACGCACTAAAAACCATGTCAGGTAAAATGTGGGTCAGTATGTCAATCAATTGAGTAGTTTCAAAACTGAAACAAGTTTCCTGAAAGTTTGCAAAGAATGTGCATTTGTCCACCCAGGAAAAATTTGGCATAATTTACACTCATCTACAACAATGCACTGATATATTTATTTATTCTTACCCCACAATATTTGTATTTTCAACTGAATCGCTGGAAGTAATGCAGTGTAGCCAAGCAAACTTTTCTACAGGTCATTGGGTAAACCCAGTTGTCAGATAGTTGGGAAGCCAGAAAAGTATTCTATCAATTTGCATATCTTAAATCTCAGAGCATTTTTATTCCAAAATTTCATTTGTGTTAACTCTCCATCTGTTGTACTTTAGGAAACACAAAACAAGTAGAGGGCAATTTCAAAAACCAAGTTTGTTGGTACATTGTTCTTCATTAAAACAACTGAATGGGGCTCTCTGCATGTCAAAAGAAATGTACTGGGTTTTCATTATTCATGGTTTTTTAAACTTTCTTTAATTTTTTTCTTCTTTTGGCCTAGAAAAAAAAAAAAATGTTGTCCTAAAGGACAAATCATGTTTCTACTAAAAATCTGGCCTCTGGATGAGGATTTGTAATTTTAACTGTCCATTGTTCTATCTAAATGCCAATGTAACTAAAAATAACTTAAAATAAAAAGAAAGAAAACACACACACACACACACCCCCAGAACAATAGTTGTTACACTGTAAGGTTTATTTCATTTTATACCAATGGGAGTTGTGGTTCTTTAAATATTTTACCCTCCTGAAATTTGCTATGTGTTTTTTCTTTTACATTGACTTATTTCAGTCTATATCTGTTTCTGAAATAACTGTGGATTTGAATCCACTGCCAGAGTGTGGTCTGCATAAGAGAATTAATCTTAACTTGTGGTACTTTCAAATTTGCCAGACCACAGAACTGACCACCTCTGAGTCAAAAGTCAGCCCAGCACTCTCTATTTCATCAAAGTCTGGAGGAGAAGTGGGACAATTTCTTCAGCACTCAGCACAGTTCTAGCCAAGATGCACTGTTCAAGGTTGTGTGGTAACTACTGGGAACTACTAAAATCTGGGAACTACTCAGTGACCATGTGTCAGCTCCTAAAATAGGCTGAGGCTCTGAGTTGTGATCAAGGACCCTACAGCCCCACCAACACACAAACTTATTAAACTAATTTAATACAATTAAAGCCCAAAAGAATCAGTGATATCCCTGGAGTAACATTCACTGGGGACAAACTCCAACTTATCTGTCACCAAAATAAAATAAAAAGAATTGCATGCTTGCTTTGTCCATTTCTCTCTTTTTCTTGCGAGCCCTATGCTCTCTTGTGGCTCACTGGTGCCCTTTTAGCCACTCCTACCTAATTTCATGCACAAGTTCCCTTCCCCCAAATGTTCTAGAATGTTTCCCTGGAAAACTCTAAGATAAATACTCTGAAATAGGGGTTCACTTTGTAGTTCTTTCTCTCTCCCTCTGGGAAGGTTCCAGGCCCATCTGGTCCAGCTTAAGACATGCTTGTTGCTTTTTGAGAATAATTAGCATTTTCTTTCCATTGTTCCACACAATCTGGACATCTGAACAGTGTGATCCCTAGAGAACTCTTTGCCAATGCTTGCTTAGCAGAAAGATTTTTGAGCATCTCCTCCCATCACCTCTGCCCCTTCCAATGTGAGGGAGGAAAGCTTCAACATTTTAAAAAATTTTTTGAAGAACTAGCTTGCACATACCAAGTCACAGGGGACATACTGAAACCAACATCTGTGAGAGGCCATTTTGACCTGAACATCTAGCCTTAGGTTATAACCTTCAAGAGGAGCATGGCCAGAGTTCACAGCCTCAGCACCATCATAACTGCTCCAGTTGACCAGGACTGCTTTGCAGTCTTCTTTTCACTGACAATTACAATGATTCTGGGGGAGAAGTTTAAAACCTCAGAAAAAGGTTGCTGGGCCAAATATTCTGTTGATAGTAAGTTTTCCTATAATCTCCCCTTTACTGCCTGGACTAAAAGACTCAAAGTTACATTTCCTAGCTGGGTGCCAGATAGGTTTGCCAAAGAGAGGCACTCTCCTGAAACTAGAAGGCAGGAAGAAGGTGGAAGCCATCATGCTTCTGGGAGGAGTGTCAGTGAGGGTTTCCTGGACTCCTGAAATATCAGCAGGAATGTGGGCTCCTGGCTTCATTTTCATCAATGATGGTGTCAGTTACAGAAATGTCAGCATGAAGGGTGGGCTTACAGACTTTGGGTAACACTATCACCCCACTTTTGCTCCTCCAGCCCTTCTTTGGAATGGCTTTCTGCTGTAACTAATCTCTGGTAACAGTTGTTCCTCTTTTAATCCTCCAGCTCTTCCTATTTGTTTTTTTTTTTTTTGTAACCAATTCCCTAGATTAAATACCCTTCTGTTTTAAATACCTGGAGTGATTTTTGTCTTCCCAATTACTAACCAATACAAAATACTACCTAAATCCTAGAAAAAGAGAAGCCCAGAATAAATGAGTCAGTTATCTCAGTAATTATTTGGACCTGGTGCTCTCGTCAAATTGATACAAGGTATGGTCCAGGCTGTGACTGTGGTATAGAAGGCTTTTGATCACATCTTGGGCCAGGTCCCTTGGCTGTAGCTTATTAACCACATAACTGCAGAGTGAAAATGGCTGATGCTGCCAGGGAAGACAGTGGACAGAGTGTGTCATCAAGAAGACATCCAGGGATCAAGATCAGAGGAGTTGTTGCATATCTGCCCTCAGAGGGCAGCATCCAATCTCAGTTTTACTCCTGAAGTATCTGCCTCAGACACTGAGCAGTCAGGAAGGAGTCCTCATGGTAAAGCACATTAGCAGACAGCTGAATAGTTTTCTGGAGAATCAACAGATCCCAGATGGGTAGGAGCCAGGTTCCTATGCCCACTTGCCTTGGCGTCTCAGTGCCAGAGCTGTCCCTGGATTCAGGGATCTTGGGCCTGAAAGCCTGGAGTCATAGGCTTGGCTCTATGCACCTTTGAGCAAGTCAGGCGACCTGTCAGACCTCACATATAGAATAGGGTATTGGACTAGAATATTCTGTAAGGGTGAGTCCTGGCAGCTGTAATAGTTTATGGGGGAGCTTTGGAAAAATAACAAGGCCCCAGAGATTCAGATTGAAATGGAAACCAGAGTTAAAAACCACTACCTAGAGGAGTCTACCTCAACATTTTAAGGGCACAGGAATCCCCTGGGGATCTTAAAATGTGGATGTTGAAGTGCCAGGTTTGAAATGGGTCCCCAGATTCTACATTTCTAACAAACTTCTTGCTGGTGCTGATCTGCTGGTTCAAGGGCACTATTTTGAGTATGACTTGACCTTCTAAGGCAGCTTCTCAAACTTTAGAGCATTAGAGTCCCCTGGAGGGTCTCTGAAAATGCAGATGGCTAGACCTCACTCCAGAGTTTCTAATTCTGCAGGTCTGGAGTGGGGCTGCAACTTTGCATTTCTAATAAGTTCTCAGGAGACGTTGACACTGCTGGTCAGGGGATGACACTTCCAGAACCACTGCCCTCAATGTTCCCTGACCTTAGCTGCACATGAAAACCACCTGGGAAGCTTTTATAAAACCACTTGCCTCCTCCAGCCACAACAGGCTAAATAAATCAGAATCTCTAGGGTAGAACCAAGGTATGACTTGCATCTAAAAGATACTCAGGTGATTCCAGTTAGTAGCCAGGGTGGGGCTCCATGCCCCTAGACCAGTGATTCTCAATAGGGGAGTGATTTCTCTCCTTCCTCTCTTACTCCCTCTAGGGAATATTTGACAATGTCTGGAGACATTTTTGGTTGTCACAACTAGGGGAAGGAGAATGTTACTGGCATGTAGTGAATAAAAGCCAAGGATCTGCTAAACATTCCATAGTGCAGATGACAGGACACCACGGCAAAGAATTATCTGGCCGGAAATGTCCAGTGTGCTATGGTTCAGAGACCTTGCACTAGAGCATGGCTGACCAGAATCCTAGGCCCACCTCAGACCTGCTGGATTATAATCTGCATTTCTACCAAGGTCCTAAGGTGGTTCTGATATACATTAAAGTTTGAGAAACACTGCCTTAGATCAGTGGCTCTCTAAGCACTTTAGAATCCCCTGGAGGGCTCATTACAGCAAAAGTGCTGGGCCCACCCCTAGAGTTTCTGATTTAGCAGGGCCAAGAATTTGCCTTTCTAATGAGATCCCAGGTACTACTGCTGCTCAACAAATCCAGAGTAAGGTAAAATATTTAAACCCCTTCCAGGTTAGCAAAATAAGTGCTTGCTGACTACTAGAGTCAACGACAAAGGAACTAAGTCTGCCAGGTGAAAGACACAGAGATGCTCTCTGCAGGACTGTGTCTGCAAGTGTCAAACTCTGCTCAATGTTACAAGACAGATCCCTAGCCTAAAGCAGCAGAGTGTGCCCTCCCTCTGCCAACCAACAGTTGCCTCAGTAGGAAGCCAAGAAGAGACAAAAGTCAGATGAAAGCCATCAGTTGTGAAGTCAGCTCTGGAGGATAGAAACTGAGGTTAGGTTTGGGCTGAGCCAGAGAACTTGGGATGAAGGAAGCTATTGAAAGCAAAGCTGGGTGCTTATGCTTTACTCGGGGGATATTGATGCTTCCTTTCAAATCCACTGGACAAACAGCCACTGCTCCTTCCAAAGTATGTGCCTCCTGAGGATTGTGATATTTTCTTACCAACACAAGAGGCTGGTTGGCCACTCCAGGCCTTGTTGTCCATACATGTGACTGTCCGCTCCCCTTTCAGTGTGTACCCTGGTGAGCAATAGTACTCACACCGAGAGTTAAAGTAGGCACCATCTATGCACTTGAACCCTCCATTTGCTGGCATGGCAAGGGTAGGACATCGCTTTTCTGAAAAACAGAAAACCAGGCATTCAGCATTCCGTATTTTTGTCCATAGAGTTTCAAAGTCCAGAAACTATGAAAGCATAGGGTGAAAAGTTAATTTAAACAATTGACAACCAATTTGTACTTCTTAATCCCTTCACCTTTTTCACCCATCCCTCCAAACCCTCTCCCATCTGTCAACCGTTGAAATGCTTTCTGTATCTATGAGTCTGTTTCTGTTCTGCTTATCTTGTTTTTTAAGATTTAATTGTTGACAGATATGTATTTATTGACATTTTATTGTTCATATTTTTATTTTTTTCTTCTTCTTAAAGAAGACCTTTTAACATTTCATACAATCCTAGGGATGAAAAGTACAGAATAGTCAATAATATTTTAATAGCTATATATGGTGTCAGTTGGGTGAGAGATTTATCAGGATGATCACTTAGTAAGTTATGTAATGTCTAATCACTGGGCTGTACACCTGAAACTGATATAATAATGCATGTCAACTGGAATTGAAAATAAAAATGATAAAATATTTAATATATATTAATAATACACACACACACACACACACACACACACACACACACACTGGACAGAATTGGAGAAACAATGGATGGTTGCATGTCACACAGAAGGAACAAGAAATTTTGTATCAAATTGGCTCGGGTTGGCATCCCAGCTAAGCCACTGTCTTAAGTTGGGTTCCTTAGAAGCAGACCTGAGACAAGAATTTGTGTGTAAGGGATTTGGTAAGAAAGTGCTCCCAGGGGAGACCAGGGAGGGGTGGGGGAAGCAGGACAGTGGAGGGGAAGAAGCCATGCAAAGTAGAATCTCAGGCAAAGTCAGCCCCAGTCTGCTCCCTGAAGGGAGTTCTGGGGCATAAATGACACCTGAGTTTGCCCTGCTTCCAGGCAAGGAAGCTGGGCTTTCATAATCCTTTATTAGTCAGTATTAAACAGCTACAGCTGCTCATGGGATTCTCTCCTGGTCAGAAGAGGGCAATCCTCTGAAAGAGCAGAGCATTTTCTTCCTCTGAAGAAGAGAAAAGGTGCAAGTCATTAAAAGCAAAGCACTCAGAAGCTGGGGTGAGATGGGGATGGACACACGAGGTAAAAGGGCATCCAGGGAGATTTGGGGGAAGTACCAAAATGTGTTCACTATAGTCCCCTAGTCTGTGTAGGCTGGATCACACGGCTGCAGCCCTAAACCTCCGTTTCTCTAACAGTAAAGTTAAAGTTGAAAAAAACTGAATGTATGTGAAATGCTTGGCACAGAATAGCAGCTCAATAAATGGCAGCTGTTTTGAAAAATGATGGTATCTGAAATGTGCTTCAATAATGCTGTACCACTTGCAGATATGGCTTTTCATAAAGCTTAAAGTCAGTCCCTAAAATGCTCTTTCAGTCTTCTCCCCTGAGGCATACTTCCTTTCCTGGAATAAGCAGTATTCTTCAGCAACATGTTCCCTGCCTCCCTAAGCTCTATCTCTTGGGAGAATACTTCTTGTGTCCATTACCACAAGTCCATGACTTAGCATCATTCTTGTACTCCTGTCACGGTTTACATCTCTGCCTTGTTGTCTCTCATGCTATTCTGTGAGTCCCTTGATGGCAGAGCCTGTATGTGTCTTGTTTCTAAACCTGCAACATCTTTAAAGGGTCCAGCGTTTACTGAACAAACATAACCTGTTTGCTGAACAAGCCTCTATTCTTTACTCCTTTCCCAAACAGCTGATCATACCCTTCTGCCTGAAAGGTGTCATCTCACTTCCACCATATCTTAGAAACCCCACTGCCTTCTGCTCACAAGGGGAGTTTTTCTCATCAAAGACCACAAAACATTCAATAAAAAGCATGTCAGAACAAAAGACTCTGGCCCTGACTGGCCCTGAGCAACCAACATGAGGATGGGCTACTCACGCTTGCAGATGACCTTGTCGGACCACCGTTTGTTTGACTGGCAGATCAGCTGGGAAGAGCCATGCAGTTCATAGCCCTTCCGGCAGCGAATGTCACACCTGGTTCCCAGGGCTGTTTTGTAGTATCCTCCTTGAGGGGCCCTGCAGTACACATCCCCATATTTCACCTTGATGGGGGAACACCACGGGGTATCTACAAGTAACAGAAACAAAGGAGGGGAGAAATAGAAAATGACATCTTCAGAAAATGTGTCTCCTCAATCTAGAAGTCCCTGACTGGCTGCATTCCAGATTTTGGACTTCCAAATAGTGCCCCATGTCTTCTAAGGTGTCTTTGGATGGAGAGGTTATGATCACGGGAATATGTGTCAGACATACCTAAATATGGATCCAGCTTCCTCCATTACTAGCTGTGTGATCTTGAACAAGTTACTTAACCTCTCTAAGTTGATACCTATATCTATGTCATATGGCTCTTATGAGAACCAAAAAATAATAATATATATCAAGCATCTAGCACAGTGCCTACCACATAGTAAACATTCAATAAACACTTGTTCTTTTCAGTATTTCCCTTAACTACATACATAATTCTTTTCAGGGCAATTGATACCATTGTAAACCTCAACTATCCATACATGGTGGCAGAAGAGTGACAGCTGTCAGGGGGGAGGGGGCTAGGCTGGGTGAAAAAGGTAAAAGGGTTAAACAAACAAAAAACTCATGGACACAGACAACAGTATGGTGATTACCAGAGGGAAAAGAGGTGGGTAGAAGAGCGTATAGGGGGGATAAATGGTTATGGAAGGAGACTTGACTTGAGGTAGTAAACACACTACAATATACAGATGATGTATTATAGAATTGTACACCTGAAACCTATATAATTTTATTAACCAGTGTCACCCCAATAAATTAAATTTAAAAAGAAAAATTTAATTTAAATAATAATAGTAATATAGATTTTTTTCCCAAATCTTTATGCATATTCTCTGTAAAAACTCTTAATGCTATTTTAATTGATCTGAATGAAGCTACTATTTCCAGGTTTTTCCCCAAAGTATATAATTTTGACTTAATGTAACAGAGTCATTACTTCCCATAGGGAAGCACCTCCCTTTTTCAAATGTTTCTAGTTATGTCCCATGTAGGTAAGAGAGTGACATCCTTCCCAAATGGCATAGTTACAGGGTGTTTTGATTTTGGTCTCGTAGTTGCCAAGAGCACAGTTAGGATGACACTAATAAATCAGAACTTCTTCCTGAGCCTTTGGAAGGTGCTCACTGAGAGTCATAAAATTATTAGGGCAAGACTAGCTCCTTGGTGGGGAAGTTCCCACAATGGGCACTGCACAATTAATGGGGACTAGTGAGGAGTTCCCTCAAGCCTGCCAGGCTCTCCACCTCAGCATCTGAGCTGTCAGTGAGTGGGTTTTGTGCGCCATCATGTGGCCTGGAAGGAGGACACACCCTGTTAGACTTCCAGGATTTTTCTCAGGATGTGTTTCTGAGTGCTTCTCAGCCGTGTCCAGGTATGGTGCATAGACTGAACCTTTGTGCTGTCCTGTCTCATAATACGTTTTGCAGATAGCCTCAAGTGGGTCCTAAAGTCAGGATTCAAGCAGTATTTCCTGCACTTTCTGGGTAAAAGTGATGTCCTGAGGGCTTAGCATAGAGCTGATTGAATTCGACCATGTGGATACAGACGTGCAGGAGCTTACACCAGGCCTGCAGATCATCCTTAAACAAGTTTTCCTTCCTCTACAGTTTACACATGTAGTCTGTATGTGCTAACATTTTTAAATGAGAAAAATCTGGACCCTGAAGTGAAGTACAAGGCAGCATATATGTCTGCATTATTTCCTTCTACCTATAAACGAATTCCTGAACCAACTTTAAATGCTGTAGTGCTTTCTTTTATGGTGGCTCCAGGGAGGCCATGAAACTAGGTTTCAAGATCACAGGTAAATGTGAAGCCTTTGGGGTATGTTTGCTTAGCACTGCCAAGCTGTGAATATAACTTCTATAATCAAAAGTCCTTAAGATAAATTCTGAAAAAAAATCCATAGATGCCTACCACTCAAATAAAACTGAGATTTCGAAACAACTGGCTTCTGTGACTACTAGAAGTGAGGTAAATTTCTCTCCCTCTCTCTTCTCTCTTTCTGCCTTTCTTTTCAAACTGTAGTAGGAAAGATCACTTACAAGGACATCCCCAATGCACTTGGTGTTTTTAATCTCAAAGAAGCACTTTTTATAGTCTGTCAGAGGACTTAAATGATGTTAAATTTTAAAAACACCTATTACTTTACCTCTTTATTTTCATCATCTCCCCCTTTTCTCCCTAACTTCCACACTCTCTCTTTCCTTAGTTTTCCTTCTAGCTGCAGTGCTTCTGTGTTTCCTTATCTCTAGTTTTCTTCTCTTGCCAATTGGCTCCCCTTTACTGCCTCTTTTCCTACCACCTCACAGGCCAAACTATGGAACCCTTGACTGAGAACTGGGCTCTAGGGAGAGAAAATGAAATCCCCATTGGAGGTGGGGGAAGAGTGATTTGCTGGGAGTGACTATGGGAGACCCAGAGGCAGATGACGAAAACATAATGAGCTAGTGCAGTATGGTGGATACAATATTGGGCAAAGAGTCAAGAGGCCTGGGCACACTTCCTAATGCTATCATCTCCTAGTAACCCTGGACAATTCACTAAATTTTTCAGGGAATCATATTCCTCATTTAAGAGACAGAAGTGGATTAAATTATTTTCAAAGCCCCATCATGCTTTAAATTGTGATTGAAACTCTGTCTTATTTCTCTCTGATCCGCTACCCATCTCACACCCATGCCCTCCTCCTTACTCCTTCTTCTGATAAGTTTAGGTAGTCTCTTGTAACCCTTCCTGCTGAGGGCAAATCTTTTTTGCATTTTGTCTTGATCACAATTCTACTGATATACAAACTGTAAGAATGTCCAATCCTCTACTTGTTTTTCACTCAAATGTTGAAAATCCTCACATCCTCCAGCTTCTGAACTTTGGCATAAGTTTAGGAGAGACACAATTTAAAATTTTTTGTTTCCTTTATTGATTTTAGAGAGAAAGGAAGTGAGAGGGAGAGAGAGATAGAAACATTGATGAGAAAGAACATCAATTAGCTGCCTCCTGCATGCCCCCCACTGGGGATCGGGCCCATAACCTGGGCATGTGTCCTGACCGGGAATCGAACCGGCAACCTCTTGGTGCATGGGTTGATGCTCAACCACTGAGCCACACCGGCCGGACAGGAGTGACACAATTTTAGAGTAAACTAATATGAGGCAGTATACCTGCAGTTGTTAGCACACACATTCTGGTTGTCTTTTCCACAAATGTACCCATGACAAATATTTAAGGCTAGCAGGTACATTAGAGAATGACTTGCATATACATATATCACAAATTCACATATTTCAATACAACATGCAATTAGTAGATTTTGCCCCATATTCTGAGTCTTCAAATCCTCCTAGCAGTGCTGGCTGCAGATCCAAAAGCTGTGCTGTTGTCAACACATGGAAAATAATCTTGTTTTCATTTATTCACAAAAGGAATTTCTTTTGGATTACTTTCTAAGACAAATCTTTGAAAGATATTTTGACAGACTGGCAGCCCCGCAGTGACAGTAATTAAAATGTCTGTGAGTTACTTGAATTTAAAGTGCATACAAGCACCATGAGTTAAAGTGAATTAGCAAAACATTTAACATAGAGGTTTAGAGAAAGGAAGCTCTTATGCTGCTTCAATTAAGACAGGGTTTATTTAGGGAGAAGTCTAGATGGATTATTCAGGAAAGCATTTTCATCTTTCTGGGCCAATGTGGTAAGCATTCCAATTAACAGAAGTTCCTGGGGTAGGCAGTGTCATGGAGCAGACTAATGAGGAAGCACTAGCAAACTCTGAACATTGAGTTAAAACATCTGGATTTCAGACTCAAATGTAATATTTTCTATGTGTAATGTGTGACTCTGGGCAAGTCACCTACCTAACCTGTTGTCCCTCCACCTGTAAATAAGGAATAATATCAGCATATCTCTACATGCCTTCTCCCTTCCATCAATTACTGTGACAATATTATAGCATCCCAAGTAAAAGAATCAAAAGCTGCTTGCCACATTCTGGGAACATAATATACGTGGATTAGGTTTCACTTTCTTTCTTTTACTTAAATTTAATTTTAAAACACTTATTGAATATATACTCTGTGCCAGGCACTGTGCAGGGGCTGGAGAATCTAGGCCTAAATTCCCAAGTAACAATGGTTGGCCTCTAAGTTTTAAAACTAAAAACTGACAATACAAACAATTCCTTAAGAAGTATTTATTCTTAAACATTCAGGCTACATTTTAGGCAGGCACATATTTTGGCCATCTGGTCTACCTTCCACACTTGCAATGCTGTGAGATGAGGATGAATATTGGGAACAATGATCCAAGGGCACCAGACAACCCCTACTGTACATGTGAAGGATCACATGTGCATGCATGTGTTTTAGGAAGATTTGTCAACAAGGGACTCAAGGGGAAAAAAAGATTTTTAAATCCTCAATTAATTAAGAAGTGTTAAGAATCACAGTACTGTCCTGGCTGGTTTGGCTCAGCAGTTAGAGCGTCGACCTATGGACCAGGGAGTCCCAGGTTCAGTTCCTGCTAAGGGCACGTACCTTGGTTGTCCCTGGCCCTGGTTGGGGTTGGGTGGGTGGCAGCCAGTCAATGTGTCTCTTTCACATCGATGCTTCTCTCACTCTCTTCCCCACTCTCTCCCTCCCACTCTATCTGAAGATAAATGCAAAAATGTCCTCGGGTGAGGATTAAAAAAGAAAGAATCACAGTACCTCCTAACTCCAAACATCTAATTAACAAGTTTGTGCTCTGCTTGGCTAGTTTATTCCTGAGGCAATTTGTATAGGAGCTGTGGATAGGAATGAGTATTTGTATTCACAGGTCAAAAGCAAATGTGGACTATGGTGGGAAACACAACTGGACACAGATACCAGTCATTACATTAGAAAGATTTTTCACTTGTGTGGAAAACAACTGAAGGACTCTCTCCAACTGATTCTCCTATACCTGAGGCATCACAACAGAGCAGGGCAGTATCCTCTTGCCAGATGTGGACAAATTTCCTGGGCAAAATGCCACAATGGAACTTTATTAACCAATTTTCTTCAAACTATTTCTCCACTGTAAAGGGTATCTGATTCAGAAAGAAAGAATTTAAATTTACCTTCACTTTTCCTAGGTCTCCCTATGCTTCAGAGAAATAACTCACCAGTAGAAATATCTGTGGGCATACTTACCTGAGCCTTCATAGGAAGGTTCTTGATTAGGCTTTTTATACTTGCTTGGGGGTGGATTGCTGGAAATGTGTAGAAATAGAGTTCTTTATAATTAGATTAAAGTTTCATGGGGCAACAGACTTCACTCATCATTTCAAGAGCCAAGTTGGACTCAGAAAGAGCACGATGAAATGAGCTTATGAAAATCAAGTTTTCTCAGTCCCCATTAATGTCAGTACATTAGCAGCACTGGGTCCAGATTTGACCTTGGGTGGCTTACTCTGGATGATTCTGGCTGTAATGTATGAATCAGGCAGAACTCCTAGCTTGATTTTCACTTTCATCAGCTAGAGCTTGGCTTTGCAGAAGTAATGACAGTAAAGAAATTGATGAGAATAAAATGACCACCGGGGTGCTGAAGATCAGCACTTCAGAGATTTCCAAATGTTTTTTGTTCGCTTTCTTTTTTTTTCTTTTTTTTTTTAAATGGGAACATATGTGTATTAATTTTAAATATTTTTTTTTCTGGATAGGTAATTAGAACTTAATTACATTGTCTGGTCACTTTATTATAATCTGCTCTGCAGGGCAAAAAAGGAAAGTTCCCCTGGCATCAGCAGGTCCTCATTAGCACATAAGCAAAGCATTCACCTTTATATCTAGGGTGTGAGTACCCAACTTCATCATCTTCTAGCGGTGAGTCTCCAGATCCTACAATAAAAAAGAACAGAAACTGCAGCAAGAAAAGCCACATGATATGGACGAATATTTTGAAGCATTGCTTTGGCACAGTCCATGCAAGAGGGTCTATTAGAATGCAGAGCCAAGAGTGGAAGCTTCTATGGCCATTCATGAAAGGACAGGGGACCTCTCAGAGTGAACCTGGCTGGGCTGAGATGGCCAGAGCCAATCAAAATGAGCTTCAAACTGTTTAGGAATCACCATGTGCCAACTGAAATTCTGGACTCAGGATAGAAAGAAAGTCAACTTCACTCTGAGAAGATGCCAATGTACACGAATCTCATGCCAGAGGAGACACAGTAAAAGGTGTGTGACTCAGACACAGGCCACAGTTTCTCCAGCAGTCAAAGAACACCCAGTAGAACTGAGTGTTTTTGGTACCTGAAAATCAGTCCATCTTGTAAAGTGAATTTGGGTGGAGGATAAGGAGGCAAATCAAATGTCTTAATGACAAAAGAAATACAAAGCTGCTTTGGTATATTTGTAGGAAATTAGGACCAAAATCAACAATCTGGATGTTTATTCAGAACCTCTCACCAAGTGATGGCTAAAGTAAAAGTTCTTGATGAATCTTGCTATCCTTGAAAACCACAGACTTAGTGAGAAAGTCTGTATTTAATTTTAAATTTTAAACTCATTTGGAATTGGAACTGAATCATTTAAAAAATAATTAAATATTGAATTCCAGTAAGTGATAGATCCTTAATCTTTGAAGCAGTACCAGGCCCCATACTTCAAAACAGTAATCTTAACTCTAGAGATCTTTCCTTCTAGACTTCCTATTCTGACGCTGACTGTTGAGTTGGCACATTCATGGTCACACATTTATCTACAGGGACCTACAACTATACCAGACAAAGACACTCTCTATTATGAGGTTATTCAAATCCCCATACAGGATAAGTGAATGAGTAATGGTCCCTGCTCCACTTGTATTATGGATGAGAGATAGTGAGTGTGGAAATTGAAAGTGGGGAGGTGATGAAGTCCATTTGTAAAAGACCGCCCAGCTAGAGAAGCCTGGTTATGTGTTCTGCTCTGCCTCACCTGATGTCTGGCCACTCAGACAGGTACAAAATTACACAAACTTTTCATTATTCCTTATCAAAAACTGAACATGAAAACCTGTGTTACCCTTTAGGAAAGCAGTCTAGCAACATGAATCAAAAGTCTATGTTCAAACCCCTTGATCCAGTCATTCCACTTCTGGGAATCTATCCTAAGGAAATAATATTAAACACAGGAAAAAACTGACCCACAGTTTTCTTTGCAATGTCATTTATAATAGCAAAAGACTATAAAATGACCAAATAGCCAATGTCGTGATTAAATAAACTGTAGTACATTCATTGGATATAATAAAATGTAACTATTATAAATAAGTAATGTTTATAAAAAGGAATAATAGCATGGAAAAAAGCTTTCTTATAATATTAAGTGGAAAATGTACTATAATAAAATTATATAAATGGTGTGATTTATAACAATGTAAAACAATCAAATTCAAAATAAACAATGCATAGAAAAGAGTCTATGACAATTGGATGTTTTTCTTCCTTTTTTTCTAAATTTTCTATTATAAACATGTATTACTTTCATAATCAAAAATAAACTTTATTATGCATATAACTCAAAGAAGCTTAGTTTCCAAAATACACTTTAAATATATTAGAAATGTTAAAGTCTCTACTGTCCCTCCCCTTCCACCCTGCCTCCATTTCTCTCCATATTCAGAGTTGAACTGGAATTCCTCTAAGAATTCTTGGATTCTCCAACTCCATATGGTACATTTCTATGTGCCAGGAAATCTGTCTCATATTAAGGGCACTTTTCTCTTCCCTCAGGTCATCCTGGCCTCCATATAATCTAGCTAGGTGGTAAGAAGTTCTGCACTTATTCCTGGCTCTAAGAAGACAATCACCACAGGTTGGATTCTCTGGAAACTAGCTTCTGAGATGGAGTTTAGTGCACAAGACGTTTATTACTGATCAACACCTGTGAAGGGTATAAGATTGAAGCAGGTCTGCGCAAAAGGAAAAGTTGAGCTCTGGTGTCAGCTCAATGACAGCCTCTCATGTTGGGCTGCAATGGCTGGAACTTTATATTCCTGCATCAATCAGCTATTCATTATGGCCCACCTTGGGAAAGACGTGAACTTGGACAAAGCATTCCCAACAGCTGAAGCGATTTCTGAAGGGGTTGAAAGCAGACTACTTGCAGTTGAGCCAACCAGTTTTTCTTTAAAAGAAGATCTGGTCAGTACATCTCCATGACCATCACAACACTCACTCTTTGAGAAATAACTTGAGATGAGTACACTCATGAGAGGGGTCCCTCCATGCAGAATGGACTGGATTGAGACCTACTGGAGAGACAGGGCCACCTGGGGTTCACAGCCTGACTTTACTGGTATATCAGCATTCTAAGACACATTCATCACATATTCTTTATTATAGTGAAAATTAAAGTCTGAGAATAGGGCAATGGGCAAACAAGTTATCTTATATCAATAAGCTATTTTATAGCCACTAATCAAGTTTAGAATGGGAAATGTATATGAAACAGCTAATCAAAAACGCAGATATTGCAAACTATATACATTACTATATACATGACTTGGAATATGATAAGATGGGACTACTGATATCTGCTTTGGAAGCTATTGTGTAAGGATGAATGCCTGAAGCTAAAGCAGCCATTTTGCAACCATGAGGTAAGACATTTCAAGATGAAAGATTTTCAGCTGAGGATGGTAGAGTGTAAGGACAAAAAGAACTTGGTGTCCATGATGACCTTATTAGGATAAAAAATCAATCTTAGATATCTTACCACCATACTTCTTGTTAGATCAACAACTAATGTCCTTTCAATTGAAGCCATTGTGAACAGCATTGTTTGTTACTTGCAGCCAAATCCATCAAAACTGATACACAAATGAATGAAAAATGTACTGCCTACTATTGATAGGAGATCAAAGTAAAAAGAAAATAAATAGATATTATCCAGCCCTCCTTTCTAAACTTCTAGTTTATATTCAGCCTAAACCCATACATCAAATTCTATAAAAAATGACCAGTCTACAAAATGGACATCCTGAAGGATGTGATAATATCAAAGACTGGTAACTTATTCTCAGCAGATTCTACTTTTTATTTATTTTTATTTTTTTTCTTTTTATTGATTTTTAGAGAGAGAGGAAGGGAGAGGGAGAGAGAGATAGAAACATCGACGAGAGAGAACATCGATTGGCCGCCTCCTGCATGCCCCCCACTGGGGATTGGGCCCACAACCTGGGCATGTGCCCTGACTTGGAATCTAACCTGCGACCTCTTGATGCATGGGTCGACGCTCAACCACTGAGCCAAACCGGCTGGGCCAGATTGTACTTTTTAAAGGTTACAAAAGCCACACAGGAGATTCATACATATTGGGGAAATATTTTCCATAGGGTTAAAAAAAGAAAGAAAGAAAAGAGAAAGAGAAGTAGGGGAGGGGCTATTTCCTAATAAACTCTTCTTTGTTTACAAAAGGCCATCCCTTTAGAATTCTGGTTAACTGAGGTTTTAGTGTGACAACCATTAATCAGTGCTCATATGGTTTGGATTACCACTATTTGGAAAGAATTCTTCAGTGCTTCTTCCACACAAATACAAATTCCACATTGGCTCAGAAATTAGAAATTCAGTGCCATGTAGGATTCTGTCCTTCAGCCATACCTCGAGCCAATTCCATTTATAATTGTGCTCTCCTTACAGAAACTTCATCTAATTCAACAAATTTCCAAAGAAAGAGCCACTCTTTTTTCTCCAAAGTTCAAAAAAGGGTCTTTCTGGCCTACTGAATCTTACCCTTTCATTCTGACTGTCCATGTAGATAACAACATTAAGACACAAACCCACTCTTAAGGAATATCTATAATATTTATTAGAATTACATCAGGAATTTTTATTTTAAAAGGCTCCTAGAGTGCTCCTTCCATCGCCCTAAAGTTTTCACACTGTAAGGTGTGGTGGGGGTGGGGGAGAGAGCATTTGAGACTAATGAAAAACGTTGCCAATTTGCTAAAACTGTATATTTCTTTATAGATTGTGACACATTATCCAAATGGACAGATTTCCTGGTTCTCTGATATTTTTAGCTCAAAGGGTTGGGTTTATTTTTGTTATTTTGAACACAGCTCTGCATTCTTAATGTTTTGTCAGACATGTTGGTTCCCCCTGTTCATCAACATTACTCTGAATATAATTTTATTATTATTAGAAGTCATGCTTAATAGTAAACAGCAGCATCAATTTTATATTGAAAGTCCATGGGAAAATAAAATTCATTTTACAGTAGAGATTCTTAACCTGAATCCCTGATCTCAAAGGATCAATGGAGAGACTTTAGAGAGCCCATGAACCCCTGTAATTGGAAATGCCTTTTGGCATATAAATATACTTTCTATGAAAAAAAACTGCCAACTTTCAGTAGATTTTAGTAAGGGTCTCTGATCCAAAAGAAAATTAAGAACCATGATTTCACAGCATTTTTTATTATGAAGCATGCTAGAATATTTAGTGAAGAAGTATGTAGTATCTCCTTGATATTTGACTTTTTAATATGGGAGAGGAGAGACAAATATATTTAAAACAAAGATAAATGCTTATCCTTCTATTAGATCTTATTGGCTTTTTCTAGATTATTGCTGTCTAATAGAACTTCCTGAAATGATGGAAATGTTCTATATCTGTGCTATCCAGTAGGGTAACCACTAGCCACATGTGGTTATTAAGCACTTAAAATATGGCTGGTGCAACTAGAGAACTGAATGTTTTTGTTTTATTTTAAATAATTTAAATTTAAATAGCCATGTGTGGCTAGCAGCTACCATACTAGACAGCATAGGTCGAGGTTTGATTTTAAAGTATTCCATGGAGTCAATCGTGTCTCTAAATTTCTCAGTAGTGAGAACTATGTCCAATTAGCCTTGTATAGCTAGCATATGATTCAGAATTGGTAGTCAATAAATGTTGGAAGAAAAGAAAAAATATTGCTTAAGTGTCGTAAGACACACAAATCATGTGTCCTTATGCTCATATGTCTGGAACAGTTTTACCCTACTCAGACAGCTTCAGTATATAGATTTGAACTGTGACAATACTGGAGAGATTTGGATGTTCAGAAAGAAAGTATTTTGCACTATCAGAAGCCACAGGGCATTTATTTGTGGGAGCCAGATGATTTAGTGCTAGCAAATGATTTGCCAAAGGAGTTATACTGCAACTGCAATAAAGTGAAAAGTACATTTGATCCAGGGCTGTCTTACCCCAATAAATTCAAGAAAAGAGGGAGAAAGTACATTTGAATGGCTTCTGAACAAAGATAAAAGCCAGGCACTTCCAGTAAGACACAGTCTAAAGATGAAGCCAATGATACAGCTGTCAAATCCTTTGTTAAATCAAGGTGGTACCTCAGAGTACCTTCAGTCACACAAAAGGTCCTTTAAAGAGATTAAGGATGTGTCTCAGATTCTCTCAATTAAACAACAGAGAAAAGTTTATGTCTATAAGATTTGTGGGTATGGCTTTATCTAATGAAGTGAATTCCAAGAAGATTCACAGGAGATCCACAAAGTTCTTAATGAGTTATATATACAGAAATATCACCATTATGACTGAGGGGGACAGAGACATTATAGAACAAGGGGAGGTCTTAGAACTCACAGAATTCTACTGTTCAGAAGCAGACACACAGAACTGCCTATCTGTAAATAGGTGCTACCTTTCATGAAAATTCTGCAGGATTTATGTTCCTGAGACTGTATCCTTGCTTGAGTCTTTTTATTATTTTTTTCTTCTCTCCCTTATATAAAGGTTTTCCCTGAGAGCATTCTCTCAACAAGCCACAGGCTCTGTTTCTAAGGAACCAAGACAGCCATTGAATCTCCCTAAAACTCAAATACCAATCAGCCATACCTCATAGGTTGCTACAAAAGTTAAATGACATATTTATATGTTTTAAAATATTTTTTTATGATAATTACTACTATCCTTGGTTTGTTTTACAAGCTTCTCATTTGATGTTTCATAATCACATGTTATATTTAATTCATTGTGCATTTATTTTAGGCTTCTATTACCTTGAGCTGCTATGCATATAAATGAGCTTCTGGTAAAATATTAAAATATGACAAATTTATATCTTGCCTGATATGTTTCTCAAGAAATGTTTTAAGCATTAAGCATAGTCAGGCATCTCGGTGCTACAAAAGTTTTCTGTGTATGTTTTTATATTCCTTTGAAACCATTTTGTATGATTTATTATATTCCACCACCTGTGGAATCATGGATTCCCATCTCAAAGACCATCCCCTCTTTCTGCTGAAGTCCCCAGTTCTTATAGGAACAGGGGGGGAGGGCTTTATATATATGTGTATATATATATACAATTTAATAACCACCAGGAAAAGCCACATACTCAACCCTCTCTAGGAAAATAAACTTGTCGAGTCTAGTCTATGAATTCAGATAATCAGATGATAAAATTGCTTTAGGAAAAAGTGACTTTCAGGCTCAATCTATTACCATAGTTTATCCTTTGAGGCAGGAAAACCCCTGTGGTTCCCTATATGCCTCAGAACTCAAAGGTCTTAACAAAATGGGAGCCTACAGAAAGTTATTTTCTTGCTGTGAAGTATTACTATTGAGTCTCTTAGTAGTAATCCTTGTGGCTCTTGTTAATACATATGAGTGTTCAAACATTTTGGAGGACCCCAAGGAAGGGTGGACAGAGGGTAGAGTGGTAACCTATCTCTCCTCCATAGGTAAACTTGCAAAGGATTCATAGCTAGAAAGTTCTACTATATGGTTGAGCCATTGAAGAAGCCCAGGAGTGAATCCCACATGCCTGACTGGCATGCATGACCTGCTCTGTTATGTCTTGGCAAACTTTCTAGTCAGAGGAGAGATGTCCAGGAGCTGTGCATAAGTATGCATGTTTAAAGGAGTGGAGCAGAGAAGATAATTTAGCCTTTCAAGAGCATCAACTTCAACTCCAAGACACAGACCCAGAACAAGTATGCAGAGGGCCAGAAACTATAAATAAAGCACTCTTGCTTGGAAGCCTTACTCCTCTAAATCAGTGGCAGACTAACAGATGAAAGCTCAAAGGTAAGAAAAGGTGGGGGGGGGGAGGTACACAGAGAAGATGCCGTTCCAAGTGGAAAAAGAGGATCCAGAAAGATAGATCTAAACCTTTTGCTAATCATGGGGAATAGTTTGAAGGAAATGTTTATTACCAATGTTTTTCTTGGGGGAGAATATTCACCAAAATGTTCAAATAGGACAAGTTTACAGTACACACCAGACATTCACCTCACCATACCCCAGTAATCTCCTTCTCCATCATGATCTCAATCCCCTCACATGTACCAACAATCAATTAGAGTACTGTGTTTCAAACTTTTGACCCAATTGAATGGGTCATAAGTAGTATTTTTGTCATGAAATAGGACAGAATTGAAAATGTCAGAGTTCGTTGCACATATTAAAGATAAATGCTACTTTGTGCAACTTTTGTTTCAAGTATATAGTTATATGTGTGATAGGGTATCCTCAGTTTGCATGAGACAGTCCCATTTTGTGATTGTTGTCCCAGCATTATTATCAATTGCACTCCTTTTCACACTCAAAAGTGTCCTGATGAGACAATAAATAATATATTCACCCTAATAATAGGTCACATTAGAATACATTTCTTCCTATGGGTCTTAGTAAAAAAATTAGAATAACAGTGATTGAAAACCCATAGGAAATAGCCTTGTCTAGTTAATTATTTGTTTCTTTTCTCAAAATAAAGATATCTGACTGTCTGAGAAAGGTTTCTGTTGGCAGTGGTAGAAGGCTTTTCTTTGTTCAGAACATGGATGTTCTATCCCATGAAATATCAAGCAGGGACCGAGGTTCCCCAACCATTTGTGGCCATCCTCTCTGGTAGGATGCAATTGAAAGAGCCTTGGGATTAAGTTCTAGCTCCTCCACTAAATGTGTGGTATTGGTTGGGGAAGCCACTTTCCTTTTCTGAGCTTCAGTTTGCTCATCTGTAAAAGGGAGTGGTGACAGTAGTGGGGAGAAGAATGCAATACATGCTTTCATATGTTCCCTCAGAACATTCCTCGGTCTTCAACCTTTAGATGGGATCATTGTACTCAAACAAATCAACATGCCCTCTTCCTCCTCCAACTAGTAATAAACAATTAGCATGGTGCATCACTCTAAAGGTCACCAGGTTCTTTCATTTTTACTGCTCTTTTAAGCCTTCAGAGTAACCCCATGAGCTAGGTATCTTCCAGGGACTAGAATGTAAACCTGGGGAGGACAGTGACTTTTTGAAAACTTGTTCATGACTGTAATCTCAGCTCAGAGAATGGAGTGAATATAAGTTACAAGATAAATGAGGATTGAACTCTTCTGACCATAAATTCTGTGCAATTTCATAGCTACGTGTTTGTCTTTATGCCTTTGCTCAACCAACCTGAAAAGCCAAGCCCCTCCTTTTAGTCCCTTTCCAGTTTTTTTGTTTTGTTTTGTTTTTTGTTAATCGTCACTCAAGGATATATTTTCCATTGTTTTTTAGAGAGTGGAAGGGAGGAAGGGAGGGGGAGAGAGAAACATCGATGTGAGAGAGACACATCAATTGGTTGCCTCCAGCACGCACCCTGACTGGGGCCAGGGATTGAACCTGCAACCCAAGTACATGCCCTTGACCGGGAATCTAATCCATGACCTTTAGGTGCGTGGACCAACACCCTAACCACTGAGCAACACCATTCAGGGCTATCCCTTTCCTGTTTTAAAAGCTATTTCAAAGGCTAGTTCCTCTAGGTTGTCCTTTCTAATCTTTAAATTCTGTCCACATTGATATGCTCTATTCACATTTTAATTTTTTAATTAGCACTGATCTTACACAATTTTGGATTTTCAGAAGTCATTTCAAATGTGTGTAGGTTCTGTACTCCCAACTAGACATCAAACTACTCAGTGAAAATGGTTGGTTTTTGTTTCCACTTACTGCCCCAGTGAAACTAACAAGGCGTTCCTCCACTGGGAGTCCCTCAAAAGGGTTCTACCCCTTAAAACTTTAATCTACACACTACTGGGCTGCTCGAACAGTTCCACCAGTGTCAAAATGAGACACCCATCTCCCTTAGTGAAGGTTGTACTTACAGAAACAGATACTATATTTAAGATTCAAAAAAGCTACCCAAATAAAGATACAACTGGTACATAGTTCTTGGCAGTAAACCAGTGGTATAATTTACAAAATTCTGGCCCATTATGGCAAAACTGAGAATAACAGGATTTAGGAAAGAGAGATACTAAGAAAGTAAAATTGCAGCAGTGTATACTGAGAATGGTAGACAGCAAGCCTTTAATTGCACTGCTGTAGAATGGTATTTTAATACAGTAAGTTAAATGGCAGAGAGAGAGAGAGAAGAGACTGTGAGAAAAAGACACTTCCAGAAAACAGCCCTTAAATGAACATCACAAGAATGAATGAATGTGACAGGCTGCAGCCTACTCAGCTGAAACTTGAGGCTTCATCCTTCTGGAACATTCTCTGATTTCCTGACCATCAGCATCCAAAGATGAAAACTTGGACTTCACTTGAAGTCTTTCATGCACAATTTATTTGGCCAGTTTTGCTTGTGATAAGCAGTAGAATGGTTTCTTTTCTGCGTGGTTTCTCTCTTTGATTTTGAAAGCATCCATTTTCCATTCAATGCCATTGAACTGACAGTCACACACTGGCTGCTGTCAGTTATTATTATCTTCACTGGAAGAATCAAGTTCTGGGGAAAAAGTGGAACTGAACTAACGGCAGTTTTGGCTTTCAAAATGACAATCTGCAGGCCTTGTGTAGTAACTGTTGGGAGAGGCTAAAATCCAATACACAATGCTTGGTGCTACCCCTTTCTAGGTTTGATGGACATCTACTGTGTTATTCTAAGTAAAACAGGACCCTTCCTTTTGGGAGCATTTCTCATGCCACCCATGTGGTTCTAGTGGAGATGGCTTTATCCTATCCCCTCAACATAGGGAGGATCACATGAACCAAGCCGAGACAATCAGATCCTTCAGAGGATTTTTCTCTGGTAGTAAAATAAAGACAATGTGAACCCTATAGTTAAAAATGATAAACGTTAAGTCTTATAGAGAATACTAATCCAAGAGAATGCAACCACCAGAGAAAAGCAGAGACAAAACAGAGCAAAGGGGAGAGAAAGAGAGATCCCACAGTACTTGAGCCCTTGGTTCCAGACTTCCTTGGGCCTACTAGCATACTTCTGCCCTTACATAAAACAATAAAATTTCCCTTTTGCCAAAGCAAGTTGAAGATGGGTTTCTGTCACTTGCCATCAAGAGTTCTGACAAGCAGTAGGCCATCAATAAACATCTGAATGAAAGAAATGACCAAAACATATGGCATGACATCTGGTTTAGGTTTAGAAATCAGTCTTGGCATATCATCTCCAATTCCTTATTTCAAAACAATACTGTAGTTCAGATTTAAAACACATTAATGTACTCTTCAACAAATTCAGTAGGACTAGCTTTATTTTTATTTTTTATTTTTCTTTTTTAATTTATCTTTATTGTTGAAAATGTTGCCTAGTTGGTGTGGCTCAGTGGATTGAGCGTCATCCCGTGGACTGAGATGTCCCAGTTCAATTCCTGGTCAGGGCACATGCCTGGGTTACAGACTTGATCCCCAGTAGGGGGCATGCAAGAGGCAGCCGGTCAATGTTTCTCTTTCACATCAATGTTTCTCTCTCTCTCTCTCCAGTCCTCTCTCTCAAAAAAAAAAAAAAATCAATAAAGTATATTTAAAGAAAACAAAAACAAAATATTACAGATGTCCCTCCTTTTTTCCCCCATTGACTCCCTCCTCCCTGCTCCTTCCCACCACCCCCACTGTTGTCTGTGTCTATTGGTTATGCATATATGCATATAAGTTCTTTGGTTTATCTCTTCGCACCCCTCATCCCCTTCCGTCTGAGGTTTGTCAGTCTGTTTCAGATCAGAATGGGGAAGGGAGTAAACACATAACACACTACATAGTAAAGGTTTATGAAACTTTTGTTTCAGTAATATATGTATTATATATTATATATATATATATGCACATTTCATTGATTCCAAAAAACACTATTTTTTACAGTTCAATATCTCTGAACTTGTGGTGACCTTTACAATCAATGGAATGAAATAATTTAATTGGCATCAGTTTTTTTCTATTTTAGTGATACCAAAATTACAGTGCCTCTGGCAACCAATGGAGTCTTAGATTTGATGATATATTTGTGTGCATGTATGTGTGTGCTCTGGATTGTGATATAAAACATACAGAGCAATCTTTGCTATACATATCAATTAAGGCATTTATCCACTCATATTTACATAATGTATTAACACAACCATTTATACAAAGGGTTCCCAAAATGGCTTCCTTCTCATTGTGAAAAGTCCCTGATCTTCACAGGGAAGCTTCAATTAGCAGAACAGGCAAAGGGGGTAATATATTGCATCAGTTGGCTTCTAGTGTTATTGAACAAATACTGTATACAGGCCCCTGCCCAAAAAGAGGTCCAGGTTGGTTTGTAACACTGCTAGGATTTGAAGTCACTGATGACAGGGGATCCCAAGTGACTCTCACCTACAGATGGCAATGTCCCAAAAATGAATTTGTAAATCAGTTGTTTATAACACAAACCTGGCTTTCCCTTGGAAACCATATAAATGATGATCATATCCCCTGAAGAGTCCACAAAAGCTTTTTAAAGTCATAATGTAGTCGAACTCTAGATGTGCCTGGGGGGATGACTCAATACCCACTAAAAGGAGAGGATGATTTCCCCTCTCCAGTGCCTGCTACATCCCACATCTGCTACTCCTCACCCCTGTCCTGGAACACAACATTCAGGCTCATTCTATTTCCCGGTACAATCATCCTCTTAGTTGGCAGTCTTGATCTGCTGACCTAGAGTCAAACAAAGAGACCAATATGGATTTGGATATTTATATGTGTGTCCTGGTTTCCCTTATTGAGAGGTCTCTTTTCCAAGAATTCAAAGCTCAGAAATTCCAGATGCAAACACAAATTACCATTTTTATGTCTTGGCTTCCCTCAAGGATGCTGCAACTTGTCAATACAGGAGCCTACAGTCATGTTGGCTTCCTCCCAGTCTCTTGCTGTAGAAGGGCCTGCAGTGACAAGTTCCTGTTGTCCTTCCTCCAGCACCTCAAGTCATCAGTAAGCCCCAGCTTCAAGGCAAAACTGTTTGCAGGGAGGGAACTGGTAGATCTGGTCAAGTCCCCTTTTGCAGGGATAAGGCCAATTCTCAGAAATCATGGGCCAGTGAAGAAGAAAGTATAAACCTTAAGGGAACTTTGCCAAAGCCGTGTCTTCCTGAGCAATTTTCCAGCACCCTGGTGAGTAGATACAAGTCCAGGATAAGAAGGAAGCAGCCAAATAAAAAGTAAACAAAATGAAGTAGCAATGATTCCTCCAACCTTTCATCACACAAGAGCAGCTCTGTATAGCACCACCTTATTTAGCCTTACTGGCCAAAGTAGACACCATTGAGTCCTAATGCAGGTGTTTGCGGCTTGTAAAGGGGAGGAAGGACCTAATATTTAGTGAACAGACAATACCCCAGGCAGTACTCTGGGTGATTTACATCAAGTATTTAATTTAATCAATGTATTCACATAAATAAACCCTATCCAAAAAGAAGGAAAAATGCAAACGCATTACTTTGCATCCCTTACAAAAGTTGTCAGTGATTGCTTTGTTGGTATTGGTTTCTGAAAGTTTTTCTAGATGTATGGTAGTCATGTCATACTCAAATTCTATACAACAAAATCAAACCAGGTATGGGATCTTTTTCATCATTAGGGATATATCTAGAAAGTAAGACACAGGCATTGGAACATGAATGCTCATGTCTCCTACAACTATCACTCTTCAATGCAATGCTGAGCAAGAAATTGCAAATGAAAATGGGAAACACCATAGGCAGGCTTTTCATCTTCTCCCTTAGTAAACATACACAAAAATTCACAAATGTTAAGCAAATGGCAACTCTTTGTTTCATTGTGAAGTCTTGAACAAGTGATGGGGTAGCCTTCTCCACTGAGAATGTTCTAGTTTGTGAATCTGAAGAGGGCAGTTTGAGGAGGTATGAGTATCCTCCAACTCATCAAATTACCTGATTGCTCTAGTCCAATATAATGAAATACATTTAAAAGTAACTATAGGTCAGAAAGGGAATCAATTTCAAAGTCAAGCAATTAAGATTCTATTTCAGGCAGCATGGGAGCCACTGTAGCCTATGCATGCTTACACAAAAATCAACTAAAAATTCTGGATGATTTTTAAAAAATATTGAAATCCACTTTGAGTTTGCAAGAAAGTAAGGAATATTCAGAAGCCAAAACTTTTGAAAAATGGAAACATGGTCAGGAGATATTGAGGTTCACCTTTCATTCTGAGGACAACTGCCCAAACTGAGCTTTGATATCCATGGACCAGTTGAAGACTCAGGTAAGAAGACAAACTCCAGGGATCATTCAAGACTGGCAGTTTCAGAGGAGACTGCCCACCTTCTCTCACCCCTCACACAGAGCTGTTACATTAAAGATCTGCACATTCTGTATAAAGAGTGAACTAGAAATAGATCCATCCCATGTACCAGGGCTACAAAGAAAAAAATGTTGCCTTGTTCCTCAGCATGAAGTAGAAGATGAAAAAAACTCTTATGGAAATTCAAAACCACATTATTATTGCTATTATATTACTACTAAAAATCTAATTAATAATAATAATTAAAACCACGGTGATACCATTTCACACCCAACCAGTTTGCAAAAAATTTTTAAAAATCTAACAAGATCAAGTGTTGACAAGGATGTTTAGCGGTGGAAACACACATTGGTGGCAAAAGGTTAAACTGGTACAATGTGTTTAGTAAATAACTTTGCATTATTGAACAATGTCAAAGTTATACATGAACTGTAATCTACCAATTCCACTGCTAAGCATTTATTCTAGAGAAATCCCTACACATTGTTCCAGGGAAATGGACAAGAACCTTCCCAATAGCACTATTTGTAATAACATAAACCTAGCAACAACTCAAATGCACATCAAGGGTAGCATGAATAAACTATGGCATATTTACCCAACAGGATTCTATATAGTAATGTGAATAAACAAACTATAACCACATGCAAAAATATGAGCAAATCTCGAGAATCTAATGTTAAGTGAGAAAAGTAAGCTGCAGAAGAATACTGTCAGCATGAGTCCATTTATACAAAGATCACATGCATGCAAAAGTAAATAATATACTGTCAGACATATAAACATATTCAGAAATACTATAAAGAAAGTCAGAGGAACAGAGGAATTACAAACCAAAAGTTAGACTATTTTTTACCTCTGAGGAAATAGAAGGGGTGCAATCCAGCAGGGGCATAGAGAGGACTTCAAAGTCATGCTTACATATTTTGGTTTTTGGGTGTGGTTTGTTTTTTGTAATGTGCTTTTTATTAAACTGGCTAAGTACAGAGGTATTTGTTTTTTATTACTTTATCCATATTATATAAATATTCTTTTGTTCTACTCAATGTTTAATTAATTTTTTTTCCAACCAGAACACAATGCATTTGATGCAAAAACTTTGTTAAGTTGGTTTCTCATTTGTTGCAATTATAAGAACTTGTTTATCCTAGAAGTTCTTAAGAATGACCATTGGGCCTCAACTAAAAGGCATGCTTTGCCAATAAAATTCAAGAATCTTGTGGAAATGCTCTCAGAAGATAATCTGATGCAGACACCTGTTTCAAAGACTGAGAGTGTCACAATGAAAACTCCAAGTCTGGAGACAAAGCCATCCCAGTGGCTTTTATTCCATCCCAGTAGCCATCCCACTGCTATTATCAAGCAGTTCTTAGTATTTTATTTCTAGGATGGCCTAAATTTTGTGTTCCTTAAAGTTCACCTAAAATCTTTCTTGATTTAGTATGTATGTCAATACCCTACTGTTGCCACTATCAGTGCTCAGGAGAAACTTTCTGTGTGGGTCAGATAAACCCAGCAAAGGGTTGATAAGAATATATCAAAATAAACAGAGAAGGCCTCTTAGGGTTCAGGCAACAAAACTGGGTCAAATGGAGGCAAGGCCTAGTCCATGAAGTCACCCAAGCAGACATTGGAACTTCTCATCTCTGGGATAGGAAGTTGAGGTTCTGAATCTAGACTGCCCAGGTGAGAAAATCCTGGAAGTGCTGATCACCATGGCAAGATGACAAGGAATTTGAAGTTTGGGAAAGAACAAAAGGAGAAAGGCTTACAAATTAAATCCATAAAATATATTTTCCTAAACAGATTAGAAAAACTTAAAAAGATCAGTAATATTTATTATTGGTTAGACTATGGGGAAATAGACAGTCATATATTGCTTATAGATGTGCAACTGGGAAGATTCTTTCTGTAAAGCAAACTGGCAATATACATGAAAATCCTTAGAAATACACATGCACCTTGAGCCAGCCACTAACAGAATTCATCCTAAGGAAACAATCAGAGAAGTGTGCATAAACAAGGATGTTTGTTGTGATGGTGTTTATACTAACAAAAGTTTAAAATACTGTAATGTCTATCACAAAGGGACTAGCTAAATAAATTGATATAGCTATTATCAGTAATAATACAAATAGTAATAAAATGTTAATGGTGTACAGACTAAAGCAGGGGGATGTTAATGTCTATAAGTTTAAAATGTATTAAAAAACTAGACATATTGATGGATGGATAAATGGATCAATAGGTATGTAATGAAGCATGTATAAATGTTAATCATAGAATCCAGTTAGTACCATACGATTGTTCATCATACAAAGGCTTTCAACTTTTCAGTGCATTTGAAAATTTTGCCAACATCTTGCTGGAAAAAATATTGATTAGCATGAAAAGATGTCCACCACAAATTTTGAGTTTATATAAAGCAGATTACCCCAAATAGATGGAAATAACAGTGTTTTAATTGTGTGAATGTTTGTATAGAATAGAGCCTACAAAGAAAAACACAAATATTAAAAGTGGTTATCTTTTGGTGGTAGATTATAAATGACTTTATTTTTCCTTTCATATTTTATGCTTTTCCATCTTTTCAGATTTTTTCAATGGCCTGGTGTTACTTTTAAATTATTTAATAAAGTTATTTCTAAAAACAATAAATAAAATAACTAGAGTATCAAGTATAAAATAACTAGAGTATCAACTAGAGAAGCAAGTGAGTTTGGAAGTGGGGCAGAGACTTTAAGCCCAAAGCCCAAGCTGGTTGTGCTGACCCTGTTGTTCTTGTGTCAGTACCAGGATGTTTTGATTACAACAGCTTTATAGTATAGTTTGATATCTGGTATTGTGATCCCTCCAACCTTGTTCTTCTTTTTCAAGACCACTGAGGCTATTCAGGGTCTTCTTCAGTGCCATATCAATTTTTGGAGTATTTAGTCTAGATCTGTGAAATATGCCATTGGTATTTTAATAAGAATTGCATTGAATCTATAGATTGGTTTGGGTAGTACAGATATAATATTTTTTACATTTTTTTCCTTTATTGATTTTAGAGAAAGAGGAAGGGAGAGGGAGAAAAAGATAGAAATATCAATGAGAGAGAACATCGATTGGTCGCCTCCTGCATGCCCCCACTGGGGATCAGGCCCACAACCTGGGCATGTGCCCTGACCGGGAATCGAACTGGTGACCTCTTAGTGTATGGGTCGATGCTCAACCACTGAGCCACACTGGCCGGGCAGATATTCTAATTATGTAAATTCTTCCCATCCATGAACATAGTATATACTTCCACTTATTTGTAACTTCCTCTATTTATTTCTTCAATGTCCTATAGTTTTCCGAGTACAGGTCTTTTACCTCCTTGGTTAAGTTTATTCCTAAGTACCTTATTTTGTTGTTGTTGTTTCAATGGTAAATGGGATTGTTTTCTTAGTTTCTTTTTCTGAGAGTTCATTATTGGTGTATAAAAATGCCACTTATTTCTGGATATTAATTTTTTATCCTGCTAGTTTGCTGAATTCATTATTTATTAAATCTAGTAGTTTGTGTGTGTGTGTGTGTGTGTGTGTGTGTGTGTGTGTGTAGTGTTTAGGGTTTCCTATGTATAATATCATGTCATCTGCGAATAAGGACAGTTTTACTTCCTCCTTTCCAATTTGGATGCCTTTTATTTCTTCTAATTGCCTGATCACTGTGGCTAAGACTTCCAGTACTATGTTGAATGAAAGTGGTGAAAGCAGACATCCCTGTCTTGTTTCTGATCTTAAGGGAAATGCTTTTAGTGTTTGTCCATTGAATATGATGTTGGTTGTAGGTTTTTCATATATGGTCTTTATTTTGTTGAGGTATGTTCTCTCTATTCCCACTTTGCTGAGAGTTTTTATCATAAATGGGTGCTGGGTTTTATTAAATGCTTTCTCTGTGTTTACTGATATGATCGTGTGATTTTTATCCTTCATATTGTTTATATGACATATCACATTTATTGATTTGCAAATATTCTACCAACCTTGCATCCCCAAAATAAATCTCACTTGGTCATGTGGTATGATCTTTTTAGATCCTAAGCTTTATTTTAGAACATATTATTAAACAGAAAAATAAGATAAATTTTAAATGGTGATAATTTTGGATTCGCTTTGGTTTCAAAAGAACAAATTGGGCCAAATTAAACTCCTTTTTTTAGTCAAGAGTATGCCTCCTCTGACACAACTCTCTTGCATAAAGGCCCATACACTTTCATCTGATATCCCTGTGACTGGATGGGAATACCTTAAGTGTCTGTAAATACCCTAAAGAAATACTGATTTCTATATGGTGTTTGTGAAAGCAGTGCCTTTTAAAAATTTTTATCTTTATAGTTGAAAGTATTACAGACATTCCCCCTTTTTTCCTCCATTGACCCCCTCCTCCTTGCTCCAGCTCCCTCCCCTTCACCACACTATTGTCTGTGTCCATTGGTTATGTATATATGCATGTAAGTTCTTTGCTTTATGTCTTCCCACCCTCCACCTTTGGAAAGCAGTGACTTTTTAACTTTTCTTTTATTTACCACAACCTATAGTAAGAAAAAATTGTATCTTGTGATTCAATACACATATACATTTATATGACTGAAAAATAAATTCCTTAACTGTACTTAAGGTGTGATGCCCTCTCATATTTTCAATTCTATTCCAATTTAGTTTTGAAAAGTCCTGGTCACGACCCACTAAATGGATTTCACAACCCATTCATGGGTAACACTGTCTCAGGAGATGTGTTGTGGGGTTTGTGTAGTTCTAGGAGTAAAAGAAGAATTAAGAGCCCAGCCAGTGTGGCTCAGTGGTTGAGCATCGACCCATGCTCCAAGAGGTTGCCAGTTCGATTCCTGGTCGGGGCACAGGCCCAGGTTGTGGGCCAAATTCCCAGTGGGGGGCATGCAGGAGACAGCCAATCTATGTTCTCTCTCATCGATGTTTCTATCTCTCCCTCCCTATCCCTTCCTCTTTAAAGAAGAAAAAAAAAAGAAAGAAAAAGAAAGTAGAATTAAGAAATGTGCAGAAGGTAAAAATTTGGAGAGGATAGATCTTAGTTTTGTTCCCTCCAAAGCAGACCCTGAGATGAGGACTTGGGTGCAGGTAGGTCATTTGGGAGGTGATCCAAAGAAGCACAGTGAGAAAGTAGGGGAAGTGAGAAAGGAAAAAGAGAAAGTCCATAAATGTGTGCTAACAAGCAGGCTACTTCTGGGGGCAACCAGGATTCATTTCCACTGGGGAATTTCTGGCAAACTCGGAAGCTAGGGTATTTATCCACTGACTCCTGCCCCTCCTTGGCTGAGGACTGGCCCCAGGGGTGTTAAATCTCTTACTGTTCCAGAACTTCCTGCTGAGCAAGCTCCCATGGCACTAGAGAAAACCCCGTAGGCAAAACTTCTGAGACACAGGGACAACTGAGGCGAGAAGCTGTCAGTATGAGTGGGAATTGTCTACCTCACTGCAGGGGAACGCAGAGGTGGGCTGAGGAGAGATGGGGCAGAGTATCAGCAGAGGTGGCTACAAATGGGCAGAAATGACAGATTAAATCATTAGAGGCAACAGCTGGTTAGAAACCTACAAGAAGGAGTTTAATAGATTATAAATATGAAGTTCTTGTACTTCCCTTCCTACACTAAGCTGTACATACCTGTCATCTATGAACTTGCCTTCAAAGACTTGGGAGAGAGTGGTCAGGTAGTTGCTCACATTGTGAGCTGACAGATGAAGCACCTTCTGAAAAGGGGAAAGCCAACAGTGAGCAGCAGGAGGACAGAGGCTAAACCACAGAATGCTAGTTTATCCTGAACCAACCACACCTGGAGAACCACCTGGCCACTTAGGCCAATTCTTGGGTCCACACTTTGAGAATGACACAGACATGCTGAAAGATGCTAGAAAATAAAAACAAAAGGTGACAAATGTAGGATAGCTTTAATAACAAGTAAATAAGTAAACAAAAAACTAAAAAGTTTGTTGAGCCCAGCTGGTGTGGCTCAGTTGTTGAGCATCTACCCATGCACCAAGAGGTCGCCAGTTCAATTCCCAGTCAGGGCACATGCCCAGGTTGTGGGCCAAATCCCCAGTGGGGGGCATGCAGGAGGTGGCCATTCAATGTTCTCTCTCATCGATGTTTCTATCTCTCTCTCCCTCTCCCTTCCTCTCTCTCTAAAATCAATAAAGAAAAAAAAATTTTTTTTAAGTTTGTTGAATGATGAGGAAACTAGATTTATAGTCTGAAGAATACTGGACCTAAGGAAAATAGAATCCCTGTGCTGTGATTTCTCACAGATAAAAATACAGAGAGACTTGCTCTGTATGCTGTAATTCAAGTGAAAAATAGGGACAATGTCTGGAAGTTATCCAGAGACTGGCTTCAGCCTAATATGAGGCAGGATTTTCTAAGTCTTCAAGACCATCTTGAGACACCATCAAAGCTCGCAGAGCCTGGAAGTGTTCCCACGAGTCTGTTGGATGCTGGCAGGGGAAGCTAGATGGGAGCTTTCTGTACTGAGGAGTAAGGTGAAGTTCTAAGGCCCTTTCCAAGGTTAATAGTCTGTGGTCCTATGAAATTATAATACCAAATAATATCTCACACAGAGAACCCAGATTGACTTTTATGCCACTGAAAAGAAATCTTTGGGGAGGAAGGGATGGAAAAAGACTCAAATTAAGAGAGAGAAATAAAAAGGCAGGATGATGAACACCTACAAAAGATCATTTTGTCAGCCCTGGGGAGTAGGGAAGGACCTATGGCTTTCAATGTACTATTGGTTACAAACTTGGGCTCCTGCCCATTCCCCTGCTGTAAAAGAAAGATGGAGGGGAGGGGGTAGAGAAGCCTTAAAAAATAATAATTTCATATGTCTCAGATTCAATATAAAAAAGAGAGAAAACAAAAGGTTTTGGTGCTGTCATTTAGAAAATAAGCTATAGACACTCTCATACATATTGTTGGAGCCTTGGAGGACAGACATTTAGGGAAACTATAAATCCAGATGTGCCCTGGCTTGTTAGAAGTATGCACAGAAAATATTAAACAAGCAAGTACCCCAGGGTGGGGGCCATGATTATCGCTATGATTTTTAGCAGTGGCAAATGCCTCTTTTTAAGTAGGATTCTGCAGCACTGATGGTACAATGATTATGAAGGCGCCAGGAAGTAAAAGTACCCTGGAGAGAAGAATAAAATAACTTTAAGAGGAAAATGAATTTTTAAGATGGATGAGAGAGGTGACTTGTTGCATAATAAAGACCATTAGTAAAGTTCTGAGGCCCCAGCAAAAATCAGGGATCGTGCCATATGCCAATTGTCTCCTCTTCTGCACTTTTCCCAATCTGTTCACCACCAGAGTCATCCCTCTTCTGTACATTTTTAAAATGTTTTTATTGATTTTTTTTTTTTTAGAGAGCGAGGAAAGGAGAAAGAGATAAAAACATCATTGTGAAAGAGAAACATTGATCAGCTGCCTCCTGCACACACACACACCCCCCCCCCCACACACACACTGGGAATCGAGCCTGCAACCTGGGGAATGTGCCCTGATCAGGAATCGAACCAGGACCTCTCAGTCCACTGAGCCACACTGGCCAGGCTCTTCTGTACATTTTTTATAAATGTTTCATTTAAAGAGAAGTACACAGTTCATTAAATTGTCACAAACTGAACACACCCATGTAAAAGACTAGATCAAGAAACGGAACATGAATAGAATCACACCACTATCCTGACTTCCAATGCCATCACAAGTTGATTTTCTTTCATATACTTAAAAGATGTGGAAAAAGACTGGCCAGTGTGACTCAGTGGTTGAGCATCAACCCATGCACTAAGAAGTCACTGGTTCGATTCCTGGTCAGGGCACATGCCCAGGTTGTGGGCCAAATCTCCAGTGAGGGACATTCAGGAGGCAGCCAATCGATGTTCTCTCTCATTGGTGTTTCTATCTCTACCTCTCCCTTTCTCTTTCTCTAAAATCAATAAAGGAAAATAAATTTTTAAAAAAGATGTGGAAAGAAAAGTGTGAGTAGATTAAAAAATCTGTGGTGTCTTTAGTTGTGAGTGGATTAAGAATTCAGTGTGGTATCTTCAGAGGTGAGGTTCTGTGAACAGCACAGTGCCTTTTTAGAAGAGTAGGAGTAGAACAATGGAGTGGGTGCTAGGAAGCCTCATCCAACTCTGCTACCACCTAGCTGTGTGAATGCGGCCAGCCCCATCATATCTCACAGCCTTTATTTCTTCCTATTTAAATGTGGAGTTGGTTCATTCTACTAGAGATTTTTAAATTAAGACACAGGTTGCCCAGCTGGTGTGGCTCAGTGGTTGAGCATGGACCCATGCACCAAGAGGTTGCCAGTTCAATTCCCGGTCAGGGCCCATGCCCAGGTTGTAGGCCAGATCCCTGGTGGGGGGGCATGCAGGAGGCGGCCAATTGATGTTCTCTCTCATCGATGTTTCTATCTCTCTCTCCCTCTCCCTTCTTCTCTCTCTCAAATCAATAAAGAAAAAAAATTAAGACATAGGCATTGTATCAGAGAGAAAGACTTGATTTCATGAGTGTGAACAGAAGTACACAGATGAGGAGGGAGATGGAACCAATAAATGACAGAGTGGCCGGAGAAAAGGAGAGGTCTTAGATACCAGGACTGGGTGCTGTAGTTGAAAAAAGCATGGCTCCATTATAGACTTCAATTTGGATTTGGATTTCTGCAGTGTTTTTATGAGCTAATGATGCATTACATGTCAACATTGTTGGTTCATAAGAGAAGACTTCAAAAGAACCTATTAAATTGGGGGATTTGGCTTTTGTTAATGTTTTAAACAGAACATGGATGTTAAAACAAATGTTTTCAGAGCCACATCTATTACTGGATTTAAGCAGCAGTCAATTTCAGATGTCTGCTCAAAATAAGGATATGTGGCTGGTTCATCTGTGATTAGAAATAGCATGGGTGGAGTAGGAAGCTAAGTCAATCGTTTAAGCTAGGGCCACCCAGTTTATGACCTAGTCCATGGGTCTGCTGCAGAAAGCTATCATCTAACCACAGTAGAAAAGAAGCCACACAGTTCCTCATAGTTCATCCTTTTATAGATAAGTAAATATAATTTCACTTATGTTTTGAAGCTATTTAATGTGTGATGATACCAAAACAAAAGCAATTAATTGAAACATTCACTAAAAGCCTCATCTGCAAGAAAGAGCATGTTTTATTTCTGAATCTCTAACAATTCCACAATTTTTATTTCTCAGGCTACAGACAGGATTGTTCATTCACTATTCAGATGAGCTAGCTAATAAAGCAAAAGAAGGACATTAGTATTTGATACATAATCGTTCTGCATAGTTATGTTCCTTTAATGATTAACATAGATTTATTGGTATTACATTTATTGGCTTCAGATAAAATTGTGTTAACTAAAGGAATTTATACCTGTGTCAGATACAGATATATTATCCTTTTGAACTTTCAGGGTGACGTCATAAGATCAGTATCCCCTACTTTTTAAATTGTGATTCTTTTCTCATCCTAGTAGACATATCTTTGGAAAGCATACAGTGTTTTCTAATGATGAGCATTCCAATGATTTCTCTAAATGGTAATATTTATAAAGACTCATGCAAAAGAATTTTTACCATCTGCAAAAAGTCAAGTCAAAAATTATTTATCGAACTCTAACAATATGCTTGGTACCATATTCAAGGAAATATAGGAAAGAAAGAAAAACAAAATAAAAAGAGAAAAAAGGAAGGAAGGAAGAAAGGAAGGGAGGGAGGGAGGGAGGGAGGGAGGAAGGAAAGAGGGAGGGAGGGAGGGAGGAAATCACCTATTTGACCACCATGAAAAAGATCAAGTAACATTAAAACAACAGATCACAAGATTCCAGTTTTGGGTAAGATGGAGTAAACATTCTCCACCTTGTCTTTCCTATGAATGCAACTAAAAGACCTGAACACAGTGTATTCAAAAGCTATTTGAGGACTCTGGAAAGTAAACATTAGCAGGCATACTGGAGAAGACTGAAATTGAATTGTTCGTGACTTTTCCTGGGCTGAACTCAAGTCAGCCCAAATACAAGAGTAGACACTGGATGCAGAGAAAGTTCCGGAACAGCTCTCCACCTCTGGCCCAGAGATAGGAAAGGGGACTTCTAATGCTCAGAGAGAGTAGGGAAAATCCTCCAGTTTTCTTTCTTGTTTGTTTTCTTTGTACTATGTGCTCCACTCCCCAGGTAATCTTGTGGAAGCAAAGGTCAGGAGTCACAGCAGTGGAAACTATAGCATTAGCAGCAGGGACCTACAGGCAACTAAAACTCTGGGTAAGGGGAACCTTTCTGATTGGAGAAGATGTAGTCTCAAGAGAGTAAGGAGAGCACCCACAGCTTTTTGTCTTGTACTCCCCTTGCTTGGTTAATTTTTTTTCAACATTTTTTTTCTCTGTTTTTCAGGGACCTGTGCGACAAGATAAAAAAGTATAATATTCAAGGCATCAGAGTTCCAGAAGGAGAGAAGAAAGAGTGGAGTGAGATGCAGCTAAAGTGGTGCTTAGAGGGAAATTTATAGCATTGAATGCTTATATTAGAAAAGAGGAAAGGACGCAATACAATAATCTCAGCTTCCACCCTAACAAATTAGATAAAGAAGAACAAAATGAAGCCAAAGCAAGAAGAAGGAAGCTAGAATAAACCTTATTTTTACAGCCATAATAATTGTTACTGTTATTGATTTTGATAAATACATGTTGATTTAAGAGTTTAAACCTTTCTGTAAGGTTGACTAAGATAGAAAGTAGCTTATATATGTTAGGGGGAAAAGTTCAGTCCTATGTATTTGAGGAACCTTCTCTTGATCGCTTACTTAAAAAAATAGATTACTGGGCAAAAATCATTCTTATCCCTGGTAAATGAGAATAAAAATACAAAATGAGAAATAAACCATGCTTATTTGCCCTCCCCTCAAAAATAAAGAAATTCATGAAACAACACAATAGAGAAAACTCAATCAACCCAAAAGCTGGTTCTTTTAAAATATTCATATAATTGATACAACTCTAGCAAGAGTGACAAAGAAAATACAAAGAGAAAAACAAATGACCAGATTCAGGAATAAGGCAGCGATATTACTTCAGATACTCTAAGTATAACCCTACATATAATATTGAATAGTTAGATGAAGTGGACCAATTTCTTAAAAATCACAAACAACCAAAACTCACCCAGGATGAAATCAATAACCTGAAAAATCCCATAAATATTAAAGAAATTAAATTTGTAGTTCAAATCTCCAGTTCTAGATGATTTCATTGATGAATTCTACCAAATATTTAAAGAGAAATAACACCAACTCTGCAGAATCTCTTCTAGAAAGTAAAGGTAGAAAGTTCATGTCCCAATTCATGTTATGATGTCAACATTACTCTGACACCAAAACCAGACAAAGAAATTACAATAAAATAAAACTACATGACAATATCTGTCATGAACATAGATGCAAAAGTACCCAATAATATGTTATCAGATAAAACCCAGCAATATATACAAAGAGTACTATACTGACATCAAGTGGTATATATCCTGGGAATGAAAGGCTGGCTTACTATTAAAAAAATAAATCAATGTAATCCACCAAATTAACAGACTAAAGAAGAACATTCACATGGTCATATCAATTCATGTCAAAAGAGCATTTGACAAAATTTAACATCCATTCATGACAAAAACTCACAGCAAACTAGGAAGAGAGAGAACTTCCTCAAACTGACAAAGAAGATCTACAAAAAGCCTACAATTAACATTATATTTCATGGTGAAAGAAAGAGTGCTTTCCCCTATGATTGAGTATAACGCAAAAACACCCACTCTCACCACTCTTTTTCAGCATTATGCTGGTAGTCCTAGCCATTGCAATAAGATGAAGGAAGGCAAGAAGTCAGGAAGTCAGGAAGGGAGAAAGAGAGAAAGAGAGAAAGAGAGAAAGAGAGAAAAAGAGAGAAAGAGAGAAAGAGAGAAAGAAAGAGAGAAAGAAAGAGAGAAAGAAAGAAAGAAAGAAAGAAAGAAAGAAAGAAAGAAAGAAAGAAAGAAAGAAAGAAAGAAAAAAAGAAAGAAAGAAAGAAAGAAGACATGCAGATTGGAAAGGAAGGCATGATTATCCTAAAGAATCTATGAAATAACTCCTGAGGTTAGCAAGGTTACCAGATACCAAGTCATAACACAAAAATCACTTGTATGTCTATGTGCTAATGAAGAACCATTAGAAAGCAATTTTTAAAAAATAACCATTTCCAATAGTTCCAGAAAATGATATACCTAAGTATAAATCTAACAAAACATGTACCAGATCTATATACTGAAAATTCCAAAATGCTAATCAAAGAAATTAAAAAATGACCCCCCTCCCCCAAACTAGAGAGATATACTGTGTCTGTGGATTGGAAGATTCAAAACAGTAAAGATGTCAATTCTCCCAAAATTGATCAACAGACTTAACAATCCCAATCAGGATCCCAGCAGGCATTTTTGGTAGATATAGATAAGCATATTCTAAAATTTATATGGAATTTATATCCAAAACAATTTTGGAAAATAGGAATAAAGTTGGAGGAAGTATACTACCTAATTTTAAGACTATTTACAAAACTACAGTAATCAAAATAATAGGGTGTTAGTGAAAACATAGGCACATAGATCAATGGATCAGAATAAAGAACACAGAAACAGACCGGCAAAAAACCTGCCAATTAATTTTTGAAAAAGGTGCAAAGTCAATTCAGTGGAGTTTATTATATGTCAAGTATACCTTAATAAAGCTATTAAAAACAACAACAACAACCCTGTGGTTCCTCTTGCAGTATTTTTTTTTTTTTAATTTCAGGAATTTTGTGAATGCTAAATGCATGAAGAGGGACCTTTGGGATTCACAGAAATGGAAAATTATTTGGGACATTGCAGCTGTTCATCCAAGCTTCTTTTTCCAAATGTAGAAGCTAGATGAAAAATGTTATGTTACTTACTCCCCATCTAAGCAGTGTCCTTAGATCCTGGATTAAAGATAATCTATGAGAATATAAAATAATACATCTCAGAATTTACCACTGATTACAAATTACTTCAAAGAAAAACAAATCAAGGTCAAAGTACATCTTTTTGGTATTGATAGTACCAAGGAACACTAAAGCCCTTTGTTATGGGGCACAACTGATGCAAGTTCCTTGAAATGAAAGGACATTAGGACACTTGAGGGCAGAAGTAGGCAGTGAGAGGTTTTTTTTAATGAAGCCTTAAAAACCATGTTGGCTTGGAAAAGCATAGTAGGAGACACCCACGTCCACTTGAGCTTACAGTAAATGATCTGCCTCAAATTGCTAGTGGCCAGTGGTTACCTAACAGTCATAGCCAGCAATTTGTGGGTGTCTGTCACATAAAGTCCAGTAAGAGAGACAGAGAAAATGGCTAGTCAGCCCTCTACAAGGAACAGAAATGTATGCAAGTTGTTTTAGGGGGGAGTTATAACCATACCTTATATTTGCACTGTACACTACAAATCACTTCCCTAGGAAAGCAGGTGGCATTGTTCACATTTGGCAGATGAAAGTAGAAGTTAAGTTGGCCAAGTTCATCCAGCTAGTAGATGGATTACAATGTTTACTATCTTTTCATATACCTTCTTCAATAAAATGTCTTAAAATTGTTGCCCACTCTTTAAATTGGGTTACTTGCTTTCTTAATATTGAGTTTAGAGAGTTCTATATATATATTCTGTATAAAAGTCCTTTATCAGATGTGTCATTTGTAAATATTTTCTTCAGTCTGTGGCTTGTCTTTTCATCTTATTAATTGTGTCTTTAAAAAAAAGATTTCTTATAAATACAGAAGTTTTAAAAACAAAAGTGGTTTATTTTTTTAAGATTTTTTATTGATTTTTAGAGAGAAAGGAAAAGAGAGGGAGAGAGAGTGAAACATCAATGAGAGAGAGAAACATCAATCAGCTGCCTCCTGCACACTCCCTACTAGGGATTGAGCCCCCAGCCCAGGCATGTGCCCTGACAGGGAATCAAAACAGGAACCTAACCAGGAACCTCTCAATGCATGCACAGGACGACACACAACCAACTGAGCCACACCAGCCAGGGCTAACTGTGTCTTTTGAAGAACAGAAGCTTTAAATTTGAATGAAGTACAATATTTTTTAACGTTTTATAAATCATGCTTTTGGTGTCATATCTAAGAAAGCCTTGTCTAACTCAAGCTCATAAACATTTCCTCCCATATTATCAAGAAGTTTTCTAGTTATAGGTTTTATATTTATGTCCTTTGATGAAAATGAGAGAGAGAGAAGTATAGGGAGTGAAGGATGGAGGTGGTGCTAGTACCTGCAAGCACTAGGAAATAAACCTTGGATATTCCCAGGAATAAAGATTTACTCAGTTCTATGGATTTGCAATGAATCTTGGTCTGCCACATTCTGTAACTATAAACAGCCTAATACACTTGAAGAGCTACCTGGGGTCCAGCATTTAATCAGAATGAAGTCAGAAAATATTCAATGACATTAAACTCACATTTCCAATATACTCTTTCATACCCATTCTGTAGTGGATTGCTTGTAATGTTGGCCACTAACAATTATTCTTGCTCTGCACATGCATACCATTCTCCCCAACTAAAGAGGTAGAGTCTATCCACTACCACCACCACCTCAAATCTAGGCCTGCTTTGTAATTTGCTTTAACAAATAGAATGTAATGGAGTTATGCTGTGATAGTTTTGTGCCTGGGCCTTAAGCGTCCTGGCAGCTTTGGCTCTCATTTCTAGGGAAGCCATCTGCATGTTAAGAAGTCTATTTATTCTGCTGGAGAAAAGGACAACAAAGAGAGATAGAGAAGACCTAGAGAATGGGAGACTGCAAAGAGGTAAAGAGAGAGGCCCAGACATCCTAGCCATTCCAGTCATCCCAGATGAACTGCCAGACATGTTAATGGAGCTATTTTGGATACTTCTGCCCTGTATGAGCTGTCCCAGCCAACACTATGTTGAACAGAGATGAGCCATTCCCACTGAGCCCTGGCCAAACTGCAGAATCATGAACAAATAAGTAGTCATCTCTGTTTTAAGCCACTAAGTTTTAGAATGGTTTCTTACACAGCAATAGATAACTAAAACACTCCCAAGCCTCCATCATAGAAGTCAGCCTTATAGTTCACTTACTAACCTAGACAGCTCTATTCAGCAGGAATTAATTCAGCAGTAGAAAGAAATCTGAATCAGAAACCAAAATCATGGGTTAAGTTCCAGCTTAGCCATTGTTTGTGTGAGTTCCCCCGAATGCACATTCTAAGACAAGGTGTAAGTAGTTATTTGGGAGGGGATCCCAGGAAGCACTATGATAGACTGGGGAAGAGAGACAGGGAAGGAAGGAAAGGCAGTAAGTGTACTGTTTACTTGGAAATTGCTGTGGACAACTGGGGCTCCATCCTGCTGGGGGTTCTCCGTTCCTCACTTGCATTCCAACACCACCCCTATGTAAACTGTTTCTCCATTAAAGCTATTCTTAAATATCAGTTTTAACTTTATTTCATCCAGAAAAATATGTTGTCAAGTTGGGGGGCTGGTGAGAGAATGATTCTTGCCAAACATGAGCTCTCAGATAGCCTTGCTTCTACAACTGCTTCACCTGAGGGAATGTTCTTTTTTTTTTTAAACTCTTCTGCACTAGACCCCAAAGGAAATTGCAGGCAGAGCCGATGGTACCCAGAATTCCTAGGCACTCAGCCTTTAACTAGCAAAAACAAGACAGCATGTGGCTTGTGAAATTTTAATTGTGGCCACATTTTACACAACTAACAAAAACAAAGTTAAAGGATGATTTTATAAATGAAGGCATGATTCTCATCCAAGGAAAAATTATTAGTTTTTCCAATTCCGTATCCCTCTATTGTTTAATATTATGAAGAGCCAATGCATGTTCCTGCCCATTGCCTAAAGCTGGAAGAAAGAAGAAATGGGAAACAGACAAGCACCTAAATCTGAATAGGTCATACCAAAGCAGGGGCCCTCAACAAATGCCAACTCTTGTTCCCACCAAGGGGCATTCCAAAGCCCTGGAGTCTGACAGTTCGCATTCAACAGACAAAAAGAGGTCTAGCCTTCAAAGTAAAACCAGACAGAAGAACCAAAGCATTGGCATATGGTCCTCCGAAGGCTTAACTATCCTCCACAGAGGTCAACTGAGACACAGTCAAAATCCAAGAAATGAGGGAGAGTGCAGCAAAGTCTTTAGCAGAAGGTTCCATATCAAGGCACTGGTTGAGGCCACATGGCATCAGAGAACTATAGAGCATGCTGGAGAAGAGCTCACTCTTGCACCACATTCATATTCTGTGGCAATCAAATTGCCTCTGTTTTCTGGAACATAAGGTGATTCTGCTTCTTTTCAATTATGTTCAGAAGGCAAAAACAAATCAAGAACTCACCCATCCACATCAGCTCTTGAAGTCTTAAGACCTCACCATCATTTAAACAATGACAGAGCAAATATCTGGACAAGGAAACTTAGGGGTTTCTCTCATCTCACCTGCAAATCTCAACATCGCTGGGATTTTCAAACTAAGCAACAACTCAGCATTTACAAACTCTGATAGCAAAGAATGAAAAGCATTCAAATTCAGATCCATGGCTGGGATACCACTGGCCACGATATGGAATAGTGAAGGAGGAAACTTGGGAATGAGAGGGAGTGAGGTGAGCTCTGAGAAAGAATGCACAGATATCATGTGCTGAGAGGCACTGCCTGGGGACAGGCAGCCTCAGATATGAAAGCTTCCAGAGGCTTTCCCATGGCAAGGGCACCAGCAAAAGCCATTTGGACATGGTTGGCCTGGAAAAATGGATTAGGGATTTGGATGCGTAAATTTTGTGGAGGAAGAAAGAAGAGTATTCTGAGGGGAGGCAATGTGTGGTGGGGGAGAAAAATACATCCCAAAGGCTTTTCCTAGCTTTCTTCACATGTTAATACACAAAAACACATTATAAAGAATACATGTGGTGGCTTTCAACTGGAGGAAACTTCTAACCAAGTATGCCCACAACCTTTAGCAGGACAGATGTGAAGCAGATGATGCTACCCAAAGGTTGTTTTTAATTCTTTCCTTTTTTCCCCCACGTAAGCCTGCAATGGTCACTGCCACCAGTAAATGCTTCAGGAAATCTAATGTCATCTTCCCAAATGTCTTGTCCTGAAACCAAAAGCACAGTCTCCTTTAAAAAACAACAAATGGGCCCAGCCAGTGCGGACTCAGTAGATTGAGCATGGTCCCATGGACTGAGAGGTCCCGGTTTGATTCCTGGTCAGGGCACATACCCGGGGTGCAGGCCTGATTCCAGTAGGGGGCATGCAGAAGACAGCCAATCGATGTTTCTCTCTCATATCAATGTTTCTATCTCTCTCTCCCTTCCTTTCTCTCTCTAAAAAATCAATAAAAACATTTAAAAAAAAAAAAACAAATGGGAAACACTAGTCTAATGAGATGTTCTGAGAAAATTTGGAAATGTTCACACCAGTGGTTCTCACATTTGAGCGTGCACTAAAATTATTTGGAGGGATTGTTAAAACACATTGCTGGGCCACCTTCCCTCATACCCAGATTCAGTAGCTTTAGGGTGGGACCAAAGAATTTACATATTTAATAAGTTCACAAGTGCTGCTGCTGGTCTGGGTACCATACTTTGAGAGTCTGTGGTCCTCACTATTTCTCCCTGTCCTCTCCCAAGGGGTAACAAGGTACAGTAGCATATCAATAACCCTGAGAAGTCCTACAATCAAGAAACCTAGTTATCCCAACATTTCTCAACTTATTTATGATGCATTCTGCTGCCCATAGAACATCTGTGAACCTCTCTGGGAAACAGTACTTCAAGGAAGCCACTTTTGGAAATGTTCTACTAGGGATGTTCCTGACCAGCAGCAAGACTACAGGCTCCTGAAGGAATAGCTACCTGTGAAAGACATGTCCAAGTCAAGCCCTCAGCAGCAATCTGGGGTAAGGGTAGTGGTGGGCTGTGGGCCATACCACTTAGCATGATCCTGGCAGGGCAGCAGATCTGGAGAGACCTGAGCTTGCTGCCTACAAATAAGGCAGCATCAAGGAAGACTGTCAGCAGGTAGCAAAGGCCAGTCCACCTCCAGTTTTGGATTAAGACACCAGTCCTTAGCCAATAATTGGCAAGAATAAAATAGAGCCCTAGTTTCTAGGGGGTTTGAGGTATCAGGAGATACCAGGCCTCAAACACAGAGAACAAGTCACCCACTTAGCTGTAAGATAAACTAACAATATTGTGTATGATGCTAGTTACAGCATGCTGGATGAGGCATCTTTAAAGACTACTGGCGAAAGCCAAGCTGAATACTGAGCCAAGCCTCATGGTAAAGGAGAAGTATCCCCAAACACCTATGAATTTTTTAAAAGATAGATTCTGATTTCTTAAGTCTGAGATAAGTTTCAAGATTCCACAATTCTATAAAGCTCCCAGGTTGGTTTTCTATCTATACTTTGAGTAGCAAGGCCCTAGTTTAGGGGTTGGCAAACCTTTCTATAAAGAGCCAGATAAATACTTTCAGGCCATGCAGTCTCTGTTGCAGCTACTCAACTCTGCCGTTGTTATCCCCCAGTAGCCATAGACAATACCCAAATAAATGAGTATGGCTGTGTCAATGACACTGGCATTTGAATTTCATGTAAATTTCATGCATCATGAAATAGTATTCTCCTTTTTATTTTTCAATCATTATAAAATTTAAAAACAATTCTTAGCTCACTGGTCATATAAAACCAGGCAGTGGATCATATTTGGCCTGCCTGGACTCAGTTTACAGACCCCTGCCCTAGATGACTGGTCCCAATCTCAGATCTTCCAAAAAGAATACACAGAGGTGGGGTCAGGGAATCCTCATTTCATTAGACTCTCCAGGTTATCCAAATCCAGCCTGTTCAAATACCATTGCTGGTTTGGGAACTACTTACTTCTGAACTCCCTGAAAAGGTGAGAGGCCCCCTTTAGTGCTGTTAACAGTTCAATGTTCTTGACTTCCCCATTCATGGCGCTTGGGGGGAAGGGGAGAATTTAATGTGAAGGGTATGCTCTCCTGACTTCCCCATTGGTGTCTTTCTCACCCATCCTCCAAGGTGTTGCCTCCTCCCTAGCCTCAGTGGCATCCATTTCTGGTACAAAGATATATAGTCCCTGTGTCTTTAAGGGTTGGTCTGTTCCAGTGATTTTCAGCCCCAGGACTAGGTCTTGTTAGAGAGGCAGGAGCAGCTCTAATCATACTAGTGTGGATTTCTTAAGAGCTGAAAATTTTTCTAAGGTACAGCTTAGCTGCAAGGCAAAGCCATGCAAGGACCCTGTTATCAATCACTAAAGACGTGCTTGGCTGCTGCTGGAGGTTAGGCCAGGCAGGAGCTGCACTCCTGGCAGAAGGACTTAACAAGAGGTGAAGTCAGGGGCCCTCTAAGGGTTGGGTTTGTTTTTGAGTTAGACGAGGGAGTAGGAACCTAAAGGCTGTACATGCTTATCTCAGGAATGTCAGAGACAGGAAAGGAAGTCTACAGGATGCAGTGATGAAAGCAAAGCCAACAGGAAAAGGGAGAAAGGAGGGGAAGAGAGCTATTGTGTGGCAGTTATAAACAGGCAAGCCACCCTGTCTTGGCGAACAGCTGAACTCATTCATCAGACCAGTACTTCGCAAACTTCACTGTGTATAAGAATCACTGGAGGGATCTTGTTAAAATGCACATGCTGATTTGTTAGGTCTTGGGTGAGGCCTGAGCTTCTGCATTTCTGACTTTCTCCCAGGTGATCCAAGGATTCAAGCATGCAAGGATGCTGGCATGCAAGCACAAGTTTTTATTTTGTTCTCCTTTTAAATAGTCACAAGCTATGGGGTCCACAGCTCTATTCCACTTGGGGCTACTGACATCCAGGACTGGTGCATATACGGTTGTTCAGGAAGTTCCCTATACCACAGCACCCACCATCATTCCCACCAAAAGACCAAGCAGAGTGTCAAATCATCCTGCCTCCACTCTCTAAGTGTGGAGTTCAAGGCATGCCTCTATCCTTTTCCTAATTACCTGAAGTCCTGACCTGAATTACCTGACCAAGCCCTGTGCACACAGAATTACATGTGCCCAGACAGTATCTTTGTGTAATTCTCCCAAGGTGCCTTATGGACTAGCAATGGCACTGCAACCAGCAATGAGAGAGTGGCAGGCATCCTTAGGTGACTCTTGCCAGTATCCCACTACAGTTGCCAGAAGAGACACTGTTTTCTCACTCAACCCTTGAGTGGAAGCTATTAATGAGCTGTGATAAAATGACATCGCTTAATCAAAATGACAGTTAATATCAAGAATTGGTGAGGATGGGGAGAAATTGGAACCATCTTAAACTGCTGGTAGGAATGTAAAATGGTGCAGTCATTTTGGCAAACAGTCTGGCAATTGCTCAAATGGTTAAACATAGAGTCAACATATGATGCAGCAATTCCACTCCTAGGTATATATTCAAGAGAAATGAAAACATATGTCCACACAGAAACTTGTACGTGAATATTCACTGCAGCATTATTCATGTAATCAAACAGCGTAAACAACTGAAATGTCCATCAGTTGATGAATGAATAGATAAAATATGGTCTATCCATAGAATGGAATATAATTCGACCACAAAAAGGAATCAAGTACTGATAACTACTACAACATGAATCTTGAAAACATTATGCTAAGTGAAAGAAGCCAGACAGAAAAGAACAAATATTTTATGATTCCATTTATATGTAATGTTAAAAATAGGCAAATCTATAGAGATCGAAATAAAAGAGTAGTTGCCTAGGGCTGTGGAGGGTAGGGAGTAATGGAGAAGGGCTGTGGGATTTCTTTTGATGGTGATGAAAATGCTCTAAAATTGTGGTGATAGATATACAACTCTGAATATACTAAAAAATCACTGAATTGGTTTAAATGAGTATTGTATGATATGTGAATGCTATCTCTATAAAGCTGCTAAAAATGTTATCACATATCACTTAGGGAACTCAAAGCAAGTTGCATAGGGAACAAGCATTTGGGACCTCAACAAAAAGGAGCAAGAACTGGCTATGCGACAGCAACTTCTCTGAACCCTTGAGGAATATCCAAGCAGCCCCAGGTTGCAACACTGAGATTGCAGCCAAGTGTTGATATGAACAACCACGCTGAAATACACCTTGGATAGGGGCTCAGTGAGTACATGCAGTATAATTAGTTCTTGCCTGCCTATTCTTGCTGCCCATCATGGTGCCTAACATGTGGTGGCCACTCAAAAGTTGAGTTCAATACTTGCCTGTGGTAGAGTAAAGGAAATTCTGGAGTCACCAGACTGAGTTCTAAACCCAGCTCTTCTTCTAATTCCCTGTGTGACCCCAGAGAAATCCCTTCAACTGGCTGAGCCTCAGAGGGTCCTCACTAAGAAGCAAGGTGTTACATCTCAGGTACACCTCCCAGTCTGAAGTTCCACAGTCCCATGAATTAGGTGGCCCATGCAGAGGAGACTGGATGTGGATGAGAAATGCCTGTGGGAAATTACATACAGCCTGAGAGACCCACCCAGGTGCGGACTAGCCAGAGGCATGCTCCCCAGCAGATTTCATTTCACAGATCCTCTGAGAGCCTTCCAAGAGTCAGGTCCCTGCTAGGCCATGAGGACACAAAATGAACAAGACTCCAGTACCTGCTCACATGGCCGAGGGCATCAGATCCATGAGTAGCTAATGGTAAAACAATATGATTCTACTGCTTGGAAAGTTGAGTTAAAATCTAAGTGGAAAGAGAATTTCAACATTGGGTATTTAAAGGAATTAGAGCCTTTGTCTGACAAATGCTGAGTCAGTGGCAACAAGTCAGTTCCTACACATATGGCCACTCTGAGGGCAGAGTCTCAGAAGGTGGGCCACATCAACACTTCCTCACCACTCCACAGTGAGCCTGCCAAACCTTGGCTCAGTTCTCACTATGTGGCCTTAATTTAACCAGTGATTTTGAACATTCTTGGATCCTCGAACTGCCAGGGTCATTCAGCTCAGCCACCCACACAGAAAGTGGCAGGCCAGAGTTCTCTGTCCAAGGATCCTGGAGTGCAATCAGCATTGAAGAGATAGATGTTCAAAAAGCACAACTGGACAGACACTGCAAACAGCCAGTGGCAGCAGGGGGAAACAAGTTGCTGATGCATGTGAGCCATCACACTGCAGGTCACTGTAAGAACAGGGAAGAAGAAAAGTGCGGCAACATTTCAAGGCTAAGGCAGAAAGTTCTCCCCCAAATTCTATGTTTGGATCTGTCTGACTATTACTCATAAAAATAGTTTTAAACCCAATATGCTCAATTTACAACCCTAAACCTCTGGGAGAATCCAAGCTATTATGTCTAAACCCATTTATCTTCTCCCTGGAGAACAATACATAAAGAGGCATCCAATATGAGCTAAGGATTATGGGTGAGTGAATCATTCAGTGCGAGAATGAGTGATCCAGAGGTTTCTGAGGCCAGAGCACCACGCAACCATAAGATCCAGGTGCAACCAATTATCATCTGGAAAACTTGGGAGCTTAGCAATGCTACCAATGACTTTTCTCCTGTACAAGCTTTATCCTTAAATCTTTATCTGAAAATCCTGCCCTTGGAATTCCCTGGAGTCTCTAAGTCTCCTTGAATAGTGTCCTGGGTGACAGGAAATCCAAGAGCCTCAGCAATTAGGTATGCTCTGAATTTTTGCCTGCCCAGATGGACCTTTTGTTCAGGGTACTGTAAATTTCCTGACATTTTACTATATTGCATTCCTTTTTCTTTGGGAGTTATCCTATTGGAATTTCTGGTTAAATGCTGCAGGGCTATTTGAAATACAATGCATTGATTCCCTACCACATTTACTTCAATCAATCAATTCACAAATATTGACTAAAGATCCTCTTCAAGGTCCTATATACTGTGCTAAGTAGGGGGCACAACCAGTTGCCAGCCCAGGCCTGAAGGCAATTCCAATCTATGATTATGTCTGGTTTGTTTGCTGTTGTTTTTTAAATGAGAACAGGAAATTGTACCACTGGTTATAACTCAAGAGGCTACCTGCTCACTGGTTAAATCCAAGTTTTCCTATTCTGGCAATTTAATCTTACTTTGTTTTTTTGTTGTTGTTGTTGTTTTGTTTTTAATTTTTTTCTTTATTAATCTTAGAGAGAGAGGAAGGGAGAGGGAGAGAGAGATAGAAACATCGATGAGAGAGAATATCGATTGGCCGCCTCCTGCATCCCCCCCACTGGGGATTTGGCCCACAACCTGGGCATGTGCCCTGACCAGGAATCCAACTGGTGACCTCTTGGTGCATGAGTCAACATTCAACCACTGAGCTACACCAACCGGGCTCATCTTACTTTGTATGTTGATTTTTATGCCCATTAAATGTACATTCTCTCACAGAATTCACAAAGATGAGCTAGTGGGCAGTGGCTTTGAATCAGGATAGGGTCTTCTCTCCAGAAAAAGAACACCCATAAAGACTTTTGTCTCCAAAGTTCATCTCTGGTCCGGTCAAGATGGCAGCATAGGTAAACACGGTACTCACCTCCTACCACAACCACATCAAAATTACAACTAAACTACGGAACAACCATCATTCAGAACCACCTGAAATCCAGCTGAATGGAAGTCCTACAACTACAAAATTAAAGAAGAAGCCACATGGAGACTGGTAGGAGGGGCGGAGGTGCAGACCGGCTGGTCCCACACCCATGTGTGGAGGATAAAAATCAGGAGGGCTACCTGGGCTGTGAAGGTCCTCCCTGAGGAGCAAGGGGTCCCAGTCCCACACCAGGCCCTGAAGCTTAGGATTCCAGTGCTAGGAAGAGAAGTCCCCATATCTTCTAGCTGTAAAAACCAGCAAGAATTGAGGCTGAGGGAGGCTGAGGCTTCTGGAGCCACAAGCAGTTCCTCTTAAAGGACTCACCCGTGGACTTACTTGGACCCACTCCCTCCAGGATCCAGGATCGGGGAGGCAGCTTGAAAGACACCAGAGACACACCTGGAAGAACTGAGTTGTTTGGCATTGGGGCAAGAGCTGGAGAGGCAGCTTTCTCCCAGACAGATGTGCTAGTGGAGGCCTTTGTTCCTTTGGTGAGCCCTTCCCCCAGGGGGCAGGCAGACAGCCACCATATCTGGGACTCCAGCAACCTGGCTCATACTGTTTGCCCCGCCCTGGTGATTCCCTGAGGCCCTGCCCCAAACAACTTTCAGGCCCACCCAAGCTGTTTCCAAAGGCTTTACCATAAAAATGGCCTGTCTTGGCTCCCGTTTCAGATTTTCCTAAATTCTCCCAAAAAAAAAAAAAAAACAGCTTCTGGCCTCAGCAAGCCCCATACCTCTCACTAAGTGGCCCCAGGCCCAGCACTAGGAGCAGCCAGCCTTGGTTCACAACTTGGCTTTGCCTGGGCACCTCCAAGCCCAGCACAAGAAGCAGCCATCTGCAGATTGCTTTGTAGCTTATGCCTGGTAGCCCCAGGTAGAACACAGACAGTGGCTGACCTTGCCCCAGAGCCAGCACACCTAGTGGACAGCTTCAGACCACGTTGAAGCACCACCACCCAACCACATCCACAAGCAACGCACTCAAAGTGTGGACTCAGTGGGTACCAGAGCCCTGCTGAAGTAAGTCTTGCTCTCTGTGGTGGGCCCCTGCATAGCTGGTCCTCCAAGGTAGTCAGAGGTCAGTGGTCAGTGGGCACAGCCAGTACTTGGAGATGATCATCCTGAGTAAATCCCTCCCATTGACATGCCAACAGCAATCAAGACTCAATTACAACAGAAGGGTGTACAGTCCACACGAGGGGTGCACCTTTGAGGGTCCAGCTAGGTGACCAGGGAGGCTGTGCCACTGGACCCTATAGAACACCTACTACAATAGGCCACCCTAGGAAGCCTAGAAGACATAGCAACTTTACCTAATACATAGAAACAAACACAGGGAGGCAGCCAAAACGAGGAGACAAAGAAGCATGTCCCAAATGAAAGAACAGAACAAAACTCCAGGAAAAGAACTAAACAAAATGGAGATAAGCAATCTAACAGATGCAGAGTTCAAAACACTGCTTATAAGGATGCTCAATGAACTTAGTGAGGGCCTCAGGAGCATAAAAAAGGACCAGTCAGAAATATAGATGAGTGGATAAAAAAGCTGTGGTACATATATTCAATGGAACACTATGCAGCTGTAAGAAAGAGAGATCTCTTATCCTTTGAGACGATATGGAGGGACCTGGAGAGTATTATGCTAAGTGAAATAAGCCAATCAGAGAAAGACAAATACCACATGATCTCACTTATTTGTGGAATATAATGAACAAAATAAGCTGATAAACAAAATAGACTCAGAGACATACAAAGGAATACAGTTCAGACTGACAAACCTCAGAGGAGGGGGGCGGGGGGGGATGGATGAGATAAACCAAAGAACTTATATGCATGTATGTGTAACCAATGGACATAGACAACAGTGCTGGGGGGGGGGGAGGGGGGATGGGGAGGAGGGTGTCTAGAGGGGAAAAAGGAGAAACATCTGTAACAAAAATAAATTAATGAAAATTGAAAAGAAAAAAAAGAAATGAAGGATGCACAGTCAGAAATGAAAGAGGCACTAACTGAAATAAAGAATAATTTACAGGGAATCAATAGTAGAGTAGGTAAAGCCAAGAAGGAAACCATCAATTTGGAATATAAGGAAGCAAAAAACACCCATCAGAACAGCAAAAAGAAAAAAATTTTTTTTAAATGAGTACAATGTAAGGAGCCTCTGGGACAACTTCAAGCGTGCCAACATTTGCATCTTGGGGGTGCCAGAAGGAGAAGAGAGAGAGCAAGAAATTGAAAACCTATTTGAAACAATAATGACAGAAAACATCCCTAACTTGGTGAAGGAAACAGACATACAAGTCCAGGAAGCACAGAGAGTCCCAAACAAGATGAACCCAAAGAGGCCCACACCAAGACACATCATCATCAAAATGCAAAAGGTTAAAGACAAAGAGAGAATCTTAAAAGCAGCAAGAAAAAAGCAGTTAGTTACCTATAAGACTGTCAGCTGATTTCTCAAAAGAAACTTTGCAGCCCCAAAGGGAATGGCAAGAAATATTCAAAGCGATGAAAAGTAAGAACCTACAACCAAATTTACTTTATCCTGCAAAGCTATCATTTAAAATCAGTGGCCATATAAAGAGTTTCCCAGACAAGAAAAAGCTAAAGGAGTTCATCACCACCAAACCAGTATTATATGAAATGTTGAAGGGTCTTCTTGAAGAAAAAGAAGATAAAAAATACGAACAAAAAAATGGCAGTACATACATATCCATCAACAATTGAATCTACACACAAGCAGAACAGAAGCAGACTCATAGATACAGAGAACTTTCTGTTGGTTGTCAGATGGGAGCGGTGTTGGGGGAATGGGTAAAAAAGGTGAAGGGATTGAGAAGTGCAAATTGGTTGCTAGACTGACAAACCTCAAAGGGAAGAGGGGGTGTCGGGAAGAAATAAACCAAAAACTTATATGCATATACACATAACCAATGAACACAGACAATAGTGTGGGGAACACAGAGGGTGGGGCGGGAGCAGGGAGGAGCGGGTCAATAGGGGGAAAAGGAGGAACGTCTGTAATACATTCAACAATAAAGATATGTTTAAATAAAAAAATACTTTTGTTTCCAATTTCAAAGTGTTCTTAGAGGAGCCCACATGTCTCCTACTTTAACCTTCCATAGGTCTGTAGTGCCATTATCTTTCGCATCAGCATCTATCAGCATCATTCTTCAACATCCAGGCCAATGTTCCTGCATGGCTCCTCTCTGCACTTCCAGGCCTGTCAACCCATTTGTGTTATAACATTTACCACCTTAGATAACTCAGTGTCTATTCTCCTTAAGACAGAAAGCTGATGAAGGAAGGAAGTCCCTCCCTTCTTCATCCTAGTATCCCAAGCACTCCACCATTCAGTGTCCACTTTGAAAAGTCAGTCTCTGGGTAGAGCCCAGGTTTCACTGGAGAAGGCAGAAACTGATTCTGTCTCAAAATTAAATTCAAATATCCAAGAGAAAAATTCAGACTTAAAACCCCTGAAACAGCAGCCCATAAAAGCTGAGTCACGCGATCATACAATTGAGAACCAAGGAGCTAGCCTGAGAAACTTCTTATGAACTGGAACTCAGGAGAGGTTATTATTCACACTGTGTTTTGGGAAGTGAATCTTTAATCTGGGTATTAATCAGAACTTGGCTACTATAATTCCATACTATGCTATAGCCTGGCAAAAGTAAACCTTCTTCTGTTTAAACTATCTTCACTTTCAATTACCCATTTTAGTTGTGTTCTCTGAAAGGGTAATTGATGTAGCACACATTTGCGTTTACTAAGGAAACCATTCAACTGCTTTGGAAGGGGCCATAGCAAAGTGGCCAACAAAAATAATAAATGCAAACTCCAGCTAGTGGCTGCAGTCAGTCTCTCATCTTACAGCCCCCAACAGAGAAGGTTATTGCTTCAACAGAGGGTGTTCATGGATTTAAATGCAACCTCTATAGCCAGTAATCCATAGTCCCTATGTATGTAGATTCATGGTGGCACAAAGTCCTGTTTATCTGCGCATGTGTTTCTCTCAGCAACCTTTTCTTTCCAATAATGGTCCATCACCTGAACTACAGAGATCTATAAACTCAATAAGCACAAACATCCACCTGGCTCAAGGTGCTCGGCTATGTACCATGGGAAATACAAAGAAGGGTAAGAAATAGCATTACCCTGCCTTCAAGAGCTCAGAATCTAGAAGTACAGGCATACCTCATTTTATCCCACTTTATTGTGCTTCACAGATATGTTTTTATAAATTGAATGCAAGTTCCTCCACCAGCAAAAAGAGTATGATTCACTTTATTGCAACTCTTTCTTTATTGCGGTGGTCTGGAACTGAACCTGCAATATCTATGAGGTATGCCTGTAGAGAGGAGTGCTTAAATGATTGTAAAGTATGGCATGCATGATAAATACCACAAGAGACATGAAGCACTGTGGATGCTCAAAGGAAAGCAGAAACTTACCATTCAAGGGATCAAGGCAAAGTTTCATTGAAGTGGGGGTGTCACTGGATGATGAGCAGAATTTGGACAGATGGGTAGTTGGGGGAAAGCAGTCCAGGTGCAGAAAGCAGTAATACCAAGAAGTAGCAAAATGTCACTCAAGTTCTATAAAAACAGGTAATCTATGTAGGTCAGATTTTAGGAAAACAGGTGAGAAGGACTTTAAAATTGGGGTAGAAGCAAATTGTATTGTACCCTGAGAACAGCTGAGAACTTTCTTGTTAACCTTAGAGAGAACATAGAGCTGCTGCTTTCCATCTCTGAGTAGGAAAGTAAAGTGATAAAAAAAAATGATACTAAAGTAAAATTGTACTTAAAAGACCAGAATCTGGCCAAAGAAAGCAGAATGAGTTAGAATGACAGAAACTAAAAGTGAAATTGTTAGAGTAATAATAAAAAAGAGAGGGGTTCTGTTTTAATTGTGAGGACTGATGAGGTGGGAAGGTTTGGATATAGTGCTTTAACAATGGTTTCTGGTGTCTCTTAGAGCTCACAAATCTGTGAAATGAGAAGCAGTAATACCAATATACTATACTGAAAGTGTTATCAGTAAAGAAAATGCCCTGCTCTCCCCAGCATCCTCCTTTTTAATGCAGAGTAATTTTGTCAGCTGATTACATGTTTTAAATCAAAACAGAAATTTCTAGCCCAGCCTGAGACTTTAATTGTATATGCTGAGCCAGGTGTTCAGTTCCTAATAGTTATCTCCAAATGTGGCTTTTCAGAAGACTGCTTTGGCTGATATAGTCTGGTCTGACAAACCCCACTCAGCTTTCAGGACTGGCCAAACCACACTACTTTAACCAGCTTTCTCCAGGTGTAAGATTCATGGAGTCTTTCTTAGTGGCCACAGTACTCATTTCCACCTTCAGCCTTGTTTACAGAAGGAGGTGCAGTGATCCTCCAAATCTCAGATGTAAATAAGGTTTCAAGAGTTCATTTAAGAACAGAATTGAAACTCCTACCCTTATAGGCATGCAAACACAATCAAATGCAGACAACTTGGCTATGAACTTTGCACACATTTCATGGTGTGTGTTTTTTAAAGATACTGTGTCTTTGTTAGGCTGCAAAGAATAAATCAGAGGGCCAGAAAAGCTGCATCAGAATTGAAGATGGAAGAACTCCAGAGACCTTCTAGGAGTGGGAATGGGAAGGATTTACTCTCACTCTGACAGATTTGCTATTAAATCTCAGTTGGTTATATAACCAGGAGGCCAATGGGACCCTAGATCCCCATCTCTCTCTTTCAGAGATTCCTGACTTCAGGCCTCTTACCTTCTCTCTTACTGGAGACATTATGTCCATATGCTAATAGGGTGTCTCTGAAATGACCTTCAAAATCTGTTACCCAGCACTTACGATGAACTCAGTTGACATGATTTACTTCAGGTCCTGCTGGTCTAGAGTATATCCCCTCCCCAGCTTTCCAAAACTTCTGACTTGGAGTGAAACCTCATCTTTGATTCAATAGCCCCAGAAGAGCACATTTCCTGAGAGACCCCATTGAGAAGAGCCAAGGGAGGACTCAAGGGGAGTGCTTTAAAAGCATCTCCAATCAGCTTCTGCTCATTTGGTGTCTGAGCAGAGCCTGAGGGCATGTGAGGATCAGTAGAGGGGGGGTCAAGGAGGAGGGTAGTAGCCTCCAGCAGGTCCCTAACAGCAGAAAGTGGTGAGTGCCCAACCTCGCAAACCCATGATTCTGTGGGTGGCTGGGCCCTGGCAGCAAGCTACACTATATAAGGGTAGAAGCTGAGAGAAAAGAGAGTGGAGGGGAAGATAAGGGAGGGATGGCAGTCAGGTGGAAAAAGAGAAAGGCCCCCTTGGCTGAGAAAGGCTCCACAAGATGTACAGGCAGCTCAGAGAAGCCTCCCAATTCAGAGAGTACTACTGCCTCTAGCAAAGTTTCTCAACTTCTCCCCTTGCTCCCCACAAAGCTGCTCCTTGTCCAGTACTGATTTCTTCCCTCTCCTAGTCCATATTAACCTGACTCCTGCTAAAAGTGGTAGTGGCGAGGGTAGGGGGGGGCATTATCACACCATGGGAATGACACTTGCCTGGCACTGAAGATAAAGTCTCCTTTCCACTTTGCCCTGAATCACTTCCTACCAAACAGTTTAAACTTGCAAGAGTCAGCTCAAAATACAAATGTTCCTGTTTATCACTTCACACATTTGTTTGACTCACTCATTTTGGGATGTGCAGAGAATTTCCAGCAGCCATCCCTACATCTCCCAAGCACACTATCTGGGATCCCCCCATCTCCCTCCATCCTTCATCTAGAACTCAGTAGGTTTGTTTCTCAGACTCCAGATTTAAACTGCCCACAGTGCTGAACTCAAAGCCAAATAATTGCACGCCCTATGGTCCACGTCAACCACTTTCTCATTAACACTAAATTAAAGTATGCTCGTGGATTTACTCTTCATTCCAGACACAAGGGTGCATCCATGTTGCCCTGCTCCCCTGAACCTCTTTGCTAACCTAAGACTTTCTAATGAAGGAATAAGCTGGAGGTTTTTAAAGTTAGGTATCTCCAACGAAGGTTTTGCCAATACCAGGAGAGTCCTAATAAATACCAGGTTTCCCTTAGATGCTAGAGACCACGCCCTCCAGCAGCAAGAAGCAACACCCTCTAAAGCAGCGATGCTCCTCCTAGCAGAGCCACGCGTGTATAGCCCTCTTTCCCTGGGGCTAAGCGAGCGCATGCCACATGTCACCACTCTCAGCTGGCACCTCTCTCCCAGAGGCATAGACTTTTTCCGGAATCCCCAGCAGGGGGTGTCTGGAGGGAGCTGGAGAGACCCCGCTTGTGCTGTCAGCAAGAGTCTCTTCACCGTGACTGTGCCTGCATCCTCAAAGGATAGCCTGGGACCTCGAGTGGGAGGGGGTAGGGGCTATTTTCAGGACAATCTGCCAGTCCCCCGGGCCCTGGCCCTGAGCAACCCTGTAAGAGGCAAAACTCTGGGTGGTGAGAAACCAGCCCACGGCCAAACTTCTCCAAGAAGCCTCCTCTGCCAACGTGGGTTTGCTTGGACCCCTGGAACCCCAGACGCAGAGGGTAGTCGGGCTCCTGGCGCCGCGAAGGCGCTCGGGGCCAGGCGAGGGGCTGACAGTCCGCTCTCTTCCCAGTGCCTAGACGGGAGTCTCGCCCCGCGTCACCCGGTCCCCGGGCGGCGAAAATGGAGTTCGTTACAAACAAAGGGCGACCCCCACACCTCCCTCTGTCCGGAGCGGAGGGTTCCCGGTGCCCAGCTGCAGGGAGGCTGCCCCGCCTCACGCCCTACCTGGGAAGCCGCAGCTCTGCGGGACTCTCAATAGCAGCAGCAACAGCGGAGGCAGCAGCAGCGGGGGCCGCAGTGCTGGGCTCCCCATGGCGCGCTGGTGCTCGTTCGGCTCCGCAGCGCAGCGCTTCCCGGGGAGGGTAGAGAGGGACCAGACTGAGGGGCTGCGCGGCAAGCAGAGAGGGCTGAGCCGGAAAACTCCTCCTCTCGCCTCTCTCCCTCCCTCAGGCTTGGGGCCTGCCCTCCTTCCTCCGCCTCCCCGGAATGCTGGCGCGGTTTGGGGATCCCACCCACCCTCTTCTTTTGGGCCAGTTCTTCTGGAAGCGGGAATGACTCCTACAGGACCAGAGCATACCAGGGTTATCTTTCTGTTCTCAAATTTCGAACCTTCTCACCGGAATACATACACTGGTGGCCCAACTGCCTCCCAAGGGTCCCCAGCACAATGTCATCTGTTTAAGAAACTGCGTGAGTCACATAGAAAGAGAAGGGAGTCCAGAGTGACCCACTGCCACAGGTTATGAAGGCCACGTTGGCTAGTTTGACCCTGTCTAGGAAAGAAAAGTCCAAACCTATAGAGAGTTTTTATGAGTTTAATTAAGCCAAACTGATGACAATTGCCAGATGTAAAATCACAATAGAGTGAGAAAATGCTCCAGAGAATGGTCGTTTTGCAGCTTATTTTATACATTAGAATAAAAAGAAGAGACATAAGTAGGGTTACATGAAATCCACTGGTGGTAGATTAAGGGGGGGAGGCAGGAGATAGAAAAGCAGGGAAATCTCTAGGATTGGATAAAAAGTAAAATGGAGAGATACATACTTCTTTTACATTTGTGGGTACAGGATAGTTAATAATTAACATTTACAGCACATAAAGATGGTATTTTCAGAACAAGAAAACAATGAAGTGGTCTCCTGCTCTGGTGTCCTTGGTTTAGCCTTGAGGGGCCTGGAAAATGTTACTCTGACATTTCAAAGGTATTGTTTCCAAAATATGGCAATAAAAAGCAGTCTAACATCATAACAAAAAAAAAGGGGGGGGGTATGTTACCTTAGGTGCAAAAAGACAATAGACAGGCTCAGTTAAGGTAAAGATTGACCTTTGTCAAGGAAGATACCAGCCTAGGACATGACTACCCACCATGACTCACTTTTGGTTAGGAAGTTTTATGTTCAGACCATCCTATGTGGTTACTTTTGGTCTCTGAGTTTGTAAGGCTACCATGCAGGCCACCCCTGAGCTTGTCAGGTTTAGTAGGTGGCCCCTTTTTTGTCCACCACCCTCATGACCACTCCCCAAGTTCTGTTTGTCATTATGTCCTTTTTATCCAAGAAGAAACCCACATTTAAAAATTGCCCAGGTTCACCTTTACGGGCAGAGTGGGGATTTGAACTTAGGTGTGTGGTTCTGCTGGTGCCAAGGTCCACACTATAGCGTTTGTGTTTCTCTTTTGTAAACAAATGAATCAAGGGCTGGACCCAGTGGGTGCTTGCTGCACTGAGGTTTGGAATGGGGCTTGAGGCTCTTTCCAGGGTGAATACAAGGCAAGAAAAGTTCCCTGTCCCAATCACAGCCTTGGGAATTCAGCTGTTGTAGTTCCCTGCAAGCAGATTTCCCCATTTCCTGGGTTGTTCTCAACCACCCAAGGACACCATGACAGACCTGGAGCCTCCCTCCTGTTATCTGGCATCAGGATAGGGTTTCTAGGCTGCCTGTAGGACAGATCTGGTTTCTCTGAGGAGTTCTCAAATGTTTTTTTTTTTTTTTTTAACCCATAAGGCAGTACCTCACCCCTTTCCTATCCGAAGGAGATCTTAGCTAAGGCAAATTCTGACCAGGGCTACCTGCATTACACTGTGAGGTTTGGGCACTGCACAAAGGTACATGGAGGAAGGGGCAAGTGGGAGCGTAAATCCACCTGCCTCTGGGTTCACGGAGCCCTGTGCCTTGGAAGGGGACACATGCAGTGTGGAGGGGTGCCTTTCTAAAGAGCCACAGCAGTCTGGCTCATTAGTTAGGCTAAGGGCCCTGGGAACATCCAATCTATCAGAATGTATTAAAATTCTTTTATCTAGAGGATATGCCCATTTCCCACTTCTCACAAAAGCTCCCAACTGGAACTTCCATCTTATTGTCTCCAGTGTTTCTGGGGCTTTTCTTCATCTTCTGTGGGTTTACTCCATTGCTGCTACTTCCTCAAGGAACCAACAACCTTTCAATAATCCTCAAGAAAAATGAGGGAGGTCAGCTTCATCTGTGGCCTCCATTAAACCAGACACTCCTGGAAGTAGTTTTCAATCCTGTCCATACACAAAGGGAGGAGGAGAGAGCCTTTATGTAAATACCATATCCAGGCTAGACCCCAGACCAATGAAACTAGAGTCTTTAGGGATGTGGCCTGGTGTTTGACCAGATGCATATTTTTGTTCTCCTACACTGAGTGCTGTGAGTTTTAGAATGGGATAAATCCTAGGCCAGAGTTTCTCAGCTTAGGTACTATTAACATTTGGGGCTCAATACTGCTTTGTTGGGGAGGTGGCTGCTCTGTGCACTGAAGGATAGTTAGCAGCATCCCTGGCCTTTATGCTCCAGATGCCAATAGCAACCCCTTATTTTCCAAGTTGTGACAATAAAAAAATGTCAAATGTCCCCTAAGGGAAAATTTACCCCCAGTTGAGAACCACTGTTTTAAGCCCATGAGCAAAGGTTAACATGCATCCCAGATTCCAGGTCCAGGTTGTCTGTCTAGTGGACTTTCTCTCCTATATCACCTCTGAAGCAAGCTCTCCTCATAAAAACCAACATAAATTCTATTACTGTGCTGAGAAGGAATACCTGACTTTCTCCTAGCACCTGAGTCTGGCTGAAATACAAAAACCACCACTCTTGGTGTTAAGCATTGCTCTCTTTGCTGTCTTAGAGCACACTTCAATCAGATATTATTAGTAGTAGTAGTAGTGGTTGTAGTAATTATTATTATCCCAGGCCTTTCTCTGATAGAAAGGATTAGGACAAAGGGAAGGTGAGGTGAAGAGGTTATCAATTTATCCCACAATATCTTGGTAGACAATAGGATGGTTAAGTAGATTCATAATCTGTCCAACAACTGAACCCAGAAGATGGGGTAATGAGTTGATGGAAACAGGAAGATAAGTCACTCACAGAGTGCCACAGAGCTAAAATCTCGTTCCTGTTCTGCTTCACATAACTATTAATGAATTGGGAAAAGAAAAAAAAAAAAAAGACATTGTTGGCATGAGACATAAAGATAAGCAGGCAAGAAATCAGTTCCAAACATCTCTATAGGCAGAAATGCTGTATTGACTCTGAACAGTAAGTAAATAAGGATATATATGATGTCCTACATTAGACCTCAAAAAACAACCACGCAGATACAGAGTAGGAGAAACATGGCTTCACAGTAGTATCTGTGCGAGTACAGCCTAGCTGTCCACAAGCTAAGAAAAGCTTTACAGGCACCTCAGGGCCATGCTCACAGTGCCTGTTCTATCCTCTGAAGCATTCCTGGGTGATGGGTAAAGTGCCAGAGGTGAGGATAAAGGAACACAGACATCAAAATCTGGCAGGGGAATGGAAGTGTCTTTCCAATCTGTGCTATATGGAAAAGGTTGGATTAAACATCACAGTCTTGTCCCATGAGTCAGAGCAAAATGAACCACAGTGGAGAAGGATTCCCAGGATTCACCCCCACTTAATTCCTTGAGCTTATCTAATCAGAGATGGTATTGAAGGAGAAACTGTCAGCCACCTACCTATTGTAGGAGAGAGATTTTCTGAGAGCGTCAGTCAGGCCCTTCCCTCCCTGTGCCCCTACAATTTTCCCACACCTCCTCATTTTGCCACCCTCTCAAACCAGTTCTTCTCTTTCCACATACTTTCATAGTAAAGGGCATGGAGTTTGAGGGGAAAGTTGGTGGCTCACTGTCCCTTGGGAAATGGGTTAGCATTTCTCAAAGTCGAGGAGACACTCAGGAGTTATGCCATGTAGGGCAATGTTTCTCAAACTATCTCTGGTAAAGGACTATTATTTTAAATTTTCAAACCAATCCTTGATCAATGAATGCTTTTGTAAAATTAATAAACTTGACTCATTAGACAAATAAAATGGAAAAAAAAGTCAGAAAGCAGCACAGGTCCATGGACCACACTTTGATTACAATTATCGTGGATTTAATCTTTGACATACTGCATCTATACAAACAACATACTATACTAGATTCCCCAGGTTTCTGAGAACTCAAGACTAGAAGGACAAGAGATTTGACTTCAGTCTATTGGAATCATATTGAATAAATGTCTGAAAGCTAGAGTGAGTTGGACTGGTACTTTTGCTCACTGATATCTATTAAAAATCTAGATCAGAGAGGGTCAAGGCAAGAATGCTCAAGGTCAAGATAAAAAAAAAAAAAAAAAGCTAAGGACAGTCCAAGAATGGCATCTGTTTACAATTCCCTGACTTAAAGATATTTCTTCTAGGATAAATATTCAGAATGAAACAACAGAAGCTCTAGGGGATGAAAACATTCTGTAGCATAAAGGAAAAGGAATGTTTTTAATCTTAAAGACTCAAAGGAAAATAAAATAAAAAGCTACAAAAGAGGAAAAGCTATTTTAGAAAACATCAATTTGGTGTATTTAGTAAAAGAGTCAATGAAAATGCTTTTATAAAGTAGGAATAGAAGGTCATATAGAGAATTGAGAAATGCAGGCATCCCTCGGATACATTCCGGTTTAGTTCTGGACCAGTGCAATAAAGCGAGTCTTATTGTTTGCTGGTGGAGGGTCTATCCTTTAATTTGTAAAAAATGCAACATCTGTGAAGCACAATAAAGTGAAGTGCAATAAAATGAGGTATGCCTGTATAGGAATGCAGAGATTAAAAAATGAAATTAGTAACTTTCAGTTTCAATTGTCACATGCTTGGAAGTCATGATTCTTATCCAGACAACATGAAAAAGCTGGGAAAACAGAAAATTAAAAAACTGAATTTTCAGGGAAAATAGCCACCCATCACTATCTGGAAATACAGGCATATCCAGAAAAATCACAGCCAAGATCTGCTTACCTAAGGCAGAAGACATATAGGAGCATCCACTGGTAGGAACACTTATATGGCAATTTAGAAAAATTGCTGTACCTTAAATGTGGACTAATATGACAGTGAGAAACTCCTGGGGCTGAAGTCATAACAAGGCCCACAGTTGCTTTAGGCTTTACCTCCAAGAACTCTACTAGGTTTTCATGATAAAGGTCCAATAAAGACCCCTTCTGTTCTGGCCGGGAGAGGGGAATACTTAACATTCTGAAATATGCTCAGAGAGTTCTCCATTAAAAAGAACTACTCTACAAGGGGAAAGCCTTCACCAGAGCTTTATCTCACCTCAAGAAGGACATTTTCCTTACTTGTCTTGATGAATTCCAAGAAAAATATCATTTGGGGAACTGGTTTTGGAAAGGGGCTGCCAAACACAGACACTCCAAATCTTGGTCATAGGTGTGGTTACATGAATCAGGATGGTTCAATAGAACTTTTCTCCTAAGCCATGGTAATTAGAGGGGTAAGCACAGGTTCCATGCAGGCTAATCAGAGTCTTGCTCAGAGATTTTTAAAACAGAGGCTGGTTCAAAGAACTCCTCTTATTTTCCTCTTTGCTTAGGCATTGTATAAATGTGACCTAAGAAATGCTAGTTTTGTTTTGAGCTCAGAACAAGAGAAGACCCTGCAATATGTCTAGACTTCTGTGCAAGCTGCTTTGCCACTTGGGCCATATGATCTAGGCCATCTAGTGGTGCTCAAATGTCATTGGCAGATAGAGATATATTGTGAAGTCTTTGGCAAAATCCTATAGGTGAAGGAAAACCTGACCCTTAGAATTTTGTAGCAAATCCCTTCTATCTTTCGTGAATAGTGACTCTCCTTTTAAGAAACAACTTTTGGCTTGTCACTGAGCCTGAATAGACTGAATGCTTAACCATGGTCCACCACATTGCCATGTAACCTGAGCTGTCGATCATGGACTAAGTGTTGTCCAACTGGCTAAGCTATAACGTTGGGTGTGCATAGTGGCATTCCATCATCAAATGGAAGGTATATACATGTAATCAGGCTTGAGCAAGTCTTTCTTTATTTTTAATTTTTTCTTTATTGCTTTTAGAGAGAGAGGAAGGGAGAGGGAGAGATAGAAACATCGATGAGAGAGAACATCAATTGGCTGCCTCCTGCATGCCCCACACTGGGGACTTGGCCCACAACCTGGGCATGTGCCCTGACCGGGAATTGAACCGGCAACCTCTTGGTGCATTGGTCGACGCTCAACCACTGAGCCACACTGGCCAGGAAGAAACATCAACAGGTTGCCTCCCAGACACACCCTGATTGGGGATCGAACCTGCAACCTTTAGGTATACAGGACAATGCTCCAACCAACTAAGCCATCTAGCCAGGGCTTTGAACGAGTAAGTTGCATTAGGAAGTGACTCAAGCGCCCATGGCCCCTACTTTTCTACATTGCCTTCTCTCTTCCAGACTAGATCTCTGTCTTGATGGAGCATGCCCTATGAACAGTTGACTGAGGAAGAAAAACCTCAGGCCTGGTTTACAGATAGTTCTGCATGGCATGTAGGTACAACCTGAAAGTGGAGCGTGGCAGTACTACAGCCCTACCCTATGACAGCCCTGAAGGACAGCAATGAGGGGAAATTGTCCTAGTAGACAAGATTTTGAGTAGTCTACTTGGTTTCTTGAATGGATACATTAAATATGAGTTTCCCTTCTCTGTCCACATGCTTCTACCAAAATTACCATCCACGGTCTTACAGAATACCTTATCCACCATCATGGTATTCCACACAGCATTACTTCCAATCAGTGAAATCACTTCACAGCAAATAAGTGAGGCAAAGGGCCCATGCTCATGGAATTAACTGGTCTTACCATGTTCCCCATCATCCTGAAGCAGGTTAATAGAAGTGGAATGGCCTTTTGAAGACATAGTCATGGTACCAGCTAAGGGACACCTTTCAGGGTTGGGCAAAGTCTTCCTAGATGCTGGATATGCTGAGTCAGCATCCAATATATGGTGCTGTTTTTCCATAGACAATATTCCTAAATCCAAGACTATAATGGTGAAAATGAGAGTAGCACTGTTCACTATAACCTCAAATGATCTATTAGCAAAATATACTTCCCATCCCTGTGATGTGATGTTACTTCCCTCCCTCCACTGGTGTAGAGGTTTTAGTTCCAAAGGCAGAGATGCTTCCACTGAAATGGAAGTGGAGACTGCTGCCTGGACACTCTGGATACCTTGTGCCACTGAATGAACAGGTAGAGAAGGGGGTTAGTGTCTGGCTAGGGTGATTAATCTTGACTATGAAGAGGAATAGTGCTGCTACCACCACACAATGGGGGTAAGAATAAGAATATCTGGAAAGCAGGAAATCCTCAAGGGTGCCTCTTAATATTCCCATGTCCTAGAGTTAAAGTCAACAGAAAACTACAGGAACTCAACTCAGGCAGGGCTTCCAATATCCCAGAGCCTTCAAGAGTGAAAATTAGTATCACTCTACCAAGCAAAGAACGATGATCACCAGCTGAAGTACTTGCTGACAGCAAAAAGAATATGTAGCCCGGCCGGTTGAGCGTCAACCCATGCACCAAGAGGTCGCTGGTTCGATTCCCGATCAGTACACATGCCCAAGTTGTGGGCCAAATCCCCAGTGGGGGATGTGCAGGAGGTGGCCAATCGATGTTCTCTCTCATCGATTTTTCTGTCTCTCTCTCCCTCTCCCTTCCTCTCTCTCTAAAATCAATAAAGAAAAAAATTTTAAAGAAGAATATGTAATAGATTATGACACAGCAATAAAAAAGAACAAAATCTTACCATTTGCAATAGCATGGATGGACCTAGAGGGTATTATGCCAAGTGAAATAAGTCAGTCAGATAAAGGCAAATACCATATGATTACACTTACATGTGGAATCTAAAGAACAATATAAATGAACAAACAAATGCCAGAGAGGAGGGGAGGTGGGGGGCTGGGTGAAAAAGGTGAAGAGATTGAGAAATACAGATTGATAGTTACAAAATAGTCATAGGGATGTAGAGTAATCCACAGAAACTTAGTCAATAATATAATCTCTGTATGGTGCCAGGTGGGTACTGGAAATATCAGGGAGACCACTTTGTAAAGTATGATTGTCTAACCACTATGTTGTACACCTGAAACTAATACAAAATAATGTTGAATGTAAACTGTAATTGAAAAAACATAAAAAATAAATGTAAAATAAAGAACATATAATGGTAGAATATGAGAAGGTATAAATAAATATAAGCTATAATCATGTGACCATTGCAGAGACAAAGATTGTAATAGTTATGAACACTTTTCTTTATTTTAATACAAATATGTTTATTTATATATACATATATGTGTGTGTATGTATATATATATATATATATATACACACACACACACAATATTTTCTCTTTTCTCATTCCTTTATCATCTACTTGAGATATCTTAATAATACTTAACTTTATATCTCAGTTATAAGATAGCAAAGTGTGTGAATCAGCTTGGAAAAGAATGAACATCATCCAAGCATAAAAAAGGAAGTTGCATTCTCTTCTGGGGAAAGGGTTAGCATTTTTTTACTTGTATTCAGGATAGTTGTATCATGCTAGGCAGATGTAGGACTTTGGTATTGTCTTTATTCAGATATTAAGTATACTTTAAGGAGATGCATATGGATGCCAAGTGGGCTAGGGGTGGATTTTAACAACTTTGTAATTTGTCAACTTGGCTGGACTGAGCTATATTTCCCAGAATTAATTATCTTGTTTGTTTCCAGTTAAAATCAGCCACAGGGATTCTTGGGAGATTTGGAGACTGGAAGGAAAGCAGTGGCCATTTTGCAGTTCACATATGGTGCAGATTTGCTGACTTAACTCATTATTATGAGGCAACTGGAACTGTAAGTGCTCTACCTTCCCCTGATCCTCCTTCCATTTCTTCAACAACTAGGCCAGGTGTGTCTGTTTCACAATGTGACAAAGAGCCCCACTTCTGCTAGATACTCTCATCACCAAGGTCATTGGCAACAAAAACTAATATGAGTTCCAGTTCTTACTCATGGGGCTCCAGCTCATGCTTGTTGGTTCCAGTCTGCCCTTGATATCCTCTCTCCACTTTACATCTTTCCTTCCCTACTGCCTACCCCATGAACATCAAGCTCCAGTATTAGACTCAGAGACAATGCCATACGGAAACTACTTAGCAATCTCTCACAGTTGCATAATAGCAATCCTCCTTTAACAAATCCATATTGGCTTTATACAGTATATATCTCCTACTGATTCTGCTGTTCTGGTAGAACTGGACTGGCACAGGCAAGGAGCCCATCTGGGGATAAAATGAGTTTAATTTTGAACATGTTAAGATTGCAATGCAGGTGAAACAACAATGTGGAAGATGCCTAGTGTTAAAATAATTTGAAATTCAGTAGAACAGATGAAGAGAGGGGTATAGATTTGAAATTCTTGTATGGCTGAAGCCATGCCAGTGTATGAGATCCTTGAGGACATTGGAGAAAAGTGAATAAAAGGGAAAAAAAGGATATACAACTCGAACAAGGAAAAGTGAAGGAAGCCATAGCAAACATCAGCTTCTGGATCTTGACAAGGGACATCTGAGTCTGAAGGGCATTTTCTTTTCTTTTCTTTTCTTTTCTTTTTATTTTTTTGCCAGGTAAAACCTGTAGATATATATTCAAGGGAACATGACCCAGGTCTAGAGGTTGACAGAAAATGGAACAAGTGAAAACACATCGGTTAGATTCTGTGACATAATCTCTTTTCTACAAGGATTGAGCCCAAAACTTCAAAGCCCTCACCTTGGGTTGTAATGTGGTTTGTGGCACTAATCTCCCAGCCTAACAGAGGAGCAGAGAAGCAGGAGGCCAGGACACTTCTGAGGCAGAAACACCTTAATGTGGTAATGAGGAAACAGTTAATTTTTATCCCAGAGGCTATGCATTTGAAAAGGACTATAACTAGTATGAGACTGGGACGGGACGTTTTTGTATAAAAACTATCCTCAGAGACATGCCTCCATTGAACTATTATGACATTGATTTCACAAAGAAAATCCCAGTCCTCAAGGCCCTGCAGAGGTAGTCCTGGCCCTTTCTCTCTTTATTGCCAACACAATTCTTGGGCTGCCAACTTTGAAGATGGTGCAATTGACACCCTGCAGAAGGCTGCATCCTGTCTCTCAACTCTCTTCTTAATCCTTGCTGATTCTGTTGATATTGGCACATCCTAGGGCTTCTGTCTTTTAGAATGCTGATTCATCCAGAAAGCATGTGCTGGAGGTAACAGCCTTGCCACATGTTTTAAGTGAAAGAAGGATGTGTTGCAGGAGAAGGAAAGCTTTCATTTACTCTCTTGTAAGCAACCCAAAGGTCAGCATCATTGTGAGGACTTAGAGTGGAAAATTAGTCCTCGAGGCTAAAGTAGGGCTTCCAGCTTCAAGAAGAACAGCTAACATGCATCCCCTGTATGCATGTGCACCTAATAGGATGCCTCTCCCTGTAGTTGTACCCATGCCCCTTTTTCTTCTTTTTCTAAAGACCTCTCTTGGATCCTAAGAGTTTCTGACTCATTGTGAGGTCTTCAGGGAGGCAAGAGCACATGCAGAAACCCTGCTGTTTGGCCAGAGCTCTGAGGGCTCCAGCCAAGTACAAAAATAAGCCAAGTTTAGAAACAATGAGTTAATAGTCCTTCTTGGGTTGCGTCATGTTGTTAGTGATAACTAATCAAATGCTTCATTTAGTCAAATCCTGTTGGATTTTTTTGTTCCAAGTGCTTTTCAAGGATCAGCCTTTCTCTGACCCTGGTAAGTAGCCAAAGAAAAGTTGATGCATGAAAAAGTTGTAAGACTTGCACAAAGGCACACAAGAGTTGACCACATCCAAGCTGAATAAAAATTCTGAGCTATCGTCATTGGGATTCTACAGTAATATTTTCAGGAGGCTGCTTGAAGCTTTCCTGCATTGCTCTGGTCCTTCTCTCTGCCAGAGTAGGTCCAATTTCTGTTTGTCTGGTCATATAAGACATAGTCATTTTCTCCATTTGCCTCGTGCTCTCTTGTCTTTAAAAGAAGAATACCCAGTGATGTATCTCTTGCGTGTATGATTTGGTACAATGAAACACAATGTTAAGTATATCTTAATCTCAAATGGATGCTATTACATGATGGTCATGTTACATAGTTTTCCTCCAACTCTTTTTTCCCACTCAAAAACTTTATCTAAATTCTCTACCTCTATCGATCTACTCCAGTCTGGGTCTGCCAAGGTTGTTCCCCTGAAGTAATTCTTGCTCTCATGATCTGCATGTCATTTGCACCAACAGACATGTGTTACTCATCATCTTTATACACTTCTTAGAAGCACTCAACACTAATGACTACCTGCTACTTCTAGCAACACTAACAATCTTTACCTTCCAGGACAGCACACTATCATGCCTCTAACCTCTCTGAATGCTGCGCAGTCTCTTTGGTCACCCATCAGTCTCTCATGAATGTTGAATTCCATGAGAATCTCTATACTCTCTCTCTAGGTGACCTCATTCACACACAGAGCTTTAAGTACCAGAACTCATAAATCTGTATCTTTAGGCTCTCCTAAGTGTTCTTAACTCTACTCTATAATGTCTCTTGATTGTTCAAATGCATATCCAACTCCACATATACTGAATAGATTCAGGACCTGTAACCTGCAAACCTAATTATCCTTTAATATTCTTTGTTTCCTTGACTCCCTTCTATTCCAGCCAACCCAACCCTAAGTCCAGTTGATGTTCCTCCTTATTCTCCTTGAATTCTGCTTTGTTGCTCCATCTTCATTACCACCCACTGAATTCCTATCTGCATTCCCATCAATGACTTTCTAAGTGGTCTCCTGCATCCACTCCTGTCTCTCCTGCAACCTCAGCATACTCACCACTTGCTGCAGCCAAAGCAAGCTGTCCCTCACCAGCTTAAAATCCTGATTAATTACTGGTCCAGGTAGATGAAACAAGATTTTGAGCATAGCATAAAGGTTTTGTTGATCTGCACCTTGTCTACTTACCCAGGTTCAACTCTCACCACCCTTCCCATCACTCTCTGTACAGGCATCACACCAACATTCTTTTTGTTTGCATTCTGTTACTTTCTGTATCAGAGTATTTTGCACATACTCTTCCTTCTGCTTCTTTTTCCAACTCCTTATTCTAGGTAACATCTCCTTATTTTCAGATCTTATCATAAATGACATTTCAGGAAAGCCTTCCAAGATTCCCTAGGGCTTTTTCTTACTTGCATCCCAAGCATCCTAACTAAGGAGGTGTAGTTCACACAACAGATAATAAGGCTTGGAAAACATATAAAGAATGTGAAAGAAGGCATAGGCACAAGAAAATACAAAGAAAGCATCAATAAAACCTAGATCCTGGAGCATATGGGGTACAATGGTAACTTCTTTTTTACAGTAGCCACAACCTTGTTTTTCGGAATGGCCAAACAAATTAGTTGGGACCAATATTTTGGCAAATATTTGAAGTTATTGCTATGGTAGATATGTGTTTTATGACAGCACAATACCCCTTCCAAATGGTACCCCAATTTCTTTCTAGGGAACTATCCCTATTGTGAAAAATTTGGTGGTATGAGAAATTAAAATGGCTCCCTCTCCAACTCTGGATATCCAAGGGGTTTCAAGAAGTAAGATCCATCTGATTCTCCCTATTTCCCTGAAACAGTGTAAGGCAGGCACCTTTTCTTGGTCCTTTGGACCCTGAATCTAGAACAAGTGATAGAAAAATGACAAAATGGTTGGAGTGTTTTTTTAAACTCAACAGCAGTGCCTTGACTGTTCCTATAGTGCCTATTTCCCTGTGCACCCACCCCCACCCAAAGTTGCCCTTCTTTTGCTTGTTTCCAATTTTTTTCTTCTACTTTTCCATCAATACTGTGCACTCCTGAAACCCAACTCACTTTCCACAAATATTCAGTCTCTCTTTTTAACAATTGAGCTCCCAAACCTTAGCTAGGCACTTTGATTCCCAGCTCAAGATAATATTTCAACCTTTCCTGCAATTTAGTGTAGTCATAACACTAAGTTCTGGTCATTGGGTATAAACAGAAGTAATGTATGCTATTTCCAATTTTTCCCCCTACAACGAAAGGTTGATGTGATCTCCTGAGCCTTTCCCTTCAATCTTGGCTGGGTGATTATGAAAACTGGACTCAAGCCATCGTTAGCCATGAAAGAAATGGAAAGCCCATATTGAGGATTGCAGAGCAGTTTTATTAGCCTTGGACTGCACATTTTTGAATTGTGATCTGAGACAGAAACATATACCTTGAATAAGCCACTGAGTAGTGGGTCTCTGTTACAGCATCTTAGTATGTGCCTGAATGATATAATTTCCAATAAGTTCTTAATTGATCAAACTTATCTAATATGCCTAATAAATTAATATTAATAATATGAAAATATTAATAAAATTAAAACTTTTGTAGGTTTTCATAGTCCAAATATTGGTGGACATGAAATATTTAAACAGTTTTGCAGCCAAGAGAAGCTGCTGCAGACACTGGAATATTTATAGTATAAGACAGGAAGAGTCATAGTATTTGTGTTTCCATAAGGCTAAGTAAGGAACCATTTTCATCTTGGATCCAATCTAGAAATTATTTTTCCTGCCAAAGCCTAACTTGGATAAAATCCTCTCCTTCACCAATGTGGAACAGAAGCCATAGGATGAGAAAACTGAGTTTCCACTGAACATAGAACAGAGCCACACCACAGAAAATGTGATCTTATTTCCAGAGTTGCACGATAAAAGCAATGGGCTTTTTGCAGAGTGTTAGAGAGGACGAACCTGCCTAATAATACAATTGCTACATCTCAGGATTCTAAAGTAAACTTTGAGCAATTACTCATGTAAACATAATTTTTTATAAAATTTCTGAAAGACCCTATGGCACAGACATTTACTAATCATCAAATATCTATGTCCTCCCCTACATTTCCTAGCATTCTTACAATTAGGTGGAACCATGTAGCTGGTTTTGGCTATGAGAAGTGTGATGCATCATTCATAGGCTTTAGCATTTAAGAGCCAACATATGTAGTTAAAAACCTTCCTATAAAGAAAATTCCAGGCCCAAGTGACTCCACTGGTAAATTCTACCAAACATTTAAGGAAGGAATAATACCAATTCTCACAAACTCATAGAGAGAAAATTGAAGAGGAAGGAATACTTCCCAACTCTTTCTTTGAGGCTGAGGCCAACATTATTACTCTGATAGAAAAAGCAAACAGCCCGGGAGAGTTTGGCTCAGTGGTTGGAGTGTCAGCCCTCGGACAGAAGACTCGAGGGTTCGATTTTGGTCAAGGGTACGTACCTCGGTTCCGGTTCGGTCTCCAACCATGGTTGGGGTCATGTGGGAGGCAACCAATCGATGTGTCTCTCTCACATCTCTCTCTCTCTCTCTCTCTCTCTCTCTCTCTCTCTCTCTCTCTCTCTCTCTGTCTCTCTCTCTCCTTCCCTGCCTCCCTCCCACTCTGTCGAAGGATAAATGGAAGGGTATCTTCAGGTGAGGATTAAACAAAAAGAAAAAGCAAACAAAGCCCGACTGGTGCAACTCAGTGGAATAAGTGTTGTCCCATGGACTGAGAGGTCTCAGTTCGATTCCAGGTCAGGGCACATGCCAGGTTGCAGGCTCGATCCCCAGTAGGAGGCATGCAGGAGGCGGCCAATCGATGTTTCTATCTCTCTGTCAAAATAATCAATAAAAACATATTTAACAAAAAAAAGAAAAGAAAAAGCAAACAAAAGATATTACAAAAAACAAACAAAAAATCTACAGAACAATTTCCTTCATGAACACAAATATAAAAATTATTTAAATTTTACCAAATTGAATCAAACAATACATTATTATATATAAAATATAACATGAATGTTATCATAGGAATAAATGACCAAACGGAGTTTATCATAGGAATAAAAACTAGTTTAAAATTTAAAATTAAATCAATGTATTTCACCACATTAACAGACCATAAGAAAAACTATATGATAATCTCAAAAAAAAAAGTATTTGACAAAATTCAACATCCATAAATGGTAAAAATTTTCAGCAAACTGAGACTATAAGGAAACTTCTTCAACCCAATAAAGAACATTTATTTACAAAAGAACTGCAGCTGATATCATACTTAATGGTGAATGATTGAATGTTTTTCCCCTAAGATTATGATGTCCACTGTTGCCACTCCTATTCAATATTGTGCTGGAAGTACAGTGCAATCAAGCAAGTAGAGTAAATAAAATGTATTCAGATTGGAAAGAAAAAAAGTAAAACTGTCTATCTGAAGATGAAAGTATTGCCTATATAGAAAATTCAATGGAAAAGTAATTAAACTAGTAAGTTCTCCATCCTATATACTATACAAACAATTGAAAATTGAAATTTAAATATAGTACCATTTGTAATAGCATTAAAAATATGAAATTTTTAGAGATAAATATGATAAAAGTTCTCTAATATCTGAATATCAAAAACAATATTGTTGAGAGAAACTGAAGTTCATGGATCAGACTCAATACTATTAAAATATCAATTCTTCCCAAACTGATTTATGCATTAAACTCAATCCAAATCCAAATCTCAGTAGGTTTTTTAAATAGAAATTTAACAGACTGATTCTAAAATGAATATGGAAATACAAAGGATCCAGAAGAGCAAAAGTAACTTTGAAAAAGAACAAATTTGAGGGAATAACAGTCCTTGACTTCAAGATTTCTTACATTAATGAAGACACTGCAGTATTAACATAAAGGTGGACAAGTAGATCAATGAAACAGAACAGAAAGTCCAGAAAGAGGCCCACATGTATGAGGTCAATTTGTTTCTGACAAAGGTACAAAAACAATGCAGTGGAGAAAAGACAGTCATTTCAATAAATGGTGCTAAGCATTTGTATGCTAATTTTTAAAAAAAACTTGGAACCAAACCTCACACTAAAGACAAATATTAATTCAAAATTAATTTATTTTGATAATGAATCATGAATTTTGAATTCACTAATTCAAAAAAGATTCATAGTCCTAATTGTAAAACATTAAACTATAAAATATCTAGAAGAAAACATTAAAAAAAAACTTTGTGATCTCGCAGTACGGAAAGATTTCTTAGACATGACACAAAAAGCATAATCCACAAAAGAAAAAAATAATGTTAAACGGGCTTCATCAAATTTTTTTTAAATTTGCTCTTTCAAAGACATTGTTAGGAGATGTGAAAATGGCGGCCTAGTGAATGGAAGCTACACAGACCATCTCTCAGGACCAAACTGGAATAACAACTAAAGTAAAGACAAGTCATCTGGAAAAATCAACTGAAGAACAGTTGGAGAGAACCCTTAAAATCAGAGACATAAAGAGGACCCCAAATTGAGACTGAGACTGGTAGGAGCTGTGGAGGCATCGGAGGGCTGGCTGGTTGCCCACAAGCAACAGCTGAGGGCTGTCTTAGCTGTGAGAAGTTCCCTCTGAGAAGTCAGGGGTTAAAACTCCAAGCGGCTCCCCAGCACAGAATTGTGGAACAGGGAAAGGCCCCCACATAACACCTGCCTGAGAAAATCACCAGAGCAGAGGTTTTGTCCAGCAGAGAGAGGCACAGGGAACACTGGCACTTCCCTGAAGGGCCAGTGCACTAAATTACAGCTACAGCCACTCATGTTGGGCTCCAGCAGAGGGAGGGCAGACTGGATTGGAACTGTGTGGAGACAGGGGTTTGTGGCACTGGGGAAGAGCTGGGAAGGAGGCCATCAGGAGCTCTATGCTGAGTCACTCCCTCATAGGACAGTAGCCATTTTACTCAAAGAGCCCCTTCCCAGAGCCTAGGGAAAAAGCAACTGCCCCTCCCTTGGGAATTTAACACCACTGGCCAGGAGAAGTGCAATCTGAGGCTCATTAACAGCTAGAGACGACCTGCCAGCCAGTAGGCAGAGAAAAGTGTCTGAAAGCTGTGAGCTTTGACCCTAGATCTCAGTGTTGGGGGTCATGGCTCTGGGGACTGAGCTGGAAAGTCTGAGGCCTGAGTTCCTATGCTGAGCCCCTCACCCATCCTTCAGTAGCCATCTCAGTCAAGTAGACCCAACAGAGCAGCTTTAGTCTGGGGGAGAAGCAACTGTCCTCCCTCGGGAATTTAACACCACCCAGCCAAAAGAAGCACAACCTGAGGATCATTAACAGCCTGAGACTACCTGCCAACCAGTAGGCAGAGAAGAGCCTTTGAAAGCTTTGAGCCGTGGGCCTAACTCTCAGTGTTGGGTGTCCTGGCTCTGGGGACAGAGCTGTGAAGGCTGAGGCCTGGGTCACTGCACTAAGCCAATAACCCACACTGCAGAAACCATTTGCTTCTCAAAGCAACTTTAGCCCAGGGGAAAGCAATTGCCCCACCTGCTGGAAATCCTCTTACCCTGCCCACCTGAGGGATTTTTCATTCAGCTGAGGGCTACAACCTGAGGCTTATTAAGTAACTGAGACTAGTAGTCAGTCTGCAGGAATAATTGAATCTTAGCTTGGCCTACGACTCTACCTAGGAAAATAAGACTAGACATTGGTGATTAGCATGGTCCCTTCCATACTCATCCAAAGCCAACAGAGGGAGCACAATCAGCAGAACACTGACATTCACAGGTAAAATTAGGCAGGATCCAAACACTGCTTAGAAAGTCAAAATGGTGAAACAAAGAAACAAATCCCAAATGAAAGAACAAGAGTATTCTACAGAAGGGAAAAATGAAATGGAGTTAAGCAAGTTAACAGAGGTAGAGTTCAGCGTAATGATTATGTGGAAGCTCAACAGCATGAGTAAAGATACAGAAAAAATGAAAATCAATCGATTGGAAATGAAAAACCACCAAGCAGAAATGAAGCATGACATAGCAGAAATAAAGAACACATTGGGTCCAGCTGGTGTGGCTCAGCGGTTGAGCGTCGACCCATGCACCAAGAGGTCACCAGTTCGATTCCCGGTCAGCACACATGCCCAGGTTGTGGGCCTGATCCCCAGTGGGGGGCATGCAGGAGACGGCCAATCGATGTTCTTTCTCATCAATGTTTCCATCTCTCTCTCCCTCTCACTTCCTCTCTCTCTAAAATCAATAAAAGGAAAAACATTTTTTTTTTAAAAAAGAACACATTGGAAGGAATAACCAGCAGATTAGAGGAAGCTGAGGATTGGATCAGCAAATTAGAAGACAGGGTAGAAAAAAATCACCCAACCAGAGAACCAAAAAAAAAAAAAAAACAATTAAAAAACAGGAGGACAATTTAAGAGAGCTGTGGAACAACATGAAAAATTACAACATTTGCATGAAACATAACAACATCTGCATCATAGGAGTTCCAGAAAAGAAGAAAATGAGCAAGGGTTAGAGAACATATTTGAAGAAATAGTGGCAGAAAACTTCCCTAACTTGGTAAAGGAAAAAGGTATACAAGTTCAGAAAGCACAGAGAGCCCCAAGTATGGAGAACCCAAAGAGGCCCACATCAAGACACATCATAATTAAAATGCCAAAAATTAAAGACAAAGGGAGAATCTTAAAAGCAGCAAGAGAAAAGCAACAGGTTACCTACAAAGGAGCCCCCATAAGGCTATCAGCTGATTTCTCAACAGAAACACTACAGGCCAGAAGGGAATGGCATGAAGTATTCAAGGTAATGAAAAACAAGGATCTGAATCCAAGATTACCCTATCCATCAAGGCTATGATTCAAAATAGATGGTGAAATAAAGAGCTTCCCAGACCAGGGGGAAAAAAAAAAGGCTAAGGTAATATATTAGCACCAAACCAGCACTGCAAGAAATGTTGAAAAGACTGCTATAAGAAAGAAATATGGAGAGAAACAAAGCCATAATAAGTAAAAATGGCAATAAATAAGTATATATGAATAATACCCTTAAATGTACATGGATTAAATGCTCCAATCAAAAGACACACAGTAGCTGAATGGATAAAAAAGCATGATTCATATATATGTTGTTTACAAGAGAACCACCACACAACAAAAGACGCACACAGGGTGAAAGTGAAGGGATGGAAAAAAAAATCTTCCAAATAAATGGAAATGAAAAAAAAAGCTGGGATAGCAATACTCATATGTAATAACAATAGACTTAAAAATGAAGGCCATAACTAGAGACAAAGAAAGCCACTACATAATATTGAAAGGATCTATCCAACAGGAGGACATAACCTTGGGAAACATATATGCACCCAATATAGGAGCACCAAAATATATTTAAAATCTTCTGGAGGACATCAAAGGAGAAATCAGCAGCAATACAATAGTAACAGGGGAATTCAACACCCCACTGACGTCACTGGATAGATCGTCTAGACCAGTGGTTCTCAACCTGTGGGTCGCAACCCCTTTGGGGGTCGAATGACCCTTTCACAGGGGTCACCTAAGACATAACAGTAGCAAAATTATAGTTACGAAGTAGCAACAAAAATAATTTTATGGTTGGGGGTCACCACAACATGAGGAACTGTATTAAAGGATCGTGGCATTAGGAAGGTTGAGAACCACTGCTCTAGACAAAAAATTAGCAAGGACACAGAGACTCTATATGATGCACTAGATTGAGTTGATTTAATAAATATTTACAAAAGAATTACACCCCAAAACTGTAGAATTCACCTTCTTCTCAAGTGCATACAGGATATTCTGAAAGACAGACCACATGTTAGGACACAAACTAAGTCTCTACAAGTTCAGAAAGATTGAAATCATATCAAGCATCTTCTCAGATAACGATGGCATGAAACTAGAAATTAATGACAATGAACACACTCAAACACATGGAGGCTAAATAGCATGTTATTAAACAATGAATAAGTTACCAAGGAGCTCAAGGAAGAAATTAAAAACTACCTGGAAATCCAGTAAAAATGAACACACAACAACACAAAATCTATGGGATGCAGTAAAAGCAGTCCTGACAGGGAAGTTCATAGCACTACAGGCCTACCTCGAGAAACACAAAAAATTTCTAATGGGTTATCTAACCCTAAACTTAAAGAACTAGAAAGTAAACAAAAAGAAGAACCCAGAGCAAGTAGAAGGAAAGAAGTAGTAAAGGTGAGAGCGGAAATAAACGACATAGAGACTAAAAAACAAAAACAAAAAAACAATTCAAAAGATCAATGAAACAAAGAGCTGGTTCTTTGAAAAGATAAAAAAGATTGATGAACCTTTAGCCAGACTGACCAAGAAACAAAGAGGGAGTACCCCCAAAAAAATCAGAAATGAAAGAGGAGAAGTAACAACTGACAGTGCAGATTGTTAGAAAATACTATGAACAATTATACACCAACAAATTGGACAACCTAAGTGATATGGATAAATTTTAGAATCATGCAGTCTCTCAAAACTGAACCGCAAAGAGACAGAACACTTTAATAGATGAATAACATGTAAGTAAATTAAAGCTGTAATCAATTAACTCCCAACAAACAAAAGCCCAGGTCTGGACAGCTTCACAGGGGAGTTTTACCGAACATTCAAAGAACTAACACCCATTCTCCTCAAACTATTCCAAAAAATTCAAGGAAAAGAAAGACTTCCAAACTCTTTTTATTAGACCAGAATAATCCTGATTCCAAAACCAGATAAAGACACCACAAAGAGAGAAAACTACAGGCCAGTATCCCTGATGAACACAGATGCCAAAATCCTTAACAAAATATTAGCAAATCAGATCCACAATACATTAAAAAAATTATTCACCACAACCAAGTGGGATTCATCCCAGGGATGCAAGGCTGGTACAATATTCACAAATCAATAAATGTGATACACCATATAAACAAAATAAAAGATAAAAACCATATGATTACATAAATTGATGCTGAAAAAGCATTTGACAAAATCCAGCATGTATTTCTGAAAAAGACACTCAGAAAAGTAGGAATAGAAGGATCACATCTCAACATAATAAAGACCATATATGAAAAACCTACAGCCAACATCATACTCAATGGGCAAAAAATAAAAGCATTTCTCCTAAGAACAGGAACAAGACAGGAATACCCACTTTTGCCACTCTTATTTAACATAGTACTGGAAGTCTTAGCCACACCAATTATATAAGAAGAAAAAATAGAAGGGATCCAAATTGGAAAGGAGGAAGTGAAACTGTCATCATTTGCAGATGACATGATATTGCACATAGAAAACCCTGAAGACTCCAAAAATCTTAGATTTAATAAATGTATTTGGCAAAGTAGCAGGATACAAAATTAACATCCAGAAATCGATGGCATTCTTATATACCAATAATGAACACTCAGAAAGGGAAACTACAAAAAAAAAAAAAAAATCCCATTTATCATTGCAAAAGCAAAACAAAAAATACCTAGAAATAAACTTAACCAAGGAGGTAAAAACCTGTTCTCAGAAAACTACAGGACATTGAAAAAAAAAAAAAAAATAGAGGAAGATATAAAAAAAAGTGGAAACATATACCATGTTCATGGATTGTAAAAATCAACATCATTAAAATGTTCATATGCCCAAAGCAATCTACAGATTCAATGCAATCCCTATTGAAGTATCAATGGTACATTTCACAGATCCAGAATATATACTCCAAAAGTTTATATGGAACCACAAAAGACCCTGAAAAGCCACAGCAATCTTGAAAAAGAAGAACAAAGTGGGAGGGATCACAATACCAAATATCAAGTTATACTACAAAGCCATCATAATAAAAACAGCCTGGTACTGGCATAAGAACAGGCATATAGATCAATAGAACAGAACAGAGAACCCAAATGTCAACCCAAGACAATATGCACAACTAGTATTTGATAAAGGAGGCAAGAGCATACAATAAAGAAAAGATAGTCTCTTCAATAAATGGTGTTGGAAAAATTGGACAGCTACATGCAAACAAATGAAACTAGACCACTAACTTACACCATGCACAACAAAAAACTCAAAATGGATAAAAGACTTAAATGTAACCCATGAAACCATAAAAATCCTAGAAGAAAATGTAGGCAGAAAAATCTCAGACATCATACATAGCGGAATTTTAACTGATACATCACCTAGGGCAAGAGAAACAAAGGAAAAAATTAATGGGACTACATCAAACTCAAAAGCTTCTGCACAGCAAAAGAAACCAGCATCAAAATAAAAAGGGAACCCACTCTCTGGGAGAACATATTTGCCAATGATACATTGGAAAAGGGGTTAATATTCAAAATACACAGAGTACTCATACAACTCAACAAAAGGAAGACAAACAAGCCAATTAAAAAATGGGCAGAGGATCTGAATAGACACTTCTCCAAATAGGACATACAAATGGCCTGGAGACATATGAAAAAATGCTCAACATCTCTAATCCTCAGACAGATGCAAATTAAAACAACTGTGAGATATCACCTCACACCTGCCAGAATGGCAGCCATCAACAAATCCTCAAACAAGTGCTGGCGAGGTTATGGAGAAATGGGTACTCTAGAACACTGCTGGTAGGAATGCAGACTGGTGCAGCCACTGTGAAAAACAATATGGTGTTTCCTCAAAAAATTAAAAATTGAACTGCCATTTGACTCAGTGACCCCACTTCTTGGAATATATCCTAAGAAGCATGAAACACCAATCAGGAAGAATATATGCACCCCTATGTTCATAGCAGCACTATCTACAATAACTAAGATCTGGAAACAGCCCAAGTACCCATCAGTAGATGAGTGGATAAAAAAGCTGTGGTACATTCACACAATGGAATACTATGCAACTGTAAGAAAGAAAGATCTCCTATCTTTTTGATCTGGGCCCCGAGGCTAAGGCGACTAGATTCCATTTTTATGTAGGCCCCTTGGCTAAGGCAACTAAATGACTCCATTTTTATCATCGATAGACCTTCCTCGATATTCTTCCAATAATAGGTTAATTACCCCTAGAAGTAAAGTAATTTTGCCTAAGATTATAGTTGCCCCATGTGTTGGGAGGCATTTGCAGTTTCCAGAGTATAGGTATTTGCAGGTATTTGCAAGTACTTGTGCCTTCGGTGAATAATGCTAATTTTGACTTCTGAAATAGCTTTTTCTCCCACTATTGTGCTGGTCCCCTGAGGGGGGGGGTAAAAGGGGGATGGGGCTTCTGTCTTTAAAATGGGAGGAGCAAGAAGAATCTGGGCTGCTGATCTGAGGGGAGACTATGCCACCTGCAGCCCACCTGTGAGAATAAAGTGCTCCTTTACAATTCGGCTGTGTGTCTCAGGTTATCTCGCTGACAGGTTACAACACTTGGAGGCCCCAGAGAGATTCCCTGGTGTTTTGCTACACCAAGGGCTAGATGCCTAGGATGGGCAGCCTCTCCCAATCTGGCCGCTGGACCCCTATAGGTCTGAGGGGAAGGTGCCCCTTGAGTTCCAGGGCTCCAAAGGTCCTACTTGGGTTTCCAATGAGCGGCTGGGAGACACCAAGACGTCCCCAAAAAGATTAAAGGAGACCTGGTAGAAACCTCTGGAGGTGAGTTCTGGGTGACCGGTCTATCTGGATGAGAGTGAGAGGGCCAGACGCGGTACAGCCTCTCCTCTTCTGGGAATCCCCCTAAGACGTTAGGTGGGGTTCAAATTTGGCAAATTCTGGTTCAAATCTGGCAAATTCTGGTCCAAATCTGGCAAATTCTATTCATTCAGACCCGCCACTGGGGCGGAAAGGGAGACTGATCACCTCCCAAGCACCATAGGCGCCAGTCAGGATAGGGAATTTCTGAAAGGAAATTCAAACGGTGTGTGAGTGTGACTGTGTGAGAGATGGAACATGCTCCACGACTTTGGTTACGGAGCCTGTGTGAGCCCTACCCTGTGGTTATATGACGACCTCATGTGGCTAAAAGGCGGTACAGGTTCTTGGAGCACTTTGGTGTTCCACCAGCGAATCTGATAGGAGTTGGGGCCTTATTCCAACCGGCCACATGCCAAGAGGCGTCTGAAATCTCCGAGAGGGGAGCGGCCAGGCAGAGGAAGCGAAAGTTTCTGTCTTATGTGTCTTCCCTTGTTTTTGTCCTCCTCTGCCTCCCTATTGTGTCTCCCTCAACTTTGTTACGGTTAGTCTAATCAGGATGGCAGCCCTAGTGCCCAGAAGACCTGATTGGGTTGCATATTGAAATATTCTTAGGGAAGGATTTGAGGAAGGTTCTGATCAGGGCACGAATACTGGTAGTGGGCCCCAAACTGGGCCCCAAGAGAAACCTGGGAAAAGGTAGGGAAGTGCCTGCAAGGCACAGAGATACAGCAAAAGGCCCAGCTGGTGTGGCTCAGTGGTTGAGTGTTGACCCATGCACCAAGGGGTCGCTGGTTCGGTTCCTGGTGGGGCACATGCCCAGGTTGTGGGCCAGGTTCCCAGTGGGGGGCATGCAGGAGGCTAATAAGGTGGGAAAGCAAGGTGTAAAGACTTGAGGAAAGCCGAGAAAGGCTATGAGTCCTTAAAGACTCCCCCACTGTCTTCCGCTACAGCTGTGCTTAATATTTGTGCTTTGAAGGCCTTGAAAGAGCTCCCAACAAAAGGGTGTGGGTGTGGGGAGAGGGGGGCGTCATCCCCCTTGCCCTCCGGGCCCCTGTTGGGGCGGCTTGTGCCTAGGCCAATGTGGCACACGGGGCTGCGCCCCAGGGACACGTGCCCCAGCAGTGACCTGCAGGAGACCGTGGTGTCTCCCGCCGCTATGCTGGGGGGGGAGGGGGCGAGAGAGACCAAGGGCGCGAGGTTTCATGGCTGCCCAGGTCCCTTCGGGAGCTCCTTCGGGACAAACACGCGGCTCACGGGGAAAAAAAAGGGGAAAAATTCGCTAGATGTTACATCCATCAGACAAGGACCTCAAGAGCCATATCAAGATTTTGTAGCTCGGTTCCTACAGGCCGTTAACAGAGTAATAAGTGATTCAGGTTCCAGCCCCTGACCCCGTCAAACAGTAGGGGAAATGTCTTCACCCCTGTTCAGGTGTTCCAACCAGGATGGAGTCCAGGACAACAATCCGGAATCTCTACCACCGCGCCACCTCAGGGAGTGCAGGACCTCTGTCCCACAGCCCGATATGTATTAACACCAGAGATGGGGCCGCAAGCTATTCCAACAGGGGTCTATGGGCCAATTACCTAATGGAACAGTGGGTTTAATCTTAGGAAGGGGTAGCCTCACTGTGAAAGGGTTCCAAGTGTTGCCTGGAGTTATTAATTCTGATTATTTGGGGGAAATAAGTGTTTTGGCCCAAACCACTAAAACCATTGTACAAGTTTTACCTGAAACTAGGATAGCACAAATTGTAATTTTGCAGCATCAGGCGGCTGAGAAAGTGCTAAAGTGCTATCAAAGGAAACATGGGGAGAGGGAGGATTCGGCTCCACAGAAGGAGCCTATTGGGCACAGATAATCATCCAAGGTCTCCCCGGAACAGAGCTCAGTTTGAGTAGAAAAAAATTTAAAGGCATTTTAGATACAGGAGCAGATGTTTCTATGGCCAATTTACAACAAGGAATAGGACAAGTTTCTAGGCCCCAACAAAGTGCACAGTTTGTCGAATGGAAAGATTCTGAGGGCAACACTGGTTTTTTAAAATCCTATATTTTAGATCATTTGCCTGTTAATCTATGGGGACGGGATCCCCGTCCTTCCTCAGAGGAGGCGAATCTCCCCAGCGCACCCAGGCCCCAATGCACAAGTGGCCAGGAAGGGGCTGCAGGGGCCGCAGGGTTCCCCAGGGAGAGTGGTCTGGCCACGGAAGGGAAGGGGCAAGTTCCTTTGGTGCCAGCCCAGTCTGTCCGCCGCCCCAGGTTTGGCGCCAGCAAGTTTCCAACAGGCTTCTCTGAACTTTGGGGAGTTGAAAATAGGGATCCCAGGCAAGGGCATGAAGTGCTCTTGGAGAGTTAAAAAATACTCTGCCCCTTGAGGCGTGCTTGCGCTTCCCTTTCCTGCGTCCTTTTGAAAACCTGGGGTCAGAGGAAAATTTCCCATCCCTCTGCCCACAGTGGGACCCAAATACTGCTAGGGGAGAGGGCTTCCTTGGACACTTTTCACTGTGTTCTCCTGTTAGGCCTATAGGCCCAATTGGTTAAAAAGCTCAAAAGGTATATAATAATGGGGACACCCCTGGGGAAAAACAGGATAAAAGAATAGCAAAGGTGGTAGTATCAGCATTAAGGGAAATGTGAGAAAAGGTCAGGAAGGCAGGCCTAGGTCTCGATTAGGAACAAAGTAAAATCTTTAACTTGGAAAAATGACAGGGCCAGGGCTCCTTCCAACTGAGCCCTGGGGAGCCAAGAATAACAAGACAACAGGGGACAAACTATAGTTAGTTTTTCTAGTAGGTACTGGTGCAGCAGACTCAGTCCTGACTGAGCCAATGGGCCCCTAACATACCCCTGGACTTCAAAGAGGACTATAGACCTTGGAAAAAATGACTTGGACTCATTCGTTTCTGGTCATGCTGGAGTCCCCATACCCCCTACTCAGGACGTGATCTTCTCCAGTGACTGTTCACTGCCACTCCAGGCCATTGGCCATCGATTCTTCCAGCCTGCCTCCTGCATGATGACCAGAGAAACCTCTACAGGACTGCCTGGAGGTAATCGACATAGTGCAGACGGCCCGCCCAGACCTCAAGGATGTTCCACTGTCATCATCAGATGAGGTATTGTTCATGGACAGGAGCAGCTATGTCCAGGAAGAAATCAGGTATGCTGGGGCAGCAGCAATAACTCTGGACCGTGTCATTTGGTCTCAGTCATTAAGTAGGGGAACTTCAGCCCAATGGCCTGAACTCATAGCCCTAATCCAGGCTCTCTGATGGGGCAAGGGAAAGTTGGTAACCATCTACACTGACAGCAGATATGCCTTTGCCACAGCGCATGTGAATAGCGCCATCTACAGGGAACGAGGGTTATTAACCTCGGCCGGGAAGGGCATCAAAAAGGGAACTCTGTAGAGGCACAGGGAACTCTACTGCAAAACCAGAAAGCTTGGGAGTAGCCCTAAAACCAGTGGGGAATGACCAGATACATGAGGTCAGAAAATGACTTGGCTGAACAGAAGCAAGCCACCCGAGAACCAAATGGGTGATGGACTCTGCCTGATGGACTCTGCCTGTTGGTCCCAGAGGGTCTAGGTCGGACTTTAGTCAACCAGCTGCACCAGACTACCCACTTAGGTTACACCAAGCTTACTGAACTCCTGAGAGGCAGGTAATGTCCAATAAGGTCACAGGGAAAGGGAGAAAGCGGAGGAAAGGAGGAATGTGTGAGTCTGAGTAGGGAGGAGAAGGAAAGCTGGGGGATGTGCAGACTGCAGGTAGATTGAGCAAGCTCTCAGGTTAATGTCGGGGGAAGGACTAGGAAAGTCGCAGAGGATCTATGCAAGTTAAAGAAAGGGACATACATATTACAGGAAGACAGGACATTGGAAGAATACTCAAAAAGGGAAGAAAATAGGACATTGAGAGAGGGAGAGCTTGCCCCTGGTAATGGAATAACAGTCTGGGATGTAGTAAAGGAAGTAACAGGTTTAAACTGCTCCTGACCCTTGGATCAGACAATGGCCCCGCCTTTATAGCAAAGAGATCATAGGATATCTCCAAGGGGTTAGATATAAACTGGAAGCTCAATTATGCTTACTGCCCACAGAGTTCCAGGCAAATAGAGCACATGAACAGGACCTTAAAGGAAACCTTAACCAAATTTACTTTAGAAACCGGTGAAAACTGAACCACTCTGCTCCCCTTGCCCTCTTACAGTTCTTGCAGGCCCTGCAGTCTGCCCAGAAAGCTGTCTAGAAACACGTCTGCGATGTCCTGCCTGTGCCCACCTCGGACCCTGTGCACCCCTTCCAGCCTGGGGACGCCATGTGGGTAAAGAAGTTCACTACCCAGGGACTAACTCCAGCCTGGAAGGAACTATACACTGTCATCCTGCCTGCATCAGCGGCATCCCGATGTGGCTGCACCATTCCTGGCTGAGGGAAAAAGCAAAATGGACGGTTCAGGCCTCTCCAGATAAGACTCCTGCATTTATCAGGACTTCGATTTTTCTGGTTATGACTGTACAGGGGAGTCCTTATAGACCTGGGCCCCAATGGAACTGGGAACTTAGAAATGGTCCTGCAGAACAGGAGAGGATTAGACCTCTTATTTCTTAAGGAAGGAGGATTATGTGTTGTACTGGGAGAAAAATGCTGTTTTTATGCGAATAATTCAGGGATTATTCAAGAAAGTTTATCACTAGTTAGGAAAAATATCGAGGAACAGGAAAAAAAAAGGCGACAATCTGAAAATTGGTTTGCTCTCTTGCTATATTATGTTTACTCCTAGCCTTTGGGCCATGTCTAATAAACGGCCTCATAAAAACTTAGTCAAGCCAAGGACTTGATTTGTCAGGAAAACCAGTGGGAGTGATCTGGGCCCCGAGGCTAATGCGACTAGATTCCATTTTTATGTAGGCCCCTGGGCTAAGGCAACTAAATGACTCCATTTTTATCATCGATAGACCTTCCTCGATATTCTTCCAATAATAGGTTAATTACCCCTAGAAGTAAAGGAATTTTGCCTAAGATTATAGTTGTCCCATGTGTTGGGAGGCATTTGCAGTTTCCTGAATATGGGTATTTGCAGGTATTTGCAAGTACTTGTGCCTTCGGTGAATAATACTAATTTTGACTTCTGAAATAGCTGTCACTCTCACTATTGTACTGGTCCCCTGAGGAGGGGGCAAAAGGGGGATGGGGTTTCTGTCTTTAAAATGGGACAAGCAAGAAGAATCTGGGCTGCTGATCTGAGGAGACTATGCCCTCCCCCCAGCCCACCGGTGAGAATAAAGTGCTCCTTTACAATTCGGCTGTGTGTCTCTGGTTATCTCGCTGACACCTTACAACACTTTGAGGTGACATGGAGGGATCTGGAGAGTATTTTGTTAAGCAAAATAAGCCAGTCAGAGAAAGACAAGTACCGCATGATCTCACTTATTTATGGAATATAATGAACAAAATAAGCTGTCAACCCAAAGAGATCCAGGGTCATGGAGTAGGGAACACACTAACAAACCTTAGAGGGATGGGAGGTGGGAGGGGTAGGAAGAGATAAACCAAATAACTTATATGCATATATGCACAACTAACTGACACAGACATTAGGTTGGGGAAAGCAGGAGGGGGTGGGAGCAGGAAGGAAGGGGTCAATGGGGAAAAAAGGGGGACATCTGTAATACTTTCAACAATAAATAATATATATTAATAAAAAACATATATTAATAAAAAAGACATTGCTAGGAAAATTAAAAGCCACAGATAGAGAGAAAATACTGCAAATCACATGTCCAACATATATAAAGAACTCCCAAGATTCAATAATAAGAAAATAAACAATCCCCCAAATTTAGAGAATACAATTTCCCAAAATAGATATGTGGATAGAAAATAAACACAGAGAAGATGCTCAACATCATTAGAAAAATTCAAATTAAAACCAAAATGAGATCTCTATATACCTTTTGGAATGCATAAAATTTTAAAGACTGACTACATATACCAAGTGTTGGATATGTGGAGAATCTTGAACTCTTCTATACTGCTGGTAGGAATGTAAAATAGTATAAACGGTTACTTTGGAAAATAGTTTGGAAGTTTCTTAAAAAATTAACCATACACCTACCATATAACTCAGATATTGCACTCAGAATAATTAGGCTCAGTCAATTCAGCCAGATTAAAAAAAGATATATAATGTATTATCACATTTATATAAATTCTAGAAAATGAAAACTAATCTACAGTGATGGAAAACATATCAGTGATTGACTGTGGGAGGGGGTGGAGCGGGGTGGAAAAGAGGTTACAAAGGTGCATAAGTAAACTTTTGGGAATGATAGCTATGTTCACTGAAAAAAAATATACATATATGAAATTATATATATATATAATTGCATATTTTAAAATATGTAGTTTATTATATTTCTATTATGCCTCAATAAAGGTATTTTTTCAAAAGTACTATAGGATAAGTTTCCGATTAGGGTCTGGCCCTCAATAAAATTACTCACTTGTATAAAATTACTCAGGTTAAAGATCTGATAAAGATTACCGCCTTCTCTGACCTCTTAAAAAATTTTTTTTCTTTATTGATTTTTAGAGAGAGAGGAAGGGAGAGAGAGAGAAACAAAAACATTGATGAAAGAGAACATCGATTGGCCACCTCCTGCATGCCCCCCACTGGGGATCAGACCCACAACCTGGGCATGTGCCCTGACCAGGAATCGAACCGGTCACCTCTTGGTACATGGGTCGATGCTCAACCACCGAGCCACAACGGCCAGGCTCTCTGACCTCTTTTAGATGCCCTCACCATTAAATCAGGAGAAAGATATGGGATTTAGAAAACAGAAAAAAATGTGCCACACCTGTTAACTATGTCCCAAAAAGAACTGGGTGTGATTACTACATGGAATTGAGTACAGTCATATATTAAGAAATCTAATACGCTTTTATTATTTTTAATGTATAATTCAGTGGTGCTTAGTAGGTTCACAAAGTTATACAACTATCATCCCAACTACATAATTCCAGAAACTTTTCATTGATCCAGTTAGCAGTCACTTCCCATTCTCTCCGCCTCCCAGCCTCTAGAAAACACTAATCTACTTTATGGATTTGCCTATTCTAGATATTGCATATAAGTAGAACCATATAATCTGTGATCTTTTGTATCTGATTTCTGTCACTTAACATAATGCTTTTAAGGTTCATCCACATTGTAGCACGTGTCTCTACTTCATTTCTTTTTATAGCCAAATAAAATTTTATTACATGAATGTACATTTTATTTACTCATTCATCCACTGATAAGTCTAATAAGTTTTTAAGAGTCTTGTACTGCTAGAGAAGCCACAACCTGAGCAAAAACAAAACAGCCTGGCTGGTGTGGCTCAGTGGTTGAGCGTCGACCCATGCACCAAGAGGTCGCCAGTTTGATTCCTGGTCAGAGCACAAGCCCAGGTTGTGGGCCCGATCCCCAGTAGGGGGCATGCAGGAGGTGGCCAATCGATGTTCTCTCTCATCGACGTTTCTCTCTCTCTCTCTCTCTCTCTCTCTCTCTCTCTCTCTCTCTCTCTCTCTCCCCCTTCCTCTCTCTCTAAAATCAACAAAGAAAAAAAAATAAAAAACAAAAGTCTTTGACTACTTAAGACTTAAAACGAATCTTCTAATTTTTAAATTTTTATTTATTTTTCTTTTTATTAATTTTTTTACAGATGTCCTTCCTTTCCCCCACTGACTTCTAATTTTAATTTCCAATCTTCTAAGGGCAGCTGAGAAAACTATATAGACTCAAGGACTGCATATATATTTTTCAGTAACTACTTCAGATATGGGAAGGAGCATAATAGAAAAGGAAGACCCTCCAGAGGGCAGATCCAGGGACTATAAAGAATAGTGGACAGTGGCATTCCTCCCAGAGATAAAATTAGGGCCTAAATCAGAATGTCCTTCACTCTCCCCATAGGGTCCTTCATACACCTGCAGAACGGCGTTTTAAAATTGCTACATTCCTGCCCTGGCCGGTTTGGCTCAGCAGTTAGAGCATCGGCCCCTGGACCGGAGAGTCCCGGGTTCAGTTCCCGCTAAGGGCACGTACCTTGGTTGCAGTTTGTTCCCGGCCCTGGTTGGGGTCGTGTGGGTGGCAACCACTGGATGTGTCTCTCTCATGTTGATGTTTCTCTCTCTCTCTTCCCCCCTCTCTCCCTCCCGCTCTATCTGAAGATAAATGCAAAAAAAATGTCCTCAGGTGAGGATAAAAAAAAAAAAATTGCTACATTCCAGTAACATCTGTGTGCCTTTCTTCCTCTTTCTAAGTAGGTGTGTTTATTTCTGCCATTATATGTTAGGTGTATGCTAGTCTTCTAGGCCAGCGGTTCTCAACCTGTGGGTCGTGACCCCTTTGGGGGTTAAACAACCCTTTCACAGGGGTCGCCTAAGACATAACAGTAGTAAAATTACAGTTATGAACTAGCAACAAAAATAATTTTATGGTTGGGGGTCACCACAACATGAGGAACTGTATTAAAGGGTCGCGGCATTAGGAAGGTTGAGAACCACTCTTCTAGACCAAGAAGAACCAGGACTGGTCATGATGTGATTAACATGCATCACTCAGAGATGCAGGATCGTGAGCTAGATTCAATGATTAGATGGGATTTTGATGGTCTCCCTTGGAGAAGGATGGAGAGCATTCTATGTGTGGGAATGTTTTAGATCAGATGTCCCAGAAGTAGAGTCTAAGATTCTTGTTCAAGTGATTTGTTGGGGGCATGTTCTCAGGATAAAGAAATTTAGGAAAGGAAAACAGAGCAGAGGGGAATATCTAAGCAAAAATACGGTAGTGGTTATAGAATAAATTCAGTCTGATACTATGGAATAGTTGTAGAGCACTCGAATTAGTTTCACTCTGAAGCAAGGGAGATTAGCCTTTGGAACTCTATGTCATTCCGTCATTGGCTGAGGTTCACTCCCCAGGGATAGAGGTATCACCTTCTGTTCAAGAAGGCTTCCCTTTGGCTAAGGGCAACTTTCCGGAAGAATGAGCAGCTATGAGCTGTTGACCAACAGAGCAGTTGGGGATGTATGCAACTGCTTGATAAAGAAATCAAGGTGGGGCACCAATAGCATTCACTACAAAGAAGATGGAAGCAAAGAGATATTTGGTGAACAGAAGTGTGGACTGTGGAATAAACATTTACTGCTCATTGAATATGTTTCTCCACATTCTCAAGTCTCCTTCATAGTTAAATGGAGTCATGTGGTCAAAGGGCTTGAGGAAGTAACATTTGTCATTTTTGAGCCAAAGCATTTCAAAGTTATCCAGTCCCCCTCTCTCTCAGCAATTATAAAACACATGTGTTGAGATATCACTATCTCCATTGGCCTGGGTCCTTAAATGACTATGTGTATCAGAGCCACCTGTAATACCTACCTCATGGACTCACACTGAATATGTGACATGACACATACCTGGGTTGCAGGTTGGATTCCCGGCACCAGTCAGGGTTGTGTGGGAGGTAACCAATCAATGTGTCTCTCTTACATCAATGTTTCTCTCTCTCCCTCGCTTCCACTCTATCTAAAAATCAATGGAAAATATATCCTCGGGTGAGGATTAACAAAAATATATATATGGTATGAAATTTGGGATTTATGATAAGAATTAGACCTTAAGCAACTATGGAAGCTGGTGAGGAACTGTATGAAGAGCTGTTCTCTCCGCATAAGGTGATGAGCCTGAAGTCACTGTAGGTAGCAAGGCTAGCAGTCAGAAAAGCTGAACATGAAGTACAAGAGAGCAAGGACAAACAGGAACCCATAAGGACAAACAGAAATCTACAAGGATAAGAATCTGTGGGCCCAGTTGCTGTCCCATGCTAACAACATAAGCCAACATGTCATCAGCAATGTGCATACTCTGCATTATTGCCTAGCACCTAACACTGACTACCACTCTAAAATATCTTGTTGCCAACCAGAAACTAGAACTACACAAGGAAGGAAATTCTGGGAAACAGTTCTGGGTTAGCTAAGTTGACACAGTACAAAGCTAATATATGTAGCCTAATTTAATACAAATCTCAAAGGAGAGAACAATGTGACAGTCCCAGAATAGGACTTATCAACAGAATTGGAGTAAACCAAAACAAGATCAAAATGAAGACACATAGCTAAAAATATTAATCAGTTCTCCAGAGAGAAAAAATGGAATTTAATATCGGAAATTAAATAATTACAATGCTCTACACAATTTAAAGTATAGTAGTTAAGAGCACAGGTTTTATAATGTCAGAAATTCCACTTACAAGCTGGATGTTCTTATACAAGTTTATTTTCTCTGACTCATTTCTACTCATCTGAAAATGGGGATAATAAATCTTTTTTCATAGGCTTATTGTGAAGATTAAATGTGTTAATAAGGAGAAACCACTTAGAATAGTGTGTGGTGCATAAATTCTTATTAAATGTTAATGTTATAATTATTATATATAATCATGCTTTAACCTTATAATAAAATATGTACATTTATGATTCTCAATAAATATCTAGGTTGTCTTCATGAACTTCTGAATGAAATGCTTCCTCCTTGTGTTATGTGTCTCTGCCTGTTGGTTGTAGGCAAGATTCTGGTGTGCAGAATGGGGAAAACCAAGTCTGCAGTCTCTCTTGCTGAATGTTTCCCATTGAAGAAAGTGTCTGAATCAATATACACCTCATTACCATGAATTATTACCACTTCTATATATTTATATATTTCATCAACATAGGACGTCTGACCTAGAAAAATTATATATTCACATTCCATGAATAATCACAGAAAAAGCAAAACCTGTCTTTTAAAAAAAAACTCTTCTAAATTCTGCCCTGTGTGTTCAATGAAGACTTCTTCTCAGGTAAATAAAGCCAAGGTGTTCAAGTAAGTGCCACTGTGGTTTATCAGATTTAATTCTGGATCTGGGATGATTTTCACTAGAATGTGTGCACATGTGTATATGTGTGCATATGTATGTGTGTGTGTTCTAGAGGCTGTTACCAAATCAGAGTTTGTATTTAGTACAGCTAATTTGGCTGATTGTATTTTTTACTTTTTTTTTTAATCCTCACCCGAGGATATTTTTCCATTTATTTTCAGATAGAGTGTGTGTGGGGGTGGGGGGGGGAGGAACATCAATGTGAGAGAGACACATCGATTGGTTGCCTCCCGCACGAGCCCGACCAGGGCTGGGGACCGAACCTCAACCGAGGTATGTGCCTTTGACCGGAATCGAACCCGAGACTCCGGTCTGAGGGTCGATGCTCTATTCACTGAGCCAAACCGGCCAGGGCAGTATTTTTTTTACTTTAAAACAGTACCTTGGTAGTAGGCCTGGGGAGCCATGATTGTGTAAGACAAAACTGGTTAAGGAAGTTTATAATAGAACCATCTCCTCTTTGTAACTTAGGTGTGGCTGAGTCTTTCTAATTTTTGTTATCCAAATAGAGAAATCTTTAATAACATATAAAAATAATGAGTTGCATCCTATAAAATATATTTTACAGTATATAAATTATCCATAACCATAACAGGTACACTATATGTATTAGCACATATAATAAGCTGGATGTGGTCAGTGGGATAGGCATCACAAGACACTCAAAGAAGAACACATACATGGACTATCACATCCCATTCTTCACTCTCCACTTAAGTGCTAGAAAATGATTCAGTTTGAGAGCTACAGATCACATTCACAAAATCTCAAATTTTAGACTCTAGTCTCTGACATTCTTACTACGTAAACCACTGTTGTGGGTTGAATTGTGTTTTCTCTAAAAGATATGTTGAAGTCATAACCCCTAGTATTTCAGAATGTCATATCATTTGGAAATAGGGTCTTTAAGGAGGTAATTAAGTTAAAATGCGGTCATCAGCGTGGGTTCTAATCCAATATGACTGGTGTCCTTATAAAAAAAAAAAAGAAAATTTGAAAACAGAGACAGACATGCACAGAAGGAAGATAATGTGAAGAAACATAAGGAGAATGCCATGTGAGGACACAGGTCGGGGTGATATCATGTATCTACAAGCCAAGGAATGCCTGAGGCTACCAGAAGTTTGGAGAGAGGCATGGAACACTCAGAGTGAGTATGGCCCTGCCAACACCTTTATTTTGGACTTCTGGCCTCCTGAACTGTGAGACAATAAATTTCTATTGTTTTTAAGCCTTCCAGTTTATGGTCCTCTGTTACAGAAGCCCTAGGAAACTAATAATAAGCAACTTTTCAGAACTGTATAGTTTCTTCTTCAAAGGGGGGGGTCTTAGTGAGTACCAATATTTTCTTTATCTTTAATGTTTTGACATGGAATTGCATGCTCTTTCATAATACTTAAAATCCTATCACTATTGGCATTCTGTAAATTAATATCTATTTATATTTGATCCATAATAATCTGAACAATATCAATGATCCCCTAATGTTCAAGTCAAGAGATTCTATTTTCAGGTCCCAAAAAGGTCAGTAAAAAACATCCAAAGCAACAGTACCACAGAGAGGAAAGAGGAATTAATGGCAAAGATAATAAAGGGGAATAGTTTAAGGATTAAATTAATTATTTCACTTTTTATTAAAGCTATAAGGTTATTAGTAATATAACTCCTTTTACTTTTGAAACTAGTATAAATTTATCATTTAATTCTATTAACAATCTTTTCTCTTTTATGAGTTCTCAAATATGTCAGCTTAGTTTATTGTTTGTTTGAAGTTTAGTGTTCATTAATCTCCTTTCCATCCAATTAGGAAATTTAGATTTCTAAATTACCATAATATCTCCAAATGATAATGCCTTTCCTTCATTTCACTCCCACATAACTGCATAACTGTGACTTCTATTTTCTTAGTTTCTGGCATAGTACCTGGTATGTAGGAAGTGCTCATTAAGTATTTCAATGTAAACGCCAAATATAAAACCAAATTTGGAAAATAAATATAATTCAAGCAGTCAGTCCAAGGGCCAATGGCTGGTATGTTTTTCTAAAGGTATTTATGCATACCATGAAAAATGACTCTTAGCCCGGTCTGTGTGGTTCAGTGGATTGAGCGTCGTCCCATGGACCGAGGTCTCGGTTCCATTCCTAGTCAGGGCACATGCCTGGGTTGCAGGCTCGATCCCCAGTAGGGGGCATGCAGGAGGCAGCCCTGATGGATGTTTCTCTCTCACATCAATGTTTCTATCTCTCTCTCCCTCTCTCTAAAAAAAAAAAATGACTCTTAGTGTTGATGAGCCTCAACAAACCACCTTATTAAAAAGTCTGAGTTGTTCTGACACTACAGACAAAACAGGGATACTTTGTCAGTTTGGTTATGCTTGTCTCATGTTCACCTCTTCGAAGTGCTTTGACTTAATACTTTCTCTGGTTTCTAATCCTTCCCTTTCTCCTTTTCAATGAGCAGCCAAATGACTGCTATGGCAGGTAGGCTCTAAGGTGGCCCTCGTGATCCTTGCCTCCTGGTCTTTACGTCCTTATGTCATGTCCTCATTTTGAGTACGGGTGGGGCCTGTGATTTGCTTCTAACCAACAGAATATGTCAAAAGTGATGGGAGGTCACTTCCATGATTATGTTACCCAAGACTGTGACATTTGTCTTGTTATCAGACTCCACTGACTCTCTCCCTTGTGGGCTTTGATGAAGGAAGCCATCATATAGAGATGCCCTTCCCCAGAATAAGATTGGTATTAATTTCTATTGCTGCATGACAATTACCATAAACACAGTGGATTAAAATTACATATATTTATTACCTCACAGTCTTTATGAGTCAGAAGTCTGGGCAATGCTTAACTGGGTCCTCTGTTCAGGGCCTCACAAGACTTCAGTCAAGGTATCAGCCAGTGCTGTGGTCTCATCTGAGGATTGGGTTCCCTCTTCCAGGCTCAGTGGTTGTTGGCAGAATTCAGTGCTTTGCTGTTGTAGGATAAAGGCCCTCAGATCCTAGAGGCTTCCCACCATTCCCTGGCACATGGCACTCTCCATAATGTGGCAGTTTGCTTCTTCAAGGTCAATAGGAAAGCATCTCTACCTCTCTAACTTCTTCCATCTCTGTTTTCTAGAGCCTCTTTGAAAGGGCTCAACTGATCAGGTCAGGCCTACCCAGAGGTATTTCCCTTTTGCTTAAAGTTAACAGATTAAGAATTTTAATTATATCTGCAAAACCTTTCACCTCTTCCATATAATGTAACCTAAGCAATAAAGTGATATCTCACCATATTCCCTGGTCTCACCGACAATCAAGGGGAAAGGATTATTCAAAACAAGTATACCAGCAGACAGGAACCTTGGGGGCCATCTTAGAATTCTGACTACCACAACTGGCATGTCTTAGTCCTATCTGTGAGTTTTATTTCCACTTGGCTCCTATAGTTTATATTTTGGCAAAGTATTTTTGTACTTTACTATTACTTTAAGTGGCAATAGCAGAACATTTTATTAAATTCACCTTTAATAAAATTAGAATTCCACTAAATGTAATATTTACATAGAAGTCTCTTTGTTAAGATTTCAAAATCACATCTACTCTAAACTAACATCCTCACAACCCTTGTGCATAAAGCAAAATGATGCTGTTTCTTTTTCTTTGTTTAACTGGGACAGTGATCACTGTGATTGAAGATGAAAATGTTCGGAAGCTAAAATGGGAAAAATGAAGGTAGTTTGCTCCATTAAATAAGCATCATCTGTGAGCATAGGAAAGCAATGTCTCTATCAGTGTAGACTTAACAGCTTTACCCTTTCTATTCCTGTGACAGAGCACTGTGTGTTAAAGCCAATCTTGGTTACCACTGTCAATGCTAGATACAGTTGAAATAGCAACACTGGCTATGTTTGGTTCTCCTGTGGTGGCAATCTGTGGTCAAACACTCCAGATCATACCACATAATCAATGTCTTCATGCCAAATCACCTCCCTGAAGAAAGGAGTGGGAGGCAAAGAAATTTCAACACAGTTTCTCTGTAAAGATGTACTGTTTACATGGTTATACTGAAATTTCCTTTACTCGTAAAAGCATTTTATAGCTTTCAATATTTTAAAATTAGACAGATCTTTTGCCCCTGTTTTGTCAACTGAAACTCCAAGTACCCCAAAATTTTATTCATAGTCACCCATTTAAACATGGAACCGACCAGACATAGTTTATTAAAATATGCTCATTAAAAACAATTTTGACTCAGTTTTTTAAAATTGCAAATACATTAAAAACTGTTACAGTGTCTTGAAGTTGTAAATATTGCCTTATGAAATTATAAGATGTAAAACTGTTTAGTAAAACTGTGAAATATCTTAATTCAACCTTCACATACAAAAATATATTTTTTTATGGAACACTGAACAGTTAAGGCCACAACACTTAGAGTTTGAAATATACATATTTTGAAATTGCTTGTCAAAAATATTAGCATAAATAAATATCAAAACTGGTCATACTATTCAAAACAAATAAAACATTATTAACTTATATCTTCAAGTTTGTTATCAGAAACATTCCTTAAGAAGTCATGTTTTTCAAGTATAAATTACAATGTGCTTGGTGACCACATAAATATATATTTAAAGTATTACACAGGATTTTGATGTTTTCTCAGTGTTTGGGGGTGACGTATCCTGATTATTTTGCCCAGTGTTGTTCTGTTTGAAATCCTTCTTATTGCTTTTAAAAGCTATTTGATCTCCTACTGATTTTATTTCTGGAAGTGGCTCATTATTATTCGGCATACTTTTCATACTCATCAATGACAGTCTTTTAAAAAGGTAAGTCTAGAAAAAACACAAAAAATTCATTTCAGTAAGTGAAATATTCACTTAATAGTATTTGGGGGTATAATTTTCAACAAGTCTAACATTATTTCATCACAACTTATGGGGCACCATATGTACATTATTAGCATCTATAACCCTTTTTTCTTTTACCAATGACAATCATGATTCCTCCTTGAGAAACTAGCTGGAGCATGGCAGAGAAAAGGTAGTTGCCAGGAAGGCAAGAATCCACAGGCATACTTTTGATAGAGACATTCTCATCTCAGACTTTTTTATTTATGGTAATGACAATGAATAAGAAATCTATTGACTTCAAAGTGGCACTGGATCTTTAACCTCTGTATCTGCAGCCTCTAGCCTTGTGCCTGGGACATAAGAGATACCCAATTAATATATGCTAAGTAAATATACGAATGAACTAATTCCACAATGAAAATAAACTACTTTTAATAGCTGAAAAGCTTACTGCTTTTTTAATTTGTTTATTTGGGTGGAAGGAAACCAAGCCTTTTCTCAGTGGCTAACCGTGGATCCAAATAATCAACATTGACTATAGTTTAGAAAAGCAATATTTGGTAATCACCTACCAAAAGATCTCGCTGCCAATTAAAATCATAGATCCTAACCTGGCTATCTGAAACATTTAAAATAATCAAAACTAAATTCAGTGGTGAATTCTGTCTCATAGACACCATGAGAGCAATTCTTTCTTTTTCATTCTTTTGTTTATTTTTTTGTTTTAGATTATCCTTAAAGTGTCTGTTTAATTAAGGGGGGGATGCAAAATCTCAAACACATGCTTATTTTGATATGTGTTAATGAACCATTTTTCCAAGTTTTAAAAATAGTTTGATTTGTTTGGCTTGGATAATGTAAATAGGTTAGAGACACCATAGATAAAAATGTCACGTGAGAATGATTGAAAGAAAAATCTCATTCAAATATATATTTCCTTTTTAAAATATGTAGAATAACAACATATTCCTTATGTAGGGAATATACTTATTACTGCTTGATTTTTAAAATATAATTTTCATTACCTTCTGTTTCTTTCATTTAACCAAGGGAATTGTCTTTATTGAAATATATTTTTCGCCCAGCCGGTGTGGCTCAGTGGTTGAGCATCGACCCATGCACCGAGAGGTCGCCGGTTCGATTCCCGGTCAGGGCACATGCCCAGGTTGTGGGCCAAATCCCCAGTCGGGGCATGCTGGAGGCAGCCAATCGATGTTCTCTCTCATTGATGTTTCTATCTCTCTCTCCCTCTCCCTTCTCTCTCTCTAAAGATTAATAAAGAAAAAAATTAAAAAATATATTTTTCTACTAGGTATAAATGAGAAGAATTTAAGCAGAATCAAAGTTGAAGACTAAATTCTTCAGCCTGGCCCTTGTTCTGGCCTAACCTTACCTTTGTCCCATCCACGGGTGCTGGCACTCGGGTGCCCTCCTTGGCCTGCTCCTATAGGTGTGTGCTATTCTGCTTCTTGCACAGCATTCCTTCCCTGGCTCAGCCCTCTCGCCTGTACTGTGTATTTAAATCCTACCACCTACAGACAATGCTGAAGCCTAGAGAACCTGAAAAGTTCCTGAAACTTGACCACGTATTCTAGAATACATGTTTTCATTTGGTCAGAGGTGTGTTTTCCATTATTATTATTATTATTATTATTATTATTATTATTATTATTTGCTGCTTCACTTCATTTTTCCTCTCCTTAGGTTTTTGTGTCTCCTGATTCTTTCACTTTTCATCTTCCTCCCTCATATTTGATTTTCTTTTCCAGATTCTTTCCCTGAGCTCTTACAACTGGAAAAAGTATTCACAGGAATGCTATAAAGCATAGCACAGTATCTGTTAAATGTTTTGGTCTACTAAACAGAGAATTTAAAAAGTTCCTAAACCTTGATCAAATGTTCTGATGACACATCAGTTATAATTCTAAAGATAATTCCAAAGTATCTTTTGAGCCAGGTCACAATGATCTTTTGAGTATAATAATCCAAATTTATAAGATAATTTTAATAAAGATAAAAATTGTCATAAATTAATTTTTAGTATAAGATAACAATATGGGGATCAGGGCCAAATAGTATCTGAAATTTCTAAAGTAACTCTGAAACGAATTTCAGGGGGGCATATACCTCCAAAGATGGCAAAAGACAGGCTGTTTACTACTCTAAGTGCAGCTCCTGGTTTTACACCTTCACCCTTTCCCGTTTCTTATTCCCTCACATTTTACAATTCATTGTCAACCAAAAATATTTACTGAGTATCTACCATGTACCAGAAACTGTGATAAGTGCTGAGGATACACTGGAAAACAAGACAGATTATTGTTTCTGTCCCTATGGAGCTGGAGGCCAGTGGGGAGATAGAGACATTAAAGCTAATAGATATACAAATGAATATGTAATTGAAAGTTGTGATAAATATTAAGAAGGATAAGAAAAGTGTTATGTGAGAGAATAATGAGATATAATAATTTATATAAGTGCTGCTGGTCACAAAAGGCCTGTATATGGAAATGACATTTAAGTTGAGACCTGAAGGTTAAATAGGAACAAGGCCTTTCATTTTTCTTTTATTCCATGTTTCCTCTTCTACCCTGAAATATGGTCTCACGATTAAAGAAAGTTCTGAAAGTGAAAAGAGCAACTTACTTTCAAGAAGAAGAAACATATTCCTCAGACTTTCAACAGCTCCAAAACAGGTATTATTCATCTCCTGAGAGACTGAAGTAGCATGTCGTAATGTTTTCTATACACAACCATCTTTACTTTTTCATTCATCCTCTCTATTTCTTGGCTCTGTCTTACTCTCTTCTAAACTCTCATGATTATTATACTCTTATAATTTAAGCAATAAAGTTCACTTATGAATATTTTATTGTATGATGAATCATCATGGATGGTATGATTGAAGGAAATATGCTATTACATTTTAGCAAAATCACCTGACTCATAATTTAAAGTCCAATAAACAAATATGCACATTAAAAATGTGAAACATGCCCTGACTGGTTTGGCTCAGCGGTTAGAGCGTCAGACCGCGGACCAGAGAGTCCCGGGTTCAGTTCCCACTAAGGGTACGTACCTCGGTTGCAGTTTGTCCCTGGCCCCTGGTTGGGGTCGTGTGGGTGGCGACCACTCGATGTGTCTCTCTCACATCGATGTTTCTCTCTCTCTCTTCCTCCCACTCTCCCTCCCGCTCTATCTGAAGATAAATGCAAAAATATGCTCAGGTGGGGATAAAAAAAAATGTGAAACATCACCTGAAATCCTTCATAATTCTGGGCATAAAAACTCATATTAAGGGAGTCAAATTATGTGGATCACCATATACAAAGTAGAGGAAGCAATTCAATACTTTGGTCTTAATATGAAAACTGGAAGTTCATTACACTTACCTTCTTTGATACTTTCATGTCTTTACCTGGTGTGGATTCACTATCTGCCAGGATTTCTGAAGAACTGCTCTTTGCAAGCTCACATATGTTTCCTACAGAATATATTTAGAAAAATTTTTCCTAACTTATGAGAAAAAGTAAAGTCCTGATGCTTTCAGTGATACTATCAACCCTGCATTATGGAGTAATAATAATAAAAAAGTCCTGACAATATCAACCCTGCATTATGGAGTAATAATAAAAGACCGTACCACTGGAGTAATGGAAAAGGTCTACAATGCATGTTTCCTGAAAAGCTGAGTTAAGCCCTGGCTGGCATGGCTCAGTTGTTACAGTGTTGGCCCATGCACTGAAGGGTCATGGGTTCGATTCCTGGCAAGGGCACATACCTGGGTTGCAGGTTTGATCACCAGCCACGATCAAGGCAGGTGTGGGAGGCAAGCGATCAATGTGTCTCTCTCACATTGATGACTCTCTCTCTCTCTCTCTCTCAAAAAAAGGAAAAATATCCTTTGGTGAGGATTAACAACAACAAAACAGTTGAGTTAAGGCAAAAAGCCCAGAATGACCTGACCAATGCTGTGAAAGTTTAGGCCATTACCCAAATATAGCTACAAAGGTAACAGTAACTGTTAGGAAAGACTACTGTAAAATACAAATTTCCTTTTTAAAATTAAGCTAGTTATAATGAAATTCTTTTTACTCAAATGGACGTATTATTTTTTGTTTTCCAAATTAATCCACAAGTTATATAGTTAAATAATGATCTTTAAAGTATACTCATGAAGCATATGCATTCTTTTCATTTATATTATCAACTACTTAAATATTACATTTAACTTCTTTTTAACATTTTAGGCTATATGCTAAGAATACTTAGAGATGATAAATATTTTAACATTTTTCTTAAAATATTCTAAAACTCACTAGTCTTTCCACAGAACTTAGAAGGGAAAAAAGTATTGCGGGAATTATTTCTTTGCTTAAGTTCAGATAAAATATCTACTATTATGACAGGTATTTTTAATGAGAACACAATAAAAAGCACACTGTGATGTGATGGTGTGGAAATATAACATAGGGGTCGTACAGCAAAAATACACATGATTTGGGTGTAGAAAATGTAGGTCTCCTATATTCTGTGGCACTTGTTTTCTGACACCAACATCTAGGTCTGGGAAAGGATTCCTCTTAAATGTCTGTGGTTAGATCAAAGACTCAGGTCCGAGTTCTGGGGGAAATAACTAGATTGCTTGCTGTGGCTCTAGGCAGGCCTGGTCATTGGCAATGGGGTATAGTAGTGCTCCCCAGAAATACAAAGAGAAATTTGGGGCAAAAGCTCAACTTAATACTACTGATTGAAAAATTTAAAAAGGTAATGAAAAGGCTGTCCTAAACCACTGGACACAGACATATGAACAGCTAGGAGTAGTGTGAATATTTTTATGTGAAGAAGCTGTGGTGGTTATCAATGAGAACAAATAAGCTCATTTCACATATTTCATAGCTTGTTGTGAGGGTCATGTGACAGTAAAAAGTATAAAATAAAATACATGTGTGTAAACTATAATTACTTAATAAAGGCACATATATGCATATATATGCATATACATATGCATGTATGTTATACATCTAGGCTTTCTAAAAGTATACTTTTGAAGTCAAATCATACCTTTTGGATTTTCATTGTATTTAGAAATGGCCGGTTCCTCTTGGTTGGTTTTTTCGTTCTATAAACAATAAAGAAACAATATAATATCAAACATATTTGTGCTGTGCTAGAAAATCTAGTCTTGCTTTTTAAGCAGGTTTCCAGAGTCTGTCTCTAGCTATTAACATGTGACAATTACTTCACTTTGCTGGGCTCTTGCCTTAGATGCTGAGTGATTGCTAAGGTCACTCCTAGCTTAAAATTGTATGATTCAAGAAATCTACTAAAATAACATTCAGGAATATTAATCCACATATGATTTAGTAGCATCTTACAATGTCAAATTGGAGTTTAATGAATTCTATGATAAAGAATTTTAGGGACTACCCTAACTGTAACTCATAAATGTTCCTTATAAACAGAATCCTTAACTCCCCCTGAAAAAAAAAAAAAAAAGGCAATTAATTGAACTTTTTTTTTTCTCTCTGAGAAGGAGTCTTGGAAGAAAAAGGAATCAAGAAAGAGAATGCTATCTATAACACAATACTATCTTGTATATTAAAAATACATGCACACAAAATAACAAACAATACATGTTTTACAAGTACACATTCAAATAAAAGGACAAGCATGTTTCAGTGGTTGTCTATGTTAAGGTGAAGAATAGTGGGGCTAAAAGGGAATCAATTTCAATAAAGAGAGAGGAGACTTGCCCAGACCAATAATAGGGTTTCATTAATGAGAAGGTATGACTAACTCAGCGTTTTGCACAAGAGGTCCAAACAATGAAAACAAAAATGAATCAATACAGTGTCATTCAGTTTGAATTTCTGAATTCCATACCTCTGAAATTACTCCAGATTATTTGAAATGAATGATTTCAAACCTACCAACTGTCTCCTAGCAGGGTCACTACATTAGGCAAAACTGCCAAATGTAAGAGGTGTTTTTGACATCCCTAGCTTCACCTTTAGGATGGCTTTTTCTTCCTCAGTGATACCTCCTCTTCTTACTCCCATAAATAATTCCTTCTAGACTGCATCTCTGCAGAACTGATCACAACCTCAAATATTGCTGCAAACAACTTTAGTTTGTCCCTATAAATGTAAATGTACATGCATGCAGGCACACACACATCCCATTTCTGCCACCAGTACAGTGCTCTTAACTTTGTATTTTCATTATTTCAAAGACTCAGTGCTGAACTTCATTGCTAATTTCTCAGCAATATACTGTACTATACTGGCCCATATCAGGTGATTTCCACTCATGCAGGGAACACAATGCTACCAAGAAGTACGGAAAGAGAGCTAGAAACAAAGTGTGCCTCATTGATGATTTTGTACGAACAAAGTTATTCATAGAAATATTTTTTGCTCCCAAAGGAAGTTGGAATCTGCCCTCTGCTGAGACCAAGGAACCCATATGCTTTCTCTTAGGCAGGATCTCAGGATTTAAACACATATCATCATACTTTTTCAATGGTTATCAATACCTTTCCAACAGAGTCATCGCTAGTTTCACTGTGGTCATCTGCAGGGACATTTTTATCATCTTCCACAGCTTTCTTTTCATCTTCCAGATGTTCATTAATTTCCTCGTTGTCTTCTGGCTCTTCGTTTTCTGAAAGTATGTAATCCTATGGCAAAATTGATAATTATGGAAGAGTTAGATTTTCTTTTTTTGAAAACAGAGATTTATATTACTGTCATAAATAACAAACCACCCATCTCAAAGAACACATGGGTATGAATTCAAATACTGAAGTCAAAGAAATAAATGCTGCATAACCCATGCTTCATATCAAGTTACTATATTACCAAGGATTTTGTGCCTGTTGCTCTATTTCATTTTTAATGACTAGAATTCCCCAAATTCTATCAGCACCTACAAAAAGGTTAAAATGAAACAAAATTAAATATGCTATCAGGGCTGTCTCAAAAGAATGCTTTTAAACTTTAAAGAAGTTAAAAGGCTTTCTATCTACTGTCACATTGACATCCCTAGCTTCACCTTTAGGATAGCTTTTTCTTCCTAGCATAATCATATCTATATATTATGTTCATTTTCCAAAACAAGAATTTAAAATCATTTCAGAAGTACAATTCACTTACGCACAAGAGGTAAGTATAATTACTTATATTCCAGGAAAAAGATATAGGGACATAAGCAGTTTAAATGATTTGTTCTTAGTTATTTACAGCAAAAGGAAAACCAAACTGAGGAGAACTTACCCTATCTGATTCCTGTCTGGCTAATCCAAATTATAAAATAGCCTATCTATGAATTTGATAGACTGAGAATAAATCATGTGATGCTTATTATGTACAGGCAGAAAACATTAGTTTTATCTTTATTTTATTTTACTTTTTTTTGGTACACGCCCCTAGTGGAAACCGAACCCAGGACTCTCTGGTCCGCAGGCCAATGCTCCAACCGCTGAGCCAAACCGGCCAGGGCTATCTTTATTTCTATATCAAGATTTTTTTTGCAGTTTCATATTTGGGGTGGAATACTGCTTATTTTTTGTCATTAAGAGATTAGGCTCCTTATTGGATTTTCTTCCTATGCTTTTCATTTATGCACTTCACTAAAGGTAAAATGACCCCTAAAATAGGTGAAGCAGTAAGTAATCAGTGCCATTCACTCCTTCAAAGAATGTTTTTACAAAGTTCACCTTGGCCCTATTTGTCTCAGACCATATACATCCTTTATATTCCTTCAACACTGTAACTATCTTCTTTTGGTCAACTTCCCAGCGGCTGTTTGGCTAAGGATAAGCCTGACTGACACCCAACAGAATCTTTAGTGGGTGGTTTGAAAACAATGCCTCTAATAATTAACTCATCTTTCTTCTGGAAAAAATAAAAATGTGAGAGTTCAGGCTAGGGAGAGAATATGTTTATATTTGACACCTTAGTAACAGATCTAAGTGGCATCTGAAGGCCAACAGCACTAAGGTTGTGGCCTAAAAGTGTCCCCACTAAGGACAAGCAATCCAGAAGTGAAGCCCTGAGATTTAAAAAAGTTTCAGAAGTTACTCTGGAAAGGCTTGACTAAGGTTAATCAAAGGTCATGAGGCAGTGCATGTAGGAGGGGAACACAGGAGAGGGGAACAGGGTACCAGGGTAGACATATTTAAGTTGGGTAGGGTTAACTACAAGGTAGCTACTATTTACCAAGTACTTCTAAGGCTTTCTTTTTTTTTGCATGATTTCCCCTCTGAATGACTTATATATTAGGCCTAGTCAGGTGCACATTATGGGTAGCTAAAATGATCAGAGACAACTTGACTTTGGAAGGGAATGGGAAGCAAGGTTATTAGATTTAAGACTTCTGCTGATAAACAGATGTATTCATAAATGTACATAAATGAAGACCAACTAGAAATAAGTGCTCCTGACAAAGAGAAATTCAGACTCAGCCCTGCTATCTCCCAGAGGGAGAGTCAGTGAGCCATGTTCTGGCAAAGTCCTCATTGCTTGCAGAGTTTGGCTAATCTAGCACCTGGGTCAATTCCAATTGTGCTAGTTAACTAAAGCATTAATGTAACCACAGGTTATCATGCTATTATAAAAGAAAACAACGAATTTTACATTATTTTAGAAATAAGCAAAACACTCATTTCTTTAATAATGAACTATAATATTACTCATTAACTTTATGAAAATCTATAACAATGAAGAACTGTTAGAACTACATCATTTTCTAAATTTGAGAGAGCTCTTAGAAAATGAAATTTTTACTAGAAATCGCAACATCAATTGTAGCACTTTGCACTTACTAAGCACATTTAAAATTAATCTATACATATCTGGACAATTACTTTAAATCACATACAACACTTACCTTCAAACTGAAACAATTTAGTAGAGATTGGCAGAATACTGTCATTTTATAAAAGAAAGGATAAAGTTTAAATACATTCTTATCACCAGAATCACATAAGAAGTAAAGAGGTAGTCTTGAGTGGTCAGTGGAAATGCATTGTGTGTTAAGACCACATATTTGTGGAATATAATGAACAAAATAAGTGGATGAACAAAATAGACCCAGAGACATAGAAGTAGGGTTCAGACTGACAAACCTCAGAGGAGGTGGGCGAGGGGAGGGAAGAGATAAACCAAAGAACGTATATGCATATACGCCTAACCAATGGACATAGACAACAAAGGCACCTAATTGATGTACTTTACAGTCTATCTGTAAAATGGGAAAATGACATTAGCAATAAAAAAGATTATTGACAGAGGAAAAAACAGGAGCAAACAGTATTTGTACGTAAACATTAACGATTTTGTAAAGGTCCCTCCATAAAAAGATAGGATCCCTAGTATTGACATTTTTGTGTCATAATGTCCCAGACCTTATCACTAGAAAACGGTTCATTAAAAGTTCACTCATTGTTCTACCCTCTTGCACATATCACTTTATTCTCTGCCAGGAGCCCAGGAGCCACAGCAAGTGAAGGAAGAGGGCAGCAGGCCTGTCAGGAGCAACCCAGGACAGCAGGGAAATGGAGGAAAGGCCTCACCCGGGTTGCAGGTGAGTGTTGCCACAGGGCATGATGCTCCCAGACCTTCAGGTTTTCCTACAGAAGTCCACAAATCATTTTTAAATGTAAAATCTCCTGATATCTCAATGTTGGCAACAGAACCACATGTTCAAAAAAATCACAATGTGTACCAAACAAAATAAATCTGCAGGCCAGACTGTATACATGGGCTGCCAGCTGTGACTTCCCAATTGTTGGCTTCCAATGAGACTACTTTATAATTTCTAAACTTGTCCTTCTTTCTATGTACCAATCCCTTACTTCATTACTAATCCATATTTTCACCACCAAATACATTACAGTTTGACTCTCATTAGCAGGCCTGCAAAACTGAATATAATGCTCAGGGTATAGAACATCTTGCTGGTATATAGTTTTATTCTCATTTTTACTTTTACTCTGTATTATTTCCTTCCTCTTTTTCCTTAGAAAACTTACTTTCTTCTTCACCTTAAACAAATATATGATACCCAATTACACTTTAAGTGTGAATTATTTTTTAATTATTTTGATAAAAACATTAGGACACAGAGAAATCTATGGTCCCCATAACAACACTAACATCTAAATTTTAGACTAATCATGTGAGTGTGACCAGCCTTTCCTCATGCTTCAAATGTTGACGGGTAGTATTTAACCCATGTATGGTGTGTGATGATAGATTCCCACTCTACCTCATATTAGGGTTATCATTACTGTAATCCATTTTATTCCCACAGATCTATTTCCATAAGCCAATTTTTTGGGGAGTTGCTATGTTATATCTGAACAAAAGTGAGGTTCTCAGGAAAAAAACTCATGCACATCAGTCAGTGACTTGGAGATTTGGGAGGGTGTGCTGAGTACCCCCAACATGTTTCATGTGTTAACTAATTATCAAAAGACACCCCTCTTCCTTTACTAAAAGAAGGAAATAAGACTCAGAAAGGTTTTATAAAAAAGTTTGCCCAAGGCCCAGCCGGTGTAGCTCAGTGGTTGAGCATCGACCCATGCACCAGGAAGTCACCAGTTTGATTGCAGGTCAGGGCACAGGCCCAGGTTGTGGGCCCAAACCCCAGTGGGGGGCATGCAGGAGGTGGCCAATCAATGTTCTCTCTCATCGATGTTTCTATCTCTCTCTCCCTCTCCCTTCCTCTCTCTCTAAAAGCAATAAAGAAAAAAAAATTTTTTTTAATGTGTCCAAGTGTCCACACAGCTAATCAGTGAAGGGCTGAGATTTGAACTCAGGCTTACTGAACTCCAGAGCCCATGCTCTTTCCCAATTTTGTTCAAATAAATTTAAGACCATAATGCCTGCCCTCAGAGTCCACTCCTCTCACACACTGATATTTAAAGCACTGCAGACCCTTATGTTGATAGCTCACTGCGATAACATCCTACTCTTACACACCATTGTCTATAGTACTAGCAACTAAACATTTAGGATTTTATTTTCCCAGAGCACCAAAGTGTCTGGAATATACATCTCCCTTCCTGAATTGAGAAATATGCCAGTAGCACTCTGTCTGATATTTATTTTTCAAAGTCTAATTCTGATTCTATTTCTCTGCAGACTTCATGGAGCTCACTCTTTGTTGGCAGTGTGGGCTCTGCCTGGCCCTCCACTGGGGCTCTCGCAGGCCCTCTCTGCAGCCCTCCACCTCTCCTTCCTTGGTTTGGGCAGCACCTCTCTTTCCTAGAGTGTTTCCACCCCACCTCCGTCTCAGATTTCCCTTTCTCACCTTCCCCTTACCTAATGACATTTCCCTGAATTTTTTCTTCAGTTCTCTTTTCACACTTTGAATGCTACCTTTCATTCAACTCCACTGTTTTAACTACATATGTGTGCTGGTGATTCTCAGCAATCTCTCCTGAGCTCCAGACCCAGATGTGCATCTGACTGCTGCTGAACATCTCCTGGATCAACAAACACCAAGCAGTCTCCCAAACCTGCCCCTATGTCCTTGGTGAACGGCATTCTTTTCATTCAGTTCTCCAGGCCAGAAACAAGAAAAGTTTGACCTTTCCCCACCCTCCAAGCTACATCTCTTTACCAAGCCCTCCAATTCTCTCTCTATATTTCTCTCAATAATCTATGTCCCAAACACTTCATCCCCACTGTCCTAGTCCAGCTGCTCTTTAGTCTCTGCCTGATTTACTGTAACTGCCTCCGAACTGGCATCCCTGCCTCTGGTCCTGTTCCCTTCCAATCCACCCCGCAAATTGCTGCAGAGTGATGTTACAAAAGCCCAAGTGTGATCATTTTATTCTTGTTGTTTAACATCTTTTACAAATACATAAGGCCCTTTGCCTCTCTATCCAGAACCAAAGGATACTCTAGGCTGCACTGACACTGAAACACTCTCATGGCTTCCCATCAGCTTGGAAAACCCTGCTCTCCCTACTCCCCTTTTCCTGGTGAGGTTTTACTTTTCATGACTCAGTTCACGTTTCACCACTGCTCTTTGGAAGCCCTTTCCTAGCCTTTCTCTTTGGCAGCTGAAGTGCCACTCCTGAAGCACTCTATTGTACTTGTAAACTGTTTGGTCAGCCTGTAGAAATAACCAAGAATTCCTTGAGATCAGGAGCCTCTGTATAACCAAAGCACAAAACCATTTTCTTCTTATTAATTAAGGGATTTAATGCAGAAAAGCCATAGATCTGTTTTAAGATCATATTTTTATCTTTGGGCCGTCCTAGCTAAGAACATTGGAGTAAAGGTAAACAAAAGGACACTGTTAAACAGCTAAGGCAGAGTCCAGAAACTCCTTTTACCTAGCATTCTTTCAAGAAATCTATACTTACCTAACATCCCTGACAGGGAAGAGAGCCACAGGAGGTTGACTGTAAGCAGTCCTCACTTCTTGAGACCCACCTGATTTGGGGAAGCTACTGTTCTATTTTTGGTGCTTGGTATATACATATTTGTTGAATGAATAACATGTAACAAATATTAAGTTATGTGTCAGGTACTGGGCATATAATATCACATTTAATTTTCACAATGGAAAGAATGAAGGAATTACAGCACCTTCCTCCATGGTAGCATTTTCTTTTTAATATATATGTGTACAGCAAGTTTATCTCTATGTGAAATAATAACAAACATTTCAATTGCACTCACCTCAAGTGCTGAAGTTCAGCAGCAGTAGATCCTTCTGTTGTATTCCTTTACAGCTTACCTTAAAGTATTGTTCTGCCACAGCTGTCATTTTAAACTGCAACTCAATAGATTCTATACACACTGCTCACACTTACCTCAGAAATGACCACTGATAAACTACAGTAAAAGCCTGATTGACCAGCAGATGGGGACCATAAAGAAGGAACCAGTTATTCCAATCTCTTTAACCAAGTATTAATTCAGGTCTGAAAATGACCAGGCCAGTATTTTTGAGGAGAACACTATGCTGCACAAATTACTGCTTCTAAAACTGCACAGAAAGTTTTTGGCCAGAGAAATGCGAAGAAATGGGTAAGAAGTGACAATTAAAAAATGGTTTTCTAGCCTGCCTGCTATGGCTCAGTGGTTGAGCGTCGACCCATGCACCAAGGGGTCATCAGTTCGAGTCCCAGTCAGGGCACATGCCCAGTTTGTGGGCCCGATCCCCAGTGGGGGGCATGCAGGAAGCGGCCAATCGATGTTCTCGCTCATCGATGTTTCTATCTCTCTCTTCCTCTCCCTTCCTCTTTCTCTCTCAAATCAACAAAGAAAAAAAAATTTAAAGAAAATGGATTAAAAATAATAATAAATAAATAAATAAAATAAAAAATTGTTATCTAGACTAGTTCAAATACTGAGGTGGACATAGTTTAAAAACATCATTTCATTATTGCTGGCTGATTATCTCTTCAGTGGAAGACGAATGCCTATACCTTTAACTTTAATAACTTGAGTTTAAGAGAGTCTCACTGCCCTGGCCAGGTGGCTTGGTTGGCTGGAGCATCGTCCCATACACAAAAAGGTTTCGGGTTCAATTCCCAGTCAGGGCACATACCTAGGTTGTGGGTTTGATCCCTGGTTGGGGCGTGTAAGGGAGGCAACTGATCAATGTTTCTCTCACATTGATATTCTCTCTCTCTCTTCCTTCCTCTCTAAAATCAATAAACATATCCTAGGGTGAAGATTAAAAAAAAGAGTTTCTCACCTCCCTGGAGGGTTTTCCTTCATGAACTCCACTTCTGTCATCCATCATATTTAATCATCTTAAGTCTAATTTTTAAATAACCAATTCTAGCTTTTCACTAGAATTAACAACACAGCACATATACCTTTATCAAAGTATCAATTATATTCTACTAACACTTAGTGAATATGGTAGAATTTGGAAGAACCCTGCAAATGCCAAATCAGCACATTTGGCTAGTTAAGGGGAGCTACCAGAGATCCTTGCAGCTAAAAACAAAATTTAGAGTTGCTCCTAAGAATTTCTTCACTTCATATTCTAGTCTTTCTCCTCATATTCTTTCTTACTCAAGGAGAATCAAATGTGCAAAGAACTCAACTACACAAAATTCACAGGAAGTTTACCACCAAAATCCTCCTTTATAAAAGTATGTATAAGAAATCCACAAAATAAGCTGATGGACAAAACAGACCCAGAGACACAGTAGTAGGGTACAGACTGACAAACCTCAGAAGAGGGGGACAGGGTGGGGGAGGGAAGAGATAAACCAAAGAACTTATATGTAAGTATGCGTAACCAATGGACATAGACAACAATGCGGGGGGGGGGGGGACCGGGAGGAGGGTGTCAATGGGGAGAAAAGGAGAAATATCTGTAACAAAAATAAATTAATAATAAAAAATAAATAAATATATCTATATATCTATATATAAATATATAAAATAAATCCTCATGTCCAAGATATAAGAGGGACTGGGGAACGCAATCAGTTTAAAGGGAGCTATGAATAAAGGACAATCAAACTAGCTGCATTATATACATTGAAAATGTTAATGGAACCCTGGCCAGTGTGGCTCATTGGTTGAGCGTTGACCCATGTACCAAGAGGTCGCCGGTTTGGATTCCCGGTCAGGGCACATTCCCAGGTTGTGGGCCTGATCCCTAGTGGAGGGCATACAGGAGGCAGCCAATCAATGTTCTCTCTCATCGATGTTTCTATCTCTCTCTCCCTCTCCCTTCCTCTCTCTCTAAAATCAATAAAGAAAATAAATAAATAAGTAAATAAATAAATACATAAAAATGTTAAGGGAAGATTTAAATTATACTAGTAGAAATTTAGCCTCTCTAAAATCCAATATCTAAGATTAGTTTCTCTTTTCACACAAAAATAGTGACTGTATACATTTAAATTTTATTTTACTTGAAACATTTGACAAACACAAAACAGAATTACAGAATAGTCAATGAAGAATACATTGAGGGTACATGAAAATATATACTGAGAATGAAGTTCCTCATAGTACAGTTAAAGCGTGGAAATTATAGGAGTTTAGAAATACAGAATTACAGAAGACAAGAGACATTAAGCTTGTCATAACTGTTTAAGAGAAAAGAACAATAGTTTATAGAAACCTAGATTAATTTTAAAGTGCAGTTCTTCCTTTAAAATTTCTTATGCAAATAATGAATATGATAGAGTAAATCAGCCCAAGAATGAAAGAATTTAAGAGTTACAAGTATAGTTATAATATCATCTAATCCACTCTATTTTACAGATGAGAAAGCTGAGGCCTAATGAGTAGCTTTGCCTGGCCAATAAATACTTAAAGTTTTTCACATACTTCCAAATTATAGGTTTAAGTTAATCTCCATTTCATTATATACCCTGCCATCTGCTTTGACAGTAACTGAAAGACTACATTATTAAGATCTGAGCTCTGAATCCAACTGTCACTTCGTAGATTGTTGCAAAAAGGACACATAAATAGGTAGAAAAGACAGCACTATTTCTTTAAAATATGAATTCCTCATATTAGCTTTCGAATACAATCCATTCTTTAAAAATTATTCTATGTGGTAGGTAAACTGTAATGAGACTGAAAATAACTGTGCTAACATATTTATAAGAAATCCGATTTCTTTATAGCCCTTAAGGATCTGTGCCATTTTGTATACACAAACAAAATATTCTTATAGTATACTCCTATTTCCTAAATCTCTCTTTAATGAAGAATATGTAATGTTAATTATCTGCTATGACCTTTTGATATTTTCTAGTTATAGAGTAAAAATTTGGGGGGGAAATACACCAAGATATTAGTTTAAGAGAAGCTAAAATTTACCAGCGCCTTGTGTTGTCTTTATCAGTTGTTATTGTATCACACATAAGGTAAACATGGCATAAAATCAATTTAATGAAATATATTGAGTGCCTACTATGTGTAAAGTGATCAAACTGTTTGGCTGGACATAATCAGATCAAATTTAGTTTGTTACTTCAGTTCTAAATAATGTGGTAATACATTTTTCCAGAATTTTTTAGAACCTGGTGGCTTCAGAAAAATTTTAGAACCATTTTCTAAAACTTGCTTTGATTGCACTGGCATTCTGAACCTCTGGATTTCATGTTCTTTCCCCCTTCCCTCTATGTTAGTAATAAACTTTTTTTGATATGTTTTATCTTTGTCATATTTCACAGATCTTCTGATTTTGCTCATTTTTCTGGACTCTTTTCCTTTACCCTGTCTTCCCAGACTTCCACTCCCTTCATAGCCTGTCTCCTGGTAATTCCCCTTCTCTTCCTCAATTTCTCCCTCTTCCTCCTTCTCTTCTCTCTTCCCCTTTTCTTCCTCTTCCCTCTTCTCTACTTCTCCCTTCTTCCTTTCCCTTTCCTGGCCTTCCTCCTTCCCTTCTTCACCCTCTCCTTCCTCCCCTTCCCCCTCTCCTTCCTCCCTTTCCTCCTCTCCTTCCTCCCCTTCCCCTTCTCCTTCCTCCCTTTCCTCCTCTCCTTCCTCCCCTTCCTCTTCTCCTTCTCCTTCCTCCCCTTTCCCCTCCTCTTCCCCCTCTTCTTCCTCCTCTCCCCCCTCCTCTTCCTCCCCTTCCCCCTCCTCTTCCCCCTCTCCTACCTTCCCTTCCCCCTCCTCTTCCCCCTCTCCTACCTTCCCTTCCCCATCCTCTTCCCCCTCTTCTTCCACACATTCCCCTTCCTCCCCTTCCCCCTCCTCTTCCCCCTCTCCTACCTCCCCTTCCCCATCCTCTTCCCCCTCTTCTTCCACACATTCCCCTTCCTCTTCCTCCTCTCCTTCCTCCCATTTTCCCTCTCCTTCTTCCCCTTCCCCCTCCTCTTCCCCATCTCCTTCCTCACCTTCTTCCTCTCCTTCCTCCCTTTCCCCTTCCTCTTCCCCTTCCTCCTCTTCATCCCCATCTCCTTCCTCCTCTTCTCCTTCATCTTCTTCCTCGTCCTCTTCCTCCTCTCCCTCCTCTTCCCCTTCCCCCTCTCTTTGCTCCTCCCTTTCCCCTTTCTCCATCCCTTTGTTTCTTTCCTCCTGATTACCTTGTTCCCTCTCTTTTCGCTCCTGTTTCTTCTCTTCTAAATCTTTCTCTCCCTTAGCCAGGCTCTCTATTTCTTTTCCTTCTTTGTCATTCTCTCCCTCTCCCTCGCCTTCCTCTTCTTCTTCTTTCCCTTCTTCCTCCTCTTCTTTCTCTTCTCTGTCTTCCTCCCCTTGCTCCATTTGTCCCCCTTCCTCATCCTCTTCCTCCTCTCCTCCCCCTTTCTCCAACCCTTTGTTTCTTTCCTCCTGATGACCTTGTGCCCTCTCTTTTTGCTCTTGTTTAGTCTCTTTTAAATCATTCTCTCCCTTAGCCTGGTTCTCCATTTCTTCTCCTCCTGTGTCATTCTCCTCCTCTCCCTCCTCACTTTGCCTCTGTTCTACTCGTGAATTACCCTCCTTCCAGATTCCCTCACATCCACTTTCAGGCACATCCTCTGCCTCTCCCCCTGACTTTCCATTGCCTTCACTCACCTCTTTTCTGTCTGTAAAGTCATCTGACAGGATCTCTGCTTTCTCCTCCTCCTTTCCTCCACGCATCTCCACATTTTCCTCTACCTCTTGCTCCTCTATTCCACTTCTTTCTAAATCCTCTGCTCCTTCCTCTTCCTCTGGAATCTCTGGCAAGTGGTCAGGCTTAAAATCATATTTTGCCATGAATTCGGATATTTTGAGTTCAGTCTCTTCCTTATGTTCTTGTTCAATAAATTTCCTGCTATACCATAAGTTTTGGTAAGTTTCCATTTCATCATCATCTTTTTCTCCACTACTACATTCTACTGACTCAGGCAGCTCGAAGCCATCAGTTGTACTGTGCTGACTTCCACTTTCACCTTCCAAGTAACTGTATGGCTCCTCTACAGATTCTCTTTCATTGTCAAAGATCCCATCTTGCTTGTTCCTTTTCCTTTCCTTAACAAAATCATTTTCTTCAAAATACTCATCAATATTCATGGCTCTATTTGGTAGTTCATCAAAGAATCTGTTAACATCTTTTATATCCTCTTCACTTTTTCTTATATCCTTCAGACCTGCCATTTCTGCCAGCTTAGTTTCCTTCTCAGAGACTATTTCTTCTGCTTCTGAATCTTCCTGACTGTATTCTCCATCATTTTTATTTTCTATTTCCTTATCATCAAGTGGATAAATACTATGTTTATTTTTAAATCTAAATGTCTCTTTTTGTAAGCCCATCTCATTGGTGTCAGCCTGAGGCCCAGGTAGGCCTGAGTCGTGACCTACATCCTCATCTGAACGTGCTTCCACATTCTCAGCTGTTGATACCATGTATGTTCCTTTAGCCAAAATTTGTTTATATGCTTTCCCTTCTTTCATTTTTTGGGACATCTCTTCACTTTCACATTCATTGCTATCATCATTTTCAGTATGAGCTGTATGCTGCTTCAGTTTCTCAATTGTTTCTTGTTTCTGTAAATTTTTTGAAGTAATCGTCATACTACTATTAGTTGACAAAGGTAACTTATTTACTATAAAAACTGCCAAAATTTTGAATTGTTGTCAGTTTCACTAAGAGAACAAAAACGTCCACTTTTACCAAACATTTTGCTCAGATTTTGTTTTCTTTGGGGATGATTTATGCTGCTCTCTATGTCTATGGTACATCTAATTTTGATTTGGTAACGTGTCTGTATTTAACTCTCAAATTCTTACTACTTGCCTTAATTTTGCCATTACACACAGTACCATCAATATTTATTCTCTGACCCTTTTCTAAATCTGAATCAATTCTTAAATATGATCCATTTTCAGACTGATTTTGCAAAATACTTTTTAAAACGTATACTTCTCTTGCATACAGTGCAGTTTAATTTTTTTCTACTTTCCTTATTGTTTTAATTATCAAATTCTGATTGGTCTTTCAATTTCATAAAATTCACAAAATTAAAGAAAGTAAATAAAAATGTGAAATTTCTATATGTTGAAAAAATAAATAGCTTATTTCTAGAAGAAAATAACTAAAATAAAAACTGAAAATGAAATCTTTATCAATATACTAAATAATAATGAATATATTTTTCTTTTCAAAACAAAATCTTGAGTTTTCAAAATTTTGACCCTCTTATCTATTACATTATTTAATTATAATAATTTGCATACATAAAAAACCACTACAAGAAAAATACTTAAGGCAAATATAAGATTTTTATAAAAACTATGAAATTAAACATTGAGATTTGAACGATACATTAAGAAGTGGAAAAAGTAAGGCAAAAATAAAATTGTTGACCTAAATTTTGCAAGCTAATAGGTTGAAATATTTGATAAATGTGGGTCTCTGGGTAGTAAAACCTTGCTAAATCAAGTTTTATAAATTGTGATGAGTGTTAGACCAAAGTAGGCCTGGTAGGGCTTCTACTTAAAAGGAGTATGTGATGTATAAAATATATTATCAGTTCAAAAGGAAATGCCTTCGTTTTCTATTTGTTCTAGGTCCTTCCTATTCTTTAAAAAGTCATGATTCTTTCATGAGCCCTAAGAGAGACAGAGGCCCAGGTGTCAGAAATGATTCCTAAATGTACATGCCTTTATTTCCCCAGCACAATAAAGCAGCACAGAAGAGGCAGAGCCCAGAGTCTAAGACAAAAGGAAGGAAAGACACAGAAAAGCTGTCTGTTTGGAAGTCAATAATTTGTCAACATTCACCGAGCTTCCACAACTGTCTCAGAACAGCTCTCCCATATTTAAAAAAAATGCTATTATGACTCTCAGTAAAATAAAGATACGACTAATGAGGATCGGCACTACATTTTTATAATTTAGCAAGATTCTCTTGCATTTCAGTGACTTTGATTTTAAGGATTTTTAGCTTAACAATGTGTAAAAGGCACTAGAAATAGAAATTAAATGTTTTTATAGCCTTTTTCCTTCAATTTACATTTCTCCAATTTATTCTTCTAATCCCCAAACTCCTCATACTTTTTTTTTTTTCACCCCACTGGTCTGTAAAACTAGAAAAAGCAAAGGATTTTAGGGGAGGCCTTTATCTCTCCAGGGTTGTGAAAACCAGACTATTCCTTCCTCTTGCTACTCATTTGTTATTCATTAAAGGTCTGGGTTTTTTTTTTTTATCAATCATGCAGTTTCTGACTCATTTCCAAATGTTTAATCTTGTTTTTATGCTACCAATTCCTTGATAAATTAAAGCCCATTCCAAACATTGGAAAAGCAATTATTAAATATTTTCACTAAAATCACAAAATTTTAGAGCTAGAAAAGATGTTAATATAATTCTGTATGGTCAGCACAGTTACCCATCCAAAGTAATACTCAAGTAAAGTCCAAGAGCCACTCTGATAAACAGTAGGCTCTTCCAATGCTTAAGAACTACAACAATAATCTTTTGCCTTGACAAGAAAGTGTGACTACTCTGACTTGCTAAGTGACTCCAAAGAACAAATTTCAGCATTGGAATTCTGGCAATCTTGTTGCATTGCAGAAATTACACACCAACAGAACAAGCCTCAATTGGGGTGATCTACATTATATTTGTGTCTTTTCAATTCTAAAGTAAGTGAATGCTTACCTTTCTTGTGTTCTTTCCAGAAACCTTTCAAATAAAAAAAATTAAACTGTTCTTACCCACTATAATAAAAATAACTCTCTATATTATACCTTTTGTTTTTGAATTGGCGATAATTTTAAAGACTTTTCATTGGAATTTAGGCTCATCATATGTGTCTGAAATAAATAAAAAAGTAAACGTTCTAAAAGCAATGAAGACTATATATATGATTATATATTTATACATTCTAAAAATATATAAATAATACAAAACAGCTTAGATAATAATATAATCAAATTACAATTGCATACTTATAATGTGAGGATTGAAATTAATTTTATTTCATGTAACCTATACCTCAATAAACCTGATTTAAAAATAACAAAATGAAACCAAAACAAAAACATTCTATGCATATAACAGTATAGGAAGTACACATATACATACAAATACGTGATGAACTAAAATTCAAACTTATATCTAGATATATAAATAAGAAAACCATTACCATATTTAAGACATTAGTAGTTTCTCCAAGGCTTTTTGAATCCTCTGATGAAGAACTATCTGTATCCTTCACTTTGGTCATTTTATCTTGAAAATAATCTGAATAATTAAAAGGGAACAGAGAAAAACAGATTTCAAAGGAAAAGTGAAAGATAGCTGGACAATAAATAGAAATTATTCTGTAATATAAAGTGCAGATATAATTTTATTGAAGGTCCTTTAACCACATATTAAGGGAATTGAACAGAATTCATTCACAGTGATAACAGGTTTTAAAATTTCTCTTTGAAAATTTGAAGATTTTGACACTGATGAGATAACAATTGCTTCATTCATATGAACACGAGAACACTATTCCTTGGGGATAATACTACCCAGCTATCAAGCACTGTGGGAGCCAGTCTGAAAAAAAGGAACCCAATGACCCACATTCTCCTGGTATGCATACCCCAGTATAGTTCCTTTCCACATTTTACCAGATTAGTCTATATAGCCAGTAAAATAAAGTGGACATAATTGTGATGTTATCGTGGTTTGTGTCTTGGTCCCACATATGTTCTCTCTTTCTTGGATCACTTGCTCTGGGAGAAGCCAAGTTGTGAACATCCCTAGGGAAAAGCCCATATACTGAGGAAGTGAAGCCCCCTGGCAATGGCCACAAGAGTGAGCAAAGAAAAGGATCCTCCAGCCCTAGTCCAGCCTTCAGATGACTGCAGCCACATGTGATAGCCTGTCTGCAACTGCATAAAATGCCCTGAGCCAGAACTACTCAGCTAGGCTGCTCCTGGATTCCTAGTCCTCAGAAACTGTGTGAGATAATAAATGTATGTTGTTTTAACACTATAAGTTTTAGGGTCATTTGTTATGTAACAACAGATAACTAGTATAAGCACCCAGAAACTTTCACAGGAAACTATAAGGTCATTATATCATAAAGATAATTAAATTATAAGCTCTCTTTACCTTACATTTTTCTCAATTATTATATTCCTATTTAGCACTTGTATATTTATTTGAAAGGAGCTCCTTAATGAAGTTGTCACTAAAAATGCCAGTCCACACTGATCTCTCCCTTGTAAATTCATTCAATTCAAATGAGCAAATAATCAGTTTGTGTTTGTTCCATGTGTCGTAATATGCAAAAGATATCAACTTAACTATTAATTCTTTTTATAGGATGCTATACTTTTTTTTCAATTACAGTTCACATTCAATATTATTTTGTATTAGATTCAGGTGTACAGCAAGCACAGTGGTTAGACAATCATAAACTTTACAAAGTATCTTCCCAATATTTCATGTACCCACCTGGCCCTGTACTTAATGAACCTGTAGTCTAGAAGGGAATATAAAAAATATGACATAGAGGAATGAGAAATCACATCTGAATGTTGGGAATCAGGAAATGTTTCACTAAGGAGGTATAGGGAAGGATGAATAGAATTCTGAGAGGCAGAGATGAAGGTGGACAAGGAAGAAAATGAAGCCCAGTGCTAACAGAAGCAGAGTTGCTTGTACTGAAGGGTTACCACATGCTGAGAACATATGCTTTTATACATGTCGGGTTAATCCCATGACAAGAGAGGTAAGTATTTTATCTCCACTGCACAAATGAATAAGTTAAAGTTCAGTGACCTGCCCGGCCGGTGTGGCTCACTGGTTGAGCTTTGACCCATGCACCAGGAGGTTGACGGTTTGATTCCCGGTCAGGGCACATGCCCAGGTTGTGGGCCCAACCCCAGTGGGGGGCATGCAGGAGGCAGCCAGTCAATGTTCTCTCTCATCGATGTTTCTGTCTCTCTCTCCCTCTCACTTCCTCTCTCTCTAAAATCAATAAAGAAAAAAATTTTAAAAATAAATAAAGTTCAGTGACCCTTTTGGTGCCAAGTGTCAATCTCACGTCTGTCTTAACTTCACAGCCTTTCCACTGAATTTGACTAGGAAGAGCTCAGTTTGATCAAAATCAGGGGTTGGCAAACTTCTGTAAAAGGCCATAAAGTAAACGTTTTAGGCTTTGTGGCCATACAGTCTCTGTCCTAACTAATCAGATTCTACCACTGTAGTGTAAAAGCAGCCATAAACAACACATTAAAGGAATGGGCATGACTGAGTTCCAAAAACTACAAAAACAGGGGGCTGGCCAGATTTGTTGCATGGGCTATAGTTTGTAGACTTGTGACCTCAATTAATGTTATAAGAAAAAGACAATTGAGAGATGAAACTAGAAAAGCAGGTGGGAGTCATATGGGAAAATTTACACTTATTTAAAAAAAATATTAGGGATCCTCTCAAGACACTGGAACAGACAGGAGCTAAACTGCACCTGAGGAAGATTAATGTATAAACTGCTAAGAAGACTGATTGGAGGGCAGAGAATGGAGGTTTGAAAAACAGACAGTAGATCATTTAAGCTCATGGCCTTGCTTTATACTTTACTGAGAAATTAGAACTCATCAGACCTGATCGGCTTTATCTTCTCACCAACAAATGTACACATTTACCTATATTTTCCTGTTAAAATGTAGGATGTCTTTCCTCTTACCAAAGACTGCTCTGAATGTCAGCCGCTCCTGTCTTCTCAAGAGCTCTGCACCTGTGGTTATACTCTCCCTCTCTTTCATGTGCTACCAATCTCTCTGGGACTACCACATACTCTATCTACACGTCACTTCATTTCCCATTCATACCTCAACTCTTAACTCTGGATTCTGCCCTGATCTTCCCCTGGAACTACTTTTGTCAAGACTACCAGTAATCTCCATGATGTTAAATCCATGGGCTATTTCTTTGAGTTCTGTTTCCTTGACCTTTGCAGAGTACTTTGAATTCATAACATTACTCTATCCTAACTTCCCTCGTCCTACACAAATGGCTGAGGAAGCTGAGGAACGCTTCCTTGCTAGCCTCTACCCTCAATGTTAGATGTCCTCAGGGCTAAATCTTGGGCTCTCTTCTTTCCCTATTCTATTCTCTAATAGGAGATTTCACCAACTATCATGGATTGTAAATACCATCTCTATGTTGGTTTCCAAATTTATATCTCTAGTCCAGACCTGTCTTCTGAATTATAGGCTTGCATTTTTAACTGCCTGCATGATATTTTTGCTTGGATGTCTCATAGGTTATCTCAAGCTCAATTTTAATTTTTTTCCCTCAAACTTGTCAACCATTATCCTGCCTAGGAACCATCCTTGATTCTTCACTTTCCTTCATATCTATATGTAATCCATTAACAAGTTTAGCAAGTTCAGTTGGTTGTATATCTAAAATGTACTTCTCTCCATCTCCACTGCAAACACCTTGGTCCATACATCATTATCTCTTACAAAAGGCTACTAAATAGATTTCCTACCTCCAGTTTGGCCTCCCTATAATCCACACAGGGGCAAGTGATCATTTTAAAATTAGGATGGATTGGAGCACCTCACTCTACTGTTTAAAATCCTTTAATGACTTTCAATTGAACTTAAAAAAAGCACTCAAATTGGCTTATCATGGCCTATAAAACAATGAATAATGTGTCACTGTCTCTTTCTCCAACATCATCTTGTCCTGCCTTTTAACCTCATTCTCTAGCCCCAATGGTTGTCTTTCTTTTTCTTATAACTGCCTCCGTATCTTTATGTATATTATTTTCTTTGCCTGGAATACATATATCCTCTCTCTTTGTGTGGCTATCTTTCTTATCCTTTATGTTTTAGCGTAATTGTCACCTTCTCTAAAAGGTCTTCTGTGACATTTCCTCTATGATAAGCACTGAAGTCTGCAAATAACTGAGAAGTCACATAACATGTTGGATACAACTTTCAAAATATTTTTTATTAAGACAGTTCTAGCAAACAGTCACAAAAAGATAAGAGGTGGCTTTTCCTTGATCTAGCTACACAATTCTATATATCTTCACATTCAAATCCTGAAGTGGGAAACAACTTCCCAAAACTAGAAACTTCTCTTTTCCTTGTACACACTGTTGTCAGAATCTACTTTTCCTGTGAACAGGACTGAAGAGTGCCAGTGATTTTTATCTCAAAAGGAAACATTCAAAAAGTTCTGGGTGAGATGCAGGAAATTGGATCATTATCAAGGTCCTAGTTGTAGACAATATTCCATTACCATGGCCCACAATTCTTACCTGAGTTCCCAATCTTTTATTACCTCAACTTTTTGCCTAGGTTCCTGATCCCTAAGATACTAAAAATTATCTGTGCCATAGTCCTTAATCCCAGTTTATCTTCTTCATTCTGAACCTACTGCTTACTCTGACCTCCTAGTCTTGGCTTCTTGCCCCAATCATCCAAGCACATGCCCTTAAGTAACATATATATATACTCCTAAGATATACAAATGTCTGTAAACAAAATTATTTAGAAGAGGTGTATACCAAGTAAAGAGCTGGGATTACAATTTAAAACATGAAAGCTGTTATCTAATAGGTAGTGAGGTAGAGGTATTAATAATAACCATGAATATATTTACTAAGCGGTTTCTAGAGGTGCTAGGCTCAATATTAAGTATTTTATATGCCTAATTTAACTGCCACAATCACTCTCTAAAGTAGGTATTATTATTTTTTTTGCTTTTACATTTCAGTTTTAATTAATTTATTTTTGTTACAGATGTTTTATTAAACTCATTTCAAAGATAGGGAAACTGAGTCTTAGAAAAATTAAGCAACTTTCTCAAAGTCAGTCACATTGTTAATAAATGTCAGAGCTGTCAGCTGACCCCAGGTCAGTTTAAGTCCATGCACCAGGCTCTTAACCACTATGCTATACTGCCTAAATGCAGAACTTCACATAGGTCCAGAAGACCTGCATTCAAACCCATTCACTTCATTTATAAGCTGAGCAACCTTGGACAAGTCACTCAATCTCTTCAAGTCTTGCTTTTCTCATCTATAAAAATAAAGAATATAATTCCTACCTAATTCACGGAGTTGCTTCAGGGTTTAAAGGAGATAATGTAAGGTAAGGTACTATATATGTCAAACACTGCTTGCTATTTATAAGAGCATTCTGGAATTTGAGTTCAAATGAGAGATGTCAGTCTTTAGGAAGAAAACAAACTGGAAAAAACATCTTAAGGTAAACATGAAAACAACAGAAATAAAAGGTAACATTTTTTTCTGAGAGCAGGCAGAATATCTGTCAAATATTACCTGGTTCCATGAGTTTCATGGGGCCCTCATTTTCAGTCATCATTTTCTCTGGCAGATTACTTGTAGATACACAGAAAGGAACTGAACTTGGGGAAAAACTAACAGGCGACCCAAGAGTCCCTTTAATGGGAGGTAGTGTTTGTGTCATTTGAAGAGAATCTGGGGATGTCTCCTTTAAAACAAAAGGTTAAATAAACTGTTAGATGATGTTATATATTTAATATAGACATCACATACCCTGTCGTTGCTAAAAATATTTAAGAGAGAGAGTTCAAAGTTGGCCAACGTCCCACACCATTCACTTTATACAATCTCCAAGGGCTCAAAACTGTTTTGTTCTGTTGTCTCTGTATCAAAGTTGCTCTAAATTGTCAATTTGAAAGCCTGTTTTTAACATGATGGGGAAAAGTGTATGTTTGTTTTTTCTGCCTTACTTGAGAAACAAAAAATTACTCATGAGACATAAACAAACAACTAGGAAATACAGGATATTTCTCAATCTTTCCATAGATACTTTGCCATAATAAAAAGTCAAACTTAACCTTTTACCTCAAAAGGAATACATTTTGAAACTCAAACTAATTTTTTTAAAAAGGAATGTCTCTTGTAAAACTTATTTGGCATTTTATTTTTTAAAAAATATTAGTATCATTGAAATAATTTTAAAGCCCAGAATAAGACTCCCTAAATTTAACTGAGAAAAAAATATTTCCTCTCTCAAACTGAAGTCCTTATTTCTTTGTTTTCCATGTTTCATTGTTTACAGTATATAACCTTCCACTGCTCATGAGATATAACTAAAAGATGAAAGTAAAGTAAAAGTCAATCTACATACAGTTGAGAAAACAACTCAACATTCAATCTGAGGTGATAAGACAGTGATAAGTATCACTGTCTATAAGCCAAGGTTATTCAGAATAATTTGAATTTTCTAATTTGTATGTTTAACAGTTTAACTGAGTTCCCTTTAAAAGTTATAAGCCCTCGACTTTAATAATTTTATTTAGTAAATATATCTGGCAAGACCCTTCATATATTTAAAAAGAAATGGATTTTTTCTTTCAGTTTCTTTACAGTACTAATTACATAATTAGGCCACAATTGTACCCTCTCTCTTCGACGCACACGTGCTGATAAAGTTCTATGCAGTATGTTTCCCGAGGTCAGGTTGCTAATGGGCAAAGAAGTTGCTTCAGGTATACGAGAATCACAAATTTTGCCAAGTTCAATGTGTTCCATAACAAGTCGTGGAGTGGCAAAAACTACCATGTGACATCCACCACAGGCAACCTGCAGTATAAATCCACAAATAAATTAATTGACACTGGCTTCAAACACAAATAAGTTTTTAACAGTATTCAGCTACAAAACATTTACTTAGTGGTAGACTTTCTATACTGAATGACTCTCTCTCTATATATAGACATATAGACACACACACACACATACATGTACACACACACACACACGCACACACACACAAATATATATATAAAGTGTAATAGACAGTTGACCCTTGAACAACACAGGATTGAACTCCACAGGACCACTTATATGTTGATGTTTAAAAAATAAACGACAGTCAGTCCTCCATATCCTTGAGTTTCACATCCATGGAGTCAACCAACCGTGGATTGAAAACAGTATTTCTAATCTACAACTGGGAATCCACAGATACAGAGGGCCAACTGCATGAATTGTTCTAGCCATTTTAAATAAGGGACTTGAGTATTTGTGGATTTTGTTTTCTGTGGCAGGTCCTGGAACCAATTCCCCGTGGATACCAAGGGATGATTGTAGTTAAGTTTTTGGGAAGTCAAAAGTGATACATGGATTTTCTACTTTGCGGGGTCGGCATCCCTAACCCCTGAGTTGTTCAAGGGTCAACTGCATATTCTTTAAACACTATGATTGAAAATTAGAACAAGTTTAACACACCAATTTACTTTCAATTTGATATAGTATACACAGAAAACTATTCGATATAGTATAGAGAAAAAACTAAATGTAATGTTACGATTCTCCTTACAAGTTAGAAAATGTTATTTTAATCTGAGAGCAACATGTTAATTACTTGAAAAAATTACTCAGAGAAATTCTACTTGAAAAAAGTTGATCTGAGAATAAATCAGTCTCTTGGGTTAATTATGTCTCCAAGCCTTTTTCTTTACATGAACATTTTAAAAAGTCCTTGGAGTAAAATGCAAGCATCCACAATGATGGAACAATGAAAAATAAAATCAGCCTGGCCAGTGTGGCTCAATGGATTGAGCATCGTCCCAAGCACTGAGAGGTTGCTGGTTCGATTCCCAGTCAGGGCACATGTCCAGGTTGTGGGCTTGATCCCCAGTATGAGGCATGCAGGAGGCAACCAATCGATGTTTCTCTCTCATCAATGTTTCTATCTCTCTCCCCCTCTCCCTTGCTATCTAAAAAAATCAATAAAAATATTTTTAAAAATAAAATAAACATTCAAAGGATTTTGAGAAATAACTGATTTTCAATAAAGTTCTTAAAAAACCATTGTGTAGTATTTGCAATATACAGATTTTTATCAACTTTATAGTATACATGGTGGCATAAGGATAGCATATTCTGAACCTTTCCTTTATAATATTTTCAAAGTTAAAATTTATATATTTTATATAGCACTTTAAAAAATGATCTTCTATACAAGACTATAAGGAGGATTTGATTATTTTTTTCATCACTGTATGCTTTGTATTTCTTATACTCAGTCAGTATCTTGTTCAGAGTAGGGGTTCATTAAGTGATTATCAAATTAAAGAATGGAAATATTCCATAGTATTAGGCACTGAGTTTTTGGAAAACAAATTTCAAGTGATGTAATAGTCACCAAAGAAACAGAATTTTCAAGTCTGTAGTTCTTAATTGGCAAAAGTGTTAGAAACAACAGATACAAAATGCCTGCTGGGGGTAACAATGAAACAATACCTTCTTATCTGAATAACATTTATTCAACAAAACATACTTCCAAAATTCTTTATTAATTATCAGATGTTCTCTTGTGCAGAATTTGGAAGTCTTAATGATATCTAATTCAACAAATATTTATAGATGACTACTGTGAGTAAAGTACTCTGCTGGGTGCTATAGCAGTCACAAAGCTTTCAGACATAGCATAGTCCTGGCTTTAAAGAGACATATGAAAATAAAATAGAATAGTCAAGCTTAGAGCAAAAAGGAAAATGTTAAAGGAGGAAAATTAGGAAAAGGACAGATTTTCAGAGTGACATGATGTCTGTTTGGCTTTTAGGAAATGAGTATTATTTAGATATAGTCATGGTATTCTTTCATATAAATATAAAAATACTTATTTTCTATAAAATACTAAAAGACTCAAATAAAGGAATATGAAAATATAAACAGGGAAATGCAATACCCTTACCAAATAAACTTTAAATCTCAAAAAATTAGGGCACAAAGCAGGAACAAACTGATTGGTAAAATTCTCCATTCCAAGTCCTAATTTTCCATATCGACCATCTCCAAAAGTATACATACGGCCTATATCTAAAATGCAAAGAAGAGAGAATTACGTGTTACTTGTATGAATTTATTTGTAAATAGACTAATATATTAACTTACATTTCAATTTTAACTTTCCCCTCACATTCTGCACTGAATTTACCCTGATCCATTGATGTTTCCATACTCTCTATGGTCTCTGTGGTCCTGCACATAACATTACATAACAGATACTCTGAGAGTAAATCACTAAGCTCTTGGTGGTTTGTAAAGTTGAAATCCAGTTGTGTGAGGCCTTGTGTGGAGCAGCAGCAATCCAGCATGAGATCTCACCAGCAATCTAGCATCTTCTCAAGAGGAAGGAGATTTTTATATTCTGACCCCTTACATCCCAATACAACCTATTTTCTTTGTTTCCTCAGTTCATTGGTTAGATCAAGGTTTCTCAATCTTGGCACTACTGACATTTGGGATGAGATAATTATTGATTGTATGGGTTTGTCCTATGCATTGTAGGATGTTTAGCAGCATAACTGGCCTCTACCTACTAAATGCCCATAGAATACCCCACCTCTGCAGTTGTGACCATCAAAAATGTCTCCAGACATTGCCATGTGCCCCTGGGGGGACAAAATCATCACTGGTAGAAAACTACTGGCTTAGATCAATCCAGCTGTCTCTTTTACTAGTTCTGCTCCCGGGCTGTGGAACGCTGCTGACGGAGATGCCATAAACCAACCATGCCAATTAATCCCTATACCAATACTGGGTGTCCCCTATATAGGTGGACCCACAATGATGATGAGTAATCTTGTCACTTCTCCCACTGCTGTAGCAGCTATTCTGAACCTTCACTACTCAATTCCTTCCTTCATAACCTCCATCTCAAGTGGGGTAAGTGCCATGGAAGCAAAAGTAAAGGGAAAGGTGTCAGTATGGGTGCAGAGGAAGGAAATTTCTCACTAGTCTGGGGATTAGGGAAGGCTTTCAAACTGGAGCATAAAGGATGATTAGTTTAGTTGCAAGAAGAAGGGAGCAAAGAATCTTCCAGGCCAAGTCAGCAGTACATACAAAGGCTCTGAATCAAGAAAAAACAGCATAGTCAAGAAGCTGAAAGGCAACCAATGTGCCTGTAGCACAAGGGCAGAGTGGTATGAGATGAGTCTGAAAAGGTAAGAAGGAATCACAACACAGAGAATACTGTTAGTTCATCTTAAGAATTTCTGAACCCTATCCTAAAGGCAATAATAAGCTCAATGAATGGTTTTAAGCCAGAGAATGATAAGATCACTTTGGGAACTTCTAGTTTAAGATGGCAAAGTAATTGCACACTAAGAAATCCAAGAGAACTGACTGAAAAATGATTAGAAATAACATAATTCAGTAAAGTGGGAAGTTCAAAAATTAACATATAAAATTAAATAGATTCCCTACAAATCAGCAATAACCAGCTTAGGCTCTAAATTTATACTTTTATAATTCTTACTACTAGGTATTTATTTCCTTTCTTTATATATATTTCTTATCATCCTTTTTCCTTCCTCCTTCCTTTGACCCCGATTTCTTTATCCAAAATGTTTTTCAAGGTTTTCTCTTTTAATTTGATTATCTTTAGCCAGGAAAAATAAACTCTGATCCAAGCCGCCTGACTCCACTCTCCACTTTCAACCTCAAAGAGTTTTTTAAAATATGAGCCACTAACTATAATGTGGAACTGCAAAGAACTTACAGATAACTCACTACATACCTCTCATCAATTCTGGAGAAAAAATATTCAGAACACATATCCTCTGTGGAGAATTCATGAACCAAAAGGCAAACAAAGTTAATGTTCAATTATTTGTGCTATAACTTCTTTCATCAGGAGGAAAGGTATTATGAAACTTTAGCCAAGTAATCTCATTGTATGTTAAATGATCCATAAAAAGTGTGTATTTACCACCAATGGCAATTTAGAATTGATGTAAAATGGCAGTAAGGGCAGAGAAACTGAAATTAAGATTCTGTAGTAAGGAATATATACATATCAACAACAATCCTAGGACTATGAATGAATAGTAATTCTTTACATTGTATATACATGTTCTATTTCATGCTATATTAACAAAGATCAGTACTTGAAAATGGGCAGGTAGGTCTCTTTGAAAGGTTCTTTGGTGAAGAAGAGACAGTGCTCATATTTGCTGACTCCTAGTTCCCCTAACCAGACACCATTAGATGAGCTCCACTGTAGCAGCAGCTTTTTTAAAAGAAGGAAAAATATGTAGAAATACTGATATCTGGATTATTCAAAAATACTAAATGATTTCTAACTTTTTAATGCTTTACTTCATTTTTAGATAGAAATGTGAGTTGGAAATAGTGAAATTACAGAGCCTTTTGTTCTAAAGCAATTAAAACTGTGGAGTATATCAATTACCTACAAGTAACTGAGTTAGTTATTTCAGGGAAGGATCTTTATTGAGTCCTACATTAGCAGCACCTAGTTTCTGAAGTTGATAAGTCAGCCCAATGCAGCATCTCCCTGGATAAAGGAGAAAGTACAGAGTGGAGGATCTAGAGGACCCAGGTATTCATTTCATGGTCTTCGAGGTGCCTTTCTATCACTGTGGAGCAAGTAGGAAAGGGTCATTCCTGAAAACACCTCCTAGTGGCAAAAGCATCATAAGAATTTAGTGGTGAGGACATGAAGAAAAAGGAACCCTAGTATACTGCTGGTGGGAATGCATACTGGTACAGCCACAATGGAAAAGAGTGTGGAGTTTCCTCAAAAAATTAAAAATGAAACTGCCAGTGATCCCATGTCTAGGAATATATCCTAACAATCTCTAAATACCAATCAGAAAGAATATATGCACCCTTATGTTCATAGCAGCATTATTTACTATAGCTAAGACCTGGAAATAGCCCAAGTGCCCATCAATAGATAAGTGGATAAAAGAGCTGTGGTACATTTACATAATGGAATACTATGCAGCTGTAAAAAAAGAAGGATCTCTTACCCTTTGAGACAGCATGGAGGGACCTGGAGATGATTATACTATGTGAAATAAGCTAGTTAGAGAAAGACAAATATCACATGCTCTCACTTATATGTAGAATCTAATGAGCAAAATAAACTGATGAACTAAATAAATCCAGAGGCATGGAAGCATGGAACAGACTGATGAATCTCAGAGGGAAGCGGGGGGGGGGGGGGGCGATGGGAAAAGATTAACCAAATAACTTTATGCAAATATGCATTGCCCATGGTCACAGACAATAGTACAGTGAAGGCCTGGGGTGGGGTGGGAACTGGGTGGAGGGGGACAACGGGGGAAAAAAGGGGGCACCTGTAATACTCTCCACAATAAAGATTAAAAAATAAATGTACTCGGTCTAAATGTAGCTCTATCAGATTGGACAGGGAGACTGTTTTAAAATAAGTTCATTTTTCCTAGTGAATAGAGCTAGGAAATATAAAATTATACTCTTGAAATCCATATAATTTTATTAACCAACTCCACCCCAATACATTTAATAAAAATTAAAATAATAATAATAATAGGTATACACAAAATAAGTTTTTTCTTGTAAGACTTCTCCCTCTGGCCTGAGCAGAGTTAAGAACCTTCAAATAGATACAATTTCAAAATGATTCAGCTTTCTGCCAAAATATAATACTATGGCCTTATCTCTGACACTGCTGACATATTCTGAGGTTCTAAATCTTTGAATCATTTACATTGACATGAAACTGAATTAAAATTTAAAAGGAGTTTATAACTATATTTTGGCATATTAAAGGAATTCAAATTTCTCAGTTATTAATTCTTTTGTTTAAGTTAGATACATTGATTCCATATAGTATTTATTTTGTAATAAAATATACCCAGTTCTATAAATATATACTAGAAATCTGATCTGTACCTGTTATCAAAGCTGTGTGATTTTCTCCACAGGAAATATAAGTTATTTTGTGGTCCTTAACAGATTCAATGATTTTGGGCTCTGAGGATTCAAAGACAACAGTGCCAAGACCCAGCTGACCAAACTGTCCCAGCCCAAAGGTGTACACGCCTTTCTCTGAAAGGGAAGGGGCAAATACAAGAAAAGGATTGCAGGGAAGCAGACGCTGTCACCATTATATCTAGAAAAACTGTAATATTCAACATTTCACAATGAAGATTAAGTAACTCTGAAAGAATGCCCATATAAGAATACCTAATACTTCAGTATACATTTCTCAATGATGAAGGAAGAAGAAAAATGATAAGGTATACAACTGTAAAAAAAACAAAAAACAAAAAAAAACTCATCTAAGAACATTTCATATAACAACTAATATAATTTTTGGTCATATCACCTTTTTAACATTTAACAATGTAATTCAATGTTAATAAATAATACTATGTTAGAAAAACAGATTTCATTGGTTGACTTCAGATCAATACTACTCTGATTTCACAGAATACATTTCGATTTCATGACTAGTAACTTATTGCCCTGTAGAGATCTTAAGTTTGTCCAAACATAATCTGAAGAACTTAAATTCTTATTTTTCTTGGGATCCAGATTTCATTGAGGACCCCATCTTATAACCAGGCCTTTCTTATCTTTTGGTAACTGCTGTGGATGACATATAAGATGATATCTATCACTCTGCCTCACTTAATGTGTCCAAGTTCCAGTCTAACACTTTCTCAATAGCAGTCCATTGTTTCACTGATTCTAAGGAGAAACTAATCATACCATCACTACAACCAGGAGTTGTATTTTCTAATCTATCATAGTCACATTTAAATACTATATTTTAAATAAATTCATCAGCAATTAACCAATTTAAATTATCTTTGAATTATTTTAATGAATGATATCGAAATAGATGTTAAGATCAGAGTTATAGACATAAGGAAAAACAAAGCTGGGGAAGACCCCCATAGAATCATCTAGTTCAAGCCTTTACTTTAGTGAAGGGGAATAATTTAGAACAGATAGTTGGCTATTCTTTCCTTAAAGGTCTTACAAAGTACTCTATAACTCTTAGATATTCAATTTAATAATTAGTAAAACTGATGGTCAATATACTTTTCAGGTCCATTTCTTCATTAGGACTAAATATTTAATCTTTCTGCCCAAACTGTGCTCCAGAATACAAGTTTCTCATCAGGGCTAGCTCATAGTAAAGATCTCATAGGTCCATGGAGAAATGTGAAAAATAGGCAAAGTAGTGAACTTTTCATATAGATACATTTATACAATTTAAGGGTGTGTCTTTTATTAAAAGAATTAAGAGCTTGCCCAGCTGGTGTGGCTCAGTGGATTGAGCACTGTCCCATGGACTGAGAGGTCCTGGTTCGATTCCCAGTCAGGGCACAGGCATCCCTGGTAGGGGGCTTGCAAGAAGCAGCCGATTGATGTTTCTCTCTCACATCAATGTTTCTATCTCTCTCTCCCTTCCTCTCTCTCTAAAAAAAAAATCAATAAAAACATATTTTAAAAAATTAAGAACTTTCTAGTTTTTGTTTTGAAAGTTCCCCTTATATTATGATATAATGGTGAAAACATTGTATTTTTTTTTTGCAATGTCCATATTTAGCCAAATGAAAATCAAACGCTGGCAACCATATATTCACCTTCATATTTTTATAAAACATAAAATATAAAAACTTTACTGGTCTACGAGGTCGCCAAGTATGCAAAAATCTGCAGACAACAATTAATTTCTAGCAAGATAGCTTTTAACTACAAAACAAAGTCAACAGGAAGCTAAATGTCTATAATAGCATAAGAAAATATCACACTTATGTGCTTTTAAAATGTTAAGTATAATGAAAAGTACTATAGATGATCTTGGTTCTTATCTTACATGAAAATATTTTATAATGTATGGTTGAATGACATTATTATTATATAATCAATATTTGTGTCCTTTAGAAACTTCAATCACCTAACAAATTTGTTCTTTCTGTAATCTTTGTATAAATTACATAAAATACGTAACAAAGAATAAGTTGCATTTCTGCCTATAGAAAGAATTTTCAGATAATTTATAAAGATTAATTTCAAAGTTTAATTCCTAAAATAAATATTTTTGAAAATATATTAAAATTAATTTTGTTAACAAAAATGTTTTAAAAATCTTAAACTTCAAAACTATTTCCAAATTTGGAGTGGAAGCCTTGAAAAAAATTATTTCTAACTTGGAATAAGATTCTATCTGGAAATTGTAATTCTGGTAAACCACAGCTTAATAAGCATGACAGGGACTAGAACAAGAAGCTAAGGAAAAGCTATGTAAGAAAGGAACATCTAAAGATAAAATAGTGCTCAATCACCTTGCAATATTAAGCATATCATCTGAGAATTGGATATTATTCAAAATTTGTCTAGAATATTTCTAACTTTGGGTTACTGAAAATTAATGGTGATTTCAGAAACTGTTCATTTCTATTTAACCAAAAAAAAAAAAAATCATAATTCACTACCTAACTACATTACCTCTATACTACTAATCTAAAATAAAGGTAATGCTATACAAATTTAGGAACATCAATTTAGTAAGCATATTATTAAGTAGTAAGTATTTCTTAATATATTAACTAGAATCCTGAGAAATGACATGTCATACCAAATACAAAATTCAAAAGCCAAAAGTGACATTAGTATTAAGTTCTAACTGTCTTATATTATATGTAATTTAACATCTTAACACTTTTTAATGAGTTACTATAACAGAACATAGCAGTCACCAAGTTATACATGGTGAATGCCACAAAGAAAAGAATTATCAATAACTGTAGAAATAATATGAAAAGGGAGCTTCTCCAAAAGAAAATATTTCAGAAAAGGTGTCAATTTTAGATAACTATGGCATATAATATATATACACATGTATATGGAATGTATACACACACACACACACACACACACACACACACACATATATATATACACACACACACATTCCATACACATATGGAAAACAGTTTGTCCTTAAAAATGAGCTAAAAACATGTCATTTGCTGCTATTAAAGGTGTTAAGATTATGAAAATATCAATTATGTTAGCAAAAACAATTCAACAAGATTCATTTTTTTCTACTTAAGAAATTCTTCCATAGGCCAGAAATATATATATATTAACTATAGGAATAAAAGGTGAAGATCTTAACAGAAAAAGATTCAAGGTCAATTTATATGAGCTATCTAAAACAGTCAAACTCACAGAAACAGAGAATAGAATGGTGGTTGCCAGAAGCTGGGAGAGGGGAGAGGAGAGCAGCTAATCGATAGTATAAAAGTTTCAGCTATGCAAAGTAAGTTCTAGTGATTCACCATATAACACTGTGCCTATAGATAATACTGTATTGTACAATTAAAATCACTTAAGAGGGCAAATCAAATGATAAGTGTTCTTACCACAATAAAAAAGGAATATACATTTTTATTTTCATTAGCCACAACAGAAAGCAAGAAACAGAGCAGCAGGGTCCACACATACCTGTGAGAACCACTGTGTGCCCTCCACCACACGCTACTTGGATCACTTTCTCGGGAATTCCAGGCACCAGCTGGGGCACTTTGTGATTCACCAGTAGGTGTTTGGGAAGACCTAACTTTCCACACTCAGTTTCTCCAAATGTATACAGTTCTCCCTCCACTATTAAAGGAAAAGAACAGTGATCAATGACAACATAAACACAGACAAGATACTGGTCTTTTCAGTACATGGTCTCATGTTCATTTTAAAATTTAGAAAATGGGCCCTGGCCGGTTTGGCTCAGTGGTTAGAGCGTCGGCCCGTGGTCTGGAGAGACCCGGGGTCGGTTCCCGCTAAGGGCATGTACCTCGGTTGCAGTTTGTCCCCGGCGCTGGTTGGGGTTGTGTGGGTGGCAGCCAGTCGATGTGTCTCTCTCACATCGATGTTTCTTCACTCTCTCTCTTCCTCCATCTCTCCCTCTCGCTCTATGAATGCAAAAAGTGTCCTCAGGTGAAGATTAAAAAAAAAAATTGCCAAAAAAATTTAGAAAATGGTCCAGCCGGTGTGGCTCAGTGGTTGAGCGTCGACCCATGCACTAAGAGGTTGCTGGTTCGATTCCCAGTCAGGACACATGCCCGGGTTGGGAGCCTGATTCCCCAGTGGGGGCATGCAGGAGGCGGCCAATCGATGTTCTCTCTCATCGATGTTTCTCTCTCTCCCTCTCACTTCCTCTCTCTATAAAATCAATAAAGGAAAAAAAATTAAAAATTTAGAAAATGGCAACTTGGTAAATTTGAACTTTCCTGAGGTATTTTTACTGTATGGTGAAAAATAAAGCCACATTTTATTTTCCCTTTGATTATTCTAGTACAAAATCTTCACAAAGAATTCACAATCATCACTACTAAGAAACAACTAGAAAATTATTTTAGCTGTTTAACAAGAGAAGACTATCTTCTACTTCCTTTTAATAAAGCAAAATGATCAGACATTTGCCGCCATAAGGACACAGATTTTGTTTTGCTCATTAAGGTATTCCAAAAACCTAGCAGTGTCTAGTACACTGAGCACTTAATGAATAGTTATTGAATAATTGCTTTTTAAAAAAATTATTTACTTTTGTTACAGATGTTTCTCTTTTTCCCATTGAATAATTGCCTTTTATGAAAATTATTTCAGAAAATTCATTTATATGTGAGTAAATATATGAGTCTTAAGATAACAGATTTTACTGTTAGATGGTACTTCCTCCAGAAAGACTCTTATCAAGAAACCTCTGACATTTAATCACTGCCTTGTCAATACCAACACTGTTGACTTGCTTCTGTTATTACACTTACCACACTATAATATGACTATGAACTTCCTGAAAGTAGGATTTCTTTTGTTCATTTCTATGAACTAAACTGAGTTCTATAAAGTAGGAATTTAAAAACCTTTGTAATTATATAATATAATCTAAAAAAAATGATACAGAATCACCATTGGTGTGAAAAAAGAGGTAACAGCAGGTCTTGTTGCTTATTAATTGCATATCTTCAAGAGAACCATGATTGACCATTGACCAATCCCCTGGGAATATGGCCCTTGAAGTGTTCTTTATGTCAGTGATTGATAATTTTATGTACAGCTGGAACAATGAGTTATGCTAGCTTAGCTTCTTAGGGTTGCTTTGCACTAACATCAACACTGATGAAGTATACCTGGTTTCACTGTTGATGGGCCTGAGTTCAAATGCTGTGGCCAGTTGCTAGCAGGATGTGATTATATGACCAGTGCCCCACAAAAAAGCCTCAGACCCTGAGACTTTGGCAGAGACATGCCACACATGTCCCTGAAGTTTGCTGCCAAAGAGAAAGCATATCCTGTGCGACCTGGGAAGAGGAAGAACTAAGAAGCCTATGGTGGACCTCTCTAGATTCCACTGTTGTTGTTTTTGTTCTGTATCCTTTCCTGTAATAAATCTTAGCCATGAGTATAACCTGCTATTGAAGCTGAAGAGTCCTAGCAAATCATAGCACTTAGAAAAGCTATGAGACATCTAACACACGTTATGCACTACTTAAAACTTGGTCAAATATGGGACTAATATATTATATGCCAACTATACCTTAATTTAAAAAGCTCAAATACTGCAAACATAGCTATAATTTTTTTCAGTTTTTTTATGAAGTATTTAGCAAACACTGGCACAGAAGAGGTGCTCAGTAAGTCAGTACCCTTCCCTTTTTCACATGCCTTTTGCCTCTCACATGAAACAAGTTACTAAGTCCAGAAGAGGCTCTTCCCACATCTGTCTATAAATTCCTGCTGCTCCTTGTACATTAACATGGGTGAAATGTGTGGTATGTAAGCTATATCTCAATAAAGCTATTTTTTAGAGGCATGAAAACAATAAAACAAAGCAAAAAAGCTCAATTTAACACTTGTTGGTTAAGATGAACAACTCTACTTCTTCCCCTCCTGGCTAAAGCAGAGTTTAGTCATAAAAGTGATTCTGACAGTTTTATTAAAACCTAAATATAAGACAATGCTTTTGTTTGTTTTGATTGTTTTTCCCTTTTTTGTTTTGTTTTATGAACAAAGTGAGCACAGACTACACCAAACCCAGGACCCTAAAGTTACTAATAAGTTGGTACGTAGTATTACCCCCAGAAACACAATCAATTGGTCATTCATTCACTTACTCCCTCATTCCACAATATCTGTTGATTACCAGTTTGTTCAAGACACAAACTGATCTAGTGGTGAACAATACCAACCAAGTTGGATTTTGCCATCTCTTGGTACCAAGCTACTACCAATTCACTGGTAAGTCTGAGGAGCACTGAGACGAGTCATCTGGAACTTTCTAAAATTAAATCTGAGGTACATGGAGCATGCAGTAAATGTATAAGCAAACATCTAGAGGGATGTCTAAGAGGGGCCACAAAACTATTTCCTCTAGGTGTTTTACTGTTAGAAAAACCATCAATAAGATGGAAAGCCATGATCATAGTGTAGATGTAGACTACAATAGAGTCCAATATTTCAAATATTTTAACTAAGGTAGAAATAGTAGCCAGTGAGCTGAGGAAAGGAAGAAATTGAGGATGCTGAGAAAAGTCCCACCAAAGGAAATCACATCCCATACTGACCTCTCTTCATTTCCATCTAGTCTTTATCTTCGTTCCCATAATGAAAGTCTATGCCTCACTTATTGAAACAATAAAAGCAAATTATCAGGACAAGAGTAGATAGAATAGGTCAAAATACAGAGGCAAGTGGATCCAGAGGAAAGTGGCCCATAGGTCTTGTTTGTCATGCCAAATGATCCCAAGAAGTTTGAGATCCAAAACTTAGAAGGTTATCTAACATATAAATTTTGTTTTTCTAATACACCTAATATCCATTAAAAAGTTAACAAGTCATAGAGAGTTTGAAATTATAAACTCTCACTACTGAAATGAAAAAATACTGTTTTACAACAGATAAAGATTATTTCATTACATGGACTACCATGGCATCATGGCATTATTTCTATGGAACTGTAAAATGCTATATTTTATTATTAACTAATAACTTTAAAATGGGAGATAACATGATGAATACAAATGTTCTGTCTTACTTGTTACAAAAGCTGAATGGTAATATCCACAAGAGATCCAGGCAATAGGTTTCCCAACAGTCACTTGATGAGGAACATATACATTAGATACACTATCTAAGCCAATCTGCCCTTCAGAATTTTCTCCCCACATAAACAGTTTTCCATCCTCTATAAAGAAAACACAAAGAGGAAAAAAGGTTTTAAAAAATGGCAAGTCTATGAAGTTATATTTCCAACAACCCATTTATTTCTTTAATTTAGAAAATTATGTGTCTTGAAAGAAAAGTACTCCTAAAACATTTATACATTAGCTACTTAACAACTCTATTTCTAGTATAAAATGTTTCTGTAATGCTAAAGAACAGAGAATAACCTGATCTAAATCACTTTAGTCATGCCCATATTTTTATCTTAATAGCAAAGACAGAATTTTCTTTCCTATAATAACCTTTTCTTATTTTAATGTCTCTAAACAGAAAATAGTTTCCTCCTTTTGAGCAGTCTACCTGTATGTGAAATAAATGATACCACAAGTCACACTGGACACCATCGCCTGGGCAAGTCCCAGGTCAAAGGGCCTGGAAGACCTGGCTCTGAAAACACTTGGAAATGATGCTTTAAAGAAAGAAAAAATAAAATAAATGTATTTCCCTAACACTTTTTTATACAATTTATATCTGAAAACATATAGTCCAGCTTAAGATAATCAGGAGATACATTAGTACACATAGCATCTCAAATACACGTTAACTTATATTCCTTCTGATAAGGGATATGATACCAGGAAAAGCTAAACTAGGAAAAACTTTAGAAAGAAATCATCAAGACTTATTTATCTTTTAATTAATTTAAAAATTAATCTTTGAAGTGATTCAATAATAAGGCAAATAAAAAAATGGAAAATAAGAACCAAGAGAAAGATGTCAAAATGCTAACTGTACTGCAGACATAATTGAAGGATGGGGCCTCAGAGTTGACTCTGGCTCTCTTGACAGCCAGAGAAACACCATAAGTTACAGAGTTCTCCAGACTGGGACAAAGAAGCACACCAGCAGCTTCTTCAGTGAAACCAGGTTTATCTTGGCTCCACATTTTAAAGAAGTTCCTCATATATGCTTCTGATAGGGAGGCAGAGAGATACCATGAACATTACAAATTGTATTTTAACAACATATATCCAACAGACTTCTGTGATGCTTCTGGCAGCAACTTCATTAAAGCTTAAGTATAATTTTTAGAACATAATGAAGATAATATTTAAGCATATCACATGAGCTAAGAATTTATTTAACTATTATGTTCAAAATATATGTTGACATCTAATTCTAAATAAGCATAAAATTGTAGCATGTCATGGTTTAAAGTTCTATTTTAAATGCCTTCTGAAAACACATCATCAATGAAAGAAAATTAAACAGCAATGCTGTCTTCAATTCACTGAGTTGGTATGTCCTGGTCTAAAGGAAAGGGATGTGTACCAGCTTAAAATGGAAAAAAGTCTCACCAGTTAGTGCAGCTGAAGTGTTAGATCCAGCAGAGAGCTGTTTAAGCTGATACTGGGATGTAAAAAACTCAATTAGATCAAAAGTGTGTCTATCTTCAGTGTCACCAAGTCCTAGCTGGCCTTCATTATTTCCTCCAACTGCATATACTTTGCCTCCTTCTGCACATAGAAAAGAAAATATCAGTATACTACAGTCATCATCTTTATGAGACAGGCCAATGTATACCAGCTATTTCCTCTATTAACAGTTAAGAAAAGTGAAAGCTGATATTATCCTATAATTTGATGCACAACTACATTTCATTGTTAAAAATGAAGCAAAACAAGCAAGGCTATACATTTTTGTGAGATTTTACAAATCATTACAGAGTCCCAGTAGCAACGGAAATGCACAGAATGTGTGGAATGTATTTTCTTACTCATGCAGCACTTTATTAACTCAGAGCAGAAAAGAGTAAAGTAATTTCCAAATTACTTTACAATCTAAAGCAAACTATTTTAAAAAGCTATGGTTCATTAATTTTAACTTCCATGCCCATTAAAGCTAAGATATAATAGGTAACAAATAAGTAAAATGAGGCAAATCCAAGAAGAATATAATTAGAAACATGAAAAGTCTATGTTGTATAATTCTTTTAATTTTATAGCTAACTAGAAAGGCAGTATATAGCACTGTGTTTAGGAAGAAAGGACTCCAGAGCCATATTTCCTGGGTGCAAATTCTGGCTTGCCTCGTATCAGCTGTGTGACCTTAGGCAAGCTGTACTTAACCTCTCTGTGTCTCCTTTTCCTCATCTGTAAAACATGGATAATAATAGTGCCTACTTCATTGAGCTGTTATAAAGTTTAAATTAGTTAACATTTATAAAATTCTTAGAATAGCATCTGGCTTATTGGAAGCACTATAAATGTTTGTTAATTACTTTATTAATTAAGAAAGAAATATATCATGCCTACATACTAAACATTACCAGTAAGCTCTGAAGTAATAAAGATTTTTTGAAACATATACATATTAAAAATTAGTGATAGCCATCATAAAAATGCACATGAAGTTAAAGCCTTGCTAAATAATAGGGGAAACTGAGGGCAAAACCAGCCTGAATCAGTAAAAATTAAAAATGAGATATTTTTTAAAAAATGAAACCTAATTAAGGAAGCAAGGCTAGCTTATAATTGGAACATACTACAAGGCCACATGGAATTGGACCACACAATTTACACATATGGAGTGAACAGAGTTGGTGAAATGCTTAGCATAGTTCAGAGAACCACATGAGTAAAAAGTTGAATAGTCACCAAAAGCTCCATGGATGAAGTAAGACTAATACTGCATCTTAAAAGAATCTGAGGAAGAGAAAAGACATTTCAGCAAGAGAAAAGTCTGAATAGGGCAGAGAGGTGAGGAGGAGCCACGGTAGTGAGAATAGCCTAAAGACAGAAGCTGTGTGGAGGGGAAAGGAAGTAGTAAGGACTGGATGGCCAGGGCCTAAATGTCTAACTGTTCCAGGAGTATTTGTTGAAAAGACTACCTTTTCTCTAATTGCCTTGGCACCTTTGTCAAACATTAGTTGGGCATGTACACGTGGATCTATTTCTGGATTCTATTCTGTTCCATTAATCTTTTGTCTATCTTTTGGCTAATAGCACACTCTCTTGATTACGGCAGCTTTACAGTAGGTCTTGAAATCAGGTAGTGCTAGTCCTCCAGTTTTGTTCTTTTCAAAATTGTTTTGGCTATTCTAGGTCTTTTGCTTCTTTATATAAACTTAAGAATCACCTTGTCAACTTCTACACACACACACAGCCTGTTTGGATTTTGATTGAAAGTATGCTGATTCACATTAATAGGGGTTGATGTGACGGTGGGGGTGGCTGCCACTCACACTCAGAAAAGAAAAAAGAAGAGCAAGAATAGGAACAACCAGCCCTTGAGGTGTGCACACAGGTAAGGAGATGCTGCCCTTTGACATAATCCAAGGAAACAATCTGCACATTTTCAAAGGCAAAAAAGTGTACTAACCACTTACATTTAAAAAATCCCAATCTTACTGTTGTTACCAAAGTATCACTTCTATTAATTTTACAAACTCACAAATATACTGGAACGAGACCTCAGTCCTCAAATTGGGCAGGAAGTCATACAGATTGAATACCATACCTGTTGCAACTAGGGTGTGGTTCCGTCCACAGGCAACAAGTTTCACCTTTTCAGGTTTTAAAGCTAAAAATATGACAATTAATATATAAAATGATTATGAAAATGATAAATAATACAGGTCAAATGGTAAATAAGTGGTAGAACTGAGATTTAAACGCGGGGGTGTCTGACTGCAATGTCGATGTTCTTAATTATTAAACCACAAGTTTTCAGAACTAGTTGTGCATTAAAATAACCAGGAAAGCACTGAGAAAAATACACATAGCTCAGCCCCACCCCTGGATACTCTAAGTTAGCAGGTCTGAGCTAAGCCCTAGGCTTCTATATATTTTAAAAAACTCCACAGGTAAGTACTATGTGCTGAGATCCACTGCATTCTGTTATGGTGCCTCCATACCAACCTGATTTTTTACCTAATCTGCTATCACCATCAATCTCACCTACCTCACTCAATGAAACACTGTAATTCCAATATTCATAGGCATATACCTTTGTTGAAGTTATTTATTCATTTATTTAAACATTAATAAAAACCTTTATATAACATATCCTAAGAGCTTAGCACAGTGTCTGCAAAGATCACTAAGACAGAGTCCCTGGTATCAAAGATCTCATAGTCTAGACAATCCTGTTAGCTGGTCTATCAGATAAGATATTTGAGAGTAAAAGTCATAGGCACTGTGAATACACCCAAGGGTTTAGCAGACAGTGCCCAATAAGTACTTTTTAACCAAGTGGAATACTTTAAAAGTTCAATAACACCACCTATAAATAGCATGGATATGATAAATTACACTGAAATTTTGAGCTAAAATTTAAAATTTGGCTAGGAAGATAAAGAATGCTGCTCTTTTCACATCCCAAGGAATCTCTATGACCATTCAAGTTTAGTTGATGTTCTCAGGTTATATATACCTAAACAGAAGCTTTCCACATAACAGCAAAAAACTTTGTGAAGATATTAAAAGCCCCCTATTTTCTAGGACAGTCTTGATTTAACAATTTTGTCCTGTTCTTATAAGAACATTAGTACTAATCAACTCCTAGTCTCGATGTTTTGTTTAGTACATCTACTCACTAGATACAGCAGAGTAAAGTGTGTTTTATAAAACCAGCAACTACATAAAACCATGGTGTCCTCAAATCTAACAAATGAGACAGAGCCCAACATTCTAACATTGTATTTTTTGTTCTCTCTATACAGAATAGTAATATTTAAGTACATTTACAAACGGGGGGAGGGGGGGCGGGGGGAAGAATCTTCAAGTGCAATACAGTAAAATCATTACTTCCTTTGTGGTGCCTGGGTTTAAAATCAATGTGATTTTTAGACCCTAACATATCATAAAAATAAAGTTTAATGTTAATACTGCTCAAGTACATATCGGAAAATAAAGAACTAAAGGCTTTATTATTTATAATATGATTTTAAAAGACTATACTACACAATCAATGTAAAAGTACTTTGGTTTGTTAAGTATGTAAAGTGATAAAAAAAAAAAAGACCCCAAACCTTTGACACACGTTGGTTTGCAAACAGCTGACTTTGATCCTAATCCTAACTGGCCCCAGTTGTTACTGCCAAACATGTAAAGTTTATTATTTCCTGGTGGAAAGGAAAGAAGAAATAATAAATGGAAGCATTTTCAACATGAAGTTATGTGAGATGAAGTCATTGCAAATTAATAAAAACGTTACACTTAAAAAGTGTCATTGTTTTCCATATTGAAATAGGTTACCTTGTCCATATACATATAGCCAGATTCTGTTAAGTGTAAAAGAATTTCTAAGATTACATCATAACATTATTTTTTATTATATAGATATATTAAAATGACTTTATTGTAAGAATGTGTGTATTGAAAATTATATTTCAATATACTAAGGGAACTTTAAAAGACTCAGTAGATGAGTCAATTTGTCAAGAATTATCTGGCAAAATAAAAAAACATGTTCTATATTATTTTCACTATATATAAAACACTGTAATATTTAGGATTTTAATACTAACCGGTAATAACAGCAGTATGTTCATCTCCACATGCAAGATATGTAGGTATACCATTTTTAAACCAGAATTTGCTGGGAATATTTTCAGCAAATTTAGTTTTTCCAAATGTAAACACAGCACCCGAATCTGCAAATATATGAGTTTCTATATTACAACTTTTTCTATGTTGCCTGTTTACTAAAATAGTTTTTCAGTAATTTATTCAGATTCTGTCTTATGACAACTTTGCCTCTGCTACAGCACTGTTTATACCTTCCTTCTTCCACCTTAATTCAGTCTTACTCCTCAGACTTCATTCTAATTTTATTTATGAAATCTACTAAATTAAGTATGTATTATTCATTTACTGGTATAAAGTAAGACAGATACTATTCACAGGGAGGGCAGTCCTCCATTACGAATAGTTCTGCTGCCACTAAGTGGACCTACTCACTCTGGTTAACATCTCATAATCTAGCCCTTGACTGAGGGCTTTTCTCCACACACAGAAACAGGACAGTATTGAGTTTCATCATTAGTACCACCAGGATGCAGGATGTTTGATCCAATACCTTTTTGGAGAACAAAACCCCTACAGGTTACCAATAATCATTTAAATACACACCTCCCCCCCCTCCCCAAACAGGAGGCCAGATCCAGCTTCTGAGGAAATCTCAAGGATGATCACACAAAGAAACAAATGGGTACCAGAAAGGAAAACATAGTGAACATAAGTATTAATAATAAGTATTAATGCACAAGAGACTAGACACATGTAAAACCTTTTGAAAACAATTATGAGGCATATCATTTCTAACTGATAATTAAGATGTGGTAGGCAAGGTTCTAGAAATAGGCTCTGGGTTTACCCAGAACAAATAATTTTAACTGTTTTATTCCTGCTCTGGCTTCCCAGAAACCCTCACTCCAAGTCAGGCTTTGGTGGCTCTGCTCTGGTGCCCTGGCCATCTAATGTCAAACAGTATAGGTATTGTCATTTTGTTTATTTTCCTGTATCCCTCACTAAGCTGTGAACCCCAAGAGGACAGGAATCTAATTATATCAGAATCAAAAGCATGGCAGAAAATGCAATATTTATTTCAGTGAATGCATGATTCTACTCTAATCCAGTGCTTGTGTTCAAATTGTTGGCTGTGACTGATTAGTGGGTCAGAAAATCAGTTTAGTGGGTCACGATGAGCATTTTTAAAGGTGTAGAAAAGGTCTGAGCGCATCTCAAGTAGTTAAAGTACTGCTTGCTCTTCATTAAATGTCTATTTGTTATACAGTATGCATGCGGTAATGTACGTGTGCCGTCACAATGTCAAATGTATTTTAAGGCTCAGGGGGAAAAGTCTTTAAAAAATACACCACCCTCTAAGGGCTTCCTCTTCACCCCCTTTCTCTAAGTCGTTTTCCCACCCTTTAATCTCGCGCCCCCTCATCACCTGTTCTGTGGGGTATTTAATACATAACTGGATCCTGGGGCCTTAGAAAGAGGTACTTTGGGAGGTTAAAAGGCGGTAAAAACTGCCCTTAACTTCGAGGAACTCACAGACAGCTTATTTTAAAAAGAACGAAAAAGACAAACACCCCTTCAGCCGTGGTTTCCCCTCAGGTCCCTCCCTCCCTTTCGTCCTTCCTCAGTCGGTCGAGGGGGCGCGGCTACAGCTCCGGCCCTGGTCGGGCGGCCGCAGCCCAGGACAGTCCCCTGACGGGGCAGGCCCAGAGGCGGGGCCTAGCCGCCCGCCCTCCCGCGGACCCTCCCTCTGGGCCCGCCGCCACTACCGCTGAGGAGACTCACCGGGCACTATCTCCTCAGGTTCCCCCATGCCGAGAGCGAGCCGGGGAATCCGTCCCTGGGCTGGGAAGATGGCGGGGGCGATTCGGTTGGGCCTAAGGCAGTGCCCCAACCCGGACTGGGGCCGCGGAAGCCCCTCGGGCTTCCATGGCGACACTCTGGGCATCTGAGGCTACCGCGTTCCCGGAAGTCAACAAACAGCTACCTAGGGCAACCGAGGAGGAGCGTTGAGGCGCGAGGCGGGGCGGGGCGGCGCGAGGCGGGGCGAGGCGGGGTGAGGCGGCTCGAGGCGGCGCGAGGCGGCGCGAGGCGGGGTGAGGCAGCTCGAGGCGGCGCGAGGCGGGGTGAGGCGGCTCGAGGCGGCGCGAGGCGGGGTGAGGCGGCGCGAGGCGGGGCGGGGCGGCGCGAGGCGGGGTGGGAGCCGCTAGGCTGGGAGCGGGAGGGGGGGGGGGAGCGGGCAGCCGTTGGGGCGCAGGCGCAGACGCAGCGGCGTGTCGGAAGAGCCCGCGCGCCCTCTGGTGGCCCAGAGGGGAGGGGCGGCCACGCCGCGCAGTGATATCTGGGAGTTATCACCTCGCTCAACTCTGGTGGAGGTAAAGACCCGCAAGGACCCTGTCACGACAGTGAGGAACGTCACAAATATCACCTGCTCTCATTCAAGCTCTGTGACACAGGCAAACGTCGACGCACAACTGTAATAATACCGGTAATGGCGACCATTTCTAATGAAATGAGATAGGCACACTGCTAAACATCCTAAATCGCATTTGTATCCCCAGCATATAAACCAAAACCTGGCATTTTAAATGCTCATTAAATCTTTATTGAATGAGTCAGCCCTACTACAGCCCTGTATCGTAGTTACTGTTACCCCTGTTGACAGATGTGAAGATTGTACAATGGGAGAGCTGGGGTCCAGTTTAGCCAGTCCAGCCTGTATGCTGAATGGCCCCATTGTGTTCTCCCACAGAGGGCTGAGGTGTACAATCTGTGGCAGGAACAGGTTCAAAGAGATTTCATCAACAGCAGAACATTATTGCTCTAGAATTTTCCCAGAGATGTTATATTTTTCTTCAGTCAACCCTTAGTTTCCCGCGTATCAACACTTGGCCATCATAAAACAGAGGCAAAAAGCTATCTTCCAGGATGAGTAGATTTATGTACATGTGGTAGTTGTGGGCATGGGCTCTAGAATTAGACAAAGTTGGATTCAAGGATCCCTGAATTCCTGCGTGTACTAAAGTGTGTTACTGAATTTTTAAAGGGAGTTTACATTAAAATCAGGAGGGGAGATTAAACCATCCAGTATATAATTAATCACTTACTTAAAGCAAAGTGGGAATTACTATGAAAGTGTTTGACAAGGAGCATTGACCTAGTGTGAGAGGTTAAGAAAAGCTTATCTGAAGGAAGGACTTTAAATGTAAAAACTGAATAAGAAGAAGCTGGGAAGTTTGAGAGAGCTCTGGGCAGAGTAAACCAGTAAACCTAAACCACATGCAAAGGCTCATAAGGAGCTTAGCTCTTTCCAGGATCTGAAATAGGTGACATGGGCTCAGGGCAAGGTGGCAGGGTCTTGGACCTCTTAAGAATCTGAGATTTTATCCTAAGGACAATTGGATCAGTTGTGTGCATTCCTTGAATCATTCTGCCTGGCTGCTTTGTGGAGAATAAATTGGAGCAGGGAGTAGGGTTCAGAGGCTATTGCAGAAATTCAGATAAGCAATCACACTGGCTTGGAAAATGGAGCATTGGCACTAGAGAGAAGCAGGCAGATTTGAAAATATTTTAGGATGTAGATTCAATAGGAAATGGTGTTTGACCATTGACTACTAGGCAGGGCAGGACTACCAAATAGCTCTTAGAAGCAACAGCAAAGAAGGGGCCCTAAATTATTTTGCAAAGTATTGGATAGTCTTTTTAAAAGCATCATTGTAGTCACAATGGGAAAATCAGAATTTTAAAGACTTACTTTAGTTAAGATATACTTTAATTTGTTTTTTATTCCAAAATATAGTTATGCACATTTTGGTGCCGAGCACTTGGGAAGGTAATGATGCAACCTTACTCCACTCCCAGGTTTATAAGATAAGCAGACAGGGGGACAGTGGTGCCCCCTGAATTTACTGAGATGGGGAACACTGAGGAAGGAGCAGGAGGGGTTGGAGTTAGGTAGGTCAGGCAGGGAGAACATGACAGTTCATGGAATCAAAGTGGAGGTTCTAAGCTGAGCAGGCAATTGAGCAGAAGCTCCAGATGGAGGCACATTTTTGGCAGATGCCTGGGTCTAGGTGGTGATAGCAGCCTTGGAAAATACTGGTAGGTGAATGACAGCAAAGCGACTACAGATTGAGAAGAAAAATAAGGTTAGGATGTGATGTTCCGAAGGCCCAAATTTAAATGTCCAACAACAGACACTGAACCGGTAATGGAGATAGTGTGACAACAGAGGGACAGCCTACAGAATAGGGTTTCAACAACGAGGCTGTGGTCCATTGTACTGATATGATGATGAGATATCAAGTAAGGTGAAAACTAAATGCCCCCTGAATTTAGAAATCCGGTGATCATTAGTGGTGGTGAAAAGAGCTCTTAGAGTGCTGGAGGAGGAAACAATATTGGAGTAGTCAGAGAGTGGGAGAAGCTGAGAGAAAGAAGTGAGAGTGAACGTTTTGGAAACAGAAGATAGAGATGGTCTAGGAGAGAAGGGGAGATAGTAATTGGAGGAGGAAGGTAAGGGAATAGAGGACTTCTGTTAACTTGGAAAGACTTGAGAACATTGAGGGGTAAACTGAATGGATGGGGAGAAAACACAGATTCAGGACAGTGAGAAATAATCAACATAGTAAGGGAGGAAGAGATGGCATCCAGACTCATGTGGAGGGATTGGCCTTAGCCAGAAGGAGAAACACTACTTTTAGCATAACAAGAGAAAAAGAAGAAAGTCTCCTTTCACAATATGCTACATATATTGATATGTATGATGCAGATTTATATCATAAATGTCGTATAATACATGATGATATTGTCTATCTCAGGTGGTGGTTGTGAGATACTAGGTAACACGTAGAATTTACAGCTTGGTGTTTGCAATAGAGTACTCTCAACAGTATTACCTATTACTAGTAAGACAGAGTTGGCTACATTCATTGTATTCGTCAGCAAAACGCAGGCTATGCTGCAATGCAAACAACACCCCAATCTCAGTGCTTAACACAAACAAAAAGTGTCTTTCTCACTTAGGCTACATGTCCAATATGGGCCAGCAAGGGGTTCTGCTCCACCTGGTCCCTCAGGAGCCCAGGCTACTGATAGAGGTTCAACCATCTGGTAGCTGTACCATATGTGATCCTGACCTCTTTGGTTGCGGTAACAGGGCAAGAGAGAGAGGGAGCACGACATTCCGTGTTTCAGGCCAGAGGTAACACATGTCACCTTCTCAACAACTCATTGGCCAGATCCAGTGTTCTGTGTCCCTGTGCACTGCAGGGAGGCTGGGAAATGTGGGCGTGCCCATGACATTCAGCGAGTAGTAAATACTTCTGCCAAAATCCCTGTAGCCAAATGGTTTCAGCCTGTGGAGTCACCTCCCTCGTGTTGGAGAAGTCAGAGAGTTCAAAAGCGTATAATTGTATGACTCATTTGATGGCCCCTTCATACATGGCCAACCGCTAATATACTTCTCAGGAAATCATGTTGATATACAGAAGTCACCACCATTTGACAACATGTACAACTCTTGGCAATTTCCCCTATTAATTCTAGTTGTTATTCATTTCTGGAGCATTTTGTTTCAACTAAAAATAGAGGCATGTATGAACAAGGAAGACATTTGATGGATTATGTTTTTCAGCTGAACTAGTTCCTTTTTTGACAGCATTCAACAAAATTTCCAAGTATTTTTGAGTTGCATTACAATGTAGCTGTCATCACTATTTATTTCTCTATTTGGAATCAGATAAACAGGTGTGCCTCCACTTTGAAAACTCCAGTATGAAGTCCAATAAGCGTCCAAATTTACAAATCAGATACTAATGGCTTCTTTTATTTCTGACTTTCAGTAGTGCAATTCCAGAATAAGAATGAACTAAGAATGCACAAGTCCAAAGCCAGGGAGTTTTATTTAAAAAAAATATTTTCTTCCAGCCTATGGCTTGCCTTCTTCAAATCTTAAAGAAGGGAAAAGGAACAAAAATAAAAAGAACCCAACCAAAAGAAAAACAAAAAACCAATGAACAAAAATAGGGAGTTTGTACAAAAAAATCCAATTTTTAAACATTTGAAAAGATAATTAACTCTACTATTAAAAGTGAAAATAAAACAATAAAATGTATTTATTTTGCCTATTAGATTGGCAAGGATTAAAAAGACTGCCCAGTCTAGTTAGCAGGAGACACAAACACATTTATTCACAGTTCGTGGGAATTTAAAAAGGCACATCCTTTTGAAAAGACAATTTGGCATTATAAATTATCTAAATTTTTAATTGAATTTATTGGGGTGACATTGGTTCACAAAGCCATACAGATTTCGAGAGTACAACTCAACAAAACATCATCTGCACACTTCATTGTGTACCCATTGCCCCAAAGCAAAGTCTCTTTCTGTCTCCATTTATCCTCACCTTGCCCACCACCACCTACCCCTACTGGCTTTTCCCTCTAAAGGCGTATAATTCTCACTCATAATCACTTGTATAGATAAATTCTTCCCGAATGTTTTTCTACAGAAATATACAAATTTTCACCAAAAAATATGTGCAAAGATGTTTATTGCACCAGTTTGTTAGACTGAAAAAAATTTAAAGACACGTAAATGACTTCAATAAGTTAATGAATAAGTAAATGATTGGACTTCCATACAATGGAATATGATGCAACCATGAAAATCAGTGTTACAGTTTTATGTGTACTTATATGGAAAGATATCTAAAATCAAACTTTAATTGATAAAAACAAATTGCAAAATAATATGCAGAGTATTATCCCATTTCATAAAAAGTAAATTAACATATATAGATAGGTGTGCTATACTGTTTAATAATAATTCCCTCTGGGGTGTGGAATTAGATGGGCCTCCTAATTTCTAAGTCATTCATATCTGTATGGTTTTAATTTTTTACACCGAACACAATTTGCTTTTTTAATCAAAACAAAAAATGTAAAATAATAAACCAAAAAATTAGTAGAAGCTGACAATCATAACAGCTAACATTTAATGAGCATTTACTATGTGGCAGGCAAAAATTTAAGTAATTTACATACATTAACTTATTGAATCATCACAAAATTCTCTGAGGTATATTTTATTGAGTGTCCCATTTTTACAGATGAAGACACTGAGGTACAGAGAGGTTAAGTAACTTGCTCAAGGTCAAACAGTTATTAAGGTAGAGCCCAGATTTGAACCCATGTCTGTCTGACTACAGAACCCTAGCTCTTAGGATTATGCCATCTACCTATTAAGGAAAAAAATAAAAATATTTTAGGGAGGAAAAATGTGTTAGAAGATCGTAGTTCATACCAGTCAAGAACAAACTGGCTAACCATTGATTACTGCACACATTTTAAGTACAGAGTTGTCATGATTGTGTCTCTTTATGGGTTTTATTGTATACCAGATATCTGATTGAGGCCTTTTACCTACATTATCCTTTTAAATATATGTTCATAAAGATCTAGCTTCAAAACATATCTGCAAACTCATCATGCCTCATCACCTATACTATTACCTCCCTGTTCCAAAACACCAACACCTTTTACCTACACTACTTCCACCATTTCTTAATTGGTAGCCTTGCTTCCACCCTAACAGTATTTACAACCCAGGAGTCAGAATGATCCTTTTAAGGGTATGACATGCCTTCCCCTTTGTCAAGACCCTCCAATGGTTTCCCTGCTGACTCAAAAGCCAAAGTCCAGACAATAGCCTATAAGACTATGCATCACCTGGCTCTACACCTCACTGAGCTCATCTCCCACACCAAACCTGCAGGCAAGGAATTATTAAATCACTTTACAGATATTAATGATCTGTGACTCTATTAGTAAATATTGAGCCAGTAATCAAACCTAGTTTTATTTGACACTGATGATTGGATTCCCTACATTACACGGTGCTCTAATAAAATGGTTATTTTTGCAGTAATATGAGCATATTTTTGCTGGATATAACTTAGACATTTCCTCTTCTTTGGGCAGTAACTTAATCTAGCATTGCTGAAATTGCTGATAATGTGCTTTGCTTCTTCTTTTGAAAAAGGCTCCGGAGCTTGGGGTTTGTTCTTGTAAAAAGTCACAGAAGTGAAAATCCTTAATCTTTGCATTTGTATTAGATTTTAGAAAATAGATTTATTTTCAATAATAATTTGAAACTGAAATAGATGAAACATATAAAATATTTTCAAGAAGAAAAATATGTTTTGCAGTGACAAATAAAGGGTGACTATAAAGAAATGGATCTGATGATCTTGGGTAGCTCACACACTAACTCAGGAGACAATTCCAAAACAAGAGTTCTGGGGGTTGGGGAGATGGGTGACAAAGATGAAGGAGAATAAGAAGTACAAACTTCCCAGTTATAAAATAAGTAAGTCATGAGGATATAATGTACAGTATAGGGAAAAGAATCAATAGTGTTGTAATAACTTTGTGTGGTAACAGATGATTACTAGACTTATTGTGGTGATGACATTGTAAGGTATATAAATGCCAAATCACTGTGTTGCACACCTGAAACTGATATAATATTGTATGTCAGCTATACTTTAAAAATAATAAATTTAATAAAGAAGAGTTGTGAGGGGTCGATGGCAGGATTTGTATGACTACATAATTCCCGAGTGACTACTTTAAAGGATCATGTAATGTGATGATAATGGCTTAGATAATTATACTAATATTATGTACCACATATTGGTCTAAACACTCTATTTATTTAATTATTTAAATTTGCATATTACAGAAGAGAAAACTGAGGTACAAAGAGGTTAAGTTACCCAGGGTCTCTCAGCTAAAACGTGGTAGTGCTGAGGTTTGAGCACATGCAATATGGTTCTAGAATCCCAGCTCTTAACAACTGCACTATACTGCCTCTTGAAAGAGCACAGGGCAGTGGGCTTCAAGCTTTTTAGATTATACATCCTCATTCATAACAAACCAGAAGCCAGAAAACATGAGAGCTCATTGATGTGGCCCATGAAATCAGCCTTCCTGGGTACATATCTAGTACATGAAGCTATCAGTTGAGAAGACTGAGGAATGAGGCTCAGAAAAAAATAAAGTCAGAGATCAAGGAAAGCTATGAAGCAATGCATGTGTATTTACATATTTGTATGCATATACTGCTATACTAATATATTATGTTTATATTTTAAAACATATACAAAAAGATTTAAAATGATGAGATAAAAAATAAACATAACTAAAATTTCTAATATTTGGTTGACTTCACCAAGATGGATGTCTTGAGCATCGCCTGGGGAACACACACCTCAACTTAGAAAATAGGCTTGGGGTAGCATGGTTTTGAATTCTGGCTTTACCACTTATTACCTGAGTAATCTCAGCAACTTGCTTACTCTGTCCCTGATTCCTCATCTGTTAAATCAGGATAATAACTCCCAATTCACAGGATTGTGTGGTTTAAATGAGATGATGTGTACAAAATCTGTTGTGCCTGGCTTTCAGTAAGCTCTGTACATGTTACTTTCCCTTATAATTTTAGTTCCCACTATTTGTTTTATAGTCTGTGTGTTTAAAGGTGTATTCCTTTGTACATACTCATGTAACGATGCTGGAGGCAGCCCTGTAGTTAGACTTGGTGCATCTAGATGGAGCCAGATCAATAGCTTTCTCATTCTCCAGCATTCTAGCATTCCATGGTGCAAATGTGTCTCTCTGACAGCAAAAAACAACAACAACAAAAACTGTGGAGGAGACATGTGGAAAAACCTATGTGCATTTTACTTTGTGCAAAATACCATATGAGTTGGGAGGGAGTGAAGGCAGACTTAATGAATGTTCAGACACTTAAAAATAAATGGCCCGACTGTTCAGTAATTGTATGTCTGTGAACAGAAGCTCCCTGTCACATCAGCTAGTAACCATTGCTCTTTTATGATTGGTAATCAGGCTTGAAGTCTCTCTAAGTGGATTTTGAGCTATTTTTTATGTGCCTTTCCATAGGTGACCTTTTCCTAACAGGGTCTCTTGGCTGCATTCAGTGCTATTTATTACCATTCACTGAAAATTTCACCTTTGATCCCAACTCTGGGATTTTGTTTTTTCTTTCTTCTCCTCTTAGAATGCTAAGCTTGTTGGGGTTCTTTGGTACAAAGTTAACCAGAAAATAAAAGCACTTGAAAGCATATCAGTAAGTTTTCTGACAAAAAGTTGACACCCTCCTATTAGGATAATTTGAAAAGGGTTTACTTACAAAAGAACCAATTTCAAAGGGTTGGAAGGGAATTGGGACAGCCACAAGGCATAGTGCAAGGACCCAGGATAAACAACAGTGGAGCAGCTACTATCCCTTGGCCTGAAGAGATAAAGGGACGGAGAGTGTGTTAGAACACAGAAGGGGAGAGAGGTGTGCAGAGTAAGTCACCTTGAGAGGAACAGTGAATTTCTATTGAGCAACAGCCAACCCAAGGTAATTTCATGGGAAACCATTAGAATAAATATTCTGACTTCACTCTATTCCCTCCCTCCATTTTCCAGCTGGGGTTCCAATAGCCAAATCCAACCAGAAGCTAGAAGACGTGAGAGCTCATTGAAGTAGCCCATACAAATCAGCTTTCCTAGGTAGGTCTCCAGAAGTTGAGACTATTAGCTAGTGCACAGAATCAGTGGAAATACTGGCTCATAAAAATGCAGACCTTAAGGAAGGCTACCCAGCAGGAGCATTCTGGCTAGGACATCACTGCTGGATACAGCCACTAATTTCACCAGGCTTCTAATCTCATTGTTTCATCATCTTTCAGTGACATTCTTGAGGGCAAAGTCCTGAGGTGAGGGGAACATCCAGTTGGCTGAAGCTAGTTCACCTACTAGTTCACCTTCTTTGCCAAGGGGTGGAGATAGAGAACATTGCCTCCTTTGGCTTCCCTGGTGGGAATTGGGCTGCTGCCTTCTTTCAAAACACACATTTGAGGATTTGTAAATATTAAGAAAGAGCTAAAAAACAAAGTAGGACAAATATATGGTAATAAATGGAAACTAGACTTTTGGTGGTGAACACACAATAGAGCATAGAGATGTCAAATTGTAATGTTGTACACCTGGAGGTTATATTATGTTATTAACCAAGGTTACATCAACAAAACCAATTTTTTAAAAAGGCAGTTCTCTGTCTCTACTAAATAAGATAAATCTCCATTAACAGATGACTTCTTAAATTTCCTTTATTAATCTGCAGTAGTAAGACTACTAGACAAGAGTGCAGAGATTTTTTTTTTATTTCCAGTTCTCTATCTTCTCTCTCTCATTTCCTTCCTTCCCCCATTTCCTGATATTAGGAAGGTCCCTTTATTTCTTTATATTTTTATACAAAAGAGCAGGACTAAGATCCTCAAATCCAATTGGGGGTTCAAATGCTAGGCGGCCAAATATATATATAAGCCCACCCAGTAGAATGCTCTAATCAATGTTTTTCTTTTTTTTTTTCTTCTTAAAAAAAATTTTTTTTTTTCTTTATTGATTTTACCTTGAATTCTTTATCTGACAAGTTGCTGTCTTCCATTTCCTGTAGTTCCTTTTCTGGTGATTCTTCTTTTTCTTTCCTTTGGGTGTTGTTTCTTTGTCTCCCCATTTTAGCTGTCTGGTAGCTCTAGACCCGGTGAGGGATGTTTGGATGTGTAGGTAGCTCACTGTATACCAAATAAGGCTACTGTGCCTCCCAGACTGTTTTGTTGCGTGTAGTCTCTTGGCTGCTGTGGATCCTGGAGGATTGACTACTGGGGGCTGGTATTGGTGTGTCCTGGTAGGTATTCCTGCTGGATCACATGGGCCCCTCTGGAGCTGTGTTCCCAGCTGGTCACTGGTGCCACCTGTAGCTGTATAGCTCAGGTACTGTTGGAGGCACGCTCCCTGCCTGTACTGTGGGCAGCTGTGTTGCACAGGCCTCAATGGAGCCCTGGCTCCCCGACGATCTTGTGGGCAGCTGGATCACACAGTTCCTTTGGAGACCTGCCTCCATGCCTATCTTGTGGGCAGCTGGTTCTTTATTGATTTTAGAGAGAGAAGAAGGGAGAGGGAGAGAAAGATAGAAACATCGATGAGAGAAAACATCGATTGGCCACCTCCTGCATGCCCCTCACTGGGGTCCCACAACCTGGGCATGTGTCCTGACAGGGAATCGAACCAGCGACCTTTTGGTGCATGGGTCGATGGTCAACCACTGAGCCACACCGGCTGGGATAATCAATGTTTTTCTGACAGAACACCTACCTATTAGGCTGTTAATACCTAAATTTCATTGAACATGTACTTCTATCAATGTTGGAATTTTTCAGCTGCTATTGATATAGGAAACATCCATATTTATGTTCCTAAAGTATAGTGTAACATTTTTATAATGGATAGAGTAATAAATGAGACAGACATAAGAGATTCTTGCACATGGTGTGTCTTTTCATGTGCATTCACAAGGAAGATCAATATTCTCACTATCCGAGAAGTTCACTCATATTTTTTTTTCTTGAAAATTCCTTGTCTCCAGTCTTTAATCTTGTTCCTTTTATATCCCTAATCATCTGGCCAAGCACTAACCACTGCTCATGACTTGGTATAGATACATGTTTCAAGGCTTTTCTTTCTCTCCTGGTAAAATGCCAGTGAGGTGTATTGCTTCAAGTTTTGCCCACTCGCAGCTTTCCCCTTCTTCACCCCTAAGATTCAGTATAGCTGCTCAATCCGCAGTGAATCTTGAATTGTTGGATCCAGGCCAATCCAAAATTACATTTCTGATCCTTGATCAAGCATCCTTATACTCTATTCCCATACACACATCCCAGACTTTTTCCCAATATAAACTAAAAATCCAGGAGTTCTTTGGCCTTCTCTGGCTTTTGATTTTGTCATCTCTTACCCCCTCACAGGGTTATATGGAAATCTGACAATCTTTGGAATTGGCGGGGGAGGGAGGAACATGAAGAGAACTGGCTTCATCTTGCAAGGTAAGTCCTTTAGGTAAAAGGGCATCTTTAATCATGGGAAGAATAATTTCATCAGATAAGCTAGGAGAGATTTCTTGAGCTGCCAAGGGAGATTCAATGAACGTTAAGGGTTCAGCATTCTTAGGGTCCTCTGAATCCTCTCATATATTGCCATGTCAGTTTTATAGCTTTCAGTCTCACCCATATAATGCCACAATATGCACCTAAGAAACCTGTCAGGGATGTGAATACCACTGATATTGTAATTCATCAGCACACAGGATCAAACTAAAGTCTGAGTTTATCTTTGACCATCTCAGATCTGCAGGGTAGATGACTTTTTTCACCATTAAGTTATTCATTACATGAAGCAGCCAACTTATTGGCTGTCATTGAACTTCTCGTGCCCTTCACACGATTCTCCTTAAATTGAACTCAATCAGCATTCCAGGTGACCAAAATAGCAATCAGCTATTTTGCCATTGTATTTTTAAGGGGGAGTTTTAATGTCAGTCAACCAATCCCAGTTTTGTCACTTTCTCTTGAAGGTCATTTGCCTGCAGCTCACTTTGAGTTCTTCAGGGAAGAAAGGATTTACTGGAAAATCATCAAGAAACTTAAAGAATTAACAGAAAATCTGGAGAGGAATGCTTGAGGCAAGAGGGGGATAGTAGGGAGACAAGGCAATAGGAGATTGGGTTAGGATCTTGCTGTTGACTTAGTCCACAGCCATCACTGGGCCTAATCACAATGACAAGAGTGTTCTGGCCACTCGACACAGCCAGAAATGCTGAGAGACCACAGCATTGTAAATCTCATTTCACTGGCTCTTTTTCTTTAGTTCTTCAAGATTCAAAGCCCCAGGTGAGAGCATGTGCTGGATCATGTGGCCACGACCTGGCTTTGCAGGGAGTGAATAGAGGGAGGGAAGGTTTTTATACTAAGACGCTACACTAAGACTCACACAATGAGAACTGGGGGGGAGAGGGGGGAGGCTTGGACGCTGGTCAATGAAAACCCCTCCTTTTCTGTCAATAAGTAATGGAGAGAGCTTTCACTAGGAGTCCAGAAGCCTTTTTCTATTTCTTACTCTCTCACTTGCTTTTTCTCTCTCTCTTTCTCCCTCCCTACCTGGTTTTGCAAAAGTCACTGTACTTCCCTGGTCCTCTGGAGGAGAGAGTTGAACTAAGGTATGCAGGGGCAATCTATGTCTATCACTATATGATCTGAGACCTCTCAAGAATCTAGTAAAGAAGGTATTATGCTGACATTAAAAGTTTAATAAATGCATAGTCTAAAATCTTTCCTTTTATCTAATGAACACTTTTAAATGATTGTTTTGACCCAGTTTCTCATTGTATATGAAACTTCTACATATGTAGGCAAGTCATATTTGTGGAGTTCCTCCTATAATATTAGATATTGAAGCATTTTAACCTTAATTGCCTTTTGACAATTCATGGTGACTTTAATAACTTTCTTAGTAACCACTCCCCAAAGTTAAAATGCATATAAAAATCAAGGTAAACCTTAGGAAGAACAGTGATAAAGGAAGTTAATATTCTAGGAGGCCTTAGGGTCTTATCAAGGTTGGTGCATCAGTTTTACTTTAAATCTCTTATCTATCTAATTATTTGACCACTTTGATTAAATGAAGCTAAAACTGGTATTGATGAAAAGAGAAAGTACAATTAAAGAAGCAGATAAGCAAATAATTGAATGCAAATAACTCTTAATTATACTCATTTAATAAAGTTAAGGAATAGTGTCAGGTGCCAACATTACTTTGTCAAATCAGAGGGCAGTGTCAGAATGTGAAAAATAGCACAGGATGTTCTGAAAATTGTGGTCAATTTCAAAATTGTTAAACACTTTTATATGAGTTTGGTTTCAAAGCAACCCTAAATCCTGGGTCGTAAATATGTTCAGAACCTCTAATGGAAACCTAATTCTTTGCATCCCTCCATATGTCTTAAGCATTTGTAGAATCTTACTAACATCCTCTGGCTTCCCCAAACACAAAGAAATGGGCAGGCTTCCAGGTATGGCAGTTACAAACTGGCAAGTTTAAAATGCTGTCCCATTTGCAATTATAATAGGAAAACTAGCAAAAAGCTTTTAAGTTGATTTTTTTTTTCTAAACTCCATATACATTTACACTTTGCCCTCTACCTAACCCAAAACTATTTGGGTTATTTATCCTCTCTGTCCAGTGTCCTGCTGCTATGATGCATGGTGCATAAAAACAAACACCTGGTAGTGATATAAACTAATGTATATGTGCATAAGAGATGAATAGCACATTCATTGCAGAAAAAGAGCTTTGGGCGGGGGGAGAGTCAGTGATGTCATTAGAAACTGAAAGTGATCATGATGTGTTTTTCTCACATAAACTTTGAAAATGTATAGCTGCTGTCTCTGGAGTCATTTTGTATTCCATTGATCAGGGACACCTACTTTAGAAAATTACCAGATTGCCCAGCTGGTGTAGCTCAGTGGATTGAGCGTCGTCCCATGGACTGAGAGGTCCCTGTTCGATTTCCAGTCAGGGCACATGCCTGGGTTGCGGGCTCGATCCCCAGTAGGGAGCAAGCAGGAGGCAGCTGATCAATGTTTCTCCCTCACATTGATGTTTCTATCTCTCTCTCCCCTCCTCTCTCTCTAAAATATCAATAAAAACATATTAAGAAAAAAGAAAATGGCCAGATTGTTTTCACATCTCTCATTTCTTGGAACCAACAGGCTGCAACTGTAATTTTTAACTGGCAAAACAAGTAGTGGCCATGGTAGCAAAGAGATTTTATGATCCATTTTTATTATACTGTTTCATTATACTGGAAGGCAATAATGACCCATGGCATTTATAGAGTCCTTTGTAGTTTCAAAGCACTTAGCAAACATTAATTACTTTATCTCAATTCCATCTGAAATGGAGTAGGTTGGTTAGCATGGCAGGGTTACAGAAAGAAAATAGTAACAGACAATAAAAGATTAGAGACTTAAAAAGTTAGGCAGTTGAAGTATTGAGGGAGAACAAAGTCCCTGGTTTTCCCATCATTTAGGGGAAAAGGAAAAGAAAGAAGAAAGCATCATAGATCTTCACTGAGAAACGTTGGTTTCTGGGTTTTTTTTGTTTTGTTTTGTTTTTTTATTAGTTTAGAGCAGCAATTTTCAACCAGCCGTAAGAATTTTTAAAACATGTAATACCTGACTATTTATGCAGGAGCACTATTTCTTTTCCCTTAGATTGTCAAATTAAAAAATGATAACAGCCAACACAACAATGGCTATCTGGTGTGAATGAATCAAAATTATACCTATTTTTTTTTGTCAGATTTGCAAAAAAATGTATGTTTTGGTGTGCCACAGAATTTTAGTAATTAGCTTATGTGTGCCATGAGATGACAGAGGTTGAAAATTGCTGGTTTAGAGGACAATGGTAAAAAAAAAAAAAAGGCAGGTCACCTCAACACTTTTATTTCTGGGAAAGTGACTGTAATAAACCAACAACTAAATGCATAGAGATGGGGGCTCTCACCATATGTACTGATGCTAGTAACTAAGAAAAGCTAACATTTATTGAACACGGAACCAAGTACTGTGCTATAGTACTCTATATTCATTATTATTACATTTCATCTTCACAACAAAGCCACGAGATAGTTGCTATAAGAAAAGCCACAAGAGGAAATTGAGGCTTAGAGAGGCTGAAGAATTTGCTCAAAATAAATAGGTCTTCGATGTTAATTAACTGACTCCCCAAATCCTTGGATTAATTTTCCTTATAGGGCCTCTTGATGATTTGCTTATTCTTTTATGGTCATACACCGGGTAACAACTGAGGATGATCTGGGAATCCATTAACTCCTTGTTTCTCTGGAAGAAAATATGCTGAACTCCAGTTGAAGAATTCTGGAGGATAAAATTGGTATATTATGAGTTCCCAGTCTCAATGACGCAGGGTCCAAATAATCAACAAAGCTCCAGGAAAATGGGCTTATTTCTATCTGGTTTTGGGGACACAATTCGCATAGCCTATCTTCTGGGCCCTGGGTAGGACCCAAATTCACAGGACACAGAATTGTTTGTTACCAGTGGACAGCCTTAAGAGAAGAAGGCTGCGTTTAGCTAGTAGCTTAAGATAAAAGCAGAACCCTTGCTTAGCAGATGTGGCCTAATAAAGCAATCGTGAACAGATCAAGAGGACTCCTCAAGTATTGTCTAGACAGAGGCACAAACCACAAAGATAATCACGTTTCTTTAAGAACTAGAAATGGGCAGGGGAGGCATTCACCAAGTAGCGATTTTAAGGACATCCAGGATATGTGTACTGTGCTCAAGGTGAGAATATTGTCATGGAAGTTATTATTGAGACAGTACTTCTGGACAAGCCCTGGGCAGTAGGAAGCAATGCCAATACCCTCACAGGTTCCCCACATCATTCAGATTCTAGAATTATCTGGCAATCTTAAGAAGCATCAGGCTTGATCATTGAGACACTGGTGAACTTTGAACCTCTGTGAGTTCCCTGTTTGCTTAATGCCTGATAACCTTTGGTCAGCTAATAAATCTCCTTTATGCACAGCTTGATCTCTGTTCCCAGGGGGAGGAACTGGAATCAGCCTATGGGGGAAGAGATGTCTCTAGGATTCTGGGTGTGAGCTTGCGCAAATAAAAGGGCACCCATGAACGATAACCTCACCTTTTGCACCTCCTCTGCCTCTGATACAAAGGTTAGACCATTAACTATATTTATTTACCTTTTCCCTACTTCATAAATTATGTGTGCATTTTCTAGCCCTGTCTTCTAATGCCAAAATTTATCAAATCAAAAAATAAAAAGCATCACATATGAAAACTTGACATTTTTGTCCCTAACTGAGCTCTGAAAAATTCTAGGCTCTGCTGAACATCAACAACTGCCAGAGTAAATGATTAACAGAAGAGTGACTTCAACAAAAATGTGGTTTATGTGCAAGAGAGAAGAGAGATTGGACTTGAATTTGATGATCAGCATTTCATGCTCTCATTCAGAATTTTGGTTTTCATGTTAGGACCCTGTTTGCCTTCTTTACATGTCTCATTTGAAAGGGAATGGTGGGGAAAGGGCTGGGGAGGGGATCACAGATCATCTTCACTGATTTCACAATATCCCCTAGGGCTGGCATGTTCGAACAAATACTTAGCAGTGGTATAGCAAGAAAACACCCTGAATCAATATTTTGACAAAGTCCCATTACCATGTGTTAATTAAAAAGTAATTTTCAGATTATCTGTAAAGCTGGAGCTCTATGGGTGACATATATACAAGTGGAGAGGAAAGTAGTTGCCAGCTCATGGGTGATTTACTTTACTATCATAATTCTAATTTATTTCCTTTTGCCAATTTCCATACAGATCCAAGCCACATAATAATATCATTCTTACAATAGGACACAGATTTACAGCTTCTGAAGCAGTCCAGAGACATTAACACAAAAGGATTTTGTGGATTCTCCAGCAAATTGTATATGACCTAGGATATAAAAGGCTCTTAAGCAAAGGAAAATTAGGCACCCATATGCCTCCACAAAAAACTCATCCTAAAACTATACTTTGAACAAAGTTAACTCAATATGGATCATAGATGTAAATATAATTTGTAAGGCTATAAAAACATTGATAAGACATAGCAGAAAATCTTTGTAACCTTGGTTAGGCAAAGAGTTCATAGACATGGTATCAACATTATAATCCATAAAAAGAAAAAGTGGTAAATTGAACTTGATCAAAATTTAAAACTTTTGCTCTGCATAAGACATTATCAAGAGAATGAAAAGACAAGTTACAGACTGGGAGAAAATATTTGCAAATTACATATTTAATAATGGTCTTGTGTCTAGAGGACTCTCAAAATTAATAAGAAAACAAACAGCTCAATTTAAAAATGAATTTGGCAAGCGATTTAACAGAAACTTCACCAAAGAAGATATATGGATAGCAACTAAGCACAAAGAAAGATGCTTAAAATTGTTAGCCTTTAAGGAAATACAGACTAAAACTACAATTAAAAACTACTACATACCTATCTGAATGGCAGCTATGAAAAATATTGATAATTCCAAGTGCTGACAAGGATTCAGAGAAACTGGAGCCCTCATGCATTCCTGGGAAAACTAAAATAATAAGGCATACTGGAAAATATTTTGGCTATTTCTTCTAAAGTTAAACATATACCTACCATATAATCCAGCCTTAAAAATTAAAAATAAGAAAACATATCAAGTACAATCATTTAAACAAAATATAAAAAAGTAAAGGAGAGAATAAGACTATTGTTTCCATTTTTAACTGATTTGCCCAAGGTCATTCAATGAATAAATGATAGGTTCTGAACTAGAACCACATCTTTGAAGGACATCATTTTCTACCTGTTGTTACTTGAGAAATAAGCCTTCAAAAACCTAAGCCAAATTATGTATCAGAATGTACTTGGTTCCAAGTAACAAAAACCCTAATTCAGAGTGACTTAAAGAAAAAGGGCATTTATTATTTACATAACAAGGTGTCCAGTGGTAAGGAGAGTCATGAAGTTGGGTTGATTTTGCAATTAAATGATGTCATAAATGACCAAGGTTTCTTCCTTCTTCCACTCTGCCAAACCACAACTTCATTCTAAGGCTGCTTCTCTTCATGCTCAAGTATGGCTACTGGTCTTAGACAGGAATATGTGCTTCCTTGTTCATATCCAGTGGAAGACAGATCACTAGCAACAATCTCACAGAGCTTGTAACTAAAGTGTGTACTGCATGTAAATGCTGTGGTTTCTTAGGGTCTTAAAGATTTCAACCAGCTATGAAAAGCATTTATGTAATTAGTAACATTCTGAGATAAACAGAGCTTCTCACTGCAGTAACAGCCATATGTCTTATTTGTAAAGAGCTCAAATTTGTGATAGATCTTTGGCAATAGCTATGTTGAGGCCCATAGACACTGTACCTCATGTTTGGTTAGCATGTTAAAGTTTCCCAAGCAGTGTAATAGCTCATTTTATGAAAACTTTAGTTCAAGAGATGAGGACTCTGAGGATCTTAGAGTCAAGTGACTTAGACAAATTCACCATCAGTTAGTGACCCAGCCAGAGATCACATTTGATCTTCAAACATCCTTCTCATAATTCCTTCCTTTATATCACATTGATTCCCTCTTCAGTGCTTGGATTTCACTAGGGATATACAGTAGCAATTTAAAAGAAATAATTGCAAGTTCATACATGATGCTCAAAAGCTTTAAATGTCAGGAAACTCACATTGTTTATATCTCCAATTTAGCTATTTGGAATTTTATACTCAAATGTAATAGCACAAACTCAAAATCCTGGAATCTCATTAACTTTTCCATCTCCCCTCCCTCAACATCCAATCAAGTGTTCTGATAGGTGGATTCTAATCCCTAAATCTTCCTTGCATCCATCCCCTGTTTTCTATTTCCACAGCTCCAGTTTATGCTCAGGCCCTTATAACACAGTAACTTCTGTCTCTTTGTCTTCATTTTCTCCACACTGTACTTCTTACACAATGGTGCTGGATTAGTGTTTTCAAAACACAATGCAGAGAATGACATATCCTTGTCTGCCCCAGCTCTAAAACTTTATTAATCTTCCTTTGACTATAGATTAAATTCTTAACTCCATAATATGATCTTCTAAGGCCCTCAATTTGACTTCAATATTCCTTTTCAAATCTTAAAAAAATCCTCCTTTCTAGGTGGAGGTTGTAGTCAGTGGTGTATTGGAGCCAGCTCACAATGGCTTGCAAGAGCCAATCTTACACCACTGTTCTGAACTCTGTGTTTAGTGTTGTCACTGTAATAGCTTAAAGCTGACCATGGCATGGTAGGAACATTTACACCAGACAAATCAGTCAATGCCACAAATCAAAGCCTTTTTCCTTTTTTGAAGAGCTGGTTATTAAACATTTACCAGCATACCACCAGTTGCAGGGTAACCAGGACTAAATCTGACAGTGAGGTTCCTTACGATATGGGGGACAAATATATTGACACTGAAAGCCCAGCTACCAAATCAGAGATAAGAAGGGTTAAGGGAAGAGAACAAGAAGCAGAGCATTGAAAAATTGTTGAGAAGGTATACCTGGGCAAAAATTGAGTTCCCACAGAAGCAGACATTAAGAAAGGGATTTGCGTTCAAGTGGTTTATTTGGAGGATGATCCCAGGAAGCACTGGTAGGGGAGTGAGGGAAGTGACACTATGAAGGGAAGACAGCTAATACAGGGCACATTGATAAGCAGGTTTCTACTGTGGGCAGTTGAGGCTCAGTCCCATTGGAGACCTTTGGGAGAGTGAATAAAACATGCCTCATGGTTGCCCATACAAGAGTAAGGCGTGCCCGGCTGATGTGGCTCAGTGGTTGAGCATCGACCCATGCACCAAGAGGTCACCGGTTAGATTCCCAGTCAGGGCACATGCCCATGTTGTGAGCCAAATCCCCAGTGGGGGGCATGCAGGAGGCAGCCGATTGATGTTCTTTCTCACTGACATTTCTATCTCTCTCTCCCTCTTCCTTCCTCTCTCTCTAAAATTAATAAAGAAAAAAAATTGTTTAAAAAGAAAAAGTGAGGCATATGGGGAATTCATCTTCAGTAGACAGCTGTGGGTGCTTGCATTAAGAAGTGGCAGGTATGTAGGGGTAAACTAAATGCCAAGGGGATATGAATGAGACATAGACACTCATAGTTTTATGATTTTTAGAATTTGCTTGGTGGTAGCATGGCTTCATTTAAATGGTCATTGATAGGGTTGATCCACACTGTCACTTGTGAATCATTTGTTGCTACCCCACATATCCTATTTGTTCCTGCCTCTCAGTCTACTCACAAGTTCCTTCCTTTGCTGTAATATCCTTTATAAGTCCCTCCAGTTTGACAATTCCCTAATTCTTCCCACTTCATCAAGGATTAGTGTCACCTTTTGTAATAACCCCATCTAACACCTACTCCTACCCCCAATGCTGGAAGCTGGATGAGGAGCAAGCCAAGCTGGAGGTCCCATGGGGCCTGAAGCAAGGTAGCAGGGAACAAGCCCCTCCTCCTTGGTTAGAATGCATGGGGTCGGAGGACAGGTACAGAAGTTGTGTTGTGCAGTCATTTCAAGTGGTGAACGCCATATGGGAAGGGATTCATCACTCCTGTTTATCACTATATCCCTTAGAGCCCACCTATCATAAAGACCTGGTCTATCGTGGTTGCACAATTGTTGTTGGCAGCAGAGAAATATGAGTAAATGGGGGAGGGCGGGGGGGAGGGCTGCTGGATGGACAAAGGGAACTAGGTAGGGAGCCAAACTAGGCAGTTGAAGAGGAATTAGAGGAGTCATGGAATAAGAGGACAAATGACAAACCCTTAAAGTGTTTTTCCACATGTGACCCAGATTTCAGTTGAGATACAATAGTCTTTTGAGATTCAGTGAAATTGCCTTTAACCTCATCCCACTTGTAGGGCAGCTATTTTCTTCCAGTATATCTGTGGGTTATGGGTGGTTTCGTTGTTGTTGTTTTTAATCCCTGTGGTGGACTGAGTGCCTACCTTCATATAATTATAAGGGTTTGTGAGTTGCTTTGACATCTCAGAAGTGCTGCTCACATTCTCTACAGCACTGCAGATACTTCTTGATTTCTCCCCAAACATTGCTCATATGCGTTGTCTATGAAAGTAGCACAGTTGACTGAAGATATGGATTTTACATTAGCGTACAGTTTGACCTCTTCTCCCTCAATCTCCCTGCAAACATTCAGTTTCATTCCCTGTATTACAAAGTATCCATCTGTTCTCCCACTTGGAGTATTCACTCTATCTTTTGCAAACACTTGCCTCTGCCTGGACTATTCTTTCCAGAACAGAAGATTTGGCAAAGGTTTGGAAATTTTGGTCTTTCTTGCTCTTTATCCCACATCATTTTCCAAAGTAGAAGGGAATAGTGTCAGGATTTATTTCTTTGCTGATATTAATTATGACATCACAATCATCCCTGCCCCTGAACTGGCCATAGTTGGTTTTTAAATGACATTTTTCTTGTATTACATAAACTTCTGGCAAGTGCTTACCTGGGTTTGCTCAAGTCAAATGAATTGATCAGAAGAAGCAGCCCCTACTCCTTTCTTTCTTCCCTTGCCTCCTGCTCTTCCCAGCTTAGAGCATTTCCCCTTCCCTATGATGTTGTAGCGCTTCATCTGGACCTCTTCTATGGGCTTGTGATATAAATATTTAATTACAAATCTTATCACCCTTATTGAACTGTAAACTCTGCAAAGGTGAGATCATTTTCTTCCTGTGAATTTCTAGCCTAACCCAGTATCTGACACAGAATAGATTTTGAAAACATCCAATTTATAAGTATGCGTGAATGAATCAATCTGAAGCTTTGGATGGCCCCTTAGTGATCTGGAAAGGCTGCCAGGGGAGAAGCATATGGAACCATCCTCCCCACTTCTACTAATTCTGAGTTCCTGCTAGAATTAATAGGCAGCTACTTATTTATTGAAGATCTACTACATGCAATATACAATGGGAGCTCCAGCTTCTTGCCACCAAAAAAGAAAAGAAAAAGCTAAAACTAAAAGCTTCCAGGGCACTTCTTTCTATACGTCTTTCTATTTGTTTTTGTGTAAAAGCTGGGAATTAGAGATAGGAAGGTGATATCACTGGAAATACTCAGGACTGTAACATCTACATCTGGGGTTTGGCTCTGCCATTTCACATTTTCTGAATGAGTTATTCCTATGTGCCTTCACAGCAGCTAGCACTGCAGTGTCTTGCATATATTATATGCTCAATGAGTACTTGTCAATTGATTTTGTACAAGTATGTGACAGCATAAATATATTATGAAAAATGAGGAGCCTGGGCACCAAAAGAGTCAGAATTTTTTCTAAAAGAAATACACAGTGGTGAAGCTTGGCTTAAAGTTCAAATACCCCTGAACCCTGCCCTGCAGTATCTCTAAACAGGGGAGTTTGATAAGGTAATATTACCTTTGCTCTCTCACTGCAATCGAAAGCATTCTTAGCTTTTAGGTAGACTCCACTGACTACCTTGGTGAGGCATTTTCAAGAGCATACAGTCAGTCATCCTTTTCACTAGCAAAAGAAGATGCTGTTTAATTTGAGGATCCTGTTGAACAATGCAGCTCTTAGAAATGGTCACAGTTTTGTGGTTCGAAATTTTCGGTAAGTGACGACGGCCAGAGATTTGCCTGTGTTTTAGGAACCAAGGTGGTAAATGAAATTTATCTATTCTGCAGAGGAGTGCAGCCTCAAAAGGCCTGTTTCTGCAGGGTGTAGTGTCAGGGTTGACCCTTAGAGACAGCTGTCTCTAATTTCAGCTGTGCTTTCATTGCTCACTCCTCTGTATTCAGATTTCATCTTGTGCTGGGGGTTGGGGGGACTAACCACAGCAGGTATAACAGACTAAATGTTCTTGGCATCTTCCGTTTGTGTACGTTCTAAATGAGCAACGGGCTGAAGAAAATTAGAAGAACTAATTTACACGAGCCTTCAGCTTGTATTCGGCTTTGCTTAAAAACAATAAATCAGTCTAGGGCATGGGGATTAATCACTTCTTTAAAAGAACAGACCCCAAATAGCAACTAGATTAATATTTACAAAGCTGCTGCAAAGGAGCCTTATGTGTGATGAGGAGAATGATTTTCCCCCCAAATTTAATATCTATTCCTGAAATTCTTGGTAGCATGTACAAAAGAGGCTGTCTCCACTGGATTCACTATGAAAGCCACATCCAGTTTACAGCCATGGAGCATGTGGTGGGAAATGGTGTGGGGTGTGTCTGTGGGAAAGGAACAAGGGTGGTGAGCTAGCTGTGTAAGCAGGGTCATCAAATGTGGACTTTGTTGCCTTAAAGCGTCTAGAGTATCTAGGACATGTTAACAATCAGATATAATTTTCCCAGGGACTCCTTACAACCTAAACCAAACTTAAAACAACTTCACTGACTTCCTAAAGGTGGAAGCTTCTAGTTTGAAGTTTCTTCCCACTGTTAGGAAGTGAGGCTGTGATAGTGGCCCTTGGTCTCCCTTCTCTGGGCCACCTCAGAGTTCTGAGCTCTCTGGACTTCATCACTTCTTTGGTGAATATAAAACTCTCAGAAGACAGAATGTCATTGTAAATGATAGTATTAGACCTAACTAGGACCTCAGAGCCACAGAATAATGCCTTCTCTTAATATACTGATAAAGTAAATGAAGTCCAGAGAGATTATGGGGTTTACCCATTAGTGCCAGAATTAGACCATATATCCAATAATCTGGAGGAAATCTCAGGTTTTAGGGTCTCAAGAACTAGGTTCAAGGCCTGGCAGCACCACTTGCTGGCTATATGATCTTGAGCAAGTCACTAAACTTTTCTGTGATGTTGATTTACCTATAGAGTCTGGGGGGGGGGGGGAGGTTATACCTGCTCTACTTCCATCACAGAATAGTTCAATCATTTATTTACTAAATACGTATTGAGCACCTACTTTGTGCCACACCCTAGGAGAGGTGTTGGAGATACAGTAGTAAATAAGGTAAATAAGATATTTCATTCCAGACACATGAAGTCACAATCTCCTGACAAACAGTGAGATAATGTGTGAGAAAACTGTAAAATGATAGGCATATGTTAATTATTTTATTATTCCATCTCACTGAGTCACATCAGATAAAAATGTGATGAAATTTTATTCCATGGTTTTTAACAAAGAATCATCACTGAGCAGAAGACAATCAACTGAATGAATAACCAAAGCTTGGCACTTAAAGTTATATTCTTCTTTGAAAAGTACAGTGATGATTGATTTTTTAAAATAATTATTACAGGTTAAATTTTTGCAAAACCTCTTCAAAATATTTGGGCTAGATGTTGTCTACATCCAGCTACACCAGACTACAATTCTGAAAATCCTGGCTAGCCATCTCTCATAGTGAATGAGAGCTGAGGCAAAAGTATGGCTAAATCAGCCTAAATCCATACCTGATATTTGAAAATGTGAAGGCATCACATTACCCACGTTATTAGGAACTTAAGAGCATGACTATCTATTGAAAAATGGGATAATGTTGAAATGGTGTCATTCTCATGTGGCATGAGTGTTTTTCTTTTCTACTCGTTTAGCTAGCCACACTAGCTGCCAGCTAGATAAAATTAGAATTGCTGATATCCATTAAGACCTTCAGCCTTTCATGACCCCTCAACAACAGAGAAAAGCTCCCTGTCTACTCTGCTTCTGTTGTACTTTGACTTTGATTCTTAGCCTTCCACAAATATTTGGACCCTCCACCCCATCTCCCTTGGGAAAAGTGGAAGGCCCTTGTTACAAAACCTACCATGTGAGTTTACCACTAGAGAGTAAAAGGAAATATATAATTAGGGTTTGGCAATGACTCAAAACAGGGACTGCACAGTTTTGAAGTGAGCAGCCATATCACCATAGACATGATAAAATAACAGCTTAAGTGAGGCTGAAGCCATCCACGCTGACTCCTGGATCAGTCATTTTTAGTCAATTATTATTATTATTATTATTATTATTATTATTTTTACAAAATCAATAGGATCAAACACCAAGAGTGCCGAAAACACCCAATCCATAGGCTTTTAATCTCACAAATGAGGCTCTAGAGCCTGGCTATATTTGGATAATAGACAGTGTCCTATGATTTGTTGCCTATTAGGGAAACCACTTACATATTTTAAAGAAACCACTAAAAAATCTCTTTCTTTATCAGAGAAGACCAATTTGTAAGTGCAGTTCAATTTCATTTCACAAATAGAAATTTCTTCAGAGAATATTGAGCTAAGCCACACAATTCTGTGGAGGTTATGGATTGGAGCTGGAGGTGACTGGTTTTCAGGTATTTCATTCCAGACCTCTCTAAGGGCTTACATAACTCATTATGTTCCCTTCATCCCACATTGATGCCCATCTATACACTGGTAGACACAGACGAAGCAATTACAGTCCATCCATGTTTTTGGGTAGAGGAGAAAAATAGTCCCCTTTTATTATTCACATTTTCTGTAATAACTGAAAATGAATGCCTTTTTAAAAAGATATTTCTTGACTTCAGAAAACTATACCAGGCATGAAACCAGGAATGGAATGAGGTTATAATGTTTCTCTTGTTCAACAGTAGAATTTGGGTTCTATTTCTAGTTTGTTATTTTTAGTAATTTAACTAAGATAACAGAAGTAGAGGCAATTACAGATTTTCATCAGTTTTGTGTTTCCAGCCCTTTAATAGTAGGTCTGCAAAAAGCTGACCGACATCACTCTTCAATTTTCAGATGAGGGGAAATTTCACAATCTTAGAATATTGATAATTAAGATATTTTAGAAACTACCTTGTCACCAGTTATCAATAGCAATTTATGCCACATGTGAGTATGTGGCAACAGTGAGAAAGGTTTCAAGTACATTTTTATTAATAAATTATTATTGTTCTTGTTAATAATAAAGACATTTAGAAATAATTTGTGGGTTTTTTTTTTCCCCCAAATCAGTAGGATCGGATTCAAGAGTTTTGTGAAAATAAAGTCATTCCTTTGCATGCATTGTAACGTGCCTTCTTGAGATAGAAAGAAAGGGATAGAATTAAAGTTAGGCCATTGAGAATTCAATGACTGCAGTATAGCTCATGGGAAATCTTGTGTTTATGAGCTTCGTGAATGTTGTGGAACACAAAGACATAAAGGATTACTGACTTCTAATACATTTTCTTAATTTTTCAGATGAGAAATTGAGGCCAAAGATGGGAAATTATCTTCCCAAAGTCATAGTTGAGCTAGGACTGGAATTTGAATATTTAAAATCACTACTCTATTCTTTCCACTGCTTTGATTACTTTGATCCTTCCAAATTGATCAAGTTGGCCAATGTATTCTTGCACAATATCCTTTTTTGGGGGTATAGCCAAAATATCTCAGTAACAACAAAAAACAAAAATGAAAATATGCCTTAACTGTTATACATCAATCTGTAATGTCCAAGTAACACAAAAATTTCAGCCATAGGGGTCACTAGCCTTCTCTTATGCCTCCAGAAGCTAAAGTCGTTATCTTAAATTCTCCACAGTGATTGCCCTGGCTGGTGTGGCTCAGAAGTTAGAGCATCGGTCAGCCTGTAGACCAATGGGTCACGGGTTCGATTCTGGTCAAGGGCACATACCTTAGTTGCAATTTGTCCCCGGCCCTGGTTGGGGTCGTGCGGGAGGCAGCCACTCGATGTGTCCCTTTCACGTCTATGTTTCTCTTTCTCTCTCTCTTCCTCTCTCTCCCTCCCACTCTATCTGAACAAAAGTGGAAAAATGTCCTCGGGTAAGGATAAAAAAAAATTCTCCACAGTGATCAAAATATCATTTAACACTGAATTTTTTCCTACTCTGGTAAAGTGTGTTTTTGACTGACCACATTTTACTTGAATCAAGCACTTTTCTTCCAACAAAATACAATTATACAAAAAAACACATCCAGGTCCTCCCCCCCCCCCACACACACACACACTCCAATCAATTTAACAGGGTTGGAAAATGTAGATTCTAGCAATAAAAAGTTCATGCTTCCAATAGAGAATACGCTTCCATTTTCTAGCTGGGAAGGTATTTGCATAAAACTAACACCAAAGATCTACTATTACTTTGGCTTAACTTCTTAGCATTTACGGATTGGGGGTTGAGAAATATCTGTAATTATTTTTTCAAAGGATAAAATTAATGTAAGAAACTAGTCTTGACTTTTCCAAAATTCTGACTTTAACCAGGCTGCAATGACAATGACAGTTCTGACGGAAAATCTATACGTGGTTCCCACTGTTTTCTCCAATATTGTATCCTCCCTTTTATATGTTGCATTAAGCATGAATGTGGTTTAGGTCTGGTTTACCAAGGAGACACATTTAAGTACAAGGAGAGCATGCGTTTTATGGGAACAATAAAATAATGATTCTGGCCCTGGTCTGGGTGCTCCTGAACCAGACTAGGCTGCCTCCAGCTGCAGCATGGGGTCTCTAGGAGAACTTAATAGCCATTTATGCCAGTAGTTTTTACTGGCTAATTCGAGTGTGGGTTTATCACCAGAAAGCAAGAACTGCTTGATACACAGTAGAAAAAAAGGGGCCTATGGTGGAGGCATTTCAGCATAGGGCAACTGTAGAGCTCTCTTACTTTTCTCTAATTTTTAAGTAGCTAAGGAAAGAGGTGTGGCAGTCTCATTTTAGAGCCAAGGCATGGGTACTATGAGGAGATAGTAAACAGGATAGGAATTTAAACTGAAACCATTGTGTTTGCTTTCCTTCCAGTGATAAATTTTCCTGGTTAGGTCTTGATATCTATGAAAAACAACTCTTTTTCCCAAGCGAACATTTCCTGCTCCACCTCCTAGATTGAATTGAGAAAAATGGTAACTACTCTAATGATTTTTCAGTTGTATAAACAGTATAACCCCCATTATCAGTTGAGGTGCAATTTTTAAAATTTCCTAATTAATCACTGAAGCCCTCACATACCAGTATGACATATCTACTTCTTCACCACTTTTGTCCCCAATAACCCTGGGAATTTATTCTGTCCAAAAGGGGTCGGTGAAAAGAGGGAACCAAATATTGGTATAGTTCACTATCAAAGTACTTTGGATTTGGCCTTCATGCTGCCAAAGTTAAAAACTTGTTCCATCACATCCTCTCATCAGTTTTCTAATATTTTGCACTTGACTCAGACAGCTGTGCTTAGGATACAAGGTTATAACTTTATTGTTTCACATGCACATGTCTAACCATTATTCCCTCTACTGTAAATACTGTACTGGAGTATCTGAACCCTAGGGGATTTCAGCTTTAGCAAAAGACTAGGTTACAATGAATTCTCTTCCATGACTCTTAGGCCTGGGCCACAGCCCATACTTGTTCTTGCCTCAATATTAATTTGGTTTGGGGGCCCTTGGTATTCTTTTTTTGTTATAAATCTTGGTCAGGGCCTTGAAAATTCATCATGACAAATCTCTAAATTCATTCCTAGAAATCTGCTGAATTTCTTATACATATGGATATACTTCTGCCCCAGAGACATTCAATCATTCATTTACTTAAGAAATATTTATTGAATGCCCACTATATCCCAGTCATTTCAATAAGCATTGCATAAATATTAATGAATAAAGCAGGCAGGAACCCTGACATCATGAATCATATAATCCAATGGGATGAAAAGTAAGCAATAAACAGAAAACTAAATATATATTAAAATTGTGATCAGTGTTATGAACAAAATGAAGGCAAAGTGGAGATGACTTAGTACAGTTAGGGAAGGAATTTTACAGGAGGTGGTGTTTAAGCCTCCAGCCTAAGGTAGAGAAAAAGCTAGCCTTGAAAACTTAGAGGAGAGTGTTCTGAACAGAAGGAATGGTATATAAAAATCTTACACTGGGAAAACATTTGGAGTACAGGCAGTCCTTCCTTTGCATGGTCCCAATATTCCGGAATTTCAATGACCACAGTTTAATTAAATAAGTCCAGTCTTCCAAGTACATGGTTCAAATTTCAGTTGTCATGGTATGTTAATTGTGAGTAGTTGCATAAAGTAAAAACTTCATTGTTAGCTCTTCAGTTCACAAATCCCTATGCAAATAGATACACATCATGATCAGTGACCAATCACATCCCTTCTTTCAAAGTCTGTTGATGATTGCTCACTGTGCATCTGTTATTCAGTTCACATACAGACAGCAGAAAGCATAATGGTGCTGCCTGCTTTTCTCCCAGTGATAAACCCATGCAACATTTTATAAAAATGGATAATTGAAGAAGAGAAGTGTCTGACAGAGATGAAAGTGCAGCGGACATATAAAAGATGGCACTGGTGACTGTGGGATTATTGACCCTGCTACGGTTTGAGATGCTCTAGATATACAGCCAGAGGAACTCAGTGAAGACAAACTTATCTACCTAAATGAGGAAAGTAGTTCTGACAAAATGTATGAAGATCTTTCAGAGGAAGTGTCACCAGCAAAACACCTATTAAAGGAATTCTCAGATATATTTCACAATATTGAAAATACAAAGGATAAAATGTTGGAAGTTGATTCAGACATAGAAAAGAATATGACAATTCACCAAAGCATAGAAAGGATGCTTGCTTGGTATCTTAAATTATACAATAAGAAGATGGCATGCACTATTCAAACTACTCTTGACAGTTTTTACAAAGAAATAAAACACTAAACTTCTTAATGTTTCTAATGTTTTGAATTACAGTGTACTAAATATATATCAGTTTTGCTATTGTTTTAATATTCCCATGTATTTATCCTGACAATAAGATACTCTTTAATGTTTTGACAAATTTTAAAAGTCACAAAATAATTGTGATTTTTCCCATTGATCATTCAGATTTAATGGTTATTTATAATCTCATACTACCATTCAAAGCCAGAACTGTCTGTATTTAAAAAAAAAAAAAAAAAAAAAAAGCTTACCTGTTATCCCTGGCCAGTTTGGGGACTGAAGGGTCGTGGGTTTGATTCCTGGTCAGGCTCAGTCCCCGGCCCTGGTCTGGGTTGTGCGGGAGGCAACCAATTGATGTGTCCCTCTCACATTGATGTTTCTCTCTCTCTTCCTCCCTCCCTTCCACTCTGTCTAAAAACCAATGGAAAAATATCCTTGGGTGAGGATTAACAACAACCAAAAAAGTTTATCTGCTAACATTTATTGGAGGTGCAATTTCAGGGCAACAAGAGTGAGGACAACATTATCAGTGGCTGCCGTGTGGAGACTGGAGTCACAAAGAGGTATTCTGATCACTTGTGGTCTAAGAAAAATAATTTGAAATAAAGTTTCCATTGCTATATAAATTTGAAAATGAAAAGTCTGGACAAAAAGGAAGATTTAAGCAGGATGTTTGTATCTTCTTTCTATTTTTAAACTCAAATCTGTCAAGGCAGAAATAAAAAGAGCATCATCTTATAATGTGATCTCAACAGCAGAGCATTATCCTTAGCCCTAAACTGAACTCTAAACACACCTCCAACTTCAAAACTTCTTGAGTGTGCAAGGACAAATTTGAGAAAACCCCAATTTGTCTTCTGTTTGGGTAGTAAAAGCTGGAAGTTGGAAATTTTTTGAAGTAGCTAAAGGTGTTGTTGGGCCTCCTCTTTCACCATTATTTTTTGATTTCCTTGCATGGAAAGTGGAGAAAATAGTTTAGTTCCCTACAAAATTTTCAAATTAAAATACTTCTGCACAGCCAAAGATACCAGCATCAAAATGAAGAGGGAACCCACTGTATGGGAGAACATATTTGCCAATGATACATCTGACAAGGGGTTAATTTCCAAAATATATAAAGTACTCATACAACTCAATAAAAGGAAGACAAACAATTCAATTAAAAATGGGCAGAGGACCTGAATAGAAACTTCTCTAAACAGGACATACAAATGGCCAAGAGACATATGAAAAAATGCTCAAAGTCACTAATCATCAGAGAAATGAAAATTAAAATGACTATGAGATATCACCTAACACCTACCAGAATGGCTGCCATCAACAAATCATCAAACAAGTGCTGGCAAGGATGTGGAGAAAAGGGGACTCTAGTACACTGCTGGTGGGAATGCAGACTGGTACAGCCACTATGGAAAACTGTATGGAATTTCCTCAAAAAATTAAAAATTGATCTTCCATTCGACCCAGTGATCCCACTCCTAGGAATATATCCTAATAATCCTGAAACATCGATCAGAAAGAATATATGCACCCCCATGTTCATAGCAATGTTATTCATAATAGCTAAGATCTGGAAACAGCCCAAGTGCCATCAGTAGATGAGTGGGTAAAAAAGCAGTGGTACATATACACAATGGAATACTATACAGTTTTAAAAAAGAAGGATCTGGTACTCTTTGAGACAGCATGGAGGGATCTGGAGAGTATTATGCTAAGCAAAATAAGCGAGTCAGAGAAAGGCAAGTATTACATGATCTCACTTATATGTGGAATCAATGAACAAAATAAACATGATTAAAATAGAAACAGAGGCATGGACACATGGAACAGACTGATGAACCTCAGAGGAAAGGAGGGAGGGAGCGTGAAGAGATTAACCAATGAACTCACATGCGTATATGCATTACCCATGGACACAGACAATAGAGTGGTGAAGGCCTGGGGTGGGACGGGAACCGGGAGGAGGGGGACAATGAACAGAAAAAAGGGGGAGCATCTGTAATACTATCAACAATGAAGATTTAATTAAAAATTTTCATTTCTAATTCTTGTTCTCTGCAATTCAACAACAACAACACTATTCTAAGATCTATATTTTCTTAAATGAAACCTAGTCCTGTGATTATTTAGAAGGGAGTAGATACAACAAAACCCTACAGGGGCTGAGATTGGGGGAGGGTTAGCAGTTTGGAGACTTAGTTTTTTGGGCTCCAAGATAACCAGGAGTTGGCATGCCCTCCTTGGGCCATTCCTACTCAAATTTCTTTTTTGAGTCAATTTTCTTTCTCCTAAACATTTAGGGTCGCCACAAGACTTACAACCAGAGGAGCAATGGGCGGTGTCAGCTCATCCCAGGGTAACCCCAAGGCCCCTTTTCTCTGACTTCCCAGTGAGCTGACAGCAGCCCAGCCTTGGCTCACTTCTTTCCCATAACATTTCTAGAGAGCCAAAGCAGCTCCACCTAGGCTCTCTCCTCTTGCTTCTTCTATCCTAGGCCCTTCCTTGTTTCACTGTCTCCAGCTTTAGTAAACATATTCTCAAAAATCACCTGGACATGTGTTGTGAAATCTTTCCTGCATGAAGTAAATAAAAAATAACCAGGCGTCTATTAATTGAGCTCTAGACAAAAAATAAGGCCTCAAAATTAGTTCATGGTTTGTTTTTCCTATTGTTGATAGATATGAGCTTAACAGCTATAGTGATGTTTCCCAAATTCCTTGAATTCTGCATCAGGATTTTCTAGCAAAGTCCCCCCCCCCTTTAAAATAATATTGGAGGAAGTTTTAAGACAAAGAATATTAATATATTATTTTAAGACATAGAGTCAAGAGAGTTTATCTTCTGTGACTTTATGTTGCTTGGACCTTATTCCAGAAGAAAAAAAAATATTTTCAAAACTGCCCCAAATGTGAATAGAAAAAGATGGAGCTGACATGTCTCCATTCCAGGCCAGACATGTTAAACCTGTTTACAGATGCTCAGAAAACAAATTCAGTTGACCCTGGAAAATGCATGAGTATAAGTCAAATGTTTTACTTCTCAACAATATCAGTAGTTGTATATTCTAAGTATTGCTTAATAGTATCACTAATTAATATATTCAAAACCAAACATATTACCAAAATACATATGCAAAAACAAATTTCCTGCCTAATGCTGTGTCTCTAAAGCTATTAAATTGCTGACTACTATTGTCCAGATCTTGGACATAATTTTGTAAGCTTTTTATTAGGGTTCCAGTAGAAGGAATAAAATGAAGGTCTATTCTAGAAACTTCTTTAGCCAGCAAAATATTCTTTATATTTACCATTAAGTTTTTAAATATTTGGTTCTTTCTTCTTAGTCTAAACTTTTAATTATTTATTTATTTTTCTTTATGTTTTGTTATGCACATAATCTATTAGAATATTAACACATATATTATAAATAATATATATTGTATGTCCATTTCAAAACTTTTAATATTAGGGGTCTGTAATAAAATAACTGAGGAGTGGTGCTTTAAAGAAATTTCCATTTAGAGAATATACAAATCACATATTTTAAAAGTTAAAGAAAATGATACATCTTTGAAATAGGAATGTTACCCAAAATTTTGATTCACATATAAGTTGAAAACACTAGTTTTTATTGGAGTTGAAAATATCATTAGTATCTTGTATTAAATCAATCAACCATTAGCCAACTAACCCACAAACCATCATTATGGAAGTTCCTTTCCTTAATAACTAGAATCTTTGAAGGGCTTAATCTCACAAAAGGTCTTCTGAAAAAATATCTACTCACCTACTGAACACTAAATAAACAAATCAACTCTGCCAGAAAGTTGGATATTTAGTGAAATATTCATTTGTTTAAGTTATTTGACATCATATAGTGGAAACAAATTGAGTGAATTTATGATTTTCATACCTATCATTTTATCATCGTAGCAAAAAGACATACATAAATCCAACCAGAGAATTTACTCTTTATCTCAAGTAGCCCAACATCTCTTCTTAGGCTAAAATTTAAGCATGATCATTTTGTCGCAGTTGTTCTACTCTTAATAAAATTAATGTTTAATACATGTGGTCAACCATATTTTCCCTTGGTTATTCATAATTTCTAATGGTATACAGTACTAATTATTGTTAAGTAGAGATAACGCTGGGAATACTGAAAGAATAAATGCTGTTCATTTTATATACTGATCATCTCAAATAACAATTATTGTCATCACAATGTAACAGAATGTTAGAATGGGACTCTTTTGGTTTCACTCTCTGCTCAGGCCCAGTAGGTGCTGACTCTTCCCTCATTCCAAAGTGAGATGCCAGACTACTAAAACAGGATTTGCAAATTGTATACATAAGAATTAGTTTCGCCCTGGCTGGTGTGGCTCAGTTGGTTGGGTGTCGTCCCATGCACTGAAAGGTTTCAGGTTTGGTTCCCGGTAGGGGGCCTGCAGGAGGCAGCCATCAATGTTTCACTCTCACGTCAATGTTTTTCTCTCTCTCCCTCTCCCTTTCTATCTAAAAATCAATAAAAACATTTTTAAAAAAGAATTAGTTTTCATTGGTAACTTCCTGTGGCTTCTAAAATGTATTGCAGAAACCAAGAAACAGGTAGCAGATTTGAAGAGCATTTTTAAATGTACAATGTGCCCCACATAGAGGTGTACTCTTTCCTCATCTCATGCCTAGGGACAATATTTCCAATGGCATCAATCAATGGGAAAGCTTGGGGACATAGTACACTAATCTCAGGCCCATCCCTGGGAAATCTAAAGTAAGAGGGACTAGATGGCTAGCTGTTTTTATGGCAGAACAAGAGAAGTATCTATACTGGGATGGACCTGACTCTTGTAAAAGCAAAGAACATGATGGGCTTCCCATGAACCAATATGGAATGAGAAAGAGACCTATCATGGTATTGTTTCCCATCATGCCCAAGAGACCTGCTGAAGGGGTGGGGAGATGTCAGCAAGAAGAGTCTGGAGGTGGTCTCTTGGATGGCAGAGGAGATGTAATTGTCTGCCACCAAGGACTGCTGTGAGAAATTCCCAGTGATGAGGGAGTTCTCCAAAGGACCCTGAAAAGCACCCCATGAGAGAAAGAGTCAGCCTCAAGCACCCATACCAATGCTACATTGCTAGAACAGAACCAGAGTTTGCCTGGCCCTTAACTGCTTAATTTCCCTTAGATTTACATGGATGAACTGAAGTCAGGGAATCAGAGGAAACAGCTTATGGTCCCTCTTCTACCTATAGAGGAGGCCTGCTTGAATTAGGCATGAGCTGGAAGGCAAAAGATATTAACTTGCAGTACAGTTCTTAAAGCTAAAAAAAAATCATTCTTATTATTACACATCATTTTGCTGAGACACTTTGAGGGAATAAAGCAAGCAGATGACTTTTTTTTTTTCCCTGAAAGTTACTACAAAAGCCACAGGGTTCATTGTATTTGACCAGGGACAAGTAAAAAGAATAAATCTCCAAGAATATTTGAAGGCCAATAGGGAAAAAGAATGACATTGTTTTTTATTGTATGTATATTATAAATTCTGATTTTACAATCTAATTTCAATAATAGTAGCTAAAATTTATCAAATGCTTATTGTATGCCGGCCATTGTGTGATTTCCATGTATTAAATCATTTCACCCTAGCAACAACTCTATAAGGAAGAGGTTAAGTAACTTGCCCAAGGTTGCACAAATAGTAAGTGGCAAAACCACTCATATGGCTATTTGCAACAAATAAGAATTCAATTTCTTTCTTCAAATCTTTTCTCTCAACAATCAAAATAGAGGATATATAAAATGCCAACCACAGCCATATCAATTTCATTGCATTAGCACTTTGCAGAGACACATAAGGCTACGTGCGATTTACTGTTTTGTTTCAAGACAAACAATGAGTCACCAAAAGACATTGTTATTTTTTCTTATATATTTTAATTTCTTTTTCCTTTTCTTGTTTCTTTTTGTAGATGTGGACAACCACTACAAAATAAAGTACAGCTGAAGGGTCGTGACCTCCTCACTCTAAAGAACTTTACAGGAGAAGAAATTAAGTATATGCTATGGCTATCAGCAGATCTGAAATTTAGGATAAAACAGAAAGGAGAGGTATGTAGCATTTCCATCTTACTTTCCATTACCATCCATCAACTTTTGTAAAGACAGTCTTACAGAGATAGAGGGAAAAGAAAACATTAAAATTCCTAAACAGTAGCAAGTAATGAAGCCACACAGTCAAGGTAATTGATTATCATGAGAGTACGAGCATATAAAAAGCATAAAAATCAGTTATTCAATGATAAGTCATTTTACTTCTTTCATGTGGAATGTCAAAATTCATTATTAACTGGATCAGAACCTAAACAATCATTCTCCGGAAAGATTTTATTTTTATACTTTCTTTCTTTTCTCTGGGTGTTTTCTGTCAAGTTAAAAATAAGGATGATATATTTTTTTTCTAGCCACAAATTTCAATTGTGAATGCATATCAGATATATGATCATTAGTATAATGTCAAAAACTTTACAATGATGTGGCAGTGGTTTAAAAATTTAGATTAGCAGAGAAACAATTAAATGTTAACCAAGTAGGAGAAAAGATGGGATATAGTGCTTAGCTGTAATCATTATTCTGCATTTTGAGCAATTTATGTTTGTAACACGCTTAATTAATATAGTAACTTCATTTAGGCTGCTTAGTTATGAAAGCATTTTTGTATTCTAAACTTGTTTAAAAGCTTTTATAAAGAGTTGATTTCAGATTGAGAAAGTTTTACATAACCCTGATTTTCTTATCTAGTTTACTAGCTCTGCAAATTCTTTAAAAACAAACTGAAAACAGAGTGACAATAACTGTTATGAGATGATATTCCTATAAAAGATTGGCAATAAAGAGAAAAGTTTCCCCCAAATCCCAGGCCTTTGTTCTTTACATTGTGTGTTAGGATATTTAGCTGTCAGTCATCTATTTGTTCCAGAGCTCATCCTATCAAGAAAGTCCATGCATAGAAGAGGAAGGAGGAAGAGCCCCACCCCACACAAAATTCTCCAGATTGTTTCAGAAACAAAGTCTTTGCACTCCTATGAGGATGCATAATGAAAGTGTAGCTAACACTCTGAGGCTTCATCTTTAGGAGTCTTAGTGCCCTATGTTGTGACAGAGTATCATGTTCTTAGCTGAGAAAACATTTCCAAACCAAGCATCTTGAAGATAATTGAACACTGATGGGGATTCCCATGGATTTAAGTAAGAAGGTGGTCCCAGTGTGAAATATTAATATACTTTGAAACAAGTGTTCAGATTGAACCCAAACAAGTAAAAATACTTTCTAGTTATATGTCAATAATCTGTGGGAGTTCCTATTCCCTTCCCCATTTATGTAGAAAGGAAAAAATAAAACACTTTAAATTCACTTTTTAAGTAACATTTTGAATACTTATTTGGAAGTAGTGATTAATTATTCTACATCTTTTGATAATGTAAAGAATAAGTTTTGAAACATAATCCTTGATATTAGATATAAATATATTTTTCATATTAATTATATTCTTGTCCTTGATTTCCAGTATTTGCCTTTATTGCAAGGGAAGTCTTTAAGCATGATTTTTGAAAAAAGAAGTACTCGAACAAGATTGTCTACAGAAACAGGTAAGTCTACCGACAGACTCACCCTGTGTTGAAGAGGGGGCCAGAGGGTGAGGACCTGGGAGGAAGGAATAGCCCATGGGGGGATCTGTCTTTCTCTTTGGCAGCCATAAAGAGGAAATGTTGTCTCTGGGACCAGTGGTAACAAGCTTCTAAATGCCCTTTCCAATTACCATAGAAGGTGGAAGCAGAAAAATTAGCTTCATCTGTAGGAATTCAATGAGGACTTGAGTAGAAATGCCAAATAGCAAGTACTTTGTGTTAAGTACAAAATGTAAGTAGGCACACATTCTCATGCCTCAAACTCATGTGGTCAAGAGATGTGTATTTTTCTAATACATAAATAACTTTTTCTTATTTGTACCAATTTTGCTGGATGGTGGAAACCTAATCTCTGCAACGTTAGGCAATCCTGTCATTTCAGGGTTTGCTTTGTCAATTTAGGGTCTCCTATACCTTACATTACAGTCGTAGTTAAGTCCTAGAGAGTATATGAATGTCAAGACATCTAGGACTATGGGTATCTGGTCATTGGCCATCAAGACATCATCATCAAAGTCCCATGCTCAAGTCTTCTGAGACTTCTGTATCCCCATTTGACCTTGGCTGTCTCCCATTCACTGTGGAGTTTGCTTCACTCTGATCACAAGACCTGAAATATATCTTAGTTTGGCTCTCTCAACTTCTTGGCAGCTCTTCACACCACACTGGACACAGAGATACTGAAAGGCTCTCTCTAGTCTATTGTTCCTTCCTCATGCTGAGTGCCAGGGAGTTTTAAACATGTGTTGCCTCCTAGAGCTCTGTCTTAAAAGCACGACATAGGTGTTCTCAGCTCTGGGGTTCCGCAAACTCTTCTGAAATTTCCATCATGCTCCCAACCTGAAGTACTTGGCCTGGGGGACAGACAGGAGTTAACAGTGTCAAAGATCCATCTATTTCTATTTCTGTTGCTTCTCTCTCACTCCTCTTCTTTCCCTTCCAGTTCACAGTATTGGGGGCCCAGTGATAAAGTAGGAGGAAAAAAAATGCTCTGACTTCCATGTATTATTTAAAATCTATTGTTTGTAGCTGGAATCCTAGGCTATTGAAACAAAAGTTTATTTTTTTCTCAAATGATTATCTCTATGCTAAGTTTCAGAAAGTCTATTTTGACATTTATAAGCCACACATTGCTCTTTTCTTTCTCTCTGCTTTTCTGTTATATCAGACCTCCCTTTAATCAACAATATGACTGCCCAAATGGGCTAATGGATAGGATAATTATTTTTTGTTTGTACCTAGAACAAACAAAAACACATTGGTTGATTCTTCAAATATCTTATCCCACTTGCAAGCACCAGAGCTTTCCAGGGCTTAGAAGTAAACATCTTCTTTGTGCTATTATTGCCTTGTAATGATCAGTAATAAAGTTATCAAATACATAACCAAATGAAGTTCAGAAGGATTAAGTGACTTACTAAGTTAACTCAATTAATACAAATAGTAGCAGGATTCAGATGCCAAGTTTGCTGTTTTTATTAATGCACTCACATTGTCCCCTGAAAGAAGGAAGAAGGAAGAGGAGAAACATATAAAGTATCACCTAATCTTTAAAGTCATAGAAAGAAAACAGTTGGAAACATTTTGCTCTTTAAAGCTGGCTCCTTTAAGAGATCATGTGGATATCTATCATATAGTAAGGGAAAGATGAGTATTGCATAAACCAGTTAGTAATTCTCAAATTCTGTTTCCTTTCAACATTGGTCTTCCATCAGTTGGACAGAATTTTATGTTATCATTAGTATAGGAGTGTTCTTTTTTGAAGTTATCAAAATAATACATATAAATTTCTCAATTTTAAGTTTTTTAAAGTTAATTCTCTTTGTTGATGGTGTTTTCTACCATTTTCCCCTGTTCAAATGTTATTTTTGATATCAAATTCTCTGAATAAGTGATCATTTTAATTATTCACATATAATGTGGTTGTTAAGCTACTAATAAAACTAAGAGTGAATATTTAATAAGCCTTTGGGTACAGCCCTATGTCAAGTACTCTACATTAATTACATGGATTATATCACTTAATCCTCATGACAACTCTGTAAGGTAACATTGAGGAAAACAGGATGAAACAGGTTCAGCAAATAGCCCACAGACACATAGCTAATAAATTACAGACCCAGGATTGGAAGCTATTATTAAATGTATTTTGTAAGTATCTAATTTAATTTAGACATGTGATAGTCATGTTTTATTCCAGTAAAATCATTTCTACAGGTGGCATTAAGCATTTTGTTAAATGCTGGCTTTCTACAAAGAAATGCTCTGAAACCTGCACAAAATCGCAAACTATAACAACAAATACATGAGAAAAGGAACACAAGACCATCAAAAGTTATGGTTCACAGAGTATTCATAAATATCCTCAATAAACACCCTTGGTTCTAATTGCCTATGGCATTCTGCCAAGCTCAGCAGTAGAAGAATCAGTCAGAGTAAGTAGGGCTTTAAATGCTTACAGAAATGGTAAACCTCAACCAAGAACATGGTAGAGTTTTGCTATTGTATATATGTGCATCTTAATAGTTGTCCCTTGGCACAATTTTTCATCAAAACATTTTACCTTGGTACTTAGAATGAAAATAGGATGTAATTAAAACTGCCTGTCGCTGCTCCGGATTTGTGCCAGCCTCTGGAATGAGGTAATCCTCACAGGACAATCCTTGAGGATTCCATCCCAAGCCTGAGTTGCAGAGATATAGCAGTATTTCTACTTATCCCAGGGGACAGAATAAAAATTTCCACCCAACTTAAGCCATATTAATTGCTCATGTAATATTTTTATTAAAGTGTAACACACCTATAGAAAATACACAAATCATTAAGCATACAGTTCAATAAATTCTTACAGTGAACACATCCTTGTAACTAATACCTAGATAGATAAACAGGACATTAATATCAATCAGAAGTCCTCCCTTGTATCTCCTTCCAGTTTCTACTGCCCTCACCCAAGGGTTACCATTATCTTGGCTTTGAACATCACAGATTAGTTTTGCCTGTTTTCAAACATTATATAAATGGAATCATTCAGCATATGCTCTTTTGTGTCTAGCTTATTTTGCTCAGCATTTTGTTTGTGAGATGTATCAATGTCACTGCGTGTAGTTGTAGATCATTTATTCTTCACCCACTCTTTGGGTATGCCTGCCTGGCAAACTGTGCAATTTTTCTGTGTGTTTACTCATGATTATATTATTTTATTGCAAGTTAATTGAGCAAATAGGCAGATACATTTATTGACCTCAGTAAGTACAGTAGCTGATAGAAAAATGCACAGGGCATCCTAAGAGATCACTCTTTTCATTATTTAACACTGGTATTTGACTTTCAAGGTGAAATAGAAGCTGGTGTTTTCCAAGCTGTTTCATATTCATCACCTTTACAAAGATGACAATATAAAAACCATGATACTGTTCTGCAGGTAGTAAAGTGAAGATCAGAGAGAGGTTAATGCTTGCCTTAGTTCAAACCAGCAAGAGCCTTTGGAGCCCTCATATTTCTAGTGTATGAATTATTTTATACCCCTTCTTCCAAAGCTTCCAGGGCTCTGTGAGAAAAAGAAAGGGCAAAATAAGATTTACTATTATTTTCCCAAACATAAATTAAGATATTAACAGAAGAAATGAAATTCTTTGTTCAAAAATATCTGATGTGAATGCATAAGCAAATGACACAGATAAAGCAGACTTCTCTGGATGAAGGGTAAAGACAGTAGAGACCCATCCCTCTGCCCTCCTCTCTTCAGAAATGGCAGCTCCTAGTGGCTTTTCAAAACCTCAGACACCATCCTAAAGCAGTTACTGCTACCCAGGTCTGATAAACTGGTGAATGCTTGACCTGTGCTTTTGGAATGGGGTCTGAGGCTTCTTTCTGATCAGTGACCAAATTGCAGAGGCAATTCCTTCTCAGAGGTAATGTCCCCCCATTTTATCTCCTTTAAGAACTGCTGAAGACTTTGACTTCTACTTCTTAACACTTTCTGTAACCCTTCTTCCTCCCCCTACCTTATAAATTCAGGCTTGATGTGACTCTTCGTTATAGCACACAGAGGGAAATGAAAAGGTAACAAACGAATCCTATATTATTACAGCAAAATGACTTCTAGTCAAAGTAAGAGTGTGACTCGGAGCAGACCTGCCAGGAGGTCTTAAACTTTGTGTGAAATGTTCCTCTATAGTCCCCAACCCTCAATGACATTCATTCCTGTGCTAGGCACATAGTGGGCACACAATACATACTTTCTTGATGACTTTAAAATATTCATATTTATTTAAATGACTTTCCTGTTTATGAACAGGTTAAGTATTCAAGAGTGATTAGTGAGGATAATCACCACTAAATCCCATTTGCTCACTTCTCGTACAATAGAACATTCTGTTCTTTCTGTTAATAAAATTAGATGTTTGCAAGTGAAATGAATGGATTCTCTCTCCGGAGTCAAAATCCCTCCTAAATTCATTTAACAAGTATTTGTTGAGCAATTACTATGTACCAGTATTTATTCTAGGTTCTTGAGAGTGATACATCAGTGAACAAAATAAAGGAAAACCCCTGCCTCCATGGAGCATATATTCTAGTGGGTGCACAGACAATAAATAATAGACAATCAATAAGTGGATGATAATACAATATCAGTGGAAGGTGATAAGTGCTCTCAGCAAGGAGAAAAAAGTTCCTGGAACTAGGGAAAAACACTTACTCCATTATTTGCATTTTGACTTTACTCTGAGTGAAATGGGGAAAGTTTGGATGGTTTTAAACTAAGGAGGGAAATGATCTAACTTGCATTTTAAAAGAATCTCTCTGACTGCTCTATTGAGGATAAAGTGTTGGGGTGGGGATAAAGGCAAGATAGAAACAGTGAAACATGTTAATAGGTAGCTATAGTACATAGAGGTTGGGGGCAGGGTGGTAGCAATGGAGCGGGTAAGAAAGATAGATTCTGGATGTGTTTTGAAGGGAGAGCCAATGAGATTCCTGATGTATCAGGTAAAAGAGAGACATCAAGGGTGACTAAGGTTTTTGTCTGAGCAACTGTGAGGAGAATAGAGCCAAATAGAGGGAAAGATCAGGAGTTCAGTTTTGGAAGTTTGAGATGTCTATTAGACACATAAGCAAAGATGTGGAAAAGGCAGCTGGATATTAGTTTGGAGTAAGGGAGTGAGATCTGGCCTAGAAATATTTGGAGTCATCAGCATATAGATGGTATTTAAGGCCATGGGATTGGATATGATTATAAAGGGAATGAAGGTAGATGGAAGGAAGAGGACCAAAGACTAGCCCTGGGGCACATCAATATTAAGAGGTCAGGAAAAAGAAAATGAACCAGCAATGGAGATTGAGAAGGACCAATTACCAAGTAGATGTAAAAGCAGGAAGGTGTGGTGTCCTGTGCAGCGTGTCAAGAAAGTTTATCAAGGAGAAGGTGGTGAACAACTTTGTTAGATGCAGCTACGTCAAGAAAAAAGAGATGTAGCAATATGAAGGTAATTGGTGACTTTGGTGAGAGTAGTTTTGGTGCAGTGTTGGGAGGCCAAAGCCTTATGAGAATAGGTTTGAAGGAAATGAAAAAGAATTGAAGAGAGAAAGAAAAAACAAAGATTTTGCTGCAAAGGGAGCAAATAATTAAAAGGATACCTGTCAGGGGAAATAAGGACAAGAGAACATTTGCATTTATTCTTTATTAGTGAGTGAGAAAATGAGATGTAGGTAATGTAAAGGAGAAAGGGAAGAGTAACATGCTTGAGTAGGCAAGGGGTATGGCTTTTAGTGCATACATGGGGCATGGAAAGTTCTTCAAAGCTTAACAGGAAGGAAAACAGAATATATGGATACAGATGCTAGCAAGTGGGAAAATGGGGTGGTGGTGGAATCTGTAATTTCTCTTATTGCTACCATTTTTTTTTTTTTCAGTGAGATAGGAAGCAAGTTCATGAGTCCTGGCTCTACTTTCAAAATATATCAAGAATCCATTTACTTTCTCATCATTTTAGCTGCTACTACCCTGGTCCAATCTATCAACTCTCACCCAGATTTTTGCAACAGTGTCCTGAATGATCTCCCTGCTTCTACCCATGTCCCACTGCAGATTTTCTATTAAAACATAAGTCCAATCATGTCACCCCTCTGCTCCAACCCTCAAATGGCTTCCCATGTTACTCAGACGAAAGTCAAAATGTTGCTTCATGCCCTGGCCAGTTTGGCTCAGCGGTTAGAGTGTCGGCCTTTGGACCAAAGACTTATAGGTTTGATTCCGGTCAAGGGCATGTACCTTGGTCGTGGTTCATCCCCAGCCCTGGTCAGGATCTTGCAGGAAGCAAACAGTCAATGTGTCCCTCTCACATCGATGTTTCTCTCTCTCCCTCCCTCCCTCCCTGTCTATCTGAAGATAAATAGAAAAATATCCTCGGGTGAGGGTTTAAAAATAAAATGTTGCTTCCTCTTCATTTTCCTTCTTCAACCTCACTTCCTATTACTCTCCTCCTTACACATTCTGCACCTGCCACAGCAACCTTCATGTTTTCCCTTGAACCTACCAATCATGACTCTTCCTCAGGACATGCTCTTCCCATTGTCTGTATGTTTCAGTGTGGCTTCCTTGACCATGTTAAACTTACAACTCCTATTCCTTACATTTTCTATCCTTCCTCCCTGCTCTATTTTTCTTACAGCACTTATCAACAGCTAACATACAAGATATTTATAGTAGTCCCCCTTATACACAGCAGATATGCCCCAAGATATGCCTGAAGTAGCCAAAAGTACTGAACCCTATATATACTATGTTTTTTCCTATACACACCTATGATAAAGTTAAATTATAAATTAGGCACAGGAAGGGATTAACAACAATTCATAACATAGAACAATTATAGTAATATAGTGTAATAAAAGTTACGTGAATGTGTCATCATTATGTAAAAGAAGGATTACTTGAATACAAGCTCTGCAACACTGCAAAAGTCATTCTGATAATAGATGGCTACCAAGTGACTAACGAGCAGAGAGTCTCTGCATGGTGGAGATGCTAGACAAAAGGATGATTCACATCCCAGAGAGACAGAGCAGGAGGGTGCAAGATCTCATCATGCTACTCTGAACAGCGTGCAATTTAAAATGTATAAATTGTTTATTTCTGAAATTTTCTATTTAATATTTCAGACTGTGGTGGACCACAGGTAACTGAAATCTCAAAAAGCAAAACCACAGAAAAGAATTAACTATTGGCCCTAGCCGGTTTGGCTCAGTGGTTGGAGCGTCGGCCGCGGACCAGGGAGTCCCAGGTCCGGTTCCCGCTAGGGGCACGTGCCTCGGTTGCAGTTTGTCCCTGGCCCCGGTTGGGGTCATGTGGGTGGCAACCACTCGATGTGTCTCTCACATCGATGTTTCTCTCTCTCTCTTCCCCCCTCTCTCCCTCTGCTCTATCTGAAGATAAATACAAAAATGTCCTCAGGTGAGGATAAAAAAAAAAAAAAAAAGAATGAACTGTTGTAATTTACTCATGCAGTTCATTATCTGTCTGTCCCCAGTAGAATTTAAGTTCCATGTAGGCAAGGAACTTGTACCATGTTGTTTACAATGCTTTTCCCAGTGTCTAGAATAGCACCAGGTACATAATTTAGAATGAATGAATACATTTCAGGACCATGCTCTGATGCCAAGACCTATTGTGGTCATTCCACAGAGACAAGATTGCCTACCACCAAAATTTAGCTTGGTTGTTGACAGTGAGGACATCACACATGCACCAAAAGGGTATGAAAGGATATGTAGCTTTCTGGATAGAGTAGGGCTGGTTCCCAAGATGGTCTGAAAATGGCATTAGAGACTCGCCTGCACTTTTTTTTTGGTTATGGGGTGGGGCTGGGTGAGGATTCCCATGGATAGGCCAGGACTTGTATAGTTTGAACCTCCTGCTAGTGCCAAAGGAGGGAGCATTTGCACTTTCTTATCAGCTTGCCCAGATACAGGGTAGAAGGAGAAGGTAAAGTGATGTTTGTGAGATTCATCCATGCTGTCCATATTCTTAGTTCATTCCTTTTTATTACTGAGTAGTATTCCATTGTAATCCATGATATCCCATACTAAAGTTTATTTTTCCATTTTCCTGGATAGATATCATTATATATTTTAAAGAATCAAAACCAGGTGTAGTCTCCAAAAAGGAACAATGTCCCATTATTGTCAGGTTTTGCACAAGAGGGGGAGAAATGGGCACGCATCTGAAAGAGTTCAATGTTTATACAGAAAATTCCCTCGGTTCCTCATTTTGCTTTGCCTGGGAATTCCCTATCAGAGAGGTGGGAGAGCTTTAAAGATTTTGACTTTTCAGTTGAGATGGTGACAATTCTTAATAATTGTGTTTCCTACTTTAGTCCTTTTTTTCAAAATGCCTTTTTTTTTTTCTCTCTCTTTCTTTTATTGTAGGCTTTGCACTTCTGGGAGGACACCCTTGTTTTCTTACCACACAAGACATTCACTTGGGTGTGAATGAAAGTCTCACAGACACAGCCCGGTTTGTAAATATTCTTCTCTTCAAAGCTTATTTCAAAATTGATGGATATATTTCAAAAAGAAAATATGCTTCTCTTTAACAATGCTTTTCCCTCTCAGTGTCTTCTGTACTGTTGTCCGTTTTCTTTCTTTCCCTCTTTACTTGATATTCTGAATGCCTCTACCTCATTGGCTACTATCTGTGGGTTAAGATAATTTTTTTCTTAAAAGTTTGAAGAGGTTTCTGATTATAAAATTTCAAATTTAGGAAAACTTAGGAATAATCAAGCATGACCCTTATATTTCACAATGGAAGAAATGGAGGTCCAGGGAAAATGACACATTCAATGACTCATAAGTAGTTAGCATTAAGGCAGGCAATGATATTAATAGTTAACATTTATTGAGCATTTATTATGTGTCTGCATTATTCTAACTCATTTAATCCTTATAACAACCCAAAGAGATTGGCATAAAGAGGTAAAACAATGTAATTAGGGAAATGCTAGCTACTATAACACAAAATCTCAAAATGTCAATGGTTTAACATAGTGCAGATGTTCCTGATTGGTAAGAGGGAAGGAATGATTATTTATGTGGCCATTGAGAGACTCTGAATGAGAGTGGCTGTACAATCTTCAACATATGGCCTCTAAGGTCATTCTGTGTGTCAACATTAAGGCAGGAGCTAGGGGAAGAGAGCGTGGAGACAGGATACTTGCTTCAAAGCTACCTGAGCAGGGAAGTGGCACAATCACTTCCACTCACATTCTGTTGGCAAGTTCTAGTAGCTCATCCCTACCCAGATGGAAATAGAGGTGTAAAAAGGCTCATAACAACTATACCAAAGATTCAGACATAGGCCCCCTGATTCCCCATGCAGTACTCTCACCATTATGTCATGTCTGGTTGATAAATACAGTGCAAATGTCTTTGTTTAGATATTTTACCCTTGATATGAAAGACTAATGTTTTCCTTTTCTTCTTCTTTTTTTCTTTTTCTGAAAACGATGTACCATAAAGCAATTCCTTGCAGACTGCCAGCTTTTTATGGCAGCTGACTAGTATATACTAAAGAAACCACTTCATTTTAATTGCTGAAGAGATTTTAAATAACTCAACTTTAAATATTTTTGTTACATTATTTCATATGAGACAGTTAGTATTAAGAAGTGTTGGACAAAAAGAATAAATAAACATAAATTAGTTTTTCTTCCAAATATGCTGCCACTGACTGGGATTATATTCTCCTAATAATTCTCCTTTCACAAAAGTGAAGTATACTTTATTCAAGAGCAAATATTACAAGCTGGTCAAGGGATGAATCCAGGGCCACAGTCAGGATAGAGTTACAGTAGGGATTTTCCATATAGGACCAAGTGAATGATGGTGAATGAGTCATGTGTGAACTAGTGGTTGGAAAAGGACACAGTTGGAGGAATAGCTAAGCACCCAATAAATAGTTAAGGAAGGCAGGCTGGCAGCCAGAAAGAGGTCAGGGCCCAGAAATCAGTGGAGTGGGCAGGACCCCAAAAGCAAGAGACAAGTAGCTAAGCATGGGTTGAAAGCTGAGGATGAGTATAAACATGTTCTTTTTGTGTTTGTGCTCCACACAATTCCCACTGTAAGTCCTTAGTCAGAGGAGCTCTACACAGATCCTGAGAAAAACAATCTGTTCACAAGTTACAACATGATTGGGACCTTTTAGTCCACATATGTAATTAGATCCATTGCTACATGTATATATGGATACATAAAATTTGACCCATAGAATTTCTTCTAATCATTTCATCTTATCCAAAAGATTGTGAATGAAAATAATAGCTCCTTCTTAAAGGGTGTATACTATGGACCTTTTGTACTATTATCTCTGAATCTTTGTCAAAACCTTACAAAGTAAGTATAGTCGGCCCAATTTTATAGATAATGAAACCATGACTCAGACTTAGCATTTAAATCATACTGTGTTTTTAAGGCTATGCTGTTTTGACTACTCTGGCTGCCTCATCTACACATCCCATGAGAGGGTCAGTGAAATATGTTATGAAAATCATTGGCTTCTGTGTCATGAGGTCCCCAAGATCACCCCTATGTTTGATGATTCACCAATAGGATTCACAGGACTCAGCATATAATGATACTCGTGGCTATGATTTATTACAGTGAGAGTATACCAATCACAAGCATCAAAGGGAAAAGGCACATGTAGCAAAGTTCAAGGGAAACCAGGTGCGAGCTTCCATGAGTCCTCTCCCAGTGGAGTCACTCTGAGATGTGCTTAATTCTCTTAGTAACAAGTTGTCGCAACACGTGTGAAATGTTGCCAACCAGAGAAGCTCCTTAGAGACTAATTGCCCAGGGATTTTACTGGGGGATGGTCACACAGCATCCTCTGTTTGACATGTACCCAAATCCCAGACTCCCAGAAGGAAAGCAGGTGTTTACTTTAAACCATATTGCTTGTAAAAATAGTTTAGGCACATCGAGCAATGGTTATCAGTCCTGGGAATGATGGAAACACTGTCCAAATCAAAGTTCCCAGATGCCATCCAGTGGCAACTTACAAGCAGGGCTTTCAAAAGATAGCAGTCAGGTAACTCTTTTCTGCATGGCTTGAAAATCACAAGACATGAGACCTACTTCAAGCTTTGCCATTTACCTACTCTGTAAACTCCATAGGTGAAAATTTCTCTGGATGTTCATTTCCTTTTTTAAAATGTGAGGGAGTTCTGATCCTTAAATTTAACTTTATACTCTCAAATGTATGCAAATGTATTAGATACAAAGGGGTAGTTCCTAAACAGAGGTGTGTCCCAGTGTAAACCATGTGTAGAAAGTTGCAGAGTTAATTGGGGTAGATATAGAAAGTAGAAAGATAATTTCTAGTTCTGCAGGTTAGGGTTCAGATGATGTCTGGATATCTATATTTTAAGAAGCTCCTCAAATGATTCTGCTGTAAGGGTGGCTAGACCACACTTTGAGAGACCCTGAATTGAAAGTTTGTATTGTAATTCTGGGCTCCTGTGCTGTCAGTCTATGCTAGGGAATGGTAAAGAAGAGAGACAGCTAATAAGCTATTTATGTAGTTTCATGATAACTGATTATGAAGGGTACATTGATAGTAGAGACAAAATGATTTCAGATTAGTTATTATTAAAATATGTATGTATATATTAGAAGAAAGAAAATGAAAGAAGTTTCTGCTTTGAGGAGAAGGTGATAGATTAGGTATTGGACATATTTCATTAAAGACTGAACCTCCCAATACAAATAAATGGCCACAGGCCATTGGGGATAAAGACCTTGCATGAAGTTGAAAGCTGGAGAAATAGAAGTATAAGCTCAGCGGTAGAAAATGAGCTCCAGAGTCTCTTTGTGGGAGAATTGCAGAAGGCTGAATCTTGAGGACAGGTGCAGTTAAGGGAGGGCTGGAGGAAATGATCAGGGTACTAGGAGAATAAGGCTAGTGCAATATCAGACGAGGCTGCAATGGGAGATGGGAATGTCAGAAAGTGGGGTAGAATGACCACTGTGAAAATATGACTTTCTTTTGTGTACCCCATTACTACTGAATCTGCCAAAATATCTGACAAACAAAATATGGCTGAAATTCAGAAACTCAATAAATCTAAATTGAAGAAGACAAGAGAAACTCACTGCCTTTCACAGAAGCAAATGAACAGGAGATGGAAGTAAATCTTAATGACATCTATCTGCCAATATGCACTGTACAGTACATAGCACTTGCTTTTTGTAGAAGCCAAACTTTGTAAGATGCAAAGAGATTGGATGGTGTTTAAATAACAGTGCTGGCCCTTTCAAATCAGGAGAACAGTGCCTACTTGACAATGATTGATGGCATTGCTTCTCTAGCTGCCTGTCTGGCTATTTGGGGGACCTGAAATAGAAAAAAGTGACTGCCCACTGGTGAAAAAAGAACCTGAGGGGGAATACAGTGAATGTGGCAACAGAGTGAAAAAAGGCAAAATTGGGTGCTAGTACCCTGAAAACTGTTAAATGCAATTTCTAAAGTGTCTCTCTTATTTAGTCAAACAATTTAATTATTAATTTATTCAAAATATTTATTAAATGCCTAGTTTTTCTTCCACAAATTATTTTAGCACTGAGAATAAAAGGCTTATCAAATCAAACAAAAGTCTTGTTTGAGTGGAAATTATATTCTAGGGGGAGGAAGCTTTCACCAAACAAATAAATAAAGCATGAATAGACTAGCAGGTTGAAATAAGTGCTATGATGAAGCTAAAACAGGGTGATCTGTAGGTGAGGTGAGGGCTACTGTACATTGGGTAATCAGGGAAGACCTCCCTGAGGAGGTGACAGTTAAGGTGAGAACTGACTGAAAAGACAGAGCCAGGTATGCAAAGCTGTGGGAAGAGCATAGCAGACAGAAGAAACTGCTGGTACAGAAGTTTAAGGCAAGCTTGATGTATTCAGGAACAGAAGAACAGATAACAATGTTTTAAAGTCTGCAGGTAAGCATATTTTAAATCCACAAATAAAAATAGTACCCGTACCAGTTGGTCCTGTCTCAGGCACCAAATGAAGGGAAAATAAAATAAGATCAAGGAGTCAAAAACTTAAATACACATTCAAAATAAAATGTGTTGCTCTTTTATTTCATGATTAAAATAATAAAACCTGTTCACTCTTCAAAATATTGTGGGAAAATTCTCCTTAGTTAAGTCTAAATTGAGTATTGTTTAATCTGAGGATGCTAGTGGGGAGAGGGGGGAACACTGAAATGAAGCTGTGGACTGACATGTGGAGAAGTTGGTATGTCAGGGCTCCCCAAGACCACCCCCAGGTTCGATGATTCATTAAGACTCACAGGACTCAGTATATGGTCATACTCATGACTAAGATTCATTACATTAAAAAATAATACAAAGCAAAGTCAGCAAAGGCACATGGGGCCAAGTCCAGGGGAGATCAGGCACAAACTTCCAAGTTTCCTCTCCAAGTGTAGACACACAGAACAGTCTTAATTCCCCTAGCAACAAGTTGTGGTAACAGGTGTGAAATGTTATTTACCAGTGAGTCTTTACTCAGTGCCCAAGATTTTTATTGGGGGCTGGTCATATAGGCACCTTCTGCCTAGCATGAACCCATATTCTACACTCCCAAAAGGAGAGCAGGCATTCAGCATAATCCATAGTGTTTATACAAACAGTTTATGTAGTGAGTCATCCTTATTATGTCTAGGAACGCTAGAAACCCTCCCAAAGTCAAAGTTTCCAGAGACTAGCCAAGGGCCAACCTTGTAAGCAGATCGTTTAAAGATAACCATATCAGGACTGCTATGTTAACTCTTTATTGTTGTTTTCACACCTGGGCTCTCATCTCTATTTTGGATTTTTCTAACTATCTTTTACCTAGATATGTTTTAACTGGTAAGGGAGTGTATTCTACACCCTACACTCATGGGATTTGAATTGTGTCCTCAGTTCAGTGTGGGTCCCTGTAGGGCCAGACTCCCATTGTATAGCATCAACCATTGCTTACTTCCGTCTTTTGAAAAGTATCTCATAGCAACTCTTTTCTACCTCCTAATATATCAGAAGACACAAAACATATACATATATATTCAGTTAAATTTGCTTCAGATTTGATGGTATTTTCAGATGTTGTCAATTCTTTGGTTTTCTGCTAGGGTTGAGTTGGATATTCTTTTTTTTTTTTTTTTTTCCTTGCTCTAGGCTTGTTCTTTTAGATGTGACACCAGAAGTGACACCTTAGCATGACTCAGATCACTGATTTTTTAGAAGTTTAAAATTGGTTGGAACTTAAGAACAGCAGAAAGACATTATCATTCCAGTTTCAAGGCTTTCTGTTTCTTCCATAATGACAGCTGTTCATGCCTAATGCTCTGAGTCCACTATTGAAAGGTGCATAATAGCTTCACAGTCATTTTCACTTTAATACAGTACTTTATAATGCAGCTTCAGGAACCATGTGTATGAAAAGCTCCGTATAAAACCAAATAATATTACGTTGTTCTACTATAATTATTTTCCTTATAAATGTAATTTACTTATGGTGGTGATTGCTAAAGTGTGTTCTGTCGATGTAAAACTAGTAGAAAGGAAAATCAGCACAAACCACTGTATTAGTTGCCTAGGGCTACAAATGATCACACACTTGGTGACTTAACAGAAATTTATTTTCTCATAGTTCTGGCTAGAAGTCTACATTCAATGTGTTAGCAGGGCTATGGTCACTCTGAAGGTTCTATGGAAAAATCCTTCCTTGTCTTTTCCTAGCTTCTGGTTGCTCCCAGCAATCCTTGGCAGTTCTGGGCTTATAGATGCACCACTCCAAACTCTGCCTCCATCGTCACTTGGGTTTCTTTTTGTATGCCTTTATGTATCCTCTCCTCTTATCAGGACATCAGTCATTGGATTTAGGACCCACACTACTCCAGTATGACCTCGTCTTAGCTAATTATATCCATAAAGATCCTACTTCCAAACAAGGTCACATTTTGAGTTTCCAGGTGAATATGAATTTGGGGGACACCATTCAAGCACTATAAAGCACATAAACACATGCCCCTGAAACAACTTGAAAGGGCTTCAAATCATTGTCACTCCGGTAACTCAAATAATAGAAATTATAGAGGAATTTGTAGATGAGTCACAGTCCTCAACAGAAAGAATGAACCATTTCACATTGAAAGGAATGCTTTAAAAAGCTGTAATACTGTTATAAAGGTATTTACAGCAATGATATTAAGACCAAAAAAAAAAAAAAGCAATATTTCTTAGGTTTCTTAGTAAAATGTTTAAAATATAATATTTTCATCTAATGGGAAATATGTACCTAATTAGGTACTGATAATTGCTATCTAATAGGAAATATGTTATCTCCATGAATCTTTACAGAGGTCACTAAGAAGCTAGCAGGCATGACAGTTATATGTTTTTTGGGGTAAATGGTAACAAAAGGCAGTCCCTTCCAGCATGAAATATGATATATTCATAGTTTAGAGGCAGTTTGCCAAAGTGTAAAGGGCAGGGGCTTTCAAGCAGGGTCAGGCTTCAGTTTAATTCACAACTCATATCATATTGACCCTGTGGTTTGGACCACTTGCTCTGAGTCTTAGGTTCCTCAGCTGTGAAATGGAGATACAAATACTTATCTCAGTGAGTTATATGAGAATAAAGAGATCATGCTTGTGAAGGACAGGAACACAGAAGAAATTCAAATAATGTTAGTTGAATTAAGTGATGGCCTAGCTCAATTTCCAAATAAACTCTGACCCAATTCTGACCATCTCAGGCTGACACAAAACTAAAATTCCTAAAGCACATTTTGAGGTGGTCATTCTAAATGCCATTATGCCCTACCCATTTATCTCTGAGGTCCTCAAAGTTAGGAACTGACATCTAAGTAAAAATAATCTGGCTATTACAGAAGCCTTCATCAATAAATTGCATATGGCAATTTCATTCAAAATTCCTGGGCTTCTTCCAACACTAGCCCATTTGAGAGGAGCCCATCTAGGTTAGCTAAAGGTATTATCTTGTTTTCTCATCACTCCTATATTGATATAACTAAAATTATAACCTGGGTAGAGATAACAGAGTGCTGGAATATTCTCCTTGAAGGAGACTCAGCAAGTTTATTCCTTTACCAATTTACATTGGGATATGTCTCCTCTATGGCCTTGGCCTGCTTTAATAAAGAATAAAATTGGAAACATACTTTTAAATATTTTTTATGATTACAGGGTTCTCAATGGTATCATTATACACAGCCAAAAATTCCTCCTGCTGTTTGCCAGTCAGCTATTCTACTGATAGGAGATATCATTGATAACAAACTGGAATTTGTGGGGGCATACAGTCTTATTTAAGGCAGGATGGGGACAAAAGGAAGAATGCATGGCAGGACCCTATGAGAATACAACTTCTGTTTGCCTTTGGCTTTTGAAACGTATTCACTGTGTTCCAATAGTTTAGGAATAACTCAACTCCCTCTAAGAGCATAGGATTGCTGTGTGATTGTCCATCTCATCAATATTTACATTTGCTCTTATGATCTGGTGCAGCACACTATTGTTTTTTGTTTTGTTTTGACTATCTGTTCACTCAACCACAGAGACTCTGCAGCAGGTCTTCCTGGGTCCATGGGGTGTTTTTTGGTTTTGTTTGATTTGGCCTTTTGGGTGTTTTTGTTAATTCCTAAACAAGTTTTGATCTTAAACCAAAGGACAAAATACAAAAGAATAATAGAAACTTGAGGTTGGGAAGGTCTTCATGGGTTACTTAGATCAACCATCCTTCTCATGACTCCATACTATTCCTTCAAATTTGTCCTTGAGCCTGATGAAAAAATCCAGTACAGGGCACTCTTTACATATTGAAATATCGTGTTCTATTTTATACAATCTGACTGTTCTGATGAGAGTTTATACAAACTGACTGACAATTCACTTTTAAATTGAGTTAAAAGTGGTCTTGCAATAACTCTTCTCAATGTTCTTTTTTAGTATCTTTATAAATTTATGCATTTTAACATATTTTAAGGTTTCAATTCATTGCAGTTATTCTTATTGATGCTCAAATTGTCCCATATTTAGCCAAGGTGCTCTGTCTTCAAGTTGGCTACTGAGTCATTTTGACATAACTCTATTAGTCTTTGATACTTCTCTTGTCTTTTGATATGGCAAGATATTCCAAGCCCATCTTGTACATTTCTTTACCAAGACCAAGAATTAGCCATTGTTCTAAGAAGCCCTAGTTCATTTTCAATTACTATCAAAAGTATGTTTTTTGAATAATACAATTTTTCTGGTTATTACAATAATATTCCTTTTGGTAGAAACTACTAAAAGATATTTTTAAAATATAGATAGAACCACCAATACTGCCATCATCTAGAAATAATCAATGTTAGCATTTTATCTTCTGAACCATCTTTCCATTTAAAGTCCTATGTCATGCTTCTCTTTTTTTTCTAAACAGCAGCAAAAGAGATGATGGGGGTAGGGGGAAAATCGAACATACTTTAAACATTTAGGCAAAATGAGTTGAATAAATTTTTAACTTTTCAGTTATTTTTAATCCTAATATTGGCTATTAAACATCCAGAGGAAACTGTTATGTGTGAGAAACTGTAAATTTGGGTAATTTAGATTTTGCAAAAGCTGTTTTGCTACCATTGTGGACAGAAATCTAAGACTGTCTGCAAAGTTTCAGGAATCCACTGGAAGGCAAACAGAACTCTATATATTCAATGAGAATGAAAAGAGACCAAATGAAAAGTCATTACACAGCCAGAGAGTATTTTTAACTTGTCAAGCTTTCATTCGTAGCACATATAACACAGCTTTTACAATGTTTAAAGCAGAGGTTTTAAATTGATGTAGAGCTATAGAAAGCCCAAATCATAGTTAATGTGCCTATAAGTCCAGCTCTATTTACAGATTTGTCATTTTTTTCCAGTGAAAAGGCTTTTTATATTTAAAGATGTTTAGTAGTCTGGAAGAAGAAAAATAAGAATGGTGATTTCTCCATGATTTGTATCAACTTTAAACATAAAGTAGAAAGCAACATCATTGACAAAATAAGATGAACTAATGATCTACTTAAATGTCTTTAATATCTCTGTTTTCCCAAGTGATTCCAATGTGAAAACAACCTGGGAGATACTCCTCCTTCCCCACATTACTGATTCCACTTCACGTTCACCTTAACCTTCAGTGGCTAAAGGAGGATTGCAGTGGTATTTTCTTTCAAGCTTTATTGTGGTCCCTTTTGCCCATCGATGCTTTCATGTCCAAGGGCTTTTTGTGTCTATAGGAATATTCCCTACTCTACTTTTTTTTTACAGTCCAATCTGTTAATCTTATGAATTTATCAAACATGTAGCATTCCTTTAAACATAAAATAGCAAACATTCCTCAGTGGTTCTTAAAGTGTGCTCCCCAAACCAGCAGCATAAGCAGCACCTGTTAGAAATGCAAATTCTTTGGAGCTCCAGACCAGACCTAGTGAATCAGAAACATGACTGGCTGTGTTCTAACAAGCCCTCCTGGGGATTCTGATGCACGTTCAAGTTTCAGAAAGATTGCTGTAAACATTCACATATTACTTATCCAACCAATAAATCAAATACATATTAAATGAATAAAATAAGTCTCCTTAGCCATTTAAACACTGATTGCAAATTTAATCAAATGCTTAACATTTAACTCAATCACAAGCCTAGCATTTCAGATTTCCTTGAATGCTCTAAACCTTTTAAAAAGGAAAAGATACACATAAAATATCACTTTGATTATAGAACTGATTAATATTTAACACCAAAACTGGGCATAATATTGTTAATATCATAGATTTAGTGTTGTTTTACATTTTTATCCCTACTTTTATTCTTATTCTTACATAGTTCTGGAATTTAAACTTCTATATACTGCTGGGTTTTCTGGAATTCTACAAGAGACTATTTTTATACATTTTCAGGGTTTATGTATGTAATTTTACCAGAATGAAAGGGAAAAAATCATCTTCGTAGGCAAGGAATGCAAGTTAAGTGGATTGCTGACCACTTAAGTTTGATTTGGTTTTGAGAACTGGTTGCTAAGATCAACATGAATTAAACTCAAGCTGCTGGCTACTAGGCTGAATATATTTTTATCACATAGTTTTCACTTTTTATCATGGGCTCTATTTTGATTTCTGATTGCTGCTTTAACAAATTACCAGAAAATTAGTGACTTAAAACAAATATATTATCTTACAAACTTCTGGAGGATAGAGGACTAAAATGAATCCACAAGGCTGTGTTCCTTCTGGAGGTTCCAGGAGAGATTCCCATTCCTTGCCTTTTCCAACCTCCAGAGGTTGCTTACATCCTTTGGCTCATGGTTCCATTCCTTCATCTTCAAAGCCAGCAGTATAGCTAGAATCTTCTCTCATTTCTGACCTCTTCCCTCTCTCTTTTAAGGACCATTGTAATTATATTGGAGCCACCCCAGGATAACCTCCCTATATCAATATCCTTAATTTAATCACATCTGCAAAATTCCTTTGCCTTGTAAGGAAATGTATTCATGGGATCTGGGGATTAGGAAGTGGACATCTTTGGGGAGGGGCATTATTCTGTCTACCATAGGATCCTTATTCCTGTTTTTCATATAAATTTTGAGTTTTCAAAAGAAATTAAAAGATGGGGTATTCTTTAATTTTTATTTGTTTTAATCTATGGCAGTACATGACACATTATAATATTTTCATGATATACAGTATTAACCTGGCCTAATTTAAATATTTTAAAATATACACCTTTTTCATTGGTATCATGTTATACTTAGTTTCATTATCAAGAGGTTTCATTCCCAGAGACATAGGAAAGCGAGTCTGAAAATTTAGATTTCTTCAGTACAGTTAACTGAGTTATTATTTTGGAATGAATGGCTGTATCGTCTTTCTAATTGGAAATTACATATGACAACTGGTGCTACTTAACTGCTAGACTCCTACTTCACTTTATATGAGACCACAAATGTTGCCTGGCTGATGTGGCTCAGTGGTTGAGCATCGACCCATGCACCAAGAGGTCGCCAGTTAAATTCCCGGTCAGGGCACATGCCCAGGTTGTGGGCCTGATCCCCAGTGGGGGGCATACAAAGGGCAGCCAATCGATGTTCTCTCTCATCGACATTTCTGTCTCTCTCTCCCTCTCCCTTCCTGTCTCTCTAAAATCAATAAAGAAAAAAATATTTAAAAAAATAAATAAAAGCATACTTTGTTTCACTTAATGATTTTTATTACTATAAATGATCTAAATGATCGCGGCTTGACAATGGGATTTCCTTTAAGTTGATTCTTTTTTTTTTCTTTCCTTTTAGCACTGTCCCTGCTATTTTTAAAATCACTTTTGCTTCCTGGTAACAACAGGGTGTTACAGACCTACACTGATTTTATCCTGCTCAAGGAGATGGAATTGACTATCCTCTAATGGTTTCTGATTTTGTTTGTGTTTGTTTGTTTGTTTGTTTGTGCATAACAGTATTAAAACCAAAATCTGGGCACTTACAAGAGTTGAGTTAGTAACAGATTATAGCTACTGCTACTTCTATGGGACTGCTGTTAATAGTGACTGAGATGAAAGAAAAATACTTCTTTTACAAGTGTATAAGATCTCATTCTTTTCAGTAAAATACATCATGTTGTTATCCTTTACTTTTCTTATAATATGGGATTTCAGCAACTACTAAGAATTTCCTCCTCTACACTGACCCAGTGTTCCATCCATCAGCAGAGTATACCCCTCTCCTCCCACCTCCTCTCTCTATATATATTTTCTACGACAGTGGTTCATAGCTTTGTTTTTACACTGAAATAACTTGGGGAGCTTTAAAAATATTGATGTGAATCCCCCATCACAGCTTCTGATTTAACCTTCCAAAGGGCAGAATATGGCATCAGGATTTTGTATAGCTCCATAGGTGATACTAACGTGCAGTCAAGTTGAGGGCTTCTGTTCTAGGAGGTGTTGAGTGACCTCAATAAAGCAAACTATAGAGGTTTCAGGGATACCAACTCCACGTTATAAACAGAGAAAGTAATTGCATGCTTGCCTTTTGACTGCTTTACTTTGAGAGCTATTGGGATTGTTCAAGGGAGGGAACCACAGTGTCCTTTTTTTAATCTTCTTGAAAAACTCCCATGTATAGAGCATCGATATCTCCAATTGGTTCCCTATCATCTCCATCTTTCAGCTTCATCTTTCTTCATTCTTTCCTAAACTTGTGCTAATTACTTCAAGGTTCTCAAAGATCTGTTTCCTCATCTATGAGATTAAGATAACTTTTATGTGTAATATATACTAAATCTAGCAAAACTCAACAAGAGTTGACAGCCATGGCCTAGCTGCCTACAATTATTTAAGGGGCTACAATAGAAGTAAATTTGTTTTTCTGAGTGAGATTCCAGAAAGTCAACTGTAATAGTTAATCCAGATTTTTTTTATCCTGCTTGTATACACTTTAAAGAGTGATGAATATTTAAAGAAGTCCTTTGGAGTCAAACACTCTACCCCTCTCATAGGATTTTAGGGATCATAAAATCAACCAATTCTTCTGAAACAGGGAATTGATCATTGATTACAATTGTAGACCTTATTGGGATATCTACCTCCATCCACACTACTTTCCCATAATAGAGTTAAAAACCTGCATTATATAGTATGAAGCATTAGTACCTGTACAGGGCAGAGAATGTTTATTAAGATCTTGAAGAAAGAAGTGAAGATTTAAAATTCTTTTAACATACTGACTATGCCTTAGGACAGTGGTTCTCAAACTTTGAAAGTTTATCTGAGATACACTTCCGGTCAAGATGGCGGCGTAGGTAAACACGGTATCATGTCCTCCCACCACCACATCAAAGTTACAACTAAACTACAGAACAACCATCATTCAAAACCGCCTGAAATCAAGCTGAATGGAAGTCCTACAACTACGAAATTAAAGAAGAAGCCACATCGAGTCTGGTAGGAGGGGCGGAGGCACGACGGGCTGGTCCCACATCACGTGTGGCGGATAAAAATTAGGAGGACACCTCGGCTGGGAAGGTCCTCCCTGAGGACTGAGGGATCCCTGTCCCACACCAGGCGCCCAGCTCAGGGTTCCAGTGCCAGGAAGAGAATCCCCATCACTTCTGGCTGGAAAAACCAGCGGGAACTGAGGCTGAGGCGGCTGGAGCCCCCGGCAGTTCCTCTTAAAGGGCCCGCGCATGGACTTACTCGGACTTACTCGGACTCACTCCCTCCAGGCTCCAGCAAGCGGGAGGCAGCTTGAAAGGCACCAGAATCATATGGGGAAGAACTGAGCTGTTTGGCATTGGAGCAAGGGCTGGAGAAGCAGCTTTCTCCTGGACAGATGTGCTATCAGAGGCTTTTGTTCCTTTGGTGAGCCCTTCCCTGGGCCGGCAGACGCCGCCATATCTGGGACTCCAGCTACTTGGAGCACACTGTTTGCCTCGCCCTGGTGATTCCCTGAGGCCCCGCCCCACCCAACTTTCAGGCCCACCCAAGCTGTTGACAGTTCCTTTACCATAGGATTGGCCTGTCTTGGAACCTGCTTCAGCTTTTCCTAAATTCTTTCAAACAAGCAGCATCTGGTCTCAGCTAGCCCCATACCCCTCACTAAGTAATACATAGAAACAAACACAGGGAGGCAGCCAAAATGAGGAGACAAGGAAACAGGTCCCAAATGAAAGAACAGAACAAAACTCCAGGAAAAGAACTAAGTGAAATGGAGTTAAGCAACCTAACAGATGCAGAGTTCAAAATACTGCTTATAAGGATGCTCAATGGACTTAGTGAGAACCTCAGTGAACTTAGTGAGGGCCTCAAGAGCATAAAAAGGACCAGTCAGAAGTGATGGATGCACAGTTAGAAATGAAGGAGGCCCTAACTGAAATAAAGAATAGTTTACACAGATTCAATAGTAGAGTAGGTAAAGCCAAGAAGCAAACCATCTATTTGGAATATAAGGAAGCAAAAAACACCCATCAGAACAGCAAAAAGAAAAAAGAATCCAAAGAAATGAGGATAGTGTAAGGAGCCTCTGGGACAACTTCAAGCGTGCCAACATTCGCATCTTGGGGGTGCCAGAAGGAGAAGAGAGAGAACAAGAAATCGAAAACCTATTTGAAACAATAATGGCAGAAACCTTTCCTAACTTGATGAAAGAAACAGACATACAAGTCCAGGAAGTACAGAGAGTCCCAAACAAGATGAACCCCAAGAGGCCCACACCAAGACACATCATCATCAAAATGCAAAAGGTTCAAGACAAAGAGAGAATCTTAAAAGCAGCAAGAGAAAAGCAGTTAGTTACCTGCAAGGGAGTTCCCATAAGACTGTCAGTTGATTTCTCAAAAGAAACTTTGCAGGCCAGAAGGGAATGGCAAGAAATATTCAGAGTGATGAAAAGTAAGAACCTACAACCAAGATTACTCTATCCTGCAAAGCTGTCATTTAGAATCGATGGACATATAAAGAGTTTCCCAGACAAGGAAAAGCTAAAGGAGTTCACCACCACCAAACCATTATTATATGAAATGTTGAAGGGTCTTCTTGAAGAAAAAGATAAAATATGAACAAACAAAATGGCAATAAATACATATCTATCAACAATTGAATCTACAAACAAAATGAACAAGCAGAACAGAAACATTCTCGTAGATACAGAGAACTTTTGTTGGTTACCATATGGGTAGGGGCTGGGGGAATGGGTGAAAAAGGTAAAGGGATTAAGAAGTACAAATTGCTTGTTAGACTGACAAACCTCAAAGGGAAGGAGGGTTGGGGGGTAGGAAGAAATAAACCAAAGAACTTATATGTATATATGCATAACCAATGGACACAGACAACAGTGTGGGGAAAGGCAGGAGGGGGGCAGGAATGGGGGAGGAGGGGGGCAATGGGGGAAAAATGAGGAACATCTGTAATACATTCAACAATAAAGATAAGTTAAAAAAAAAAAAAAGAAAGTTTATCTGAGAAACTTGGGAAACTTGGTAAGAGTAAAAAGACCTAGACTCTACACTATTTCAGGAGCTTGGGCCTCTGTAGTTTAGTAGGTCTTCACTTAGTTTTGATACACACCCAAGTTTGGGAACCATTGCCTTAGGCTGTCCAATAGGTTAGGGTAGCTAATTAAGGAGTGGGCCTTAATGGAAGTGAACTGGAAAGTACTCCCTGTCAATGAGATTATGGAGAAAGTCTTCTGTCTTTCTGGGCTGCCATTTCTTGGTTTATTTGTTTTTTTGTTTTGTTTTTTTTAGGGGGGCGGTGGTGGTACTGGTCAGATTTCTAAGAAAAAATGGATGGTACTTTAAAAAATATGGTGTCCTAATTTTCTTCTTTATCGGAAGTCTCAAACTTTGATATACAAATGAGTCACCTGAAAACCCCATTAAAATGAAGATTCTGATTCAGTAAATCTGTGTTGGGCCTGTGATTCTATAGTTTGGTGCTGATACTGTTGATCTGAGGAATGAAGTGTTTGCCTTGGTTCTCAACATTGGCTGCACATTGGAATCTCCTGGAAAGTTTTAAAAAGTACTGACCTCTAGAAAGTCTATTTTTCTGACATAATTAATAGAGATTATGGCCTGGGCATCAAGAGTTTTAAAATCTCTCCAGGTAACTTTCATGTACAGCAAAATTTAAAAACCCCTGTCTTAGTTAACCATTAAACATCATGTGTTTTACAAAAGAAACTGTACAATGGCTCTTTTATTCACTTCTTTCATGCTATAATATACAATATGCTTAGATAGTTCAGAGCACTGGATCCCATATCCTGACCCTTCTACTGATGCCCTGCCACAGGAAGTTTACATCAGAACAGGTCAAATTAAAAATAAATAAATAAATAAAGACAATATGTGAATTTCATAAATTAATTCAATTTCAAGAATAATTCTTTGAGATTAGGTCAACCTTTTTTGGTGTCAAAATGCCCATGTATTAAGTGATGATACTAACATATTATATGTATTTATTAGCTTTTTCCTCATGCCTGTAATTTACTAAACAAAAAGTTGGGAATCTTATGTTGATCTCCATATGTTTTTGGAAATTTTGCTGATCCATGAAATCTGAAAGTCTGGGAACTATGGGTATGAGAAATCAATGAAAGCTTGAAAAATCTGAGTCTAGAAAATATTATTATAAGAATATAGTTTTTAATCTTTGATTCTCTAGTCCCTGGAAGCAAAGAGTTTTTTAGTGGTCCTTACATTTTACAAGTACCAACAATTTTCTACAGACCAAGTAAATAATATGTCTCAGATATATAAGAGGGACTAATTTTCAAAATATACAGGGTGGGCCAAAAGTAGGTTTATAGTTGTTTGCATGAAAAATAATACAATAATTAATAAATAGTAATATAAGAATAAACTCTGTGTTTTACATACTCACAACTATAAACCTACTTTTGTTCCACCTGTATATGATGAATAAAATACAAATTTATGAAGACTTAACTAAATACATACCAGATTTCTTTTCTTTTTTTTTTGCATTTTCTTTTGACACAGTAAAATCTACTGTTTTTTTATCTCTTACTATGAACAAGGCATCATACCATTCATTTTATATAGATTATCTCAGGTAATCCTAACAATAACCCAATGAGATAGATATTGTTATGGCTTTACAGATGAAGAAACTAAATCATAGATAAATTAAAAAAACATGTCCAAGGTCACACAGCTAGTAAGTTACAGACCCAGATATAGAACCCCAGACTAATTGGATACCTTATAATCATGATTCTATGTTTAATATAACTACTATCATGAGAGGATTTCCATAAATTTTGCCATTAAGAGTAGTTTCTTAAAACAAATGATTAGGAGCCTCTGTTGTGAGGGTTTCCCTTAAATAATAATAATAATAATAATAATAATAATAATAATAATTAAAAAAAAAACAAAAAACAAGATTTTAAACAAAAGGTGATTCTTGCTATTTTTGTAAGGCTGAAGCTTTAGCTGAGGGACCACCATTATTCTGACACATGGAGAGAACTTAAAATTTGAACCCCAGGCTCTCCTTTCAGATTTTTATCATCTACAAATGTGAGTCCATGTGTTGTAATGGTAAGAACTGGACTTTTGTGTTAAACTGGCTTTGATTTGAATATGAGCTCCTCCAACTTAATTAGCTGTGTGATTCAGGGCAAGTTACTTAAGCTCCCTGTGTCTCAGGTCCTTCAGCTATAAAATGAGATTAATAATATCCATCTTTCTATGGTTTCGAATTGTGGCCATGATTTGATTTGTGTTGCTTTCTTGGTAGATTGTGTGTGTGTGTGTGTGTGTGTGTGTGTGTGTGTAGTATGATGTTGAACAATTTCTGTCTTTTGCAGAGATGCTGATAGCTATGCAGAGTGCAGGGACAAGGGCTGAATGCCTTCTCAGTCTCAGCTCCTGCAAGAGTTCATTGTTGGCTATGTCAGTACAAGTTCACTGGATGGAATTAGACATGCAAGAGATGTATTTGGGGAAACAACTATAAAGCATTAAGGAGAGAGAAAGCAGAAGTAACCAGGGTTTTCAGAGGGTGATGCAAGTCTGACCTCAGTGAAAGGAGAGGAGGAAGGAAGGGGTAGGATAGAAAGAACTTCAGTCACAATGCAGCTCTGAGAAATTCTCAGCCAGGCTGATGAAGAGCCCTACCAGACTGCTTATCAGAAAAGTCTCGTGTCAGGTAGAATGGCCCAGCTCTGGTGCCTCCACCATGCTCAGTCATTGGTGGGAACAACCTGAGGAAAGTGGGGCCTCAGCAAGAATGCTGCAGTGGATTCTGAAGGCACAGCAGCTGGCAGCTGTGAGCTAACGACACTCCTCCTAGAAGGTTCTCTCTTGTAAGGCAATCTGTGTGTGCACTTCTGTGGTTGCCACACTGGTACTTTCAATTTTATAGTGAAAATGTATATCTGTCTGTGGAATGGTGCAAAAGAAAATTAGCCACATGCCAGGTCATTAATGTTTCCCTGTATATCTTGTTTTTGGTCTTGTCTCTTTTAACTTTACCAACTGCTACTTATTATCATAATTCATCATTATGACTGCTAGTCCCACAACTGATTTCTTATCTCTGTAAAAAATAGTAAAATCAGTAGCCACTGTTTAAGACATCAGTGGAACAACATCTGGCTTCTGTGATGACATGTTTAATATTAGCTTTTAAATCTGTTGTGGTGATGGGTAGTTGTAACTTAGTAAAAATTCTAATTTATCAGCATTTCTTATTACTGTTTAAGAGTCTATATTAAAGAAGGAATTATTATGCATAATTAACTTAGATTATCTTTTCTTGGTTTGCTGCAGTGTGTTATCTAGCATGACAGATGCAGTGTTGGCTCGAGTGTATAAACAATCAGATCTGGACATCCTGGCTAAAGAAGCATCCATCCCCATTGTCAATGGGCTGTCAGATTTGTACCATCCTATCCAGATCCTGGCTGATTACCTCACGCTCCAGGTTGGCTTATTTCCTTGCTTTATACAAGAGCAAAATCATTAAATAGTTCTTGGCTAGCTCTAAATGGAACCATTTCAATGATGGTATTGGTGTTTTGTTTTCAAATATCATCTTGGCAAAGAATTATAGCATATGCTTGTATATTAGATATTCAAGGAACAGGGCATTGTTAAAAACATTATAAGAGCCTTTTGTTTTCAACCCGATTCCCAGCCTCTTTTAGCCTCTCTCTCATACCCTGCTCTTTCAGTCCTTTCGCTTTTTGGTGCCATATTTAACATGATGGGTGAATAGGGAATGCTGGAACATACAGAACGGAAAAGCTTTATGTAATCCTCTATACATCAGGCTCTGTGGCTTGAGAGTGAACACTGGTGGAATGTACTTTGAATATTCAAAGATGGTCAATTATGAAATCATTTTCTGAGAAGAAGGCTATTTCCTATCATTTTAATAAACTGATTATTTAAGAATGGAGTTAAGGGCATGCAGAATACATAGAATTGAGGCTCAAATTTAGCCATGTAACCCCAAATTAGGAACTTGAATAACTTTGAAAGATTTATCTCGTTTGTTTTGCCACAGCCAATCTACATAGTTTTGCAACTGAGAATACTGAAAACCATGGTTTCTGTGCCTATGGACTATTCTGGGGAGACAGAAAACTGGATAGGTCCATATTCCTCCTCATTTGAATAAGCTACGCACATATAAATGTGAAGTTAAACTCAAAATGAAACTCATTGGTGATGAGGATAAGATTCATGCAGAGAGAATGATACAACGATGTTAGATACCAAGTGGCTATTTATGGATGTGGCTTTATATATATGCCAGATAACTGAATGCTTTGCCCTGGGGCTTTATCATTACTAGATTATAAATTCATTGAGGGACAGTGAAATGTCCTATTCATCATATTGTCCCCTGCAGGACCTGGTGCAATGCCTTCATATAGGCCATCCTCAAAGTGAGAGCTGAATGAATAAATAGCAGCCTATTAAGAGCATGGAATCTAAATCATATGGACCCAAATTTATATCCTGGCTTAGCCACCCAGTAGTTCTGTGATCTCCAAATTGCTTAGCTTTTATCTTTTTTTATCATATATATATATATATATATATATATATATATATATATATATATATATCCTACAGATACTTCAAGAAAAATAAAACAAACACCCATATGCCCATCATACAGTTTTTAAAAATCTTACTTTACACTTTTTTTTGTTGATTTTGAATAAAACATTACCGATAGAATTGAAGCTGACCATGTAACTCTTCCTAATCTCATTTCCTCCCACCCCACAAGGAAATTATGATCCTGACATCTGTATTTATAATTCCTAGGCATGTGTTTATACTTTAGCTACACATGCCAATATCTGTATAGATACAGATAGAATATTAATGGGCATGTTTTTCAACTTTATATACATGGAAAGATACTCAACTACCATGCTACACTGTTCTAGGTACATTGTATTTCCCCTTTCTTTTAATTTCTTTTTTTGTTGTTGTTGTTAATCCTCACCCAAGGATTTTTTTTTCTATTGATTTTTAGAGAGAGTGGAAGGGAGGGAGGGGGGAGAGAGAGAAAGAGAGAGAGAAACATTGATGTGAGATACATTGACTGGTTGCCTCCAGCACGTGCCCTGACTGGGGCCAGAGACTAAACCTGCAACCCAGGTATGTGTCCTTGACCGGGAATCAAACCCGTGACCTTCTGGTGCTTGAGCCCACACGCTAATCACTGAGTCACACCAGCCAAGGCTATTTCCCCTTTCTTATACCAAGAAATTTAAGCTCCATAAAGGTAGTGATTTTTTTCTCTCCTTTGTTCATTGTTATACCTACAGAGCCAAGGAAAATGGACATGGGTGGTGCTTAATTTGTTGAATGAATGAATAAATACAGCAAAGATTCAGATTTGAAAAGTTTGAAAATATGAGTATTTATATGAATTCATATGCTGTCTTGGTTTAAGATATTAGGACATTTTGCTAGTTTTTGTGGTTATACATGCATATTATTTAATTGCTCTGTGTAATTCAAAAAGTAGTTTAATCATTCCAACAAACCATTAAAAATGGGGTAAAGACTGTTTCTTCTATTTTAACCCTAATATTTGTTTCACATAAGTGGATTTCCTCCCAGATATAATCTCCTTCATCCCTTTCCTTTTAGGAACACTATGGCTCTCTGAAAGGCCTCACCCTCAGCTGGATTGGGGATGGGAACAACATCCTGCACTCCATCATGATGAGTGCAGCAAAATTCGGAATGCACATTCAGGCAGCTACTCCAAAGGTAGGGAAACTTTCTGCCTTGAAACTAACCCCCCCTTAAATCATCCCCAGATGCAATTACCCAGTGAAAACAAACCTCTATTCCATTCAAAAGCACAGGTGAGGCCATAACATTTAGGTTATGTTACCAGTTCTACTGTTATAGCTATTTGGCATCTGGAGTGCCCAATTTCCCATCTCTATAATAAGAGATAGTCTTGGCTGATGCCTTTCATCCTATGAGTCTATGTAAAAGCATGTCTGAATTATCCCCTCAAATGCCCTGAAACAAGCCATTGTGATGACTGGCATCCTTGTGTATTGCTACCACAGAGGCTGAAGAAAGCAATAAAATCCAGACAGTGTAGAATTCACAAGGCACAGCTAGAATGCTGTCATTTTTCTAATACAGTAGCCCCCCCTTATCCATGGGGGATATGTTCCAAAATCCCCAGTGGATGCTTGATAACACAGAGAGAACCAAACTCTATATAACACTGGTCTTTTTCTATATATACATACCTATGATAAAGTTGGCCCAGTAAGAGATTAACAATAACTAATAATAGAATAGAACAATTATAATAATATATTGTAATAAAAGTTATGTGAATGTGACATCTCTCTCTCTAATATCTTATTGTATTGCACTTCCCTTCTTCTTGTGATGATGTGAGATGGTAATATGCCTACATGATGAGATGAAGTGAAGTGAATTAGACATTATTAAGTAAAATAAGGCTTACTTGAACATAAGCATTGCAATACCTTGACAGTTGATCTGGTAACTGAGGTGGCTGCAAGTGACTAAGAGCAGGCAGTGTATACAGCATAGATATGCTAGACAAAGGGATGATTCATGTCCTGGGTGGGATGGAGAGGGATGGTGCAAGATCTCATCATACTATTCAGAACGACACAAAATTTAAAACTTATCAGTTGTTTATTTCTGGAATTTTCTGTTTAGTATTTTTGGACAATGGTTGAATGTGGGTAACTGAAACTGGGAAAAATGAAATCACATATAATAGAGGATTACTATACTGCAGTTTGATAGAAAAATGTCAGTTTAATATGAAGATCACAGTAATAGCACCTATACCAGTTTAGTGTTTTAAACTCAACTTGAGGGACTTGTAAGTTTTTTATATTTTTTATTATTTTTTTATTTTTTTAAATTTATTTTTTATGGGAATCTACCTATTTTGTGAAAAGTACCTCTCATTCCAAACCAATCTATCTCATAATTCATAGATTCATATTTGTCAATTAAAGGAAGTATTAGCAGTGACCTGGCCAACCTCTTCCGTTGTATACATGAGGAAACGTGGTCCTAGATGGAACGAGGCCGCTTGTTCATGGTCACTCAGATCCTTAATGATTCAAGAGGGTTTCTGCTCCACAAAGCCAAATAGGGATGGGGATGGGAGAGGCAACCATTATCGCAAGAGAAAGACACTATCTCCATGGACAGCCACTTATCTAAGAGGTAGAGACCCGGCCTGGAACTATTGAGAGGGGCGGCTGGCATCGCGAGAGGCAGCCGCGTATCGCGAGAGGCAGCCGGTATCGCGACAGTCACCTGGTATTGCGAGAGGCAGCCGGTATCCCGACAGGCACCTGGTATCGCGAGAGGCACCTGGTATCGCGAGAGGCGGCCGCATATCGCGAGAGGCGGCCGGTATCGCGACAGGCACCTGGTATCCCGAGAGGCGGCTGGTATCGCGACAGGCACCTGGTATCCCGAGAGGCGGCCGGTATCGCGAGAGGCGGCTGGTATCGCGACAGGCACCTGGTATCGCGAGAGGCAGCCGGTATCGCGACAGGCACCTGGTATTGCGAGAGGCACCTGGTATCGCGAGAGGCAGCCGGTATCGCGAGAGGCACCTGGTATCGCGAGAGGCAGCCGGTATCGCGACAGGCACCTGGTATCGCGAGAGGCGGCTGGTATCGCGAGAGGCGGCCGGTATCGCGACAGGCCGGGACTTGTAAATTTTTTAAATCTCAGTCCCACATGGCTGTGAACCTGACTCCCACATACTTCCTATATTGCAGCTAATCTCTCATAGAATGTATGGGAAGCAAGACTTCTTTCAGAGGTCCAAAGTGATCCTTCTAATATATTACGAACTGCTAATAGTTGTTTCTCCAAGAAGGGGAGCTGGGAGGTTCAAGAATAGAGGAAGGAGGAAGATTTTCTTTTCATGGTATATTCCTTTATATGATTTGAATTTCTTAACATGTAAATGTTTTACTTATATAATGACATAAAAGCATAAATAAATACACCAAAATAAAAAGTGTAGATCTCCCTAGGACAGGCCCTAGGTTAAGATACCTGCAGCCTCAAACAAACAAACAAAAAAATTGGCCTTTTAGAGGATAAAAATTAACCCTTCAAAAGACTCATACACAAAGCAGTCATGAAGGACTTCCACAGAATCTTTAAAAAAATCCCATCTCTATTGAATTGTTCTCCCCATTCTGTTTCTCACTGAATATTAAGGAGTCTTTTGAAGGGGAAAGTACCCTAAATAGAAACCATTTCAGAAACAAAGTAAAAGATAGAATTGAATCGTTCATTAAGGATAACTAGTCACAATTATTGTACACCAGTGTGTTTCTTTTTTTTAAATTAATCTATTTTTGTTACAGATGTTTCTCCTTTTTTTCCCATTGACACCCTCCTCTCCATTCGTCCTACCCCGTCCCCAGCTTTGTAGTCCATGTCCATCAGTTATGCGTACATGCATATAAGTTCTGAGGTTTATCTCTTCCATCCCCCCCTCTTCTGAGGGTTGTCAGTCTGTACCCTACTTCCACGTCTCTGGGTCTACCCTGTTCCTCAGACTGTTATGTTCATTATATTCCACAAATAAGTGAGATCATGTGATATTTGTCTTTCTCTGCTTGGCTTGTTTCACTTAGGATAATACTCTCCAGGTCCCTCCATGTTATCTCAAAGGATAAGAGATCTTTCTTTCTTATAGCTACATAGTACTCCATTGTGTATATGTACCACAGCTTTTTTATCCATTCGTCTACTGATGGACACTTAGGCTGTTTCCAGATCTTAGCTATTGTAAATAGTGCTGCTATGAACATGGGGGTACATGTATTCTTTCCGATTGGTGTTTCAGGCTTCCTAGGGTATATTCCTAGAAGTGGGATCACTGGGTCAAATGGCAATTCAATTATTAATTTTTTGAGGTAACACCATAGTGTTTTCCACAGTGGCTGCACCAGTCTGCATTCCCACCAGCAGTGTACTAGAGTCCCCTTTTCTCCATACCCTGGCCAACACTTGTTGTGTGATGATTTGTTGATGGCGGCTATTCTGACAGGTGTGAGGTGATACCTCATTGTTGTTTTAATTTGCATCTCTCTGATGATTAGTGATGTTGAGCATTTCTTCATATGTCTCTTAGCCCTTTGTACGTCCTGTTTAGAGGTGTCTATTTAGTTCCTCTGCACATTTTTTAATTGGGTTCTTTGTCTTCCTTTGGTTGAGTTGTAGGAGCACTCTATATATTTTGGAGATTAACCCCTTGTCTGATGTATCATTGGCAATTATGCTCTCCCATACAGTGGGTTCCCTTTCCGTTTTGATGGTTGTTTCTTTTGCTGTGCAGAAACTTTTGAGTTTGATGTAGTCCCATGTGTTCATTTTTTCCTTTGTTTCTGTTGCCTTAGGTGATGTATCAGTGAAGATTCTGCTGCGTATGATGTCTAAAATTTTGTTGCCTACATTTTCTTCTAGGATTTTTATGGATTCACGAGTCACATTTAAGTCTTTTATCCATTATGAGTTTATTCCTGTGTATGATGTAAGTTGGTGGTCTAGTTTCATTTTTTGGAATGTAGCTGTCCAATTTTCCCAGCACCATTTATTAAAGAGGCTATCTTTACTCCATTGTGTGTTCTTACCACCTTTGTCAAATATTAATTGAGCATAATGTCTTGGGTCAATTTCCGGATTCTCTGTTCTGTTCCACTGGTCTATATGCCTGTTCCTGTACCAGTACCAGGCTGTTTTGATTACAGTAGCTTTGTAGTATAACCTGATATCTGGTATTGTGATCCCACCTACTTTGTCCTTCTTTTTCAAGATTGCTGTGGCTATTTGGGGTCTTTTTTGATTCCATATGAACCTTTTAAGTATTTGTTCTAGTTCTGTGAAATATGTCGTTGGTATTTTGATGGGGATTGCATTGAATCTATAGATTGCTTTGGGTAGTATGGACATTTTAATGATGTTAATTCTTCCAATCCATGAACAAGGTATGTGCTTCCACTTTTTTATATCTTCCTCTATTTCTTTTTTCAATGTCCTGTAGTTTTCTGCAAATAGGTCTTTTACTTCTTTGGTTAAGTTTATTCCTAGGTATCTTAATTTTTTTGTCACGATGGTAAATGGAATTGTTTTTTCAGTTTCTCTTTCTGTGAGTTCATCATTGGTGTATAAGAATGCTGTAGATTTCTTGACGTTAATTTTGTATCCTGCTACTTTGCCAAATTCATTTATTAAGTCTAGTAGATTTTTGATGGCGTCTTTAGGGTTTTCTATGTATAATATCATGTCATCTGCAAATAATGACAGTTTCACTTCCTCCTTTCCAATTTGGGTCCCTTTTATTTTTTCTTCACGTCTGATTGCTGTGGCTAAGACTTCCAGTACTATGTTAAATAAGAGTGGTGAAAGTGGGCATCCTTGTCTTGTTCCTGTTCTTGAGGGAAATGCTTTTAGGTTTTGTCCATTGAGTATGATGTTGGCTGTAGGTCTTTCATATATGGCCTTTATTATGTTGAGATATGATCCCTCTATTCCCACATTGCTGAGCATTTTTATCAGAAATGGGTGCTGGATTTTGTCGAATGCTTTTTCAGCATCTATTGATATGATCATGTGGTTTTTTCTTTCATTTTGTTTATGTGGTGTATCACATTTATTGATTTGCGAATATTGAACCAGCCTTGCATCCCTGGGATGAATCCCACTTGGTCATGGTGAATAATTTTTTTGATGTATTGCTGGATCCGATTTGCTAGTATTTTGTTCAGGATTTTGGCATCTATGTTCATCAGGGATATTGGCCTGTAGTTTTCTTTCTTTGTAGTGTCTTTTTCTGGTTTTGGAATTAGAATTATGCTGGCCTCATAAAATGAGTTTGGAAGTCTTCCTTCTTCTTGAATTTTTTGAAATAGTTTGAGGAGAATGGGTGTTAGTTCTTCTTTGAATGTTCGGTAAAACTCCCCCGTGAAGCTGTCCAGGCCTGGGCTTTTGTTTGCTGGGAAAGTCTAGATTACATCTTCAATTTACTTAGCTGTTATTGGTCTGTTCAAGTTTTCTATCTCTTCTTGGTTCAGTTTTGGGAGACTATGTGTTTCTAGAAATCTGTCCATTTCACTTAGGTTGTCGAATTTGTTGCCATATAAATGTTCATAGTATTTGTTAATGATCCTTTGTATTTCTGTGGTTTCAGTTGTTACTTCTCCTCTTTCATTTCTGATTTTGGTATTTGGGTTCTCTCTCTTTGTTTCTTGGTGAGTCTAGCTAAGGGTCCATCAATCTTGTTTATCTTTTTGAAAAACCAGCTCTTTGTTTCATTGATCCTTTGAAGTGTTTTTTTGGTCTCTATGTCATTTATTTCTGCTCTGATCTTTACTATTTCCTTCCTTCTACTTGCTATGGGGTTTTCTTTTTGTTTGCTTTCTAGTTTTTTAAGTTGTGAAGTTAGATAGTCTATTATAAATGTTTCTTGTTTCTTGAGGTAGGCCTGTAGTGCTATGAAGTTCCCTCTTAGAACTGCTTTCGCTGCATCCCAATGATTTTGTGTTGTTGTGTGTTCATTTTCATTGGTTTCCAGGAAGTTTTTAATTTCTTCCTTGATCTCCTCGGTAACCCATTCATTGTTTAATAACATGCTATTTAGCCTCCATGTCTTCAAATGTCTTTGCATGTTCTTGTTGCAATTGATTTCTAGTTTCATGCCATTGTGATCTGAGAAGATGCTTGATATGATTTCAATCTTCTTGAACTTGTAGAGACTTAGTTTGTGTCCTAACATGTGGTCTATCTTTGAGAATGTCCCATGTGCACTTGAGAAGAATGTGAGTTCTGTAGTTTTCGGGTGTTATTCTCTGTAGATATCTATTAAGTCCATTTGGTCTAGTGCTTTATTTAGAGTCTCTGTTTCCTTGTTAATTTTTTGTATAGAGGATCTATCCAGTGATGTCAGCGGGGTGTTGAAGTCCTCTGCTATGATTGTATTGCTGACGATTTCTCCTTTGAAGTCCTCCAGAAGATTTAATATATTTTGGTGCTCCTATATAGGGTGCATATATGTTTACCAAGATTATATCTTCCTGTTGGATAGATCCTTTCAATATTATGTAGTGACCTTCTTTGTCTCTAGTTATGGCCTTCATTTTGAAATCTATTTTATCAGATATGAGTATTGCTACCCCAGCTTTTTTTCCTTTCTGTCTGCTTGGAAGATTCATTTTCCATTCCTTTGCTTTCAACCTATGTGAGTCTTTTGTTGTGAGATGGGTCTCTTGTAAACAACATATATATGGGTCATGGTTTCTTATCCAATCTGCTATTCTGTGTCTTTTTATCGGAGCATTCAATCCATTTACATTTAAGGTGATTACTGATATGTACTTATTTATTGCCATATTTATTTAGTGTGTTTTATTTTCCTTCGTATTTCTTCTACTAATTACAGCAGTCCTTTTAACATTTCTTGCAGTGCTGGTTTGGTGCTAATGTATTCTTAGCCTTTTTTTTTTTTGTCTTGGAAGCTCTTTATTTGACCTTCTATTTTGAATGATAGCCTTGCTGGGTAGAGGAGTCTTGGATTCAGATCCTTGTTTTTCATGACCTTGATTACTTCATGCCATTCCCTTCTGGCCTGTAGTGTTTCTGTTGAGAAGTCAGCTGATAGCCTTATGGGGGTTCCTTTGTAGGTAACCTGTTGCTTCTCTCTTGTTGCCTTTAGGATTCTCTCTTTGTCTTTAATTTTTGGCATTTTAATTACTATGTGTCTTGGTGTGGGCCTGTTTGGGTTCTTCTTACTTGGGGCTCTCTGTGCTTCTTGAACTTGAATGCCTTCTTCCTTCACCAAATTAGGGAAGTTACTGTCACTATTTCTTCAGATATAATCTCTAATCGTTGCTCATATTCTTCTTCTTCTGGGATTCCTATGATGCGAATATTATTACGTTTCCAGTTGTCCCACAGCTCTCTTAAGCTGTCTTCCTGTTTTTTAATTGTTTTTTCCTTTTGGTTTTCTGATTGGTTGATTTTTTCTACCCTGTCTTCTAATTCACTGATCCGGTCCTCAGCTTCGTCTACTCTGCTGTTTAGTCCTTTCAATATGTTCATTATTTTGCTATGTCATTCTTCATTTCTTCTTGGTGCTTCTTGATTTCCATTTGGTTGATTTTCAATGTTTCTATGTCTTTACTCATGGTGTTGATGTCCTTACTCATGCTGTTGAGCTTCTTGAAGATCATGGCTCTGAATTTTAGCTCTCTTAACTTGCTTAACTGAATTTCATTTATCTCATCTTTGGTAGAGGTCCTTACTCTTGCTGTTGAGCTGCCTCAAGATCATGGCTCTGAACTCTACCTCTGATAACTTGCTTAACTCATTTCATTTATCTCATCTTCAGTAGAGGTCTCTTGTTCTTTCATTTGGGATTTTTTTTTTTGTTTCACCATTTTGGCTGTCTCAGTGGGTTTTGGAGCCTGCCAAATTTTCCCTGTGGATGTTGGTGTTCTGCTGTTTGTGGCTCCCACTACTGGGTTTGGATGCACATGGGAGGACCCACGTTAAATACCAGTGTCAAGTCTTACTTTCCTGAGTAGATTTTCAAGCCCAGGAAAGGTTCAGGTATCCTCTAGCTTTTTGCCTAGAGGCTATTAGTCATGGTTACTTGAAGAGCCTTGGGTTCTCAGTTGAATGAAAAACTCCCTCAGGTGTTCAGGATAGTATGATTTTTTGAGGGTGAGGCAGATGCTGGTTGTTAATGAGCCTCAATTTGCATTTCTATGGCCCACCTGGGTGGGGTTGAATCTCTGAGGGAGGGGCTGCTACCTCTCACCAGAGCCCTGGGAAGGAGTAAGATGGCCACCATCCTGTGTGGCCACAACTCAGCAAAAGCTCTGAGCGCCCTCCAAATCCCGAGTGTCCCCACACAGTTCCAGTCCAGTCCACTCTCCCTCTGCCGGGGCCCTAGGTGAGTGGCTGTGGCTATTTTAGAACTCTGTTCCAGCCCTCTGCACTGTGGAGCGGGCTTGGGAATTTAACCCTGAGGGCCCTGCTCACAGCTAAGACCAGTGCTGTCTATGGGCTCCCAGCCCTCCTCTCGCACCTCCGCAATCCTACCAGGATTGATTCAGTGTCCCTAGTTATGTGGTCCTCGCAAGCTGCTTTTCTGTTGCTTTTTCCCAATGATTTGTCTTTATTTTAGTTGTAATTCCAGTTTGGTCCTGGGAGATGGTCTGTGTAGCTTCCATTCACTCTGCCGCCATTTTGGAATCACCAGTGTGTTTCTAATCAAGGGTGTGTTTGTTGTTATCTCAATAGTCACTGCTATCATTTACTCTGATAAGCTAACACATTTAGAGGTAAATATGTGAGGTCTGAAAATTCCTTCCAGCTTCTGCTTCTTGAGTTTGAGATGCTTATTTGCCAATCATTGAGAACATGAACTTCATAATGTGGATTAATAATTGAATTTCTCCAACAGGAAATATTCCAGTCCTTGAGGTGTTCATGCACTGAATCTTCACTTCCACCCTCTATCAGTTTCTTGGTCCAGGTTCTCGACAAGGAGACCCCCCATGATGATTTGTATACAAGTGATTTATTAAGAAAGTACTCCTAAGCAAAACCTGTAGGGGAACAGGGGGAGCAGAAGAAAGGGAAGAATCTAAGCAAGAATGCTATTTACAGTGACCAACCATCGTGGTTTTCCCAGGAGTAGGGATTTCTGGGGACATGGGACTATCAGTACTCAAACTGGGAGAGTTCCAAGCAAACCCTAGTGCCATGTCAGGCACAGTCTCACAGAGGGAGCTTCAGCTTGATCCCACAGGTGCTCTGGAGTGTAAGTTTTGCTCCAGAATTATCTCAACCTGGGGAAAGGAAAGCAGGCTTTCATCCTTTGAACCAGTTCTTTCCTGGTCAAGGGCAGCAAGGGATGGTGTGGTGGCAAATCTCCTGGCACTTTTGGCAGGAAAAGCAGCTAGTAGCCCGACAGTCATCTTCTGAAGAAGAGTGAGCAGTGAGTGCTCTGTGTGAAAAGCACACTGAGATGAGGAGAGGGAACAAAAGCTATGAAAAGGGGCCCTCTGGCCCACCCGGTATGGCTCAGTGGATTGAGTGTTATCCCATGAACTGAGAGCTCCTGGTTTGATTCCTGGTCAGGGCATATGCCCGGGTTCCTGGCTCGATCCCCAGTGAGGGGCGTGCAGGAGGCAGCCAGTTGATGTTTCTCTCTCACATAGATGTTTCTATCTTTACCTTCCTCTCGCTCTAAAAAAAAAAATCAATAAAAACATATTTTTTTAAAAAGGGACCCTCTGATGGTATCTGTGTAGTGCATCAGCATTTTCTGCTACATCCTACCAGAACAAAACAAAACAAATTGCTTTCCCTAGTGTTCTTGCTGGACCAGTTTCAGTCAATGCACCCTGCTGCCTTAATTTGCAGGGGCTAACAAATTACCACAAACTGATTGGTATAAAACAATAGAAATTTATTGTTTCACTGTTTGCTCTAGAGACTAAAAGTCCAAAATCAAGGTGTTGGAGGGCCACACTTTCTTTGAAGCCTCCAGGGAAGAATCCTTCCTTGTCTCTTCCCATTTCTGGTGGCCCCAGGTATTCCTTGGTTTGTGGTTGCATCACTTCAATCTCTGCCTTATCTTCTTCCTTTTTTGCCTGTGTTTCTCTTTACAAATGTCCCTCTTTTATGAAGATAGCAGTCATAGTAAATTTAGGCTTACCCTGATTCAGTATGACCTCATCTTAACTAATGACATCTACAATGACCCTACTTCTAAATAAGATCACATTCTGAGGTCTTAGGTGGGAATGAAGTTTTTGGAAGACACTATTCTGCCTGATATACTTGCCATAGAAGAAAAAGCAGGCCTAGGCAATAGCATGTATTGGAAGCCACCCTATTATAGTAAACTTTGGGGACTCAGAGAGATAACTTACAACAGACAATCCTCTTTTGTTCAGCATGAACGGAAAGGGTCAGGTCTGACATGTGCTTAAGGTGCTGCTTCTCTTTATGAAAAGAGTTAGCACTCTCATTAAAAATCTAGTTTGAGGAAAAACACTGTATTAATGAGAACTATTACTGCATTTAGTTTTTTTACAGATAAAACATACATTAACAATAATTGTTCCCTGCTGTACAGTGTTTTTGAAAGGGATTTATTTTGTTAGCGGAATATGATTTAAACATCTTATTGCACGTCAAAGATGTTTTATTAGCATCAAAAAAAAATTCCAATATTACAGAATAATTTCAGTATTGTTCTTATGCAGAAACTAATTTAAATGATAAAGAGTACTAAAACCTGGTTAATTCTTGGTGGGAGTAAGAGTTTTAAAATGTCTTCTGGAAAGTCTGATAGTGTAGAAGTTGTTCCATCAATTTATAAGCAGACCTATTTCCTTTAGAGATAGAGCTAGGAGATTTATTGTAAATTTAAGAAGCAATAAAAAGTTTCCAGGGCCATAATTAATCTATTTCCCCATTCTTCAACCAAGAGTAACTTACATGTTCAAGAAAACATAATTTTGTCCTTGATTGTAAAATTGCTCCATAAACTATTGATGGTAATGATTTTAACATCATTCTAAGTGAATATTTAGATTGAACTGGCTTTGTTAATCACCTTCTTCCTCTGGTTTTAAGATTTATGTAAAAGCCAATGAGTGATTTAGTATTGAAAGCTAAACTGTGAATGAAGAATTCTACTTCGTATTCTCAGTCATGGCCCAGTGCATGCAAGGTTGGGTGATTTTCTAATTTCCAAACCTCTCTGTTGGTTCCCTAAGTACTTATTGATTCCTTCTCTAAGAATAATTATGCTTAAGGAGTATAAAAACCTGCTCTTCAAAGAAAAGGCTAAATTTTCAGGGCAGGAGACACATAGGGTAATAGCTAAGTCTCTTCATTTATGTTTACCAGTATGAATGGTCACAATATTAGTTACTAAATTAGCAAACCTTTATAATTACCTTCCCCAAAGCCCCATAAACAAAGCTCCAAAATGTATGGCTATTTGAAGGGTAGTAAAGCTGCTAAAATGTCTGTAGCCATCATCATCAACATCTGAATAGTTTCTTTCCTCAAGAATTTTGTAATGAGAGAAGAAATGATGGTAGACAATCACGTGCAAATAAAAACAATTTCGAATGAATAAACGTGAACATACCTGTCATGTGTTGAGTTTTCTGGGAAGCAGACTCTGAGACACAGTATATCGTTCAGGATATTTATTAGGGCATGCCCTTGAGATCAACACCTGTGAAAGGGAGGAAAAGGAAGCAGGAGTGAGCATAGGGAGAAAGGAAGCTGTGATGCAGGCCTAACAACAGCCTCTGCTGACCTTATGGAGAGTTATAAATCTGAGATGGCCATTCAGAGCTGTCCTGAGTTGGGAGGAAGGAGTGAGGTTTTCATACCCTCCCATCAACCAGTCATGGAATGTAGGTTGCCCTAGAAAGGTATGTGTATGACCTTGGGTGCCTCAGCTCTCTTCATGTTTCAGCAGCATGCCCAGCAGCTGGGGGAAAAAATCCTTTATTCATAAAGGGGAATCTGGGTGGCACATCACAGCATCCACCACAATGCCATACTGAGAATTTATAAAAACCAACTCATAATCAACGCTAATAATTCAGGAAAATGAGAAACATGAAGGAAAGTGGGAATAATTATAGTGTTTGGACTGACAAGACTTCCATATGGAGGGTGTAGAGGTGAAGCTGGGCTAGAGTTTTGACAAAGGAGGAGCTGACATGTTCCTTTGAAGATACACAGGAGGGGACAAAGTGGGAGGTGTTCAAGGGTAAAAGGCTGTGATGACAGAAAAGGGAAGGACATATGCAAGGATGTCAATAAGACTGGCTTTGCTACAGCAAGATGTTGAGAACTAGACAGAAGCAGGGGATGTCAGTGGGGAGCCTTTATACTCTTAATCAGCTTCAATTTAAGAAACAAAAGTAAACATTGAAAGTTTCAGAGAAAATAATTCTTGCTGTAATGTACAGAACAGATTAGAAGGAGAGGATGGAGGCAGAGGAGCTACCTGTGCAGTCTGGAATAGCATGAGTGGCTTTAGCTGCTCCTGTTATGTCTCCTCACCTAGAGTCGAGACTAGGGTGTGCAAGTGAGGCACCTTATGGTGCAAAATTTGTGCTTGCACAATTCTCACAATGAGCACTTCCTTTGATTTTGTGCCCTAGGCACCTTGCTTGCCCAACACTCAGAACATTTGTTAGTGCAAAAGAATAAGGTGTGTGTATAAGCTGTTAGTATTTAGCTGGGGTGGTCAGGGAAGGTTTTTCTCAGTAGGAAATATTTGAGCTGAGACCTGAAAGTGTTATCTTCATGGATTGGGTGTGGAAAAGCATTTCAGACAAAAGAGTATTGAAAAAAAAACCACACAAAAAAACAGCTCATGGAAAGACTCTGTGACAAAAATTCATAAGGTTGTAGAATTATGTATGTGATCCTCTGAAGCTATTAGAGGAACAAGAATCAGTGCTACCAAGAGCTAAAAAGCATCCTATTCTGTTTGTCTTTATGACTAAAGAAGTCAAGACAATAAAAGAAAAATGGGGCAATTTGTTATCTTTTCAAATTTCAAAAAGCACTATTAAGGTTTGATCAAGATGTAAATATCATATACTACTGAACATGGTTGCTCTACAACTTAAAGCAAAAAAAAAAAGGGAAGGAGAGTGGAAATACTGTTGAAAGGAATACAATGCATATGTAAGAAAGTATTATATATATAATAAAATGACCTAAATAACAGTTAAATTCTTCCCCCTGCAGGGTTATGAGCCAGATCCCAGTATAATCAAGTTGGCAGAGCAGTATGCCAAGGAGGTATGTTCCTTATATATAAAATTATTGCCTTTCTCTGTCCCATGAAATTGTTTAATTGGCATGCTTGTATATTCTAGAACAGTACCAAGCTGTCGCTGACGAATGATCCACTGGAAGCGGCTCGTGGAGGCAATGTATTAATTACAGACACTTGGATAAGCATGGGACAAGAAGAGGAGAAGAAAAAGCGGCTCCAGGCTTTCCAAGGTTATCAGGTTACAATGAAGGTACAAATTGATGATCTCTGAAGGTTCATAAAGTCCATTCATAAAGGTCAGAACCATCTAATCACTCATTCATTTTTGGGAGAGCAGACTGTCCTTTCATTCCCTATGAAGGACTCACTGACTGTATGTATACCCTAGAGATTTATCTTCTCCTGAAGATTAGCTATGTCCTTTCGAAAGACACTTTTGTCCTCATTGAAGAATTTGAAACCCAAACAGAAGAAGCTAATTTTTCCCTCTCACAGCAATGGAGTTGTCAGAATGCTTTATGCTTTATGTGTTTAGAGACATAAGGTTACTTCTGTTGTACGCAGATTCTTCTGATTTCTTCTCTAAGAAAAGCCCCATAATTATGTTCTTCAGGCTGGTCCTTGACTGTTTTCTAAGGACTCAAGTTCAGTTGAGTTTCGCTAACTGTCTCCAGGGCATTCCCAGGGTAATCTCATCTGATGTGATGCCTTTCATGAATACCTGAAGCAGTGCTTCTCAGTCTTAAACATGCCTTAGAATTGCCTGGAGGAGGTGTTAATACCAGCTGGCAGGACCTCACTCCCATAGGGATGCTGGATCAGTAGTAGGTCAGGGGTGGGACCCAGGAATTTGCATTTCTACCAAGTTCACTAGTGATGCAATGCTGCTGCTCTAGGGTCACGCTTGGAGAACCACTGTTCTGGAGGAAATCCCTAGAAGTCAGGTGGACATTGGGATTTTGTCAGCAGAGCAAATAATCTGTTTTAGTGCAGAAAGAAATTAAGCAATTATAGTAGATATTTTATTGATAAAGTAATATATAAATATAAGGTCCTTGTTTATATATGTCCATAGAACGAAGTTTGCAAAATAAAAAGTAAAAATGTTTTTTTCCCTCCCCTTAACATTAATTATTCCCAGAGATAGCCAGTGTTTATCAATTTGATGTGTGTATTTACATATGTCTATACAAACAACTATTGATTTATCATAAATGGTATATTATACATATTATTCTGACTTATTTTTTCACTTAACAAATCTTAGATTTTATATCTATTCTTTTAGATATTTTTCATTGTTTTTAATGGCTGCATAGAATTCCAAAGTATTAGTGGACTATATAATTCACTTGAAATGTTTCCTGTTAATAAAGTAGGCTATTTTCAATTATCTCAATTACAAACAATACTGCAATGAACATCCTTATATATATTTCTTTGTGAAAATATTACTGGAGAATAGATCCCTAGATGAAGAATTTCTGGGTGAAATGGCACATACTTGTTAAAACATGTGAAATGCTGCTAAATTGCCCATCTGAAAGGATTGACAACTTATAGTCCCTCCACAGTTTCTCCATCACAGTTATTTACATTTTTAATTTTAAAAATTGCTATCTCATGCTGTTTAAAATTTGTATTTCCCTGATTACTAATGAAGTTAAACACCTTTTTTGTGTTTATTGGCTATTTCTATGTCTTTTTCTATAAACCGCTATCATATCCTTTGCCCATTTTCTATTTCTTTTGCCTTTCATTATTGGTTATAGGAGTTATTTATATATTATAGCCAATCCCTTACACATATGTGGCAAATATTTTCATGGAGAATTTTTATTTTTATTGAATTTATTGGGGTGACATTGGCTAATAAAATTACATAGGTTTCAAGGGCACAATCGTTTTTTTGTTTGTTTGTTTTGTTTCTTGGTTAATCCTCACCTGAGGATATTTTTTCATTGATTTTTAGAGAGGGGAAGGGAATGGAGGGAGAGAGAAAGAGAGAAAAGAGAGAAACACTGATGTGAGAGACACACATTGATTAGTTGCCTCCCGCATGACACCGACCAGGGCTGGGGATCGAACCTGCAACGTAGGTATGTGCCCTTGACCAGGAATCAAACCCACAACCCTTTAGTCCATGGGCCGATGCTCTAACCACTGAGCAAAAACCAGTGTTCAGGGGCACAGTCTTAAAATATGTCATCTGTATATTGTTTTGTGTATTCACTACCCCAAGTCATGTCTCCTTCCATCATCATTTATCTCCCCCCTTTACCCTCTTACCTCTCCCCACTCCCCTTTCCCTCTGGTAATCACCATACTGTTGTAGGTGTATGAGTTTTTTGTTTTTTGTTTTTTTGCTTAATTCCTTCACCTTTTCCCTCCAGCCCTCCTACCCACTCCCCTCTGAGAGCTGTCACTCTGTTCTCTGTATCCATGGAGAATTTTTAAGTTCCCTGTGGTTTACCTCATACTTACCTTGACCAAACTTAGACATTTTTCTGGTGCTGGAATTGTAGACATTAAGAGCTGTAATCTCACTGATGTATGACAGGTTCAAATTTTATTCTTTTCCCTTGTCACATTTCCAGTATTTAGAAACTAAGAAGGTTCTGAATCTAGACCTAGAGTGGGAGGTAAAACAAAATTTAAATACAAAGGCATTAATTCTGATGTAAGAAATTATGATGGAATGTAGTTTTGAATTTATAAGTGAACAATAGAAATGGATGGGAAAATGTAACTTGCAAGAATTAATTGTTAGAGAAAATTAAAACTGTTAGAACATTTGCATTAAGAATGAAACATCTAGTGCCCATAATCCTGCTTAATGCACTCCGATCTCAGCGCTCCTTTTCAAATTGTTTTAAGTGGTAGTAAAGTATGCTTCAAGTACTAAAAACCATAATTTGTAAGCTCAAAATATAATATAATCAGCCCTGGACGGTTTTGCTCAGTGGTTAGAGCGTTGGCCTGTGCATCGAAGGGTCGTAGGTTCAATTCCTGGTCAAGGGCACATCTCTGCCGCAGATTCGATCCCTGGCCCCGGTCGGGAAGGCAACCAGTTGATGTGTCTCTCTCATGTCAATCTCTCTCTCTCTCTCTCTCTGTCTCTCTCTCTCTACCTCCCTCTCTTCCTCTCTCCCTTCCATTCTATCTAAAAAGTCAATGGAAAAAATATCCTTGGGTGAGGATTAACAACAACAACAACCAAAAAAACATAATCACATAAAAGCAACTTTTAAAATATGTTGGGTGATAATTGGTGACTTTTGCTATCAGCCACATATTACACTAGTAGAGTTCTTTACTGAAATGTCCACCAACTCCCTACACAGAGTACCAGAAAAACTGAGTTACTGGTTTAATTTGGAGTGATGATTTCCCAAATTTAAAAAATGACTATAAAGTTCCATAAGTTGAAAGTATCATATACATTTCTCCTAGGTGCCTTGAGTTTACACCCTTCTTTGTCTCTTTGCATGACCCTTAATCTCTCCCTTTGCAATGATCTCTGACTCCAGGCCATATGTGTTTTTAAATATTGAAGAATACAAATATGATAGCCACATACAATAGTTAAAACACAGTCGTATCCCCATCTCTTCCTTAGACTGCTAAAGTTGCTGCCTCTGACTGGACATTTTTACACTGCTTGCCCAGAAAGCCAGAAGAAGTGGATGATGAAGTGTTTTATTCACCAAGATCACTAGTATTCCCAGAGGCTGAAAACAGAAAGTGGACAATCATGGTAAGCAAGAAATGGGGAATAAAGAATAAGGAGTTCTCTCTGTGGCCCTAACTTGGTTATTCATGCTTTTTGGCAAATAATAAGCAACTGAGATTATCCACCTATTTTACTTGCTTATATGGCATTTATTTATTCCAGAAAGTTTATAATAGTTTATTATTGCTTAATATCATTTATAGTATATTTTAATTGAGTAAAACTAATCCCATTCCAAATATATCTATTTTAATTGAAATTCTTACTCTTCTTGATCAGTCTGAGCACAAGCCACCATTGCCTGCCAACTGTTATAATTTGTATAATTCTTATTTTACAATCTCCTTGTTAATGTTTATAGAGGCCCTTATTCAGTGCCTGCTACAAAATGAGCCTTTAAAGAAATCTTATTTCATTCTTCCTTTCATAACTTGCCTAGATAATTGTTTTGGTTCTCTACTTGACTTTGGCCATACAGACACATTTGTTTTTAGGTATGGTACATTTCCAGAATTGCAGCAAAACTAACTTAAAAATTATTGGTCCCTTTAACATAATGCTACCAGTTTCATCTTCATCACTGCTATTCTAGGAAGTATTAACTTCAAGTCTCTACAATATCCCAAATGTCACCTTCTTTTCTGGAAAACTGAATACTGTCATAATGTAGTACCATCATTTTTTTAGCCTTTAGTGATTTAACTGATCTCAATTACTATACCAGCCAGGGTTTTACTGGCAAACAATAGAGTCTACTCTAGGTAGGTAATTGGAAAGGAATTTATTAAAAGACATTAAGCAGCTCCCAGAATATCTAGGGAAAGAGGGTATAGTGAACCATTCTTGGATACCACACATTCAGAAACAACACAGGCGAGAAAATTGCCCAACAACACTGTAGCACTTTTGTAGCCAAAACAGCATTGACACAGCCACCCATAACCTTGTAACTAAGGCCTTTTAAACTAAATGCTAGATACTGCCCCAGCTGAACCAGATATCTCTGCCTGCATATGGATCAGAAAATCCAATCTCTCAGAGAATGGCTTCCACTGCATTTAGATCACTCATGGATCCCTGTCTTGAGTAGATGCAGCTAAATGGCATGTCTAAACCCTAGCTGCAAGGTAGTCTGGGAAATGTAGTTTATAGCTTTCATCCTCTGGAGTAGCAAAAAATAAACTGAAAAGGACTATCTGCTAATTATTTATTCATTCTGTAAATGAGGATTGATGATTATTGTGAGCATTAAAATAATACATATAAAGTACTTAGTATGGTATCTAATACACTGCAAACCTTGTTATTATAATTATAACCATCAGCATCTTCATTGTTGATCCAATACAGTGACCAGTAGAAATTCAAGTTCCACTATGGCTGCCTAAAAGCCAGTCATGACTCCCTTTGCAATGGAAAGTTGTATATCAGGCCTAAATTTGTCATATCTAATAAGAAGGATGATTTTTTTTTTTACTGTACCTTCTCGCTTGCCACTTCAGGATGCTAACTATGGACAGATGGCAATTGCCATGTCACATAGACCAGTGCTTCTGAAACTTTAACTTCCACTTGAATCCCCTAGAGATCTTGTTAAAGTGCAGGTTTGGATTCAGTGGATCTTAGGTCTGAGATGGGGCCCAAGATTTAGCATTTCTAACAAGCACCCAGGTAATGCAGATTCCGCTGTCCTGTGGACCACATTTTGAGGAACAAAGACCTAGATGATGAAAAAGAAAATGTGTGGGCAAAAAAAAAAAAAACATAAAAAGTAGAATCACAGAGACCAGAAAACAGCAAGCATCCACGGGGAATATTAAAAAAAATGAAGAAAGAAAACTGATGCTTTGATCATTGTTCAGACAATATGCCTACTCAGCAAATGCTAAGAAAGAAAGAAAGAAAGGAAGGGAAGGGAAGGGAAGGGAAGGGAAGGGAAGGGAAGGGAAGGGAAGGGAAGGGAAGGGAAGGGAAGGGAAGGGAAGGGAAGGGAAGGGAAGGGAAGGGAAGGGAAGGGAAGGGAAGGGAAGGGAAGGGAAGGGAAGGGAAGGGAAGGGAAGGGAAGGGAAGGGAAGGGAAGGGAAGGGAAGGGAAGGGAAGGGAAGGGAAGGGAAGGGAAGGGAAGGGAAGGGAAGGGAAGGGAAGGAGGGAGGAAGGAAGGAAGGAAGGAAGGAAGAAAGAAAGAAAGAAAGAAAGAAAGAAAGAAAGAAAGAAAGAAAGAAAGAAAATGTGAGCTATCCAATCATATACCTCAAGAAGAAACATAGCAAAAGTTTCTTCAAGCTCTATTTTTTATCAGAAGATGATTGAGGTTACAAAGATAAATCAGCCTAAATTGTTAAAGTAGTTCCTTTTAGAAATTCAAGGGGAAGGGGAGAAAACTAAAAGAAAGCTTTCTAAAATATCATTTATGGAGAAGCGCTGCACTTCTCAATTTTTAAAGAACTTATTAAACAACATCTTTGAATTTACTTTAAAAATTAAATATATAATATATTCACATGGTTGAAATGTTTATAAGGATAAATATATGTATATAAATATATATGTATATATACATACATACATACAATGAAATCTTATGCCTACCCATTTCCCATCCTTCTATGTTCTAACACTGTCTCTGTATCCCCCAATTTCCTGAGGTACCCCACTGTTATTAGGGGAAACTATATTTTAAATAAAACAAGAAGCATAGCTATGTTAAAATGAAGATGGAGAGTCTAAAATACAAAGAATACATAACTGGGAGTGAGGAGACTTGAATTTTATAACTGCCTTTAATACTAGTCAGCTGTGTCATCTTAGATACATATTATCTCTCTACTTCAGTTTCCTCATATGTAAAGTGAGCAGATCAAGCTATATAGATGGCAACTAGCTTTTAATCTGAGGTGATATTTAAGTACCTTTCTAGATTGCAATCCTGGTAGCTGTTTAGTTGGTTTCCCCTTTTGGTTGGCTTCCTGGCTTCTTCCATCAGTTCCTCATGCGTTCTGGATTGAGGCCCGAGAATCTGTGTTTTCAACATGTTCCCAAGGATGCTGATGCTGCTGGTCCAGGGACCACATCAATAGGCTACTTGGAGTCCTATGTTCAGAAGGTTCTAAGCTCACCTGTGCTATTGGAAATAAAGAGTGGTATAGCTGACTAGTGATACCTGACATGGATTCTGAAAGGGAGGTGATGACATACACACTACACTGTTTATGTCTCTAAGCTAGATGATTTGGATGTCTCATCGAGTTAAGCTCACTTCAACAACCATATACTGAATATTCACTGTGTGCCAGGCATTGGAGTTTAAAATATGTATTTTGTACAGTCCCTGCAGCCTGTACAGTTCATAAAAGCATATAATTTGCAAGCAGGATGAGATCTTAGAGACTAGTCTAAATTCTTATTTTATAGGCAAATAAATTATTCTTAGCTTATTTAGAATGGCATTTAGGCTCAGCACTTCTTTGTTAGACTTTTCTGGGATCTTCTAAAGGCACAATACTTGTTTTCCTCTCAAACTTTCTTAGTCTATACAGTAGCTACTAGGTGCATGTGGCTATTTAAATTTAAACTTCTAATTAAAATATAATAAAATTTAAGATTTAATTGCTCAGACACACTAACCACATTTTTTTTTTTTTGGTTAATCCTCACCCAAGAATATTTTTCCATTTATTATTATTATTTATAGAGTGGAAGGGAGGGAGGGGGAGAGAGAGAGAAAAAAACATTGATGGGAGAGAGACACATCGATTGGTTGCCTCCTGCATAACCCCAACCAGGGTCAGGGCTCAAACCTGCAACCCAGGTACCTGCCTTTGACCAGGAATTAAACCTGCAACCTTTGGTTGGTGAGCCGACGTTCTAACTGATGAACCAAACCAGCCAGGGCCATACTAACCACATTTGAAGTGTTCAATAGCCAACCAGTGGCTACACTATTTGTATTTGCCAGCACAGATATCAGATATAGAACATTTCCATCATTGCAGAAAGTTCTACTAAACAGTACTACAGTCTAGAGAATGATTTCCACACAAACAATTTCATTTAAAATCAGGATGGAAGGAGGAAGGAAAGATAAAACCTACCTTCAATTTCTGAGATGCCCATAATGACTGGTATATAAGGTACAGTAAATAGGGTGAAGGACTTGTTCTAAAAACATAACTTTTTTTTTTTTTTTTTTTACTTTTAAAAAATATACCCTTTCAGCACTCAGAGTAGCTTTTTAAGGACTCCGTGCTTGGTGATTTCCTGCAATATTGTTCATAATACTCTAGTAATCATATCATTCTGTCCATAGTGCACAAGCTTTTGGATCATTTTTTTACACCCTCTCCTCCACCAAAAGCTTGCTTTTGTATTTTTCAATAATTAGTAAGGCTGCAGGACTCACAAAAATCAGGAGTGTTTCTTCCTCTGCCTACAAATTTTACAGTGGAGCTAAAGTAACCTAAAGGGATCCTGCCAAAAAAGCTGACACTTCAAAAGTACTGCTATCAGGATCACACTCAGATATACAATACCACTGCAAATATAATTCACATTGTTTTATAGTCTCTTTCTTATCTCCATGTTAGGAGTGCCAGATAAAATACAAGACATCCGGTTAAATTGAAATTCCAGATAAACAAATAATTCTTTAGTGTATCTAATGTCCTATGCAACATTTGGAACATACTCATAGTTTTTTTTTAAAATGTTGTTTATCTGAAACGCCAATTTAAGTGTCTGTCTGTATTTATTTGTTTAGCTAAATCTGGAAACTCTACTCCAAGTTGAATTTCTAAGATTTTACTTTTGAAAATAAATTTGACATACGCAATGACAATTAAGAACAAAACAAAATCTGAGATGAGGTCCCAGGAACCTATAAAAAAGCTTAAAATATTTTACCTGGAAAATGTTTTTATCCCAGAATTTGGCCTTTTTACTTTTTTCTTCTCATTCAGATCTCAACTTAAATGTCATTCCTTTAACAAAGTCTTCCCTGGCCCCCACTTTTAAGTGATTCCCCAGGCCATTTTATATTTTTTTATTTTTTTAATGACTTTTATCACTACCTGATATTTTCTTTTTTAAAAATATGTTTTTATTGATTTTTTTAGAGAGAGAGAGATAGAAACATCAATGTGAGAGAGAGATATCTATCGGCTGCCTCCTGCATGCCCCCTGCTGGGGATCGAGCCCACAACCCTGGCATGTGCCCTGGCCAGGAATCAAACCCGTATCTCTCAGTTCATGGGACGCCGCTCAATCCACTGAGCCACACTGGCTGGGCTACCTGATATTTTCTTATTTGTTTGTTGCCTGTCCCTCTACTATAATAAAACCTCCATTAAAGCATTGATATTGGCTGTACTGTTCTTTATTATACTTAAAATGGTGCCTGACAAATACCCTAAATATGTGCACAATACATTTTTGTAGCATGAAGGCAATATAGGGTACTTTTTCTAGAACATAGGCTTTGGAAATCAGGTTACAATCCTGGCTCTTTGTGTAATGTTGATCAAGTACTGTAACTTCTCTAAGCCCAGTTTATTCATATAAAAAATGGGGATAAAAATAAAAACAACTTCATAAGATTGTGAGGATTAAATGAGGTAAGAGTAATATGAACATTGTGGTCAAGGTCTAGGGACAGGCAAGCGCAGATCCACCCTTACTAACACCACTCAGGAAAATACCTATGCCTCAGTTTCCTCATCTGTATTTTATCTCTTAATGCCTCACAGTAGGAAAGGTTATTAAATAGTAGGATGCACATAAAGCACTCAGCACAAGGCCCAGCACATGGTCACTACTCACCAAATATACTCAGTGAACACCTTTTAAATATAAGACCTGCACTTCTGATATAGGCTAGAGACACATATGGAGTATGATGTAAAAGAAAGAACAAGTACCCGAAAGGTAATAAACCTACCTCTTAAGAGTGAAGTCAGAAATCTGGGTCCGAACCCAGTTCTATATTATCTGTCATTACCAGAACAGATTTTCTTATCTATAAATGATAATAATAGAAGCTACCTCAGAAGGTTGTTGCATTAAATGAGATAATGCATAAACATTTCTCTCTAGCTTACCACAGTACCTAGCACAGTGCTTGGCAAATCTTCCTTAACTCACTAACCACGATAAGGCACTTAGTCTGGCACATAGTAAGCACTCAATAAACATTTGTCATCATTGTTTGGTATTATTACTATTGCCATTATAGTGGAAGTTGGGAAGGGTGAAAGTGAAAATTCCCATTTGTAGCTGACAGCCTAATGGGAAGTTGTACTCTTGGTTATAAATATTTCTTCATGAGGACTCAGATTCAGGTAGATATTATTTGTTAGCCCAGATAATTTACTTTTATTATTTTACATCTGACTTAGATTACAAGTGCCCAAACCACAGTATAAACATGAGGATGGGAGGGATTATATTTCTCTAAAACCAGCCAATACCTAGGTTTCATTTACCACTTGAAAATCTAATCATGGCTACCACCATGATACCTCATTTCAACTAGTCTTGGAATGAGGCCTAAGTAAGCATGGTGTTTGTGCATATATTTGAGTCAGTCTGATCGCTCTTGACTTTCCTTTATCTAAATAAAAATAAATATTAGATTGGAACTGTCCCCTTATCATTTCCTTGGGAAAACATATTTTAACCACAGGCCTTCAAAACTGCAACCCAGTTCCCCTTAGGTCTCTAAGCAGACTCTTGCTAATAACCCATTTATTTCTTTCTCTTTCTTTGTTGTGTCATCCTAGGCTGTCATGGTGTCCCTGCTGACAGATTATTCACCTCAGCTCCAGAAGCCAAAGTTTTAATGCTGTGATGATTTTCAAGAGAGAAATGATGTTCTTCAGTAACAGAATGAGTCAGTTTATGGGAGAAGGAGAAAAGAATCTAAGAGAAATAAACAAATCCTGATACATGGAATAGGTGAACAATATGATATTGCTTTGCCATTGTGAAACTTTTCTAAAGCCCTTAATTTAAGTATTGATGCATTGTAATACATGGTTTGACTTGGTTTCAACTCTCTAGTTCACAATTTCTGAGTTACATTTAGGTATCATATTAATAATCCTATACATTTGCCTCAACTAAACATAAAATACTGTGTTCATAATACATAATGTCTAAGCCATTAAATGTAATCTATGCTTATTACCTTAATAAATTATCACCCACACTAATTTATAAGTAAACATTTACCAAGCAGTCAGCTGCTGGTAGATCTGTGGGCTGTGCTCATATCCCTCAGGACCAACAAAGAAGCCAAATGATCCATCTTATTGATATATTGCAATTTTCAGGCAAATGAGGTAGACAGACATTCGTTTATGAAGGCAAATGATGAAATTCTTAGAAAACAGCTATAACTGTGCCTAATCTCTGGAGTTTTTTCCAGTGATTTGTGGGAAGGAGGGTCCTTCTAGAGCACATATCTCTTTTCTGTAATGAATACTTAATATTACAACACTAAGGAAACATTTGTGAACAGTGATAAAACCATAGATATACCTAGCTAGGAATGTAAGATCCATTAGAGAGAGAGACATTTTCATAGGTTCAAATCTTCACCAAGAGCAATTTAATTTTTTTCATGTTTGTGCTAATCATGCATCTACTCATACCACACATTGGATATTTCCATAAATACACTACTTGCCATATTTTAGCCCGATTTTCCTCCAGTTTTTCTTCAGGATAATAAAATTTGTATTACTGGATTATTATACTGTAATTAAAGTTAGGTGTCTCTTGTGGGTGACTAAAATTTGGAATGTTGAATCATTATGATGTAATTCGAAAATATTTAGTTAAAAATTTAAGTAACATCAGTGGAACTTTAAAAATAATGTATTTTACAGAGGACAAAAAAAGTAATTATGTTTACATTCTACCTCCCCCATTAGAAGAACGCTTTCAGGCTGGTTGACTGATATTTTTCAGCAGATATCTATGACTTAAATGAGTAAGAGATGAACTACAAATTAGATTTTCAATGAAGATGCAATAAAACATTTTGTAGGGGAAAAGTCTCATAATATTACAGGGGAAAAGTCTCTCTCTCTCTCTCTCTTTTTTTTTTTTTTTCCAAGTAAATACCAAAGGTGACTTTCCTGTCTATGGTAATTTACAAAGAACACAATAAAGAAAGTGTATAGTTTAGTGGACTATCTTCTTTCAACAGAGGGTATAGGAATGATTTAACTAGAAGGTGTCATGTGGATTGTTGAGGCTCTTCCTCAAACTGCCTACATGTAAAGGACATAATTCTGAGTATCCTTCTACTTTCTAAATGGTCCTTCATAGTAATAAGTTCTCATCTCTTTACTAGTTATTCTTTGAACCAAATGGAAGGTATAATCTCACTCCCTGAATAAGAAATAACTTATAATCATTTTCTTGCCAACATTTTACCTCAAAAAGCCCCAAGGCTCTCTTTTTTATATATACACAAATTAATATTTTTTTCAACCCAAATCTGTAGAAATTTATTTGCTTTCTTAATTTTTCATCTTAAGAAGACATTATTTATATTATCAGGAATAAAGAAAACAAGAAAGGAAAATGTATCCTTAATTTTTCCCAAATTATTTTTTAATTGATCTTTATTATTGAGAGTATTACAGATGTCTCCCCTTTTTACTCGCAATGACCGTCTCCACCCTGCTCTCGCCACCTCCTGGCCTTCACCACACTATTGTCTGTGCCCATGGGTTATGCATATGTGCATATAAGTTTTTTGATTAATCTCTTCCCACCCCCCTTCCCTCTGATATTCATCAGTCTGTTCCATGCTTCCACGTCTGTGGATCTATTTTGTTCATCAGTTTTGTTCATTAGAGTCTACATATAAGTGAGATCATGCAATACTTGTCTTTCTCTGACTGGCTTATTTTGCTTAGCATAATACTCTCAAGGTCACTCCATGCTGTCTCAAAGGGTAAGAGATCCTTCTTTTTCATAACTGCATAGTATTCCATTGTGTAAATGTGCCACAGCTTTTTTATCTACCCATCTATTGATGGGCACTTGGGCTGTTTCCAGATAATAGCTATTGTTAATAACAATGCTATGAACGTAGGGGTGGATATATTATTTCTGATTGGTGTTTCAGGATTCTTAGGATATATTCCTAGAAGTGGGATCAATGGATCAAATGGCAGTTCCATTTTTAATTTTTTGAGGAAACTCCATACTGTTTTCCATAGTGGCTGCACCAGTCTGCATTCCCACCAGCAGTGTACTAGGGTTCCCTTTTCTCCACATCCTCGCCAACACTTGTCCTTTATTGACTCTTTGATGGTTAGCCTTTTTAGCAGGTGTAAAGTGACACCTCATTGTCATTTTAATTTGTATTTCTCTGATGATTAGTGATGTTGGGCATTTTTTCATATATCTCTTGGCCATTTGCATATTCAGTTCCTCTGCCCAATTTTTAATTGGATTGTTTGTCTTCCTTTTGTTGAGCTGGATGAGTACTTTATATATTTTGGAAATTAACCCCTTATCGGATGTATCGTTGGCAAATATGTTCTCCCATACAGTGGGTTTCCTTTTCATTTTGATACTGTTTTTTTTTTTTTTTTTTTTTTTTTTTTTGCTGTGCAGAAGCCTTTTAGTTTGACATAGTCTCATTTGCTTATTTTTTCCTTTGTTTCTCTTGCCCTTAGGTGATGTATCCATAAAAATTCTGCTACATGAGATGTCTGAGATTTTTCTGCCCACATTTTCTTCTAGGATTTTTATGGTTTCATGACTTACATTTAAGTCTTTTATCCATTTTGAGTTTATTTTTGTGAATTGTGTTGGTCTAGTTTCATATTGTTGCATGTACCTATCCAATTTTCCCAACACCATTTATTGAAGAGACTGTCTTTACTCTATTGTATGCTCTTGCCTCCTTTGTCAAATATTAACTGAGCATAATAGCTTGGGTTAATTTCTGGGTTCTCTGTTCTGTTCCATTGATCTATGTCTGTTCTTGTGTCAGTACCTTGCTGTTTTGATTACAGTGGCTTTGTAGTATAAATTGATATCTGGTATTGTGATCCCTCCAACTTTGTTCTTCTTTCTCAAGATTGCTGAGGCTATTCAGGATCTTTTTTGGTTCCATATAAATTTTTGGAGTATTTGTTCTAGATAATGTGAAATACACCATTGGTATTTTAATAGGGATGGCATTGAATGTATAGATTGCTTTGGGTAGTATGGACATTTTAATTATGTTAATACTTCCAGTCAATGAATATGGTTTATTCTTCTACTTGCTTGTGTCTTCCTCTTATCTCTTTTTTCAACGACCTGTAGTTTTCCAAGTACAGGTCTTTTACCTCCTTAGTTAAGTTTATTCCTAGGTATCTTATTATTTTTGTTGCAATGGTAAAATGGATTTATTTTTTAGTTTCTCTTTCAGAGAGATCATTATTGGTGTATAAAAATAACATTGATTTCTGGATGTTAATTGTGTATCCTGCAACTTTGCTGAATCCATTTATCAACCATAAAAACCTAGTACGTTATTTGGTGGATTCTGTAAGGTTTTCTGTTTCATGTCATCTGTGAATAATGACAGTTTTACTTCCTCCTTTCCAATTTTGATGCCTTTTATTTTTCCTTCTTGTCTGATCTCTATGACTAGGACTTCTGGCACTATGTTGAATAAGAGTGGTGAAAGTGGACATCCCTGTCTTGTTCTTGTTCTTAAGGGAAACACTTTTAGTTTCTGCCCATTGAGTATGATGTTGGCTTTAGGTTTGTCATATATGGCCTTTATCATTTTATGGTATGATCCCTTTATTCCCATTTTGCTGAGAGTTTTTTTTTTTTAATCAAAAATGGGTGCTACATTTTGTCTGATGCTTTTTCTGCATCTATTGATATGATCATATAACTTTTATCCTTCGTTTTGTTAATGTGATGTATCACATTTATTGATTTGCAAATCTTTTAGCCTTGCATGCCTGGGATGAATCCCACTTGGTCATGGTGTATGATCTTTTTAATGTATTGCTGTATCCTATTTGCTAATATTTTGTTGAGGATTTTAGCATCTATGTTCGTCAGGGATGTTGGCCAATTATTTTCTTTCTCTGCAGTGTCTTTTTCTGGTTTTAGAATTAGGATAATGCTGGCCTCATAAAATGAGCTTGGAAATTTTCCTTCCTATTGAATTTTTAGGAATAGTTTGAGGAGAATAGGTGTTAGTTCTTCTTTGAATGTTTGATAAAATTCCCCTGTGAAGCCAGCTGGTCCAGGACTTTTGTTTGTTGGGAGTATTTTTGTTTGTTTGTTTGTTTGTTTAATGCTTCTATTTCATTAGTTGCCATTCATCTGTTTGGGTTTTCTAACTCTTCCTGATTGAGTTTTGGAAGATTGTATGTTTGTAGAAATTTGTTCATTTCTCCCAGGTTGTCCAATTTGTTAGCATATAGTTGTTCATAGTATTTTCTTATAATCCTTTGTATTTCTGTGGTGTCTGTTGTTACTTCACCTCTTTCATTTCTGATTTTATCTATTTGTGTCCTCTCTTTGTTTTTTGATGAGTTAGGCTAAAGTTTCTTCAATATTTTTTACCTTTTCAAAGAACCAACTCTTGGTTTCATTGTTCTTTTCTATTTATTATTTTTTAGTCTCTATGTCATTTATTTCTGCTCTGATCTTTATTATTTCCTTCATTCTACTTACTCTGGGCTTTTCTTCCTGTTTTCTTTCTAATTTGTTAAGTCATATGGTTAGCTAGTTTACTAGAAAATTATCTTGTTCCTTGAGGTAGGCCTATAATGCTATGAATTTTACTCTCAGGAGTGCTTTCGCTGTGTTACATAGATTTGGGGTTGTTGTGTGTTTATTTTGTTTCTCGTGTTTATTTCTTCCTTGATTTTATTGATAACCCATTTATTGTTTAATAACATGCTATTTAGCCTCCATGTGTTTGAATGTTTTTGAATTTTTTTATTGTAGTTGATTTCTAGTTTCATGCCATTGTGATCCGAGAAGATGCTTGATATGATTTCAATCTTCTTGAACTTGTAGAGACATATTTTGTGTCCTAACATGTAGTCTATCTTTGAGAATACCCATGTGTACTTGAGAAGAATGTATATTCTACAGTTATGGGGTGAAATGTTCTGTAAATGTCAATTAAATCCATCTGATCTAGTGTGTCATTTAAGGTCACTGTTTCCTTGTTGATTTTTGGTCTGGAAGATCCATCCAATGATGTCAGTGGGGTGTTAAAGTCCCCTACTATTACTGTATTGCTGTCAATGTGTCCTTTAAAGTCCTCCAAGAGCTTTTTTTTATATATTTAGGTGCTCGTATATTAGGTGCATATATGTTTACCAGTGTTATATTCTCTTGTTGTAATGATCCTTTTAGTATTATGTAGTGGCCTTCTTTGTCTCTTGTTATGACCTTTGTTATGAAGTCTAATTTGTCAGCTGTAAGTATTGCTACTCCTGTTCTTTTTGTTTGTTTGTTTCCATTTGCATGGAACTTTTTTTTTCCATCCCTTCACTTTCATCCTGTGTGCGTCTTTTGTTCTGAGGTGGGTCTCTTGTAGACAGACTATATATGGATTATGCTTTCTTACCCATTCACCTACCCTATGTCTTTTGATTCGAGTATTTAATCCATTTATTTAAGGTTATTATCAATAGGTACTTATTTATTGCCATTTTATTGGGAGGAAGAGATAAAAACATTGATGTGTGAGAGAAACATCGATCCACTGCCTCCTGCATGCCCCTTACTGGGGATCAAGCCCACAACTCGGGCATGTGCCCTGACTGCAAATCAAACTAGGGACCTCTCAGTCCATGGGACAATGCTCAATCCACTAAACCACACCGACTGTGCTGCCATTTTATTCTTTATGTGCATGGTCCTCTCTATATATTTCTTCTTCTTCTCACAAAAGTCCCTTTAACATTTCTTGCATTGCAAGTTTGGTGGCAATAAACTCCTTTAGCCCTTTTTTTGTCTGGGAAGCTATATATTTCACATTCAATTTTGAATGATAGCCTTGCTGGATACAGAAGTCTTGGTTTTAGATCCTTGCTTTTCATTGGTTTAAATACTTCATGCCATTCCCTTCTGGTCTGTAGTGTTTCAGTTGAGAGATCAGCTGACAGCCTATGGAAGCTCCCTTGTAGGTCACTGACTATCTATCTCCAGATGCCCTTAAGATTCTCTCTTTGTCTTTAACATTTGACATTTTAATTATCATGTATCTTGGAGTGGGTCTCTTTGGGTTCATCTTGATTGGTGCTCTCTGTGCTTCTTGAAATTGTGTGTTTTTTTCCTTCACCAGCTTAGGGAGGTTTTTTTGTCATTATTTCTTCAAACAAGTTCTCTATCTCTTGCTTGCATTTTTCTTTCTCTGGTACCCCTATGATGCAGATGTTGTTTGTTTCATATTGTCCAAAATTTCCCCTAAACTGTCCTAGTGCTTTTTAAGTTTTGTTTTTTGTTTGTTTGTTTGTTTGTTTTGCTGCTCTGAGGAATGGGGTTTTTTTTCTACCTTGTTTTCTAATTGCGTATTCAATCCTCTGCTTCATGGAGCCTGCCTTTAATTCCTTCCACCATGTTCTTGATGTCAGATATAGTATTCTTTATTTCTACTTGGTTCTTATTCATGATTTCTATAAATTGTTCATTCTGATGTAGCTTCCTATAAGTTCCTTATAGTTCTCGCTAACTTCCTTGTAGTTCCCATTATGTTTCTTATAGTTTTCACTAAGTTCCTTGAGCATCTCTATAACCATTAGTCTAAATTCTATGTCTGACAACTTGCTTACCTCCATCTCGTTTAGGTCTTTTTCTGGTGATTTCTCCTTTTCTTTAATTTGGGGGTCATTTCTCTGTCTCCCCATTTAAGTTGTCTCTTTGTGTTTGTATCTATGTATTAGATACACTTGCTATGACTCCTAGTCTTTGTAGGGTGGACTTTTGTAGTAAATATCCTGTGGGACCCAGTGGCGCACTTTTCTTATATTACTGAGCTGTATGCTCAATGTGTGACATTTTTGTGGGTTATTTGGGCTCTCCTGTTGTTATTGGGTCTTGATTGTTGTTGCCCTGTTCATCAATGGGCTCTCCTCTCAGTCTAGCTAACTGTAAGGCTCAGTCACTACCACGTCATGTGAGCTGTTATACAGGTGCTGACAGGGCAAAACAAACAAAACCAAACAGCAGGAACATACAAAAGATCCCAACAATAAAAGCAAAAACAACCACAAAAGCAAAGAGAATTAGAAACGTGAAAATAGAACATGAATTATGAACTAAAAAGAAAGAGAGAAAAAGATAATATTGCTAATAGTAAAATAAAAAATAAAGAGGCTACTAGAAGAGAAAGGGGGCAGAATAAATATTCTGAAAGGAAAGAAGAGAAAGCAAAAGGTAAGTGTAGAGCATAGGAAAAGGAAAATGGTAAAAAAAAAAAAAAAAAAAAGACAAGACAGGGAAAGAACAAAAAAAAAGTTATGCAAAAGTAAATAGAAGAGAGAAAGGTAAAGCAAAAGAAACAATGGAAAAGAAAAAGGAGAAACAAACAAACAAAAAGGTAGAGTAAGAAAAGGAAGGAGGCCAATAAGAGATATGAATGAAACAAGAGAGAAAAGAGCAGAAATCTTAACAATAATAATATCAAAGCATTAAAGCAGAAAAATATATAGAAAATATTGAAAAAATAATAATTTTTTATAGCCAGCCAAGTGAACGTCTTCTGAGCAGCTTATCTTGTTTGATGCCCACCGTTTTATATGATGATTTCAGGCCTCCCAGGAGGTACTTTTGTGTCAACCAATGTCAGGAGCTGTCCAAGTTTGGCTCTCGTTGTCCTGTTGTCCTGTAACTGTGGTCAGTCTGAGGCTCTCTGTGGACCGCCTCCACCTGTCAGCTACTCCCCACCCCCAAACCCCCACTCCTGCCATGAGGTTGCCTGATATTTCTCCAGTGTTTTTTGAAGAGAGTCTTTAAGGTGGAGCTAGGCTGCCATAGCTAGGGCTAGTGGGTCCACTACTTAGACATTTCTCTGTTAAGCACTCAATGAGGGGAAATGAATCTCTGCCTTAAAACCAAGCTACTCAGTCTCTACCTTATTCTCCAACTCTAGTTCCCCCTAAGGTGGCCTGGTGCAGGTTCAGGTTGGACATAGCCTTCAGCCTTTTCTGCAGGAGAAGTTTCAGCTGCCCTGGGCTCAGTGGGATTGATCAAAAGAGTGTCTGGTGAGCATGTTGCCTGCCCAGCCCACAGGAGGGGGGCTAAGCATTTCCTCTGGGTCCCAGACAATAGCTTCTGAGGGTCTTACTCTTGGAATGTCCACCTCTGAGCTGTTCTCCCTACCCCCACTAAACTGCACTCAGAAGAAGTGTCCAGGGCTTCAGAGAGCTAATCCACGCCTTTTCCTGTTGGGGGTGGTATTTCCAGCCTGCAAAAGGGTAGACGTGTTTCACCCCTCCTTTCTGGTACTGGCTAGCTGAACTCACAGGGTACTCAGTTCAGCCTCCCCACAATGCAGTCACAAAGCTGAGCTCTGTCTCCCCAACATAAGCCTTCTGGGGGATGTCCTGGGATGCTGTTCAAGAATAAAAACAAACAAACAAACAAAAAAACCCTGCTTTATGAGGGCCCAGCACCCCTGTGCGACAGGTCCAAGCAGAAGGGGTTACAAAGTCAGACCTATGCAAGATTCCACTGTCTCCATGCAGCTGGTCTCAGCTTTGCTCGCGCTCCCTCTCCTCAGTGTGGGCCCAAAATCCCGATCCGCCCTGCCAACAGCATTACAGGATGGAGCAGCCTGCATGTTCCACAGGTGGGGGAAGGGGTCCCAAACCCACTTTGGTGAGAGTGGTGAGACAGTGGTGAGAGAGTCCTCTGCCCCTTCCCCCTGCCACACACCCCAGTTGCTCTCTGGGGCTCTGTACAATGCCTTTCAGGAAAGCAGAGGGTCCCTTTAAGTCACCATTGGGTGCATCCCTCAGGGCCCTTTCTATTCTGGAGCCACACACAGTGTTGCAGCCTTTCCAACAGTCAGATCCCTGGGTGAACCACTGTGACTGCTGCCATTAGGCATGCTCTTTCACTTGGAAGGTTCAAACCCTGCCTCCCAGGCAGACTGAGTCCCCCTGGATCCCTCTGCCCGATGCTGCATGGGCTCTCCTTCCAGTCTCTGCTTTTCAGGATTTGGGATCCCTACTTGGGGATGCCAGCCCACACTCTCTAGTGGAGGGAGATTTGTAGCCAATATCACTCGGGCCTCTCAGCTGAGCACCAGCTCCATGGAGACTCCCCCTTCCGCAACTCTCCCTCCCTTACCAGTTCTATAGTGTTTCTTCAGTGCTCCTTAGACAAATATGTCCAATCAGCTACACTTCTCTTGTTTTTTCAAGCTAACCACACAATATTTTAGCTATAAATCCTATCCATGGCTGGGAGCAAGGGCACTCAGCCTCCTGTCATGCCACATCCATCTTAAGCCCTCTCCCAAACTATTTTTTCTTTTTTTCTTTTATTGATTTTAGAGAGAGAGGAAAGGAGAGGGAGAGAGATAGAAACATCAATGAGAGAGAACATCGATTGGCCGCCTCCTGCATGCCCCTACTGGGGATTTTGCCCACACCCTGGGCATGTGCCCTGACCGGGAATCGAACCAGTGACCTCTTAGTACATGGGTCGATGCTCCACCACTGAGCCACACCAGCCAGGCTCCCAAACTATTTTTATCTTCTGTTTCTTTTTACCCTTTCCTCCCTCATTACTTGTCCTAAGTAGCCACTGCAACGACAAAGATTAACAAAAACTCCAGAGACTTCCGGTCATGATGGCGGAGTAGGTAAACGCGGTATCACTTCCTCCCACACCACATCAAAATTACAACTAAACTACAACACAACCATCATTCAGAACTGCCTAAAATTGAGCTGCATGGAAGTCCTACAACTACAAAATTAAAGAAGTAGCCACATTGAGACTGGTAGCAGGGGCAGAAGCGTGGACAGGCTGGTCCCACACTCACATGTGGTGGATAAAAATCAGGAGAGACTCCTCGGCTGGAAAGGTCCTCCCTGAGGAGTGAGGGGTCCCAGTCCCATACCAGGTGCCCAGATCAGGGTTCCAGTGCCAGGAAGAGAAGTCCCCATAACTTCTGGCTAGAAAAACCAGTGGGAACTGAGGCTGAGGGAGGGTGCAGCTGCTGGAGCCCCAGGCAGTTCCTGTTAAAGGGCCCATGCACAGACTTACTCAGACTTGCTCCCTCTAAGCTCAGAGGGGAGGCAGCTTAAGGAGCACCAGAGACATACAGGGAAGAACTGAGCTGTTTGGCCTCGGGAAGAGGCCTGGAGAGGCGGCTTTCTCCTGGACAGATGTGCTGGCGGAGGCTGATGTTCCATTGGTGAGGCCTTCCCTGGGGCAGCAGACTGCCGCCATATCTGGGACTCCAGCAACCTGGCTGACACTGTTTGCCCCACCCTGGTGATTCCCTGAGGCCCTGCCCCAAACAACTTTCAGGCCCAACCAAGCTGTTTCCAAAGGCTTTACCATAGGATTGGCCTGTCTTGGATCCTGGTTCAGAGCTTCCTAAAATCTCTCAAACAAGCAGCATCTGGTCTCAGCGAGCCCCATACCTCTCGTTAAGTGGCCCCAGGCCTGGCACTAGAAGCAACCAGCCTTGGTTCACAACTTGGCTTTTCCTGGGTATCCCCAAGCCCAGCACAAGAAGAAGCCATCTGCAGATCACTTTGTAGCTTATGCTGGGTGGCCCCAGATAGAACACAGGCAGTGGCTGACCTTGTCCCAGACCCAGCACACCCAGTGGACAGCTTCAGACCACATAGAAACACCACCAACTAACCACCTCCACAAGTGACACACTCAATGAGCAGACTCAGTGGATACCAGAGCCCTGATGAAGTAAGTCTTGCTCTGTGTGGTGGGCCCCTACACAGCTGATCCCCCAAGGTAGTCAGAGGCCAGTGGTCAGTGGGTACAGCCAGTCCTTGCAGCTGATCAGCCTGAGTAAATCCCTCCCATTGACATGCCAGCAGTAATCAAGACTCAATTACAACAGAAGGGTATACAGTCCACACTAGGGGTGCACCTCGAGGGCACAGCTGGGGTGATCAGGGAGGCTGTGCCACTGGATCCTACAGGACACCTACAACAATAGGCCACCCTACGAAGCCTAGGAGACATAGCAACTCTATCTAATACATAGAAACAATCACAGGGAAGCAGCCAAAATGAGGAGACAAAGAAACATGTCCCAAATGAAAGAAAAGAACAAAACTCCAGGAAAAGAATTAAACAAAAAGGGAGATAAGCAATCAATCAGATGCAGAGTTCAAAACACTGGTTATAAGGTTTGAAAGGGTTAGTAATGTTTTAAAGGTAAAGGTAAAAGTTTGCAAAAGGTAGAAACTGGAAATTGTGTTGCTTGCATGACCTTGGTTCAGCCTTTTTTTGAGTATGGATAAGGTTTATCTGGATTGTCCGCAAGGCAATGGATAACCCAGCAGATGCCTGACGAGATACCAGACCAGCCCTACCTTAAAGTGGACAATGGGACAGATAAAGTACATCAGCAGAACTGCCGGAAGTTAAAAGGAGGGTATATAACCAACACCCCAACCCTAATTCGAGGCTGAACCCTTCTCAGTTCAGCCCGCCTGCACTCAGGCATATGCAATAAAGCCATTTGGCTCTACATTGGCCTTGCATTGTGGATGTGATCTCCTGCTGGCTCAGACCTTTTAAGGTTGTTCAAGGAAGTTGGTGAGACATTCAAGTAACTTAGTGAGACCTTCAAGGAACTTAAGGAGACCTCCAAGGAACTTGGTGAGAACATCAACAACATAAAAAAGGACCAGTTAGAAATGAAGAATGCACTAACTGAAATAAAAAATAATTTACAGGGAATCAATAGTAGAGTAGGTAAAGTCAAGAAGCAAACCATCGATTTGGAATATAAGGAAGCAAAAAACACCCAATCAGAACAGCAAAAAGAAAAAAAGAATCCAAAATAATGAGGATAGTGTAAGGAGCCTCTGAGACAACTTCAAGTATGCCAACATTCGCATCATAGGGGTGCCAGAAGGAGAAGAGAGAGAACAAGAAATTGAAAACCTATTTGAAACAATAATGACAGAAAACTTCCCTACTTTGGTGAAGGAAACAGACATACAAGTTCAGGAAGCACAGAGAGTTCCAAACAAGATGAACCCAAAGAAGTCCACACCAAGACACATCATCATCAAAATGCCAAAGGTTAAATACAAAGAGAGAATCTTAAAAGCAGCAAGAGAAAAGCAGTTTGTTACCTACAAAGGAGCTCCCATAAGACTGTTAGCTGATTTTTCAAAAGAAACTTTGCAGGCCAGAAAGGAGTGGCAAAAGATATTCAAGGTGATGAAAAGCAACAACCTACAACCAAGATGACTCTATCCTGCAAAGCTATCATTTAGAATTGATGGACATATCAAGAGTTTCCCAGATGAGAAAAAACTAAAGGAGTTCATCACCACCAAACCAGTATTATATGAAATGTTGAAGGGTCTTCTTGAAGGAGAAGAACAAAAACATGAACAATAAAATGGCAATTAATACATATCTATCAACAATTAAATCTATAAACAAAATGAGCAAGCAGAACAGAAACAGACTCATAGATACAGAGAACTTTTTGTTGCTTGCCAGATGGGTGGGGGTTGGGTGAAAAAGATGAAGGAATTAAGAAGTAAAAATTGGTTGATAGACTGATGAACCTCAAAGGGAAAGGGGGAGGGAGGGCGGGATGAGACAAACCAAAGAACTTCTATGCATATATGTATAACCAATGGACACTGACATTAGTGTGGAGAAGGCAGGAGGGGGGCAGGATTGGGGAGGAGAGGGTCAATGGGGAAAAAAAGGGAGGAACATCTGTAATACATTGAACAATAAAGATGAGTTAAAAAAAAAAAAAACTCCAGCAATGACCCTTGGGTCTCTGGTGTACAGAATAGATACTACCCATTTTAATAATATTTAAAGAGTCCCTTTCTTCCTGGCTTTCTTTACTGTAACATTGGAAGTAAAAACATCAAATGATTACACTGCAATGATTTCAATGTCAGGGAAGAATCAGCAGATGTTTGGGCATTTTTTTTCAGTGATAAGTTTCTAATCAGATATTTCTAATGGTTATTGTGGTAATTATTTGACTACTGTAAGATTCTCAAGCAGAAAGATCTGCACAGATTAGCATGGCAGTGCCACATTAGAACTCATATTCAAGCAACACTAAAACCTCAGTTAAAATGGCAGGGCCCTTTGGTCTAATGCAAAAGTTCCAAAGCAAGACTTCTCATGTTACAAAAATGAATGACGAATACATACAAATGGTATCCATAACACATTCTCTTTTGGACCTTTTTGTCTTGGAAGTTCTCATCAATGTCTAGATTATGGAGATGGTTGAGGCATGTCTTGAGACATGGCACCACTCAATCATTTTGAAGGATTGATGTCTTTAGACAAATATGAAAGGCCATATCAAAGAATTAAAAAACAATCAAGTAGCCCAGCTGGTGTGGCTCAGTGGACTGAGCGTCCCAATGGACTGAGAGGGCCCAGTTCGATTTCCGGTGAGGGCACATGCCCAGGTTGTGGGCTCAATCCTCGATGGGGGTTATGTGGGAGGTAGCTGATCGATGTTTGTCTCTCACATCGATGTTTCTGTCTCTCTCTCCCTTCCTCTCTCCCTAAAAAAAATCAATAAAAATATATTCAAAAAAAACAATCAGTCACAATGATCAGACTCCTACAACCAGGAACACTATATACAACATACAAGTTGTGCTCTGTGCAAAGGTCTCAGGTAAAAAGTGTGAGTAAGGGTTGAAACCTGGTCTATACTTCAGTTACCATCTTGTGCCCTTTACAGGCCTACAGCCAAGAGGAAGGAACAACTTTTGTGTAAGTTGTCCACCCAGAGGGAACAATTTTCAGTATTTTATAAGCCTAAATAGGGGCTTTGTTTTAAATCATACAAAGGGCCAGTATCTGGTAGGGCTGGCCCTACCATCAACTATTTACATCAAGAATTTTTAAAAATATCACCTTGTGTTTGATTAAAATGAGACACACAGGGACACTTCAGTGATGGTGTTGGTGTCTTGCCTCAGTGTCTCCCACAGTTTCATTAAGACCCCATAATGGAAATGAGTGTCCATATTTATGTGGCAAATACATGACATAGATCATTGAACCAGGAATTTGAGGTCAACTCTGCAATTCTTCAGTATTTTAAATAAATTTATTTATAATAATTGTCCAGAAAGTTTAATATCAATTATTGGTAAAAGAATCTTGGTCAGAACATGTGGAAGTGAATTCCCTGGTATGGAGTAAATCTTCCCACAGTTTTAATAGTGTCTGACTTATATTAATGACACCAGACTCAGTCTCTAATCAATATTTTTTGTGAAACTCACTCCCAGAGGAAATGCAAGCACAACTGCCTTCTGGAGCAAAATCACTAGGCAAATGAATTTTTAAACCAGAATGAGATTTAGAAAGAACCCCTCCATTTTACAAAAGAAGAAAACAGGAAATAACAACAAAATGTTCCTAGGATAGAAATATATTCTATAGGGAGGGATAAGACATCTGTTCAACACTCCTCTGCAAACTATCTGGGATCCTACAAATGTTACCACATGATTTGATCTACCTCATAGGCTTGAGTGAGGAATAGGAAGCTGGCTGGTCCAGGACTATGGTTCTGTGAGCCCAACGGATAGAGAGGAGAGTTCACACCTGAGGCAGGGATGTGTACAGATACCCAGGGATATGAACAGAGACCCAAAAAACATCCATGTAGTACATGCTGTTGGTACCCATCCAGATCCCTTTTACCTGGGTTCCCCCATCCCCCAGTGACTGTCAGAGTTAGCTGTTAATGGCTCACTGCCACCTCTTTTTCTAAAGAGCTACTCTCTTAGCCACCAGGAACCACTTAGCCCACAAGGTTGGATTCTCACCCTCATCCCCTCACTGGAAGTCCACAGTCAATGAAGACTGATAGAGAGGTGTACCAAAACTTGGCTCACTTCCTTCCAGGGAGGATCAACTTTGTGGTGAAATTCATGCATCAGAGTTCCCCATGGGATCAGGCTGGAGCTAGTAACTGTTTGAGACCACATTCTTAGTTAGCTTTTCCTGCTGCTAACCTGCTTCCCTTCTCCTGAGAGTGCTTCCTCAATAAATTATTTGCACAAGAATCCCCATCTCAGACTCTGTTCCTAGAGAATTTGATCTAAGATGATCCATAAAAAAGATTTTTCAGAGTTCTGTACTATACTGCTTATCCTTTAGATATAGAGGGCAGAGTAGGGAGATAAAAGTCCAAATGGTGACAAATGGTAAAAAGCTTGTGCTTAGCAAGCAACAACTTATCTGGTTACCAGGATCAGCCTTTCTTAGAAGGAAGCAGAACATTATACATGACAAATATTATTTTCCTGTCACATGTTCAAATTTATAACAAGGAATGTATTAGCTCCATGGAATAAGTAACCAATTTGCTTTGCCCAAAGAAGAGTAGATCTGAGTTAACTGACAATATTTCTGATTTATTTCTGTGATATTTAAGTACCTTTCTTGATTGGTAATCCTGATAGCTCTTTAGTTGGTCTGCCCTTTTGGTTGGCTTCCTGGCTTCTTCCATCAGTTCCTCATCAGTTCTGGATTGGGGCCTGAGAATCTGTGTTTTCAACATGTTTCCAGGGATGCTGATGCTGCTGGTCCAGGGACCACGCTTTAAGAATCATTGGCCTGAGACAATTAGAAAGACTTATTTGAGGTATTTTCATCCCCACATCCATAAAGTACCATCATAAAGCACTTGACACAACCCAGATCTTTTTAGTAATAATCTGTCTTTGGAGCCACCAAGGCCTGGGTTTCATCCCTTCTCTGCTATATAACAGCTATCCAACCCTGTTCTCTTTATATGCAAAATAGAAATCATAATGCCCATCTCATAGCTTGTCTTCTGAAGTTGGCAGAATCCAGCAGCTGATACTTCAGTGGGGCCATCTTTTTCTGTGAGCTGATTTGTAAATATGCTACCCAGGTGAGCAACCTGGCTCTTTGCCAAACCCCATCATGGAAGCCAACAAATATGAAAATCTAATCAAGGTGACTAAACTCTTTGCTTAGCAAAGCATGGTATGAATGTACATTTATATGAAATAAATCAAAGGCATTGACAATTGTCAGACTTGGGTCTAGCAGATAAAAGGGAAAGGGATTAGAAAAAATCTTGTCAGGGTTTATTCACCTTTGGGACTAGAACTGCTCAAAGGAAGACGTTTTCAAACTTTTCTTAAAGCAGCAGTTCTCAAACATTTTGGTCTCATAATCTCTTTACATGCCCATAAATTATGAAGATCTCAAAGAGCTGTTGTTTCTGTGGGATATACCTATCAGTTTTTACCACATTAGAAATTAAAACTAAGAAATTTCAGAAATATTTGCCAATTGATTAATTCTAAAATAATAATAGCGAACCTATTATAGGTGAACATAAATAATATATTTTCATGAAAAACAATTATATTTTTCAAAACAAATAAAGTTAATGAATAGAGTGGCTGACCTTGTTTTATATTTTTGCATGTCTTTGATGCCTGCCTTAATAGAAGACAGCTGAATTCTTAGATCTACTTCTGCATTCCATCTGGAGCACTATGTTGGTTTGAAGTATAGGAAGAATATCCAGCCTCACACAGATAAGTATTTGAAAAGGGAGATCTATTTTAATATCCATTTCAAACAATCATGGATATTCTTTGATGTTACACTGAAACTCCACAAGTGATAGTTCCCTAAAGATTAGTTTCAATGTGAAATCTGAAACCTCATCTCTGAACTTTTCTACAAAGTTAAACTTAATGTCTACCTTGCACTTCAAATAGATCTTTTACCCATGTGTGATTCCATATTGGTCATTTGGAAAACATTAGTCCACTGAATTAAGCATATATTCCAAATAATTTACATTATATAAAATTTAAAAATCACATTTGTTAATATCACCACTGCTATGATCTGAATCACATGTTAAAATCCTAATCCCCAAAGAATATATTAGGAGGTAGAGCCTTTGGTCATGAGGGTAGAGCCCTCATAAATGGGATTAGTACCTTATAAAAGAGACTCCGCAGAGCTCCTTAGCCACTTCCATCATGTGAGAACATAATAAGAAGGTACTAGCAATGAACCAGGAACAGAGTCCTCACCAGAACATGACCATATTAGTACCTTGACCTTGGACTTTCCAACCTTCAAGACTGTGAGAATTAATTGTCTGCTGTTTACAAGTTACCTAGAATTTTATTATAGCAGCTCAAATGGACTCATACAACCACCTATCTCATTAGAAAAATCTGTAAGTATTATGAAGCAGATATAAATTCTACACGATTCTAATTTTCTTTTTAAACTGTTAGTTACTTTCCTTGAAGTGACAGGTTTACATAACATTTTCAAGAAGACATCTTCCAAATGCCCAAGTCCTAATGACCATAATATGTGAGTTGTTTTGTTTTTGTTTTTTTAGTTAAAACTGGTGTAGTATACAAAAAGTAGCTAGTTCAACAAGTTGAAGAATTGCACAGTGCTTTTCAATAATCACATTTCCTTATGCAACAGAAAGGCTTACTGCTTCTCATGTTATCACACAGAATATTAAAGAGATGTACACTCAAGGGTTGAAATTTAATAATTTTTTTACTGCTTCATCAAGGATATCCATAAGTGAATCTGGCTTTTAAAAACTGACTATGTGATAGTGAAGAACAAAATGACTTGGTTCTACTGCCTTAATTTGTGCTAAGGTGTCAGCAGTTTTACCTACCAACCTTTTTGTGCCAACCCTTTTGAACCAGTTGAATCAGGGATTACCCATTGTAAAGTAAGGTCCTATAATACCTCCAGGGATCCAAGGGAGGCCAAGAGGGAAGAACTCTGAACACCCATTCCTGATTAAACCAGAATAGTTTACTCTACTCTGATGTTATCTGTAATGTTTAGTAACATTCCCCCAAAAGATTCTGGTATAAAATAAAAAAGTGTATGAATCACTTTTATAAAGCAAGTCTTGGCTGCACAACTATGGATAAAATCCATACTGAATTTTTTTTCATTCATCCTATGCATAACAATCTATCTATTGTTTTGAGTCCCAGCCTTGTACCAGACATTGTGTTGGGCACTGGAAGATATAGTAATTGACAGGGAAGACATGACCCCTCCTCTCATGGTGCTTATAGTCTACTAGGGGAGGCAGACAACCACACATAATACGAGCTATGAAGGAAACAGAACAGACATTCTAATAAAAAATAAAGGGACAAAAGAAAAGGTACACATTTGAATCAGTTGTTCTCAAACTTCGGTGAATATCAGAATCACCTAGAGAGCTAATAAATAATACAGAGGTCCTGGCTTATTGAAGTAGGGATGGCCTGGGCTCTGTAGTTTTATCAAGTGATTTTCCAAAATTTGAGAAGTGCTGATTTTAAATACACTACTCAGAGAAAGCCTTTCAGAGGTGACTTTAAAACTGAGTCCTGACTGATGAGAATAACTAGAGGACCCAAGCTTTTCACTGAATTTGGATCTCAGCTTAGTCTGAGGTGATGCCAATTCTTTTACAGCTATAGGTTAAACTATAGGGCTATTAAGTACATTTACTGCTTAAGTGAGCCCATTCCATTTCTTATTACAAAAATATTTTACCACTTAAGTGAGCAACAAGTTCCCATAGTAAATATATTTTATGAGCAAAAGTCACACTAGACATTTTGTATTTACAAGCCTTGTCATAAAACTCACTGAAGATCTTATTCCATTAACCAGAGGCAGAGCACATAACTATATCTTTACAAACTTATGCCATTCCTAGCTATTTTTTTCCAGTAGTGCCTTTTTAAGTAGTCACTAGAATGTAAATGTTCTCTAAATTCTCTTTGTTATCTTCCTAATGCTTGTACAACCATCATGACACTTTGAATTAATTCTCAAAGTACTTATGCTAATAAGATTATCTCCCCTCAAGGCTTTTCACTAAATATAATTGTAAAAATTACATTTCTTTAACTAAGGTCAATAAAAGAAATTAAGGTATTTAATTTCTGATCTCCATATAATTAAGTGAAGAATGGAAAAAATAATATTTCAGTTAGAGGACCAGTGTACAGATTAGCCTTGAGGTGAAAAAAAAGGCTTGGCTTCTTCAAAGAACTAGAAAAAGATGAGTATAGCTAGAATATAGTGAGTAAGAAAGAGAGGAGCCCAAAACAAGTCTGGAAAGTTTAACAGGGTTAGCCAATGTATGCTTTTGAGCTCAAGGCAAGAATTTTGTTTTTTATTGTAAATGCAATGGGAAGTCATTGCTAGGATGTATCCATTAGGAATATTCTGAGAAGACAGCTATGAGTGGAGCGTATTGTAAAATAAGCATCAGTGTGTATAAAAACACTGTTATCTGGTTTATCCATCAATCTTTTAGATATTTGGTTAGTATGAGTTAGTCTTTAAAATCTACTGAACTGTTGACAGACTAATACAATGGCATTGCCACAGCTTTAAAGCTGAGAAACAAACATCTGACTAAATTTGAACCATTTAAGAATCTACAACAGATCTGTTTATAAAAGGAGGACCCTGGAAGACAACTATTGACAGATTTAGCTCTAGAATCCTAAGCCCCATCTTACTGACTCATGCTTCACTCCATCTTTTAATTTCTTCATTGTTGATGTTTGCCCTCCTTTGCTTCTTTGTATTCATTTTCCTATTAGTCTTTCAATGTGTTATATCCCTCCAGTCTCCCTGTCTTCCTCCTGGACAACTGGAACTTGAGATCACATCTTAAGTGAACTATCACCTAAGGGATAAGAATATGGACTATTTAAATCTCACCCCTCCTCTTATTAGCTGAATGACCTTGGCTAAGTTCTATAGCATCTCTAAGCCTCAGATTCCTCATTTTTAAATAGAGGATAATAATACTGCTTACTTATAGAAATAAGTGTGCAAGCCCAGGAAAAATAGTGTATGACCTATTACACAGTACATGCTAAAAAATGTTACTAATATACTTTTAATTTCCTAATTAAAATTTTCATTTATATTGTCATCTCACATTTTGAGCTCATTCAGTTCAAGGAATGTATAGTTTATTTTCAAATTTATCATGCCACCTTTCATTCTGTTGTTACTCTGTAAATAATTTACAGTCTGCTTAATGCAACTACGAAATGCCACAGGACTTCAGAGAGGGGAGAAAAAACCTCATGCAAGAATGAGGAAACCCTTCAGGTAAGTGGATGCAAATGACTTCATCATTGAAGGACTGGCAACATCTGGACAGGCAACAGAAAAGGAGAAAGACATTCAGGTTGGCAGTACTGTGAACAAGTATGTGACATGGGAATGTGTGAGATGGGAATTCTTGTGTGATGATCAGTGAGTAGTCTATATTGTTTGAAATGGAGGATTTGTGTTTACAAGTATTTGGAAAAGTATGTTGTTTCAAAACTGAAGAGCACCTTCATCAATAAGCTACTAAGTTTGGACTTTATCCTGCAGGCTCTGGAGAGCCACTGAACAGTTTAGCATGAGAGACGGACATCATGAAAAAAGTGTTTCATCAATATTGATATGGTGATACTGTATAAATTTATTTGGGAAACCAGTCTCATGGCTATTTTGTTCCCTGAACTAGATTAGCAGTTGTGGAAATGGAAGAGTTGATCTGAGAGAAAACTGACAAGACTCGAAAGTTAAATCTAAAAGTAAAAGAGAAAAAAATAAGTCAAAGAGAAAGAATAAACACTTTAAACTTGAAATGATCACAAAACATATAAAAGCAGGTAACATCACCTCTTGGACTCAATAGTTCTATATTTAAAACAGTGTTAATAAAATATAATATCTTAGCTTCACAGGGATGAGAAGAACTTAAACATAGTATTTGGTGTGAACCATAAATATGATAATAGACAAAAGGACCCCTAGCTCCTTACCTAGCACAAGGAAAGCAATTAATAATCTTTTTTTTTCATTTTTAATTATCTTGATACCTTTCAAAATAGAGCCCACAGACAAATCAAGGTAGTTTTATAGGGTGAGAATAGTTAAGGAAAAGGATTAAAGAAGGTGCTTGACATATATTTCTTATCGTCAAATCTTGATTTACAGATTAATAGATCAAACAAATATATTTACCCTCATGGGTCTGAGAGTAAAGAAGGCAAACTACTTAGTTATAATTATTAATAGTTTCCCTGTCCCTTTTTCATCAGTAAAAGCTCAATAACAGCAGAACCTTATAGATGTGAACATCTCTGTTTCTCTGATCTCACAAAGTCCAAATTCTTTGATAATTAAATTATTAATCATTTAATGCAATTTAGAAGAAGTTATACATATTTAAGTAAGAGTGGACAGTTAATGTCAGTGTAAAATACATGATCCATTTCTTCCTCTGGAGCTGACCACTTCTCTGGACCCTGAAGTGGTCATTTCCCTCCTTGTACCACCTCAATTTGGACCATAGACTCCACTTGCAGTTTCCAGGAATCATTTCCAGTGGCTTTTCTAAGGGCCTTTGTAATGATAAAACTCTTTTTTTTGTTTTGTTTTGTTATTCTATAGCCCACTTTCAAAGAACCAAGAATGCTATAATAAAGAGTCAATAAAATACATCCATATCACAACCTTGTGTATCCACTAGAGTAAAACCATCCCAAACTCTCTAAGAGGTTCTAAGAGCACTAACATGCCTTTTTCCTGACTGATAATAGCAAAGGAGTATGGTTTAGACCTAGACCTACAAACGTCAGAGTATGGGGGTGAGGGGGAGGGATGAGATAAACCAAAGAACTTTTATGTATGTATGCGTAACCAATGGGCATAGACAACAATGTTGGGGGGGGGCAGGATAGGGAGGAGGGTGTCTGGGGGGAAAAAGGAGAAACATCTGTAACAAAAATAAATTAATCAATAAAATAAATAAATTGTGATATGGTAAAAAAAAAAAAAAAGTGGGAAATTCCCACCAGAATGGCTGAAGTTTAAAGGAATTACAATACTTAGTCTGTGAGGATAAAGTAAGAGAGGGAACAACTAAAACTCTTACACCTTGTTGATGGAAGTATAAATGGGTGCAACCACATTACAGAACTATTTGGCAATATCTAGCAAAGTTGAACATACATGTGTCCCATTACCCAGCAACTTCACTCCTGGATGTGTACTCAAGAGAAATGAATGTTTATGTCCACCAAAAGACATGTTAAAGAATCCATAGCAGCTTTTTTTGTAATTGCCCCAAACTGGCAAAAATGCTAATGTCCATCAACAGTAAAATGGGTCAGTAAATAACAACATAGTCACTCGATAGAATACTATACAGTAATAAAAATAAATGAAGTACGTACAGTTATCCACAAAAACATGGCTGAATTTCATAATACAGAGTAGAAGAAGCCATACACAAAGGAACTCATAAAGTTAAAGGATGGGAAAAAGTTACCTATATTTATAGAAATCACAATAGTGGTTACCTTTATGTGGATGGGTACTGACTGGGAAGAAGCTTTCTGGGGGTCCTGGAAATGTTCTATATCTCGACCTGATTTGTGGTTACATGAGTGAATGTAAAAATGTATTGAGCAGTTGTCTTAATATTTGTACACTTTGAAGTACATAAATTTTATCTCAATTAAAATTAAAAATAAATAAATGCATTTAGATTTTTAAACATTTTTAAAAAAAGGAAGGGAAATCCAAAGCACAAGAATTAAATGAGTTGCCCATGGTTATCCTTTGTCTGGATTTGGAAATGTATTCCACTACACTACTTCAATAACACTGCTTACCAAAGAGGAATTATATTTTGGAAACATTTTATTTGATTAAGTAAATTGGGCATCTTCTTTATTAGAACAAAGGTCTGAACCTTCTATAATTGGTGGATTCATCAAATTTCTGCTCTGCTAAACTGCTAGACAAGACAGGGCTTCAAGATTGAAAAGCTATTGTTGCTTCCCAATCCTACCGCTAAACTATCCCCCAAATGGGACTATTTTAGCTGGAATCCTTAGTGGATACCCATCCAACATATTCAGATTATCTGCAATGTTTTTGTACTATAGATTATATTATGAGGATATACATCCCATCTTTTTAATGAAGAGGCTATAAAGCACCCTTAAAAATTTATAGTGTATTTTAAAGATGCATTGTTTATCTTTCAAATAAAAGTCCACAGAATTCAGTTCTCATTAAATGATTTGAGCAATCAGTTCTGAAAACAGGTGCTCTTAACCACTCCTTTAGTTTAAGGAATGGACTTAAGAGGGTAAATGAACCCCATAAAATTATACACATTTTTACATATGCATATGAATTTTTTTTTTCTGTAAAAGAAAACAAAGCTTTTGTCACAGGCATGAGAACAGCTCTCTCAGATCTCCTACAGCATGGACCATAAGTGACTGATGGTCCAGTTGCTGTACTCTGAAATTCATCATTATGTTGACACCAAGGCCTTACTTCCTACAGCCTACTACAAGACAATGCAGGATTTCTCTGATGGCACCTCTGACTCAAGGGCTCCCTGACAGCCTTGTAGATCTCCCTCAGAACTGCATTGTAGCCTAATATAGCATCTGAACAGGGGACCCATTATATAGCAAAGGAGGAGTGGGAATAAGCCCATTTCTAGGGCATCCACTGGTAGTATCACATACCACACTATCCATCCTCATAGAACACTGGAATGGATTTTCAAAGGAGTAACTAAATTGCCGGTTTTTAGGCAACATTCTGAAAAAATATATATATTAAACCAGAGATCTCTATCTGGTGCTGTGTCCTCAGTAGGAAAAAATACATGGATCCAGAGACTAAGAGGTGGAAGCAGGAGTGGCCCCACATACCACACGATGGCCCCATGCTTCCAGTCCCATCAACTCGGCATGACAGTGTTGGTGGTCATGGTCCCCAAAGAGGGCACACTTTTTCCAGAGCATGCAGAAAGGGTGCCATTGAACTATACGCCTTGGCCACCAGCAGGACTCTTTGGACACTTTGTGTGCAAGGATCAGCAAACAAGAGAAGGAGTCACAATTATGGCAAGAGTAATTGATGCTGATCATCAGGAGGAAGTGGGACTGCAGCAGGGAGGAATGTGTATGTTACTCAGGTTGATAAACTTGGGTACCTCTTGCTACTCTCTTATCCAATTATGACTGTGAATGAGCAAGTGTAGCAAATACAGCCTCAGAAGATTATGATTTCCAAAGGCTCAGACTTCAGGAATGAAAGTTTGGGTTACAGCACCAGGTAAAGCCAGACCTACAGAGGTAATATCTGAAGGTGAGAGAAGGTTAGAATGGATAGTAAAGAGAGAGGACGAATAATAATGGCAGCCCTAAGACCAACTGCAGCAGCAAGGGTTGTAATTAGTCCCACTAACCCTCCTTTTCTGAGTTTTCCCCTCAGGAAGTGAGGTCCATGGGAACCATGCAGGATCTGTTCTTGAATTTGTGTGAAGTAAGACTGTGCAGATCAAGGAGTAGACTGGTTTCCATAAGAATGCCCCTCTTAGACTTCTATCGGCAGTATACTTGATTGATAACCCTAGTGGCTCCCACGGCATTTAGTGAGCATGACAAGGTTCAATAAGACAGGCATGTTCCTGGGAGTGGTGGGACTCCTCTAACAGGCAACTTTGGTTCTTAGGAAACCCTGAGAGCCTTTTAGAACTCCCCTAAAACTGCACTGAAGTCTAAGGCACTTCCACTTAACCTTCCTTCCTTTGCTCTCTCCTATACAGTGTGTCAGATCAGATATCCTTCTCAGTCTGATGTCTCTCTTAGCCTCCCCACTCATTTTCCCTCACAAGCCTTTCTCTCAATAAATCTCTTGCATGGCTAATCCCATTTTAGAGGACCTGGATCAACACAGCTTCATCAGATACTCAAAAGGTCTGTGACCTAATAAAGGTTATAACCCATTTGCCAGATGCTTAATTTGCATTCCTGCCTTAGAAGAACCAGGAACAGAATTTGAAAGAATTCTTGACTCAGACCAATGGTCTCATTCTTGCCATAACCTTGATCAAGGTGAATAAGATTATGCTGATTGATGCGTTTGGGAAGATGAGTCAACACTGGGAATAAATTTGGGCCCAAAAGTGATTTTTCTTCCTTCTGGCCAGGCAGGTCACCCTTCCAACAGAGTCAGCCTTATTATATAAACTACCAGGACTCAATGGAATGTCACAAAACCAATTAAGTGGGAGGAATAGACTGCCTTAAATGTACTTATTAAAATAATACATTAAAGAGAATAAAAATCCTTCCTGAATCATCCAATTTGCAGTGTTATCAGTCACTCAAAGAACTTGAGGAGTACCACAAACACAAAGGCTTTCTTCATCCTGAAAAATGCAGTGACAAGGGAAGATAATTGCAAACCATTTCTGGAGAAAATTAAATTCATACATTTCAGGTTTTAGACAGTTAGGCTTTTTTATAAAATGCGTGCTCCACAACCACCCTTGAGCTTTCTCCATGACATTAATAGTGTTTTGCTGGCAGGGAGAGGGACAATATCTACCTAATAGATCTGTTACTCATGGAAGAGTGTTTAAGAGGCTGATGACATTGTCTTCTCTTATTAGTGACAGGACTGATTTAGAGTACTCTTCCCTGATCCACTTATTCATGGGTATGTTATCAAGTATAATCTTAAACTTCTTATTTCACAACATAATAAAAAAGAAATAAATTCAACCAAAATTCACTCTCTGTCCTCTTTCTGTCCCACTCTTGTATTAGTAATATTTCTTAGGTAGTTGCTCTTCAAAACAGCAAAATAAAAATCTTATTTTCTAAAACCTCAATGTCTGAAATCCCTCCAGATGACAGTCCAACTTAAAGTAGTTAAGGACATGATTCTTCTAGGGTAATGTGCAGGGAGAAGAGAAGCTGGAGGTGAAGTCTAGGATATAGGCAAGAGTGAAGCCTTTTTCAAAGCACAAAAAAGTCCCAAATGATCCCTCCTCGAGAGTGATGTCTCTGGGGAACATCCTGGTGTTCACCGCAGGATACTAGGATGGAGAGAATGCTGGAACATCAGTATGTTGATCATATCTTACCCTTATACTTACCTCTGTAGCAGATCCAGTTACCAAAATCATCTGGTCATTCTCTTAGGGATAAAAAATAATGCAAGCTCATGCCATCTCTGCAATTTAATTAATAAGGAGACCCAATTAACCAAGTGACCCTAGAGCAAGCATCTAATCTCTTGCATCTAAATTCACCCATTTGTAAAATTAAAATAATGTTACTTATCTGTTCCTCATTTAATAGGTTCTTATGAAGTGGAGAATGGCCCAATTTTAATTGAATCAGGTTATAATGGCCCAAATAAAATGTCAAATCTAATTCATGAGAATCTTTCAACATTATCCATGTTTGTTTTGCATTCACCAAAAGAAAACCCACTAGCTCTTACAAACCACCTGAAGACCCAGCTTCATACACTGTATGTGTGCTCTGAGAGGGAAAGGGACAGAATAAAATGTTACTCATAATATTACCAATTTAAAGTTGATAAATTAGTGTTATAAAACCATTCCTCAAATGGTGGTGTTTTCAAAAGAGAATATTATATACAACTAAAAGTAAATTTTAAATATAATAAGTTAAGTTTTTACTTATACTTCAACAACTCCGTGAAGGGAAACACACAGTCCTCAGCAACCAGCCTTAAAATTCCCCTTTTTATTCCTCTCCCATGCATGCCCATCACACACCACAGGTGCTTTTTCATCTCTCTCCTGTTACCAACACCATGATATCCATGTTTACATGGATATCTTAGCCACATCTAGCGACTCCTGATTCTATGAAGCTCTTGTCCATACAGTCTACTTCATCATTTTCTTGTGATTCTCCAGCACAGAAGCTTTCAAGCTAGTCTGTCATCACAAGTCCCTTCTTGGAGGGCAAGAAAAGGAGCAAGGAAACAGTTCATTTTAAAGGACATGAAGAAAGTAGTAGCCAGAAACTCTTAAGTTTCAAGAATTTTGACTCAATCAAACTATAATTTAGTTCTCATTTACCATAGTATATATTTATAAATCTTAAAATATTTCCTAAATGGTTTTCACTACTAGCATATGAAGAGTAATAGTTCTCGTTGGAGAGAGAAGCAAGCCATTTGACATGGAAATAACAATAGCCTCTGTCTCTAGTTGGTCAGCTGCAGCTCCAACAGTAATTGAATTGGAGGTTTTCCAAGTCTTCATTCACCGAGAATTGCTCATAATGATGCCTATGAGAGGAATTTTTCCTTTTAAACTACACAGAGCACTGTTCAAAACAAAAAATAAAAAATTCTGATACACACACAGATTATTATCAAATAAAAAGGTTTTAATAATGGTTGGTATGCATTGAATAATTTCTTTGGAATCTTGTTCTCTCTCTCTCTCTCTCTCTCTCTCTCTCTCTCACACACACACACACACACACACACACACACACTCATACACACATACACCAAATACAATTGGCCATTTCAGATAAGTGGGTCAGATTTGGGAAAAATAAGTTCATGTGCTATGAACTAGTTTTTGTATTGGAGTATATCTTGTATTCTACCTTGTATTATTGTTATTTGTTAACAGGCCTGTGTCCATTAGCTCATAAGCCTCTTGAATACAATGGCAGTAATTTTTATTTCTTTGCATTCTCTAAAGCAGTGCTTCTCAAAATGTGGTTTGTGGACTGCAGCTGGTACCTCATATGTGAACTTTTTGTTACTAGTCTGCAACAAGATAAGTACACAAACAGAGTATGTATTTATAATCTTTCATGGAAATTTAACATTATTATATTGTTTAAGTGCATAGATCATTGTACTCATCTTGTGAGCCAGGCACAGGCCAGATTGGGTGTTGTTAAACTCCTTTGGATGAATTACACATGGTACAAGCTGTATACTTTTCCTGGACAGGAATAAATACAAACAAAACATTGGTGCTTTACCACAGATAGTGTGAGAAGCACTGCTCTAAATTAGGAGTTGAGGATATGTTTCTATTCATCTTCAGATAGAGTAGGAGGGAGGAAGAAAGAGGAAGAGAGAGAGAAACATTGATGTGAGAGAGACACATCGACTTGTTGCCTCCTACATGACCCCGACCAGGGCTGGGATGAACCGCAGCCCAGGTACCGTGCCCTTGACCGGGAATTGAACCTGCGACCCTTCAGTCCTCTGGCCAATGCTCCAACTGCTGAGCCAAACCTGCCAGGACTATAACCTATTTTTTATTTTTACCCATAGTTTGAAAATTACCCCTTGAAATCTGCTAGCACAGTGTCTGGCACATAGGAAATATTTTTAATAGTTTATTGTTATTTACTAATATCAGAGTTATTTTCCCTCCATGTCATATAGGGTTTACTGATATTCAGTATCATCTCCACCTTCTACATTTTCCCTGTACCATAAGGATTGAAAGCCAGGAAACTATATTTCCTAGTTTCCTTTGTCATCAAGGTTGCAGTTAGTTTTTGCTGTGAGAGAAATTAAATGAATGAAGAAGGAGCTATTATTCCCCAATGGTAGGCACATGGGGATCAGTAGACAAAGGCAGTAAGCACAGAATTTTGTCACACATTCCCAGTTATCCAACTAAGACTTTATTCTCTCCAATGTCACACACGGCAGATAATTGGTGGTAGCTTCACTATGATCCCTGTATTTCAACAAAAGGAATCTGAGGGAAAAGGTATAGAAAGGAAGAATTACTGTGAGTGGTATGATGGTAAATGTAACAACTTGCACTAATTTGTAGGGTATGCCAATGTCCATAGTGTAAATACTGCTATAATGGCCAATTTCAAGCTGCCAATGTGGCATCAGTGAATGTGGAGCTGGGAAGATATGCACACAATCAACTATGTAAGCTAGTGGGAGCTGGCTGCAACACACAAGTTATAGTGCTATTAACCCAGTTTTCACCTGATGTCTAGGCATTCCATCTTTCACTTTCTTGGATATTTTCTTTTATTTAATGCAGTCTATTCTTGTTCATTATAGTAGTTTTATTCTATAAAGTCACTGCAAACATTGAATTTGCAAACACTGAACCAGTGTTCCTAGGGAAATTACAGGGTTAGGTTCCTGCAAGCCTTTAGTCACATTTTCGTCAACTGATCAAAATATAACTTTGTTTTTTTATCTGTGTTTCTGTTTAAAGATATCTGATTTCATATACATTGTTGGTTCATTAACATTGAACTAATAGCCAAAAGCATTATCACTCAGGTCTGAATGAAACTTATCTAGCGCAGGTATTTTCTCCATAAAATACATCACAGCCTTGTTGGGCTTAGGAATACTAGCCAGCACTTCAGTACTAAATGTTTTAGGGGCATTTTAAACAGTGAAATTGCCAACAAAAATGAGGAAAACATGGCACTAAATCAACCTCAAAAAGGACACTTATTTATAGTATGAGAGCTGAAACAAGAAGGCAGAACCACCATGTTCAACCTCAGCTGGGAACATACAAATAGAGTGAGCATGTCAATTTTTTCACCATTCTGTGCATGTCTGTGAAATGATAGCAAAAAATACCACCAGTATTGATTTTGATGTTATAAATAAATTTTAGAAGCCAGGCAATTTTGCAAATAGGATATCTGTGAATCATAAGGATCAACTGTACATTATGGTCACCCTAGTTATTAAGTGACAAAAATAATTAGGTCTTTTCATGAATAGAAAGAGCAGGAGCTCTGGAAGCATTAGTTAGAAAGAAAGGAAGATTTGGAGTTGTGGCAAGATTTTGTTGAAGAGGATTAATGCTTAAAATCAACTTAAAGGAATTGCAAGGGGCCAGACAGATTGGATTTGTTACAGGTTTTATCTTTCTCTAGAGTCCCTGGAGCTTGGAATTCTAACCAAATTTTGAATCTCACTGTAGGTGTCTCAGTTGCCAGTGGGCAAATGGAACGAACAAGCAGGGTCACTGTGGCCTTCATCCTGAGGACTCTTGAAATTGATTGCAACACCAGCCTTCTTCTTACTGGTTTTCAACATGAGGATGAAATTGAGAATCATGACTGCTGGGAGCATCCTGACGAAGTCTTTTGTTCAGGTCTATTAAGGAATTAGACTGGTGATGAAAGGATTTTTGTGTCAGATATTCTGTTTATCCCTCCAGTTCAACTTTCCACTCTTCTCCATCCTGAGCTCTACCCCCAGGAGCCAAGTTTTATAGACCGTATCAACAGACTTCTTTGTCCTCTGGCTCCTGATTACCAATGGTAGACACCTATAGATCATGGGATGGGAAGACAGTGAATTCGGGGTGTTTATTGCCCTGGTTGTTTCCCTGCTGGGTTGCCACAAGTTGGCAGTGGTTACATTTTTCTTTTTTTTTTAAATAAATAAATTTTTATTTTCTATTACAGTTGTCACACAATATTATATTAGTTTCAGGTGTACAATATAGTGACTAGACATTTATGTACCTTAGGAAGTGATCACCCCAATAAATCTAGTAACCACCTAACACCATACATAGCCATTGACTATATTATTGACCATATTCCCTATGCTGTACTTTATATCCCTGTGACTGTTTTTATTTTATTTTATTTTTAATTTTTATTTTTATTTATTTATTTATTTTATTAATTAATTTTTGTTACAAATGTTTCTCCTTTTTTCCCCATTGACACCCTCCTCCCCAACCCCCCACCCCGTCCCCAGCTTTGTTGTCCATGTCCATCAGTTATGCATACATGCGTATAAGTTCTGTGGTTTATCTCTTCCCTCCCCCCCCCCTCTTCTGAGGGTTGTCAGACTAACCCTACTTTCACATCTCTGGGTCCACCCTGTTCCCCAGACTGTTATGTTTATTATATTCCACACATGAGTGAGATCATGTGATATTTGCCTTTCTCTGCTTGGCTTGTTTCACTTAGGATAATACTCTCGAGGTCCCTCCATGTCGTCTCAAAGGATAAGAGATCTTTCTTTCTTACAGCTGCATTCCATTGTGTATATGTACCACAGCTTTTTTATCCATTTGTCTACTGATGGACACTTGGGCTGTTTCAAGATCTTAGCTATTGTAAATAGTGCTGCTATGAACATGGAAGTACATATATTCTTTCTGATTGGTGTTTCAGGTTTCTTAGGGTATATTCCTAGAAGTGGGATCACTGGGTCAAATGGCAATTCAATTATTAATTTTTTGAGGTAACACCATAGTGTTTTCCACAGTGGCTGCACCAGTCTGCATTCCCACCAGCAGTGTACTAGAGTCCCCTTTTCTCCATACCCTGGCCAACACTTGTTGTGTGATGATTTGTTGATGGCGGCTATTCTGACAGGTGTGAGGTGATACCTCATTGTTGTTTTAATTTGCGTCTCTCTGATGATTAGTGATGTTGAGCATTTCTTCATATGTCTCTTAGCCATTTGTATGTCCTGTTTGGAGAGGTGTCTATTTAGTTCCTCTGCCCATTTCTTAATTGGGTTCTTTGTCTTCCTTTTGTTGAGTTGTATGAGCACTCTATATATTTTGGAGATTAACCCCTTATCTGATGTATCATTGGCCATTATGCTCTCCCATACAGTGGATTCCCTTTCCGTTTTGATGGTTGTTTCTTTTGCTGTGCAGAAGCTTTTTAGTTTGATGTAGTCCCATGTGTTCATTTTTTCCTTTGTTTCTGTTGCCTTAGGTGATGTATCAGTGAAGATTCTGCTGCGTATGATGTCCGAAATTTTGTTGCCTACATTTTCTTCGAGGATTTTTATGGATTCACGAGTCACATTTAAGTCTTTTACCCATTTTGAGTTTATTCTTGTGTATGGTATAAGTTGATGGTCTAGTTTCATTTTTTTGCATGTAGCTGTCCAATTTTCCCAACACCATTTATTAAAGAGGATGTCTTTGCTCCATTGTATGCTCTTGCCACCTTTGTCAAATATTAATTTAGCATAATGTCTTGGGTCAATTTCCGGATTCTCTGTTCTGTTCCACTGGTCTATATGTCTGTTCTAGTGCCAGTACCAGGCTGTTTTGATTATAGTAGCTTTGTAGTATAACCTGATATCCGGTATTGTGATCCCACCTACTTTGTCCTTCTTTTTCAAGATTGCTGTGGCTATTCGGGGTCTTTTTTGGTTCCATATGAACTTTTGGAGTATTTGTTCTAGTTCTGTGAGATATGTCACTGGTATTTTGATGGGGATTGCATTGAATCTATAGATTGCTTTGGGTAATATGGACATTTTAATGATGTTAATTCTTCCAATCCATGAACAAGGTATGTGCTTCCACTTTTTTATATCTTCCTCTATTTCTTTTTTCAATGTCCTGTAGTTTTCTGCAAATAGATCCTTTACTTCTTTGGTTAAGTTTATTCCTAGGTATCTTAATTTTTTTGCCGTGATGGTAAATGGGATTTTTTTTTTAGTTTCTCTTTCTGTGAGTTAATCATTGGTGTATAAGAATGCCATCGATTTCTTGACATTAATTTTGTATCTTGCTACTTTGCCAAATTCATTTATTAGGTCTAGTAGATTTTTGATGGAGTCTTTAGGGTTTTCTATGTATAATATCATGTCATCTGCGAATAATGACAGTTTCACTTCTTCCTTTCCAGTTTGGATTCCTTTTATTTTTTCTTCACGTCTGATTGCTGTGGCTAAGACTTCCAGTACTATGTTAAATAAGAGTGGTGAAAGTGGGCATCCCTGTCTTGTTCCTGTTCTTAAGGGAAATGTTTTTAGTTTTTGCCCATTGAGTATGATGTTGGCTGTAGGTCTTTCATATATGGCCTTTAGTATATCAAGTTATGATCCCTCTATTCCCACATTGCTGAGCATTTTTATCAGAAATGGGTGCTGGATTTTGTCGAATGCTTTTTCAGCATCTATTGATATGATCATGTGGTTTTTATCTTTCATTTTGTTTATATGGTGTATCACATTTATTGATTTGCAAATATTGAACCAGCCTTACATCCCTGGGATAAATCCCACTTGGTCATGATGAATAATACATTTTTCTACTGCAGGCCACAGCTCCCATTGGGGGACCTTCCTTATAGCTACAGTTCTCTTTTTAGGTTACCACTAATTGCTCCTTTTCTTTACCCTTTCAGGCCTAGGGTTAATGGTCCCCTGCTCATGTGAATTCTAGGGTACTTCATCATTCCATGTTGATTTCCCTTAACCATGCCCACACCTTGTGAAATAGACCTTTCATTAAAATTTCCTCAAGGTCATATTGTTTCCTTCTGTGACTTTGACAGTGGGTTCAGGTGTTGTTAGCCTGATCTTTCCATTATAAAAGTTTCCATTGACATCCACCTAATTTTGAGAACTTTTGATGATTGCTTCTAGAAATGCTGTGCATGAACTATGTAGTTATCCTAAAATATAACTTATACCAGAAACAGAATAAATATTTGATTCTTTCTCTTTATTAATCAATTTTTAGAATAATGAATTGATGTTCCAGTAACTTCCAAAAAAGCTCACCTTTTTATCAAATATTATGAACTCATGGGGATACTTATATATTTGGTGTGCTTTATTATTCCTTTTGATGCTCAAATTGTCATCTCTCTCATTAGCAGGCATCTTTTTGTCATGACCCCAATAGACTTTGATACCTTCCTTTCTTTCTGGAACATGTTGTCTCACATTCCTTTTAAACATTTCCTGCTCTAGACTTGGAACTAAATATTACTCTAAGGAGTTCTGATTTATTTCTGTGGCAAATGCTATTTAGAGACCATAATTGGAATGTTAGAGGTCTTCATTCCTACCAGATTTTCATTGCCTCTACACTTTGTCAGTGAACAGAATTAGGAAATATGTACATTTATAGAAAATGAAAAACAAATTATGAGTTTATACTGATATTTCCAAGAAAGGTAAGTTTACAAGATTTTTAACTTACTTGATTTTATTGTATCCCTTTTCTCTTATAGTGAGAATATTTATTTCTAGTTAAATTAACATCATTAGAAATGTTACTCATCTTATTTCACATATCATAGTTTCAAAAATAACACCATTATTATTAAAAATAAGACTATATTGCCCTGGCCAGTTTGTCTCAGTGGTTAGAGCATCGGCCCGAAGACCAGAGAGGCCCGGGTTCAGTTCCCGCTAAGGGCACGTACCTCGATTGTGGTTTGTTCCTGGCCCCAGTTGGGGTCGTGTGGGTGGCAACCCCTCGATGTGTCTCTCTCACGTCGATGTTTCTCTGTCTCTCTTCCTCCCTCTCTCCCTCCCACTCTATCTGAAGATAGATGCAAAAATGTCCTCGGGTGAGGATAAAAAAAAAAAGACTATTGAGTGCAGTGTAAGATTTCTTTGAATTTATTTGGTCTTTACCATATAAAAGAATGTAAAAGGATATAGAATTGATACATTTTAAGTCACTTTGTTTTTTGTTTTGTTTGTTTGCTTGCTTTTAACAATAACACCTGGAGATTACTCTACAGAATTATATAGAGATTGTCTTCCTTCTTTTTTTTTTTTTAACTTATCTTTATTGTTGAATGTATTACAGATGTTCCTCATTTTTCCCCCATTGCCCCCCTCCTTTCCATTCCCGCCCCCCTCCTGCCTTTCCCCACACTGTTGTCTGTGTCCATTGGTTATGCATATATACATATAAGTTCTTTGGTTTATTTCTTCCCACCCCCCAACCCCCCTTCCCTTTGAGGTTTGTCAGTCTAACAACCAATTTGTACTTCTTAATCCCTTCACCTTTTTCACCCATCCCCCCAGCCCCCACCCATCTGGTACCCAACAAAAGTTTTCTGTATCTATGAGAATGTTTTTGTTCTGTTTGTTCATTTTGTTTGTAGATTCAATTGTTGATAGATACATATTTATTGCCATTTTGTTTGTTCATATTTTTTTTATCTTTTTCTTCAAGAAGACCCTTCAACATTTCATATAATAATGGTTTGGTGGTGATGAACTCTTTTAGCTTTTCCTTGTCTGGGAAACTCTTTATATGGCCATCGATTCTGAATGACAGCTTTGCAGGATAGAGTAATCTTGGTTGTAGGTTCTTGCTTTTCATCACTCTGAATATTTCTTGCCACTCCCTTCTGGCCTGCAAAGTTTCTTTTGAGAAATCAGCTGACAGTCTGATGGGAACTCTCTTGTAGGTAACTAACTGCTTTTCTCTTGCTGCTTTTAAGATTCTCTCTTTTTCTTGAACCTTTTGCATTTTGATGATGATGTGTCTTGGTGTGGGCCTCTTGGGGTTCATCTTGTTGGGGACTCTCTGTGCTTCCTGGACTTGTATGTCTGTTTCCTTCACCAAGTTAGGGAAGTTTTCTGCCATTATTGTTTCAAATAGGTTTTCGATTTCTTGTTCTCTCTCTTCTCCTTCTGGCACCCCCAAGATGTGAATGTTGGCACGCTTGAAGTTGTCCCAGAGGCTCCTTACACTATCCTCATTTCTTTGGATTCTTTTTTCTTTTTGCTGTTCTGATTGGGTGTTTTTTGCTTCCCTATATTCCAAATCGATGGTTTGCTTCTTGGCTTTACCTACTCTACTATTGAATCTGTGTAAACTATTCTTTATTTCAGTTAGTGCCTCCTTCATTTCTGACTGGTCCTTTTTTATGCTCTTGAGGCCCTCTCTAAGTTCACTGAGGTTCTCACTAAGTCCATTGAGCATCCTTATAAGGAGTATTTTGAACTCAGCATCTGTTAGGTTGCTTAACTCCATTTCACTTAGTTCTTTTCCTGGAGTTTTGTTCTGTTCTTTCATTTGGGACCTGTTTTTTTGTCTCCTCATTTTGGCTGCCTCCCTGTGTTTGTTTCTATGTATTACTTAGCGAGAGGTATAGGGCTAGTTGAGACCAGATGCTGCTTGTTTGAAAGAGTTTAGGAAAAGCTGAAGCAGGATCCAAGACAGGCCAATCCTATGGTAAAGCAACTGGCAACAGCTTGGGTGGGCCTGGAAGTTGGGTGGGGCGGGGCCTCAGGGAATCACCAGGGTGGGACACAGTGTGAGCCAGGTAGCTGGAGTCCCAGATATGGCGGCGTCTGCCGGCCCAGGGAAGGGCTCACCAAAGGAACAAAAGCCTCTGATAGCACGTCTGTCCAGGAGAAAGCTGACTCTCCAGCCCTTGCTCCAATGCCAAACAGCTCAGTTCTTCCCCATATGACTCTGGTGCCTTTCAAGCTGCCTCCCCCACTCTGGAGCCTGGAGGGTGGGAGTCTGAGTAAGTCCGTGCGCGGGCCCTTTAAGAGGAGCTGCCGGGGGCTCCAGCCGCCTCAGCCTCAGTTCCCGCTGGTTTTTCCAGCCAGAAGTTATGGGGATTCTCTCCCTGGCACCTGAGCTGGGCTCTTGGTGTGGGACGGGGACCCCTCAGTCCTCAGGGAGGACCTTCCCAGCCGAGGTGTCCTCCTAATTTTTATCCGGCACACGTGGGTGTGGGACCAGCCCGTCACGCCTCCGCCCCTCCTACCAGTCTCCATGCGGCTTCTTCTTTAATTTCGTAGTTGTAGGACTTCCATTCAGCTTGATTTCAGGCGGTTTTGAATGATGGTTGTTCTGTAGTTTAGTTGTAACTTTGATGTGGTTGTGGGAGGACGCGATATCGCATTTACCTACGCCGCCATCTTGACCGGAAGTTCTCTTCTTTTTGACACCAACCTGTTCTTCATTGTTTAGGTATAACATAGTTTATTCAACCAGTCTCCTATTGAGGGATATTTGGGTCATTTCCAATCTTTTACTATTACAAATATTGGTGAAATGAATAGTTATTTTTATATGTCATTTTGTCTTTTTCTAGATTTCTAGAAGTGGGATTGCTTGTTCAAAGGGTATATGTAACTATTTAAATATGCAGCAAAATTCTTCAAAGAAATTGCAGTTCTAACAGCTCTATAATTAGTGTCTATTTTCCCACAGTCTCACCAATGGAGTGTGTTGTCAACCCTTGAAACTTTTTGTCCTCTGACAGGTGAGAAATAATATTTCAGTGTAGTTTTAATTTGCATTACTCTTATCATGAGCAAGGTAGAACATCTATGCATATGATTGGGGGCCATTTGCAATTCATTTGTAGAAACCTCTGCCTCACTGAGACAGGAAAGATTAGATGCTCTTCAAATTATGTAATATGAGTGTCCTAGGTTAGGTGGCCCAAAGGCACACCTTGAGACAAGGATTCATGTGAAAGTAAACTATTAGGAAATATTTCCATAAAAAGGCAGTAGGCAAATGGAGAAATGAGATAAGGAAGGAAAGTTGGCCAAGACAGGGTTTGATAGCAAGCAAAGTGCCAAGTAATATTGCTTTGAATCAATCTCATAGGTGAGTTATGGAAACAATATAAAACACATCTCAGAATTGTCCCCATTAGGGGGCAAGGGCACTTGAATATTAATTCTCCTCACTGTCATTCAGTGGTTAAGGGCTCCTCTCAGGGAATATAGATTCCCAGGCACTTCCAACTTTCTATGTTTCCAGGAAAATCAAGCTGCAGTTGCCTGAGGGTAGTCAGCCAACTAAGAGACTTAAGTACTAGCTGTTGAAAATGGTAAAGGGATTGGAGGGGTTATGGCAGAGCAAAGGGACATTTATCAGGCATGTTTTCAAAATCAATGCCAGTACTTGTGATAAATGAGAAAGCATAATTATAATTTTATTTACTTGATTTGACTTCATAACTATTTGCTAATCACATGTGTTAAAAGAAAATTACAGTGTTATTTTGTACACCCAGTTTTCCCTAGTCACACAGTGTTGAGTTAGATGGTTCCTATGAGGCTGCCTTAGAACTTTCACAGATGCCTAAACTAATCCCTTTGTGTGAAATCAACACTAGACCTGTGTTGGAATTAAACCAGTGTCCCCCTGGTACTAGCACAAGGTAAAAACATAGCCTTGCTTTCCCAACTAATGAGAGCAAACAGGTCTATCCTGGGTGGCCTTCCTTAGAGGTTTTGCAACTATAAAATAATCACACATTGGCCAGAGGTGCAGTTAAATAATCCTGAAGGAGAAATAAGGAAAGGAATAGAACAAAATGCCTTGCTTGAGACTACCAAGGGTATTAACCCTGTGGCAAGTTTACTGACAAACCAAACATTTGACCTCTTAGGCCTTTAACCTTGGACTCATGTTTTGATTCACAGGAGGACCTAAAGAGCTGAAAGATCTCAACATCTCAGAGAATAGAGAGTTGTTCCTAATTTCATTTATATTCCTTTAAATTAGACTTATTCTGGTGACATTGGTTAATAAAATTATATAGGTTACAAGTATACAATTCTATAATATTGAAAGCAACAAATGAACAAACAAACAAAACCTCATAGACACAGACAATATTATGGTGGTTACCAGAGGGAAAGAGGGGTGGGGGGGTAGTAAAGGGTAAAAGGGTCAAATAGATGGTGATGAAAGGAGATTTGACTTTGAGTGGTGAACACACAATGCAATATACAGATGATGTATTATATAATCATTTATGTTCTTAATGCTTAAAATTAGTGAGTTGAAACCTAAATTATGAGAAGTTGACCCAGAGTGTAATTTCCCCACATCCATATTTTTCCCCAAATCTGAAGTTGATTTTTGAGCAGTTTTAGAGTGATCAACTCATCTCGATTTGCTTGGGACTTTCTTGGTTTTAGCACTGAAAGTACTAAGTCCAGAGTAATCCCTCAGTCTAGGGTAAACCTGGATGGTTGTCATCTTAGCAATATCTTGAATAATTCTGGTTATGTTGATGGTATAGGACAGGGATTCTCAAATTAAAGTGCATCCAAATTCCCTGGTTATACTGTTAACATGATTCTGATTCAAGAGGTCAAGTGGGGCCTGTAAGTCTCCATTTCTAGTTCCCAGGTAATGCTGATGCTGCTGGTCTACTCATGGAGTACACTTTGGCAAGGGTCAAGGGCAGGCATAATACAGTGGTTGGCAAAAGTAGGTTTACAATTATGAGTATTCAAAATACAGAATTTACTTCCGTATTATTAATTATTGTATTATTGATTTGTATTTCAACAGTAAACCTGTGTTGCCCACCTGTATTGATGCCATAGTTTTGCTGTAAATCTTCAACATTTAAAACTTAATTTTAGTTTATTTCTTTTTAACTTAAGGAAAGAAACATGCTTCTGTGATAATATTATTATTTTATGAATATTCATTATGAGGAGAAATAAATTAATTTACTTGCCAATAGTGCATTAGTGTTTATGAAAAACAGTTGAAAGGAAGGGTACTCAACTTACAACACAGCAAATTTTAACTGATACAAAAATTATAGATGATGGTTGTTGCTCTACTTTTTATATTGTACTATTCACTTTTTTATTTAGCTCTGTTTTGTGGATTTTAAATAAATTTTAAACTTTATATTTTAAGATAATTTTAATTTCATGAACATATCTGCATTGCCCATTCCTATCACAATCATGTATGGGCACCATCTGTACCTTCAAATGGAGTTGTATGTTTTTTGCCTGATTTCCTTATTCTTAGTTTATAGGGACATCTGTCTTTATAAATCTTATATATTTCATATAAAATATATAAAAGTGTTTAATGAAGTTTCTTCCTAGATTTATTTCAACTCCCTCTTTAAAACTTCATTATTTTTCTTTGGGTATATTTCCCAATGGCAAATCTTTGAATAACAAACTTCATCAATGCCATGACACAGCTTTGATTTCAGGAAAGAAATGCTGATTTTGAGTATTCCTTAATACCACAGCAGGGCTAATTGCTATTAATGTTCATTGCCAACATTAACATGATAATATCTAAATCCACACCAAACATTTCTAATGAGATGTCTAGAATTAGTTCTTGCCAGCTTTCTCAACTACAGGGTGTCCACTCTTAGTCATATTTGATTAAATTTCTATCTATTTTAGGTGAGGATTCATAGAAAACAATAAATATTTATTAGTCCTGTCACAGTTAAGAGATATCCTCTCAAATCCATCAACTTCATTGGATTTCTAAATCTATCAATGGTTAGTGTGTCTGTGTGTATACCAGTATGTATGTAAATATAGTAAGGTAAAAATACATATTACTTTTGCCTATAATAAAAAAACACAAATAAATTTCTTTTCTTTTTAAAATTTATACTCTACCTTGTACTAGAAAGGATTCTACATAACTTGCAAGGGTGCATCTTAACATAAAAAATAGCAAGCATTAAAAAGAAAAATAAATCAGAAGATAAAGTGAAACTAGGAGTAAACATAAAAGTAGATAAAATATTAATATTCACACCTAAAGTTTAAGCTTCTAGAATCAGATATAATAGTGTCCAAGAGATAAAAGCAGGCCAACTAATCTATATTTTGCACAGGACTAGTCCAATGTAATATTTCATCTTGCTCCACTGACATCAGTGCCAAGAACAAAGTGTTTGTCCTAAGAAAATAAAACTTATTAATCAAATAAATTGACATGTTTACATACACTAAAATGCATTTGTTTTAAGTGTATAATTTGATGAGTTTTGACAAATTTACAAACTTGTGTAACCACCACCACAATCAAGATACAAAACATTTTCATAACCCTAAAAGTTCTTTTGTGTCCCATTCTAGTCAATCCTCCCCACTACCAGCCCCAGGCAACCACTGCTCTACTTTCTGTTGCTGTGGATTAGATCTGTCTTTTCTAAAATGTCACACAAATGAAATCATAGAGTATGTGGTCGTTTTTGTCAGGCTTCTTTCCTTCAGCATAATATTGTTGAGGTTCAGCCACGTTTTTGTATGTATCAAAAGTCCATTTTTATTACTTAAAAATGTTCCATTGTGTGGATATACAACAATTTGTTTATCCATTCACCAGTTGATGGAAAAATGGTTGTAAGAGAAGGAAATTTGAAAACAAACTATAGACCTGTCACTTTGGCTTTATAAATAACAAGATATAATAAATAGGGCAAATTCTTGCTAAAATATTCTTTAATTCAACAGTTAAACTTCTGCCTCCTTTGCCCTCTCTGGGCCTGTTGCTTTTCTAATAATTAGTAATAATTTTATTATACAAACCTAAAATAGTTTAGATTCATATAAATTGTCATTGGCAGAAATCAAAGCATGTATCACCTTTGGTTCATGTATCATCCCTGAATGGCAGGCAGATGGCAGAATCTATTCTCCCTCAATTGAAAAGGAAACTATGGAAGTAAACTAACATTTTGGGCTGTAGTAGAAATTTAGGATTGAAACTAGAAACACAATATAGATTTCTCAAGCCCAAAGTTATTCCTCTATTCTCTTCCCACGCCCTTACCCTGAAAGGGGTGGAGGAGTGAACTCAACAGGCAAGGTAGGCCGCCTTCCCCTCATCTCCACCCCAATCACCATTTCTCACTTCAACTGAAGCAGCTGGCCTTTAACTTGTTTTATCTATTGAATTCCCATGAAAGATTTTATTTGTTAAAATGGTTCTCAGATTTAAAAGACACTGCAAACCTATTGAACCAAATCATCCCAAGAAAATGAGAATTCTCTTTGTTCTAAGATCAAACTTTCAATGATAGAATAATGCCTTCCATTAATATGACACTTCTACTTCTTTAAAGAGCTTTCACAGATATTTTATTTGGCCAGAAGAACAAAGTTAATCAATAAAGACAATTAACTAAGACTATGCATTCACAAATACGTTGTCAGTAAGCATTTAATTATCCTTGTTAATGGGAAATGGACCCAGTATATGTGTGCAAAATCCACATACAAACAAAAAACTTAATTAGAGCAAGTAGTTTCAAACTTATTTCTCACTAAACTTTGACTGGAAATCCTAAAAAATATCCACAAGGGCAAAAAAAGGGAAGGGCAATGTATGTGGGTTTCATTTCCTGTCTCTCCTACATAAGAGTATGGTGAAGGAGTGAAATAAGAATCTTGGTAGATTTTTTTTTAACTCTCAAAATATGACTTTCCAAAAACTGATTTCCAAATTTGACATAATAAAGACATGTTTTTAAAAGGTGACTTAAAAACCTTCCAATGGGCAAATATTAAAACATCAACAACAGCATAGCTCGACTTTGGGCCATTACTGAGACCAAGAGAAAAAGCAGGCCATAGCTATAAGCAGAGTGACAATTGGTCTAAGTTTGCTCCCTCTTTTATTTTCATTAGTGTCCTGATTTGGACCATAAATTATATGGTTATTATAGCTATAAGGAAACAGTACTGAAGCACAAATAATCAAAATGGGAAAATTTCCTGTCTTTTTACCATATCTCCTTCTCCAAAAGTTGCTCAAATTGACACCTTGAACCATCTAAACTATAGATATAATGAGACTTCCTCTCTCTTCTATTCATTTTGACCACTGTGCTCATTAGAATCACTGAAAAAGCTTTAAAATACTTATGCCTAAGAAACATCTTAGAAATTAAATCAGCGTCTCTGGAGGTGGAACCTAGTCACTGATACTGTCTCAAAGCTTCCCAGATAATTGTAATGTGTAGCCAGGTTGAGAACCACTGATTCTGACAGTCATCCAGTAATTATTTCTATCACAAGACACCTGGTATTTTGAGTGATTATGAAATTTACTATCTCCTTGAGGAAGAAAGATGCCCTTTCCCACCACCCTTAACCAAGGACCATGGCATACTCCCATTTTTGCTCCATCCTCTGGGTGGCCAAAGGTCCTGCTCATTCTTGTTATCCTCTGTTCACACAAAAAGAAATCATTCTACCATTTTACCTCTGAAATCTTCAATACCTGCAGTGATAATATAACACAACTTGAACTATAGTAGTCCAAATTAAGAACTCATTTGCCCTGGGATAAAGGCACTTGAAGTGATGTTATAAAGATGTTTGAAAGGACCTTCAAGTTGGCCACTCACCATTTGATGGGAGCTCTGACATTCTGAAGGCTAACCAACTGAAGTTAGGTGGCAGTCTGCTTAGGCAATTAAAGGAGACACCATAAAGACAATTATAAAAAAGATCCACACAGAAGAAATCCAAAAATAAGTTACCAATGATTTAACACCAGCATTGGATCAAAAGGGCAAAACTAACTTGCTAATGTCATGCTTTTAAATATAGTCTTTCTTATCAAAGTTGGGGAATTTCCCTAAAATTATGGGCAACTCTTGAATTTTTCAGATGCTTCTTAATATTCTTCATAACTTCATCACATCCAGGTTTTTGGAGATTGCCCCCCTCAACCGCTCAGACATGTGTTTGCTAATCATTTATATTATGTCTATAAAATGAAAGAATGTAAAGAAGTTATGGAGAATATTGAGAAGCATCTGAAATGTAATGTAATGTAGATACTCAAAACAGTGACAAAATGTGATTCTTTTAAAAGGACTTATAAGGATGTCTACCAAAATATTAACAGCATTTACCTCTAGGTTGGGGGATTTGTGGAGATTTTTATGTCCTTTTCTTACACTTTTCTGTCTTGTTTAACTTGTTTTACAATAAGCATATGGCCTTTTATTTAAAAATTTCAGTGTTTTCATGAGAGTTATAAGGTCCTTCAACTCACAAATGTCCTAGTGATTAGGTAATTAGCAGATCATGACTGTTTTCTGTCATGTTTATTCTCAGCCCAAGGCCTGCTTTACTTTAATTGATGGCTCTCTTAATTAGACTTGTTAATTGATGATGCCAGTGTGTGCTCATTCCAAACAATCAATAGACTGTGCTTGTACTCACTCTAATTTGGAAAGCTAACCAGAAGTTGATGTTTTGGTCTGTTTGCTGTTGTTTTGGGGAATACCCAAGATGAAGCTAGGGTAAATGACTTATGTAAATTTCATACATCCTAAAGTGTTTAACAAACTATTCCTTAGAGAAGTGTAATTTTAGAAATTATAAGATAAATTGCAATATGAGAATTAAGAGCTCAGAAAAATTTTGCAATCATTTTAAACCATATTCATTTAGTTATTTGAGTTAAGCATAGCACACTAAGAAATACAGAAAGGAATACAACTGAGAGTAACAACTGAGTATTGCAATGACAGATCAACCTTTCTTAAAAATAAATGCTTTGATGTGTAATTAATCCCAAAAATGATAAATAAAAATAAATCTATACATTCATATATCCTAATGAAACTGTGAGTTAACAAAAATATAAAACATCAAAATCAGTCAGAGAGAAATAACTAATAATCATTTATAAAGGAATATCTACTAGATCAATAGCCACAATTGAAGGCAGAAGGCAGTAGACTAATAGCTTAATATTCTAAGACTAAATAACTGTCAACTTAAAAATTCATATCCACACAAACTATATTTCAAGAATAAAAATCAAATTTTAAAACATTTTAGACAAACAAAAATTAAAAGATCTTTGTCAATTGATTTTCATTAAAGTAAATTCTGAAAGATTGTCATTCAAGCAGGAGAAAATAATCTCAGAAGATCTAAAATGCAATTAGGGAATATAATGGATAAAATCTATTGAGTGTTGAGTATACAAAACAATAAAACAGGTGAATATATGAATAGTAATGTATAATCTTTAAAATGAAAAATAAGATAGAACTAAAATACAGGACAACCATGTAAGTATAGAGAGTGGCCATCAGAGATTATGGTAGGGTCCTTGAGTTGTTCAGAAGGTTAAAGATTTTTTTTAATCTTCTTCTATATTTTATATCATCAAGAAAATATAAAACTTCTAGGTTTCTATGTGCCTAATATATATAAGAATATGAAAAAAGGTGAAACAAACAAATCCACTACCTTGATGGAGAAATATTATCACATTTCTCTTGGGAATTAGTATATTAAGCAGAAAAATCAGTAGAGAGAGGAAAGATTTGGATATGAAAATCAATAAACTTGGTCCAATGGACATACATAGACCACTGCATGTATAAACTGGAGAAACCACATTTTTTCAAGCACTTATAAAAATGTGTTACCTGTTAGACCATAAGGTAAGCAGAGAAAGAGGAGATGAACTTCAGTTCATTTGATGAGGCTAGCACAACTTTCATTCTAAAACCAATCAAGGACAGGAAAGGAAAATCACAGACTGTTCTCCTTGATGAACATAGATGTAGAAACCCCAAATACTATATTAACAAACAGAATTTAGCAGTGTCTAAAAAGATGACCATGTTTAGTCCACTCTAGAAATGCAAGATTAATTTAATATTAGAAAACTGATCAATGTTAAATCCCTACATTGACAATTTAAAGGTAAAAAACCATATGTATACAGAAAATAGGTCTGATAACAAAGTCAAGATATACTAATGATCATAACACTCAGTAAACTAGAAATAAAAGGGACCTTCTCTAACCTGATAAATGACATCTATGAATATTGATAGCAATTATTGCACTTAATGGTGACAAGATGAAAAGATTACCTTTAAGATCAGAATAAAAGACAAGGAGCCTTCTATCACCACTTCTATTCAACAGTGTACTGGACATCTTAGTCAGTAAAATAAAACAAGAAAAAAAAATTTAATGTGTAAGCATTTAAAAAGAAGAAAAAGCTATCATTCTGGCAAATGATGTGGTTATCTGTATAGAAAACCTGACAGAATTTATAATTTATTAGAGTTAAGGAGAATTTAGCAGGTTTCCTGAATTAAAAGAAAACAATGTATAAAACTCAACTGTGCCCTGATCAGTTTGGCTCAGCAGTTAGAGCGTCTGCCCATGGACCAAAGAGTCACAGATTCAATACCAGTCAAGGGCATGTACCTCAGTTGCAGTTTGGTCCCTGGCCCTGTTTGGGGTCATGCAGGAAGAAATCATTCCATGTGTCTCTTTCACATCAATGTTTCTCTCTCTCTCTCTCTCTCTCTCTCTCTCTCTCTCTCTCTCTCTCTCTCTTTCCCCCTCCCTCCCACTCTATCTGAAGATAAATGGAAAAATATCCTCGGGTGAGGATTAAAAAAAAAAGTAAATTGCATTTCTACAATCAACAATCTGTTAGAAGATGCATGTGATTCCAAAATGGCAGCAGAGTGAATGGAAGCTACACATACCATCTCCCAGGACCAAACTAGAATAACAGCTAAAATAAGACAAATTGTCAGGAAAAAGCAACAGAAAAGCAGCTTGCAAGGACCATATAACCAGGGACACTGAATCCATCCTGGTAGGATTGCAGAGGCATGAGATGGGGGCTGGGACCCCATGGAGAGCAGCAGTCTTAGCTGTGAGCAGCGCCCTTGGGGTTAAAATCCCAAGCAAGCTCCACAGTGCAGAGGGCCAGGACAGAGCGTTAAAATAGCCACAGCCACTTGCTTTGGGTTTCAGCAGAGGGAGGGTGGACTGTACTGGAACTGTGTGGGGACACTTGGGATTTAGAGGGTGCTCAGAGCTTTTGCTGTGTTGCGGCCACACAGGACGGAGGCCATCTTACTCCTTCCCAGGGCTCTGGGGAAAGGCGGCTGCCCCTCCATCAGAGAGTCAACCCCACCCAGGTGGGCCAAAGAAATGCAAATTGAGGCTCATTAACAACCAGCATCAGCCCCACCCTTGGGAAATCCTCTTACACTGAACACCTGAGGGAGTTTTTCATTCAACTGAGAACCCAAGGCTCTTCAGGTAACGGAGAATAATAGCCTCCAGGCAAAAAGCTAGAGGAAAACTGAACCTTTCCTGGGCTTGCAAATCTACCCAGTAAAGTAAGACTTGACAGTGGTGTTGAATGTGGGTCCTCCCACGCTCATCCAAACCCAGTAGAGGGAGCCACAAACAGCAGAACACCAATACTCACAGGGAAAATGTGGCAGGCTCCAAAACCCACTGAGATAGTCAAAATGGTGAAACACAGAAACAGATACCAAATGAAAGAACAAGAGACCTCTACCAAAGATGAGATAAATGAAATGAGTTAAGCAAGTTATCAGAGATAGAGTTCAGATCCATGATCTTGAGGCAGCTCAACAGCAAGAGTAAGGACCTCAACACCATGAGTAAAGATATAGAAGCATTGAAAACCAACCAAGTAGAAATGAAGAATGACATAGCAGAAATGAAGAACACATTGGTAGAACTAAAGAGCAGAGTAGAAGAAGCTGAGGACCGGATCAGTGAATTAGAAGACAGGGTAGAAAAAATCAACCAATCAGAAAACCAAAAGGAAAAAAACAATGAAAAAACAGGAAGACAGCTTAAGAGAACCGTCAGACAACTGGAAACGTAGTAATATTCACATCATAGGAGTCCCCGAAGAAGAAGAAAATGAGCAAGGGTTAGAGAATATATTTGAAGAAATAGTGACAGAAAACTTCCCTAATTTGGTGAAGGAAGAAGGCATTCAAGTTCAAGAAGCACAGAGAGCCTCAAGTAAGAAGAACCCAAACAGGCCCACACCAAGACACATAATAAGCAGAGAAAGACAAATATCACATGATCTCACTTATTTGTGGAATATAATGAACATAACAGTCTGAGGAACAGGGTATACCCAGAGATGTGGAAGTAGGGTATAGACTGACACCCCTCAGAGGAGGAGGTGAGGGGGGAGGGAGGAGATAAACCACAGAACTTATGCGCATGTATGCATAGCTGATGGACTTGGACAACAGGGCTGGGGACGGGGTGGGGGGATGGGGAGGAGGGTGTCAATGGGGAAAAAAGGAGAAACATCTGTAACAAAAATAAATTAATAAAAAAAATAAATAAATAAAATAAAATATGGATAAAAAATAATTAAAATATCAAAAATTAAAGACAAAGAGAGAATCCTAAAGGCAGCAAGAGAGAAGCAACAGGTTACCTACAAAGGAACCCCCATAAGGCTATCATCTGACTTCTCAACAGAAACACTACAGGCCAGAAGGGAATGGCATGAAGTAATCAAGGTCATGAAAACAAGAATCTGAATCCAAGACTACTCTATCCAGCAAGGCTATCATTCAAAATAGAAGGTCAAATAAAGAGCTTCCCAGACAAAAAAAAAAAAAGGCTAAGGGAATACATTGGCACCAAACCAGCACTGCAAGAAATGTTAAAAGGACTGCTGTAATTAGTAGAATAAATAGGAAGAAAAATATACCCACACTAAACAAAAATGGCAATAAATAAGTACATATCAATAATCACCTTAAATGTAAATGGATTGAATGCTCCGATAAAAAGACACAGAGAAGCTGATTGGATAAGAAAGTATGACTCATATATATGTTGTTACAAGAGACCCACCTCACAACAAAAGACTCACATAGGTTGAAAGTGAAGAGATGGAAAAAAATCTTCCAAGCAAATGGAAAGGAAAAAAAAGCTGGAGTAGCAATACTCATATCTGATAAAATAGATTTCAAAATGAAGGCCATAACTAGAGACAAAGAAGGTCACTACATAATATTGAAAGGATCTATCCAATAGGAAGATATAACCTTGGTAAACATATATGCACCCAATATAGGAGCACCAAAATATATTAAAAATCTTCTGGAGGACTTCAAAGGAGAAATCGTCAGCAATACAATCATAGCAGAGGACTTCAACAACCAGCTGACATCACTGGATAGATCCTCTATACAAAAATTTAACAAGGAAACAGAGACTCTAAATGAAGCACTAGACCAAATGGACTTAATAGATATCTACAGAGAATTACATCCGAAAACTACAAAATTCACATTCTTCTCAAGTGCACAGGGGACATTCTCAAAGATAGACCACATGTTAGGACACAAACTAAGTCTCTACAAGTTCAAGAAGACTGAAATCTTATCAAGCATCTTCTCAGATCACAATGGCATGAAACTAGAAATCAATTGCAATAAGAACATGCAAAGACATTTGAACACGTGGAGGCTAAATAGCATGTTATTAAACAATGAATGGGTTACTGAGAAGATCAAGGAAGAAATTATAAACTTCCTGGAAACCAATGAAAATGAACACACAACAACACAAAATCTATGGGATGCAGCAAAAGCAGTTCTCAGAGAGAAGTTCATAGCACTACAGGCCTACCTCAAGAAATAAGAAAAAATTTCTAATAGACTATCTAACCTCACAACTTAAAGAACTAGAAAGCAAACAAAAAGAAAACCCCTGAGCAAGTATAAGGAAGGAAATAGTAAAGATCATAGCAGAAATAAATGACATAGAGACCAAAAAAACACTTCAAAGGATCAATGAAACAAAGAGCTGGTTTTTCAAAAAGATAAACAATATTGATGGACCCTTAGCTAGACTCACCATAAAACAGAGAACCTAAATACACAAAATCATAAATGAAAGAGGAGAAGTAACAACTGACACCACAGAAATACAAAGGATCGTTAACAAATACTATGAACAATTATATGGCAACATATTGGACAATCTAAATGAAATAGACAAATTTCTAGAAACACATATTCTCCCAAAACTGGACCGGGAAGAGATAGAAAACTTGAACAGATTAATAACAACTAAGGAAATGGAAGATGTAATCAAGACTCTCCCAGCAAACAAAAGCCCAGGCCTGGATGGCTTCATGGGGGAGTTTTACCGAACATTCAAAGAACTAACACCCATTCTCCTCAAACTATTTCAAAAAATTCAAGAAGAAGGAAGACTTCCAAACTCGTTTTATGAGGCCAGTATAATTCTAATTCCAAAACCAGAAAAAGACACTACAAAGAAAGAAAACTACAGGCCAATATTCCTGATGAACATAGATGCCAAAATCCTGAACAAAATACTGGCAAATTGGACCCAGCAATACATCAAAAAAATTATTCACCATGACCAAGTGGGATTCACCCAGGGATGCAAGGCTGGTTCAATATTCGCAAATCAATAAATGTGATACACCACATAAAAAAAATGAAAGAAAAAAAACACATGATCATATCAATAGATGCTGAAAAAGCATTCGACAAAATCCAGCACCCATTTCTGATAAAAACGCTCAGCAATGTGGGAATAGAGGGATCATATCTCGACATAATAAAGGCCATATATGAAAGACCTACAGCCAACATTATACTCAATGGGAAAAAAACTAAAAGCATTTCCCTTAAGAACAGGAACAAGACAGGGATGCCCACTTTCACCACTCTCATTTAACATAGTACTGGAAGTTTAGCCACAGCAATCAGACATGAAGAAAAAATAAAAGGGATCCAAATTGGAAAGAAAGAAGTGAAACTGTCATTATTCGCAGATGACATGATATTATACATAGAAAACCCTAAAGACTCCATCAAAAATCTACTAGACCTAATAAATGAATTTGGCAAAGTAGCAGGATACAAAATTCATGTCTAGAAATTGATGGCATTTTTATACACCAATGATTAACTCACAGAAAGAGAAACTAAAAAAAAAAAAACAATCCCATTTACCATCGCAGCAAAAAAATTAACATACCTAGGAATAAACTTAACCAAAGAAGTAAAGGACCTATTTGCAGAAAACTACAGGACATTGACAAAAGACGCAGAGGAAGATATAAAAAAGTGGAAACACATACCTTGTTCATGGATTGGAAGAATTAACATCATTAAAATGTCCATATTACCCAAAGCAATCTATAGATTCAATGCCATCCCCATCAAAATACCAACAACATATTTTACAGAACTAGAACCAATACTTCAAATGTTCATATGGAACCAAAAAAGACCCCGAATAGCCACAGCAATCTTGAAAAAGAAGCACAAAGTAGGTGGGATCACAATACCGGACATCAGGTTATACTACAAAGCTACTGTAATCAAAACAGCCTGGTACTGGCACTAGAACAGGCATATAGACCAGTGGAAAAGAAGAGAGAACCTGGAAATTGACCCAAGACATTATGCTAAATTAATATTTGACAAAGGTGGCAAGAGCATACAATGGAGCAAAGACATCCTCTTTAATAAATGGTGTTGGGAAAATTGGACAGCTACATCCACAATAATGAAACTAGACCATCAACTTACACCATACACAAGAATAAACTCAAAATGGATAAAAGACTTGAACGTGACTTGTGAATCCATAAAAATCCTAGGAGAAAATGTAGGCAACAAAATTTCGGACATGATACGCAACAGAATCTTCACTTATACATCACCTAAGGCAACAGAAACAAAGGAAGAAATGAACACATGGGACTACACCAAACTCAAAAGCTTCTGCACAGCAAAAGAAACAACCATCAAAATGGAAAGGGAACCCACTGTATGGGAGAGCATAATTGCCAATGATACATCAGATAAGGGGTTAATTTTCAAAATATATAGAGTGCTCATACAACTCAACAATAGGAAGACAAAGAACCCAATTAAAAAATGGGCAGAGGACCTAAATAGACATGTCTCCAAACAGGACATCCAAATGGCCAAGAGACAGATGAAGAAATGTTCAACATCACTAATCATCAGAGAGATGAAAATTAAAACAATAATGAGGTTATCACCTCACACCTGTCAGAATGGCTGCCATCAACATATCATCAAACAACAAGTGTTGGCGAGGGTGTGGAGAAAAGCAGAGTCTAGTACACTGCTGGTGGGAAAGCAGACTGGTGCAGCCACTATGGAAAACACTATAGTGTTACTTCAAAAAATTAAAAATTGAATTGTCATTTGACCCATTGATCTCACTTCTAGGAATATACCCTAAGAAGCCTGAAACAACAATCAGAAAGAATATATGTACCCCATGTTCATAGCAGCGCTATTTACAATAGCTAAGACCTGGAAACAGCCCAAGTGTCCATCAGTAGACAAATGGATAAAAAAGCTGTGGTACATATACACAATGGAGTACTATGAAGTTGTAAGAAAGAAAGATCTCTTATCCTTTGAGACGACATGGAGGGACCTGGAGAGCATTATCCTAAGCAAAACAAGCCAAGCAGAGAAAGACAAATATCAGATGATCTCACTTATTTGTGGAATATAATGAACATAACAGTCTGAGGAACAGGGTGGACCCAGAGACGTGGAAGTAGGGTACAATCTGACAACCCTCAGAAGAGGGGATGGGGGAGGAGGGAAGAGATAAACCACAGAACTTATATGCATGTACACATAAGTGATTGACGTGGACAACAAAGCTGGGATGGGGTGGGGGGATGGGGAGGAGGGTGTCAATGGGGAGAAAAGGAGAAATATTTGTAACAAAAATAAATTAAAAAAAATGAAATAAAATGCGAAAAATATAAAATTGAAAAAAAAAAGAAGATACATGTCCTCTGCTTATTGAGTTTTGTTAGTAATTTTTCTGCTTCATTACCATATTTTACATTTCTAAATCTACCATCTTACTTTAGTGTTAGTCATATATTTAAGTGAAGTTAATGCCCATTACCAGTTCATTTGCCATAGAATCATTCATTTTTTGTTTGAGAAAATGTCTTATTTTAGTTTCATTGAGATTTTGAAGGAATGTATTTCCTGAATTCTTTCATATGTAAAACTGTTTATCTGTTGGCTCTATACTTGAACAATATTTTATTTTATTTCATTATTTTTAGTTTTTTTTCTTCATTGATTTTAGAGAGAGAGGAAGGGAGAGGGAGAAAGAGATAGAAACATCAATGAGAGAGAACATCGATTGGCCACCTCCTACATTCCCCCTACTGGGGACTGGGCCCCCAACCTGCGCATGTTCCCTGACCGGGAATCAAACCAGCAACCTCTCGGTGCATGGGTCAACACTCAACCACTGAGCCACACCGGCCGGTCTTGAACAATATTTTAGATGGTTATACTATTCTTAGGACTCTTTCTCCTTCAGAAGTTTATAGGCAATGCTGTACTTACTATTTCTAGGGTTGAATATTACTGTGCAAATGTCATAATTCAAACTATTTTTTCCCTTGTAGATGGCTTTATCTTTATGTTTCAATGCCCACAGGGCACCTACTTTATTTCTGAGGTCTAGAAAATTTACTAGGATATATTTGGTTCTTGTTCATTCTATCAGTCTGGGACCAGTCATTAAAACAGACATCATACTAGGTATTTCAACAGAGGGAATTTAATATAGGGAACTTTGAACAGCTGTGAGAGGGCTGAAAGAACAAAATGAGTGGGAACTCAAAGATAATACCTGCAGGAAACAGCTATAACTTCAAGATTGAGAAAACAAAGGAAATTATGAGACTCTAGAAGCTTGGAGGTTGGGAGCCTAACATGGAACCAGTTTGCAAATGAAAAATATACTATAATTTGCAGAGTCTCAGCCCCAATATCACCAAGTAGAATATAGAAGGTTGTTTGGAACAGAGAGATTAATAACTAGCATGCTCATTCAGCATAAAATTTTCCTGGGATATTTATGTTATTCTCATCTCTATTTGCAAGGCTTCTTTAATTTCACAATGTTTTCTGGATTTATATTTGTGAATTTTTTTTCTGTCCCCTTGTTTGGTCCTAAGTTTTTTTTTTTGTTGTTTTTTGTTTTTTTTTTTTTTCTTGTGGGCTACAGACTGGTGAAAAGAAGCCACCTCATGCACATACTATATGGCTATATTAATTTCTAGTTTGTTAACAATGACATATATAAATCTAGCTGCATGAAAGTAGCTAACCAGTGCAGCATGGCTCTACACAGCTTATAGATGTCACCACCACCAAACCCTGAAAAGGGGAACACAGCTGCTATTGTCACTGTCTGCACAAGGTAGGGTCTTGCTGTGTCTAAGAAGCTTAATTTCATGTTTGTAATCCAGGATGCTACTCTGGGAAAATACTGTTAATTTCACAAATATAGTTTTACTTTCCTCATCTCCAGGCCCACATTAGAACCACAAATCCCTTCTTCTGGTGTCTGAGTAAAGCAATCCAAATAACAATAATAACAATAAATATATTAAAGATAAAAATAGTATAGTGACTAGTTGTAAGATCTTTCACTTCTGGTACTATTTAGAGCCTTTGACTAACAAACATGTCCCAAAACCATTACTTTTAGAGGTGCCAACAGTGACTGGGCACATGAAGTTCAATTGAAGGGTATTTTATCTGTGTGCTGGTGTAAACTTTAGCTAACACAGAAACCAAAAATTTGATGTGGAAATTGCATTCTGTTTTGGAGTGATTGCTCCACAACGAGTAGTGGGTGGATTTGTGAGCTTTCACTGCTAGGCAGGCATCCGCTATTCCTAACCCTGATATAGTCATCTTTTACAAATCACTCACTGAAATGGCAAACGTCATCTGAAAATAGGCACTTTGATAGAGATACTATTTGAGTAACAATTTGGAAGATTCTAAGTTTAAAGGGACTGGGGGGTGGTGATTATTACATCAAGCACAGGAAGCTGTATTGCATTTATTTACCTGACTTGTGGCTAGAAGAACACATCTAGTCTCTTGACCCCAATCTCTTATGGACACTTTAGATCTGGCTCCATCAATTTATATTTTTAATTACTTCTCTTTTACTGTCTCTTCCCTTTGCTTACATTTTTAGATCTATCCTGTATTAAAAACAATGATATCTTTGGGTTGTTTCCAGATCTTAGCTATTATAAATAGCACTGCTATGAACATAGGGGTGCATATATTCTTTCTGATTGGTGTTTCAGGCTTCTTAGGATATATTCCTAGAAGTGAAATCACTGGGTCAAATGGCAGTCCCATTTTTAATTTTTTGAGGAAGCACCATATTGTTTTCCATAGTGGCTGCACCAGTCTGCATTCCCACCAGCAGTGCACTAGAGTACCCTTTTCTCCACATCCTCGCCAGCATCTATTGTTTGAGGATGTGTTGATGGCAGCCATAATGAGTAGATGAGTGGATTAAAAAAGTTGTGGTACATTTACACAATGAAATACTATGCAGCTGTAAGAAAGAAAGATCTCTTACCCTTTGACATGACATGGAAGGACCTGGAGAGAATTATGCTGAGCGAAATAAGCCAGTCAGAAAAAGATAAGTATGACATGATCTCACTTATTTATGGTTTATCATGAACAAAATAAGCTGTTGATCAAAATAGATCCAGAGTCATGGAAGTAGGGAACAGACTGATTAACCTCAGAGGGATGGGGTGTGTGTGGGGGTAGTGGAAACTGATAAACCAAAGAACTTAAGTGCATACAGGTACAACCAATGGACACAGACATTAATTTGGGGGGGGTGGGAGCAGTGGGCAAGGGGGAGGGGAAGGAGGGATATCTGTAATACTTTCAACAATAAAAAGAAGATAATTAAAAAAATAATAATAATTATATCCTAACTGCCACAAGCTGCCAAACTCACTGAAATCAAATCTCTTGAAGGAAATTATCTTAACCTGCTCAAAGTTTATCCCCTTGAAGAATGGATTCCATTTTTGCTGCCTCACAGAAACCATTTACCGATGTCACTGATGACCTGCTAATTGTCAATCCCATTGCTGTCTTTTCTCTCTATTCTTCTCCATCTCTCTAATTTTTTTTATGTTGTTCTCCTTGAGCCTCTCTCTTCTCTTGACTTTTATGACCCAGAAGTCTATTTGTTCTACTTCTGGATGCTCCTTCTCTGTCTGCACTGATTTTCTTACTCCTCTCGCTTCTAAAGATTTTCCGAGACTCTATTACCGGTCATTATTTTTTTCTCTTTCTTGAACCTTGATGAGTTTATCAATGCTCATGGTTTTATCTACCAAACCTACATCTCTTAATTCAATGATTTCCTCAAGCTCTATCTCAGACTCCTGATGGACATAACTCCCTGGATAATCCAACAGCATCTCAAACTCAAACAGGTCCAAAGGTAAATCCATTATGTTTCCCCATAAATCACCTCCTTTCCCAAAGGCTGGACGCTTGTTCTTTGCTCCTCCCTTATTTGATCAGTTGCCAAATCTGTAAACTGTCTGCCTTTGCAACATCTGCATTTCTATCCTATATCCCATCCTCACTACCACTGCTCTACTCCGAATCCTCATGATCACTCATGTTGTCTTTTGTAATACGTTTATAATTTCTTTCCCCTACCCTTTCTTTCCTATTATTTACTTGTTCAAAAACCCTCAGTAGCTTCCTAGCTTCTTCTCAGTGAAGTGTAAAATTATCATCCCTACATTCAAGTTTCTTTGTGATCAATCCCAAACCATCTACACTAGTTTTCTCCCCTCTACTCCTACTATACTCTACTGGAAAACTGAATTACTTGTTTCCTAAACCTGTCCCCAGGTTCCCTACTTCTATGTCTTTGTTCATACCACTTCCCTCATCTTTGCTTGTTAAAATTCTGACCAATATTTACTATGATTTTGGATGCCTTCTCTTCTGTATTCTCTTAAAAAGAAACAGTTGAAACCTTTGCCAAGACCCAATCTGAAACTTCAATTATTACATTTTTCAATTAATTAAAGTATTTTGTGAACTTGTTTTATCCCACTACTGAAACTGGACCTCCATTTTTAATTGGATAATACAGTGATTTCCCCTGATCAGTGGGACATACATTCCAAGACCTCCAGTGGATACCTAAAACTACAGATAGTTCTAAACCCTATAAATATACATATTTTCAATAATACATACATATCTATGATAAAGTTTACTTTATAAATTAGGCAATTTCATGGATAAAAGATTCATTTTTACCATAGATCTTAGCAACTTCAGCATACATTTCTTTTCTTTTCTTATTAAATGGAGAATTTTCACCTTTTCACTTAAAGGAAGCACTTTACAGCTTCTCTTTAGCATATCCAAATAGCCAGAATCAATACTTTTGTACTTTGGGGCCATTATTAAGTAAAATAAGTATTACTTGAACACAAGCACTATGACATAGCAACAGCCAATCTGATAGCCAAGACTAACCAAGATGGCTAGTAAGTGACTAACAGGTAGGTAATGTGTACATCATGTATATGTTGGACAAAGAGATGATTCACAATCTGGGTGGGACAGAGTGGGAAGGCAGGAAGTTTCATCATGCAACGCAGAACAGTGTGCAATTTAAAACATAAATTGTTTATTTCTGGAATTTTCCATTTAATATTTTCAGATTGTGGTTGACCATGGGTAACTGAAACCATGGAAAGAGAAACTGAGATATGGGAGACTACTGTATGTTGGATAATATCAGTGCTCCATTCAGATCCCTTTTTGCCATTTTACTATTATGTGCCCCGCCCCCCTCCACCAATGTCAGTGTTCTTTGAATTGCCAGGCCAGCACCTGTGGTGGCTGGTCTTCAGAGAGCTACCCTCAGGCTACTAGAGTTGCTTGGACCACAAGAATAAAGGGATAGCGATGGAAGTTTTCATCTCTCCACTCTACCCTGAGGTGGGTGGTTGTTAATCAGTGAATATAGATCATGGGAGTATGAAAGCACAGTTGCCTGACCTCAAGATGATACAATTTTGAAGGGCTAACTGACATTGACAGGTCCCCTTGCAGGATTTTTTTAAATATATTTTTTTCCTTTATTGATTTTAGAGAGAAAGTAAAAGGGAGAGAGAGATAGAAACATCGATGAGAGAGAACATCGATTGGCCGCCTCCTGCATGCCCCCCACTGGGGTTTGGGCCCAAAACCTGGGCATGTGTCCTGACTGGGAATGGAACTGGCGACCTCTTGGTGCATGGGTCGATGCTCAACCACTGAGCCACACGGGCTGGACCCCTTGCAGGATTTTTGCCTAGATTCCACCCTTCATTGCCTTCCTCTCCTGTGCTCCCTAACCCATCTGCTGCCTGTCTCTCAGGCTACTTCTAGGGACTGACTAACAAGTAACATTTATGAGTACCTACCACATGCCAGGCACCATGTTAAATGTGCACATAAGAAATTTCATTTAAATGTAACTCTCATAACCACCCTGAGAGCTAAGTACTATTATTATTCTGAATTAATAGATGAGGAAACTGAAGTTTAGAGAGGTTAAGGAACCTTTTCAAGGGGATATAGCTTATAGGTGTCAATACCAGGAATCCAAACAAGGCTTTAGAGGCAGCTCAGTCAACCACTTTACTATGCTTCTTCACAAATTGCTAAAGAGAATGCAGACACCTAAGACAGCCTCCCATGATGTATGCTTCCTGGTATTCATACCCATATTTAATCCTCTCCCCTTGAGTGTGAATTGGTCCTAATGATTTGCCTCTAACAAACAGAATCTGGCAAAAGTAATGAGATGACACTCCCATGATTAGTTATCTAAGACTGACTTCTCTCTCTTGCTAGCAGCCCCTCTTGCTGACTTTGATGAAACAACCTGCCATGTTGGGAGGTCCATGTGGCAAAGAAATCAGAGTGGCCTCCAGTCAAGAGCCAACAAGGAACTGAGACCCTCAGTCCAAATACCTTTAAGAAATTGAATCCTGCCAACAACCACAGGAGTGAGTTTGGAAATTAGTTCTTTCCCAGTGAGACTACAGCCACAGTCCACAATATTGATTGCATCTCATGAGAGATCCTGAGTCAGAGCACTCAGCTAAGCTGTGCCTGGATTCCTGACTCACAGAAACTGGAGATAATAAATGCATGGTATTAAAAAACAACAACAACAACAAAAACACCTGCTGCCTGAAAAAGTAGAGGAGTCAGTCATTATTCTCTATAACACTTGTAACTTTTGGCTTAGCGATTTACCAGTAGAAATGCTAACCAATAATCTATCACCTCTGCCGATTTTTACAGTCCAATAAACTTAGCTAGGATGGTGGCAATAAACTGCTCAAAAAGCACTAACTTTCTAGTGTGATTGGTACTTCGTGCCCTTAGAACCAAGTAAACAACACATAAATTATGAGTGAGGACTGGGTAAAGAATTTTTTAATGCATCTAAAACAAGCCTTTGGTTTAGTGCTTGTTTCAATCAATTAATCAATCAAGAAGCAGCAATGCAAATTGGGCACCAGCTGGCTTATTATGCAATGATATGCAAAGTTATGCTCAGTGCCTCTCAGTCACCATTGTGTTTTCCAACATGTGCCTCTTTGTGCCCCTGCATCCCCACCCACATATAGCACAGTTGTCATGTAAATGAACATCAGCCAAGGATGCTTTATCCAACTCTTTATTCCTCTTGTTGCCATGGAACTACAGATTAAAACTCAGTGAAGATAGAAATAAAATAGAAAAATATGCAGCCCTCCAAGTTGCACAGCAAGAAATGGTAATGATGGAATGGATGACATTGAGCCAGTTAGCACAATGATGGTAGGAGTTGAAAAAGTCAAGAAGATAAAGGCAATTGTATCATAACCCACAGAGAAAAACACACACCTTCTTCATCCTTTTCAAACAGTAGTTGGCAACAACTGTCCTTATTTGTCTGAATTTTTTTCTCATTTTATCACTGAAAGTACTGTGTTCTGGGAAATAGCTCATTCCCTGGCAAACCAGAATTTTCGGTCACCCTAAATACTTTAGTGTGTGTTTTCCAAAAGAAGGGCATTCTCCTACCTAGCTACCATGGAATTATCTAAATCGGGAAATTTAACATTGATACAATACCATTATCCAATATATAGTCCATATTCAAAATTTATAAATTGTCTCAATATCTTTTATAGTCCCCCCCCCCCTACTGCCACATAAGTCCAATCCAGGATCATGCATTTATTTTTCATGCTTTTTTATTTTTCTTTAACCTGGTACAATTCCTCAGCTTTTCTCTGCCTTTCTTGACCTTTGCACTTTTGAGAATTACAGGCCAGTTATTTTGTAGAATGTCCCTCAGTTTGGATCTACATGATTTTTTTCTTGTCATTAGAGTCAGAGTATGAATTTTTAGCAGGAAGGAGAGTCAACTACATAGTATCCCAAAAGAAAGAGCTTTAAACAGGCGCTATAGTAATGGAGAAGTCCAAGGCTTCAGCAATGCTTGGAGTTTTGACTGTGCCTATTCAGTCCCTGATCGCTCATGCTGACATATCCAAAGTTACCAAGAAGTGGAAGGAAGTTGTGTGGGTGAAAAGAGTGGGAGGAAAAGATTATCAAAAATAGGAAACTATGCAAAGAGCAGCAGCCAGCAGTTTTAATTAGTTTTAGCTCTGAAATGACCCCTTGTGTGGCTTGTCCTTCCTGAGAGGTTAAAATGCTATCATGCCTCGTTTTAGCAGTGTGGTAATTAAAACAATTAATCCCAGGTCCTAAATAAGGTGGTTTCACTTATTTGGCTGAAGAGTGGTTGTCCTTCACTTTCTTTTTTTCCTCTCCTACTCACTGAACATCACATCCAAGAAATGAGGAAATTCCTATATTTAATTTCCACACATACAGCCTATTTATAGGGAGGAATGCTCATTAAGGAAGATTCTAGAATCTAAAGTTATCCATTTTCCTGAAACCAAGAAGCAAACTTATTTTGAGATGTTACTATCTTAGCTCTCTACTAAGCTCTGTTGGGATACAAAGTCAGTTGATAAAAATCGCTAACATTTATTGTGCATTTACCATGTGCTAGGCCATGAATTAGAGATTTTATATGGCTTATCTCATTTAATCATTTCTAAAATCTATGAGTTGGATAGTATTATGATCATGTCCGATTTTCCGATAAGGAAGCTGAGACCAAAAAAGGTGAAGAGAGTGGACTAAGATGGGTTAGCATATAGGCAAAATTTGAAAACAGGCAGTCTGGCACAGAGCCCATTGTTCAACCACTGTGCTATCTACCTTCCAGATTCCAACTTGCCTACAGTCTAGTGCAGTGGTTCTCAACCTTCCTAATGCTGCGACCCTTTAATACAGTTCTTCATGTTGTGGTGACCCCCAACCATAAAATTATTTTCGTTGCTACTTCATAACTGTAATTTTACTACTGTTATGAATCGTAATGTAAATATCTGATATGCAGGATGTATTTTCTTTGTTACAAATTGAACAGAATTAAAACAGTGATTAATCACAAAAACAACATATAATTATATATTGTGAAATATTTATTTCTAATTACAAATAAATGAAATTTTGTCTTGAAGCATGGAGTAGCATGGATAACAGTCTTAATATAACAACAGTAAACTACATTGCTACATTTGGCGACAGTATGTATAAAAAGCCAACGTCAGTGCTAAGGTTGAGATTACTTCTTTCTCACCAGATCAGAAATTCTCAGGGCTGTCTTTGCAAGAGCACAATGATGATCATCTTCCACAACAAGTCTACTTCTGTATTTAGACTTGATAACCAACAAGCTGGAAAACCCTGTTTCACAAAGATATGTTGTTGGAAATGGAAGAAGGTGCAACATAGTCTCAGACAGAACAGAATACATCTGCAAACACTTGATCCAGAATTTCGTAGCTGGCATTGTAAAGAAATCAGTTCTCGCTGCATCGCTGTTAATAAGTTCAATGAACTCCTCTTGTGCTGTCTCAGGAACATCTTCAATTTTGACTGTGAATGGACTTCTGGCAAGTGCAAATGGGGTGTCAGGTAGATTTGGAAAGTACGATGAAATTTCGTCTGCAAGCATGTACAAGTGTTATTTTACAGAAATTATCATCGTAATCCTTTTGTCTGGTTCAATGTCATGTTCCTCAAAGAAAGCAGATAAGGTAGGCAATATGTAAATTTTATTTTCATCCAATTTTTTTTTTTTGCCAGAGCTGAAGTTTCATTTGGAATGATCGGATCTTTTCAGACAAATCGAGGCATGTTGCATTTGGTCCTTGCAGTGATAAATTTAACTCATTCAAGATGGCAAAGATGTCAATCAAGTAAGCTATTTTCTGCAGTTCACTTTTATCGCTGAAAAGTGCTTCGAACTGCGGTCTTGCTTTCTGATTAAAAAAACGTTTTGAACTCAACACGAAGCTCAAAAACACGTTTTAAAACTTTTCCTGTCGACAACCATCTCACTTCAGTGTGAAATAGCAGAGCATTGTTTGGCGCATCCAACTCATTGCACAGTTGCGAAAAAAGTCGACTGTTTAAAGTGCTCGCCTTTACAAAATTGACAGAACTTATGACACTTTTCATTACTTTTTGTAACTCTTGTGGCAGCGTCTTCATTGCTAATATTTGCCAATGAATCATATAGTGAGTTTCAACGACTTTTGGTGACTCATTCTGTACCAAACGTTGAAATCCAAATCGACATCCTAGCATAGCTGGAGCACCATCTGTGCAAACACCACAAACCTTTTCCCAAGAGATCTTATGCTCTTTCAGAAATGAACCAACTGTGTCAAATACATCACATGCAGTAGTTGTCGTTTCAAGAGGTTTGCAATAAAGAAACTCATCTTTAAAGTCGCCATCATTAATATACCTCACGTAAACCAGTAACTGTGAACAGTTTGCAAAGTCTGTAGATTCATCAAGCTGGATGCTAAATATTGGAAGTGGAGCAGATTTAATTTCCTGGATTACCTGATCAAGAATACTAGCAGACATGTCATCTATTCTTCTACAGACAGTATCGTTAGATAAGGAAATTGCACTCAATTTCATAACAAATTCGTCTCTGATCATAACTCGAACAATGTCTTTGGTCGCTGGCAACAGTAAATCCTCAGCAATGGTGTGAGGTTTCATAGCTCTGGCGATTCTGAGTGCCACCAAATATGAAGCTTCAACGGCTGCTACGTTTTGTTTGTTTCTGGTTTTCTTGAGTCCATCAGCTTTGCTTCTAAAATAGCTGGTATCCTTGCCAGCAAAGCTCGGATGCTTGCTATCAAAATGGCATTTTAGTTTGTTCGGCTTCATAGATTCGGCTGATAGAACTTCATAACAAATAACACACTGCGGTTTCTCAATTTCTGCTGTAATTATTGAGGTAAAACCATACTGTAAAAAATCTTCACTATATTTTATTTTCTTAACATTCTTCTCTACATGATCCATTGTCATGGGATGGTTTGCTAATGAAAATAATATATAACAATAGCTTTAATAATACAAAAGATGATACATGGCATAGTTTAGTCAATACAGTTCATTAAAGTTTCCTACGATTTACCATTCTCTGTGTTGTTTTTTTTATATACCTGTTACTATCACAAGGGGGCAGCATTCACATCAACCACAGCTGAATATAAAAAGACTGATCAGCATCCAGATTAAGTTCCCATGGTACAGGCATTTTTTTTTTTTTGTAGTAGTAGTTGATGATTTTACAGTACATGATTTTACATTTACCCAATAATTATAATTCATGAAGTGTCATTTTACCTCCAATATTGCTGCTTTCAACACAGTAGCTGCTTTTAACAGAGCAGCTGCTTTCTACACAGTAGCTGCTCTCTACACGTGTGACTGGTCCACATAATTACATCATGGGGCCAACCCTGTCACATACACCTGTATTTGTACGGGGTGTATTTGTACAGGGTGTATGTGATGGGGTTGGTGCGATGATGTCATCATGCCGGGTACTCGTATGTGGGCGTATCTGTATGTAGGCATATCTGCATGTGGGTGGACCCGCCTGGAGACGGATAGAGGAGCTGTGTCTCGGTTCCTAAGACCGTCGGAAATATGTGTTTTACGATGGTCTTAGGTGACCCCTGTGAAAGGGTCATTTGACCCCCAAAGGGGTCACGACCCACAGATTGAGAACCGCTAGTCTACTGGGTATCATAAGACAACTAAAAGAAGATGAATCCATGCCACTATGACTGGGTTAGGTTGGTCAGGGAAGATTTCACAGAAGGCAGATTGGGACTGGGCTGAAGAGTGGACTGAGTCTGATTTGGTGAAGAGGGGTATGAAGGGCCTTCCAGGTGAGGGAAACCACATAAAAATTACAAGTACTAGGGCAGCAAACTGAGCACTTTTGCTAAGGCAGAGAGATCCTGCAGTCTTCCACAGGAGAACTTCATCTCCAAGGCCTCATATTTCTATAAAAGAGAGAAAACTTATACTCTAGTCCCTGACAGGGTCGTATTGGAGTTAATGTAAACTCTAAAAGCCTGAGGTCTATTGGTGCACATTAGCAAGAGTGCAGAATCACTGCTATGACAAGGCAATGGAGCCTGCCATACTCTTCCCACTTCCCTTGGTCCACCAACATTACCCTAGGTTCCAGTCTCCACTGGGTTAGCAAATGAGGCTGGGCTTGCCTCTGGCCAGCCAGCTTGGTTTCTACTCTGTTTCAGCTTCTCTTTCTGAAACTGGATGGTTGACTTTAATTCAGGATGTGCCAATAGGAAGTCCTAACACATTCTTCAATTTGGTTTTACCACCAATAAAGCTATTTTGGTTTCCATCTGGCTTCCTGTGTCTGTTCTAATTAATTTGAACTTGGATAAAAGAAAAAATGATCAACTGGTACCCCCAAAACGTCCAACAATAAAGAAGTAGTAGAAAATTAATGAAAAGGTAGACTAGACATAGTAGACCTTGAAGGTTGGTATAAGGAATTTAGCCATAGCCTACAGGAATCATTTATTATAACTACATGTGCTAGTATACACACACACACAGTGGTTAGCCATAGAGGAAATCACTGTGGGACTTGTTTCCAAATTAATTGCTAGAATTTTAATGTCATCAAATCCCTGTTTTCCACAGATAATTTTGCCAAAAACCTTGTCATTTTAAAAATCCAAACTAATATACTATTCACATGTCTTTGAATCAGTATTGTCAGCTCAGCAAGTTGTTGTTTTTCAAGAATTATTTGATGACTGAAAACCAATTCAGCCTATTTGGAGACTTGAATAAGGTTTCTCCCACAGTCACATTTTTGACATTAAAAAACAGTAATAAGCAATGGTTTCACAAATATAATGTCCTTATTTGGAAACAAATGTTAGCATCATCCTTCCCAAATAATCCACCTCAAATTATAGTCTTTCAATTGATCACATAATTTTTCTCCTTCATTTATGTGTTTATATTTGAGTGCTATTTTGAAAATAATTTTGATTTTAAGTATATATTTTAATACAGAGATTGGAGTTTTAATCCAAATCTGAAAACTGTTAACTGCTTCCTTATATCTCTTATTGCTGACTACCAGCAAATGGGCAAAACTCCTTTCTTTAGGGATAAGTTATCCAGTATATTCTTTTTTATTATCAAAGGACTTTGTAGGAAAACAGGAAGATGAGGTTTTCTCTTTAACTGAGAAAAACAGTTGCCCAAATCTCTATAAAATATTCTTCCTATGCCTCTGACCCTTGTAGGATAAAAGAAATAATAGCATGCCTTTTTGGTCTTCCGGCTCCAGGAAGGAAAGTTGCTATAAGAGAATAATTGATTACTTTTCACTTCTGTAGTTTTAGAACAAAGTTATAACTTCAGATTTTCAAAGTGCAAGGAAAATAATACACGATTATGAAATGGCTGGGGGACACAAATGTATGAATTTAGTAGAAAACAACTCACCAGAAAAATGAAACACATTTTTAAAAGAATGCTACATTTGATTGCTTCTCCTCTTGACTTCTGGAATTTAACTTCCATCTGATCCACCTCCATTCTAATCACTTTGGCTCTTATTGCTTCCTTAAAGTTGTCTTCGTTTTTCTCTAAAATGAACTGCAGAGCTATTTTTAATCTGCATTTTAAAGTGTACTTTATCTATTTATACACAACATTGTTCCAGAAAGAGATTAAGGTGGCTTAAAAGAATATATAAAATACACCAAGAAATCAGAAGAACCAAGAATGAAGCTTATATAAAAACATTTATATGATCCTACTCCTTTACTCTGGGTGGTCCACAAATTTGTCTCTATGCTTTCTATCAGGCAGTCAAAAAAGAAAGTTAGTTACATCATTTACAGTGTCCATAAAACAAAAACAAACCAATTACCCAAGTGAAACACTGTTATTCCTAATATTAAGACCCAAAAGAAATTTCTCTTGAGAGGCTTCATAAAGAGGTCAGTGTATGATGTGATAACCAGTGTTCTCAGCAGTAACCTAATGGGAGACACAAAGATGAATTTCACAGGGCTCTTTCTTATTATATTTAATATAGGAAGATAGTATCACATCAACTTGGAAATCAGGAAAAGCAATTTAATCATGAGTTTGGGAGTTGAGGGGAGACACCATATGATATTGGTCAAGGTAGTCAACACTCAGCTCTGCTAGGCAAAACCAACGAAAATTTTAGAACACTATAAATATAGTACACAGAAAGGGTTCAGATAAATTATGAAACCACTAAAATTGTATGCAACATTTTGTGAATAACTGCTTTTCTTTTTCTTGACAGCGAAAACAATTTATCAGATCCTCAACATACACAGGTGGTTCACAAAAGTTAAAACAATTTCTTTAGAAAACCTAGAGAATCAGACTACAAATTCTTCATGCTATTCTGATCCTACTTTCCCCCTTCACAGCCTAGCTTTTATTTCTCTCTGCAAAAAGAAAAATTTTTTGTTTGTTTGTTTCCATTTAATCTCACTGCTTGGGCAAAGGTTTCAAGGTGGTTAAACTGTTGCCTCCTGGCTGGAGAAAGAGGTTCAGTCAGAAATCCCAATGACAGGGGAATGCAGAAGGGTCCCTCAAAGGCTGTTGTTCTCCAGAGGCTCCTAGTCATGCTTGTAGGTGAACGTTTCAAGGAGATACTCGCCCAGCCTGGCCTGGGGGCTGGCCAGCCTGTGAAAGTTGGTCAGATGGTCGCCCATCTTCTTGATGAGTTTCACTTCATCCTCTAGGAAGAGGCTATTCAGAAAGTCACAGAGATGGCGGTCTGTGTTGGCAGAACCCAGGGCATGCAAATACAAGAGGGCCTGGTTCAGGATCTTCTCCAGGATCATGGCAGCTTCCATGGTGTCCATGCTGCCACTCCACTCATCTTGGGACTGCTACTTCCCATCCTGGATGAGGGAACAGCTGCTCCACTGGCTTTGCATCTTCCAGAGAAGCTTGGTACCTTCATGCTTCTCCTCAGCCAACTTCCATAAGAAGCGGCCCATGCTTTCCAGGGCTACCTCATTGCTTTCAAAATAGAAGCTCCTACATAGGTAGTTGTAGGAGGCCAACAGCCACAGGTTAACCAGGTGGCTGATGGCAGCCTTGGTGGAATAATTCTGGTGGATCTTGGAGTTCATGGTTAGTCAGTCAGCAATGAGGAGCTAACTAGAAAAATATGGCACTAGATGTTCTCTGAAGCAGGGAATAGCTGAGAACAGGTATGGTGCCGAAATTTTTGTGATGGAAGGGGAGGAGTTAAAAGGTGGTGAGAGGCTGTACCACCTCTTCCTACTGGGTATGAGGAGGGTAGGCAGGGGTGAGAGTAACATCTGTTCCATCTAAACACTTGCAGCAAGAGACAGGTCTGGGAGGCTGTAGGTCACACTGTCTCTCAGTCTAGCTTTTGATAAGAGTTTAATTCTAATTCCTCTCCTAATTATTGAAAAGGAGTTTTTATCTGTCATTTTGTTTCTATTATATTAATTAATTATACCAGTAAGAATCCCATCGTAAAGTTTCTACCATTCAGCCTTCATTTTTTTTTCCCATTTGTTAATACATTTATTCCTTCTAGTAAAAGTTCTAATGAATACTGTTTATGTGTCAAAAGTTTTGTTAGGTACTGGTAGCTTCTTGTGATCACATTAACTGAAACATGTCATGTGAATGGGTACTAAAGATGAACATGTAGATTCATAAATCCTACCAAAACAGAAAATAACCTATACAGGACGAGTTAGCCAATCTCAGTTGGAAGATGAGGGCAGAACTAGATGTTCTCATAGTGTCTATTCCAACTTGTGATTCCATTCTTACCATTTTATTTTCCTAAATACCACTTGCCTGGGGCTATTTCACAATTAGAACGCATTAATGTGTTTTCTATCAAACAGGAAGGTATGTTGTATTCAGGGAAAACAATATTTGAACACCAGAGAGGAGAGTTTTGCTCTAAACTTTTGACCTAGTTCTAAATAAAATTTAAAAGAATATTTTGCAGCTACTCTCAAATGTTATTTTCTCTGTTGTTGAAAACTGACATCTTAAATTTTCAAAAAGAGATCTGCAGTCTCCCTTCACAGTTTAAGCTAAAAATATAAACACACATCCTATATCTAAATACAGGATATATTGTCAATTTTTTTTTTCATGGAAGGTTCTTGTCCAAAGTGTTCTCATATTGCATTTGAGGTTTGCAAAAACTGTCAGAATTCATGAATAGCATATTTTTCAATCCTGGAGGGAATTAATTGGATAAAACAGGAGTAGTCCTGAAGCCTTTGTGTCTCGGTTCTAGGTGGAAAAAAAGAGGCTAGGGGTGGAGAGGAGGAGGAAAAACAAAAATTCAACCCAAGAACAATCTAGTACATACCAAAGTAGGAGAGAAATTATACTAGATGCAATACCCTTCAAATGACTACAAAGAAAATGATCGTTTTCTACCTTGCACCATTAATCATCATATTGACCTTGTGATAAGAAAATGCTAAGCTTAGAGAAAACTTCACCATATAACATACTCTCTGTGTTGTACCATGTCAGGCTCATTTAATATATTCCAATGTCTTATGCATTTACTTATTTTTCTTAAAAAATAAAAATGTTTACATAAACCTTCTCACACGAGATTGTTTTCTGCCCTGTGCAAGTGTTGACAAATCTTTCCCTCATGTCTACAGAAAGAAGAAAGCCAATGTTGGAACTGTACTCTGGTGAGTGTTTAAGCACATAGTTGTTGGAATCAGACAAATGTAGCTCAAATCCCAGCTATGCCACTTACTACGAGTGTAACCTAGACAGCTAGCATAACCTCTTGAGCGTTGGCTTTCTTACCTGGAAAATGGGAATGTTCATATCTCAAAAGTATACCACAAGGATGAAATGATATAATGCATGAGAAAACTCTGCCAAATGAGTAGAAGGCACTAAAATGTATAGTACTATATCATCATTCACTTTTGCAATAAAATTGTGGAGACCCTATCAAACCCTAGTAAGTATCAGGAGCATCTCCCAATATGTTTTTGATCCAAGTTTTCTCACTGTAAATTTGTTTTGCTGAATCACTATCCTCTGTGGCAAAATCCTTTCAAGTATAAAAGCAGATAGGCACAGCATTGAGTGTCCAAGATCTAATTCATTTAAAACATGAGCAAAGCCAGCTCTCTTACTTCCCTTGGCTAAGTGAGATTCAACACCTCCTCAGGTCCTTTGTGGCAGCCCTATCACCTGTGGAGTCAGGGGGAGTAGTCCATAGGTGGCAGAGGTCTATTTGTTTTCTCCAGCCTAAGATCATCCACTACTGCAAGAAACATAATGAATGCCTCTTATAGAAGAGGATAAGATTAGGGAGCATCCCGTATGAATGGTAGAATTCACATCCTCTCTCACTCAAATAGACTTTGGAATGCATATGTCTTGGCTCAGATTCCCAGAAGCAGACCCTGAGAAGAGGATTCCTGTGCAAGTGATTTATTGGGAAAATGCTCCCAGTGGAGACCAAAAGAGTGGAAACAATAGGACAGAGAAAGAAAGGAAGCCAAGAAACAAGATTGTGATTTTAGGAAAAGTCTCAGCTTCATAATCATCCCAGTGTGTAGCTTTGGAGTGTAAATTACACCTAGCGTTTATTTCAACATGAGGCAAGGGAACTGGACTTTCACATTCCTGCCCATTAGCAATAGGCCTCTCCAGAGGGATATAAACTCAAAGGGTCTATGTATAGGTGAAGCAACCCCAGTAGCCCAAGGGAAAGCAAAAGAAGGTCACAGGTGCAAGTCATTAGCAGAAAAGCACGCTGATACTGGGTGCTGAGCATAGCAAACTGGTAAAAGGGATCCGACAGGATTCAGGCAGGGCATTTACAGTATCCACCACCAGCTTGTTTACCTATTTGACCATGGAAGAAAATGAAGTGTAGTGGAAATGATAAACCCCAATTAGTACCTTTTTACTAGGAATCCAATGGATAAAATGAAGACTTTGTCATAGGTATTAACCTATATTTGTAACTCGTTACTACTTCCATTTATAGAGAATAAAGGGTTTTTGGAGCCTATATCTGCTATCTCCTTTACCAGTCCTGAAAATCTGTATTCTCTTCAGCTGTCTCATTTGCATATATACCAGGCCAAACCAGACCCAAAGCTACAGTTAAGAAAACATTTGCATCTTTTATCAGACCTTCTACTTTAATTGACAGCATTCCCCATGTTGCAATTGCATACTGATTTTTTTAATTGCTGAAAACAAGTACTTAAATGTCAAAACACTCCTAGCAACCCAGAAACTGACAGGCTATATGAAATGGCTGCTTAAGGACCTGTCATCCAAGCTGAACTCATCTGAAACGTAATGTTACACAAACCACAAAATTGTCTCTGTGTCCTTGTCATTTTTCTAAAAGGAACTGTAAGGGGTACAATTTTGTTTTGAGCTGTTCATCTACTTTGGATAAGGGATAGCCTTGAACTAGGCACAGTTATGAAACAAGAAAAGTTGATTCATCATTTTTCTATCCCAACACACACACACACACACACACACACAGTCTCCTCATCCTACCTCTGTCTTTGTCTTCCACTAAACTCTGGAGTTCACTGAGAAGCTTGTCCACAGCCCATCCTACACATCTGCCTCATATAACCTACACTCCCTGTGCTTCCCATGGGCACTTCAGACAAGAAGTGGTTCTCAGTTGGGGCTGAGTTTGTCCTCCAGAAGACAACTGGCAATGTCTGGTGATGGTCTTTTGGATGTCATACTAGGGGAAAGGCACTGCTGACATCTAGTAGGTAGAGGCCAAGGATGCTGCTAATCATCCCACAGTGCATAAGACAGCACCAGCCCTCCCAAAAAAGGATTCTCCAGCCCCAAATGTCAGTAGTGCCGAGGATGAGAAACCTTGTGCTAATGGGTAAATAATGTTGGTGTCTTAGTTTAGCTTCCCTCAAAAGCAGACTCTGAAACTAGGATTTGAGTACAGCCAGCTTCTTTGAGAGGTGATCTCTGAAAGCACTAGTAGACGTGAGGGTAAATAAGATAAGGAAAAGAAAATCAATAAAGGGTGTGTTAAAAAGCAGGTTACCTCCATGGGGAACTCTGGGAGACTATATGAAGCACACCTCAGAGTTGTCCCAAAGGACAAGGAATATTTATCTTTCAAATCTCATCTATCATGAGCTGAGAACTTCTCCCTAGGATGTTCACTGTTTTGTACTTCCAGCCTACCCTTCAAGAATTAAAAAAGGCCCTCTTTGTTAGAGAGTTTGGGTGCTTGTGGCAGGACTACGTGGACATGTGTGGGAATGGTTTGTGCTGAACAGGTATGGATAGGTCACCAACAACGTGTGCTGGAGTTGGTTCTCCATTCATGGGAATATATCTTCAGTAGCTTTTTCTGAGGATAATGCCTTAGCCAAAAAAGTAATTCTAATCATGACCACAGTAGGTATCCTAGGACACAAGCTAGAGTGATATGTTTTAGTTAGAGACCTTGTTAGAACATGCATTTGGAAGGATTCTTAGAAACCATGTGTTCCAGCTCTGTACCAATGCTTGAATGTCCTTAAAAACACTCTGGCCCTGGCCGGTTTGGCTCAGTAGTTAGAGCATTGGCCTGCAGTCCAGAGAGACCCGGGTTCAGTTCCCGCTAAGGGCACATACCTCGGTTGCAAATTGTCCCCGGCCCTGGTTGGTCGTGTGGGAGGCAGCCACTCGATGTGTCCCTTTCACATCGATGTTTCTCTCTCTCTCTCTCTCTCTTCCTCTCCCTCCCACTCTATCTGAACAAAAAATGGAAAAATGTCCTCGAGTGAGGATAAAAAAACAAAAAAAAAACACTCTGGTAAATAATAATTTTGTCTTTGCTTGACTACATCAGGTTACCAGGAACACCTTAGCTCATGAGGGATACCCATTCCATTTTCAGAGAGTGTGATGTGGGAAAAGAAAGCCACTCCAGAGCCAAGCAGATCTGAATTTGAACCTGAACTCTTCCACTTCATGGTTGTGTAACTTTGGGTAAGTTATTTAATCTCTCTGAGTCTTACTCTCTTTAGCTACAAAATATCAGTAATATTATCTACTTCTTAAAATCACTGTGACAATTACAGAAGATAACACAAAGAATTTACCACAACTTCTGACTAGGTGCTAAATAAATATTAGATGCCTTCATTCCTTTTCCTTCTCTATCCTCTCAAATATCGTGTGTCAGTTCTTTGCTTAACAATGTTTGATCCTTTCATTCTGGTGCTAATTTCCAGAAGAATATAAAATAAGTGCACCCTACAGGCCTGGCTTCCTCTACCACTCCTCACACTCTCTGGTCACTTTCCAGAAGCAAGTGGAATCCCTGGCAAGGAGACAGCTTTAACCACACCCTTACCTGGGACAAGATACACTTGGAGAACACATCCTTTTAATTTTGATGTATGTGGATCAAATGGGTTCCGTATGGAACAGTGTTCTCTTTCAGCATAAAGAGAAAAAAAAATTGTCTAATCAGGAAAGGAAGGCAGGAAATTATTTTCTCTTTCCTTGCTCCATTTTAACTCTTGCAAATGTTTCTTCTAACCTGCACTTGTCCCTTAGCCCTCCATAATGAAAAGTGCATTCTGTTACTTTTTAAAAGGAGGAAAATGTAATGTTTCATAGAAAGAAACAAGATTGACATACTGAATAGAGATGGCCTCATATTTCAGAAGAGCTGGCAAGTCTGCCCTTGGTGGTTGCTGAGAGGTAGGTTGGACAGACACAGCTTGAGCTGGAAAGAACATCCAGCCTTGAAATTTGAAGTGGCAACTTTTGCAATGCCACTCTCCCTTCCCCTGCTTGAAGTCCCTGAATGTTCCTTCTGGTCATGCTGACATCCGGCTGGAGAAGAAAATCACCCAGCAAGAGATTTTGCTTTTCATTACCTGTAAGATGATCCATTTCTGTGTGTGTGTGTATACCAAAATGTTAACAGTGGTCTGTATCTGTGTGTGACCAATTTGTTACTTCTACTTTTCTATATTATCTGATTTTTCATAATGTGCACATATATAAAATTACTGTAGAAAAATCAGAAAAAAGACCTGTTTCTATTTTCAAAGAATAGGGGAAAACTTGCTCTCCTCTCAAGTAAGTCATATGATCTTAGTCTACTAAGCAGTGAACAGGGCTCAGTGTTTGTCTCCTGAAGCCAGAGCTGTCTTGATGAATGGAATCCTCCAGCCTTGTGAATACCAAACTACTTTGCATTTGAGAAATTAAAATTCATTAAAATGAAGGGCTTCTCTCTCTATGACCTCCCTCCCTTACTTCCTTGGGACTTCATTGTCAATCCTTCTACCTCCTACCAGCCACCAAGAACCTCAGGTTCAATCTGAGGACTGGGAAGAAAGAAAAATCCCTCCTGGGACTGAAGTGACTTGTAAGACAGAGATGCTGCCTTATACTTTTTCCTTATTCCCTGCTGGGTCTGGCACTGTGATAGATACAAAGAATCACAGATTCTCAGGAGTGATGAAAACTCAAAGGTCATTTGATTTCAGTCTTTATCACCATTGTCACTGCTTAAAAACTACCTGATAAACATATGAAATGTAGCTACTGGTCAATTTAGCTACTCAAGAAGTTTGAGCCATAGAGTCAGATACCCCAATTCACCTGGACACCATAACCAGCCAGTCCCCTTTGCCAGTGTCCATGAATACAAAGACACAACTTCAGCATTTATGCCTCCATGACTGAGGCAGAAGGGGCCACTGATGAATGGTGGAACCAGCACCAAGCACAGGTCCCATTTACAGCTTCTGGGACTAGTGATTGTTGCACAGCCAATACAAATTTGCCCTCTCATAGGCCCCCTGCCCCCTCCTTGGAGGTGTATGGATATGGCTGCAGGCCAAAACACAGCACTATTCCCCAGTTCAAGATAAGGAAATATCTATCTGGGCCTGACTCTCTATATAAGCACCAGATGGTCATGATGAAAATTAAATTAAATTAATGTTTGACAGTCCGTGAAGGGCATAAATTGCATGGTGTGCTGCTTGTCCAATCTGTCATCTTGTTTCCCTTGGCTGAGGTCAACAAACAATAGCCGAAGGCTCCTTCTCTGGGTCAAACAGTAGCTTACTTCTTTGCTATGGGAATGGCTGCTCAGTTTACAAAATTGAAGGCTCCTCTGCTGCCAAAATTGTGATTAAGATGCCTTAAAAGGCAGAGAATTCTATCTTCTTGCCACAATCTCCAGCAACCATCTCCCAAACGCACTTGTAATGGCAATTACTGGTTAGGATTCAGAAACTGGGAAATCTGAACTTGGCCTAAGAGCAAAATGTTGCCAAAATCACAAAGCAATTTCCAGCTCTAATGACAGCCTTCTTCATTCATATGGTTTCTAAAGCATGTGGGCAGTGTTGATGTGTTATCAAGTTGCAAAAGAATCCATGATATCACATTTTAAAATCACCCATCCGGCAAGTACTCCATTCCAAATAACTTTCAGATTTAGACTTTTGCTCTTTCCTCCTGTATTATTCAGTGTTCCAATATTTATATTGTCTTTCTAGCTACTTACATCCAAAGTAACATTTCAGCCTTTGTACTTTTGCATAAAAAGTTTGATGATGGTTTCAAAATGTATAGCATATATTCTTTGGTGGCAAAGATCTGTTTCTCCGGGAGTAAGCCAAATAGTAGAACAAGCAACAGAAGCATGCACAGGGTGATGGAAGCTGGGGTGTACCACCCAGATGTTCCTTCAGGACTAAAACACTTAGTCTTCCAGCTGCTGGGAGTAGTGATAGGAGGCGGCCTTCAGCTGTCAGCTGACCTTGGAGATTGCCTCCACTGAAGAAAACTGCCTTGCCCAAGATCTTGTCTCCTTCTAAGGGCAGCCCACATCTCCCAGCTCAGAACAACTTGGAGGGGCCTGCTATTCTGGCTGTTTTCTGTGCCTGGACTTGTCTTCCAGATCACTGCTTGACTCCTTCCCTCACTTCATTCAGGTCTCTGCTGAGATGTCACCTTGTCAGAAAGGCTTTTCCTGATCTCGTTTTCTAAGTAGTATACATTCACCCCTTCCCACAGCTCCACCCCCATGGTTCCCTGTGCCCTCGTGCTGATTTCATTTTCTTCATAACTCTTATCTCTATCTGACATCATTTAGATATTTATCTACTATTTAGTTTATTGCCTGTCTCCCTACTAGAATATAAACTCTGTGATGTCTTGGACTTTATCTGTTTTGTTCATTGTTTTATCTCCACTACCTAGAAAAATGCCTAGCACATCTCTAGAGGTGCTCAGAAAATATCTGTAAGTGAATGAATGAATTAATGATTATTTGCCTACCATCTTAGCTACTTCCTAGTATTTAGGCTGCCTAGCTCTTCCCCCTCTACATGACAAGAATTAGAATCCTGCCAGAGCAGCATGATAGTAAAAAATACCAGCTTTGGTGTTAGGTTGACCTATTCACCTAGTTCACAATTACATAGCTCCTAAGTTATGTCACATTGCCTTTGGTGCTTTAATGATATCAATACATTTAATGCTCATAACAATCATAAGATGTTGGTATTCTTCTGCTTCCTATTTTAAAGATAAAGATACTGAGTAACGGGGAGGTTAAAGCTGAATAATTTTGGGTAAGTTCCTCTGTGAATTGGTTTCTTTGCCCATAAAAATAGACATAATAATTCCTACCACACAGAGTTATAAGCATGAAATTAGATGAGTATGTAAAGTGCTTAGTAGGGTCCCTAATCCACATAAGCACCTACTAAAGTGTAGATGTCATCATTTTTGTCCTAGTGCCTTGCTTTCTTCTATATCCCAGAAAACTGCATGGGCTTCCAAATATTATCCTCACCTGACTTTTGTGCCATTTTGGATACCCTATATTGACTGTTTGACATTTGCTTAAATCCTTGGATAATATAATCACTCATCATTCTTGACCCTTCATGGACAGCACCAGCATGTGTCACCTCCACTCCTGACTCCAATTTAGCTTGCCTCTTCCCTGTAGATAGACCTAGGGCCAGGTATAGAATTTCTCACTTCTGCCGTTCCTTGTCAGATCTCAAAATAAAATAATTATTAGAGTCAGGAGCAACAAAATTCAGGTGGCATGACCCGCCTTTAACAACTAGCCTTGCAGTTCTTTTGGGTTCTCATTACCTGTTATAATCACTCAGATAAGCCACAGCCCAAATTTGATCACGTGTGGTAGCCACTTTCACGCACTGCCCAGATCCACCTTCAATGAAGTCCTTTCTGTTGCTGCTACTAGGTGTTCTGGTGGTAGACAACCACCCTCAGTTCTCAGCCCCTTCAGGAATTGCCTAAGCTTCAGAGAGCCACCTTCACTAAAAGACGGTTTCCTTGATGACCTTCTTAGGTTGTCCATATCTAATGACAGATTAATGCAGCAATACAAACTCCCAGCCATTTTGGCCCAACTCAGGACAACTCTGAAGGGCCATTATAGCTCCAGAGCTCCCTATGGGTTGATCAAGGCTATTGTTGGGCCTGCATCACAGCTCTGCTTCTCCTTCTGCCCACTCTTGCTTCCTTCTCCTCCTTTCCCCAAGGTATTGATCCCAAGGGCATGTCCTAATAAGACTCCTGCCTCCTATGCTCTGTCTCAGAGTCGGCGTCCCAGAAAGCCCAGCCTACAACACAAGGTCTAGTCCAACTCACTCACACTCATTTTCATGGTCTCTGGATTCCTCTAGAAACTATTCAAACCAGAAGACAAAATGTAAGCCCTTGGTCAATTCTCCAACTCATCCCCAATCATTTTTTACCTTTTCTCAGAGGTATGACTAGTCTAGCCTGCTGCTTATATAAGCACATAAATGAAGCCAGAAAAACTATCTTCCCTGATGCCTATTAATCAGTTTGTTGCCTACTGTTCATCTCTTCAGCTCAGGGCTTCTCTTTCCTCTAGGAAGGGAGACAGATGATCATGGATTGCCACACAACACTGGTTCTTTACTTTGACCTCTTGAGTCCTAGGAGGATTTATCAGCAAACAACAAGCTCATTTAACCATATGTCAGAAGCAGACAAAGAGTCAGTCATTAAGAGAGTACAAACAACTAAGAGCTTCACCTGTTTTGTAAAGCTGATATATTCATAAACATGCACTTGGGCAAAGGTCAGCCTCAAGGATACCCACTTTGGGAATAACAAATCCCAAACCACTTATTTTTATGACCATAAATGACATTTTGATTTGAGTAATTATTAAAATATCTGTACTTTTAATGGCCCATAAGATCTTAACATATTTCCTTACATATAATTTTTCCTAAACTACAAATGGACGAACCACATAGCTTCCATTTGATCTTCAAGAATAGATTAAATAACTGCCCTATTTAACTGTGCAGCACTAAATATTTGAAAAGCTAATAAAAACATAAAGGATAAAATGCAGCAGAACATAATTACTTATTTTTTTAAGATTTTCTGTGGGAAGATCCTTTATCATATTAAGTAGATCTTCCTAAGTAAACCTTTTGCTCTCATAGCATGCAGCCTAATTCTTACAAAGGAATTAAATGAATACTTGACAGTCTATTGGTTCCTCATATTAGTTTTTGCTTTATTATGTCTCTTTGGCAATACTGTTTCATTTTTTATATTAGCTTCTGTCTAGATATATAAAATGGAGCTGCTATTGTTAGGCAGGCATTGGTACTGATCAATATTGTGTCCTTTATAGTGAAAGATGATATGATTGATACTGACCCCAATCTATATGGACAATTACAGCTGTAAAAACAGATGCTAGTCTCCCAGGCCCATCCCAGCCATATGATTTGATTTGTGGTGCAGAGATGGGCATTTTGTGTTGGTCAGCCTCTGATACCCCTGGACTACCTGAAGATTATTTTTTAAAAGTTATGATTCACTGCTGATAGAGCTAACTGCCTCTATTACCTCCTAGGATTCTATAACTCCTATGGCTCATGCTCTGAGATTTTGCTTTTGTGCCCCAGATACTTATAACCACCTAATTTCAGCCCCCCCATAAAGTAGTTACTTAGATCACTTGGAACAAAGAATTGACAAGGGTTCTTAAAAAACATTCAATATTTTTTTAAAATAAACTACTTGTGAACATCACTGTAGGGGAAACTACTACAGTTTAATATCTACCCACAGGAGTTTCAGATTTATTGGGAGATATAAAAATAAAACAGCGATGTTTGCTATCACTGAAATAGGTCAGGTATACAACCACTCACATAATCTAAAAGTGAATCATGGGCCTCCTTGTTAAAATGCAATTCCCATCACAGATCTATTGAATACGAATCTCTGGATTGGTGTTGGAATCTGCACCTTTAACAAGCTCCCTAGTGATCTCATGCACACTAAATATTGAGAACCATTTCCTTAGAGGCTGCAGTGCCACCATTAGTTATTAGTTCTCTGTGTTTTGGAAGGAAATGGCGGCACTCAGTGACTATCACCACTGATATGTGTGATTAATGTCCCACCCCGAGCTCCTTTGCCAGTCTAGTGCACCCATCCCCCAGCTGCTGACTCCATCTTACCCAGAACCAAGATCACCTCTATTCATTTTCTATTTATCAGCTGTGAGGGTTGGCTGCTCACAGATCACAGATGCACTTTTTTTTTTTTTTTTTTTTGAGAATTGTTCTCAGTTAATGGGAGCTACCTCACCTAGAGATACTTAAGAGGTTATATAGCTATCAACATAGCCAATGATTGACTGGTATGAAGGAGCAAAAGATCGACTCCTTTGCCTCAAGGGAAACAATTCTGTGATTCTGTGGTGCCAACTCCAGAGCTCTCCATGGAATCAGGCTAATGCTAGACTTCTGCTGAAACCACTTCTTTGTTTAACTTCTTCTCCTGCCTTTCCTACTTCTTTCACTACCTTCCTTAGAGGTTTCTCCTGAGAACACTCCCTCAGTAAGAATCCCAATATCATTCTCTGGTTCTAGGTTACTCTACCTAAGGTACTGTTGTTATTCAGCAGTTAAGGAGGCTTTTCCAAGGAAAAAAATTGTAAAAATAACAAAAGAGATTCTGTGAATAAATACAGAGATGTATTTTTTAGCAAGACATAAATGAAATAGGGGATTCTGGTTCTAAGTAAAATGGGATGCCCTGGCCAGTTTGGCTCAGTGGTTAGAGCATTGGCCCAAGGACCAATGAGTTGCGGGTTCGATCCCGGTCAAGGGCACGAATCTCGGTTGCGATTCGTCCCCGACCTGGTTGGGGCCATGCGGAAGGCAGTCATTCAATGTGTCCCTTTCACGTCGATGTTTCTCTCTCTCAGTCACTCTCTCTGTCCCACTCTCTCCCTCCTACTCTAGCTGAACAAAAGTAAATAAATAAAAAATAAAAAAAATAAAATGGGATAACTACACCCTATTTATCCCATTCAGTGCAGCTATAAGAACGGTAAAGAATGCATAGGGCAGCTATTTGAGGACTCTGAAAAGTGAACAGTAGCATGCAGACTGGGAAAGAAGGCAGACCAGAATCCAAAGTACTACCAAACTAGTGGTGAGTTTATCGACTATTTTTCCTCTGCTATCCATGACCTAGACTCAAGGCAGCCTAAAACCTAGTAGTGGAAATAGGGTATAGACAGAGAGAGCTCCAGAAGTAGCCTTCTAGTTCCGTCTAGAGGGGGAGGAAAGAGATCTCCTGATGCTTAGAGAGAGTAGGGGAAATTTCCCAGGTTTTTTCCTTTTCTCTGTTCTCTTGCACTCCAGGAAAACTGCAGTAGCAGCAGCAGCAGCAATAGAGACAGCACCATCAATTAGGGCCTACAAGTACCCACAACTCTGAGGAGGAGAACCATATGTATGATCAGAAGAGCTGTGTCCCAAGAGGATGTGGTGAACCCCACTGCTGTTTTTCTCTCCTTCCCTCTTATTACTCAGTCACAGACGTGGGTACAACAGTGGGAAGTGCACAGCATAGTATCTAAAACCCCATCTTTCTGGGGTCAGAGACTGAAAGGAGAGCGCCAGGAATAATAAGTAATGGAAAAATGTTGAAGAGGGTAGAGCATGGGAAAACAACCCTATAAAGTTGTTTATGAATTCCTAGGCCCACTTCCTAGCTGCGCTTATGTGGATCTGACCCTAACCAACGTAACAAAAATTTTGAGAATTGAATTATGGGATAGAACACAGCCAAAATCCCAGACTGACCACTGGGTGGCACACACACATAAGACAAATCTGAATAATACTGCAAAGGCTTTGAAACTCAACTGACATTAGAACCACAACCCATAGAAGGCTGGTAGGCTGGTTGGAATGTGCAGTCCGAACTCAAACAATTTGGTTGCCTATTAAAAAATGTCTCCATAGGACTGCGTCCACACTTTGAAAATAAATAAATAAATAAATAAATAAATAAATAAATAAATAAATGTCTCCATTATCCATAGGATTTAAACAAGACCCAGAATCTCATAACCCAGAGTCTCACAAAATATCCAGGATAAAATCTAATATTACTCAGCATACAGAGAACCAGGAAAAATCCCAACTCACATGGGAAAAGGCAACCAACAGATACCAATGCCAAGGTGACACATGTTGAAATTATCAAAGACTTTAAAGCAACTATTATTAAAATGTTCCAAGAAGTTAAGGAGAACACTCATTTTTATATAATTGACTTACAATGTTATATTCAATATTTATATACATTATGAAGTGATCACCATGGTAAGTCTAGTTATGTTCTGTCACCATACAAAGTTATTATAGTATTACATTCCCTATGCTGTTTGTTACTGCCTATGAATTATTTTATAACTATAATAAGGTTGTGCCCTTTAATCCCCTTCACCTATTTTACCCATCCCCACGCCCTGCACCCACATCCTCTGGCAACCACCAGTTTGTTCTCTGTATCTAGAGTTTGTTTCTCCTTTGATTTTTTTGTCATTCATTTTGTTCTTAGACTCCACATATAAGTTAAATCATACCATACTTGTCTTTCTCTGATTTATTTCACTGAACATAATACCCTCCAGGTCCATCCATGCTGTTGCAAATGGCAAGATTTCATTTTTTCATTGTTGAGTAATAATCCATTGTGTTGTGTATACATACATTTATTACATCTTCTTCATCCATTCATTTATGCATGAACACTTAGGTTGCTTCTATATCCTAGCTATTGTAAATAATGCTGCAATAAACATAGGAATGCATATGCCTTTTCAAATTAGTGTTTTCATTTTCTTCAGATTAATATACTAAGCAGTGGAACTGCTGGATCATATGGTAGTTTTATTTTTAATTTCTTGAGGAACCTCCATGCTGTTTTCCACAGTGGCTGTGCCAGTTTACATTCCCACCAACAGTATACAAAGATTCCTTTTTCACCACTTCCTCACCAAACTTATTATTTTTATCTTTTTAATAATAATCATTCTCACTGGTATGAGATGATATCTTATTGTGGTTTGGATTTGCATTTTCCTGATGATTAGTGATGTTGGGCATCTCTTCATGTGCCTGTTGACCATCTCTGTGTCTTCAGTGGAAAAATGTCTATTCAGGTCTTCTGCCGATTTTTTAACCAGATTGTTTGTTTTTTTATATTTAGTTGTGAGTTCTTTATATATGTTGGATATTATATCCTTATCAGATAAATCACTTGCAAATATCTTCTGTTTAGTAGGTTGCTTTTTCATTTTGTTGACAGTTTCTTTTGCTGTGCAGAAGTTTTTTTTTTTTTTTTTCTTTATTGATTTTTAGAGAGAAGGAAGGGAGAGGGAGAAAAAGATAGAAACATTGATGAGAGAGAACATTGATTGGCCGCCTCCTGCATGCCCTCCACTGGGGATTGGGCCCACAACCTGGGCATGTGTCCTGACTGGGAATGGAACTGGCGACCTCTTGGTGCATGGGTCGACACTCAACCACTGAGCCATACCAGCCAGGCTGTGAAGAAGGTTTTTAACTAATGTGGTACCATTTGTTTATTTTTGCTTTTGTTGCCCTTGCCTGAGGAAACATATCTAAAAAATATATATTGTGAAGATCAATGTTAAACTCTTACTGCAAATGTGTTCTTCTAGGATTTTTATGGTTTCAGTTCTTACATTAACGTTGTTAATCCATTGTGAGTTTATTTTTGTATATGGTGTGAGACAGTGGTCCTGTTTCATTTATTTGCATGTCTGTCCAGTTTTCCCAACATCATTAATTCAAGACTGTCTTTTCCCGACTGCGTATTCTTGCCTTTTTTTGTCATAGAATAATTGACCATATGTGTGTGGGTTTATATTTGGACTCTTTATTCTGTTCCATTGATCTATGTGTTTTTGAGCCATTCACCATACGTTAATTACTATGGCTTTGTAATATAGCTTAAAATTATGAGTATGATACTCATTTTGTTTTTCTTTCTCAATATTTGGCTATTCTGAGTCATTTGTGTTTGTTTGTTTTTACAAATTTTAGGATTGTTTGTTCTATTCTGTAAAAAAAATACCATTTTTTTATTTTTTAAATTTTTTTTTATTAATTTACTTTTGTTACAGATGTTTCTCCTTTTCCCCCCATTGACTCCCTCCTCCCCCTCCCTCCCTGCCCCATCCCCAGTCTTGCTGTCCATGTCCATTGGTTATGAGTACATGCGTACAAGTTCTGTGGTTCATCGCTCCCCTCCCCCACCCCCTCTTCTGGCAATTGTCAGTCTGTACCCCACTTCCATGTCTCCAGGACTACCCTGTTCCTCAGACTGTTATGTTCATTATATTCCAGAAATAAGTGAGATGATATGATATTTGTCTTTCTCTGCTTGGCTTGTTTCGCTTAGGATAATAGTTTCCAGGTCCTCCCATGTCGTCTCAAAGGATAAGAGATCTTTCTTTCTTACGGCTGCATAGTACTCCATTGTGTATATGTACCACAGCTTTTTTATCCATTCGTCTACTGATAGAGATTAATCTGTAGATTTCTTTGGGTAATATAGTCATTTTGACAATATTAATTCTTCCAATCCATGAGCACAATATATCCTTCCGTTTATTTGTGTCATCTTCAATTTCTTTCATCAACAACTTGCAGTTTTCAGAGTACAGTTCTTTGACCTCCTTGCTTAAATTTATTCTAGGTATTTTATCCTTTTGGATGCAATTGTAAATTGAATAGTTTTCTTAATTTTGTTTTCTGATATTTTGTTAATAGCATATAGAAACAATATATTTCTGTATATTAATTTTGTATCCTACAATGTTACTGAATTCATTTTATTAGTTCTGGTAAATTTTTGTTGGCATAATTCGTGTTTTCTCTATATATCATGTCATCTGCAAATAATGACAGTCTTACTCCTTCTTTTACAATTTGGGTGCCTTTTATTTCTTTTTCTTGCCTAACTGCTGTGGCTATGATTTCCAATACTATTTTGAATAAAAGTGGTGAAAGTGGGCATCCATTTCTTGTTCTTGATCTTAAAGGAAAAACAGTCAACTTTTAACTGTTGAGCATTATGTTAGTTGTGGGTTTGTCAGATATGGCCTTTACTATATTGAGTTATGTTCCCTCTATATCCACTTTGTTGAGATTTTTTTTTTTTTTTATAACTGGATGTTGAATTTTGTCAAATGCTTTTTCTGTATCTATTGAGATGCTCATATGATTTTTATCCTTCATTTTTCTTAACGTGGTATATCACATTATTTGATTTTTGGATATTAAACCATCTTTACAGCCCTGAAATAAATCCCACTTGATTGTGGTGCATTGTTCTTCTAATGCATTATTGAATTTTTAATCCATTCAGTCACCCTGTGTTTTGATTGGAGAATTCAGGTGAAACAGTTACCCTTCTCAGTCTTTAAGGAGTGCTCTTGTATAGGTAAGGATCCTTGTTATTCAGTCTTGCCCTGGCTCTTGTTTGTCTCTTGAACCTTTGTGATTGTCTCACCTGCCTGAGTTATTCATGATATGCCCCAGATGTTGAGGCTGCACCAAAACCTTTCAGTGTTCCAAGAGGAGGACTCTCATTCAGTATGTACTTTCAGGCTGACTGGAAGTCAGACCCTCAATCAGCAGCTTTTATACTATGCAAATTTGCACAGTCCTGTGGGGCTACAACAGTTATCCCTCCTGGCCTCCAGACCAGGAGATCTAGAGGTGTCCCATGGGCAACAGTTGCTGAAATTTGGACTCCAGACAAGTGTTTAAGGTCCTTTCTGAGAAGTCTCATTGAGCTGTAAAGAGGCCAAGGGAGTGAGCAAGGATGATGTCTCCCTGCTTTCATTCTATGGAAGTACTTACTTAGTCTCTAGGTATGCAAGAAATCTGAAGCCTGTCCCTCAGGCTGAAGCTCCAGGCTAAATAAATATGCCCTTTTCCCAGGAAGACTGGGATTGTGTTTCAATCTGCTGTTTGTGCAGTGCCTTGGGGGTGGCAGCTTGCCAAGAACTGTCTTTTGGATTTTTACAGTCCTGTGGAGCTAGTTATGCCAGCCCTCTTGGCCACCAGGGTCAGGCAATCAAGAGGTGTCCCTGTGTGGATTGCATAAAATGCTGGCTTTAGCAAATCAGTTGTAGAGTGTAGGGAGTGGGGCTTGCTCACTGGTTTCAGGAAGGCCATGGGAAAATGTCTTGATTGCATGTGCATGTGCTTGCTCACTTCAGTAATGCAACTAGAGAGTGCCTTATCTGTGTGTTCCCCCTGGCTTTAGGCTGGTGGTGGAAGAATGCTGTGACCACTTGTGCTCACCAGCCCCAGTCAGGGAACAGTGGGATTTCACAATTGTTCATGCTGACAGACTTTAGCTATGGAGTTAGAGAATAGAGTGACCATTCATGCTCTCCTGTTCCCCCAGGGAGTTGGGGAGTGTTGCAACCACCTACACTCTCTGGTTTGAGCAAGGAAATCAGATAGTGCTGAGACCGCTTGCCCTTGCCTGTATTAGCAGGGTGGTGGGAGGGTGCCACATCTGAAATTGTCCACTTGCATTAGCAGATTAGGTAGGGAGTATGGTAATGGCGTTTGCCAGCTCCTCTGTCAGGGGAGCATTTCCACCTACCCTTGCCCCTCCATCCAGTGGTTTTAGGTCAGCAAATGAATGCCCTTTCCATATAGTCTGGGCACATTTCCAACTGCTTTCCCTCCCCCCACCCCTGCTGGTTCTTGGGTGAGTGTGACCACACATGAGCCCTTTAACAGGGCAGTCTCAGTTTCCCATAGTACTTTGGGTCCCTCGGATTCAGCCACATTAGTTTTCCAAAGCAGATGTTTAGGGGCTCATCTCTCTGATGCAGTTCCCAGGGGTTGCGGTGCCAGATGTAGGGCACCAACACCTCACTACACTCAGAGAAGCCCCTGTCCAGTGAAATCCCTCCCTATTGTGTGTCACTGTACCAGGAATGGGATTGATATGGTCTTTATATTCTTTGTTGTGGAGAGCAGCAGTTCATCTAGTTTTCAGATCATTTTCAGAGAAAAATGATCCATAAATAGCTGTAAATTTGGTGTGTCCATGAGAGGTGAGTACAGGATCTTCCTGACACCATCTTGGAATCTGTCCCTTGGGAAAATACTGTTGAAATGAATGGAAAGATATAAACTCTCAACAGAGAAATAGAATAAAGAGGAATCAAATGGAAATTTTAAATGGGAAAATATAATGAACAAAATAAAAAATTCACAAGACAGGACCAACAGAAAAGTGAAAATAAAAGAGGAAATAGTGAATATACTGATAGATCAATAGAAGTTATCCAATCCAAACAACAGGAGGAAAACATAATGAATACCCTCAGAGATGTGTACCACAATACTAAAGGTTTAATATTTGTGTCATTGGAGTCCCAGAAAGAGATGAAAACAAGTATGCTGTAGAAAAAACATTTGAGGAAATGATGGCTAAAATCTTCCCAAAATGGCAAAAAAAAAAAAAAAAAAAAAAAAACAAACAAAAAAAACCACCATAAACCTACAGATTTAAAAAGCTCAATAAATCTCAAATAGTATAAACTCAAAGAAATCTATGCCCAGACACAGCATAATCAAACTGCTAAAAACTAAATACAAAGAAAAATCTTAAGAGCAGCCAAAGAAAATAACACATTACTTATAGGAAAATAACAATTTGAATCCCAGCAAATTCTCTTCAGAAACCATGAAGGCAGGAAGGAAGTAGAGGAACTTTTTTTTTTAATGCTGGAAGAAAAGAACTGCCAACTCAATCCATCAGTAATGAGGGCAAAATAAAGGCATTTCAGACAAAGGAAAACTAAGAGAATTTATTTCCAGAGGACCTTTTTAAAAAAAAAAAAAGAAAAGAAAAAGAAAAACACCTTACTTTAGTAGAGTGGTTTTAGGTTTACAATAAAATTAAGAAGATACAGAGATTTCCCATATACCTACCTCTCCCACACACGCACAGTCTCCCCCTTATCAACATCACTCACCAGAATGGTACTTGTTTTTGTTTTGTTTTTTACCAAGGATGAATCTACATTAATATATCATTATCACTTAAAGTTCATAGTTTACCAAAGGCTTCACTCTTATTGTGTACATTCAATGGTTTTGGACAAATGTATAGTGACATATATTCATTGTTATAATATCATACAGAGTATTTTCAAGACCCTAAAAATCCTGTGTTCTTCCTATTCAACCCCCCTCCCCAATGCAACCACTGATCTTTTTACTGTCTCTATCCCGAATGTCATATAGTAGGAATCAAACAATATGTAGCCTTTTCAGATTGGCTTCTATCACTTAGTAATATGTGCTTAAGTTTCCAGAAGTCTTTTCATGACTTTGATAGCTCATTTCTTTTAATGGTGAATGATATTCCATTGTTTGGATGCACCATATTTCATTGATCCACTAACCCAATGAAGGACATTTTGATTGCTTCCAAATTTTGTCAATTATGAATAAAGCATAGCAATTGTAAATAAACAGACATGCAGGTTTTTGTGTGGATATATATTTACAGCTCATTTGGATAAATACTAAGGAGCACAATTGCTGGATCCTATTATGAGAATAGGCTTCATTTTAATAAAAAATAAATAAAAGAATAGGCTTCATTTTGTAAAAGAACTGCCAAAATTTCTTCCAAAGTGGCTGTACCATTTTGCATTTCCACCAACAATGAATGATAATTTCTATTGCTCCACATCCTCACCAGTATTTGATGTTGTCAATGTTCCAGATTTTGGCCATTTTAATAGCTATATAGTGGCTCATTGTTTTGATTTGCATTTCCCTGATGACATATGATGTGGAGCACATTTACATATGCTTATTTGCCATCTATATATCTTCTTTGGTGAGGTATCTATTAAGATCTTTGGTCCATTGAGATGCTTGTATTAAGTTTTATTACTTCTTTGTATATATTGCATTAATAGTCCTTTATCAGATAGATGTGACTTTTGCAAATATTTTCTCCCCATCTGTGGCTTGTCTTCTAATTCTCTTGATGTTGTCTCTTGCAGAGCAGAAGTTTTTCATTTTAATGAAGTCCAGCTTATCAATTCTTGCATGGGTCATGTCTTTGGTGCTGTATCTACAAAAGCATCACAATTCCCAAAGCCATCTAGATGTGCTCCTATGTTATCTTCTAGCAGATTTATAGCTTTATGATTTACATATAGGGCTGTGATACATTATGAGTTGCTTTTTTGATGAGTATAAGGTCTATATGTAGGTTATTATTTCCAGTTGTTCCAGTATCATTTGTTAGATAGGCTATCTTTGCTCCTCTGTATTGCCTGTGCTCCTCTGTCAAAGAGCTATGACAAAGACCTTTGACTATATTTATGGGGATCTATTTCTGAGCTATGAATTCTGTTCAGTTGATCAATTTGTATATTTTTTTCACCAATACCTCACTGTCTTGATTACTTTAGCTCTACAGTAAGTTTGGAAGTTGAGTAGCATCAGTACTCCAACTTCGTTCTCCTTTAATATTGTTTTGGCTATTCTGGGTCTTTTGTATCTCCATAAAAACTTTAGAGACAGTTTGTCAATGTCTATGAAATAACTTCCTGGCATTTTGATTGTGATTGCATTGGATTTATAGATCAGCTTGGGAAGAATTGACATCATGACAATATTGAGTCTTCCTGTCCATGAACATGAACTATATCTCTCCACTTATGTTGTTCTTTAATTTCATTCATTGGATTTTTGTAGTTTTCCTCATATAAATCTTATACATATTTTGTTAGATTTATATGCATTTTATTTTGGGGGTTGCTAATGTAAATGGTATTGTTTTTAATTTCAAATTCCCCCTTTTTTTGCTGGTACATAGGAAAGTGATTGATGTTTTTATATTAATCTTGTATCCCACAACCTTGTTATAATTACTTATTAGTTGCAGGAGTGTTTTTATTGATTCTTTCCATTTTCTACATAGATGATCATGTCTTGTAAATAGAGACAATTTTTATTTTTCCTTCACAATCTATATACTTTTCACTTTTTGGCCTTATTGTATTAGCTAGAACTTCTAGTGTGATGTTGAAAATAAGTGATAAGGGGGGACATCCTTGCCTTATATCTGATCTGAGTGGGAAAGCATGGAGTTTCTCACCATGAAGGATGTTAGCTGTAGATTTTTTGTACAGTCTTTACCGAGTTAAGAAAGTTCCCCTCTATTCCTGGTTTACTGACATTTTTAAAAAAATCATAAATGGGTGTTGGATTTTTTTCAAATACTCTTTCTGTATTTACTGATAGGATCGTGTGATTTTTTTCCTTTTTTTAGTCTGTTGATGTGATGGATTACATTAACTGATTTTTCAATATTGTACCGGCCTTGCATACTTGGGATAAATCCCACTTAATTGTAGTGTATAATCTTTTTTTATATATTTTTGGATTTGATTTGCTAATATTTTGTTGAGAATTTTGCTTCTATGTTTATGAGAAATATTCATATGTAGTTTTCTATTCTTGTAATGTATTTGTCTAGTTTCAGTATTAGGGTAATGCTGGCCTCATAGAATGAGTTAGAAAGTATTCCTCTACATCTACCCTGTGAAAGAGACTAAAAAAGTGCTATAATTTCTTCTTTAAATGGTGGAATTCACCCTAAACCCTTATGGGCCTGGTGTTTTCTATTTTAGAAGGTTATTAATTATTGATTCAATTTATTTAATAGATATAGGCCTATTCAGATAATCTGTTTCTTGTGTGAGATTTTGCCTTCCAAGGAATTGGTCCATGCCATCTAGATTATCAAATTTTGGGACATAGAACTGTTCACAGTATCACTTTATTATCCTTATAATTCCCATGGGATTTGTAGTGATGCCCCTCTTTCATTTCTGATGTTATTAATTTCTGTCCTCTCTTGTTTTCTTAGCCTGGCTTATTGATTTTATTGATATTTTCAAAGAACTACCTTTGGGTTTTGTTAATTTCCTTTATAGATTTTCTGTTTTAAATTTCATTGATTTGTGCTTTAATTCTTATTTCTTTTACTCTGCTTACTTTGGATTTAATTTGCTCTTCTTTTTCTAATTTCCTAAGGTGGAAACTTAGATTACTGATTTTAGATCTTTTTGGTAATACAGGGGTGGGAAAAAGTGGGTTTACAGTTGTAAGTAAAACAGTTTAGTCTTGTATTGTTATTTATTATTATATTATTTATTTGTATTACAGCTGTAAAGTTAATTTTGCCAACTCCTGTTTGTGTATTAAAATTTATAAATTTCCCTTTAAGCACTGCTTTCACACACATTTTGATAAGTTGTATTTTCATTTTGATTTTGTTAAAAATAATTGTTAAATTCTCTTGAGATTTCTTATTTGACCCATGTGTTATTTAGAAGTATATTGTTTAATCTCTACACATTTTGGGATTTTCCAGTAATCTTTCTGTTATTGATATTTAGTTTAGTTCCATTATGGTCTAAAAGCAGATACTGTACAACTATATATTTTAAATTTGTTAAGGTGTGTTTTATGGTCCAGAATGTGATCTATCTTGGTGAATGTTCCATGTGAGCTTGAGAAAAATGTATATTCTGCTATTGTTGGCTGAAATTGTCCATAGTTGTCAATTATATCCAGTTGATCGATGGTGTTGTTGAAGGTTCAACTATGTCCTTACTGATTTTCTGCCTGCTATGTTTGTCTACTTCTAAGAGGTGTTGAAGTCTCCAACTATGATAGTATTATTAGATTCATCTATTTCTCCTTGCAGTTCTATCAGTTTCTGATTCATGTAATTTGATGCTCTATTGTTAGGCACATACACATTAAAAATTGTTATGTCTTTTTGGAGAATTGACCCTGCCCTCATTATTATTATTATTATTATTATTATTTATTTTTAGAGAGAGAGGAAGGGAGAGGGAGAGAGAGATAGAAACATCAATGAGAGAGAACATCGATTGGCCGCCTCCTGCATGCTCCCCACTGGGGATCGGGCATGTGCCCTGGGCATGTGCCCTGACTGGGAATCAAACCAGCAACCTCTTGGTGCATGGGTCAACGCTCAACCGCTGAGCCACACCAGCCTCATTATTATATTGCCCTTTTTATTATTCCTGATAACTTTCCTTACTTTTAGTCTGCTTTATATGAAATTAATATAGCTACTACTGCCTTTTTTGATTAGTGTTAGCATGGTATAATTTTCTCCATCCATTTATTTTTTAATCAATATGTGCCTTTATATTTAAAGTGGGTTTCTTGTAGACATCATATTGTTTTTGTGTTTTTTATCAACTCTGACAATCTCTATCTTTTAATTGCTGTATTTAGACCACTGACATTCAAGATGATTATTGATATATGTGGATTAATGCTGACCATATTCATTACTGTTTTCTATTTGTTAGCTTTGTTTCTTGATTGTATTCTACACTTTTTATGCCTTTTGTAGTTTTATTTGAGCATTTATATGATTCCATCTCTCTTAACATATAGTTATATCTCTATTTTTTTTTTTTTTTTTTGGTACGTGCCCCTAGTGGGAACTGAACCCGAGACTCTCTGGTCCACAGGCCAATGCTCCAACCGCTGAGCCAAACTGGCCAGGGCGGTTATATTTCTATTTTTAAAACTATTTTTTCATAGTAAAACTATTTTTTAATTGGTTGCCCTAAAGTTTGGAATATACATTTACATATAACACTATACCACTACACTGGGCCTGGTGTAATATCCTGTAATAACAAAATAATCCTAATCCTTCCCTCTCCTACTTTACAGCATTGTTGTCATTCATTTCACTTATATAAACATACATAAGCATATATATATAGGCATACATAATTAAATACATTGTTGCTTTTACTATTTTAATCAAACTGTTATCTATTGGATGAATTAAGAATAAGAAAAATTTTTAAAAATTAACTTCACTTATTCCTTCTTCGATGTTCTTCCTATCTTTATGTACATCTGAGTTTCTGACTCATTATTTTGTTCTTTCAAAGAATATGTTTTAACATTTCCTGCAAGGCAGATATACTGGCAACAAATTCCACCAATTTTTGTTTGTCTGAGAAAGTATTTATCCTTCACTTTTGAAAGATAACTTTGCAGGGCACAGAATATTAGGTTGGTGTTTCCTTTTTTTCTCTCAACACTTTAAATATTTCACTCAACTCTCTTATTACATGAATACTTTCAAGAAGTCAAATATATTCTTACCCTTGTTCCTCTGTAGGTAGAGTGTTTTATTACTCTGGCTTCTTCCAGGACTTATTCTTTATCTTTGATTTTTGCAATTTGAAAATAATATGCCAAGTTGTAGGGTTTTTTTTGTTTCTTTATTTTTGGTATTTATCCTGCTTGGTATTTTCTGAGCCCCCCAGATCTATGGTTTGGTGTCTGACATTAACTTGGGGACATTCTCAGTCTTTATTGTTTCAAATATTTCTTCTGTTTCATTCTCTCTTCTCTTTCTGGTATTACCATTACACAAATGTTACAATTTTACAGTTGTCCCACAGTCCCTGAATATTTTGTTCTTTTATTTCAGTCTTTGTTCTCTTTGATTTCCAGTTTTCAAGGATTCTATTCACATATCCTGTAGCACAGATTTTTTTTTTCTCTGTTGTGTCCAGTCTACTAACAAGCCCATTGAAGGAATTATTCATCTCTGTTCCAGTGTACTTTATGTCTTACATTTTTTTTGTTGTTGTTCTTTCTTAGGATTCCCATTTCTCTGCTTACATTGCCCATCTGTTCTTGCATGCTGTCTACTTTATCCATATGGGCCCTTAACATTTAAATCATAGTTGTTTTAAATTCCCAGTTTGATACTCCCCAAATCCCTGCCATGTCTGGTTCTGATACTTGCTCTGTCTCTTCAAATTGTATGTTTTCCTTTGGTGTGCCTTGTAATTTTTTTGATAGCCAGAAATGATGCACTAGGTAAAAGGAACTGCTGTAAATAGGCCTTTAGTAATAGGGAGGTGAGGTGTGGGGGGGAGGGGAAGTATTCTATGGTCCTGTGATTAGGTCTCAGTCTGTTAGTAAGCCTGTGTCTCTGGACTATAAACTTTACAAGTGTTTCCCAGTCCCCCTGACTCTTTGTGTGGGACTTGATGGGTAGAGTGGGCTGGAGTTCGGTATTTCACTTCCCCAGGTCAGTTAGTCTCTGGTTAACTAGTTTTCCTTAAGGGCTGGCCTTGTTAAGAACAGACCGCTCTTGTGTATTTCAAAATGATTCCTTTTTCACTTTCCCTGCCGGAAGACTGAAGATATTTTTCTCTAGTATTTACTATGGGAAACTGATTGAGCTCTAGGAGGTAAACCTCACAATATTGCAAGGCCTCCCACGCGCAGGTTCCCCTGGAGTTTTAACTCTTAGAGTTTTAAACACTGAGCCTCCAGCAATTTGTCAATTACAATTTAGGTTTTTCTACCCCAAGGATGGTTCCCACAGTGGTTTCTTCTAGTGAGTCTCTGCTCCAGTAAGCTGCAAATCCCTTTATTTGCCTGTCTCTCAAATATTGGGGAAAATGGTTTGCTCTGTGTCCTCCCCTCTCTTGTAGATCCAAGAAGAGTCATTGATTGTTCAGTCTGTTCACCTTTTTACATGTTTGGATGGAGTGGCGACTTCCAAGCACCTTACATGAAGAACTGGAAACTGGAAGTCCCTTGCCAGTAGAACTTTTTTGAAAGAACTGCTGAAAGAAATTCTTCAGACAGAATGGAAATGGTCCCAGAAACTTGGAACTTTAGGAGTTAAAGAAGAGCAGCAAAATGGTGAATATCTGTGTAAATAGAATATGCTTTCTTGTTGAGTTTGTTAAAATATGTTTAATGATTGAAAGCAAAATTTATTACCTTTTCTAATAAAGTTTTGATGTATGAAAAAATACTACATAAAAGGCAATAAAAATATAAAAGAGAGAGGGTGAAGGGACCTATATATTATATTTTTCCACTTTAAGTAGTAAAGTATTAATTGCGGGTAGACTGTGAAAAGTTGAGTATATATATTATAATCCCTAGAAAAAACACTAAACGTACTATACAGACAGTAAAACACACAGTGGAATAAATAAAATGGGATATTAAAGCATGTTCAAGGAATCTAAAAGGAGGCAGAAAAGGAGAAACAGAGAAATGAAAAATAGAGGGAACAATCACAAAATAATAAAATAGTAAGCCTAAATCCAAATATCAGTAATTACATTAAATATAGAACTCAGAGATTGTTAGAATGGATTAAAAAAAAACAACAAAAAAAAACAAGACCCAACTATATGCTGGTTACAAGATATTCACTTCAAATATAATGATGTATATATATTAAAAGTAAAATATATATATATATACTTGTATGCAAATATTAATGAAAGGAAAGCTAGAGTGACTAGTAAAAAAAATAACAGATACTTTGGTAAATAATTCCTTAATAAATTATTTGCATTCTTTTCTCAGGAAAAGTTTTACTCTGTCTTACTCACAGACCTTCCAGGCATCCAGATACTAAAAAGCTGCCCAGCACTAGCTAGTTAGATTTTTTTAATGTTCACGGGTTTGGAATTAGAATCTTACTGAGTGCTCTAATCTAATGGCTTACTTTAAGAACACAAGACATAACATGTTTCTCCTTAACTTTCCCAATTAAGTACAGGCCAATTTTCCAGACAGATCACTGTTTGTTTAACAAGAACAGTTCTCTCCCTACCCCATATTCATTTTACCCCCTCTGTAGTATAAAGCCTTATGCTTCAAAACTACAAGGAAACAAAGTGGTTATATAACTAACATAATTTGCCTTGAGTCTCATTTGTCAATTAAGAACATTATTATCCATGGCCACCACAAATAAGGAGATACTATTCTGAAACCATTCTTTATAAAAATAGTTTTTTTAAAGTATAACTTTCTACCTTTTCAATATCATTGCACACATAGAAAGTGATAATATTTGTAAGACATTCTAGATAAGTAGAGAAGAGTGCTCATGGCCAGAGGCAATTGGCCAGAGGGATTTAGTTCCTCTAGGCTGCACTGAGCTTCCCTGAAGGTTACAGGGAACCACTGCATTGGCACACCTGTAACCCATTTGTGGAAAGCTGCAATCGGAAAGATGGGAACTATCTTAGCATAAAATACAAGTTCTTGCTTTAGCAATCTCAGTGGGTTTCTTTTTAGGTTTCTCTAATCCTTAGCTTAATTTCACTTAATCCCTTTCATTTTTTAAAATGTTTCAATTTTTAAGTAAAAGAGAACATTAAATACTATCTCACAGGAGTTTCTTCACACATTAAAGAATATCAGTACAAAAGCTATGTATACTAACTTCCTTTGGGAATGATAGGTAGAGAAATGATAGAGATTTTGGATCTAGTTTTCTAAATTTTGGAAAGTTACAGATCCTTTCTGATTTCAGTTTCCATTATATAATGGAGATAATAACACCTATGTGATATGGTTGTTGTGAATATTAAAGATGTAATACTTTATGAGATGTGGTTAGCTTAGTGCGTGGCACATACTGGGTAATCAATGAACTTAGTTTGCTTCCTTTTCATTTTCATTCCCTAGAGCAATTTTTGCTGAAGAAATTGAGAGTAAGGAGATATCATGCTAGCATTGAAGTCTCAGAGAAGGCTTTGTGGAGGGCGTGTAATGATCTTGGCCTTGAAGGGAAGCTGAGATTTGGACAGTGAAAAATAATAAAGGCCTCTCGAGTCTTGGTAATAAGATGGCATGAAGCTAATCTTTGAAGTTTCATGAAGCCAAAGGTAATATAAATGAATAAAGAACACTTGATAAGTAGGAGAGATACTGATTAGGAACCTAGCCTTAAGGAAACATTATGAGAAAGTCTTACTTGTGTGGTTGTGAAACCTGACTTCAGGTTAGCCCATGACCACATGGTGAAATAGGTGAATATTCCTTTGGTGCTTTACCAACATGACTTTGCTGTATTTTCTTCCCTTTCAGCATCACTTCTTCCAAGGACTCCATTGTATTACTTATGCTAAACTATCACCTATTTGAGAATAAACTGGGCTAAAAGAATCTAATTCATACTAGAGTTTTTGAGCTAATTGGTTACCCCTTCAAGGTCACCAGCATTTTAAAAGAGAATCTTGGATTGCCTTATGATTAATCAAGAAAAAGTCTTTCTTGTGAGGAATTTCTAGCATTTCTGAATAGGGAAGATATATATATATATATATATATATATATATATATATATATATATATATTTTTTTATTATTATAAAGGCTACCCACTCAAATCATACCACAAAGATAACTTCTCACACCATCTATGGGTGATAAGGATGCTAATTAATAGACCTGGGCATGCACAGTCTAGACATAATCATGCTTTAATGTCAACATTCTAAATGAGGCCCTAGAAGAATTTGTCTGAATTACCCCTGTGTGAGTTGAATATTAGAGAGAAGCACATCAGGATTGTGGGGCTGAAGCAGCCCTAAGTACAAAAAATGGAAAACAAGCAAGTGAGAAAAGTCAAGACCCAAAGTAACAGTATTAAATCCAAAGGGCCAGATGCATGACTGCCAAGCATTCTCCAAGCTTTTGGAGTCAGGGGAGGTAGAGTTCAAAATGGAAACTGGTCAGGAACAACTGTTAAGTCCAAGGAGGTTATACTGACCAGTCCATCCATAACATTCATGGCTCATGTTTCTTATTCAGTGGCTGCCAGCTGTGACTGCCCATTGAATTACTCTAAAAGGTTAAAAGCAGGGGTGAATATAAAGGATGCAGCAGTGAACTTGTGATGCTTTGGGGACATTTTAAATGAATATTAGAGAATAGCCCAGCTGGTGTGGCTCAGTGGTTGAGCGTTGACTCATGCACCAAGAGGTTGCCAGTTCAGTTCCCGGTCAGGGCACATGCCCAGGTTGTGGGCCAAATCCCCGGTGGGGGGGCATGCAGGAGGCAGCCAGTCAATGTTCTCTCTCATCAATGTTTCTATCTCTCTCTCCCTCTCCCTTTCTCTGTCTTTAAAATCAATAAAGAAAAATATTTTAAAAAATATTAGAGAATAATTGTTAACTATTAAAGTACAGAAGCTATGAAGCTATTAGAATATAGGAGTTATAGCAGACGCATCCAAAGGAGGCAGTAAAATCACTAGTTAAAGAATCATTAGACACTCGTTCATTTTTAAGATGGTGTTTAAGAAAAATAATGAGATCTATCTTGTGGTAGTGCTGAGCCATGAGCTAAATGACCCACGAGAGGTCTCTCTAAACTCAAGAGATTCTGTTAAAACATTAGAATCCATGTGCTGGAATGGAAATTAAATCCGATAAGCATTCTCCTTGGAAAAACATTGCTTTATGTGAGCAATGCTCTATTTGGTCTTCTCTCTCTTTTCATCCCTTCCAAATTAAAAACAGGCTTGAACCTATTTCAAAAGCAATTTTCTTGATATTAACCCCTAAAAACAGGATTCATAGCCTAATATACCAAGAATGGCAAATAGGCATCTACTTGATAGGGGTTTCCTGTACTTGGTGTTGAAAAATATTGTGAAGCTGCATTCAGAAAGCTGTGTCTGATTAGCAATGCCTGCCTTGTGCAGGAAGGAGGGATTAAAGCATGCTTACCAGATGTTTGCTACTCCTGCTATATAACAACACAAGGAGTATTTATCATTAAAAACAATAAAAAGGCAATCTAATATTTTAACATTCTGAGGCATATATGATCTCACAGGTATCAAGGAGATTTGGTGCACGGTATAATAGACTCCTTCCAAGAATATGGAAATAAGGGGCTGGTTATTATTCAAAAGAAAAATATCCAATAGAACAGGAAACAACATAATACTGGTACACTAAAAATTGATAAACTCTTTTGCACATCCACTAACCTAAGTTTGGAAAACATTTAGGTACGATTTAAAGGGGAAAGTAAATAGAACTGATATTGTTGTGGCCATATACCATGCTGCTTGGCTTAATGGAAGACACACATAATATTCTCCTAATATTGATTACAAAATGGATTTTACAGGCATAGAGCTGCAGTTGTCATCCATTTCCAGAGCCATCTTGTGAACCCCAAATTTATGCTGCCTAAATCTTATATGGAACTTCGACCCCTTGCAATGCTTAATAACTCTGATTTCTTTTGATAGTCAAACCTACTCAACTGCCTCAGCCTTCAGGGGCCAGAAGGTAAATCTTGCTGGTAATAGAACTTTTGTTTCCTGAAGAGCTCTTTAAGGAGAGACAATCACCACATCCTTGCTCTACTATCCAAAGTTGTGGAGATATGTCATGTAGTTCTGGTGACTTTGGTAATGTGGAAGACCCCAGGACAGGTCATACATTCCTCCAGCCTCCTTTCTGTTTTACCTGAGATGAGTCAAAGGGGTGTGCGTGTGTGTGTGTGTGTGTGGTAGTTGGGGGGTGAGGTGTGGCAGGGGAATATAAAGGGATAGTACCTGACCTATTGGAAATCAAAGATTTATCAAGTGAATAAAATACTTGAAAGTGTAAGTGAAATTTTGGGGACCACCTTAAATAGTGGGAGGAAAGTGCCTGCTGGTCTGGGAAAAACAGGTAAAATAAGCCAGAAAAATAGAAGCAGGCCACTGTAGATAAGTGCTTTCCCACCCTGCTATCTCTGATCATCCTCCTCCTAAGGCAGGAAAACTGGGATAGCTTTGCATAGGAGGCTTGTCTGTTGCTGGGAGAATCCCAAGACAGGAAGCTTAACCCTCAAATTAGCAGGAGGAAGTTTATACAGGCATAATGAAATTTGGCAACACATAATCTGGGATTTCTCTAGCATGTACAGTACAAAATAAGAGTCATGCAGAAGATCATTAAAGTATACTGTTTGTACTAACTTTGAATCTGGGCTTGGACAAATAGACTGTTTCTCTTTAACAATATACTGGCATGTTAGGAGATAAACAACATCTAAAACTCTAGTCTTTAACATGTTTATTGGAGGAAACAATTGTGCTTAGTTTTAGTGAGCAGAGATAAATTTGAAATAGTTTCTGAATAAAAAAAATTGATTTTCTTTTCAATTTAAACTTCTCTGAATTATTCATTTTTGATTTTTAAATATTTTTTCTTTATTGATTTTAGAGAGAGAGGAATGGCGAGGGAGAGAGAGATAGAAACATCGATGAGAGAGATCATTGATTGGCTGCCTCCTGCATGCCCCCCGCTGGGGATTTGGCCTACAACCAGGGCATGTGCCCTGACCAGGAATCGAACTAGCGACCTCTTGGTACATGGGTCAGTTCTCAACCACTGAGCCACACCAGCCGGGCTCATTTTGGATTTTAAGCTATGCTGCTCCTGTGATTTTTAAAGAAAGAAAGTGTGGTGGTGTTTGACCATATAAGTAAATTAGTACATAAGGCTGTATAAAATTGGCTAAATTTAGGCTTCATTTAAAAGGAAAGCATGATTGGGCTTTTGGTCTACTAGCCATATCTTATTTCTTGACCTAGGGGCTAATATCACAGGTGTGATCACTTATGATATGTGCACTTTTTCAATATGACTATTATACTTCAGTAAAATGTTTTAAAAAAAATAAAAAGCACCTGTGCAGAGGATATACAGTGTTGGGAATAAGTGGTGTCTAGAATCCTGTAGCAGAACAAGTTTTGCCTTATAAATGGCAATTTTGATTTACAGTTACTTGGAAAATGCTTCTGCCTTTTATGTTTCATCAGTTTCAGTTATTTACAAGAAACAATTGTTAATTATGAAATTAAATAAGTAACTTAATCTCCAGTTAGGTTTTCATACCATTCTAATGGAAATAACTCACTATCTACTTGGTGAAATTATGTGGACTTAAAAGACATTCTCAGCTCTAGTTTACCCATTATCATGGATTGTTGTCCTTTGAGAAGACAGAATGCGTATCACAGAGGCAGCATATTTTGAACCAAATGCACTTCTATATAACTTGTTATATAGCTTAATTAAATCCATGATTGGCACATGGACAGAAACATTTAACTCATGCTATACTCTTGGACCCATAATGAAACTTGAGTTTTTTCAGGAATTTAGAAAACAGGGAATTTATAAAATGTGTATTTTCATGTTTAATTAGGAAAATGTGAAATTATGTCATTTGGAGTTGAGAATGAATTTTCATAGAATTCAGAATACCTGGATATTCTCTTCTGGCTGGGTAGTTCAGTTGGTTAGAGCATCGTCCTGATATGCCAAGGTTGTGGGTTCTATCCCCAGTCAGGACACATATAAGAAGTAACCAGCCCTGACCAGTGTGGCTCAGTTGGTTGGGCATTGTCCCGGGCACCAAAAAGTTGCAGGTTCGATTCCTGGTCAGGGCACATGCCCAGGTTGTGGCTCATTCCCTGGTAGGGGGCATGCAAGAGGCAGCCGATCAATGTTTCACTCTCACATTGATGTTTCTATCTCTCTCTCCCTCTCCCTTCCTCTCACTCTATAAATCAATAAAAATGTGTTTTTTTTTTCTTTTTATCCTCACTCGAGGACGTTTTTGCATCTATTTTCAGATAGAGCAGGAGGGAGAGAAGGAGGAAGAGAGAGAGAGAAACATCAGTGTGAGAGAGACACACCGACTGGTTGCCACCCATACAACCCCAACTGGGGCCGGGGACAAACCGCAACCAAGGTACGTGCCCTTAGCGGGAACCGAACCCAGGACTCTCTGGTCTGCGGGCCAACGCTCTAACCGCTGAGCCAAACTGACCAGGGCAATAAAAATGTTTTTTTAAAAAAAGTAACCAATGAATGTATAAATAAACGGAGCAACAAATCTCTCTCTCTCTCCCTCTCTCTCTCTCTCTCTCTCTCTCTCTCTCTCTCTCTCTCTCCTTCTCCTCCACCTCCTCCTCCTTCTCTTTCTCTAAAATAAATTAAAAAAACAAACAAACAAACAGAATATCTGGATATTCTTCAGGGCAGGTATAAGTACAGGGAAATTAAAGCCCTCTGGGAGCAGTCCTTATGCACCGATGGATGGGAATTAGTGGATAAGAACTCCAGCTTTCAAGCCTTCCAGTTGGGATAACTCTGAGGTGCAAGTCTACACCACAGGTCAGCAAAATATTTCTATAAAGGGCAGACAGTAAACATATTAGACTTTGTAGGCCACATAACCTCTGTCACAACTATTCAACTCTGCTGCTGTAGAGTGAAGGCAGCCATAAACAATTCATAAATGAAGGAACACAGTTGTGTTCCAATACACTTTATGGACACTGAAATTTGCATTTCTTATTTTCATGTGTAACAAAATATTAGACTTAAAATTTTTTTTAATCATTAAAAAACATAAAAACTATTCTTAGCTCATGAGCTGTATAAAACAAGGCTACACTTGGCATATGGCTTATAGTTTGCTAACCCCTGTTCTACATTATCTCTCCAAGTTTCCCTCGGGATTCCACAGTGGTATCTTGCTGGAAAATTCACTCTTTATCACTTTCCTTATCTTCCCTGTCTTGCTCCCCATTCACCTAACAGTGTTTCTCAGAATCACTTCCTAAATAAGCTATTTGTATTTGGATACTTTTCTTGAGGTCTCCTTTTGGGAGTAGCAAAACTAAGATACCCAGCTTGGCTGATTAATCACTGAATTGCACATTCATTGCTTTGGCATCATGAGGACCCCCAGAAAGACTCTTGGAATCTTAAGGGTAGAGTCAATAAAAGGCTCTTTTAATTATATTCTCAGACTGACAGTGCAATGGGTTAAATGTATAATCTTTATCATTCCAGTCTTCTCACTTGCACCCAAGTAAAACTGAGAATATTAATACCTGTGATGAACCCAAGGCAGTCAGTTCATCTTGGATCCATTGCTCTCAAACCCTCATACTTGGCTTATCAGTAGTGAGGACATCTAAGTGCTTCACAGCAGCGTCAGTGAGTCAGAGTCAACCAAGCCATGTAACAGTCCACAGGGATCCTGGAGCAGTGGGTGTGATGATAACCATGCAGCAAGCTCTATATCCATAGGGATTTATGAAATGGATTTTCTTCCCAAAGCTCCCTGAAAATAACCAAAGGACTAAATTAATTCTTGTTCAGGAACAGCAGGTGAGTAGATAGGGCATTCATTTTTTGGTCCCATCTCACTCATTTTATTTCTTTCTTTGCAAATTGAAAAAAGCTTTCCTCACCGTGTCCCATGCTGTTCCAGATGGCTGTACCCTCTCAACCTGGCAGGTGCCTGCCTGTTGGCAGTGAGGCTGTGAACTTACTAAGTACAGCATTTTCAGATCTTCAAACACAAATGAAGCAATGTAGATTCTTTTATTAATGACAGGCTTCTCTAATAAAAGGCTAGGCCATGACATGTGATCTACGAGGAAATTATGAAGTCATGTCTGGCTCGAAAGTGCTAGGGATTTGTGCATTGTCTAAAAATTGATTAACATAGACTGATTTCCTCTAGTCCTACTCAGTAGGCAACATATAACAAAAATATAATTCTAAACTTAAAAGGAAAAAAGCTGACATTCTAGAACTAGCTCTAGGGTGTTTACAGGTTCTAACAAAATCCTTCAAAAATGTTTTAATTGGGTTTCTATTAGCAAGTCTAATCCATTGGGACTCCCTAATTGCTAAGGTAAGTCTTAACTCCCTTTCAACATCTTTCCCTCTTTCAGTTCAAAATAGAAAGAAAGAAGTTTTTTTGTTTGTTTGTTTGTTTGTTTTTATTAAGATGTGAATTTTAAATTGAGCTTGAGTCCAGCAAAGTAAGCTATCATTGGTTCTTTCTGAGCCTAAGCCTCTGGAGGGCTTCATTTTAAAATTCAAATACAGGGAGATTATTTATCAGTGTGGTTTTGGCAGTGATATAATTGTCCCTTGAAGAAAACAAGTTGGCAGCCTTGCAAAAAAGGAAGTGGCATTTATTTATTTAGATTCTGCAAACAAATGCCTGACTACTGGGGATTTTTAAATGGTGTTCAAATAAAAAAGTAACATAAAGCGAGTGAATGCCCATGGTCACAGCGTGTGTGATGTGTAGTCATGGTAATAAAAACCAAAGTGGCAGAGAGTAGCAAACCAATGCCCAGATCTATAAACTGGCTGAAATTTCTACCGTAGGCTCCACATTCCTGCTTTAAAAATATCTCCTTCTTGTTCAGGCACCCAAAGGCCTGTGCTTCTGTGGTGTAGTAGGATGCAGGTATGGTAGAGTGTGGGACATTCATGTTATAGTTCTGTTTATAGCAGTATCTGAGGTCATATGCTGCAGGCTGAGGCAAAGGAGAGAAAGGAGCTATTTCTTACCATCAGCCAGCTTCCCAGCTCTGCCATTTTTCATCAATTTGCATAACCAGGAGCAGCAGCTGTATTTCAGAATCATACGGACCACTGCCCCACCTTCCCAATGCACACATACCTTCACCTAGGTTTCCCTCCAGGCCCACTCTATCAAATACATTCCCATCTGCTTTTAATACTGAAAAGTTCACAAATAGGGTTTTATTCCTTGGATAAAAGGACTTGTTTCTTAGTAGTATGCATATAGTCCTGGGATGTATAACACCTTAACCCCTTAGCTTTTGAGTTTAAACAAACCCACAATGTTCATTGAAATCAACTCCTTCAAAACAGTCACAAAATTAAAATGGATAAGCTCTATTAATCACTTATACTTTAATGAATACAGGTTGGGGGAGGAGTAGGCAAAGGATACAAAAAAGGAAGACTGTGTGATCTCCATAATGATAAGCTTAATGGAAATGAAAACTGCCATTGTTCTATTTAAACCAAGCTCTCATTGCCATAAAGAAAGAAGATTCCACACAGGTGTTCATTCTTTATACTTTTTAAGGTATATTATTTTTTATGAGTGAACTATATAATAAAATACATTTAAAAATAAGATTCAGATTAAATACCCTGTTTAGGAACCTGGAAATGAAGTTCATCAGACAGCTCTTTGATTTTATCCTTTTGGCTAGTACGGATATTGTTACATGGCATTTCTCCAAGTCCCCAAGTTTATTTATATCATTTTGCTATCCTCATAACATCTGTTCTCTTAAAAGAGTAGGAATATATTTAAGTGTATACTGTTCTTTTTAGCTTGGAGAACAAGCATTAAAAACATGGGAATGTAATAATTGTCATATTGTGATTGTGTAGGGAACATGGTACACTCATAAACAGTTAGAGCATAACTTGGAAGACAAATTGACTATTTCATCAAAATGTATCATGTGATATAATTTAATGTAGTAGTACTTTTCCCAGAAAGTTATTTTATGGAAGCACCCTAACAAACAAGTGAACCAAGGTATAAGATACATGTGAGATACAAAAATATTCATTGTCACACTGAAAATGTGCCAAATGCTGGAAACATCCTAAATGTTTGTTAACAGGTTAAATAAATTATGGATTACAACCACCAAAAATAATTAAGTACAGTTATATGTACTGATATAGAAATGTACCTAAGATATTTTATTAAATAAACTGTATACACACATATATATTTTATAAGTAGAAATGGATGGGCATCTATTCATGTGGTTACCTCTGGGGAGAAAGATATTAACATAGGAAAGATTTACTTTTCATTTCACAGTGTTCTGAACTGTCTGAATTTTCTTTTTGAAAGTTACCATTCATTATTTCTATGAAATAATAGCAAAATAAAGAAAAACGAGAAAGGGATAAAAGATAAAAGTGAATTATCCTTCTGGAAGCATACCTAGGTTTCATTTGGGTCTATATTATCTCTGACAGTGACCATGCCGGGTTAGAAGTGGTTCAAATTGCCATCCCTGATGTGTGTGATGAACATCAGTATTTCTACTTAAGTTACAGATTTGTCACTATAAAAATAAAATCTATCTTATTTGAATCTATGTAAATTGCTCATAGTACATCTTGGGGGTAACAAGTTTTAGAGGCTCATCACCCCCACTTCATATTCCTATCAGGGGTGCAGAGGGAAGGGTCCTCTAAATGTAGACTGTTCAATCTTTTTTTTTTTTATCCTCACCCGAGGACATTTTTTCATTTTTTGTTCAGATAGAGTGGGAGGGAGAGAGAGGAAGAGAGAGAGAGAGAGAGAGAAACATCGATGCGAAAGTGACACATCGAGCGGCTGCCACCCGCACGACCAACCAGGGCCGGGGACAAACTGCAACCGAAGTACATGCCCTTAGCGGGAACCGAACCCGGGTCTCTCTGGACCGCAGGCCGACGCTCCAACCGCTGAGCCAAACCGACCAGGGCTAGACTGTTCAATCTTTAAGAGCTGCTTATAAGGTTTGATGGATAAGTTGGTGTTCATCCCTCCATGGCTTTCAAGAAAAGGTATAGTCTTTGACTCTATGTCCTACGCAACCTTGCCTTTCCAGGCAGAAGAATAAGAAATCTTTCATCTGCCTTCAAATACAGAGACATCCTGTTTTTTCCAGTCATTTAACTGCCCCTCCCTTTAAACTCCAGTATGAATTTTTCCAGGTTTCAGAATCAAAATTGCAAATAGTTTTCTCAGCATGGTTGTGCAGGGATTTTATACAGTGTTCCCCGTTTTGTTTACTCTGCTTCCTTTCTTGACAAATCCCATTGCTTGGACAGCATTTTGGAACAAGCTATCCTTTAGCCATTGTTTTTCCTTCTGCAGGACAACAGAAGCTCCAAGATAAAAAATGGAAAACGTTCAGATGTTTCTAAATCATGGAATCCCAGGATAGAACTGGAAGGATCATTAGATATAATCTGTGCCTTATTTCATAAATGGGGCAATCTAAGGCCTAGGGAGGATAAGCAAGGCTCCAACTTATATCGCCCAACTTCCATGCCAGCCACATTCATTTCATTTGTGTGTAGGAAAGATATTAAAAATCATACATGGAACAGACAGATCTCAGAGGTGGGGCGGGGTGGGAAGAGATAAACCAAAGAACTTACATGCATATATGCCTAACCCATGGACACAGACAACAATGTGGTGGAGGTCTGGGGTGGGGTGGGGGCTGGGTGGAGGGGGGAAGTGGGGGTGGGGAATAGGAGACATCTGTAATAATGTCAGTAATAAAAAAATATTAACAGCTGTATATTCCTCAGGCACCAGACTGAAGAACTACCCGAGTGTTAGGTAGGATCCTGAAGGTACCCTATTGTAGTGGACAACAGCTGTTTATTTGCTTGGTCAAGCAAGGAGTGGTATGTGGAGTTCTGGGGAACAGAGAGAAGTGACTAGGGTGGAAAGTATAGGGGTTTTTGGAGCTCAGAGCAGCATCTCTTCACCAAACAATATGAAAATATTTCAGTATATTAACAACTGGGGCAGTCTTCCAAGTGTGTCCCAGTTGTGTAGCTGTTGTGCCTATATAGTTATTTTGTCTAATTTAGATAAAACTTGGGGACTTTTTTCTTCATTGGGATGTTTTGATGTGTGAAGATTCAGAAAGAGTTCTTGGCAAAGTGATATACTTTAAGTCTTTAAAAATTTAAGTATTATGAAAATAACTTCCAGGTGCCCTGAACATTACACATAATTAATTAAAGTCTAGGGGGTATCACACATCAGTGGCATTAGAATACTATAGCCTTTTAATATCAGTCATAATAATGAAATATTTAAATTGCAAAATAGACACATCTACACAGAAATGTGAGCTTTCTAAAAATGCATGAGCTGATGCTTATCCGTCATCAAAGAATAATGAGTCACAGTAATGTTTCTCTCTGTGCAACAGATTTTAGATTGTAATTTATGCAGTTTAGAAGCAGCTAAGTAGCCCTTGTCAGTAAGACCATCACGAGATTGTTTGATGGAGACCACTTTGTACAAATTACCTAATCGACTTAATTCCCTTTCCACAGAGCAGACAAGTAAGGAATAACCAACTCCAGGAATAGGTATGTAGGGGTGTGTGAATGAAGAGGTTCTTTGTTCTCTTAGTCTGTTTTCCTGTCTCCAGCTCCTCAGGAGGTACTATCTGAGACACAGCATGTGTGAAAGCTGAACAATAGGATGTACAGAAATATTCCTCCTCCAACCCTACCTAAGACTAAAACATATCTCCAAAGCTGGAATTCCCAACATTCCATTCTGTCTTTAAGAGACCCCAAATAAAAAAGTATTCCTGATAAGTCATCATTCCTTATATCTCTGGTAACGGTTTCCCTCAGAAAAATGGGATCTAGGTTCTCATAAGCATTTATTTTCTCATTTATGTATTTAACAGTTCTTTAAAAAACATCAAAAGTTAAATCATACTTAATCATACTTTTTAAAGAAACAGTCTATTGAAAATAAAAGGACTAGATGGATAGAAATATAGAAGAGGTTGGATATAATATTTATTGAATGTTGAATGAATGAAAAATTAATATGTATGTCAATTATTTCTCAAACTGTTTAAAAATTAATTTATAGGAACTTGCATACTTGAACTGGGGCCTTCTGATGTCAAGTTCTGTATCATATAGGATTCAGTCAGAGAAGAAAAACCACTACACATACACACACGCACACTCACACAAAGGGATTTGTCACAAGGATTTGACCTTAAAAAAACGTGGAAGCTAGTTTAGCAGTCTCTGTACAATTGTTGTCTTTGCTTCTGAGGTTGGAGCTTAAAGTCCACAGAGCAGGCAGTGGGGGAAGGGAATATGGACATGTAGTGAAGGGAAGCAAGAATGAGTTGGAACCCACAAGAACAAGCTGAAGACCACAGGATGGTCTGATACTTGTGTCAGTTCTTGCTGCTAACCTTTGTAGGACAGTTGTCATGTGGAAGCTGGGGACCCTTCATCAAAGAGCTAAACCCACACACCTAGCTCAGGAGTAGAAGTAGCTGAAGGAGAAGCCAAGGGATGGTGGAGCAGTCGAAAGCTCAGCTGCTGTATCATTCTAATGAAGTGAGTTAGTAGATCACTGACAATGTGTGTGAGCTACAAAATGGCTACTGTTTTCTTCTCCCTTCCAGATTGCATATAAGATTCTCTCTTGTGGTCTGCCATAATGGGAAACATATAAGAAAGGGATTTCTGGAACATGTAGGTCAGCCTAACCAAGTTGACATACTGCAAAGCCACCATGCCAATCACTATACTCAGGGAGATGCTAAGAGATTTCTGAGTCTCAAAAAACAGGACTGAAGGCTTTTGCTCAGTAGGGCAAAGAAAAGGGCAAGGTTGCTGCAAGGAGAGGTAAGAAGGTATATATCTGGTTAGTTGCCCTCCCCTCTTTCATCCATTAAAAATGTGTATTGAGCATTTACTCAGGCCTTGTACTAAATTGTATTTTTCAAAGACAGCCACACAAATATATTCCTTCTAGTATGTTCATCCTACACTGTAATGTTGAAAATCTTATATCAAGAGATGTGGTCTATGCACTCTCTTTAAATCTGAGCAGGACTGTGACAATGGCAGATGTGACACTGAATGGCTTCTGAGGTTAGGTCATAAAGGTTATTGAATTTTTTTCCTTTTTATTTTTAATTAACTTATTTGTATTGAACTTATTGGGGTGGCATTGGTTAATAAAATTATATGTGTTTCAGGGTATAATTATATAATACATCATCTGTATATTGTATTGTGTGTTCACCACCCCAAGTCAAGTTTCCTTCCATCACCACTTATCCCTCATTTACCCTTTTCCACTTTCCCCTACCCTGCTCTCCCTCTGGTAATCACCATACTGTTGTCTATGAGGGTTTTTTTTCCCCTTAATGCCTTCACCTTTTTCATTATGCCCCCTTTCCCCTCCCCTCTGACAGATGTCTGTCTGTTCTCTGTATCTATGACTCTGTTTCTATTTTTTTTTGTTAGTTATTTTGTTCATTAGATTCCACATACAAGTGAAATTATATGGTATTTGTCTTTCTCTGACTGGCTTATTTCACTTAGCATAATACTCTCCAGGTCCTTCTATGCTGTCGCAAAAGTAAGAGTTCCTTCTTTTTTACAGCCAAGTAATATTCCATTGTGTAAATGTACCACTGCTTTTTCATCTACTCATCTACTGATGGGCCCTTGGGCTGCTTCCAAATCTTGCCTCTTGTAAATAACGCTGCTATGAACATAGGGGTGAAAATATTCTTTTGAATTAGTGTTTCAGGATTCTTAGGATATATTCCCAGAAGTAGAATCTCTGGATCATAAGGAAGTTCCATTTTTAATTTTTTGAGGTAATTCCATAGTGCTTTCCACAGTGGCTGCACCAATCTGCATTCCCACCAACAGTGCATGAGGGTTCCCTTTTCTCCACATCCTCGCCAACATTTGTTGTTTATTGATCTATTAATGACAGCCATTCTGACAGGTGTGATGTGATAGCTCATTGTGGTTTTAATTTCACCTCTCTGATGGTTAGCAACATTGAGCATTTTTTCATATGTCTCTTGGCCATTTGTATGTCCTCATTGGAGAAGTGTAAATTCAGATCCTTCACCCATTTTTAAATTGGATTGTTTGGGGTTTTTTGGTGTTGAATTTTATGTTATGAGGAAGCCAAACCCTCAGGGAGAGGTCATGTGTACATGTTCTCGTTGACATTTCCAGCTAAGATCTCAACATCAACCAGCTAGCATCAATCAGTAAATATGTGAATTAGTTTCCAAATGATTCCTGCCCCCAGTCTTGAAGTATAACCCCCCTCAATTGATGCCAAAATGAGAAGAGGGATGAGCCATCCTCACTGAGTCTTGCTCAAATTATAGATTTGTGAGCAAAATAAATGTCATTATTTCAAGCCACCAAGTTTTGGGGTAATTTGTTACACAGTCATAGTAACTGAAACAACTCTTTGCCATACTGATAGGGGATATAAAGACTGATAGGTATTATTATTTGGAATCATACATAATTGCCTAAATCCTTTTGCTGTAATTTTAGGTCCATTGGCTTGAAGCTAAGTTTTTAATCAATACTTTTATATAAATAATAGTATGTCTTAAACTTTTAAAATCTTGAATTAATTGTAGATTTGCATGCAACTATGAGAAATAATAGAGATAGATCACATATACCTTTCACCTAGTTTCCTCCGATGCTGACAACATCTTGCCTAACTATAGTACAATATCACAATCAGGAAATTGACATTGATAAAATTCACCAATGTTATTCAGGTTTCATCAGTTTTATACAAAGTCTTTTGTGTGTGTCTATTTACTTGTATGCAATTTTATCACGTGACAACCAATACAGTCAAGATACAGACCGTTTCCATCATGAGGATCTCTTATGGACCCTTCATAGCTACAGCCACCTCCCTCCCACCACCACCACTACTCCCAATCCCCGTTCTCCGTTTCTGGGATTTTTGTCATTTCAAGAATGTTATATAAATGAAATCATACAGTATGTAAACTTTTGAGATTATCTTTTTTCACTCAGCATAATTCCCTGAAGAGTCATCCAAGTTGTCATGCATATCATTAGCTCATTCCTTTTTATAGCTGAGTGGCATTTTATGGTATGGATGTTCCACAGTTGTTTAAGCATTCACTTGTTAAAGAGCAGTTGGGTTGTTTCCTGCTTTGGGATATCATGAACAAAGCTCTGTGAACATTCATGTACAGCTTTTTGTGTGAACATAAATTTTTATTTCTCTGGGATGAATCACAAGAGTAGAATTGCTGGGTTGTATGGTCATACTCTTTTCTAGAGTGGCTGTACCATACATTCCCATCAGCAGTGTATGAGTGATCCAGTTTCTCTAAATCCTCACTAGCATTTGTTGTTACCACTATTTTGAACTTTAGGCAGTTTGATAGGTGTGATATAGAGATATAACAACATATTTGTAATACGGTTTGACCAGATGTGCATGAACGCTGCCCCCCTCGCCCTTTTTTACAGTAGGAGTATTATTTTCTTCAGAGGCTCTAGGCCTAGGGCCTGCTGGGAAACTTCTCACCCATGTCAAATGGTGGGGAGGATTTTTTTGTTTGTTTTTATTACCATATCTTCCCCTTTGACCTTCCTCTTTGAAATGGAGAAAAGAATGGGTTACGTGGGGTCTGCAGTTAATGGTTGTCTTTATTTTCTTAGAATTCATTCCTAATGTATATATAAATATATAAGGTCTCTTGCAATTGAGCCACATATTTTTCTGTGCAATTGTACAGTTAAGACGGATATGTACTGAATTATCAGTCCATAAAACTCAAAAGGAAATAAACCGGTTGTTCAGAAAAGGCCAGCCTGGATCTCAGACCAGAGTGAAAATTCCCCCATGCCTACAAGGCCACACAGATAATGCAAATAAGTGAAGCAGATTGGGAATAAGACAGTAAGGAATGGGTGATGGGGGAAGGCTGAGGATTGCTTAACTGGGAAGTACCTGAACAGTCTAACAGGGCAGGAACTGCTCAACTTTAGCTAATACTGCCAAGAGGGAGAAGTAGGCCCAATGTTGCTAGATTTTCTAATTTTTTTTAAGAGAGGCTATACAGTTAGATTTGTAGGAGTTATCTCCCAATAATATATTAACAACTATATTAATTAAAATTCTGACTGAATAAAACACTTTTGCAGTCCAGAGTTGGCCTACCACTGCCAGTTGAAAACCTCTGGCCTTTAAAAGTATGCAGGAACATCTAATGCAAGATAATCCTTATAAATATGACCATTCTTGTTGCCAAAGCTCAGTTTTAAGCAAATATTGAATGCCATTGAGTTGGTGGTATGCTCTTTGACATGTGTACAGAATGCAGATTGTCTGTATGGTTGGCCAAGTGTGATGTCCTATGCTTTCATAGTCAGCCAACAATAATTGAAAAAGTGAACGAAAGATATCCAAACTTCCAATAAGCATATTAAAAGGTGGTCAACATCATTAGTCATTAGGGAAATAAAAATTAAAACCACAATGAGATAAAACTATATACTCACCAGAATTGAAAATATAAAAACACCAACTGTGAACGAAGATTGGAGCAGCTGGAACTCTCAAACATTGCTGATAGGAATGTAAAATTGTACATCCTTGTTGTTTCTAATAAAACTTAATATATTCCTTCCTCATGACCCAGCAATTCCACTTCCAAATATATGTTAACCAAAAGTAATGAATGCATACATACATATAAAGCCTTGTACAAGAATGTTCAGAGCAGCTTTATTCAGACTAACCAGTAACTGAAAATATCCCAATTGTCTATCAACAGGAAAATGGATTAACAAAATACTTTTTGTTATATGCATTTAATTTATAAGCAATAAAAAATAATTAGGACACAACCAAAAACATGGATTAATCTTTAAAATATTAGGTGTGAAAAAAGTCTTACACAAAAGAGTAAATATTATATGATTCCATTTATATGACTTTTAAGAACAAGCAAAACTTATGGTAATTTAAAAACTGATTGTCTCTGTGGGTGAAGGGATTAATTAGAAAGGAGAATAAAGGATAGTTCTGGGAGATGCAGATGTTCTATATCTTGAGCTGGGCGATGGCAACATAATATGTACATTTATTAAAATTTTCCAAACTGTACACATATCTGTGCATTTTTCTGTATGTAAATTATACCTCAGTAATGTACTAAAATAATAACTGAGTCTTAACAGAAACAACTAGACAAGGACATTGCTGGCCTGGCCCAACTAACTTTATTTTCATACAGGGAAAAAATGTCCTCCTCCATGTTGGTATGTTATACTTGGGTGCATGTGCTGGGCCAGTTTCACATGGAGATGGTAAAGCATATATATACAGAGCGACTGAAAGAGAAAATACTTCTTTTCCAAAAGATTCCCATCATACAGAAAGGCAATCCATGCTAGTAGTTATGAAAATGACTTTGGAGTTAAATTCAAATTCTGGCTTCCCCAAATATTAGCTGGGTGACCATGAACAAATTCTTTTACTATTCCAATCCTCTTATTTTTACATCTATAAAATGGGCATAATAACTTCTTCAAAACATTGTCTTGGGGATTGTTGGTAAAGTGCTTACCTAACACAATGACACACATGAAGCAAAGTATTCAATAAATGGCAGCATTTCACTCCATAGTCTTATGGAACCAAATGTCTGAACACCTATCCTTCAAGGCTTGTCTTCTGCCTTCTCCCTAAAGATCCTTTTACCATTCTAATACTCCTAGGAAGAGTAATACGTATAGTAAATAAAGAATCCTACTTCACGGAAATTCATTTATTGTGGGAGAGTCTGGAACTGATTAACCGCAATAAACGAGGGCCGACTGTACACTAAATCCTTAACACCTTAGTGCAAAGTAGTTTTAGCATGAAATGATTTCCTCAGAGACAAGCAGGGTGGGCAAGTTATAGAGAAATGTATTTGCGGTGTATGTAGGGGAAAGCACTGCTAAAGGAGGATATGTCAGGGTTTGCTGTTTACAAGTAAGTGAAACAAGCTTTGCTGAACTGAAGGCAGAAAGTTGGAAAGTCAGGCTTGTGAGTGTGAAGAAACTAATGTCACTCTATAGGCCTAGGCCACAGAATCCACAGCCACCAACTCAAAGCAAGAAGTGGAATCTAATGAACAAAGTAAAACAAAATAGAAACAGAGGCATGACATGGAACAGACTGATAGCTGTCAGAGGGGAGGAGGGTTGGGGAGCTGGGTAAAAGAAGGTGAAGGGATTGAGCATGCGCGCACACACACACACACACACACACACACACACACACACACACCACATAGACACAGACCACAGTGTAGTGATAAAGAGGGAAAGGGTGGTGGGGTAGGTTGAGATGGGCAAAAGGGGGGAAATTGGGACATACAGAGACTTTGCTTGGGGTGATGGATGCATGATGCACTATGCAGATTATGTTTTATTGAGTTGTACACTTGAAACCTGTATGGTTTTGCAAACCAATGTTACCCCAATAAATTTAATTTTAAAAAGTGACTAATTAGTGCATGACCTCCAACCATTTATGTGCATCAGTTGCTCAAGATTCAAAGTCTCAGGAGAGAGCACCATATTAGCCAAGCTCAGGTCAACTTCTCAATCCTAGCTCTTGAAGTGGACAAGGCAAGGAAGGACTGAATGGCTTTGGCTTCCGAACAGTAAGTCAGGAACCTGGAATTATATTGTACCAAGACAACCCTAATAAGGGAGAGATATTTCCACAAAAGAAAATTGGGGAACTCATGGAAAGTGGCAGTGAATGTTGGACAGCTGAAAACAACAAATGTCTACCAGAGGGAACACAGGGCAGAGTAGTGGAAGACCAGAAAGGGCCCTTTCCCCTTTTTCAGTAACTCCTTAATTGACTGTATTTGATGTTTAATAACCTTTTCAGTGATGCCATTATTAAATTCATCTCAACAACATCTCTGAACTGCAGAGAGAGAACATCAATTTAACTCCTTATTACTGACCCATTCTGTATCTCATTGTATTTCTTGAGAGTCCAAGTGCTTTCTGTGGAGGTCAGCAAGAAGTCTAGAACAAATATCAAAGAATATCATTTTTTGGTATTTTACATATATAAATCTTAAAAGATATGGATGACTTCTTGCTCAAATCGTAGGAAAGCAACTGTACTAGCAAGATATATAAAGTAGTCACCAGAAGATGGAAATACAGAAAAATTTAATTTATAGTTCATGTAAATGTTGCCAGAATAAATATTTTACTTTCATAGACATAGTTCTTTTGTGTTGCCCACTGTGACGTTCTAGGGAAGAAGAAGGCCAAAATATAAATTTAAAAATTGTAATATACCTTAAGTGTATTTTTACTTTTTTATTTTTATCTTTATTGTTGAAAGTATTACAGATGTCCCTCCTTCCTCCCCCACTGACACCCTCCCCAGTTTTTCCTATATGTATTTTCCTCAGCTTGAGAGAAACTATGCACTACCATGCTAAAATGTTTTTGTATTTAATATCAACTTTATTACAAATGTTTTTATTTCAGTGATGTGTATGTATACAGTATTTGTGAATGTTGACAACTTCCCTGTACATTTTGTTTTTTTTTAATAATATCACAGCTTTTCGGATTAAGTTTTGAACCATTTGTGCATGTTAACAAGTTCCAAGTACACTTTTGTTCCTTAGACATTCTCACTTAGTAAAAACTTTGTTTATACCACGACACCAAGCTTCACAAAGTATTATTCTCATATTATATCACAAAACAAATACCTTCAATGTTAAGCTTTTTATTTTATTTTTATGCATGTAAAGCATTTATTACAATGCCCTGGACATAGTGAGTATTATTGTTATTAGAGTATTATTTTTCTTTTTTTTATTGTTGAAAGTATTATAGATGTCCCCTTTTTCTCCCCATTGACCTCCTCCTCTCTGTTCCCACCCCCCTCCTGTTTTCCCCAACCTAATGTCTGTGTCCATTGGTTGTGCATATATGCATATTAGTTCTTTGGTTTATCTCATCCCACCCATCCCACCTCCCATCCCTCTGAGGTTTGTTAGTCTTGTTCTCTACTTCCATTACTCTGGACTAGCTTATTTTGTTCATGATGTTCCATAAATAAGTGAGATCATGTGGTACTTGTCTTTCTCTGACTGGCTTATTTCGCTCAGCATAATACTCTCCAAGTCTCTCCACATCATCTCAAAGGGAAAGAGATCTTTCTTTCTTACAGCTGCATAGTATTCCATTGTGTATATATACCACAGCTTTTTTTATCCACTCATCTACTGATGGGCACTTGGGCTGATTCCAGATCTTAGCTATTGTAATTAGCACTGCTATGAACATAGGAGTGCATAGACATTTCTCCAAGAGGACATACACATAGCCAGGAGACATATGAAAAAATGCTCAAAATCTCTAATCATCAGAGAGATGCAAATTAAAATGACTATGAAATATCACCTCAAGCCTGCCAGAATGGCAGCCATCAACAAATCCTCAAACAACAAATGCTAGTGAGGGTGTGGAAAAAAGGGGACTCTAGTACCCTGCTGGTGGGAATGCAGACTGGTGCAGCCACTATGGAAAACAATATGGTGTTTCCTCAAAAAATTAAAAATGGGACTGCCATTTGACCCAGTGATTTCACTTCTTGGAATATATCCTAAGAAGCCTGAAACACCAACCAGGAAGAATATATGCACCCCTATGTTCGATGTTAAACTTTTTAACTGAATTTTCTATTGAATTAGCAATAATGCCATATTTTCCCTTTGACAGAATGAACTTCTAAAACTTTACTTTGATTTCATGAATTGTGTGAAAATAAAATTTAACCATCAATATTCACATATTTTCCATTTGATGTTTCCAATACCACTGATATAAAACTTACCTCATGTAATTCTTTTTGCATTTCTTCTACTAATGAAGCAAACACAATAACAACTATCATTTCATTTTTAATATGTGCAGATGAAAATTTGGAATAAAAGTATGATATTAATCAATAAAATGATTTGATCTAAATGAAAAGTCACACCTTATAGAATGATAAATAAATATACCTTCTGAAGATGCACATGTTAAAACCTTGGGCCCAGGCTTCTTAAATAAATTAGTACATTTTAAAATAGATATTTATGTATCCCTAATATGCATATGTCCTTGGATTTTATATAGTCAATTATATTATTTTGGCTCCCAGGATGGATGATAAATGTCTCTAAATATTTTGAGCAAATTATATGTCCATAATCAAAAAATTTTAATCCTCACCTGAGGATACTTTTTATTGATTTTAGAGAGAGAGGAAGGAAGGGAGGGAGGAAGGAAGGGAAGGAGGGGGGATGGAGATGGAGAGAGAGAGAGAGAGAGAGAGAGAGAGAGAGAGAGAGAGAGAACATCGACATGATGTTCTTCCATATGCACCCCGACTGACTGGGGATCAAAACTGCAACCTAGGTATGTGCCCTGATGGGGAATCAAACCTGCAACCTATTTTTGGGGGGATGTATGGGATGATGCTTCAACCAACTGAGCCACCCGGCCATGGCCATGATCAACTTTTCTGAGAAGTGGAAATTAAGTAGTTGATTTATTATTAATAATCACACACTTCATTGTTTTAGCTCATTGTAATTGAAAGTATTTATTGCAAAATAAAAAGCATTATGAAGCAATAAAGTAGTTGTCAATGAGCATTATGCAACAAATGACAATACCACTGCAGCAATGATATTCAGGCTAATCTCTGTATCTTGGGTTAGCAAACTGCCTATGAGCCAAATCTAGCCCTGTTTGTGTAAACAAAATTTTACTGGAACACAGATGCTCTTTCCTTTATGTATTGTTTATGATCGAAATACAGATATGATCCACAAAGCCCTAAATATTTACCACCTAGCCCTTCAAAGAAAGTGTTTGCCCGCCTTTGCTCTATATGCAACATGGCAGGGCTGGTCAGTCTCTATTTCATGTATATATTTTATATACACCTAACCCAGGGTTTATTAATCTTGGGACTATTGAAATTTAGGGCTGTACAATTCTTTGTTAGGGAAAAGGAGGCTATCCTGTGCATTGTGGGATGTTTAGCAGCATCCCTGGTCTCTACTCTTTGGGTACCAGTAGCACCTTTCCACATACAAAAAAAAAAATGTCTATAGACATTGCCAAATATCCTCTGGTGGGTAAAATCACCCCTGATTGAGAATCACTGGCATAACATAGAATTTCCCACTGATCCCACCAACTGGGGCCTGGCAGTTTCATGCATCTTGCAGGTTGTGGCTTAATTAATACATACCACAACTGGCTGGTACTCCAAATGGCCAGCAGTGGCAAAGCAGTGTCGAAAACCTTCCAAGGCCAGTGAGCATTAGCTGTCTCTAGTCACTGATGAAGCACACTTCCTCCAAATTGAGTTCCCTGCTTTCTGTCCTTGGAAAGGGTGTGTTAGTTACTTGGTGTCTGGAAAGGGTCAGGAAATGGGTACTGGGTTATTGCTAATCGTGTTATGATTTAACTAAACGCTATAAATTGATAACTTGGTACACTGCCTATGTATCTCACACACTGCTAGAGGAAATTATAGCAGAAGCTCTAAGTATCAAGTACCAAACCATGCTAGCTGAATGAGCGAATAGGTAATGCATAATAAATCCACTGCAAAATTTCTATCTTCCTGTCTTTGGATTCCTTTACCAATAGCATACCAAGAAAATTTTAACATCTCAACTTCCTTTACTCTGGCCCCCTTATTGAGTCCAACTGAACAAGCCATTGGAATCACTTCTAGCATCTTAAGCTAACACAATACAATTTCTTCGTGCTTCCTAAATAATAAATTCAGCCTAATCTAGTCTTTTGTTCTACTTTCCTTGGTATAGCACTCACTGAACTTATACTGATTTTTGCCAATACACATTAGTAAATTTGTAATTTGTCAAGTGGGACCTGCCATGACTCTATTCTAGTTTAGGTGTGACAATAATCAGAAGTAGTGGACTGAGAAGTCAGGTGAAATCATCTCTCCTTTTCAAGGTAACACCCTCAGCAAGGTTGTTAGAGAGTTTTCAAGGAATGAACAGCCTCATTCACCAGGAGAGGAAGGAAGTCTCTATGGAGTTCAGGGTACTGAGTTATCTGAGTCCTACATGTTTCCATCTCAGTTCTTGGGATCCCACTCTGTCCCAATCCAAATATAACTTTTATGTAAAATATCTGGTAAATCAATGTTTTTACATAACAGCCTAAGAATCAAAATTTGAATTTTGCTTTAGCTATCAATCCCAGTGGCTGCAAGAGATAAGTCTGAATAAAATCATAGAAATTGCACAGCTGTTTTTGCTTTGATACAAGTTCTTCTCTTTCTTTAATCTATCAAGCTCAGTTAGAAGCAAATAGCCTATATTGTAAAATTTGAATTCCTTAAGCCTTTCATATTATTCTATTATAACTGCCCCTATATCCCTCAGGACCTTACCCAAAACAAACATGTTATTCCTAGTAAGCACAGATAATAATTTAATTAAGAGGTAATCAATCAAAGTTTTGCCCCTATTTTCCTGAAAATTGATTGCCTACAACTACTTCTGGTACCATTTTCTTGATCAGGTTCATTATTAAGCAGAAAAGCCACTCATTAATGGCTCTCACTATTGGTCAGAGGGCTTGAGAATTGGGCTTGAAGCTAAACTTCCACGAACAGAAGCCAAAACACTACCTGAAAACAGACTTGATGAACTACTGCCACTGATCACTACAGGAAGACCTCACTGTTGCCACCCAGATGCCATATCTGTGGCAGGACTTCAACTTTGCAACCACCAGAAAACTACTGTCATTGCCACCACTAGAAAGTTAAACACATTTCTGGAAGAAGCATCACAGATTGCTTACTTCTATTTTTTTTCTTCATTGATTTTAGACAGAGAGGAAGGGAGAGGGAGACAGAAACATTGATGAGAGAGAACATCGACTGGCCGTCTCCTGCATGGCCCCCACTGGGGGTCTGGCTCACAACCTGGGCATGTGCCCTGACTGGGAATTGAACCGGTGACCTCTTGGTGCATGGGTCGATGCTCAACCACTGAGCCACACCAGCTGGGTCAGATTACTTACTTCTGAACTGGAGTCTCACATGTGTGCAACTGACTGACGGGTTCGGTTATATCCCTGCACAAAAGACGCAAGTGGGGCTGTGAGTTTGAGTTTTTACTCCTATGTTAGGAAAGCTGGAGTCAGATATGGGAATCTCCTTGTTCTGGCTACCTATTGGTGTGTAATAACCATCCAAAAATTCAGTGGCTTAAAACAACTACCTTTATTTTACTCACAAATCTGCAATTTAGGCAAGTTTCTGTTTGGCTCAGTGTAACTGGGGGCTCGAATCATCTGACAGCTCACTCACAGGCCTAGTGATTGATGATGGCTTTCAGGCTGTGACTTTCCCTGGGGCCATTGGCCAGACACTTACATGTGTCCTCTTCATAAAGAACCAAACTACCTCTACACAGCTTACTTTCTACATTAACTTGACTTTACTATTCCATTGTATTTTTTTGTATAACTTGAGTATTCCAGTAGACTGTTGCCCAGGAAAAGAAAAGATGTAAATAAAATTGTTGTTCTTTATAGGAACTTCCTGAAAGAACTATCACTCTTCAATAGAAACGTTTACATACTAAGATTGTTTTTGAGCCTCTAGCTTCAAAATACTCACCTTGTGGCCAGCAATCCTAAGATCTTTACCCAAATTCAATCAAATCCTGTATTGAAAGATCCACTTTAAATCAACCTCCCAACTCTCAATATTATTACCAAATAAACCATCTTCTCTCTCTAAGACTCTTGTAGACTCCATGAGATAGTGCTATAAGCAATATATTCAGCTTTGTCTTATCAATGTGTTGGCCTGGTGATATTTGGGAAGCCAGCATGTGACATAATGGGGGCTGAACTTATTTACAAAATGATGATTGGGTTTTAAGGGTAAGCATACCAAAAGAGAGAGCCATGTAAAAGTGGTATAGCCTTTTACAACCTAGGGTCAGAAGTCACACAGCATCATTTCTGCCATTTTCTAGTCACCAAGGTAAATACAAATGCTCACCAGGTTCAAGACAAAGGGGATTAAACTCTACCTTTTGATGGCAGAAATCAAGAATTTTCACATAGGTTTTAAAACCATCACAAGCTCCAACTATAAAAAGACTACCCAAAAGCTAATAGGCAATCATGAATATGAGGACTATGATAGTTATACTCTACAAAAGGTATACACCAAAATATTCACAGTGTTTAGCTTAAGGAGTAGAATTATAGAAGGATTTTTCCTGTATATTATTTCCTGAATTTTCTTGAATTAATAGATATTCCTTCATTTAAAAATATATGCAAATGCATTCTCAAATCTGAGTTTGATCATTAAGAAAAATTACAGGATAAAGTGTCAAAAAGAATACCTGTAACCTAAATTTTGAAAAACATTTTAACAGCTTTATTTATTTATTGTTGAAAGTATTACAGATGTCCCCCTTTTTTTCCCATTGACCCCCCTCCTTCCCGCTCCCACTCCCCTCCTGCCTTCCTCGGCCTAGTGTCCATGTTGATTGGTTGTGCATACATGCATGTAAGTTCTTTGGTTTATCTCTTCCCTCCCCTCTCACCTCCCATCCCTTAATAGTTTTATTGAGACATAATTTTATATCATACAATTTATTGTTTCAAGTGTACAATTAAATGCTTTTTGGTAAATTTATAGGTGATAACCATCACGAAAATGCCATTTTAGGACATTTCCACCACCCCAATAAGACCCCTACCACCCACTTTTAGTCACTCTCCATTCTTACTCCCAACCCCAGACAACCACTATCTAATTTCTGTCTCTATCGATTTGCCAATTCTTGTACAATATGTAGTCTTGTGTATCTGGTTAGCAAAACCTTTTTGAGGTTTATCAATGTTGTACCATGTATCAGTCTTTTGTTCCTTTTTGTTGCTGAATAAAATTCCATTGTATGGATATGCCACAATTTGTTTATTTACTCTCCAGTTCATGGTCATTTGTATTGTTTTCCAGTATTTCACTATTATAATAATGCTGCTATGTACTTTCATATATAAACCTTTGTGTATTGGGGGACCGGAAAGTAATGTCGTTAAAGTAATGACATGTTAAGGGCAGAAGTGGAAGCAAATCCGTGTCAGACAGTCGAGGAACTGTCAAACACTCTTAACCAACCTTGGTCGACCATCCAAGAACATTTGCAGCAGATTGGTAAAGTAAGAAGAGAGCAGGTGTTTGGGTCCCACATAATCTGTCTGAAGAAAACAAAGCTAACCGGTCCACCACATGCAACTTACTGCTTCAGTAGCACAATACAGAAGCGTTTTTTGATCGCTTGATCATTGGAGCTGAAAAATGGGTCCTCTATGATAATCCAAAATGCAAAAAGCAGTGGCTCTCTCCGAATGAATCGCCACGAAGTACAGCTAAACCAGGTTTACACCCCAAAAAGGCACTTTTGTGTGTTTGGTGGAGTATTTGCGGGGTCGTACATTTTGAAGTGCTGAAACCTGGACAAACTGAATGCAGCCCTTTACTGTGAATAATTGGATCAAGTAAATCAATCTTTAATTGAAAAATGCCCAGCGATTGTCACCAGAAAAGGCGTTATTCTGCAACACGATAATGCAAGAGCGCACTGCGCAAGACGAACCCTGGAAAAAATTAATGAATTGGGAAAAAATTAATGAATCACCCACCATACTTGCCCGATATTGCGCCATCGGATTTCCATTTATTCTGATCGCTACAACATTTTCTAAGTGGCAAAAAATTTGACAATTTGGATGATGTCCAAAATGCCATCTCCAGATATTTTGCTCAAAAACCAATTGATTTTTATCGATCCGGCATTGAAAATTTGCACACTAGATGGCAAAAGGTTGTTGATAAAGAGGGTGATTACATCACTGATTAAAAATAAAAACTTGTTTAAAATTTATGTTTGAAGTTAATGTAACAAAAATGACCTTACTTTCCGGTCCCCCTAATACATGTTGTTTTCATTTTTCTTGGGTAGATACCCAGGAGTAGAACTACTAGGGCATAAGTAAATGTATGTTTACCTTTTTAAAATGCTACCAAACTCTCTCGAAAGTTGCTGTACCAGTTTACATACCTACCACCAGTGTATTAGGTTCTCATTTTTCCATATCCTCCCTAAAACTTTTTAATATGTGTCTTTTGGATTATAGCTATTCTTGTGAGTGTAAGGTGGTACTTCATTTTGTGTGTGTTTTTTTAAAATTTACATTTCCCTAATGACTAATGATATTGAGCACTTTTCATGTACTTAGCCAGTTGTATGTATTCTTTGGTGAAATATCTAGTCAAATATTTTACTCATTTTAATTGAGTTATTTGTCTTGTTACTGAGCTGTAAGAGTTATTTATATATTCTGGATATAAGACTTTTATCAGATATGTAATTTGCAAATATGTTCTTGTAGTCTATAACCCTTATTTCAGTCTAGAACCTAGATTTTATGCTTTAAATAATATAACCATCATCATTTATTTGATTTTGTTTATGAAATATACCAAATTTAAAGCAAATTGAATTAATGAGAAGGTATGCCTTGGTAGAACTCTGTTTTCCAAGGTTTGAAACTGAAAAGGCATTTGCGGTTTTACAATAACTGGTACTAATTGAGTTACTTTAGAAAGCTTGTAAAATTATATCTTAATCACCAATCTGCATCAGGATTTAAAAAAAAGGAACACTATACAAGATAACAAAATATATCCTGAAAAACCAAAGTAACACCTTATATAGTCTCTACCACTGGTTTAAATTCCAGTAGCATTGAAAATTGATTGCCTCAATTATCTAGGGATTGGAAATCAAAACATAAGTACATATTTTCCAAAATGAAAAACTAAGGGATTTTGATGTAAGCATTTCTTATTTCAAAAGGAAGGTAGTAGTTCTAGATTTTAATTTTATAACTGAAATGTAAGTCATGTTAACGTTTTATCTGCATCTGGTTGATTTTATCAATGTACAATAAAGCAGGTGGTTCAATTCAGCAAATATTTATTGAGCATGTTAAATGAGGCCCTGTGCTAAGTATGAAGGGAATATAGGGATAAGAATAATTGCTCAACTGTGGTTTCCTAAATGAGGCAACCAATAACCTAAGTGGTAAGATGTGCAGAACAATTTTATGAGTTGCTATTGATAAGCTCAATTCTGTACTCTGCTAGTGAAGAGTAAAACTATATAAGAGGATATAAGAATGACATGCTTTTTGCCTCAATTTTGGCCGAGTCCCCAAAGGAGGAGAAAACCCAGCAAATTCCAAATACATTAATGTGCCCAAGGACTGAAAAGAAGATGGAGCAAAAGTAATGATTTCCAATCCTTAGCACATCATCTATCTTGAAGACACATAATTAGCTTCAAGGAAGTTGCTCAGCTGCACATAAGCCTCTGGGTTTGTGAGACTGATGTCTGACATTCTTAGAGACAAGTCCAATTGTTGGGAAATATTTTTTCAATTATTAGTACATTTCTTTATACAAATGGGAGGATTGAACATGTGCATTTTGTTATTTTACTCCCAGTTTTGAGAAATTGGGTATTTGGTATGCTTGTCTGTTTATCCTACCAGTGTTTGAACACAAATATTTGTATTTCCTCCTTTTTTACACAAAAGTTAGCATATGCACTGTACTGCATCTTGCCATTTTACTTACTAATATATTTTAGAATTTGTAGCTTATCAGCACATAAAAAGCATCCTCAATCTTCTTACATTTGCACAACATTTTATTGTGTGGATGTATAATAATTTCTTAAACCAAACATAAATTGATGGACATTAACATTTTCAAGATTTAAACTATTACTAAACTTAAAAAGCTATGAAAGAGATACTTGGCAGAACAAGTGACATGTATGTGCACACATGTATGTGTCCAGAAGTAGAATTCCTGGGTTCAAACTGCATGTGTAATTTTGATGAATATTGCCAAACTGCCTTTCATAAGAGATATACTATTTTCCACCACAAATTTATATCAGTGCTTGTTTCTTTACATAGAGGGCCATAGTTTTCAATGAACTCAGTTGTTTTTTAACTAAAAACCCAAACTAGTTTTATAGCTCCTTAGCCAGAGAATCAGGCTTTATTTTTTTCCCTATGTGGGCAAGTTAATTTCTTATAATTTGCAGACAGGCTAAGCTAAATACAAATAAGTTCTTTTCTAAACATAGGCCTCAAGTTGTTACATTTCTAAACATCTTTTCTTCTAGTTTCTGCTAAAATTTCTGTTCACATGATACATTTCCTTTGAACTATTTCTTCTTTTTATATGTTTTCTTATTGATTTTGTTTAGAGAGAGGAAGGGAGAGAGAGAAAGAAACATCGATGTGAGAGAGAAACATCGATAGGCTGCCTCCTGCATGCCCCCTACTGGGGATTGAGCCTGCAACCTGGGCATGTGCCCTGATCTGGAATCAAACCCAGACCTCTCAGTCCATGGGACGATGCTCAATCCACTGAACCATACCGGCTGGGCAACTATTTCTTCTTAAAATTTTGAAATATTTGGTCCATCAGGACAGAGTAGTGGTAGCTCCAAATGGAAAGATAGGCTCATGTTAATACATACTATAAAATCATTCCACTTCTTTACTCAAAGAAGAAGGGTACTTTGAGGCTAAAGATTATCAAAGTCTACTTTACTGCGAGAAATATTACCAGTTTGTGAGATACAAAGAACTAAAAGCCCTCACACATTGATAATTTATCTTTTTATGCTTTCCCACATAAATACAAATTACTTAAAATATAAAATCACTCATTCAGAAAAACATTTTTCAGATAATTTGCCCATAAGGAAAAACAAGAGAACAAGTTCAGTGATACTATTAACATAGTTTGCTTTTAAATAATGACACGAGGTTGATGAAACAGATATAATGCTTTGACATATAACCCCGTGTGAATAAGCACAATTTAGGGTCCTATTTAGATGTAGTATTATAACAATAACCACAATAACTCACATTTTTATGGTGCTTTATAGTTTACAAAGCACTTCCAAGTACATGATAGTAATCCCAGCTGCCATTGGTTGCATATACCAGGTATTTTGATAAACTATACACTGGAAAGTATTAGTCTCTTTTCACCCAAGATGAGGGGAATGAAGACACATTATTTGCTTCATGTCTAAAAGCCAGTGAATGGTAAATCATTGAGACATGAAGTAGAATTGTGGTTGCCAGGGGCCAAGGGGAGATGGGAATAGGGAGTTATTATTTAATGGGTATAGAGTTTTAGTTTTGCAAGATGAAAAGAATGCTGAAGATGGATGGTGGTGATAGTTGCACAGCAATATGAATGTACCTAATACCACTGAACTGTATACTTAAAAACGGTTAAGGTTGTAAATTTTGTTATGTATATTTTATCACAATAAAAAATGGAGGAAAAAATACCAGTGAATGGTGAAGCTTGGATTTTATTTCATTTCTATCCAAACTTTCTTTGTACTTAGAGCAGTTGTTATTCCCGGGTTACAGATCAGGGGACTAAGTTCCAGAAGAACTGATTTGACTTAAGTTATACAACTATGAAGTAGCAGAGGTGGAGTTCAATCCAATGGAAGTGATTTTACAACCAGAAATTAAGTATAGGAAGTCAAAATAAAACCAAGGGCTTATCTAACCACTAAAGAGTGAATAATCTTGGGTTAATCACTTTACCTGTCTAGGCCTCAGGTTATTCTGTTGTAAAATAAAGGGATGGATAAAACCAGTTTTTTTTTTTAATTCAATGTTTTATATCATGAATTACTATAAGAAATGTTTTATATTGACCCAGCACACACACAGAGACACACACAGACACAGACACAGACATACACATGCACCTTGTCTAGGTTGGGTTTCCCAGAAGCAGATCTTGAAATAAGGATTTGAGCGCAAGTAATTCAAGGATGTGTTCTCAGAAGAAACTAGTATGGGAGTAGAGGAGGCAGAGCAGAAAAGGGGTTGAAATCAACCAAAGGTAAGCTTTCAGATGAAGTCACAGCCTCAGCCTGATCTGATGGGGAGCTCTGGAGCATAAAATAAACCAGAGTTTGACTCGCCTTGAGGCAAGAGAGCTGGACTTTCATATTTCATCCTTAGTCAATTGCTAGTTATAGGCCACCCCAGCAGGATGTAACTCCCAGACATTTCAGCTCATGATACCTGTGGTAGCCAGTGGAGGCCCCCAGTGATCCCTGCCTTGTAGTATTCACACCTTTGTTTAGTTCCCTCCTACACTGTTCCATGGTTGGTCTGTGTAACCAATGCAATATAACAGAAGTGATGGTATGTCACTTTTGAGATTAAGATATCTTGGATTGTTTCTTTCTTTCTTGGATCACTGCTTCTGGGGGAAGCAAGGTCTCATTTCATGGGTAGTCCTATGAAGAGACCCATGATGTGGAATTTCATAACAAGGAACTGAGGCCTGCCAACAACCACATGAGTGAGTTTGAAGGCAGTTCCTCTGGCCCTAGTCAAGCCTTGAGATGAGTGAAGCCTCAACTAACAGCTTCACTGAAATCTCATGAGACACCCTGAGTCAGAATCACCCAGCTAAGTTGCTCCTGGATTCCTGACCCTCAGAAATTGTGTAAGATAATAAATGTTTTGTCATTTTAACTCACTAGATTTTTAAAAAATGTGTTATGCAGCAACAGATAACTAATACAAATACATTGGGCTAATGTGTCTCCAGTAGCTGAAGGGTAATTTTCTAAACTACAGAGAAGATTCTTTAGGAGAGAAGCACAAAGACACTGGGGGATGTCCAGAATCAGTAAAAGAGACCTGAGGTGATGTGGGCAGAGCATCAATAATGTCTGCTATCCTTCTAAAATAAATGTTTCATGAAATGGCACTTACCCTTATTACATGCAATGCACTTTGATAACTTCTATTTTATTATATTCTTATTTGCTTTATTAAATGCTGGAGCTAGGCCCTAAAATTGATTTCATAATTCACTAACAGGTTGTGGCATGCAGTTGAAAAATGGCAAACTTAATCATCTTTGCATCCCTTTTAGATCTAAATTTTTGTACTTAGGAGGTGATTCGGTGTTGTTACAATGACAATTAACATTTATTGAGCACACACTATGCCAGAACTGTTTCAAACACTTCACATATATTGCCTCATGTGAAGATAATAAGGTAGATACTATTAATATCCTCATTTTACAAATGTGAAGACTGGTAAGTGGCAGAGGCCAGGTGGGAACCCAGGCATTCTGACTCCAGAACCTACTGTCAAGAGTGCAGGAGCCTACATCAGACTGGGTTCTAATTCTGATGCCAACAGTCAACCAATAAGTGTTTCTAATTATGATCACTATGTAACTCAATTATTAGAAGCTATCAACTCACTGATGGGGATAATTCTAACAAAAGAAAGTTTAGGGCCAGAGTTATATATGCCAACTAAATCCAGGGGTTAACTCATTGATAATCAGCTCAATGTTCTGCTCTGCTTTAGGCAGGTTGGTCCAGTCTCCACGTTATATTTAGCCACTTACACAGTTAAATAAGATGGGGCTCTGGGCTGGGTTCTATAACACCTGCATGCATTAATAAATGCATTTTACTTTAACTAGATAGGAGGAATTTCAACATACTCATTTTTATGTACTGGTTTATTAAAATGCAAAGATAATTTGCTAATAAATGAAACTAAAATAGATTGGTCACCATTATGTAGAGACTATTCCTACTGAAGTCAATGAATATTAATCTTTGGATTTAAAAAAAAAAGGGCAATAAAAATTATGATATAAATAACTAAAATGGTAAAAAAAAGAAAGAAAGAAAGAAAGAAAAAAAGAAAGAAAGAAAGAAAGAAAGAAAGAAAGAAAGAAAGAAAGAAAGAAAGAAAGAAAGAAAGAAATCTGCACAGAACCTGCATACCTGTTACCATCATCTTTTTGGCTGAATTCTAAGCCAAGTCCCCTTCAATTATAGCTTTCATGTCACAGGAATACTCTATCACAGGCATTCAAGGTGGTATAAAAGCATAACATCCTTTTAATAAAACATATCTGTAATCAAAGACTCATATACCTTCTGAGTGGACTATCTAGAGCTAGACACATGGAATATATGTCAGGAGAATGTTTCAGCAGCTGCTATGTAGTAAGGTGACTTGGATTCTTTAGAAAGATGATAGAAAGAAAAAAAAAAGTGTATGTCCTACTGCAGATGCTACTGAGTGATTACAGAATATAGGGTAACAAGATTGACTTTAATCTTGCCTGGAATACTGCTAGCAGAGGTAAGATGCTATTCTCTTGTCAACTATTTTTTTTTATTGTTGAAAGTATTACAGATGTCCTCTCTTTTTCCCCCCATTAACCCCCCTCCTCCCCGTTCCCACCCCCTCCTGCTTTCCCCAAACTAATGTCTGTGTCCATTGGTTGTACATATATGCATGTAAGTTCTTGGTTTATCCCCCCCACACCTTACCCCCTATCCCCTTGAGGTCTGTTAGTCTGTTCCCTACTTCCATGACGCTGGAGAGTATTTTGCTGAGTGAAATAAGCTAGTCAGAAAAAGACAAGTACCACATGATCTCACTTATTTATGGTTTATCATGAACAAAATAAGCTGTCAACCAAAATAGATCAACTGTTTTTTGTGGGGTTTTTTTGTTTGTTTTTTGTTTTTGGAAAAAAAAAAGAAAGCCATTTTGAATATATTGGTAAAGAGGGAAGTTATAGAAGGTATCATGGCTCCACCAAACCAAATATCAATCTAGATGTCCTGAAAAGTCAACAACTTAAAATAAAATATTTTCTAATTATAAAAGAAATGTGTTTTACAAAACATTTAGTAAGTGCACAAAAGGTAAATAAAAGAAAAAAATCAGATCATGAGGTAATAATTACCACTATTGGTGTGTGTATCTCCAAACTGGTTCCATACTACATTTACTATTTATAATTTAATTTTTTTTATTTAAAAACATACTGTGGGAATTTCCCTGTGTCAAAGAGTTCTATTTCAACATGAATTTGATGGCTGTATAGAATTCCATTCTATGGACATAGCATTTGTAACAGTAAGTATCTAGTCAGGTAAATGACAAACAATCTATACATTTAATGCAGAAATGGACTTAATGCTAGTAATTTACTGCAAAGTTATAAAACATGCTAAAAAAAGAAGAAAGGTTTGTATTAGTTAGCAGGTATAATCTTAGTCCTGCAGACATTTCTGAATCCCAGGGTAAAAGTCATTTTGATTAGTATCTAGAAATTTTGTGAAATAGAGTAAATATTTTAAAAATCACCTATAACCCCATTACTCAGAATTACCAGTGTGAAAATGCTCTATACTTTTTCTTCCAATCTCTTTTCTATATATTGTAACATAGTTGAGATCATATTGCATATATATTTTTCTATTGTTCTGTTTCTTAATATAACAAAAAATTCCCTTTGTGATGAAAAAGTTTCCTCATATACATACTTTCTAATAAGTATAAACTAGTCCCTTGTTTGAATGTATTATATTTTGGGATTATGCATTTTAAAAGCTGTCCTCCAGGTTTACTCAGACTAGAATTAGATCATATTCAATTCCTCATTTTCCTTCATTACTCAAATTCACTCAGTCCTGAGGACTGTCTATTCTATTTCTGAAGTTTCTTATATTTGTCCCAGAGGTTTCAATTCCAGCTAGAGTATTGAGGGACTTTTAAAAAATACTGATTTCTGGGGCCCCACCACAGACTGAGTCAATCATAATCTATGGAGCTGAAGCCCTGGCCTCCATACATGTCAAAGCTCTCCAGTGGATTTTAATGCAGCCAAAGTTGAGATGCACTGCTTTTGCCCCTCCTGCAGCCCCAATGCCACTCCCTGAGTTCCAGCTCTCATAAACTCCCAATTAGATTATTTTAGTTACCGTACTCTGTTCCTCTTTCTAGTCTTCTTCTGCAACCTCTAATCATATATATTGCCTGCCAAATTAGTTTTCTAAAAACACATCAGATCATACCATTTCCCTACTTAGAGACCCTTCACTCTCCTGGGTGCCTACACAAGAGAGTCTAATGTGGCCTAAGCAAGACCCCCTCCACCACAGCCCAACCTATATTTTTGCATCCTTTCCTACTCTAAGTCCTTTAGTGCACCTCACCACTCTTCTGAGTAAGCTTTTGGCTTTTGTTCATCCTGTTCCCTAGCCTATAATGGCCTCCTCTATTCCTCAAAGATCACCATTATTTTATTCATACTTCAAGGTCCATTTCAAATATCACACCCTTCTTCAAACAGTCAATGATCATCTACTGAGTGACTACTATGTACCATCCATTTGTTCAACATTTTTTTTTAGTTGCTACCATATCTAGGTGCTGGGGATACAACAGAGAACAAGAGACAAAAAGACCTGCTTGTGTAGAGCTTAGTGGGAGAGGCAGGCAACAAAATAAGCTTGTGAATGAGGAAAAGATAAGTGTGATGCAGAGAATGAGAACATATAGTGACTGGGTGGCTATTTTCATCTGAAATGGCCTTTCTGAGGAGGTTACATCTATACTAAGATCTGAATGACAGGAAGGAAGGGACCAACCATTTAGAATTTAGGGGGTCAAAGCATTCTAAAGATAGGAGCAGCCAGTGTGAAGGCTTTCAAGTGAAACTAAGTCTGACTGAAGAGCAGAAAGAAGGCCAGAGGAGTGTAATGGGAGAGGAAGTTGAAGCCAGCTCATGTATGCTTCATAAGACAGAATAAAGAGTTGAAATTTGATTCTTTGTGCAATGATGGGAAGCCACTAGAGAGTTTTAAGGAAGAGAGTGACATAGTATGTTTTGTGTTTAAACAAGATACTCTGGTTGCTGTGATTGAGGGGCTGACAGTAGGAGCAGGGACCAGGTAGATGCTTTAGTGGCAGTCCAGTTCTCCTTGAAGTACTTGATGAAATTAAGGGAAATCAAAATCAAAATCTCTCTTGCTTTTAGGCAAATATTAAAATTCTTATTATCATAAATAGGATCTGGATGAGCTGACTTCTCTCTAGCCACCTCTATAACATCATTGCCCCTGCTATTGAGCCTTGTTGACCTTCTGTCAGCTCCCCAAATGTACCATTCCTTCAGGCCACAGGGCCGTTGGTCTTCCTATAGTTATATGTCATGTGTGTGATAAAATACATAACATAAAATTTACTATTTTAACCATTTTAAAGTGTAAAATTCAGTGATATTCAGTACATCCATAATATTGTATAATCACCACCACTGTCTAGCTACAGAACTTCCTTATCACCTCTAGAGGAAACCCCTTAACTATTAAGTAGTCACTTCCCATTCCCCTTTCCCTCAGGCTCAAGCAACATTAATCTGCTTTCTGTCTCTGGATTTGCCTGTTCTGAGTTTATACAAATGTAATAAAGCAGCATGTGGTCTTTGTGCCTGGCTTCTTTCACTCAGTATAATGTTTCCAAGGTTCACCCATATTGTATCATGTGTCAGTACTTCATTTCTTTTTATGACTGAATAGTATTTTGTTGTATGGATATATCACATTTTGCTTTACCCATTCATCAGCTGATAGACATTTGTTTAGGTTGTTTCCACTTTTAAATTATTGTGCCTAGTGCTTCTTTGAACATTCATGTACAATTTTTGTTTGAACACCTGTTTTCAATTATTTAGGGTATATACCTAGCAGTGGAATTGCTAGGTGATATGGTAGCTGTGGTTATATTTTGAAGAACTAGAGATCAGTGAATCTTAGACATGTATTAGTACCACAAAATATGTGGTTTAAAACAACAGAAATTTATTCTTTCACAGTTCTTGAGGCCAGAAGTCTGAAATCAAAGTGTCTTCAGGGCCATGGTCCCTTTGAGATTGGGTAGAATCCTTCCTTGCTTCTTCCTAGCTTCTAGTGGTGACTTGAATCCTTGGCATTTCTTGAGTTGCAGCTGCCTCATTTCAATCAGTTACATGACATGCTCCCTGTGTGTCTCTGTCTTCACATGACCCTCTCCCTGTGCATCTTCTTCTTTTAAGGATACCAGCCATATTAGATTAAGGGCCTACTTCTCCAGTATGATCTCATCTTAACTTAAATAATTACATCTGCAACAACCTTATTTCCAAATAGGGTCACATTCTGAGGTACTGGGGTTAGGACTTCAACTTATGTTTTCTGGGGGCACAATTTAATTAATGACAAACTGACAGACATTACTATGCATCTGACTTCCCTGGCGGTCTTGTAAACATGGGCTTGGGGTGGGACTCGAAGTTCTGCATTTTCAACAAGCTCTCCCAGCAGATGCCAATGGGATAGGGTGATTGACTTGTTCTGGTTTGCCCAAGAGCTTCCCAGTTTTAGCAAGGGAAATCCATAGCGCAAGGAAACCTCTCAGTCCAGAGAAAACTGGGATGGTTTGTCACCGTATTATATCACTAGACCACAATTTGAGGAGCAAGGGTCTAGCCACCAGCTATCTTAATTTACCCATTAATTACATTACTGAATATTCATATTGTCTTTACATTTAAATAATTTATTTTTGCTAGAACATTTCATGTTTTCAAGAATCTGAACCTAATAGATATTCAAAAAAATCTCCAGAAAAACTCTGAAATTGTGTTAGTTGAGCTGATGGGCATCATCTATGAATACCATACGTTAACTCATAAAATTATCTATGATGCTCAGCAATGTCCCTCTTGGGTTGAAAATTGAGATTTCTGACCCCTTTACAGAGTAATTATGATTGGACAAACCTTTTTGAAGCTAAGGGTACCCACCAGGTTTGCAGTCTTCAGTATCCTTTTCCTGCTGCTGCCTGAAAACTGTAAAGGTGAAGGAGAAACTCTTTTCTGACGTTGGGTTTAAGTTTATTGCAATCAGGACAGTTGCCCTCAACTTGATTCCTATTAGGACCACCTGAAGAACTTCAAAAACTGCTGAGACTGTACCACACACCAAATGACTTGGGCTACCTGGGATTGGGCACAGGCTGTCATAGTTTTGTTTTTTAAGGCTTTCCTGGTGATGCAAATTAGCAACCAAAATTAGGAATCATTATGCAGGGTCTTCCTTTATAACAGAAACCTTGACAATTTTTCCTAATCCTTTTTCACCAGCACCCATATTCCTCTCCACACCTTCCTTAACCCACATAACCTTTTGTTATGGTTGATTATTTCCTTAAGCAGGTTCTCCTCTTCCTCATATTTGTGTCCTGTTTATACAATGACCACACTGACCTGGGACCATGTACAACTCATTGGAGGTAATAATTACTCCTGCAACAACTGACCTTGGCAGGCTTTCCTCAAGCCTTATTGACTGTTTTTACTCTTTCACAAGAAGTATCCTTAAAATCATCCATGACTGAGTTAGCGTGTGATAGTGTTGCCACTTCGCAGAGCCACAGGAATCAAGCTCAATCTCCCAAAGAATCTGTACTGTGTGTTCCTCTACAAAGGAGCCACAGGGAATCTGGGTGGAATGTTTTATATATATAAATTCACATGCCATAAAAGTTACCCTTTTAATGTGTACAATTCAGTGGTTTTTAGTACATTCACAAAATTGTGGAACCTTCACCACTAATTCCAGAACATTTTTGTCACTCCACAAAGAAACGCCCTACTCATTAACAGTTACTCCTCAATCCTGCTGCCCCCTGCAACCACTAATCTATTTGTCTCTGGGGATCTGTCTATTCCGGAGGTTGCCTATAAATGGATCATTCAATATGTGTTCTTTTGTGTCTAGCTGCTTTCACTTGGCATATTTTCAAGGTTCCTACATGTTGTATCAGTACTTCATTCCTTTTTGTGGCCAAATAATTTTCCATTGTATGTATGCACTACATTATGTTTATCCATAATTGAGGGACATTGGGGTTGTTACTGCTTTTTCCCTATGATAAATGGTACTGCTGTGAACATTCACGTACAAGCATTTGTGTGAAGATGTGTTTTAATTTCTCTTGGGTATGTATGTAGGAGTGGAATTGCTGGGTCATATGGTAACTCTATGTTTAGCTTTTTGAGGAACTTCTTAATTGTTTTTGAACATTATTTTTTGACCTTGATACAGCTCTTTCCTGGTTTGTACCTGTTAGGGTGGGAAAAATGATTCTCGGGCACTTGAAACAGTTTTTCCTGTTATCTGTTAAACATTTTATGTGCGGGAAGAATGACACCTTCATAGAGAAACTTCTTGTCAATCAATTTCATCATTTCAAAACGTGAGGAATTAAAAACATGGTGGTGAGGATTTGTGGCGTCTGTCTGAGCTCCCGGATTCCTGACCATCCCTCCAGCTGTATCTCCAGCCACCTGTCACAGTCTGTTCCTGGCACAGACAAGGCCCGCTTGTTCCAAGGACACGACTACTGGGCAACTTCCATCTGAGAAGGCCTGGTGGGGCGTCCAAATGCAGAAACAGAATTGCTTTTCGGAGATACTAATAATCCTCCTGCATCCAGGTGCAGAGAGCCGGAATTTGTAAAGTCCTACTACGTACAAAGTAGAAACTTACGTGCCACAGCGGCATGGAAGACGTAGCCCTGACCTCCGACCAGGGCTCGAGGCTCTCCCTCCTATCCCTCGGAGTTGCCTGGTGCCGCTCCTCGGCTTTGGGGGGGGGGGGTCTGAGCCTGCGCGGCCTTGCCGGGCCCGCAGCCTTCTCAGCATGCGCAGTCGCTGCCAGGCCCCCCGCTCCTTCGGTGGGTGCCCCGCGGGGTGCGCGCTCACGCTCGCGCACGGCCTCGCCTGCGTGCGCACGGGGCCTCTCGCGGCACGCGCCCCCGCCCCGCCCCGCCCTGCCCCGCCTCCTCCCCCCTCCCGCGCGCCCGCCCGCAGCCTGCCGCCGCCGCCGCCGCCTGAGCTCTGTAGTATGGCATCAAGGAGAATGGAGACCAAACCTGTGATAACCTGTCTCAAAACCCTCCTTATCATCTACTCCTTCGTCTTCTGGGTGAGTGGCCACACTGGCCCGGTGGCCGGGCCGCCGTGGGTCAGTCCGTGCAGTGATGCTTGGAGAAAGGAATGGGGAGGGAAAAAACCCAAACCCCAGATCAAATCTGGACCCCCTCCTTAAGGAGACAGGCGCAGGGTGCTGGGCCGGGGCTGCAGGATGGCTGGGTGCGTTGGGGTTGCCCGGACCCTGGACCCCACCCGGCGTAGGCTGCAAGGGGCTGCGTGGTGGTGGTGACTGCAGGTTGTCGATCTTTCCAAAAATTTTAAATATATTGATTTAATTTTTAAGCTCTCTGGATAGTGTCAGCCTCTGAGGGAAATTGCGGGTTTATTCGTCTGTTTTCCTCTCTGGACACCCCTCCCTAACCTCCCTTACCAGCGTGTTCGCGGTGCCAATTGGAGCTAACCTGTGGCCAGCTGGGAGCGGGCGCGGACGCGCAGGGTTTGATCCCAGATTACTGGTTATTCCCGAACCTGCGGGGCTGTGAGGGGCAAGCGCCAGGAGCCTTGTGCCTGCCTGGTAGGGAAAGGGTAACCAGAGACCCCCAAGCGCACTGAAGGGGGGGGGGGGCGCGCCGCCGCCGCTGCGCGAAATCGCACGGAGGGAAGAGGTTCTTACATAAACCAGCGGCATCTTTGAGCTTTCTTGGCGACCCGGGAGATGGATCTTATGACCCCTTTCCCACTCCCCTTCACCCTCACGCGTTTCATCTGGTCTTTCTGTCATTGCGTGAGCTCAACCTGCAGAGCCCTGGGGGAGGACCTCCGCCACTTGATGACAGCAATAGCGCCCCAACTCCGCTCCCCATCTAAATGGTGCTGCTACTGATCCTTGAAGCTCAATGCAGAAGGGTGACGTCAGCCCCTCAACCGAGGTCTCTGGAGTGGGGGGGTTGCTGCGTGGTGCACCTCGAAGAGAGATGCGCGCTGCTGAGCGCAGGGTAGGGGAGCGGGGGAGGAAGGGGAGGGGGCTCCAGGCTGTGCCTTACCTCATCCTGTTTGGCAATTCGTGGAATCAATGCTGGACTGACGCCGCAGTGATTCATTTAGAAGGGTGGGTGGTACCTAAAGAACATTCCCCGTTATTTCTCTTTACATGTAGAGGGCCCCCTCTCTTCAAGTTCCCCATTCCCACACCAAGCCACAGCCACCCTGCTGGAGAATGAATGTCTATCATTCCCCCACCTCCACCCCCACCCCTTCCCCAATAATCTGGGTCATTTCAGCTTCCAAGGCAGTCATTTTGAAACCCAGGGCTCTGTAGAAAAAGCCAGTTCTGCCTTTGGTTGATGGTGAACCAGGCTGTTTGTAATGACCAAGGAAGGAGCTGAAGTTTAATAAGGATTTTAAAAAATCCCTAGTGCTCCCCCACCACCGCGGACATTTCCTTGTCACTGGCATTGGTGATTCTTTGGGGCAGGTAAACTGTGGACCCTGGGGACTAGGCATACCAAGATCTCTGCAATGAGATAGAATAGATTAACTGGTATATCGCACAAGGCAAACACAGAAACGCACTTTATTTGGACTGAAAACGACACAGGTTGAAAATTTTTCGGTAGTGGAACTGTGAGCTATGCACGGATCATAATGTCTTGCCTGGAAAAAGCAATAATGCATGCTGCTTGCTGAAACTTCCCAACAGCTATTCCTGGGAACTGTTTTAGCTTTTTGTTTCTTTCCTTAAATCCCTTTGTGTCTGGCCCTTAGTATTTACTTGACTTCCTATTTGTTACTGGAATAAATCATATGGGTGATTATTTTTAGCTTCCTGAAAAATAAGGTTTACAGTATATACAAAGGAGTGTTGTTCTTTCAGCATCACTGCAGGCTGGTAAAGGAAGGAGGCTTCTAGACTGAGGCTTTTCATGTGAACTCTTTAACTCTTCTTACTTACCTTCCTCTTCCACTTAACCCCCCCCCCCAAGAATCTAATTACTTAATGCCGCAAATATGTCTTAAGCATGGCATTTTATGTCTTCTGAAGTTCCTTGATGCCTGCATTTTATTTTTTCCTATTTTCAATATTTTTATAGTCTAAAATGAAATGTTTACCTGGAGCATTTTCAATAGTTTAAATAGCATTCAGTAATCATTTCCTATTTCACAGCCAAAAGAATGAAATCTTTCCAGATGCAAGGGTATTTTAAATAAGACATTTTCGTTAATAAGCCGTGGTCTAAATGCTGTGTTTTCCATTGTACTTTAAATGCTATTTTAACAGCTTTATGGAGATATAATGAACCCTTTTTAAAATGTACAACTCAGTGGGTTTTAGCATATTTACATATATGTGCAACCATCACCCCAATCAATTTTAGAAGTTTCATTACCTGAAAAAGAAACTCCATACCTTTGAGCTATCATCCTCCCTTTCCCCCCAATTTCTACCCCTCCTTGCCCTAAGCAATCACTAATCTGCTCTCTTTATATAATGATTTCCCTATTCTGCACATTTCATATAAATGAAATTACATAATATGTGGTGTTTTGTGAGAGGCTTCTTTCACTTAGCATAATGTTCTTAAGATTCATTGATGCTCATTCTTTTTTTATGGCCAGATAATATTCCATTGCATGAGTGGATCACATTTTGTTCATCCATTTGTTCAATGATGGACATTTGGGTTGTTTCTATCTTTTGGCTATTAGAAATAATGGTGCTATAAACATTCACTTAAAAATTTTTGTACAAACATATGTTTTCAATTCTCTTTGCTGGAAATTGCTGGATCATGTGGTAACTCAATGTTTAATTATTTAAAGAACTACTAGACTGTTCTTCAAAGTTACCGTACCATTTTACATTCCCTCAACCAGTGTATGAGGGATCTGATTTCTCCACATCCTTGCCAACATTATCCAACTTTTGATTCTAGCCATCCTAGTAGGTATCTCATTGTAGTTTTTATTTGAATTTCCCTGATGAATAATGATATCAGGTATATTTTTATGTGGTTATTGGTTATTTGAATATCTTCCTTAAAAAATGTCTATTCATATCCTTTGCCCATCTTTATTTGGGTTGTTCATTTCTTTATTGAGTTGTAAATGCCCTTTATATATTCTTGATTCAAGTCTTTTATCAGATACAGCATTTGCAAATAGTTCCTCCTATTCTGTGGGTTATTTCTTGCTGGTGTCCTGTGATGTACAAAAGGTTTTTTTTAAAAATTTTGATAAAATCCAATTTAACTTTTTTTTTTTTTTTTTTTTTTTTTTTTTTTTTTTTGCTGTTTGTGCTTTTTGTGTCATATCTGGGAATCCTTTGCCAAATCCAAGATCATAAAGAAAATGCTATTTATGAGAGTGTTTTATCAATTCTGTAAATGCAATTGATACATTTATCTTTCTGTAGCTCTTAGAGCTATGTCTGGTGCATAATAGATACTCAAATATTTGTCAGGACTTCTGGGGTTATGTTAAGTAATTAACAAAAAAATGACTTTGGCGTTCTTTTGAGTGGAAGATGGAGGGAATATTAGGCAGGATTGTTTCCTTTTCATTCTTTGTAAATCATTTTAAAAGAACTACTTATCTTCCCTTACCACAGTTTAGATTTAAGACTAGAAGACATTTGAGCTTAAAATCGTGGAAGACCAGTAGCATTAAGAGGTTGATGTGCCTGAACGTATACTAAAGCAGAAGTCCACAAGTATGAAAGAGAGATCTTTGTTTTATCTGACATTCTCATCTGTTTACAATCACGCTCTCTCTTTAAGGTGTTTTGGAGACATTTTTGGTCACAGTTCGGGGTGGGCTACTATTGGTATCTAGTAGGTAGGGACCACATGTGCTGCTAAATATTCTCTAAGGCACAGGACAGCCCCTCACAACAAAGAATTATCTAGCTCAAAATGTAAACAATGCCGGTAACCTCTGCACCATTGGACTTTACATGAAGTAAGTCCTATGAAGAAAAATAGAGTATTACGCAAAACTCACTATATTTACCAGTGTTTGGAGCCACCATACCAGAACATGCTCAACACGGTTGCAATTAAGAAGGAAAAGCATTTTCTATGTTGTACCATAATTCTTTATTTGGATACAAAAGGTAGGTACTTCTTTATATAATAGTGTTTAAATGGACAGGATGATTTGTCTTAGAGTTAAATAACATCACCTGAATTCTATGTACATTGATCCTTGATTTTCCTTGATTTATGTTTTGTTTTCAGGTTTATAGAAGAGGAGGAAAAAAACACACCTAGGAGTAAGTTACCCTGTGCTTTAAAGACTGGCAAACAGTGCCTTGCACATAGGAGGTTTACTTAGGAAGTATTTACTTAATGGATGAATAAACGAAATTGTATGAACTATTTTGGGCTCATTTATTTATTTCTAATCACTTCAGTTGGGAGGCTTTAAAAAAATATTATTTCCGGTCTTTCTGTGGTGATTTAAATGTGTTCCTGACACTGATGTATGGAAACGTAGGATAGAGGACTTTATAAAGACTTGCTTATCTTTTTCTTTTTTTTTAATCCTCACCCGAGGACATTTTTTGCATTTATCTTCAGATAGAGCGGGAGGGAGAGAAGGGGAAGAGAGAGAGAGAGAAATGTCGATGTGAGAGAGACATCAACTGGCTGCCACCCACAGGACCCCAACCGGGGCCGGGGACAAACTGCAACCGAGGTACATGCCCTTAGCAGGAACCGAACCCAGGACTCTCTGGTCTGCAGGCTGATGCTCTAACTGCTGAGCCAAATCGGCCAGGGCAAGACTTGCTTATGTTAATGATAGTTCATTTATTATATTTTTTTGACAAATACAATTTTTTCAACAACAAGCAGAAAATCTCTATAAATATGCTACTTAAAAGGTAAATTCTGTTTTGATTTATAAGTTTTTAATATACTTGAAACACTCATATGTGTTCTAAGCTAAGATTTAAATCCACCATATCTAAATCGCTAAATAATATTGTGAAAAGAAATATTCTTTGCTTCATTCCAGTGTATATTGGATTTGATTTCTTCTTTGGCTATCCAAGGAGGTAATTAGCTATCAGTAGTGCTATCAAATTCACTTATGGTGAAATATGAGTGATTATTTTGTCATTTGGGAAACATCACTAATCTTTTTGGGGGGAATATTTTAAAATATAATAGTCAACTTTTTTGTCATCAAGAAAGTTTCAGTAGTTGGATTAAATAAAAGGGGAAAATATTAAAAAGCAGTCCCTAACATTTTACAAAGTGTTTGAATTTGGACACATACTAAAGTTTATACTTACTATTTTGCACGTCTGTGCACCTCAATAAACATACATTGAATATCTTTTTTTTTTATCCTTACCCGAGGACATTTTTTTGCATTTATCTTCAGATAGAGCGGGAGGGAGAGAGGAAGGAAGAGAGAGAGAAAGAAACATTGATGTGAGAGAGACACACTGAGTGGTTGCCACCCACACGACCCCAACTGGGGCCGGGGACAAACTGCAACCACAATATGTGCCCTTAGCAGGAACCGAACCAGGGACTCTCTGGTCCGTGGGCTGATGCTCTAACCGCTGAGCCAAACCGGCCAGGGCCTGAATATCTTTTATATGCCAGGATTTCAGTAGAAGGTTTACCACCTTTTACTAGCTGCTGCTTTTAGCATTTTACCTTCATTTCTAAGTAATGTTCTTATTCTTCTACTACTCGACTTTCCAGTGTTAGATATTATATATTGTCTTCCCACTATCGAACATGAAAATTTAGCTCTCCTACCCCTTTCTCCTACACTGACATCTTTCCTATATCGGGGCAGTATATCATTTTATCATTTTATCATTATTGTATATCTTTTGGATAAAGCAGTAGACAGTGATTACATTAATGCGACTAGGTAAGCCTGTTCACAGTTGAGCCTTATAGTGTGCACATTATGATTGCTTGAACAGCTTATTTTCCCTGTAGTTAAAATTGCTTTATATCCGTGCCTGTTAGTTTTTCGTGTTCACCACCAATTTATCTCCACCACCAATGTTCTCCCTGAAAACAGTGTATCTTCACTCAGTGTGTTCAAACACTTCATATATCCTATCACTTCCTACTGGAGACATTTCTCTTAGAGCTTTCTGGCCTTCAATCTGGACTAGTGTTCTCTGGGACTTTGAAACAGCTGACACCATTATAATATCTCTTCACTGTCATTCTGGGGAATCCTGTCTCCTTTTATATTGGATCCTCAATTTCTGTTTCTTAGTTCCTTCATTTTGGTGGAGCATATCTTCTAGTAACTTTCTGGAAAAGAGGGCATGGAAGGTTAAATTTTTGAGGCTTTGCAGGTGTGAAAATCTTATTTTGTTCTTTCACTTAATTTGAAAGTTTGGCTAAGTATAGTTTGTAAATTGTTTACTCTCAGAATGTTGCTGTCTCCCTCTGCCCAAACCCCCAGTCTTTCTTGCTCCTGTTGTTACTGTTGAGAAATCAAGTATTATTTATGACTCTTCTAAAATTCTGATTTTCTTCTCTGAAAGCTTTTGGAAATTCTTTCTTGTTTTTAGAACCATTGAGTTCCTGCCTCCTGCATGCCCCTACTGGGGATTGAGCCTGCAACCCTGGCATGTGCCCTAACTGGGAATCGAACTAGCAACCTCTTGGTGCATAGGGTGACACTCAGCCACTGAGCCACACTGGTCAGGCCTCTATGAACTCGTTTTTGAGGTCTGAATTTTCCTTTATCTAGCATCTTGCTCTTCTTTCATAAGTGTAATATCTTTAAAATCCCTCTGACAATATTAATGATTTTAAAAAAAAGTTTGCTTCTTGCCTGGCCGATGTGACTCTGGTTGAGCATTGACCCATGCACCAAGAGGTCGCCGGTTCAATTCCCGGTCAGGGCACATGCCCAGGTTCTGGGCCCAATCCCCAGTGGGGGGCATGCAGGAGGTGGCCAATCAATGTTCTTTTTCATTGATGTTTGTATCTCCCTCTCCTTTTCTCTCTCTAAAATCAATAAAGAAAAAAAATAAATAGAAGTTTGCTTCTTTCTGCATAGTTTCTTCCAAACTTCTCTGTCTTCTGGCATGTTAGACTTACCTCAAATTTCTGGTAACTATTTGTTCTCTGTTCTGTACATGTTTAAGAGTGGAACACTAAAAAGCGGATTGGAAGCTCTTAGTGTGAAATAGGAGTTTGTTGATTGTAAGTTGGGTGATTTGGCAATTGAGTTTTGGAACCAAGGTCAATATATTTAAGTCTTTTCCCTTGGTCCAATCAGATTTCCTACAGAAGAATCTTCCAATCTTCTCTCTGGATGAAGAAGGTTAGGGATATGGGTGTCTCCACATGCAGTATATAATCCTTTGTTTTATCTACTATTTCAAGTAGAGATCCATGCTGACTGTACTTTTGTTCTCCAGGTCAGAGACCCTCTGTTTCACCCTCCCTAGAAAATAAATGGCTGAACCTGTGCTGGAATGTGAGCTAGGCCAGAGACAGGAAGTTGGAGGGAATCTAATTGCTTTGCAAAAAGCTTTTACCAGATCCTCCTTATTTTAGCCCCCCTTCATACCTAGGTATAGATGGTCATGGAGCTGCCTTTTTGGGGTGCTTGTGTGCCAATATTTTATTCTTGGATTTTTTTCATGGCTGTCTTAAGATTTGGCATCTCCTCAGCTTCCAAAATGTTACTGTAGTTGTCTCTTCTTCCAGTCTCTTTGTTATTGTGGGTTAAAAAAAAAATTAGTGTCATTTCAGTGTAGTTTTGGGAGCTGGCCAAAGTAAATAGATATGTTCAGTTTATCATCTTTAACTGGAAGTCCTTTATATCTGTATTTCTACGTTGCATGGTCCTAATTAAATACATAGTCAATTGTGGGTGATTGAATAGAGCATCAAACATGGCAGTAGTTGGACTATTCTAGTAGATATTCTTATCTACTTTTCAAATTTAAAAAAAAACGTTTGATGTCAAGGAGAATGTTCAAGGCTGCAACAGGCTTACTAAGGCATGTCCTCTTTAAGGTCGTCTGGTCATCTGGGAATGGGGTGTGAAAAATGGGAATGAAGCTCTGAAGGTTACTGCTGCTTTTTTCTGCTTCTCTAATTTCTACCCACCAGGTGAAGGCCCATGTGTCTTCCGACCTAATTCAGACCTTGTTAGATTAATTTAATGTGGAAGCAGCAGAGTTCAAAGTATGGTGGGGAGTGGGGCGCTTAATGTTAAATAGGTTATTGCTCTGCTGTTTTTCTGTTACTACAATGATAACCCTTCATGTTTATTATAGGACTTGTACATTATAATCTGAATAATCTTTTCTTATTTAATCACCTTTACTTCCCATATGCGATATGCAGTTAGGATATGTGCACTGCCTTTAATAGCATTCAGGGAATATTAAGTCTTTTCCACTTAGTAGTTGCTTAGAAACTACCTCAATTTTTGTCCAAAGAATGAAATACTTTCTTCATTTTTAATTAGAGCTAGAGTTCTTGATTTGACCTTACCTTGATCTACATTATTTTCATTCACTGTTCAGCATTATACACTGTTTTAAGTAAGCACCTCAGAAGATGCTGAGAACTAAAAGTCATCTGTGACTGTATTTCTTTATTTAAACATTTTAAACACTTGACATAGGTGACTAATGCACTGCTAAACCAATTTGAAACACACCTTAAAATATATATTATTGGAAGAGATTAACCAAAGAACTTATATGCATATATGCATAAGCCCATGGACACAGACAATAGTGTGGGGAAGGCAGGGGGTAGGGTAGGGGCTGGGTGGAGGGGTGCAAAGGGGCGGGGGGGCAATGGGGGACATCTGTAATACTGTCAACAATAAAAATTTAAATATCTATATTTTTATGACTACCAATTTGTATTTCTTAATTCCTTCACAAATTGGTAATCACAGAATAGTCACAGGGATATAAAGTACAGCATGGGGAATACAGTCAATAATATTGTAATAACTATGTATGGTGTCAGGTGGGTACTTGAAATATCAGGGGGACCACTTTGTAAAGTATATAATTATCTAATCCCTATGCTATACACCTGAAACTAATACAAGATAATATTGAATGTAAACTATAATTGAAAAATAAAATTTTAAAAATTAAAAAAATAAAATATATATTCTTATGTCTTTTCTTCCTTTGGTCCCATTACAGCAGCTTCCAATTTGGCTTATCTCCTTATGGCAAGTGGATCGTTGGATTACTGCTTTTAATGGGGAGGGGGGCTGTTATTCCCCTTGCTATGACAGAATGCTTTTCATTCTTAGCTGAACAAATTTGCCCTCTTTTATATAGAGCCCCAATATTCATCAAAAAAAGGAAAGCCCGGCCAGTGTGGCCCAGTGGATTGAGCATCATGCCATGGACTGAGAGGTCCTGGTTTGATTGCTGGTGGGGGCACATGCCTGAGTTGCAGAGCTTGATCCCTAGTGGGCGGCGTTTAGGAGGCAGCCTATCCATGTTTCTAACGTCGATGTTTCTCTCTCTCCCTTCCTCTTTCTCTAAAAAATCAATAAAAACATATTTTAGAAAAAAAGGACATGGGGGAAAAGATAGAGGATTTTTCTTTGTTTTGTTTTCCCTTTTGGTTATTTGATCAGTTGAACATGTAAGCATGTTACATAGTTAGGAGATATAATTAAGGATCACAGTTCTGTGGAAGATTTTCTTTAGAGCTTTTTATAATCTATGGTGGGCTTTTCCATCATCTGTTTTAGGAGAATTTACAGGTGCCTTATATTAGAAAATGTGGTGGGTCAGGCACAGGTACTCGTTGAGAAATCTAGATCAATGATTCTCAATCCTGTTTGCTCATAAGGATTGGCTAAGAAGCCCTAACATATAGGCTTAGACCCACCCTAACAGATTCTGTTTCAGTTGGTCTGGAGTGGGGTACCAGTATTGGTATATTTAAAATAATCTCCCAGGTTTGGCTTTGCAAGTACAGTCGGCCCTCATTTATTGCGGTTAATCACTTCCAGACTCTACCGTGATAAAGGAATTTCCGCGAAGTAGGATTCTTTATAATATATACAGTCGTCCCTTGCCGCCTCGCACTTCCACCTTTGCAGCTTCACTCTACCGCGGTTTTTTCAAACATAGTATAGCATTTCAAAAAACCACGATAGAGTGAAGCCACGAAAGTCGAAGCGCAAAGTGGAGACGGACGACTGTAGAATAGAAAACCATTGATTCAGAGAGAACTCAGTATATAATAGCAGGCCTGGTTCATCTGGAATCTCCTGGATCTGGAGATAGCTAGGTTGTATCTAGCATTGGCTTTTTGGTTTTGCCTGCTTTGCACAAATGTCTGCATTAGGTCTCCAGTGTCCCTTAGTAAACCAAAATGGCCCTGTCACTCTTAGGAGACGTTGCTATTTGTTCCTAACTGGAGGAGTGCTCATCAGAAATACTAAAGGGATTTTTAAAACACAGATGTCTGGTCCTATCTTGTGAAGTTTCTATTTTAATTTATCTGGAGAGGGGCCTGGGTATATAATTTAAAAAACTATTCCCTAGGTGATTCTAATTTCTGGAAGGTGACTGTATGGTCCATGATACAATTTGTTATAAATAAATTCTTACCATATGAATGCTTTCCTGTGCATTGATCTGTGGAACCATAAAGCTAGTTTGAGGAGAAGGTTCCACAAGAAAGATGTAGCCAATCTAGTATTTTTCTCACTCACTAAACCCGTCTCTGGCAAGGGTCTCCAATTGAACTCTTAGAGTTTGGGGTAATTTCTATCCCTTAGGGGAATCTATATTTCTGTTCATCTTTGCACTGAGAAGTTAAGCATCTTAATTTGTCCTCCATCAAAAGATGAGATTGTTGTCCAATAGATAAAACACAAAGCTGAATTCATTACTTACCAAAGTAAGAGAGCTTTTCTGGTCAAGCACAGTTTATGAGTGAAGCAGATTGCTGATCTCTTTATGAAGTGTGGTGTTTGGAGGTTGCTTTGGTTACCGAGGCATAAGAATTTGACCTTGGCCTTAGAACCATGGTTTTATGGGTAAGAATGGTGTTGATTGACTTTAAGAAACATATTCACTGCAGTGCATCTGCTGCTGATTGGTTGACCTTAAATTTTATGAGACACTAATTGTAATTAGCTTCCAGAAGTATGTTCCCTGAAGCAAGTTGAGTTGTCATTGATAATTAGATTTAGGTGAGTTGTCATTGATCAAATAGGTTTAAAAGTGGGTTCTAGTGGTTACTATTTATCATGCCTATTGAATAATCAGTCTTCTCTCCCCTCTTCCCCAGGAGTATAGAGATATTTATCCTTGCCACAGATGACCAATTCTTGCTTCTTAGTGAAAAGAGGTGACTTGTGCACCTCAATTACCATTCTTCAAACATCATCATATTGATGTATAGAATTCCTCAGTCAGTTCATTGTTCTGTCAGTCCACAAACACTAATGAAAGTTTATGATTTCCAGGGATTGTACCAGGACTTCCCAATGCCCCTTTGGGTTGAAAAGGAACCCAAAGCTTAATAATGAAGCTGGGTGTTAACTGTTCTTAAACATTGCTTTCACATTCTTGTCTCTATTTGTGTTCAATTTTCTGTTTCTGATTAAACTTTTGAAGACTTCTTCTCCCAATTTCTGTTTCATATTCTAAACTTTATCACTCACTTGGTATTCTTTTAACTATTGCTTTCTATTGCAGGGGATTTGAAATGAATCCTATGTGAAGGCTTGGCTTCGACATTTGCCAGGTGACCTTAGGCAAGTCACATAGCCTCTCTGAGCCTCAGTTTCCTGTTCAGAATTGAGAATATCTGTGCTTACACACCTCTATAAAGTGTTGAAGGTTAAATGACATTCAGGTGCTTTGTAAAGTTTGCTACACATGTTTTAGCAACATTATTCCTTATGGTGTAGAATGTTGCTTTTTTCTTCATTTCTTACACATAGGAATTGCTATGTCAATATTTGTTAAATATAAATTGATCAGAACACATCCTATCCTAGAAATTAAATATGATTTACTCTTTGGTTTTATAGTTTGCAACCAAAGAGAGCTGGGATTCCAGGAGGATTTGAATGGGAACAAAAAATATAAATAAGCTTAGGTTGCTGAGTTTAGCCCTGTCATTGGGAAAAGGGTGTTCTTATCTAGTATAAATAAATATAAACCTGTTGCTTAAAATCAAATGAGGAATTGATTACTTCCCTTATTCTTTGTAATTAAGCTTTTAATTTTAGAACAGTTTTAAATTTACAAAAAAGTTGTCAAAATAGTGCATAGAGTTCTCATATACCATACAACCAGTTCTCCTATTGTTAACATCTTACATTAATATGGTACATTTGTTAATTAAGATTAATACATTATTAATATTAACTAAAATCCATACTTCATTCAGATTTTCTGAATTTTTACCTAATATCCCATTCAGGCTACCACATTACATTTAGTAATCATATCTCCTTGGACTTCTTTTGGCTGTGACAATTTCTCAGACTTTCCTTGTTTTTGATGACTTTGACAGCTTTGAAGAGTACAGATCATGTACTTTGTACAGTGTCTCTCAATTGGGATTTATTTGATGTTTTTCTCATGATAAGACTGGATTAATGTGTTTTGGGAGGAAGACTACAGAGCTAAGTTCCATTTTCATCACATCATATGAAAAGTACATACTATCAACATGACTTATCACTGTTAATATTGATCTTGATTACCTGGCTGAAATAGTTTGTGAAGTTTTTCACTGCAACATTACTCTTTTCCCCCCACTTTCCATACTGTACCCTTTGGAAGAAAGTCACTATGCCTAGTTCACACTTAAGGAGTAGGGAATCATGCTTCATTTCCTTGAAGGTGGAGTATCTACCATTATTCTTTTAATGAACAGAGATGATTTCCATTCAAAAAATGTTAAAACCAACAGTAAATATTTGTTCAAGCAAATAGTAAAATACTAAAACCATTTGTGTCAGTTGGGAACTGGACAGGGATTCTTGCTTACCATTTATGATTTTTATTTAATTAGTAAGTGTAATAAGATAAAAAATAATGATGCTGGAAAAACAAGTGATAAAATGATCTTTTCACAAATGTAGTTGCTATATACTAAGAAGCCCAATGGACTCTAGTTTAAAAAAATACTAAGAATTTGGTAAGATAGTTGGATACAAGATAAAAATACAAAAATGATCTGCTTTTCTTTATTTTAGTATAAGCCTTAGAAAAGAAGAGGGAGGAAAACATTCCAGTCTCAGTGGCAACAGAAATCACAAATACTTCAGAATAAAGTGGACAAGAAAGGCAAAATTATATGAAGAAAATTAAAATCATATTGAGGGTCATAAAATGAGATCTGAACAGATTAAAGGATGCTGTATTTTTGAGTGGGAGATTTAATATAAAATACTAATTTTCTTTAAAAATTTTTAATACAATTCCAAGTAGAATCCCAACAGGAATTTTTTGAGGGTGGAGGGTGGTATTTGATAACATAATAATGTTTATGCAGAAGGATAAATGCCTGAGAAATCAAGAGAAATTTGGGGAGGGGAGTAACTATGTGCCTTACCATTTAGCAGACTATAAATTGGCTGCCATGATCCCCACTTCCTGGTATTTATGCCCGTGTTTTATCTCCTCCACTTGAGTGTGTGCAAGATCTGTGACTTGCTTATAACTAATAGAATACATCAGAGGTGTTCTAATGTATGTGAATACATGCACATGATTGCATTAGATAAGACTGTAATGTCTGTCTTCCTGTGAGACTCTGTCCCTTGCCGGCTTTGAAGAATCAAGCTTCCATGTTGTGATTTGCCCTATGGAAAGCGACACATGCCAAGGAATTGAAGGCATTCTTTGGATGGCAACCAGCAAGAAACTGAGACCCTCAGTTTGGCCTGCAAATAACAGAATGATGCCAACAATCAAGTGATCTTAGAAACAGATCCTTCCCCATTTAAGCCTCAGATGAGACTGCAGCCACCTGTCACCTTGATTGAAGCTTTATGAGACCCTGAAACAGAAGACTTAGTTAAACTGTGCCCAGACTCCTGACCCCACAGAAACTAGGAGATGATAATTGTATGTTGCTTCAAACGTTAACATTTGTGGTTGATATTGTTATGTAGCAATACATCACTAACACAACTATGAAGTCACTAAATGATTCAATATGATGTTAACTTAGAAATCGACAAATAGGTCAGTGGAATGATAGGGAATCCAGAAATAAATTCTAGTGTATATGGTTTAACATGGGTCAGAGTGGGGGGTGGGGGAGACTGGATGAAAGGTGAAGAGATTAGCCAAGAACATATATGTATAGTCCATGGACACAGACAACAGTGTGGTGATGGCCAGTGGGGTAGGGGTGGGGGCTGGGTTGAGGTGGGTAAAGGGAAGGGGAGAAATGAGGGACATCTGTAATAGTGTCAACAATAAATTTTAAAAAAGAAAAGTGACATTCATTTCAGTGACAGAAAGCTAGGTATAAATGATGCTTATACTATGAGATATATGGAAGAAAATAAAATTGGAGCCCTTAAATTAGTATATTAAAATGTAGAGTTGGTTTAAATGCTTAAATATAAAAACAAAACCCTGTATGAAAATATAGAGATCATATGTACAATACAGGAGTCAGACTGCCTTAACCATACTGGAGACTCAGAAGCAATTAAATTAAAAATCAATGTGTTTGCTTACAATTTTTAAAATTACATGGCAAAAGATACAGTAAATTCAATTAAATAGTTGTGGTAAGATAAGAAGCTAATACCAGACTGTTAATTAAAATACTGCTTTCTTCATTAAGAAAGTCTTGTTACGTGCCCTGGCTGGTGTGGCTCAGTTGGTTGGGCATCATCCCATGCACCAGAAGGTCACCAGTTAGAGTCCAGGTCAGGGCACATGCCCAAGTTATGGGCTCGATCCCCAGTAGGGGGCGTGCAGGAGGCAGCTGATTGATGTTTCTCTCTCCCTCTCCCTTTCTCTCTCTGAAATCAATAAAAACACATTTTTAAAAAAAAGTCTTCTTACAAAAAAAATCTATTTGCATTCTGATGTAAGCTTCTTCTCATTTTGGACTGACAACAATGTACTGAGCAGCACTGGCCACTGGCCACACTTTGTGAATTATTGCTCTAGGGAAGGGATTGGCTAACTGTTTCTGTAAAGGGCCAGACAGTAAATATTTTAGGCCTTGTGGGCCATGTGGTTTATGTTGCAACTGCTCAACTCTGCCATTGTTGAGTGAAAACAGCATAGACAAATGTAAATGGATAAGCAAGGCTATATTCAAATAAAACTTTATTTACGAAAAGAGGTGGCCAGCCATATTTGACCTATGACCTGTAGTTTGCTGACTCCTGCTCTAAGGGATATCAATATAAGAAAGGTATAATCCTTAGCCTCAAGAATTAAAGTTTAAAGTTTTATTTGGGCCCATAGAAGTGAGAATGAAGCAGACCTCACAATTTTTAGCTTGAAATAGCTAATTTTGCACTAGCTACTTGAGCACTTCAAATATGGATAGTCCAAAGTGAGATGTGCTCTAAGTGTAAAATATACATCAGATTTTGATGATTCAGTATGAACAAATGTAAAATATCTCAACTTTCATATTGATTACATGTTGAAATGCTAATATTTTGGACATATTAAGTAAACCATTATTAAAAGTAATTTCACCTGTTTCTTTTTTTATTAATTTATTTTTGTTAAAGATGTTTCTCCTTTTTTCCCCATTGACTCCCTCCTCCCCATCACCCCCACCCAGTTCCCAGCTTTGTTGTCCATGACCATCAGTTATGCGTACATGCATATAAGTTCTGTGGTTTATCTCTCCCCCTCCCCCTCTTCTGAGAGTTGTCAGTCTGTACCCTACTTCCACGTCTCTGGGTCTACCCTGTTCCTCAGACTGTTATGTTCATTATAGAAGTTTAAAATAAGTGCTATGGGACGAAGGGAGAGAGGTCATCTAGCTGGGAATTTACAAAGGTCATGTGGATAAAATCAACCTTGGAGAATGATGGGATATTGACAAGTGGTGTTCTAGGAGAATAATGAAGACTATCAGATAGAGGAAGTGCCATAAGTAGAGGTTTGGGGAAAGCAGTATGGTTTCTGTGTTTATTTGGGACAGAAGTGAGTTTAGCTGTAATAAGGGACAAATCATATGATGATTCTAAGTAGGCTAAGGCCTTACTGTGGGTTGGCCTCATAGGTTAGGGCTTTTGACTTATTTTGGCTGGCAAGGGGAGGGGGAGAGGTGAGGTGGGGTTGAGGCCATATTTTTTAGTAGGGAGTGGTAACTTTGGAAGCAGTTCATACATCTAATCTAGAAACACTAAGATTAGAATAAGAAAGGCAAGAAGTGGTGAAACAAGGTTAACTAGGAAAGAACAAAGGTCTAACATAGTGACAATAGGAATGAAGAACAAGAGGACAGTGGAAAGTCATTTAATGTTGTGGCAAGGATATTTGTGAGTGAGTGAGAACCCCAGTGTTATGTGCTTGAAGAACCTGGATGATAGTGATGCCCTCATGGCAATGCAGACCTCAGAAGAAGCTGATTTGAGACTAATATGATATGTTCCATTTTGCATGTGTTTAGTTTGAGACACCAATAGATTTAAAAGATAAACCAGCTCTCAGAAGCTTGCACACTTGTGTGTTTTTGCTGACAAATGTGGCCCTGGGCAATTCTTTACTTTGGGCCAACTCTGTACTTCCTGACCCTTCCCACCATCCACCATGGTCACAGTTATTTGACCAGGGAAGAGGACTTGACCCTTGGATATTTGCTTGTTGGCTAGTCAGTGGAACTTGAGATGATCAGGCTTGTAAGATCTGAATGGAACAATTCTTTTTTTAGGCATTTGAACTTGAGATACAAGAGAGACAGCTGGTGTAGGGGCAGAAGGAGAATGAAACACTGGGGGAAGTTGCAAGGACAGGAAAAAACTAAGTTATGAAAGTGATGAACAGCTGAGTGGGACCAGTGAACTCCAGGCCACTAGATTGTGTAGGCTCCTGGACAGCCCTACAGAAGCCCGTTCTTTTCCCTAATAGTAAAGCTCCTTGGCTAAACAAGAAGGATAATTAGGTGGATATTGGAAGCCATTAGAAAGGCACGTTTGGAATTGAAAGAGGAGGTTGGTGTGCAGATGCAAATAGAGAAAAGCCCATTTGTCCATGTAAGAGGCATGAGGTCACAAACAGTATTCTTTTCAACTATACGGTGAGCCCAGAGTTAAATGCAGTTGATGCTAAATTGCTTGATGATAATAGGTGTAATAGGTATAGCAAAGCATCCAGCTAACAACACTAATGAAAGCCTGAGTTTCCAGTAAATCTTATTTAAGTATTGAAGGTTCTGCTACAGGGCAGGAGCAAGTTATTTATTAATCTCCTTAACAGCAACTGTTCTATTTGCGAAGTGAGGCTGGCAGTTGTTTTCGTTTATATCCTTCAGAGATGTATTGAGGACAAACACATAACTGTTTTGTGTGTTGTATTCTTCATAAAATAGTCCTGGTATACAGAGATGGTAGCTAGCCTGACAATTTTTATAAATGGCTTAGAATAGGCAGCTCTCTGAGTGTCGGCTCAATGAGTGTTTTGGTAAGCTTTGATTTGGCCTAGATAACAAATGGAGGGGAAATGCATTTCTCCCCATCACTGGAAACTGAGATCAAAGTCTTTTAAACTAAGATGTCAGGAGTGAACTCTGTGTATTTGGCAAGGGAATTATTTTGAGATAAAACACAGGGAAAGAAAGGTACATAAGTGGATATTCTAATTTTAAAGAGCCATTCAAATAAGCTGTCTACAAAAATATCTAAATATGGTATACCGTTTTTGTAAAGAAAAAATGCAAGTAATAAATCCTGGAGGGAGACCCACATCAAAATGTTAATAGTTATGTTGGGGTCTAAGAAAATTCATGGGGTACTTTTTTCTTTGTGCTTTTCTTTATTTCCTAAGTTTTTTTTTTCTCCCCCTCCATATAACATGAATTACTTTTGTAATTAAGAAAACATTAAATGCTGTTTTAAAAACCAAACTTTTCTGGACACTTCATAGTATATAGTATTATTTGTTTCTCTAAAGTGGAGTACCTGTTTTCACCACATTGTGCCATTTATAATCTAGCAGTTCTTTGACCTACTCCATTTTAGTGATTGGATTAAATTAATGCAGAGGAAAACCGCATTTAACTTGCTTTTTAAGTCTTGTCTCTTCAGAATAAAGGAAAATGCCTCTTTCTGTAAACCATTTAAACAAAGTCTTTATGATGTATTTCAAATATAATACTAAGACAGAGAATAATATGATCATTTTCTGTGTATTTACCACCGAGTTTTATCAGATCTTGACATTATGCCTTATTTGCTTTGGGCATTTCGTTTTTAACGAAACATAAAAAATTTACAGTTCATGTCCTTATACCTCATTTTGTAATAAAATTAGAGTTTACCAGTTGAGCCTATTCCTAAACAGTTACTTATATGTATATCTCCATAATTATTTAAAAGGATTGCTTTCAAATTTTAAAATTTTGTATAAATGAATCATACCTTACATATTCTTTGTAAACTTTCATTTTAAGGCATTGTTTGAAAGGTTTCCATGTTGATAGATGTGATTCAAGTTTCAGCATTGAAAAACTGTGGCCCATGAGCCAAATTTAGCAAGCCACCCCTTTTAAAAAAAATTTTAGAGAACGTTTATTAAAGCTGGGGACAGTGAAACAAGAAAGGGCTGGGGGAAATGAGCCTAGGCTGCTCTGCTTGGGCTCACTAAGAAGTCAGAGAAAACTGGGCCTTGGAGGCAGGGTCAGGGGGTTTGTCTGAGACAAATGGCTGCTGCGCAGGTTGCAAGCCTCATGGGGTCCCTTAGAATTTAACAGATGCATGCCTGTGGGGGCCAAAGTGGAGAAAAAACCCAAGTTTGCTTCTGGGAAGGAGAGCACTCCATGAGTCCTTTGTCTTGAGGCTTTTTAAAAAAATAATTTATTTTTGTTACAGATGTGTCTTCTTTTTCCCACCTAGACACCTTCCTCCTGATCCCATCCCCCCATCACAGCATTGTTGTCTATGTCCCTTGGTTATGCAAATAAGTTCTTTGGTTTATCTCTTCTCTCTGCCCCATACCCCTCCTCTGAGGTTTGTCAGTCTGAACCCTACTCCTTTCTATGTCTCTGGGTCTATTTTGTTTATCTGCTTATTTTGTTCATTATATTCCACAAATAAGTGAGATCATGTGGTATTTGTCTTTCTCTGATTGGCTTATTTAGCTTAGCATAATACTCTCGAGGTCCCTCCATGTTGTCTCAAAGGATAAGAGATCTTTCTTTCTGACAGCTGCATAGTATCCCATTGTGTATATGTACCACAGCTTTTTTATCCACTCATCTATTGAAGGATACTTGGGTGTTTCCAGATCTTAGCAATTGTAAATAGTGCTGCTATGAACATAGGGGTACATATATTCTGTCTGATTGGTGTTTCAGGCTGCTTAGGATATATTCCTAGAAGTGGGATCACTGGGTCAAATGGCAGATCAACTTTTAATTTTTTGAGGAAACACCATGTTGTTTTCCACAGTGGCTGCACCAGTCTGCATTCCCACCAGCAGTATACTAGAGTCCCCTTTTCTCCACACCCTCCCAAGCACTTGTTGTTTGATGATTTGTTGATGGCAGCCATTCTGGTGGGTGTGAGGTGATACCTCATAGTCATTTTAATTTGCATCTCTCTGATGATTAGTGACATTGAGCATTTTTTCATATGTCTCTTGGCCATTTGTATGTCCTGTTTGGAGAGGTGTCTATTTAGGTCCTCTGCCCATTTTTTAATTGGATTCTTTATCTTCCTTTTGTTGAATTCTATGAGTACTCTATGTATTTTGGAAATTAACAGCTTATCTGACGTATCATTGGCAGTTATGCTCTCCCATATAGTGGGTTCCCTTTCCATTTTGATGCTTGTTTCTTTTGCTGTGCAGAAGTGTTTTAGTTTGATGTATTAATAGTCACATGTATTAATTTTTTCCTTTGTTTCTTTTGCCTTAGGCATTGTATCAGTGAAAATTCTGCTGCGTGTGATGTCTGAAATTTTATTGCCTATATTTTCTTCTAGGATTTTTATGAATTCAGGAGTCACATTTAAGTCTTTTATCTACTTTGAGTTTATTCTTGTGTATGGTGTAAGTTGGTGGTCTCGTTTAATTTTTTTGCATGTAGCTGTCCAACTTTCCCAACACCATTTATTAAAGAGGCTATCTGTACTCCATTGTATGCGCTTGCCAACTTTGTCAAATATCAATTGAGCACAATGTCTTGGGTCAATTTCCAAGTTCTCTGTTCTGTTCCATTGATCTATATGTCTATTCTTGTGCCAGTACCAGGCTGTTTTGCTTACAATGGCTTTGTAATATAAGCTGATATCCGATATTGTGATCCCTCCTACCTTGTTGTTCTTTTTTAAGACTACTGTGGCTATTCTGAGTCTTTTTTGGTCCCATATTAACTTTTGGAGTATTTGTTCTAGTTCTGTGAAATATGTTGTTGGTATTTTAATGGGGATTGCATTGAATCTATAGATTGCTTTGGGTAGTATGGACATTTTAATGATGTTAATTCTTCTAATCCATGAACAAGATATATGCTTCCACTTTTATATCTTCCTCTATTTCTTTTTTCAATGTCCTGTAGTTTTCTGTGAATAGGTGCTTTACTTCTTTGGTTCAGTTTATTCCTAGATATCTTAATTTTTTTTTTTTTTTTTGCCACCGTGGTAAATGGGATTGTTCTTACTTGTTTCTCTTTTTGTGAGTTCATTATTGGTGTATAAGAATGCCATCAATTTCTTGATGTTAATTTTGTATCCTGCTACTTTGACAAATGCATTGATTAAATCTGGCATATTTTTGATGGAGTCTTTAGGGTTTTCTATGTACAATATCATGTCATCTGCAAATAATGATAGTTTTACTTCCTCCTTTCCAATTTGGATCCTTTTTATTTTTTCTTCATGTCTAATTGCTGTGGCTAAGACTTCCAGTACTATGTTAAATAGGAGTGGTGAAAGTGGGCATCCCTGTCTTGTTCCTGTTCTTAAAAGAAGTGCCTTTAGTTTTTGCCCATTGAGTATGATGTTGGCTGTAGGTTTTTCATATATTGCCTTTATTATGTCTAGATATGATACCTCTATTCCCACATTGCTGAGTGTTTTTATCAGAAATGAGTACTGGATTTTGCCAAATGCTTTTTCAGCGTCTATTGATATGATCATATAGTTTTTATCTTTCATTTTGTTTCTGTGGTGTATCCCATTTATTGATTTGCAAATATTATACCAGCCTTGCATCCCTGGAATGAATCCCATTTGGTCATAGTGAATGATTATTTTAATGTATTGCTGGATCCGATGTACTAATGTTTTGTTAAGGATTTTGGCATCTATGTTCATCAGGAATATTGGCCTGTCGTTTTCTTTCTCTGTATCTTTATCTGGTTTTGGAATTAGAATTATGCTGGCCTCATAAAATGAGTTTGGAAGACTTCCTTCTTCTTGAATTTTTTGAAATAGTTTGAGGAGGATGGTGTTAGTTCTTCTTTGAATGTTCGGTAAAACTCCCCCGTGAAGCCGTCCAGGCCTGGGCTTTTGTTTGCTGGGAGTTTCTTGATTACAACTTCAATTACCTTAGTTGTTATTGGTCTGTTCCAGTTTTCTATCTCTTCCCAGTTCAGTTTTGGGAGACTGTGATTCTAGAAATTTGTCCATTTCACCTAGATTGTCCAATTTGTTGATGTATAATTAATAGTCTTTTTAATGATCCTTTGTGTTCCTGTGGTGTCAGTTGTTACTTCTCCTCTTCTGTTTCTGATTTTGTGTATTTGGGTCCCCTCTCTGTGTTTCTTGGTGAGTCTGGCTAAGGGTCCATCAATCTTGTTTATCCTTTCAAAGAACCAGCTCTTTGTTTAATTGATCTTTTGAATTGTTTCTGCTCTGATCTTTACTATTTCTTTCCTTCTACTTGTTCTGGGTTTTTCTTTTTCTTTGCTTTCTAGTTCTTTAGATTGTGAGGTTAGGTAGTTAGAAAATTTTCTTGTTTCTTGAGCTAGGCCTGTAGTGCTATGAACTTCCCTCTCAGGACTGCTTTTGCTGCATCCCATAGATTTTGTGTTGTTGTGTGTTCGTTTTTATTGGTTTCCAGGAAGTTTTTAATTTCTTCCTTGATCTCCTTGGTAACCCATTCATTGTTTGATAACATGCTATTTAGCTTACATGTGTTTGAATGTTTTTGAGTGTTTTTATTGTAATTGATTTCTAGTTTCATGCCACTGGGATCTGAGAAGATGCTTGATATGATTTCATTCTTCTTGAAATTGTGGAGACTTAGTTTGTGTCCTAACATCTGGTCTATCTTTGAGAATGTCCCATGTGCACTTGAGAAAGATGTGAATTCTGCAGTTTGGGGGTGTAATTCTCTGTAGATATCTATTAAATCCATTTGATCTTGTGCATCATTTAGAGTCTGTCTTTCCTTGCTAAGTTTTTGTCTAGAGGATCTATCCAGTGATGTTAGTGAGGCATTGAAGTCCCCTGCTATGATTGTATTGCTGTCAATTTGTCCTTTGGAGTTCTTAAGAAGTTTTTAAATGTATTTTGGTATTCCTATGTTGGGTGCATATATGTTTACCAAGATTATATCTTCCTGTTGGATAGATCCTTTCAATACTATATAGTGGCCTTCTTTGTCTCTAGTTATGGCCTTCATTTGGAAGTCTATTTCATCAAATATGAGTGTTGCTACCCCAGCTTATTTTTCCTTTCCATTTGCTTGGAAATTTTTTTTTTCCATCCCTTCACTTTCAACCTATGTGAGTCCTTTGTTGTGAGGTGGGTCTCTTGTAAACAACATATATATGAGTCATGTTTTCTTATCCATTCAGCTACTCTGTGTCTTTTGATCAGAATGTTTAATCCATTTACATTTAAGGTTATTGTTGATATGTACTTATTTATTGTTTTTTTTTGTTTATTGCGGTTGTATTTTTCTTCCTATTTCTTCTGCTTATTACAGCAGTCATTTCTTGCAGTGCTGGTTTGTTGCTAATATATTCATTTAGCCTTTTTTTTTTTTTTTTTTGGTCTGGCAAGCTCTTTATTTCACCTTCTATTTTGAATGATAACTTTGCTGGATAGAGTAGTCTTGGATTCAGATCCTTGTTTTTCATTACCTTGATTACTTCATGCTATTCCCTTCCAGCCTTTGGTGTTTCTGTTGAGAAGTCAGCTGATAGCCTTATGGTGATTCCTTTGTAGGTAACCTGTTGCTTATCTCCTGCTACCTTTAGGATTCTCTCTTTGTCTTTAATTTTGGGCATTTTAATTATTATGTGTCTTTGTGTGGGGCTCTTTGGGTTCTTCTTACTTGGGGCTCTCTGTGCTTCTTGAACTTTTATGCCTTTTTCCTTCACCACATATATTTTCTAACCCTTGCTCATTTTCTGCTTCTTCTGGAACTCCAGTGATGTGGATATTGTTACGTTTCATGTTGTCCCACAGGTCTTTTAAGCTGTCTTCCTGTTTTTCAATTGGTTTTTCTTTTTGGTTCTCTGATTGGGTGATTTTTTTCTACCCTGTCTTCTAATTCACTGATCTGATCCTCGGCTTCCTCTACTCTGCTTGTTTTTCCTTTCAATGTGTTCCTTATTTCTGCTATGTCATTCTTCATTTCTGCTTGGTGGTTTTTCATTTCCAATTGATTGATTTTCAATGTTTCTATATCTTTGCTCATGCTGTTGAGGTCTTTACTCATGCTGTTGAGTTTCCTCATTATCATTACTCTGAACTCTACCCCTGATAACTTGCTTATTTGCATTTCATTTATCTCTTCCTTTCTAGAATTCTCTTGTTCTTTCATTTGGGATTTGTTTCTTTGTTTCACCATTTAGGTTGTCTCAGTCGGTTTTGGAGCCTGCCAAATTTTCCTTGTGGGTGTTTCTGTTCCGCTGATTGTGGCCCCCTCTACTGGGTTTGGATGAATGTGGGAGGACCCATGTAAAACACCACTGTCAGGTCTTACTTTTCTGGGTAGATTTTCAGGCCCATCAAAGGTTCAGTTTTCTTCTAGCTTTTGCCTCCTGGCTATTAATTTCAGTTACTTGATGAGGCTTGGGTTGTAGCCCTCAGCTAAATGAAAAAAAAAATGCCTCAGGTGTTCAGGGTAAGAGGATTTCCAGGGGGTGGGGCAGATGCTTGCTGGCAGTCTCTAGCTGTTAATGAGCCTCAAATTTCATTTCTCTGGCCTGGCTGGGTGGTGTTAAATTCCTGAGGGAGGGGCTGTTGCTTCTCCATGGGGCTCTTTGAGTAAGATGGCTACTGTCCTATGAGGGAGTAATTCAGTGTAAAACTCCTGGTGCCCTCCCAGCTCTCTGAACTCCTGAGTCTCTCCACACATTTCCAGTCCAGTCTGCCCTCCCTCTGCTGGAGCCCAAGGTGAACGGCTATAGCTAATTTAGTGCTCTGCCATTTTTTTCCCTTGTGCCTCTCCTTGCCAGTCAAAGCCTCAGCTCTGGTGATCGCAACCAGGTGTTATCCGGGCATCTTTCCCTGTCTAGGCACTGTGTGCTGTGGAGCTGGCTTGGGGTTCTAACCCTGAGGGATCTGCCCACAGCTAAGACAGCCCTCAGCTGCTCTCCATGGGCTCCCAGCCAGCCCTCTCATGCCTCTGTAGTTCCTACCAGGCTCGATTTGGTGTCCTGTTTCCATCCCTGGTTATACAGGTTCTCTCCAGCTACTTTTCTGTTGTTTTTTCCCCGATGATTTGTCTTTATTTTAGTTGTAATTCCAGTTTGGTCCTGGGAGATGGTCTGTGTAGCTTCTATTCACTCCACCACCATCTTACTTTCTCAAGCCACCTCTTTTTGTAAATAAACTTTATATATTGTCTGTGGCTGCTTTGCCCCACAACAGCAAGTTGAGTACTTGCACCAGACACTGTTTGGTATGGAAAGCCTAAAATATTTATTATCTGCCCCTTTACAGAAGAAGTTTACAACCTTTGATCTAGTTCACTTTGTATGGGTATATCACTTTTTATCCATTTTCCTGTCCATGGACACTTATTTCCTGTTTATTTATAAGGAAGTGATGCTTTGGTGAACATTGTCTCCATACCATATGAGAGGGTTACTAGTGTAGTCTATTGGTCATGAAACAATTATGTTTTGTTTTTTTTTAAATATATTTTGGTCCTGTTTTTCATATTTAGCAAAAAAAAAACAACAAAACTTCCAAGGCAGATATGGGTCCTGTTAGTTGCTAGGTGTTTTATCTAGTAGTTGGAGATAGAGATGCTACTTTTACTCTTGATTTAGATGTTTTTTCTCAAAGTGGATTTTTATTCCTAAAAGAGAGGAAAGGGCTGAGTGGTCCATATTGAGCAAAGTGAGAGTATGAATGGTCCTGTCAGCAACAAGGGAATACCCACTGTATGCAGTTAACTGTATTAGGTTATGATGACATTATTGTTATTGTTACTATTAATAGCAGCTACTATGGTTATTGAGCATTTACTAAAAGACAAGGATAGTCTTGAAAACTTCACGTGCATTATCTTGTTTAATCCTCATAGCAAGCTGCTGATAGTAATTACTACTCATTTTGAGAAGAGACTGTGAGGTTCAGAGTTTTGCTGAAGTTTAAGTGAGGCTTCAGTTTGGACCTCTCTACCCATGCTGTGCCTGGTGCTTGATGTCCAGGGGTACAGTTCTCTGTGGTGAGTCTTTGTAGATGGGGTAGAGGGTACTCTTTGAGAATCCACACTGCCCTGAAGCACAAGTCCTCATCAGTTCTAGCCTTGGCTCCTACAAGCTGGCCAAGGCTTGATGTCTCAGTTTTCCAGAATGGTCAATGTTTATAAATCCAGTGGGAATAATTATCCCACATGGTTCCTTTGTAGAAAATCAAAGTAAGGGCCATCTTTTAACAATTTTTTCTGCCCCCCCCCCCACCAGCTCAAAACTCCAGTTTCCCAAGTGAGAGTTGTATTGCTTCACAGATAGTGGATGTTGAGAGTGTCTAAGCACTCATAATATCAGACATAGTATTCTTCCTGACCAACAGGACAACTGCTCATTTACTTTCAAAAGTTTTAATCTGTATCTGTCTTTTCCCCTCTTCAGTTTGTGGTTGTTGTGGGCACGACATAAGAAATCATAAAAACTTTCATAGTGATAGATAATCTTTCTATTCTGTCATTAAAAACAAATCTTATGCCTAAGAAACCCCAAATTGCTGGCCCAAACTGCATAGGTATTATTTTTCCTGCTGCTGTGAAATATGGTAAGGATGTGAACTTGTCTCCTATGGCTATAAGCTCCCAACCTCTTTGAACAAGATAGAGGCAAGACATTAAAAGCTGCTAGAGATGCAGGTTTTTCTTTGCTTAAAAAAAAAAAAAGAAACAAAGCAGAAAACAGCAGGAATCATCAGGCATTTTCCCATGGAGCTGACACTAGCTTAAATACAGTTATATAATCCACACATGGACACACAGATAAAGCTCATTGGCATAACTGCCAAGTAAAAGTTTCTCAGCTGGGTGATCATGCTTTTTCCCCTGAACTTGCTTTCAGGCAAGAATCTGACCAGTCATTTATACCTCCTATGAATGGCAAGAAGGATTCTTGCCTAAATCAGTGTAATTAGCTATATTAGCTCTGATGGAAAGAACTTAAGGTATTAACATGCATTAGAGAAGGTATGGTTTTAAAAAGGAAATCCCTGCTAGGTTGCCAAAATGGTACCCTGTAGATGGGCCTCTTTTTCTGCTTATGAGAACAATCATATGTCAATAGCAGTGACAATAATTCATCATACATTACAGATACAAACCTCATTAACATAAGTTATTCCTTAATTAGTTAGTGTACATGTGTTCTACTTCCATCATCCCAAATGGGATACCACTCTCCTGTTCCTGATCTATCAGATGGCAGAAGCAAGGTATTTGAACCTTGGGGCCCACTGACTTGGGGCCTAGCTTCAACAGACCTGGCTTAAATCAAGTGTTCCTCTGTAACCATGGCACCATTTCTCTAACCCTGCTCTGGGGCCTCTGACTTCCCTCTCCATCAAGCCCCTATAATTGTAATAAGGATTTTGTGGATTAAAAAAATCTATTGGTAGATGACAACATTTGCCAGACAGACATAACAAGCTGCATTCAGTTTAAGTCTAAGTTGAGCAGAAGGTGCAAAATTATGTTGTCTTTTGGATGTAAGGTAAACCCCCACACCCGCTTTGATAGTTCATGAATAGACTATCTTCTTTCTGTCTCATTCCCATCTCCCCTAAACTCCTTTCTTTATATTTGCATTTGTTGTATTCAGTTGCCTAAGGTGTAAATGCTAGATTTTTGCTTGGCCTCAACAACATTCATCCCGTGAATCACCAAACCCTGTTGATTCTAATTTTTAAATAGCTCTCACATGGCTTTCCTTCTCTCCATCTCACTGCCACTGTCTTATATCTTACCTGAGTCATTACAGCATTTTCCTGTCTTCCCTACCCCAGCCTCCTCATTTCATCCCATCTAATTCTGTTGAAATAATTTCTCTGAAATAAAACATTTCTCTGATAAGAACTGGTAGTTGTTTCATGTTACCTACAAGACTAAGTTCAAAATTTTTGTGTACTGATAAAATACTCTTTATGGTCCTCAGTGCACCCTGCCACCACCTTTTTAGCTTCCTTTCTGGTCACCAGCTCCAGGTCCTCTGCTTGGTGAATCTCATTTGTCTTCAAGGCTTAATTCCAATGTCAAATTCTCTAGGAAGCCTTGCCTTTCTTGACAGCCTTTCTTTTCCTACCACTCTAGAGTCAGTCTCCTTCCCCTATGCCCTCTTCACACTTTGCCCATCCATTTTAGTACTCATATAGTAATCATTTATTTGCTTACCTGTCAGCCTTCCATATTTATTCATTGCATTAGCCAAGGAATATTTTAGGAACATCAAGTGCCGGTTATATGTCCATTTCTGAGATTTAACTGTGAACTGGGTGAACAAAATGAACTGTTAGGAAGAGAGGAAAATAGGTAATGAAAAGAAAACAAATATGATCATTTCAAGGAGTGATAGGTGCTCCAAAGGGAGGGATTCATAAAATGGTGATGTAGGGGCCTACTTGAGACTGATCATAGAAAAGCCTTCCTGAGACGATGACATTAGATCTGCTACCTGAAGAATAAGGATGATCCATAGTTGAGAATCTAGATGATGCAGAAATCAGTGTGTGTTTATGGTTTGCTGATCATTGTTAACCACCTGATCATTCCAGTTATCTGTGTTGAAGCAGATAACTTAGAAGTCAGTTTACTGATTTGAATTGTTGTCACCTTGCCCCCCGCCACCCCCGGCAGCAGCACCAGGTTTGTCTTCCTGATTATCAGTTCTTTTAACATGAAAAAACACAAACTGAGTGTTTTATTGTTTGTTTATTTAAAAAAAAATTTTTTTTAATCCTCACCCAGGACATTTTTGCATTTATCTTCAGATAGAGCGGGAGAGAGAGAGTGGGGAAGAGAAAGAGAGAGAAACATTGATGTGAGAGAGACAAAGCGACTGGTTGCCACCCACATGACCCCAACCGGGGCCGGGGACAAACCACAACCGAGGTGTGTGCCCTTAGCGGGAACCGAACCCGGGAATCTGGTCCGCAGGCCGATGCTCTAACCGCTGAGCCAAACTGGCCAGGGCTGTTTGTTTATTTTTAAGGGAGGTATGTAAACAGTGCAGTAGAAATGGAAAAAGACTGTCTTGGTTAACCTACCCATGGGCAATAGTTGCCCATGATATAAAGCACTTTGTTGTTAAATATAATTATGGTTAGGATGAGCTAATGAAAATAGGGTGGGCCATTCTGCCGTTTTCTGAAACTTGCTTGAACCTTGCCTTCTCTTTCATTTCCCTTACATCTAACCTTTAAAATTTATCCATTTATTTCTCTTATCCTAACTAATGTGTCTTCATGGGTTATTCACACACACAATCTCTTTCTTTTATGATTATACCACTAATACTTTTAAAATATAGACTCCTGCTTTATAATGACAATAAAAACTTTTTTTTACCATTAAATATAATTGTCAACTCAAAATTTTCCATGGCTGATAAATATTAGTTATAAAATCAATCCACTTCTAGACTTGTGTACACAATGTTAAGTCTCTCAAATCTACCTTGTATATTTGCCTTCTGAAAATGCCTATTACACATCAATTCAGAGGCTCGTGGTTATTCTAAATCCATTGTCAATTAGACCTCTTTTTGTATATTGATTCTTTTTATACCACTGGCTGTGGATTTAATTTGTTGTGTGACATCAATCAAATAGTTTTGAAATTATGAACCTAAGTACTCCTATGAGAAAAGCCCCTGATGAGCATGACTTAATCACATCACTTCCAATTAGCCTGTGGTCTTTGTCATTGTACCTTCATATCTATGCAATTATAATAATCCTAAACACACTAAGTTCTGCTTTTTCTAGCTAATGTTATTCAGGTGTGGACTTGCATGTGTCAAAGTGGTTGTGTATGTTGCTTTGTGTTTGAAAAAATGAGGCTTTATGACGTGGGAGAAACATAAAGGACTGTGAAAATATTTATGTATATAGTGTAAAAAATAATTAAAATGCAAATACTCATATAGTTAACCTCCCAGGTTAAGAAATAGATTTCAGTACCCCCGGAAGCCACTAGAGTGACCCTTTATCATACTATCTTCTCTCCCATCTCCCCTGTGTAGGGAAACTCTATGCATTCTTATTCACCACTCCCTTGCTTTTCTTTATAGCTGCTCCATCTATGAGTGCACTGACCTAATTCTTTTCTCTACATTTTATTTTTGCCTATGTTTGAACATTATGTAAATTGAATAATACTCTGTGTACTCTGTGACTTCTTTCACTTAGTGTTGTGTGAGATCTATCCATGTTGCTGTTTGGGGCTACATTTGTTCCTTTTCATTAGGGTGCTCCTTAGTTTGCTTTTATGAATAATGCTGCTATGAACATTCTTTTGTTCCCTGTTTAACATTTGTGAAAGTGTAGGTGGGTATTTAACCTAAAAAATACTGTTGAGCCCTGGCCGGTTTGGCTCAGCGGTTAGAGCGTCGGCCCGTGGACCAGAGAGGCCTGGGTTCCCGCTAAGGGCACGTACCTCAGTTGCAGTTTGTCCCTGGCCCCAGTTGGGGTTGTGTGGGTGGTGACCAGTCGATGTGTCTCTCTCACATCGATGTTTCTCTCTCTCCCCCTCTCTCCCTCCCGCTGTATCTGAAGATAAAAGCAAAAAAAAAAAAATACTATTGAACTGTTTTTTAAAGTGGTTGTAGATTGGTGAGAATCATAGTTGTTTCACATCTTCTCCAGCACTTGATCTTGTTAAATTTCTCAATATTTTTCCAATCTGCTGGATGTTTAATAGTATTATGGTTCTTTTTTTCTGTGTCCCCCTGATTAATAATGAGGAAATTTTCATGTTTTTTGCCCATTCTTATATTAATTTGGGGGCACTATTTACCCATAAAAATGCATCTTATTTTTCCCTAATTCCTATGGTTTGAAAGACTTTTGATTAATAAATTCCACTTTAAGAATGTTTTTGTAAATCTAATTTCTTATATTTGTATACAATATTTACATATAAATAGTAATTTGTATACAGTACAAAGTATGTAATTATTAATCATGTCATTTATCCATCTGACTGTGCTTGTTTCTTTGTTTTTCTGAACCTTGCAGCTTAGCACCATTACCTGGAGCCTAGGCTTAGGCACTTTTTTAGAAAGTTCTGTAAGTGCTCAGTGGGCCCTATTTACTACCTTCAGCTTCGCTCAGTGATTTGGAGACCAGGCATAGGACTAGGAACTCACATTTCAACCGTCATCTATGTGTCTGATAAAACATTTTATCTGTTCCTTTGCCTCAGTTTGTAGAATTGGGAGTTGTGCAATATTTGATATCAGGAATGTTTTGAATATTTTTATCTAATATCTTTTGTGGTTAATTTCCTTGGACTATATTTCCAAATGTGGAATTATTAAACAGTTTATTCCTTTTAACCTGGTATCTCATAGGTTAGGAGATGAACTAGATCAGACTATCTATCTATTCACCCAGTCTATTTTGCCTACAGCTTTATTTAATATGCATTTTGTTAGTTTAATTAGTAGGCAAAAGTAGTGTAGATTTTTATTTTAAGTTGACTAAATGTTGAACTTAGGGACCTGGGTTTAAAAAAATCAATTCCTTGAAAAATCATTTCTTAAAAGTCTAGTGCATATTTGCATTCTGTCCTTAGAGTAGTATATGATCAATTATTTAATTCCCTTATGTTCTACTGGAACAAATCACCAATTTATGAAGTTATTGAGAGAGTTGGTCAATGGTGATGATTTATGGCTATGAAACCTCACACATAAATTTAATGACATGTGGACAAATAACACTTGAACTGTTTCCAGATTTACCTGTGCTCATTAGCTGTGGAAGAAGGCATTGATTGTATTGATTGCCTGTATTTGAAAGTGTACTAAATAACCCAAAAGTTATCAACAATCTCCATTTTTTTCTTTCTCTGAGATTGTTATCTTTCACTACCACTCACTTGAGCTTAAATGTACATAATAGATCTTGTTCTAGCGATCTAATGCAGACATGCTTAACCAGGGACAATTTTACCCTACCCACCTCCTGGACATTTGGCAATGTCTGGAAACATTTTTTATTGTCATAACTGATGAGAGAAGGTGCAACTGTCATCCAGTGGGTAGAAGAATGATGTTAAACATCCTATAAGTCCCAGGACAGCCCCCCACAACAAAGAGTATCTGGCCCAAAATGTCAATAGTGTTGAGGCTGAGAAATGCTGCTCTGATAAAACAACTTTCTTTTCCTCCCCAGTCATTGTTATTTCCGTTTTGTGAGTGAATTATCTGTTTATATTCATGTTCCATGGGGCTATAATATGATTAATATTGTTTAATCAGCTAGTTGGGGAGATTATACACACATACATACATGCATACATGTACACAACATACATATGCAATAAAATTTGTCATTGTTAAGTGTGTGGTTTGAAGAATTTTGACAGATATATACAGGTGCAACCACCATTATAATCACATTTAATATGTTTAAATTTTAATTCTGTAGTTTCAAATATGCATTCACTAAATGATATTATATTCCAAGAAAGAAGGGAACTTAAAGTAATTCAGGTATTGATGGGTAGTTTGTGACTGATAGGTGGAATATATATGGTAATTCATGAAGGATAATGCCTTTGAGCTGAGTTCTAAATTTTACTCTATTGTAACATTAATCTAGTAGGTGCTTTATTTTACTTGGAGGGTCACATTTAGACCTCTGAATGATTGGCTTAGACCATTGTACCTTGTAAAATAGGAAACCTGTATTAGCCTCTATCATATAGTACTGAGTTTTATGTTCACAAATTTCTGGATTCCCTTTGCATTTTCTAGGGTTTTTTGTTCATGCAGGTAAAATTAAAACTGGGTCATTGAAAGCAAATACAGAATATATACTTCTCTTCTAAAGGATAATTTCCAGAATGTTGGCTGCTTTGGTGGTTGAGTTTAACCTTGGTAAGTAGTAGCAGTTGTCTTCAGCTGAAGTGAATGGAAATCCTTGCTTACTTTGCTGAACCACTTTCTCAGGGGGTAGAGGGGCTTTGCCTTGACCAGATTGCTATAATTGGAGTTTGGGAAATTATTTGAGATGAGACTTGGACCGATAACTTAGTCTCAGTGCTTGGCAGGTGTTTTCTCTTTTCCCCTTTGGTTCCCTTTCTAGTCAAGGTGGTAGGTACCCATATGCAGGGTTTCATAGGGAGTTTCTTAATGTGTCTCAAGTTGAAACACAGAAAAGTTAGGCAGAAAAGTGGTCAGTAGTAAGTATTCTTTATCTGTGTTCATATTATTGTGCTGTATTGAGAATATAAATTCTTTCTTACAGCTGCATAGTACTCCATTGTGTATATGTACCATAGCTTTTTTATCCATTCATCTACTGATGGACACTTGGGCTGTTTCAAAATCTTAGCTATTGTAAATAGCGCTGCTATGAACATGGGGGTACATATATTCTTTCTGATTGGTGTTTCAGGCTTCTTGGGGTATATTCCTAGGAGTGGGATCACTGGGTCAAATGGAAATTCAATTTTTTATTTTTTTGAGGTAACACCATAGTGTTTTCCATAGTGGCTGCACCACTCTGCATTCCCACCAGCAGTGTGCTAGAGTCTCCTTTTCTCCACACCCTCACCAACACTTGTTTGATGATTTGTTGATGGCGGCCATTCTGACAGGTGTGAGGTGATACCTCATAGTTGTTTTAATTTGCATCTCTCTGATGATTAGTAACGTTGAGCATTTTTTCATATGTCTCTTGGCCATTTGTATGTCCTGTTTGGAGAGGTGTCTATTTAAGTCCTCTGCCCATTTTTTAATTGGGTTCTTTGTCTTCCTTTTGTTGAGTTGTATGAGCACTCTATTTTGGAAATTAACCCCTTATCTGATGCATCATTGGTGATTATGGTCTCCCATATAGTGAGATCCCTTTCTGTTTTCATGGTTGTTTCTTTTGCTGTGCAGAAGCTTTTTAGTTTGATGTAGTCCCATGTGTTCATTTTTTGCTTTGTTTCTCTTGCCTTCGGTGTTGTATCAGTGAAAATTCTGCTGCGTATGATGTTTGAAATTTTGTTACCTGCATTTTCTTCTAGAATTTTTATGGATTCACAAGTTACATTTAAGTCTTTTATCCATTTTGAGTTTATTCTTGTGTATGGTATAAGTTGGTGGTCTAGCTTCATTTTTTTGCAAGTAGCTGTCCAATTTTCCCAACACCATTTATTGAAGAGACTGTCTTGATTTCACTGTATGCTCTTGCCACCTTTGTCAAATATTAATTGAGCATAATGTCTTGGGTGCATTTCTGGGTTCTCTATTCTGTTCCATTGATCTATCTGCCTGTTCTTCTGCCAGTATCAGGCTGTTTTGATTACAGTGGCTTTGTAGTATAACCTGATATCTGGTAATGTGATCCCTCCTACTTTGTCCTTCTTTTTTAAGATTGCTGTGGCTATTCGGGGTCTTTTTTGGTTCCATATAAACTTTTGGAGTGTTTGTTCTAGTTCTGTGAAATATGTCGTTGGTATTTTGATGGGGATTGCATTGAATCTATAGATTTGGTAGTTTGGGTAGTATGGACATTTTAATGATGTTAATTCTTCCAATCCATGAACAAGGTATTTGCTTCCACTTTTTTATATCTTCCTCTATTTGTTTTTTCAATGACCTGTAGTTTTCTGTGAAGAGGTCCTTTACTTCTTTGGTTAAGTTTATTCCTAGGTATCTTAATTTTTTTGCTGCAGTGGTAAATGGGATTGTTTTTTTAGTTTCTCTTTCTGTGAGTTCACCATTGGTGTATAAGAATGCTGTAGATTTCTTGACATGAATTTTGTATCCTGCTACTTTGCCAAATTGACTTATTAAGTCTAGTAGATTTTTGATGGAGTCTTTAGGGTTTTCTGTGTATAATATCATGTCATCTGTGAATAATGACAGTTTAACTCCCTCCTTTCCAATTTGGATCCCCTTTATTTTTTCTTCATGTCTAATTGCTGTGGCTAAGACTTCCAGTACTATGTTAAATAAGAGTGGCGAAAGTGGGCATCCTTGTCTTGTTGCCCTTCTTAAGGTGAATGCTTTTAGTTTTTTCCCATTGAGTATGATGTTGGCTGTAGGTTTTTCATATATGGCCTTTGTTATGTTGAGATATGATCCCTCTAGTCCCACATTGCTGAGCGTTTTTATCAGAAATGGGTGCTGGATTTTGTCGAATGCTTTTTCAGCATCTATTGATATGATCATATGGTTTTTGCCTTTCATTTTCTTTCTGTGGTGTATCCCATTTATTGATTTGCAAATATTATACCAGCCTTGCATCCCTGGGATGAATCCCACTTGGTCATGATGAATAATTTTTTTGATGTATTGCTGGATCAGATTTGCTAATGTTTTGTTAAGGATTTTGGCATCTGTGTTCATCAGGGATATTGGCCTGTAGTTTTCTTTCTTTGTAGTGTCTTTATCAGGTTTTGGAGTTAGGATTATGCTGGCCTCATAAAATGAGTTTGGAAGTGTTCAGTCTTCTTGGATTTTTTGGAATAATTTGAGGAGAATGGGTTTTAGATCTTCTTTGAATGTTTGGTAAAACTGCCCCGTGAAGCCATCTGGGCCTGGGCTTTTGTTTGCTGAGAGTTTCTTAATTACATCTTCAATTTCCTTTGTTGTTATTGGTCTGTTCAAGTTTTCTGTCTCTTCCTGGTTCAGTTTTGGGAGGCTGTGTGGTTCTAGAAATTTGTCCATTTCTCCTAGATTGTCCAATTTGTTGGCATATAATTGTTCATAGTATGTTTCGATGATCCTTTGTATTTCTGTAGTGTCAGTTGTTACTTCTCCTTTTTCATTTCTGATTTTATTTGGTTTCTCTCTTTTTGTGTCTTGGTGAGTCTGGCTAAAGGTCCATCAATCTTGTCTATCTTTTCAAAGAACCAGCTTTTTGTTTCATTGATCTTTTGAATTTTTTTTTTTAGTCTCTATGTCATTTATTTCTGCTCTGACCTTTACTGTTTCCTTCCTCTTACTAGCTCTGGGTTTTTTTTTTTTTTTTTACTTTCTAGTTCTTTAAGTTGTAGAGTTAGAAAGTTAATTAGGAATTTTTCTTGTTTCTTAAGGTAGGCCTGTAGTGCTATGAACTTCCCTCTCAGGACTGGTTTTGCTGTGTTCGTAGATTTTGTGTTGTTGTGTGTTTGTTTTCATTGGTTTCCAGGAAGTTTTTAATTTCTTCCTTGATCTTGTTAGTAACCCATTCGTTGTTTAATACATGCTATTTAGCCTCCAAGTGTTTGAATGTTTTTGTGTGTTTTTGTTGTAATTGAGTTCTAGTTTTATGCCACTGTGATCTGAGAAGATGCTTGATATGATTTCAATTTTTTTGAATTTGTAGAGACTTGCTTTGTGTCCTAACATGTGGTCTGTCTTTGAGAATGACCCATGTGCACTTGAGAAGAATGTATATTCTGCAGCTTTGGGGTGAAATATTCTGTAAATATTAATGAAGTCCAACTGATCTAGTTTGTCTTGTAAGAACTCTATGTCTTTGTTAATTTTTTGCTTAAAAGATCTATCCAGTGGTGTCAGTGGCGTGTTAAAGTCACCCACTATGATTGTGTTGCTATTGATTTCTCCCTTGAAGTCCTCCAGAAGTTTTTAAATGTATTTTGGTGCTCCCGTATTTGGTGCGTATATGTTTACCAGGGTTATATCCTCTTGTTGGATGGATCCTTTTAATATTATGTAGTGACCTTCTCTGTCTCTTATTATGGCCCTTGTTTTTAAGTCTATCTTGTCAGATGTGAGTATTGCTACACCAGCTTTTTTTCCATTTCCATTTGCTTGGAAAAAATTTTTCCATCCCTTCACTTTCATCCTGTGTTAGTCTTTTGTTGTGAGGTGGGTCTCTTATAGATAGCATATATATGGGTCGTGTTTTCTTATCCAGTCAGCTACCCTATGTCTTTTGATTGGAGTATTTAATCCATTTACATTTAAGGTAATTATTGATAGTTATTAGTTGCCATTTTAATTTTATGCCTGTGTTCCCCCCCCTCTGTTTCTTCTTCTTATAACAGTCCCTTTCTTGCAGTCCTGGTTTGTGGTGGTAAATTCCTTTACCTTTTTTTAATCTGTGAAGCTCTTTATTTCTCCTTCGATTTTGAATGATAGCCTTGCTGGATAGAGTAGTCTTGGATTCAGACCCTTGCCTTGCATTACTTTGTACACTTCATGGCACTCCCTTCTGGGCTGCAGCCTTTCTATTGAGAAATCAGCTGACAGTCTAATGGGAGCTCCCTTGTAGGTAACTTTCTGTCTCTCTCTTGCTTCCTTTAAGATTCTTTCTTTGTCTTTAATGTTTGCCATTTTTATTATGATGTGTTTAGCTGTGGGTCTTCTGGGGTTCATTTTGCTTGGGACTCTCTGTGTTTCCTGGCATTGTGTGACTTTTTCCTTCACCAGTTTAGGGAAGTTTTCTTTCATTATTTCTTCAAACAGGTTTTCTATTCCTTTCTTATTCTTCTCCTTCTGGTATCCCTATAATGCGAATGTTGTTACGTTTTGTATTGTCCCACAGCTCCCTTAAACTCTCCTCCTGCTTTTTAAGCTTTTTTTTTTTTTCCATTTGCTGCTCTTTTTGGGTGTTTTTCTCTACCTTTTCTTCTAAGTCGCTGATTCGGTCTTCAGCTTCTTCTAATCTACTATTGAACCCTTCTAAGGTATTTTTCATAACAGCTATGTCATTCTTTATTTCCTCTTGATTTTTATGCATAGATTCTACGTCTTTATGTGTAGCTTCTACCTCTTTTTTTAAGCTGAAGTAGTTCCCAGTGAGCTCTTCATAATTCTTATTAAGTTGCTTGTAGTTCTCACCAAATTGTTTGAGCACTCTTAAAATCATTGCTTTGAATTCTTTATCTGACAAGTTGCTGTCTTCCATTTCCTGTAGTTCCTTTTCTGGTGATTCCTCTTTTTCTTTCCTTTGGGTGTTGTTTCTTTGTCTCCCCATTTTAGCCGTCTGGTAGCTCTAGACCTGGTGAGGGATGTTTGGATGTGTAGGCATCTCACTGTATATCAAATAAGGCTACTGTGCCTCCCAGACTGTTTTGTTGCATGTGGCCTCTTGCCTGCTGTGGATCCTGGAGGATTGACTACTGGGGGCTGGTATTGATGTGTCCTGGTAGGTGCTGCTTCTGGATTTGTGGGCCCCTCTGGTCGCTCGTGCCACCTGTAGCTGTATAGCTCAGGCCCTGTTGGAGCCACGCTCTCTGCTTGTATTGTGGGCAGCTGTGTTGCACAGGCCTTACTGGAGCCATGGCTCCCTGCTGATCTTGTGGGCAGCTGGGTTGTATAGGCCCCGTTGGAGCCCCTGCTTCCCACTGTTCCCATGGGGAGCTGGATTGCACAGTCCCTTCTGGAGACCCGACTCCACGCCTATCTTGTGGGCAGCTGGATCGCACAGGCCTCTCTGGTGCCCCAGCTCCCAGCAGGTCCTGCGGGCAGCTGGATCACACAGGTCCATCTCGAGCCCTGGCTTCCCACCGCTCTTGTGGGCTGCTGGGTCGCACAAGTCTTTCTGGTGCCCTGTTGCCCCACTGTTCTTGTGGGCAGCTGTGTTGCCCAGGCCCCTGTGGAGCCCCAGGTCCCCCAGTTAGCGGCTGGGGAGTACTGCTGCCCCATGGGGCTCAGCTTCTGCTCAGCCTTTGCTGTAGTTTTTGGGGATGGGTCTCAGCTGCTGATTTGTGCTTCTGTTGCCTGGGGATGGATGTCTGCTCCCCAGCCTCTGTTGCTGGGGGTATATGTGGACTCTGATTGGGCTGCTACTGTGGGGGATGGTGCTGGGCTCCTGGCCATTTGCGGCTTCTGCAGTGGGCACCTTGGCAGCTCCGCTACTGTGCACTGGTCTGTGTTGACACAGGGTGTCCACTGGTCCGATGGTGCCAGGTGCACTGGTGGGCTCAGGTTGCTGGCCCTAGCAGCTCCCACTGCCTCCTCCCAGGGAAGGCCTGGGATCTTCCAAAGTGGTGGGACCTCCCCGTGGCGCAGGGAGAAGCGCCCTGAAGAGCTGCTTACAGCAGTAGCCGGCTGCTCCAGTCCACAGCACAGGAACCTCCTGCTCAGTGTCTCTGCACTGCATGAGTTTGGTCATCCACCTTCATGTCCACTCACACTCTCTCACACACTAGCTCACTCTCTCATGCACTCACTCTTCCTCTGGTCCTGCCCGCCGCCATCTTTCTGTACTTATCCTTTCTGTACCAACACATTTAAAATGCTATGTTTGCTGGTTTTCCTCTCTTGGCCTTATGCACCAATCAAAAATTGCTGGAAAAATAAGTCATGTTGAACCATTCTGCCAATTCCACCATGTAATATTGGAATCATTTGTGTTGCTAATCATGGTAAGCTTAGTATTTCAAACTCATGATGAAAGCAAGTCTTCCAAATTTAGAAAATCGGGACTCTTTTGGAACAACATTTCAAATGCTAAGAAAAGATTTTTCCTGTGGGGATATTTGTCCTCAGTCCCTTCTTTCTTGGCCTCTTAGCCCAAGGTACCATCTTACCCACTGGCAGTCAAGTTCCAAGACCAACTATGTGTCTTGTTCTGAAGAAGTGATATTTTGAAATGGACTTATCTTTGTGTTTGAAAGAAGGCATTAATAGAATGATTCCAGTTTATTCTTGATAATGGACTGGAACATTGACAAAAATGTCAGGCACCTAAATTCTCCATCTGTCTCTATTTTTTATCACTGCTTATTTACTCTTCTCTACCATTTACTTTTACTTTCTCTCTTGACATAGAAGATGTTTTGCTAATGGATTTGTGGTTATTTAACCCCCAAGCCAAGGCCAGGTCAGCATTAGAAGGATGGCTTGGATATTCTGAGTTCAGAATTTCTGTTTGGTGGTGCTCAAGCCTTTAGTTGGTTAGCCACATGATTGGCGATGAGACACTAATCAGTCACAATTTAGTGAAAGTACTTAAAGAGCAGTGCAAAACTTTAAAAATCTGGAGGAGTGGGACAAATTCGGAATCATGTTGTTTTAAACAGATTGGTGTCCTGATATTTTTTATTCATTCAGAATTGTCCCATGTCTTTAAAATAGCATGAAATGGCCATGTATTTTTCCATCCTGAGGTTCATTTATTTAACAGTTTTCCTGCTGTTGCACATAAGGTTGTTTCTAGATTTTCAGCAATAGAAGATTGTGATTAGTAGTCTTGCACTTAAATCTTTGGCTTCACATTTCTTTATTTGCTCAAGCTAACTTCTTGGCAGAATGAAGTGTGAATTTTTTTAAATATTGAAAACTTTTGCTACAAGAGCTTTCAGAAAAGACGTTTGCCAATATCCCCCTTCTAACTGTATAAGAAAATGTCAATCACAACACACTCTTGGCCATTTACTAAGATTTTTAAAATTTTATAATTTATAGGTTTAAAAGTGGTAAATTATATCTGTATATATATTTAATTATAAGGTGAAACTTTAAAAATCTATTTTTATTCTATGAATTGTCTGTTCCTTTACTATGGCTATTTTTCTGGTAGTGGAGTTTTATAGTTTTATGAGTGTGTATAAAGTAAAGCTATGAATCCATTTTTTGTTGCAGATTACCTAATTTGTCATTTTCCTTGTAATTTATGAGGTAGGAGCCATATAAGTTATCAATTTGATAAAAAGTAAATTAATATATAGCTATAATGCTATAGAGTAGGTTGGCATTAATGTTCATTTACTTGTCTATAAGTACCTAACTGAGTATAATCCTAAGGCACTATTCTGAGAATTTCTGGTCTGGTCTTGATTCTTGTTTTCTCCAATACTTGTACAACCCCTTCACCCCTTTTATTCTCATTGCCTTAAAACTCATGAACTGGGTTGGAATGTTACTTTATTGTATTAAGGTCATCACTACTAATTACAGAAAATTATTAGTCTTTGCTACTTAAGTCCTTGACCAAAGTTTCCTAGTAAATTATGTACTTTAATTTCTAAGTCTTCTCCTTAGTTTTATAACGTCATGGACATGTTTATTGAGAATGTTTCATGTCTGTTAGCCTGGCCATGAATGTGTAAGATAGGCATTGCTCTCAGGGAGATTATATTCCATTGGTGGAGGGCATGCTATAAATGTGGAAATAAAAGGTCGAATTTTGCCATATATATTTGTTTGCTTGCTTGATTGTTTTTAACAACTTTATTGAGGTATAATTGACATACAGTAAACTGAACCTATTTAAAGTGTACAATTCAAGCTTGGGCATATGTATATACTGGGGAAACTATCACCACAATTAAGAAAGTAAGCATATCTATCATGCCAAAAGATTTCTGTGCCCTTTGTTATCTATCATCATGCCACTTCCCATTCCCCATTCCCAGAAAGTGGTTCACTTTCTACCACTATAGTTTGTATTTTCCAGAATCGTATATACATGGAATCATACAGTATGTACGTTTTGTTGGCTTCTTTCACTCCATATAATTATTTTTAGATAAATCCATATTGTAATATGTATTTATTTCATTTCATTTTTTCATTTTAAATCTGTTCATTTTTATTCCTGAGTAATTTTTCATTAAATGGATGTATCTCTGTTTGTTTATCCATTCATCTGTTGATGGATATTTGTGTTTTTTCCAATTGTTGTCAATTAGCAATGAAACTGCTATGTATATTTATGTACAAGTATTTCTATGGACATATGCTTTCATATCTCTTGGGTAAACACCTAAGAGTGGAATGGCTGGATCATATGGTAGGTATTTAAATTTTTTAGAAACTGCCAAACTGTTGTCCAAAGTGTTTGTACTGTTTTACATTCACACCTACAGTTTCAGATTCTCCATATCCTCACCAACATGTGGTATGGTAAGCTATGAAATGTTATTTATTTTAATAGGTGTGTAGTGGTATCTCTTTGCCATTTTAATTTGTATTAATCTAATGTTTAAAGATATTGAGCATTTTTTCATATGCTTCTTTGTATCTGCATACATTCTTTGGTGAAGTGTCTGTTCAGATCTTTTGCCCATTCTTTTTAAATCCTCATGTGAGGACATGTTTTTCATTGATTTCAGAGAGAGAGGATGAGGGTAGACAGAGAGAGAGTGAGAGTGAGAGTGAGAGTGAGAGAGAGAGAGAGCGAGAGAGAGCGAGATAGAGAGAGAGCGAGAGCGAGAGAGAGAGAGAGAGAGAGAGAGAGAGAAACATCGATCAGTTGCTTCCATATGTGTCCGGACAGGGGATTGAACCTCCAATCTAGGTATGTGCTCTGACCAGGAATCAAACCTGCAACCTTTTGGTGCATGGGACAATACTCCAACCCACTGATCCACACTGGCCAGGGTTTGCCCATTATTTTTAGAGGGTTATTGTCTTACAATTGAGTGTTGACAGTTCTTTGTACATTTTGGATATCAGTCCTTTATTAGATATATGAATTACAAATATTTTCTCCTAGTCTGTAGCTTACTTTTTGTTCTCTTAATAGTGTCTTTAGAAGAGCTAAACTTTTCCATCTTGATAAAGTCCTGTTTATCAATTTCTTTCTCTAAGGTCATGCTTTTGCTTTCATAGATAAGAAATCTTTGTCTACCTGCCGGTCATAAATGTTTTCTCCTAGAAGTTTTATACTTTCATGCTCTACATTTAGGTCTATACTCCATTTTGGATTGATTTTGTATATGGCACAAAGTATAGATCAATGTTTATTTTTTTGCATATTGATATCCAGTCATTCCATTACCATTTGTTGAAAAGACTCTTCTTTTCCACTAAAGAGCTTATTGTTTATACAAACTTTGGGAAATTCTGGCCAGTATTTCTACAGATCCTTTTTCTGTCCTCACCCTTTCTTGGTTCTTTTTATTACAGAATGGTATTTAGAAATTAGGGCCTGTTGTGCTCATTGTATAGTGGAGTGTCATTGCTTCTAGGCCTTCCCAATGGTTAGGACATATATGTAAATATACTAACCATGTAAACACATCTGCTTCCTCTTCTCTTTCTCCCTCTCCCCACCTCCCTCTCTTTGTCCCTCCCTTTCCTTTCCTTCATTCCTTTCTTCTGCCATTATATCCTCTATCTATCTATCTGTCTGTCTATCTATCTATCTATCTATCTATCTATCTATCTATCTATCTATCAATATCAGGAGCTCATACTGATACCTCTGATTCTAATCCAATACCACATGGATCATTCAAGCCTTCTGTCTCTGATGGTGAGAAATCTGACTCTCATTATCTATAACATAAGTAAATATATTTACTAATTTCTTTAATCTTAGTATGCACAAAAGGAGTTTCAAAGTTGCTAACCCATACCCTGTGAGAAACACATTCATTAGCTATTTGTCATAACTTATAGTAGTGTCCCTTCAATATAGTTTTTATAGTCAGTAAAGCTAGTTCTTCTCTTTCCCGCCACCTTCAGTGTGGTTATGTTATTTACTTGTGATACAATTGGGTTATTTTGTTAGTGTCTGCATTCCATTTTGCCCTCTTCCCCTAAAACACATACAATCTAGTTGATTTTAATTATTATTATTTTTTTTGCTATGTTAAACATTATTATAGTTCTCAGAGTCAGGGCTATACAAAAAGGTATACTAGTAGGTGTCACTCCCTCCTCATCCCTCTTATCATTTCCCATTGCTCCCTTTTCCCATCCCTTCCAAACCATCCACTTAGATAATCAACTCATTTCTAGTTTACCCTTGTACTTCTTTTGCAAAAAGAGATTCATGAATGTTTTATTATATTCCCTTTTTTCTTACATTAACTGTAGCATACCATAGATACATTTTTTTCACATTACCTTTTTTTGCTCAACAATTTATCCTGCAATTCATTTCATGGCAGTTCATAGAGATCCTCCTCATTCTTTTTTACAGTATCATAACACTCTGTTGTATGGCTTTACCATAGTTTATTTAAGCACCCTCCTGCATATTGGCATTCAGGCTATTTCCAATATTTTGTAATTGCAAACAGTTTTGCAATGAATAATCTTGTGCCTATGCAGTTTTGTATTGGAAGTGTTTTAATATAGATTCTTAGAACTGGGATTCCTGGGACAAATAGGTCTTTTTGTCCCTCTGTTTGTCTGAAGAATTTCTGATTTGTATCAGAAAATAGCTTTTCTTTGCCTTTCCTTCTTCCCATGGCTTTGAGTGAAGTAAAAATAATGTTTTTTATGGGAATATAGGTGAAGACTTTTCCCGACCTGTCTTGTATTTCAAGTACAGTCCTAATATCTGTCATTTCTTGAGCATTAGATTCTTATAGTCATTTCTCCCTGTTTTTTCAAATATCTCTTTTCCTACAGCTCTTACATGTGTTCTGAAATGTCCTTAGTTCGTAGCTTGAGCTGAAGTTTGCTCATTGAAGTATAATTATCTACAGTTTATGTTTGTTAAGTTTAAAAATACAACAAAACTGGTGTTACATTAGTGATTCATAGTCAGTTGAAGACAGTTATTTTTTTTCTGAACTGCAAATGGTACCATGTGTGCTAAAAGAGACTTAGTTTAAAGAAAAAAGACAGCTGTGGATTGTTCTCAAGTGGCATGGAAAATCAGATTGGTTTAAGTAGTGGAGAACACTATGCTGGTCTTACATGGAACTTTGAATCTTTAAATTGTTAAACACAAACCATCAAGTTGGAATCAGTGGCCTGGAAAGATCAGTCTTGAGTATCCCAAAGGCCTCTTACTCTCTCGTCTTCGGCGAACGTCTGCCCCTCTGAAGCACCAGTGAACACACTCTTCTTTTTATCTGCTTTGTGGTTATTTTTGTAGTTCTGCAAATCTTTATGGGAGACTAATGTTCCTCTGAATTTTATCTTGGAAGTCAAATTTTCACTGGGGCTTTTGCATCAAACTGCTCTTCTTGCAGGCTCTTTGGTGCCAGATTTCCTTCCAAAATGACAGGTTGCCGGATCTGTACTTCTGCTACCCTTTATTTCACCAAGACATCTTTGATTTGTAGTGTTGTATATGGAGTAAGAGCACAGAGGTAATGAGAAGCAAATGTCATCCACAGACAACAGCTTCCTAATAATCCTAGCTCTTACCTGCATGTTAAAATGGACAAGTTATGCTTTGCCCACTTGTGTGTCAGCTGCCTGAAAATGAAGCCTTCTGTACCTTTCAGATGATTTCTCCTTTACTTCCTTAATGTTGCTAATGGCCCACTGGGAGAGGAGAAAAATACTCCCAAATCTGAGGTCCTATTTGGAAAGAACTATTGAGATCCTAATGTACTTTGTTTTAATTTCTTTACAATATTGGTAGACTTAGGTAGGAAAATGATTGGCATTGTGTATTCTAGGCTATTTTACGTGTGGAACTATTGATATTCTGAAAGTGTATTTGCTTTTTAGTATCTAATGCATAGCCTTAAACTGAAGTACTTTTAAAAAAATCTAACTAATTATCCTCTTTTGGATGTAGGTCCATGTTGGGGCTAATGAATTTCTTCAGTATCTTTGCTACTGAAAATATGTACAGCATCAGCACCATCTGGGCATTGTTAGAAGTGAAGAATCCTCAGACCTCACCCCAGACCTCCTGAATCAGAATTTGCATTATTCACACGATCCCCAGGGATTCATGTGCACAGTAAAGTTTGAGAAGCACTAGCATAGAAGGTGGACAATTTTAGGAACCAGGGCATCTGGAATTTATTCCTGGTCCTTTTCTTTCTTTCTTTTTTAAACAAGAACATGTTTTTTTTGTGTGTGTGTTTTTTTTTTTAATTCTCCAAAGCTTTGATTTTTGTCTCATTTAAAAACTGATTTATAACTAGGTTTTTCCAGTCTCACAAGAAATGAGCAAAAGGGTCATTTTGATATGATATCTAAAGAGACACTTTTGAACTCAACTCATGGGAGAAGGCACACAAGTACAGACCTGGCATTGTTACTGACTCCTCTGCCCACCTACTAGAGAACCTTTTGATGCCTCAAGGCAGGGAATGATCTCTTAGAGACACAGTCAATCCTCATTATTCATGGAGTCTGTACTGGTGAATTTGCCTGCTTGCTAAAATCCACTCGTAACCCCAGAATCAATATTCGCAGTGCTTTTGCAGTCATTCATAAACATGCACATTTTGGTGAAAAATTTGAGTCACTTGATGTGCACATTCCCAGGTGCGGTTGAACAAGGCAACACTCTGCCTTCTTGTTTGAGCTCTCATACTGTAAACACATGTCCTTTTCAGTCTGTTTAGTGCCACATTGTTCCCACTTTTGTGCTTTCTGTTGGTGATTTTGCTTTTTAAAACGGCTCCCAAGTATAGTGCTGAAGTGTCAGCTAGTGTTCCTAAATGTAAGAAGGCTGTGGTGTGACTTATGGAGAAAATACTTGTGTTTGTGTAAGATAAGCTTCATTTAGGCATGAGTTATTGTGATTTTGACCATGGGTTAATGTTAATGAACCAACAATGTACAGGGTAGGGAAAAAGTAGGTTTATAGTTGTTTGTATGGAAAACTATACAATAATTAATAAATAATAATACAAGAGTAAACTCTGTTTCACATACAACTGTAAACCTACTTTTGCCCCTCCCTTTTTATTAAATAGATGTCTTTAAACAGAAATACGCATAAAAGGTTATGTGTTGATTGGATAGAGAAAATGTTGTGACCCGAGACTCTCAAGAACCTAACTCAGTATTTGCACGAGGAGCAATGGATCAGTTTATTCAGTGTTTGTGATGACTTTATACATAACTGCTGCAAATTATGAGAGTCATTGGTACGTTTAAAATCAATCAAAGTAGGATTACAATTGAGCATCATTTTCTCTCTTACGGATGGTGGTGAGACTATACAATTTTAAATAAAGATGCCTGGTAATTTACAAAAACACACTTCAAAAATATTTGGAAGCTTTCTTTGGATTGAAGCAACATGATAGGAATGCTTTGTCTTACTGTGGGTGAGGTTACATTTTTCTAGGCATGGCACGTGAAACAATTGTACTGCAGTTGCTTTTAGACCACCAGTTTGCATTATGCTCATTTTATTTTGTGTCTGTGTCAACTTTTTCAGTTAATTTCACTGTATAAATATCACAGAAATCCACGTTCTCCTGCCTGCATCCATGATCCATGTGGCTGCCTCAGTTCAGGGCCACATCATTTACTGCATGGATCTTAGACTTATGTTCCCACTGCTCTTACATACAGCCCACTCTACAGTGCAGTCAACTTTCTAGTATAGTAAATCTGATCCTATCCCTCCTTTTTGTGAAATCTCTCAGTGGCTCACAGTTATCTTGGGATAAAGTTCAAAATGCTCTGAGATTTTACCTCTAACTTCTTTGCCACTGTGCTTAAATTAGAAGATTCCTGACCATTTGACACTCTGTGCCTTTGCATGATCTGTCCCTCTACTTCCCTTTCTTCATCTACCAGGCAGTCACTTCCTGGTTTAAGATGCTGAAAATTACCTCTTGTATTGGGATTGCAGGATTTAAAAAAAAAACACTTCTCCTACATTAGGCAGTGAGAGAGCCTCGATGGAAAAGAATGGCTTTGTTCAGTTCAGTGCCATTGGTGCCTTTCATAGGAGTGTCTGGCCATAAGGTCACTGGAAGTTTTGAATAAATGAGAATTTAGGGGTGAGTCTGATCTGATTAGTGTCACAGTAGACTGGCATTGTGTCAATATCCCTGATCTGTGCCAGTTCTGATATCACTAATCTTTAAGGAAGCCCAGTGTAGAATACATAATCCTGGAAAAACATTTTTTGAGAATGAAGAGATTAGCTATGAAATACAATTAAAACAGTAGCAACTTGTTTTATATGGTTGATTGTTTTAAAACAAGTGATGCTTAGTGTAGCATTTGTTTGTTAGGAAGTAAAGAACATAGAATGAATTAATGTAACAAAGCATTGATACTCTAGATTTTAATTTCTCCTTTCCCTGATTCACACAATAAGTAATATGCAGCAGTCAAAATGAATGAACTATTGTAATATAGAACACTATGGATGATTCTTATTAATATAATATGTGAAAGTAAGTCTCTCATGATTACATGATAGAAATCTATCAATGTTCAACACAAGATTCCAGATAGTGGTTACGTTGGGAGGATGACGAAGGTTGGGAGGAGGGGATGGGGATGACAGCATAGAGAGATATAAGTTATTGTCCATGTTCTAGTCTTTGTGTTAGGTAGTGGGTTTGTGTGTATATGTGTGTGTTAATATAATAAAAACAAATAAAGCAAGAGGCCACAATGAGTGGTCATGAAACAAGGATTTTGATCATAATGAGTTATCCAATTATTTTTATCTGAGTTCTATACTTAAAAAATCCTTACTTAGAAATTATATGGGAGTCTCTACACTTTACCATTTCTTGAAAATGAATCAAGCACATATGTAAGAATTTTAAGTAGTTCATATGGGGAAGAGGTTAAATAAAAATGACCAAATATAAAATGTAATATTTATGGTGAATTCAAAGACAACAGGCATTATGAAAATTAGAAAATAATGGAAACGATGCACAAATAGCCTGTCTTATTTGCATCAGTCGAGTACTAGAGATGTGGAGATGAATTGCAATCAGCTTTAATGGAGTCCCCTATTTTGTGGTACTTGTATTAGCTTGTCCTACATTTTGTTGGCAGCAGGAAGAAAGCAAAGGGCACTATTCAAAGAAAAGCAACTGTGTGAGGCATGTGAGAAAAATATGCATCCTGTTTCTTCCATGTTGCATACCACAGAAAAAGAACCTTGTCTTCCAATTTTATGAGAACTACCCTTCATTTGAAATGGTTTTGTTTTACATCGCTCCCAACAGCACTCTCTCTCTCATGCTGTTTCTCGTCAATTCTACATTCTCTTTTCTACTAAGAATCCTTGAAATCTCTTTCTAGTAGCAGTTGGTGCAAGACAATGTGCATTTTTATTTTGGTGGCAGCCTTTTCTACTTTTCATGCCAGAATGTCTGCCTTCACAATGAGCTAGTTTTAAGACGCTTTAGATTTCAGCTGATTCCCAGGATCAGACGTGAACAGACAAAATTCTATCTGAATTCTGTCTCTCTTTAGGCAGGAGCTTAAGTTACCCTCTTGGCAGAGTCCAGAGAGAAGAATCCAGCATTGCTTGGATTTCTAAGTCATTTAAAAAACTATATCATGAGTGTCTTCCTGTCTCCTTGGTGATATGTGACCATTTTCCTCCTGAAAGAGCTATTCCATGTATTTTTAGTAACAGCAGGAGAGCATAGATATTTGGGTGAGCTGTGTACCCAGCTGGGAAGCCTAAGCAGACAAAGCGTCTTAAGTTTCCCTTGATCTTGTTTGTCTCCCCAACCCCCTACTTTCTTTTTTTGTACAGCACAGAAATGGAAGGCCCATTTGTGAAAAACACCTCACTTAGAGCTTACTGGCTGCCATTATCTTCTTTGGCCCTTTGTTCTGTTTCTTCAATCTGCAAGAGAAGCTCTTAAGCTCTGCCAGCTGTTTGTCACTTCCAGAGATATTATGCTGTTTCTGTCACGTCTGTCCAACCCAGCTAAGAGTGGAATCTTTCTATTTGATAACCTATAAATAGGAGGCCTGAGAGAGTACTATTTAGCGATATTTTTGTATTCTCCAACTCCAAGCCTCGTTTCTCTTGTCTGTGCAGCTAGCAAGTGTTATAAACTTATTGCCTGATTGAATCTGGATAATTTCTAACTAAAAGCAATGTTCTTTTCTCCCAATTAACAGGAAAGCTGCTTTGTGTTCTCTCTGGTAGCAATAGGCACTATCTCTACATTCTGTCCCATCCTCTAGGAGTCCAGCCTAGGCTCTTTCACATCTTAGCAGAAGAGTTCCAAAAGTAATGCACACACACTCTTCATGCTTCTATCTACATAAAGTTTGCCAGACTCCCACTGGCCAATACAAGTCACATCACCAAGCCCAGAGTCATTGTAGGAGAGGAGACTACACTAGAGCATGGATACCCGGAGGTGTGACTTTTGTGGGGTGTTAATTAGTCTCCTGCAGTAGACTTTTGAGTCGCCATATGCTTTTAGTAAAATGGACACAGAGCTTCTAGTTGCTAGGATAAGGGATGAGAGCTGAGGATGGAGGAAAACCAAGTTTCTGCCGTGGTGTGATGAATGTGCTTCCTGAATGAGAAATCATAGGATAATCTTGCCAAGGGGTTTTATGAAAAGTGTCTGAAGTATATAACCTAATCACTTTTGTGTCTTCTTGAGAAAATAAGTCACTAAAGGCAGTGAGTAATTTTAACAACTAGTAGACTAGTCTACATAATAATGAAGATCTTTTATATAGTAAACACCATGAATAACCAAGGAAAATATACCTGGGAAAATTATAGATAATAGACAAGGGAAAATTATAGATAATAGACAAAGGGGTAATACTTCTAAAAAATTAACAAGGGGTAATATTTCTAAAAAATTAACAAGAAAGACAAACATGCTGATAGGAAAATCAGCAAAGGTCATGAATAGGATATTGACAAGAGAAGAAATTTAAATATGTACATGGCTACCAATAAACCTTTAAGAAAACATTTGTTTTAATCAGTAATCAAAGAAAGCCAAACAAATATAATTGACAGTATCAATCGCTGATGTATTTTTATAGCACTTATATAATATAAAAGAAGGATAATGGAGTAGAGAGATAGGTGAGGGAGCTACAGTTTTAGGGAAGGCCTCTAGGAGATGGTACCATTGGAACAGAGGCCTGAGTGAAGTTAGGGCACAGGCCATGTGCTTTAGAAGCATTCCAAGCTTAGGTAACAGCAAGGGTGAATTCCCGAGGTGGCACAAAGCAGTGGGAAAGCCAGTTAGTGTGTGGCCGCAATCACCTGATGTGGGGGGTAGTAGAGAATGTGTGTGTGTGTGTGTGTGTGTGTGTGTGTGTGTGTGCGTGTGTGTGTGTGTGTGTGCGTGTGTGTGTGTGTGTGTGTGTATGGGGAGAGAGAGAGAGAGAGATGGGATCAGAAACAGTGTGATAAGTAAAACAGAAGGTGTCACAGCCCAAAGAGTGGGAGAAAGTTTTGCAAATCATATATCTGAAAAGGGACTTATATCAAGAATATATGAATATTCCTACAAGTCAATACTAAAAAAGCAAATAATACAATTAAAAATGGTCAAGGGGTCTAAATAGATATTTCTCCAAAGCAGATATCCAAAAGCCAATGAGTAGGTGAAAAAGGCTTGATATCACTAATCATTAGGAAAATGCAAATCAAAATTACACTGAGATACTTTACACCCACTAGAATGTTTATAATAAAAATAAACTAAGTGTTGGCAAAGATGTGGAGAAATTAGAACTTTGATACATTACTGGTAGGAATGTAAAATAGTATAACTGCTTTGGAAAACAGTCTGGCAGTTCCTTAAACACTTAAACATAGAATTATCATATGATCAAGCACTTCCATATATATATATATATATATATATATATATATATATATATATATATATCCACAAGAAATGAAAACATACTTCCACACAAAATGAATGTACGTGAATGTTCATAGCATCACTCACAATGGCCAAATAGTGAAAACAGCCCAAATGTTTGTCAACTGAGGAATGAATAAATAAAATATGCTATATACAAACCATGGAATATTTTTTGGCAATTAAAAGGAATGAAATACTGATTCATGCTACAACATGGATGAACCTTGAAAACATTATGCTAAGAGCCAGTCACTAAAGACTATATACTGTATGATTCTATTTTTATAAAATGTCGAGAATAGGCAAATCTATAGAGACAGAAACTAGATTAGTATTTGCCTAGACTTGGGTGGGGATAAGATTTGGGAGTTACAGCTAAGGGGTGTAGGGTTTCTTTAATGTTGCTTTAAAAATGTCAATATATTTTTAAATTTATTTCGTATTGTTGACAGTATTATAGATGTCCCCCATTCTACCCCTTTGCCCCCCCTCCATCCAGCCCCTGCCCCACCCCAGACCTTTAATATCTTATGCATTTAATTAATCTTTTGAAAGGGGAAATATAAATAGGAATGTTTTAGAAAAATCAGTGATAAATGGAGAAGAGAATTACAAAGGGGCAGCACCTAGCCCAACTGAGGAGAGGGAGGGATAGTTGGAAATTGTCTAAGATAAATTATCAGTTGATTTTGGTCTTGGTACCTACAAGAACCACAGCTACAGCCTTCCTCAAGGTATTAGTTTAGAGTTTTAGTATAGTAGCTGATGTGGTAAGAGAGATCTTTTGATCCTGGGATCCTGAATCCAGAGTCCATAATACTGGTATTATGGAGGTGATGAATGCCACAAAGGACATGTGCCCCCAAAATTCCTGCTTCACCAGAAGCTACTACTGCAACCCCCACACTCAGGGGAGCCACTGTCACAAGAGAAGCCTTCTTTGTGAAAATGCACCTAAATTGGAGCTTGGAACTTTTTTTTGCCTAGTGGAAGCATTTTTAAATGGTTTGGTTTTTTACAGTATCAGTTTTATTGTAAATCTATTGTGATTTGAAATCAAAGATAATTTATAGCATTGTATGAGGAAATGCGTCCAGGTTTCAAATAAATGACTTAATAATTAACCTTTTGGGAACCCAGCTTTTTGTGAGATAGAACTGCATACATTTCAGAGCTTCTCTCTGTCTTGGTGTGGATGTAGAGTAGGAGAGCCTGAGAAAATAAGATAAGGGACTCTAGTTCTTCTTTATAGATTCATGCATAGTCATGCTTGCTGTTCCTATGTTCTGGGAGCTAATGTAGAAGTCTGTACTTTAGCTGGTTAAATTTGATTTGCATGCAGTCGACATCCCAGAACTCTGGTGTGTGATGAATTTCATTAATCCAGTGATTTGTAAAAAGAGTTTGAATTAAATGCTTATTTATGCTCCAGAGACTGCATTGAGCTGCTCTGCATTGGTTGCCACAGTTTTTCCACTGTAGTGATGTAAAAACGAAAAGACAGGTAGGAATGAAAGGTAATCCAGAGACCTACAGGTACAATATTGCAGATCGTGAAACAGAGGAAGTAATGTAGCTTTATTTAGATGTCTCACTTAGAATAACTGCTCTCTTCCCTCTATTTTTGTGAAGACAATTATACCCTCACTGTGCTTTGGTTTCTTATTCATAGTACTTTTCACTTAGGGTAGCTGTAAGCACTTGGAGAGCTAGTAAACCTACATATACATGGGCCCCATGTATAGTAGGCTTCTGTTGAGGCCTGGGAATTTGCATTTCTAACAAGCACTCAAGCAATGCTGCTAGGCAACCACACCTTTGGTAGTACTTATCTATAAAATTTATTTATTTATTTATTTATTTATTTAGTTTTTGGTATGTGCCCCTAGCGGGAACCGAACCCGGGACTCTCTGGTCCGCAGGCCAAAGCTCCAACCGCTGAGCCAAACCGGCCAGGGCAAAATTTAGAAAGCCACTTTTAACTCCAGTGTTCTACAATTCTCTGATTTCATATTCTCACATCTGAGGCATGTGCTTGAGACCAGAGGTGAGCAGTGGTCATTTAATTGCTCAACAATCTTGAGAACTAACTTTCATCCTGACTATGGAGAAACCAAATTATGGCCATGCTTAATGTCTACAGGACTGGTTTCTGGTCTAATTTTAGCCTTGAGAGAAAATGGTGGGAAAGTGAAGAAGTCAGTTCTGAATTGGAGTTTACAAGATTAGCAAGGGAGTCTTGAATGGCTTCAAAGCCCTATCATTTTGCTTTCTGGGTATCTCCAAACTCTGGCATCCCCTGAATCTTTCCTGACTTAGACTGGTCCCTGGTGGAGAAGAAAATATAGGAGAATTGGAAAAATAAAGCAAAGGAGAGGCAGATGAGGAGGACTGAGTATTGTAAGAAATAAGTCAAAGTAAATTTGGGACACTACGCTTTTAACTCCTTTAAACATTTGTTTTCATAGGCAATTCACACTTCCTCTGGGAGTTCTTGAGAGGCAATTTAAAGAGAACAAAGTGAGGGTAACTAAACTGTTAGCATATACCATAGTTAGGGTCTTGAGGACCTAACCTTCCAAAAAACACATACAAAAAAACACAACAACAAAAACCTGACTGCCAATCACTAGGACAGCAGAAATCTAGTATGGGCAGCCCTCACGTCAGAAGACAATATTTGATTTTAAAATGTTCAGTCCCCAGTACCTTTGTTTTCTGACCATTTCTTAGTGAATAAGAGCCATTGGTAACTTTCTTTTCCTAGATGTTATTCGTGAAGTTCTTATGAAACGTGGGAAAAGTTAAAAAGTGATCTCCTCTCTTCTTTATTATTATATATTATTATTATTCAATATATCTGTATTACATTTTATTTTTTAAATTTTATTTCATATTTTACTCATTCATTTATTTTTACCAGCCATACATAATCAGATAATTAGATATTACTCTCCAAAGGAAAACTCCCACAATCCCTTTACTCAGAGATGAATTCCTTTCACATTTTGGAGTACATTCTTCCATACATTTTTCTATAATCAGTATACTTATTTTTTATAAAAATGGAGTCTTGCTATACAAATAATTTACCACCTTTTTTTCCTAACATTATTGCATATGTTTTTCCATTTTGCTCAATATATTTCTATGCCACAGGAATCCTCTAGGTAACCAGTATTCTATGATACTTTTGTTCTTTTTTTTTTTTTTTTGCTATTAAACAATGTGATAAATTTCTAAGGACAAATCTTTAGAAGCTAAATCCTGGGTCAAAGGATATACACTCTAAATGCCTTTGACACCCAGTGCCAAATTGCCCTGTAGAAATGCTGGGACTGTTCACACACTCTTAGCAGTGTCTGATTAGTAATCTGCATGTTTCAAAATGAGTTTCTAATATTTTTAAGAATTGTTTCATAGCATTAGTGAATTTAAGTGTTGGTTTTTGAATGAAAGCATTAGCAAAGTGGATGTGTTTGAAGTGTCGTTGGTGAATATTATTTGGAGCTCTCTCTTCACACAACCTTTCTGCAGCATTTTTGTACTGCCTTGATCAGCCAGTTCTATTATTAATGGAAGACAGTGGGTAAGACTCTGAAATGTTTACCACTGGGCCTCCTCTCTGTTTAGGGGCTGCATGTATGAAAATATCTTTCCTTAGATACTACTTTATATTTATTCTTGTACTTGAAAAGCCCATGCAGCCAAATATCTGTTCACACATACATTTCAAGACTATATTCAGTTTTGATCTCTTGTTTTAAATATCTTTTAGAATGTATGGATTTATGTGCATGGTGCTTGGCATACAGCATTAAAAAATAGTTTAAAAATTCAGGGACCTCTGTTTCCTACAACCGTACAGAGAATCCTTTGAAAAACAACTCCTTTATCTTCTGAGAGGCGGGAACGTATTCTTTTGAAAAGAAAAACTTGGAATTCTAAAGCCGTTCTTGCCAATTCCTACAAATACAGCGCTCTGATTTCACACCAGGTTATTAACAAAGACATGGATGTCTAAATGATGAAAAGAAGGGTGGGCACAGCAAGAAAGAATGTTGCTATCCTCCGTTAAATTTCCCTCTTGGACCTCAAAAATTTCCTTTTTGCCAGAGCTGGATAAAGTTCCATTATAAAACATAAGAGGTAGTACAGAAAATTTGAGGGATTTTTGTCCCCAGTATGTGCCTTTGGCATCCTGCAGAAAGTTTTATCGAATTCTGAATTATTTTAGTTAATACAATTGCTAATTTCTTTTTCAATTTCTCTTTGTTTGAGGCTTGACAGAAACTGGCTTGATATTGTATTAAACAAAGATTTCTAAGGCATGTTCTGTGTCATAGTCAATGTTGTAAGCATTCTATGAATACCAACTAATTTACTACCCACCATCCTGTGAGTTATGTGTACTAATATTAGCCCATTTCACAAGTGAGGAAACCGAGGCATGGACAGTTATATACATTGCCTAAGAATACTAAGCCAGTGAATAACAAAGTGGATTGGCAAACCCAGGCAACCAGACTCTAGATTCTGTGCTGCTAATAACATGGCTGTGCCGCCTGGCATATATAAGTATGTATACAGCAGTAATGGGTTTTAGGAAATGTTAGCTTATATTTTTGACAGGAAGAAACTGGTCACCATTATCCTTTAGTTGATAGTGAACCATAGATCTCACCCTTGGCAGCATATTAGAATCACCTAGAGAGCTTTTCAAACTCAAGTAGCTCAAGCAGACCACTCACCTGGTAAATCAGTGGGACTCAAGCCCCAGTAGTTTTCAAAACTCCTAAGGTTATTCCAGTGTGCAGCCAAGGTTGAGAAGCTGTGATCTAGGAGAAAATGCACTACTGATGGCCCTTACTTTATCAGAACAAGTGCATTGTGGCCATGTCTTGATTCATTTAACTGAGTCTTCTAAGAAATGAGCTTATTCACAAAGGACTCATTTTGTTTCAAGTGGAGGCAGTGTAAGTGTGGGAAAAATGATTCTTTCTGAAGATTCTGGTTCTGACAGTATTTTAGAGGAGTGGGGGGGGTGAATCCATTTGCGTTAATATAATTTAGTCAGCTGTTTCACTTTATTACTTGGGTGAATGGAATAGATACCCTTATTCAAATCAGAGCCCAGTTGGTTTTGATCTTCTCTATCTGAGCCTCTGGGTGAACCTCACAAGAGTAACAGAAAACCATTGGCAGTAGAGAAGGAAAGTCACATCTCAGCCAGATGGCTGAACAGTGTTGGGTTGTAGCATCTTCAAGTCTCTGTGAGAACTGTAGAACTATTTTTTTTTTCTTTCTTTGACTGGACATAGAAAGGAAACATTGAACATGTGAGCATTTGGAATAACTGTTTCTGTTGGAGCAGCTTTGTGAAATTGAATAGCAAATTGCCTTTCAAGAAAAAAATGACTTTTAGTCATGGTGGTGTGAGCATAGCATACATAACAGTTAAGGAAATCTACAAAACATGGGTCAGTAGTTAATGGTAAACATTTCTGCTATTTCATCTGAATAATGCTGGAAAAGTGAACCTGTTGTTTAGGGTATTTATTTTGGACTTGCCAGTCTGTTCAAACAAGACTAAAACATGTCAGCAAGGTGGTGAGCACAATCTCTTCTGACTAGACATTTCAGTTTGTCTCAGAAGCCTGTTGGCTCATAGGAATCCCACTGGTAGAGGAGCACAAGGGCGTTTCTCATTATGGCTGTACATGAAAGGTAATTACAAAAGGTCCTGTTTCTGTTTGTTCCTATTGTAAAGTGTCTTCTGGAATTGCCTTTCTGTGACTGCTGTCATGGGGCACATAAAAGGATTTTGATGACTGTAATAGACTCTGTCTACTGCTGTTTTGGGGGACAACAGAGACAAATGATACAGATTCTGTGGAATTTGTAATATAATCTGTGACCCAAATAATTTTTTAATTGCAAAATGTATCCTAAATAAAGAATAACGTTCAGTAGGTATAATACAGTATAGAGAATAACCACCCATGTGCCCACACCCCAGTTTAAGAAATGGGACAGCCCTGGCCAGTTTGGCTCAGCGGTTAGAGCATTGGTCGGCGGACCAATGAGTCGTGGGTTCGATTCCGGTCAAGGGTACGTACCTCGGTTGCAGTTCATCCCCAGCCCTGGTCGGGTTGTGCAGGAGGCAACCAGTCGATGTCTCTCTCTCACATCAGTGTTTCTCTCTCTTCCTCCCTTTCCTTCCCTCCCACTGTATCTGACGATAAGTGGAAAAATATCCTCAGGTGAGGATTAAAAAGAAAGAAAGAAAGAAAAGTTGACAATAGCATCTCCTTAAAGGCATCCTTCCCCAGTTGCATGATACTCCTTCCCTCCAGAGATAACCACTACTCTGATCAGCTCTCGGGAATAGGTCAGAGCAGAATGTTGCCATGGAGTGAAATGGAGTCCCAGGCAGCAGAGCATGGTGGGGCGAATGGGGCCACTATAAGCCATGGTCAGAAAAAGCAACACAGGAAGGATCTGTGCCTGCTCACCCGGTCATTCTGCCCTATGGTTTCATGGCATCAAGCATCTTGTGATGACAGTCCTCAGTGTACCCATCTCTGGAGTCCCCCTGCTCCAATATGGACTGGTTGCTCTCTTCTTTTCATTCCCAGCTATCATCCTGGGCTCATCCTTCACTCATCCAGTGCTGCCTTGGTCTCTCCTGTCTTAGAGCTGCTTTTCCTTCTATCTTGTCTTCCCCTTTGCTTGTTTTGGTGATGTACATCCTCTAATAACTTTGTGAGAAAAGGTATGTGGGAAGTAAATTGTCTGAGGCCTTGCATGCCTGAAAATTAGTATTCTACCATCATGCTTGATTGGCTGTTTGGGAGTGGAATTCCAAGTTGGAAATCAAAGTTCTGAAGGGAAATTAACACATTGCTCCATTGTCCTCTCTTTCTACTACTGATGTTGAGAAGCGTGAAGCCATCCTGATTCCCGGTAGGCTACTTATGACCTGATTTTCTTCTCTCTGGAAGCTTGTAAAGTCTTTTTGTCCCAAGGATTGGAAATGTCACACTAATGGACTACAGCATGGGTTTGTTTTCATCCTCTGTCTTAGATGGTCTATGACATACCATGTGTCATTTCATTCTGACACCTCAACTCGTTCAGTTTGGGATTTTTTTTTTCTTGAATATTCCTTTTATTCTCCACTTTTCTCATTCTGGAACTAACATTTAGGAGCTGGATCTCCAAAGCAGTTATTTGATTTTCATTTTTCTCCCATTTTTAATCTCTGTATTTGCTCTAATTTGGGAGAGATATCTTCTAGCACTTCTATTTTAATTTCTCATAACATTTTTCAATTCTGAGAATGTTTGTTTTAGTTTTTTAATTTTCTGGGTTTTTTTTCCTATCATTTCCTTATTTCGTAAATACAATACCTTCTCTCTCCAAAGAGAGAGAACACTGTAGTCTCTGTTTCTTCCAAGTTGCTCTTTTCTGCCTGTCTTCATCTCTGTCCTTTTTGGTGGTGGCTTTTCACAGATGTCTGGTAATTCTTCTTTGCTTGGGGACTAGAAAGCTGTTGTGAAGCTTTGAGCAGGTGGGTGGAGCTTGTTGAGTTTATTTCATCATAGGGTGATCTGGGTTGAGCATATCTTTAGGCCTTTCCCTTGGGTTGCTTAGATGTTCTAGAAAAGCCTTTCAGTTTTCTGCTGGAAGGGATAGGTCTGGTGTTCAGCCTGGCAGCTCCTTAGAAAGGGGACTGAGGTGGGGTCTGTCTCTGCATTCAGGGTTCACTATGCATCTTGCTGGTCATTTAATGTTCTTCTTTTCACTAGAGTACCCATGACCCAACATTTCTTCCCAAGCCAGGTGCCCTGTGTTTTACCCTATTCAGTAAATAATTCTCTGGATGTTTGCCTTGATGGGAAAAGGATGATCACTCAGTGGAATGGAGCTTTCTTTCCAGACATTTGCACTTTTGCCATCTTCTTTATCCCTAGTTCCAGAAGAACTTGGTTCCCATGTTCAGCGTTTCTTCCTGATGGTTTGAGACAATTTTTCCCTCACTTGCTGAGTTGATTACTGCTTGTCTTTCTGCTTTGCAGCTTCTAAAACTTTGTTGCTTTTGCTCCATCTCCTTTACTCCTAGATCTGTCTTTTACAAAAACACAATTCCTTTATTTGATCTTAGTGAGGTTACAAGAGAGTGAAATTAGGTTCATGTGTTTAGTCTACCAACTTAACCTGGAAGCTGGAACATCTCTTTTATTTTATTTTATTTTATTTTATTTTATTTTATTTTATTTTATTTTATTTTATTTTATTTTAATTATTGGATCCGGTACATTTCTGCCTATTTGAAGCCAAAGGCCAAGTCCATTAACAAGATTTCTGACCATTTATCAAACACCGTTGTGCCATGTGCTGTTGAGCCCTTTGCATGTGTAGACATGCAAGTGGGAATGGATGTTACCCTTAGTTTACAAAATACAAAAATGACAGTCAGGTGAAGCAGTGCACCCAAGGTCATTGCTAAAAAGTGGCAGTCCTGGGATATGAATCCAGTCCAAGATTTGGGTTTTGAAACCCTGTGAAAGTTTTTAACAAGCCCAGTGCTTTCCTTATACCAGGAGTTGATTTAAACTAATGCCTGTGAATTCTATGGGGATCTCTGAGTAAATTGGACTTTGAAGGAGAAAAATATTCTGACATGTGTTGGGTTGAGTAACCTTGCCTGGGCTTTTGAAAAGTGAATAGGGCACCCATAAAGTGTGAGAAGTGCCTGTTTTTCCCAGCTGCAGTGCCTCATGTTTCCCTGCTAACTTGGTGTGTGGCTGAAGGTCATTCACAGGCACTGTTGTGCTGTCTATCTGGAGAACAAAGCATGCATGGTTTTCTGGCCCACCCAGTAGAATGTGTGTCCTACTGGTGAGACTGTGCTGTAATGAAGGACTCATTTTATGTATGGCTACAAGGCTAGGTAACTCATTGCCCATTCAGTGTCAAGAACACTAGCATCTCCTTTCCCTATTGACAGTTTTGCTTTTTTTCTGCAACAGCATGAAGCCATTGATTTGCAAAATAAATACAGCAGTAAATGGGATCTTTAGAGATTGAATTATTTATTATGGTTTTTTGCAAACCTTTTTCAAACCCAATTTTCAGACCAAATTATATATCCAAAAAAATTATGCTTCCGAGCTATAATGTTGCCAATAGCTTTAACTATGTACTAGATAGGTTTGAATATTATAGTATTAGAAGTATTTGTAAACAATGAGACCTATTTTTTTGAATGTTGAGAGTGTTATTCATATAATAGGTTTCAGCTTTAGTGAGCTTTCTAAGCATGACTACTTCCTTGTTAAGAATACGATTCTGGTTATATTCTTTCCCATAACTATAGTTAGTCCTTTGCCTAGAAGAATGTAATATAAAAATAGCATGGAGGGACCTGGAGAGTATTATGCTAAGCTAAATAAGCCAATCAGAGAAAGACAAATACCACATGATCTCATTTATTTGTGGAATACAATGAACAAAAAAAGCTGATGAACAAAATAGACCCAGAGACCTAGAAAGGAGTACGGTTCAGACTGACAAACTTCAGAGGAGGGGGGCATTGGGGGGATGGATGAGATAAACCAACAAACTTATATGCATGTATGCATAACAAATGGACACAGACAACAACGATTTCGGGGTGCGGGGATAGGGAGGAGGGTGTCTGGGGGGAGAAAGGAGAAACATGTGTAACAAAAATAAATTAATAATAAATAAATAAGCCCCTCCCCCCCCAAAATAGCTGAAAATAAGGTGTGTTTTTTTGTTTGTTTGTTTGTTTGTTTTAATGCAAAGAAACATCAACCTGCCTCTACACTCTTGAAATTAGCTGGGGTTACATTTTAATACAGCCTTTCAAGCCAAATTATTTTTAGTCTCTGTGGAGAGAACCCTTTTCACTTAAAGGGATTAAAAGAGTGCTGGACCAAAGTCAGCTGCTTTAAAATACACATTTGGGGCCTTTTTATGTTCCCTCATGTTCCAAAGAAAAGAACATTGTAAGAACATTCTGTAAACTGCTTTACAGTATTGGCATTCAGATTTAACTAGATCTTTACCTAGAAGAGAAGATGATAGATAACATACACCTTGACTATTTTACTTAGGGGAAATAAAATGCTTCCTTACATTTTAATTTATTTTTTAGCATTTATCATCATGGGATTATCATCTCTTCCATTCTTATTACCCAAAGAAAAAAATTTAGGTGTCTCATATCAGAAACTCTATTATACCAAAGCCAGATTTTGAATCAGAAGAGAAATTTAGAAGAATCTGTGAACAAAGACCTGTAATCTTGGGGTCACCATCCCTTTAGAGCTTGTGTGAAGGGACTTATACTGGAAAATGCCTAGTCTTTGGAGTGGGATATAGATTTCAATTCTGCCCATACCTTGCGTTCTTGGAAAAATCATTTGACCTCTCTGGTATTATTTCTGCATCAGTAATATGGGGATGGCATAGTTCCCAAATTGCATGGTCATTAAAACGTTTAGCAGGAATACACATGGAGGGCCTATGCAACTGGTGTATACTTGGGGGCTCTAATAATATAGCACTAATTGCTAGCATTTACTGCCCGTTAGCCTCTATTCTAAGGTTTTTATGTGTATTAACTCATTGAAGCCTCACAACCTTCTAAGGTAGGTACTATGATAATATCCCTGTTTTATAGAAGAGAAAACTGAGGCACAGATAATTTAGTGTGCTCAGTTATACAGCTAGTAAGTGGTAGAGCCAGACTTTAAACCCATGCAGTCTGATTCCAGAGCTTTTGTCTTAACTGCTGCACAGTGGTGGCTGATAATGATGTGTTGAATTATGATCATCTATGAGTAGGACAGAGTTCTTGTCACATTTGTCTGTGTGGCACCCATTGCATGCGCTGTATAGTACTAGTTGATCCACAAGTGCTTGCTGAATGAGTGTATGAAGAAATTTCCATAACTTAGTGAGGTGGGCCCCTTTTACTATACAAAATTTGTTTTTCTTCTGAACAACTCTACTCAGTTTCCCTGAGCCCCTATGCACCTCCTTTCAGCTTAAAATGCTGGTGCAAAACCCTGTGTCAGTATTTCTACTGAACTTTCTATAGCATGGCTGATTCCCATAGCCAACCTAAATGCCTCAAAGTGATTGAAAGATTTGCTAGATAAATACAGATTTTTCAAAGCTATTCCTCTAGAGCAGGAGTTGGTACAGCGTTTCTGTAAAGGGTCAGATAGTAAATATTTTAGACTTTCCAGGCCATAGGGTTGTTGCAACTTCTCCATTGTTGCTTGAAAGTAACCACAGACAATAATTAATGGATGGGTGTGGCCTGTGTTCCAAGAAAACGTTATTTTAAAAAAAGAAGCTGGCTGGCCACATTTGACCTGAGAGTTGTCGTTTGTCAACCTTGCCACAGAGTGCTGGTTGTCCCCCTTTGTAGTGCTGAAGAATCGCCCACAGCATACCTTTTTAAATAGAGATTCCTGGGTGTTACCCATTAAAGGATAACATCCAGAAAAAGGTAACATCATTTCTTTCATGCAGATATAAAAATGAACATATTTTAACATTTTTACTCATAGCAGAACCTAGCAATGCTATAAGTAGTTTAAAGGGGAAAAATAAAAGAGCATAAATTTATATTGAGTAAAGGAATTGAATTGCAAACAGAGGCAAAACTGATTTTTTCTACAGGGGGTAGGAAAGTCAATTAAAATGACAATGACAGTTTTTATGTCTGTCAGTTACCGATACCTTAGAGAGTTGCAAAATAGCACAAGCAATGAAAGCTTGAAATCTGATAATCTGGAAGGATGTGCTATATGTAGATGATGCAGAATTTTTCTTTGACATAAATATTTTATACATCCCAAGAGACTGGTTCTGTAGGTCTGATGTTACTGAGAAATCTGCATTTTGAACACATCTCCAAAGCTTTGGTCCAGCAAGAAGGCATCATACCACACTTTGAGGAACACCATACACAGGTGCATTGTTTGTTCTTTTTCCTGGAATACTCCTTTTTGCTCTGCACTCCTCTTCTCTGATTTAGGGAAATAAACCCTCATCTTGTAAGGTTCACCCATCCATTTGACCAAGTGGTGATGAATAGCTTCTTTGTTATAGGGTATGGTAGGGACAGGGGAAGATTAGATATTGGGGAAAACTCATTGTCATCTTCTATCTTTATTATTTGTCAGGGAGAAAAACCAAAGGATGGAGGGAGACTTAACCTGAAATGATTATTAAAATAGTTTGCATGGACTAAGGAAAGGATATTTGCAACAGAGAACGATTAAACCTTGAAAGCTCTTAGTGCAGTTGTAGGAAGGTGGAGGAAGGGAGTCGAGGAGATAGGTCAGCCTGGGAAGGACTGTAGGGTGAACAGAGGCTGGGAAAGCAGGAAGCATGGATTTTAAACAGTCAGGAGTACAGAGACATCAATAAGCACGTTAGGTAAGTCAGAACTCATTAAGTTGGCAATCCATTATACATTTACTTCCTTGTAGATCTTTAACTGCCAGCAGCTGTTCTGCTCCATCAAATGTTGTTTCTTCATGGAGAGAACAGCAAACCTGGCTTGTGCATTTCCAGAAGATGGGGAAGTTCAGAAAAGCCCTAGACTGTCAGCAAATTGACTTCCTTTTTACTGTTTTTTTTTTTCTTTTTTTTTTTTTTCTGTGTGTGAAAAGCAAAGGGACAGATGGGTGGGTGTCCTTGATACATGGTATCTGGAAATTATCGTCAAGTCTTTCACTCAGTTCTGGCTTCTCAGACTGTACCCCTAGTCACAGAGCTACCTTGGAAATGGTACTATTTCATGCTAGCGGGAAATAATTCATGTGAATTTTCTTTCTCAGTGAGTTCAGCAGTTTAAAGGAAAGACATTTTTTTATCATCTAATTCTCTGAAAGATACTGTACTAGGTGCTGGGGCTTCTAGGGACAGTGGACACAGATCCTGTCTGTGTGGAATTGGAAGTGGGTGGTCAGAGTCTCTCTGTGGGTGGGAGGCATGCCTGGTGGCACAGACTGGGCAGTTGGTTACACCCATGTCTTACTAAAGATTCCATCCCATCTTGTGTTTGCTCTGAGATTATATCTCAGAATCTGATCGTTTTGCTGGAATTGTCAAGTTACTATTTATTCTGAAATCTTAGTCAGCCCACAAGTGCAGTTTTCTGCTAGTGTCAAGAGCCTGAATGATAAGAATGTCCAGGAGGTGGCCACTGCTTCCCCTGGGATATTCTCGGCCTCGTGCTTGACCAGGAGGCGGAGATGGCAGCAGCCATGGCAGCTGTTTGGGCCCCACTTGTGCCAGGAATGTAGCACTGTAGTCTGTCCTGCTAGAATTTGGGATGCCCGAACATGAACTCCACACTGCTGCCCAGCCCCTGCTTTGTTCACTCTGCTTAGAGTACTCAGTGTCTCCTAAAAGAACACAGCACTAGTGTGCTATTCTCTTTGTGCAGGAGATAGTCTTCCTGCCCTTACCTTGCTTACACTTCAAAGGGCAGCTGAGATGGGGAAGGTTATCAGTGTTCATTACCTAAGCTTTGAGTCCCTCTTGGAAAGCTTCCTAAAAGGTCTTTGTATGGTGGCAGATGGGTTCTAGAATTATTGGGATGATTACTATGTAAGGTATTATAAATGTCTAATCACTATGTTGTATCCTTGGAACAAATAAAATATTGTATATCAACTATAAAAATAATTTTAAAGGTCTTTGTATTGTTTCTGAAATGATCCTTTGCTGCTTATTTTTAGAGCCACAGAATCCTTAAGGGGGTTAATAGCTGTGTGAAGGGCAGAAGCTTGTTTTCCGGCAGGACATCTTGTCATTTTAGATCCATAACCCTTAGTTCCTAATTTAGACTGTAAATCTGAGCAGTCCTGTGACTTCCCCAGTGTTGATGTTCTCTATTTTGTATTTGTGGGTTGCCAACAGAGAGCACACTGAAACTAAACTGCAAAATTTTATACAATTTAAGAATGGAATTTTAGGATTGTTTCAGGCTTTCTTGCATTGTATTCATCATCTTTTTATTTGGGACTTGTAGATGGTAATAAATACATAACTTTTACAAACCTATATTGGGAGATGAAATGAAAAATAAATGACTAAAACAGTGAGTTATTCAAACCAAAAATGAAGCTACTCAGATTTTCCTAATTTAAAAATAATATTTTTTTTATTCTTTTCTCGAAGACAGTTGTATCTTCTGTACTGTAGAAATGAGTGTGATGTGTTTATTGTTATGCAGATCTATTTGGAAGTTCCTGATAGACAGGGCAAGGGTGTATGGACTTGTCTGCCTATGTAGCAAGATGGAAGCTGTTTTAGGAGAGAAATGATGGGACATGGAGGAAAAGCAGGTAGGAGAGCCTTGAGGGGGTATGCTAACTTCTGCCAGAACATAGTTCTGATATTCTCCTTAACCTTCAATTGCAGCTCTAACCCATCAGTAATGGCAGGCCATTAGAAAAATCTTCCTGGGTCTCACTACCTTGACCACCACCAAGTAAAGAGTGTTACTCCTTATGGAAGCAAATGGAATGGCCAGACCTGACTCTTGTCCCTTGCTGTTAAGCAAGGTCCTGCCTTGATTTTTTGAGACCTTTCTTGGGAGATAGGCCTGTAATCTGCAGCACAGGAGAACATGTGGCCTTTGAAAGTTCCCCTTTTATCATCTTTGGTTTAGAAATTGCTAACCTTTTCTATTTGAGACTGACAGACAGCCAGATTTTTCTTAAATCTGTATCCTAAATAAAGCAAGGTATTTGTCACTATGGGCCTACAATTTCTGTCTGGAAAAAAAGTTATGAAAGGTATCAGAAGCCTCCTTCCCCAACTCCAGCAGTGGCCAGTCTGCCTGTAGACACTTGGCTATAAGGTATGGGCAGTTTCTCTGTTGTCCACTCTCAGCCTTCTAGGGAGCAACCCCAGTCAGGTCTGGCCATTCCATTTTCAGAACCCACAACCGCTCAGAAATATCCTACCATTAGGCAGAGTGCTAGACATAGGGAAGGTGGGGGTCTTAGTTATGTCTTGGCATCACATTTGGTAAACAATAAAGAGTGTGAGAAAACTTGTGACTGCTCTCTGCTCCTTGGTACCCTGAAATTGCTGACTCATGGAGGGCAGAGAATGTGTTTTTCATCACTCTATCCCCAACATTTAGTGCAATGGCTGGGACATAGGGGAAGCCCAGTAGATATGTACTTACAGCCTGCCAGAATTAAGGATGCTTTCCCTTCTGAATAGGTTGGGACAGTCTATAGATCCTGGAGGCATGATACTGGGCAACCAAGGGTTTTGGATTCTGGCAGTCAATTACCAAAATGTTACTGTATATATAAGAAACAGACATGTCTGATATAAGCAGGCTTAAGATATGAGGACTGGTTGTCAGCAAAGATAGCATAGGTTTAAAATGACATTGGAACAAAATAAACTGAGGAACAAAATAGATCCAGACACAGGGAAGCATGAACAGACTGACTAACCTCAGAGGGTTAAAAAAAAAACACACTACCAAATGACAAAATAACCAGGTAAACCTACCTAGAACTTCTTAAACCATTGTGTCAAATGAAGGTTAAAAATGTGTCGTCTTTAAAAGTAAAAAATAAAATTCTATATGATGGGCTGATATTGTTTAAAAACCAGAGGGCTTGGAAGAGATAAACCAAAGAACAAAGAACCTATATAAATATATGCATAACCAATGGACACAGACAATAGTGCTGTGAAGGCAGGGGGGTGGGAGCTGGGTGGAGGGGGTCAATGGGGGAAAAAAGGAGGACATCTGTAATAGTTTCAACAGTAAAGATAAATTTTAAGAAACAAAGATATTTAGACATTTTTTAAAAGCCAAAGTCTTTTTTTTTTTAATGTTTTTTATTTTTTTAGATTGAGAGGAAGGGAGAGGGAGAGAGAGATAGAAACATTAATGAGAGAGAGAAGCATCAACATAAATTGGCTGCCTCCTGCACGCCCCCTTCCAGGGACTGAGACTGCAACCTGGATATGTGCCCTGACTGGGAATCGAACCAGTGACCTCTTGGTGCATAGGTCGTTGCTCAACCACTGAACCACACCAGCAGGGCTAGACATTTTAATTTACCCTTAGACCATACTGCTTCACTGGTTTTTAAACAATATCAGCCCATCATATAGAATTTTATTTTTTACTTTTAAAGACGACACATTTTTAACCTTCATTTGACACAATGGTTTAAGAAGTTCTAGGTAGGTTTACCTGGTTATTTTGTCATTTGGTAGTGTGTTTTTTTTTTCCCTCAACTTTAAGAAAATAATCTTAGTAAACCAAACCTGAACCTCTGAATAAGATATTGTCTGCTATGACAACCACATGAGAAAAGTTGATAGATCTTGGCTTTTCATGGTGTTTTTTGAATGACATATTTTATAAACACAGCTAGAGAAAGGACAGAGTAAAGTAATAAGATCCGAGACTGTAAAGAACAGAGTAAAAGATTAGAAGAATTATCATCAAAATATTTCCAACAGTCCCCTGAACATAAACTGGTAATGGTGGTTGGCTCTAGGAAAGGGAACAGGGAGGTTAGGAGTTCTGGGTAGAAGGCAGATTTTCTTCATCATATAATCTCTTTGTGTCTTTTACATTTTGTATTACATTCATTTATGATCTTTCAGAAATTGATTTTAAAAAAAAGCACAGCTTTCTAATGAGAAAAAGGGAATAATTGCTGAGTCACTTGTCTTAGAAACAGCATCCAACTCTGATGGTGATTGTGTTGATCCAACCCACTTGGTTTTGCTGATGTAATTACTTTCCAGTGAGACTTATTCCACAAACAGTTGCAGATGCAGAATTTTAATCTAGGGAATGCTGTATAGATAAGTAACTTTTACATTTACAATATACTATTTGGCTTTTTATAGCCAATAGTCTATAAACATCTAATTTATAACGGCAAAAAAAGCCCTGGCTGGTTTGGTTCAGTGGTTGGAGCATCGGTCCACAGACCAAAGAGTCTCAGATTCAATTCCAGTCAAGGGCACATACTTCGGTTGTGGTTTGGTCCCCGGCCCTGGTTGGGGTTGTGCGGGAGGCAACCAATCAGTGTGGCTCTCTCTCACATCGGTGTTTCTTTTTCTCTCTCTTCCTTTCTCTCTCTCTCTCTCTCTCTTTCTCTCTCTCTCTCTCTCTCTCTCTCTACCCCTCCCTCCCACTCTATCTGAAAAAAAAAAAAAAAGGCAAAAAGAACTGGTTTAATGTAGTACTCTGCTTCTGGATCCCTGATGCAAGTCTGAACATTTCCAGGTTACCAGGCCTTGGCCTGATCACAGTCTATTGATTATTGGCCTTGAAATTAGTTCCTTAAAAGAATTTGAAATTTTTTATGCTTAGTTTTAAAATCTAAGCTTTCTTTCATTTGCCTGGAACTGAAAGGCTCTGAGTAACAGTTTCCTTGGTGCTAAATAAAAGGCTGTAACTCTGGTTAAAACTCTGGCTGGTACATGATATTTTGCATTAGATCAGGATTGAGTCTTCTTGGAAAAGTGGAGGAATTGATAATCATGTTGCCAATTCACCTTCAGTAGAGTGTAAAGCAAGGCTGTGGTGAGGCAAGGAAAAACAGACCTATTTCTCATGCCTTTGTTTAACTTTGGTATCCCTAACTTGTTCAGTTTCTTTCTTTCCCCGATGATGAGCTTGTGATAGTGTAATCCACAAATTAGTATGTAAATATGAGTTGTGCACTTACTTTGCTGTGTTTTGGATAGCTTTTCCTACTGAGGATAAGAAGAAGCTGGTTTTCCTCTCATTTACATAACAGGCAATATGGTGTGAGAGACAGAACCAAAGATTCAAGGTCAGAAGAACCAAGCTCTTATCTAGCTTTTCTACAACCTTAGATGGCTGGCCTTCAACAAGTCTCAATTGAGTTGTAGATTTTTTTCATCTGTACATTTGAGTACAGCCCCTCCTCACATCACAGGAAGTATATGGAATTCTAAGGAGAGCTCTCTGTGAGACAGCACTTTGTAAACACTGAAGTGCGATGATCCTCAGTTTTATTTATTCCCATTAGTAAGTGTTACTGGCAGACCTTGTGATTTCTGAGCAACTGGCTTCCATTGGAATGATGAGACAAGCTACTGAAATTAATGCCATGTGGACAGAAAGATCAAAGACCTTCCAGGAGCTCAGCTTCTATTCTTCAATTAAGCAAGAAGAGGATTGAATGTCAATTGCTGAGAATTTTAAAGCTCATCATATATTCTAAGAGTTTGTCTTGACTTGGTTTCCAAAATACCCCGTTTTCTTATTTTCCTTATACATCACTGTTATTTTCCAACCTCCTTGACTAGTTCTTCCTTTTCTCCTCAATCTCTTAATATAGGCAAGCCTCAGGTCTCAGTCTGTGTCTCTTTATACTCACTCCCATAGTGACCTCATCCCATCTCATGACTTTTTAAATACCATCTAAATCTTGAAAACTCCCAGGCTTTTTCTTGAAACCCAAACTTATGTCCCACAGCCTTCTCTACTTTGATATCTCCAAATCAATGTATCCCCAATATGAACTGATCTCTCCTCAAAACAACATCAACAACAGAAGAACCAGTTCTACCTACAGCTGTACCCTTCCTTAAATACCCACTTTGTTCTCTCCCAAATTATGTTCTGTATATTTCTCCATGTTCTTCCCTTTTCCACTAAGTGCCATGGTAGTGTCACAAGGGGGAGAAATGAGTATCTCAGTATTAGCACTGAAACATATTGTCATTCACTTCACTTATTTTAAGGCTGAAGACACAGACCTAATGTCTCACAGCCAGATTTCATGGATTCTTGTTCTCTTGGCACATAGCTGTATGAGCTTTGGGTGTTTATTTTTGGAGTCATCTGGTGTAGGTCATATATAAAGATGGAATAGCCCAGGTTGACTCTAGGTAAGAGGTACAATAAAATAATATGTAGGTATTAGCCATAATTTGCCACTCAGCATTTTAGTTTTCTACCCAGTAAGCCACAATCCTCAGCCCTTAAGAGTGCTGTTATTTAAAACTTTGAATCATAAAGCTGTATCAAGCCAAGCAGCTAGATGAAAGGTTGCTGCCAGATTGGTTCTGATGCACATCTCTTGAGACCCTTAAAACCAGATTCACAATGAAAGGTACCATGGAAGGGCAAATTATTGTATTTGTTTTTAGGTTATTAAATTATTTATGTTTAGCAGTGGAGTAACTCTGCTTTTTAACTAATAAATGTTGACTTCTCTTAGTAGGGCTTTAATAGGGTTCAGTGAGCTCACAGGTCCTTAGAAATAGAATTCAGCATTAATGTTCTCTAAACTAAGGAACATTGCCTAGAAATAGTTCCTAGAGCCTAAAAGATTAAAGCAAGAAGAAACAAATGATCAAGGCAGAATTATCCTGTCTGATTATAAGGAGTGTATTTAATCTTTCAGTATCTTGTTCACTCAAATTAAAAAGTAAAAATGTAATTGAGTGCCCATTCTTCTAAGGCAATGGTTCTCATCCTTGGCTGCATATTGGCATCTCCTAGGATGCTTAAGGAACTCAGATGCCTGGTTTCCATCCCCAGATATTATAATTTAATTGGTTTGGGGTGTGGCCCAGGCATCAGAATTTTTAAAAGCTCCAGAGGTGATTCTAATGCACAACCAAGGGTTGAGAGTTCTTATAGTAGGGACTTGAAAACCTTGCAGATTCTGTCCTAATTTTTTGTTTTCTAGAAGAGACAAGGACCTCCTTGGAATTTTCCATATCTTTTACTTATTTGTGGAAGATATGAAAAGGAAACAATTCCCCTTTGCCTTTAAACATTTTACTTTTCCAGAATCTGGAACACTAGCTACATGTACATAGACAATTACCAGGGCATGGAAAAGATGCATTTTATGCACTATTCAGTGTAGGAGATTATTATTATTGTCTCCTTTAATGTGTCTAAACCCTGTAACCATCTCTCCCTCACCTGGTCAGTAAGTTGCAGGCCTGAGATTTGAACCCTGATCTTTATGAGCCCAAAACTCTTTGTTTAACCACTGAGGAAAAGTTTGTTAGGATTCACCCAAACCAATTTCATCTTTTTGCTAGGCACACAGCTAGACTACCTTTCCCAGCCTCCCTCAAAGTTGACTTGGTTCTAATCAGTGCAATGAAAGCAGACCTAATATATGCCACCTCCATGCCCAGATCATCCTTTATTCTTTCCTCATCTGCTGGCTACAAGCAAAGACCACCTTTGGACGTCCCAGTGCCAAATACCCACAGTGTAATTCTACATGAACAAGAAAAATAATGTTAAGGGAGAGAATTGAGCAGCTTGTCCTACCTGAAGGTAACTCCTATGCATAAATGACTCCATGGAAAGGCTGAAGATTATGTGGAGAGGGGAAAACAATGGAGTGGAGATCCTGGGATTTGGGACCCCAAGTGCAAGTGGAAGTGTTAGTCTTAAACAGGAGAAAGGGCATATCTTTGATTTTAACTGTTGGGAAGGAGGAAGAAGCAAGTATAGATGCAGGTACATTTAGAGGTATGTCAGGAAGTTAAGGCCATTTTTTTCCTGATACCTTCAGTTTTCTTTGTGATGTATAAGAACTAAGTCAACTATGGGAACTTAATGAGGCAGGATAGGTAGTTTGAGGAGATAATATTTAAAATGCCCTTGTGGAGAGTGGGAGAGAAATACAAGGGAGATAATAGTGGTTAGTGTCAAGGATTCATTAAGGAGAGAAATAATTTGAATTTGTCACTGCAAAGACTGCGTTTCTTGTTCACTGCTATTTCTTCAGTGCTTAGGACATGGCAGGTTTTGAAAAAAATAGTTGACTGATTGGAGAATAAATACAGTGACACTAAAGAAGTGAGAACTAGAAAATTGAGGGGTGGTTGTGGACAGAGAGTGGGATTTTTAATTTACTGTTCTGTAGATAAAGTGTTTCCAGGTGCTGACAAATTTTATGTTGTGGCCAAGGGAGTAGGTAGTAGCAGTAGAATGGAGATGAAGGTCATTGCCATTGGTGGATACCTCAGGACTGAAACACTAAAGGCACAAAGTCACCCTGGATGATAGGGCATGTGGTAGAGAGTAAAACTGTACATCAGCTATCAATATTTTAAAAATATAAAGAGATTGGTACTTTAATAGGAAGATGTAGAGTGTGGGTATGGTATAACCAGATGGTCTGAGCATCGGGGGAAAGGGGATGACTGTATGTGAGTGGAAGCGTGATGATCTGGAAGTGATACTGGATCATGAGACAAATACTAACAAGCTTTATGGCCATGAGTATGTTGAGTGTAGGAGAAAAGGCCACAGAAGACATGGTATCCTCAGAGGAGAGCTGGGTTCTAAAGAGGACGAGGAATTGAAATGGACATTCAGGGGAGAGAAGCTTACTCCTCAACAAAGGCACTGAGTTTCAGTGGGAAGACTGGAGGGAGTCTGAAGTATATGTCAGTTATCTCTTGCCATATTAATGCTGCTTAACAATCAACCACAAAACCTCGGAGGCATACAACAATGAGTGTTTATTGCTCATGTTTCTAGAATCTGATGGGGATTGCCTAAGTGCTCTAATGATCTTGGTTGGGCTTGCTCATATGTCTGGGGGTTAGCTAGCTGTCAGCTGAACTATGCTGGGGTAACTTGGCTTTGTTCAGTGTATCTTTCATCTTCTTGGGACCAGTAGACTAGCCTGAACATGGCCTTATTATAGTGATGACATCAGACAAGAACAGCAGCAGGCACAATTGTTCAAGTGCTTTTCAAACTCTGCTTAGGCCATATTTGCCAACATCCTCTTGGTCCAAGCAAGTCACGTAGCTAAGCTCAGAGTAAGTCATAAAGTTATATGGCAAAGGGTATAGATGTAAGGAGGGATAAAAAAAAAGTGGGGTCATTTTTTAATCTGCCACACTGGAGAAGTAGTTAAGGAGAGGAATTGGAGACACTGAGTAAAAAGGTTTGAATCTAGGGGTAAGCAAGGATGACTTGTAAGTAAAGCAGGTGTGGTATGTGGCTGATAGAAACATTAGTTCCAGTAGACTTCTGATGGATGGGGGAGGGGTATAATTAGAACCCTCTCAGGAAAAGTGTGATCCATGTACTTTCTTGGCCTTAGTTTCCGCATGTATAAATGGGGATGTTAACATTTTTCATGTTGTTAAGATTACAGTGAGGTAGTATGTTTGAAAACATTTTGTGAATGATGAACTTAAGATATGAGGGTAGGAGTGAATCAATCAGCTGGCAGCTAGCTAATCCTCAACATGTGAGTAAACCCAGTTAATCTCATCAGGGCCACACTGAGAAATATTGGGGCCAGATTACCATGTAAAGTCTGTATCGATGTCTCAAACCCCTACCAATGCTTCAGTGACTCCAACAGCAGGTCTCCTAAAAAATGTATTCTTCCTTTATAATTATAAGAGACTATCAAACTGAGTAGATTTGCCCCTGGGGTGGATGGCATGAATGACTCTCTGATAGCTGATGGCACAGAAGAAGACAGAGCCTAAATCAGTAATAATGCATGACTCCTTTAGAGGGAAGTATCCCCCACCCAGCCCCTGCTAAGTCTTCTGGTGGCCAAAGTAAGACTTTATAGTTCTTTCAGAGAACCTGCTCAGAGCCCTCTGGACTGGAATCTGGAAAATGAACCTGCCTAGCTTCCAGAGTGGCTTGCTCTAGTCTGGCTCTCTGACTTCCCTTGGCTAAACGTGAACTTCCTTACTGATTTGGGGATGTTTCTCAGATGTAGGAGTCTAGACCCCATTGCCTTCTCCTCGTCAGTGTCCAGAAACAGTGTCCATTGGCATTAGCCCCAAGGACTGTTCCCATGTTTCTCCCCAATGCCCACCGTGAGACAGGGGGAACTGTGTTGGTACATGGACTCTCAGGAGTGTTTTGCAGGTTTCAAGGCATGTACACACATGACTTCTGAAATGATCCTGGTCACATATATGAGGGCCCATTTATGACTGTGAACATGGCTCCAGAGGGACTGCACCAAACATGGCCTTTTCATCCTAGGAGCACTTGTAGTGGCAGTTCTGTTTTTAAAAATCTGTAGTCCTTTTTTATTAAACAGGGAAAGTGCCCTTACCTGTGTGTGGTATAGCCAGGCACATCGTGCTCATCTGTGGGGGCTTCCAGGTGAATGTCATGCATGTTGCCTTAAGCAGCACAATAAAATTCTCTGCATTCTAGGTCTTAGTACCTGCCTTATTCCTCTATGTTTCATCTCAGGTCTGTATTAGAGCCATTTTCTAGGGTATATTTAGGTTTGTTTTGTAAAACTGACATATGGGATTTGTCTAGAAACAGATCTGTAATGAGAAATTTCTGCCTATTTATTTTAGAAATCAGTCACGTAGTTTAGTATTGGCCCAATATTGACAATGTGGATTCCTACTGTGAAGTTTTAAATTTTGACCAGAGGCCAACTTGTTTACAAATTTACTTGAACACAGATATATTACAGAAACTTGGCAAACAGTTTCAGATGCTCAAAAATTATAAGCAGCCTGTTCTCTGCCAATTTGTTTACAGAAATGTCTCTTCCACTGAGCATTGGTACATGGAACACAATTTATCAGAATCAGGTTGGGGGCTGTCATTCAGTGTCTGGAGAGGTTGGGAACCAGGATCAAAACCCTAATTAGACACTGAAGCGTCGTCCATGGCCCTTCTGGTTGGGGCTCTTACAGCTTGAAATGGGGAGTCATTCCTTCTCTCTTCCTCAGCCACCATCCTCTGCTGAGATTGATAGCTCTGACCTAGCTTGACTTGGGCCCAGGGTTTTTTCTTCCTCCTAAATTATGTACCCCACTGCTACCCCTGCCTGCTTTTCTAGATCACTTGCCTAGTGGCTTTCTTGAGATGCAGGGAGAGAAGAGTTAATATTGAGAAAGATATCCGGAGCACCTCCTGCATGTTGCTGAGTAAAAATGAGAACCTCTGACCTAAGGAAATTAGTACGCTGTGGGATGTTTTGCATTTTTATAGCCATTTTTAATGACCAGGAAGTTTTAGGTCTTAGATCATCTTTGGGTTTAGGCTAAGAAGCATTGATATAGTGAAGAACTACGTCATGTACTTTAAATACTTTTCCCTTTGATATATTTGTTTTCTTTTTATTTTTTATTAAACTTATTATAGTGACATTGGTTAATAAGATTATATAGGTTTCAAAGGTACAGTTCTATGATACATCATCTGTATATTGCACTGTGTGTTTACCTCTCAAAGTCAAATGTTCTGTCACCATATATTTGACTCCCTTTACCTTTTACTACCTCCCCGCTTTCCCTCTGGTAACCATCATACTGTTGTCTGAGTTTGTGAGTGTGTGTTTGTTCATTTGTTGCTTTCAGTTTTATATCCCATATATGAGTAAAAGCATATGTTTCTTGACATTTTCTCTCTGACTTATTTTGCTTAGCATGATATTCTCAAGATCCATTCATGTTGTCACAAATGGCAGTATTTCAAACTTTCTTATGATTGAGTAGTATCCCATTGTATATATGTACCACATCTTCTTTATCCAATTATTTATCGAAGGATTATTCAGTTCTTTCCATGTACTGGCCACCATGAATAATGCTGATATGAAAATCTACAGTGATTTGTTCCATAGAAATATATAGTGAGTCTCATATGTCATTTTCATTTTCTAGTGCCCACATTAAAAAGTAAAAAGAAAGGGGCCGTGGCCAGTGTGGCTCAGTTGGTAGGGCATCATTCCATGCAATAGAAGGTTACTGGTTCGATTCCTGGTTAGGGCACATGTCCAGGTTGCAGGCTCAATCCTAGGTGGGGGGGATGTGCAGGAGGCAGCCGATTGATGTTCCGCTCTCACATCAATCTTTCTCTCTCTCTCTTCCTCTCTCTCTAAAAACCAATCAGAATATTTTTTAAGTAAAAAGAAATGTAAAATGCATGAACTATTTTAATTATTTCTTTTTTAGACTAAGACTTTGAGATTAGATATGTATTTTACACTTAAAGCACATCTCAATTTGCACTAGCCACATTTCAAGTGTTCAACAGCCACTGTGGCTGGTGGTCACTATAATGGACAGCACAGACCTACAGCATTAAGAGGGTAATATGATACAATGTAGAGCGTGTTCCACTACAGTGCTCATATTGTTGTTGTTGTTAGTAGCATCATTTTGATTAAATTTGGGGCAATACCTTTGAAGTGCTTAAATTGCATCCATAATTATCACACCATTTACTTAATTACCCTTCAGCTCCTTGTTATTTTTTTTAGTAGCCTTGAAGGAGAACTTGTGGAGAGCCACTGCTATTTCTGAAAGAGCTTTGGAATTGCAAAGCTAAGCAGAAAGGTTCACCCTGACTACAGTGCAGGCCAGTGTTCATGTGGCTGCATATACATGACTAAAGACTCACCGCTTTAGTCATTCTTCTTATGAAAAAGAACAGAAGGTGTAATACTCAGGGCTAAAATATCTAAGAGCATTAGCTTGTTGCAGCTTAATGCTGCTCTGATCTGAGGACCTCCAATACCCTGAAGTATAGCTAGCATTGCATGTACATGTAGAACTTTCATGTGGCCTTCTCATGGTCTTTTTCTCCTAGACTTGTTTTATCTTTAAGTCTCTGCTCAACTTAGTATTTGTTTTCTACAATGTTAGAGTGCTTTTGCATCCTGGTCTATACATTTTTGAAACCAGGCCATTCTCATTTAAATGGAATTGGCTTAATTGTATAGTTATGGGCAGAATGAATTTGGCTTCCAGTCTATAATATTGTGCTATGGAAGGTTGAGGATTCTTGTGGTTGTGCTTGGGAAGAAGAATGAAGCATTTTCAAAATTTAGAATGTTGCAAAGGAGAAAAGAACAAAAAGTGATCACTTACCCATTTTAATTTAGTTATTGACTTGAATAATCCAAAATATATAACTCAATTTAGAAAATGGTTGTGTCCTTCATGTAGTCTAAAAAGTGTTGCCATGGACCTGGCTGTGACTCAGTTGGTTGGAGCATTATCCCATATACAAAACGGTTGCGGGTTTGATTCCCAGTTAGGGCACATACCTAGGTTGTGGGTTCGATTCCTGGTCAGGATGCATACAGGAGGCAACCAGTAGATGTTTCTCTCTCTCTCTCTCTCAAATCAATAAAAGCATATCGTTGGGTGAGGATTTTAAAAAGTATTGCCATGGCCCTGGCCAGTATGGCTCAGTGGTAAGAGCGTCGCCCATGGACCAAGGAGTCCAGGGTTCAATTCTGGCCAAGGGCACGTACCTCAGCTGCAGTTCGTCCCCGGCCCTGGTTGGGGTTGTGCAGGTGGCAACCAGTCGATGTGTCTCTCTCGCATTGATGTTTCTCTTTCTCTCTCTCTCTCTCTCTCTCTCTCTCTCTCTCTCTCTCTCTCTCTCTCTCTTCCTTTCTCTCTCCCTCCATCTCTATCTGAAGATTAATGCAAAAATATCCATGGGTGAGGATCAAAAAAAAAAGTACTGCAATGTACTGTAACATTTATGATTTTGATTTATTGCCAAATGTGTGCTTGTTTCTAGGAGAAAATATGTAATGAATATGCCTCTCTAGTCTGTAGCTGTCGTGTATTTATGATTTTTGAAGATCAGCCTCTCCTAACAAATATTATTCTAAATGTGTTTTTTTTTTTTTAATTTAGTTTTCTATTTCCTATGGTAGGAGTGAATTTACCTCCATCTAGACTGAAAGTTGGGCTTAATGCCACACTGGTATGCCCAAGTAAAGACTGTTTATGGATATAGCAATATCCTCGATCTAATGTGCTTTCAAATCCAAGCATGGTTGCCCTGGCTGGTTTGGCTCAGCGGTTGGAGCTCAGCCTGCGGACCAGAGAGTCCCGGGTTCGGTTCCTGCTAGGGGCACATACCAAAAAAAAAAAAAAAAAATCCAAGCATGGCTACAAATGGGGATGAAATAGATGTAGGACAGTTTTTGTGTATATCTGTACTATACTGATGTAATGATTATGTTATGTATACTGTGTATACATTGGGAGGCCAGCATATCTTTCTTTTTTTAAGCCCTCTTGTTTTTTCTTTCAACTTTTACAGCTGTCTTTTTTATGTGGATAGATTTAGGGTAGATTTAGATGACCTCTTTTTATTACCAAGTCACCTTGAGAATACTCCTGAAATACAGCACCACAGTTGTGCAGAAATGCCCCATCTGTGATGACAAGTGAGCAATGTTAATGTCTGTGTCTATACAGTGCAAGAGTATGAGTAGAGTACCAAGCACTGAATAAATCATAAATCTTGAATACTAGCCTTTAAGCCTATGCTGCTCATTTACATATTTCCTTGGGACGAAGTAGGGCAGGTAGATTTTTTTTTTTCACTTTGGATAATAAATTATCAGTTTGCTAGAATTCTTCATTTTTCATAGGTCTAATAATTTTTTAACATGAACTGCTTTTATTTTCTTGATTTTTTAAATCTACCAAACTTGAAAGTAAAAATTCCATCTGAATTTTTAAACATTAGTTAGGATTTCTTTTTATTCTGGCATCCTAATGGTGATGGTCTCAATATAGTCTATGACAGGAAGGTTGGAAACAACTTAAAGGACAATGGTGAGGATCAGCATGGATGTGTCTTTGAATTACCACAGTCCTTTTGAGAATTTCAGTTCCCCTTCTATTTAAATAGAGACCATTTGAATAAACATTGACTTACTCTTTGTTTTGATGTTTTTCCAGAATCCCAGGTTTAAAATGGAATAATTGCTACAGATTCAAGATATCTCATCTGTTGCTCCCCTAATTTGGGAGATGTGAGTTGGAATAAGTGCAGTTACTTTTTGGCTGTATAATCCATATTACTTTAGTATAAACTTGAATGTACTTACTTAAACTCTTGGCATTCATGTTGTGACATTACTCCTCCAGGACAATGATTTCAACAGGTGTCAAATTTCCAAAGGCTTTTTCAGCTCTGGTAAATCTTTTTTCTTTTATTGTGGTTTTTTGTTGTTGTTGTTAATCCTCACTTGAGAATATTTTTCCATTTATTTTTAGAGAGAGTAGAAGGGAGAGAGCTGGGGAGGGAGGGAGAGCGAGAGCGAGAGCGAGAGCGAGAGAGAGAGAGAGAGAGAGAGAGAGAGAAACATTGATGTAAGAGAGACATATTGATTATTTGCCTCCTACATGTGCCCCAACTGGGGCCTGGGATTGGACCTGCAACCTAGGTACATGCCCTTGACTGGGAATCAAACCTGTGACCCTTCAGTGTGTGGGCAGATGCTCTAACCACTGAGCAACAATGGCCAGGGCTCTTTTATATTTTTGATATATTTTACACAATTATATAGAGGTAGGCAAAAGTAGGTTTGCAGTTGTAAGTACATGAAACACAGGTTATTCTTGTATTATTATTTATTGTATTATTTTTCATATGAACAACTGTAAACCTACTTTTGCCCACCCCTGTATTTGTAGGTCTTATGGCTGTGTTAAACTATGAAGAAGATACATCATTTAAAGAGCATTCTCTAATTTATTGGCTCTAAAATTGTACCTGCCTTAATTGATATGAACTGTTCCCTTTCTAATTGTGCTAATGCCATTAAGGTTGCAACAGTATGGCATTCTGAAATCACCCCAGACAACTGATCTTTCATTTTGTACTTATAGCAGTGATGATGGACAAGGTTGTAGGATTCTGAGTTAGTATTTATTTGTTTGGTTTGCATAAAACTCTCTACACCCAGCTGCTCCAAAATCAGTGACTATTGACCCTTTTTAGGAAATGTTATTTCTGAGCAACCCAGTTATAAGATATTCTAAAAAGTAGAGTCATTATATTAAGTTTGAGCTGGGGACAAAGGAAATTGTGTTAACAAGCAGAACCAGAGTTAATTTCAGCTCCTAATTCTGTGGAGCTACTGTGCCTTCAAGAGTACCTTTCTAGCTACAACAGGCAAATGGAAGTGAAGGGTTCAGATAGTTGGCCTTCTGGCATTTAATTAATCTTGGAAAATGTTGATGTCCAGTTTGAGTTTATGACTTAATGCCGTAATATTCATTTTTCAGCATTACATTGTCAGGAAGGTATCTCTACTAAGTGTTACATATGTGAATATCTACAAAATAGCTCTTATCAGAGAGGGAAGACTTTAAAACTTGAATATTGAGTTGCATATTGAGTGATGATTTCATTATTGTCATCACTATTAATGAGAAAAAATTTTGCTCTACTACTCAAGAATATAAACCAGGATAATAACTGATGAAGAGGAAGAAAATCAAGTTTTAGGAGGGTTAACCTTAGGAACATATGCAGCCATACAGGGAGAGAAGACTAGAGGTCATTTTGGTCATTTTTTTTTACTTTAGAAGTGTTACCAGAGAAATCAGTGGGTCCAATTTCCTCGCCACTCGTGCGAGTGGGGCTCTTGAGATATTTTGAGAAAATGAATTTTCTAAGACTCGCTCAGAAGAATGAATGATTTTTATTCACATGGAGTTACATTCCTTAGGTTGTCAAGTCTCAGTTCCCTTAGTCCAGTCCTAGAGGACATGCAGCTGGAGTTTCAACAAAGCTAGAAGCAGGGCCAGTGTCCAGAGTTTTTGTTCCATGGTGGAGTTAAGTCCAATGGGGCATCAGGCAAGAATCAGTCCATCAGTCCACTCTGTTGATCCCACCTGGCTGTGGGCCAAGTAGGTGAATGCAGAACATGAGAGCCCCGCCAGCCAGGAGCAGCAAGAGAGAACATTCTTTGTTCAGGAGATCATGTGTCTCAGATTTTGCACCCTTGCATTGGCCATGCCTATTCTGGCTACTGACTTGTTCCCAGGTGTGACTGACAGGTAGGCACCTTCCCACATTGACCACACCTTATTGGGCATGCATCTAAACTGCCTTTGTCCACTTTCTTCCCCCATCAGTTTGCAGGGAATAGACCTGGAGAGTGTTAACTTGCCACTTCCTGGCAAACCTGTATAAATGGCATGCCTATATTATCTAATCTTCCCTTTACTCCTTTCCTGTTAATAATAACCAGAGTATTAATGGTATCAAATGTGTCTTCTCCAATTTCCTGAATCAAGGAGCATACGACCCCGAAGTTTTCTTAAATACACTTTCTTAAAACATCTATCCTTTTGGTCTCAGTTTTACTTTGCGGAGCACAGCAGAATAAGTTTTGTATTTGCACATGATAAACATTAAGATTTATAAAGAGATCCATAATGTTTTTTTCTGATGCTAAAATCAACTCAATTTAAACTATCTGTTGGTGAGAAGATTAGTTTTTCTAGTAAAGAGCCAGTGCTACTAATTCATTCAACCATCCGATAGTTATTGAGTACATACTTTGAATAAGGCCTTATAAAGTTACTTAATGCTTGAATTTGACCTTAAGAGAAGGAGTCTAAAAATAGAAGGTATGTACACAAATGATGGTTACAAAGTGGACCACAAAAGAAGTATTCTTATAAATAATAATAAGCTTAATTTATTTTATCTTTATTGTTGGGAGTATTACAGATGTCCCCCCAATTACCCCCATTGCCCTCTTCCACCCAGTTCCCACCCTGTTCCAGGCCTTCACCACCCTATTGTTGTGTCCATGGGCAATGCATACATGCATATAAGCCCCCTGCCCCCTTTCCCTGTGAGATTCGTCAGTCTGTTCCATGTTTCCATGCCTCTGGAACCTCTAATTACGTTTTCAACAAAATAATTGTTACATCAGAAAACTTTTTTTCCCTTTTTATAATTGAATGTATTGGGGTGACATTGGTTAATAAAATTATATAAGTTTCAGTGGTACAATTTTATAATACATCATCTGTATACTGTATTGTGTGTTCACCACCCCAAGTCAAGTCTTCTTCCATCACCATTTTTTATTAACTGATTAGTTTATTTACAATGTTGATTAAGTGAGAGACATAGCTACTTCTCCAAGTAAATTTAACTGGTTAACTTAATCATGAGGATTTTTTTCAACATATACATTCACAAAGAAAGTACTTCCTTTAACTTTTTATCTATTTGTTATAGACTTTGAAATTCTGATATTTTGTTCATGTCAATGTGAACTAATTATTGGGTTATATAGCTAATTAAGCATTTCTTATTTATGAGTTAGTGCCATTTGGTTTCTTTTTAAAATTTTTTTTTCTTTATTGATTTTGGAGAGAGAGGAAGGGAGAGGGGAGAGGGATAGAAACATCGATGAGAGAGAACATTGATTGGCCGCCTCCTGCATGCCCCCCACTGGGGATTGAGCCCACAACCTAAGCATGTGCCCTGACCGGGAATCGAACTGGTGACCTCTTGGTGCATGAGTCAGTGCTAAACCACTGAGCCACACCAGCTGGGCTGCCATTTGGTTTCTTAATTTTTATTTTCCTTTTACATTCCCAAATATTTTCTCAATTTGAATGAAGTAGACCATAGAAGGACAAATATTTTTATAGTTGTACATTGTAATGCTGTTTTGTTTAAAAATGCTTATTTTAATGATCTCTTTTACTGAGTTCTTATATGATATCCACCAAATTTTAATTTAATTTTTTAAAAAACGTGTTAACTCCTGCCCTCAAATTGTATTATATGTAAGATGATTGCTAGATGCCTCTGTCAGAACCAGTTCGTCCATATTAATAAAAGATTGGTGTGAGATAGCACTGTTATCCTAGTTCATAGTGGTACATAATACTTGAAATTCTACAAATCAAAAATTTTTGAGTCAGTCATTCCAGCTTTTAATTAGAATTGGTTTGCCTATTAAATATATGTACAGATGTCCTTAATGCAAAGCAGTAACTGACAGAAAGGTCCTTGAAATCAGGTAGCTGATAGCAAAGACTACTGGGGTCTCTGAAGATTTGAGGGAGAGGAAAAGGCAAATTGACACATGCCGTTAGAATCTAAAAGCTCTGACAGACACATGGAATGTTTTTGAAAATAAACACCATCAAGCATCCCTCTATCATTGCACAGTTCATGTGTATACGTATGTGGAAACATTGTAGGATTTTGTAAAAGGCTTGTCCATATCATTTTGAAGGTCTGTCATGAAACTAATTTAAAACAGAATCAGAGTTTCTGGGATTTGACACTCACCTTGTTCCCCTGTTAGTGCCAGGACTACCCTGATCTGTGTTTCACTCAGCAGATCTCCATCTAGTTAATCTGACCCAACCTCTGGCTCTGCTCCATTTCTCTCTGACATCAGCTGAGTTTTAGAAGTGGACAGAAGAGAGCCACCATGGTAGCAGTATTACCAATTCCCCTATCTACTTAGAGACTTTATTCCAAGCATCCAGACTTTGTTCCTTCTTGCTCCCTTTCCTTCATGAGTAACCTCATATTTATGGTTATAGATCTTGGCAGCATCCAGGTGGTCCTCATAATTTTTTTCCAGCCTCACATTGCCTTGTGAGATATGGCAGGGACATGAGAAAATTGGGATTTAGAGGTGCAAGAACAAACGATTGAACCTCAGCTGTCTGATGTTTCTAAACCTCTGCTGCCTGTGTGTATAGGCTGATAAGAAGCCATGGTCAGGAAGCGAGCCCTTTCCCCAGGAGGACACTTATCTAGGGCAAAGGCCACAAGAGAAGCAAGATGTGACCCACCAGGCAGGGCTGCAGCTTTGGCTGTAACTCCATGGTGAACTTCCAGAACTTCAGTATCTGCTGACTGACTGGTCTCTATTCAGACTCTATTGCTGCCATTTCAGACCCCCTTGTGCTTATTTGACAGCAGTCTTATACAGATGTCTTTTGGGGAGTGATACTATGACGTATGACTTCCCTCTGTGGAAATCAGTATCTTGACCTGAAACTCTGAAGGCTGGAATAGAAAGAGCTAATTAAACCAGTCAGTGAAATCGATTTTCAATTAATTTTAAAGAAAGCATACCCCAAGACCTAGTTTGAATTTTCTACTTTAACTTAGGCAGAGGGGTTTTCTAATAGAGGCTGAAAGCCTTTGCAGGAAGAAAAATGTTATGAAATATCTCTTTTGTTACATTTTGGCAAGACTTTTGGGGGCAGAGACAATGTCATGAAAGGATCTTGATTCTGTATTCTTTCTATTTCCTGAGGAAGATGACGTAGGTCCCACTCTCTGTTGACAAGGACTAATGATATTTCATTTTTAGAAATCTCCTTGCAAGAAAGACAAGAAAAATAAAGCAAAGTTTGGAATAATCTGAAATGGTGATGCTGATACTTAATGTTTATTGAGCACTTACTATATGCCCTGCACTGTGTTACCTCATATAGTCCTTAGTACAACCTGGAAAAAGGTAGTGGTCTAATCTTCTCTTAACAGATAAGGAAATTAAGGCAGAGGATAAGTTGCCCCAAGTCCCCCAACAGTAAAATACAGAGTGGGACTCTGACTCCTTCTTTAAAACACTGTTCCACTAGCTGTGTGTACCCTTCCAGGTGAGGTGGGTTATGGGTCTATGTAGCTACTACATTGGAAGCTCCAGGAGGTGCCATGCAGGCCTTATTTTATGAATAGTAAACTATGAAGTTAATTGCAGGTTTCCCATTTCTGGAAAATGATTCAATTACTAATTTTCAGACAAAAATTTAACATTCCTTATTGGCAGCCCCACTAATTTATCTGCACTTGCTAGTTAGGGAAAATGTTTTTGCAAAACTTACATGGGTACCCTAGCCTCGAACAGGCCACATTTGAGCCAAAGAGTACAAAAACCTCTCACTGTTGATAATTAGAATAGTTTAAGTATATCTGCTCTCTCCACTCTTTAATAAGTCAAACCACTGAGCAGTAGGACAAAAGCTGTTGTTTTACTTTTCCCTTGCTCAAATTGTTTCATAGCCATTACATTTTGAGTGAATATATACACTCTTTCCTCATTAAGAAATGTTTAAAATTGCAAATTATCCTCTGTTTCAAACAGTTGTCCCTGTTCACAAATTTCTTACCCTCAAGATTAGTGAGGACACTCAGCAAATCCCTAAGGTAATTTTTGGATGACAATTAGCACAAAGAGTAGAACATCATGGAAAAAGTTAGAACTCTAACCCTGAGGCCATCATGTTGAGCAGAAGTGAAAGACGACACAACAGTAGAGGACAGTGCTGAGATACCTGGAGGGATGGACCTGGCTGTGCCCCTTGTGACCAGCAGAGCTGGTATGAGGGCCAGGCAGGGATTTTTTTTTCCAGTACGTTCTCTAATAAAACTATGGTCTTATTGGAGAAGTATCACAGGGCAGATTACTGAGATGTCACAAAACATGTGGCTATAAGAAATTATTCCTTCATAATCCAGGTTTATTGTTGCATCCTGACTTGCTGGGAGTTTTTTCCTTAGCTGGCCACACTGAAACTTCCTGTGTTGTGGTAGGATTTTAGCTTAGTGCTTTTAGTCCTGCAAATTGGCCTTTGAGTATTCTAACAGGCTGAATTCCTTCCTGTAAAATTTCCATAGTGCTGTTTTTTCATTCATATGACCTGTGAGTGTCCATGAATACAGTTATTCTGATGTTGCTTTAACCTTGTGCACCATTTGCTTCCTCTAAGACTGCTTCCTCATTTGACTTCCGTTTTACATGTTCAAGGCCATGTACATAATCTAAGAGATACATAATCTTATGTCTTTGGCCCTAGATTTAGAAATTTCATGGCAGTCATTGCTTCATGTCCATTTTGGGTCCCTTGGGTAGCCCAGTTCAGCAAAGCTTTGTTTCCTTCCTTCGTTGCTTAGTTATTGTTGGGGATGTTGAACTCAGTTTTTCCTTCCTGGTGCCTCTTGAAACACAGCCATCTTTCCTCATAGGAGAGCAAGCCCTCTGAGAGGAAATCTTTCTCTGTGCACATGTACACAGCAATTTGCCAGCATGGATGGTTGCCAATGGTTTTCTCTGGTTGCAAGGAGTTTGTTTTCCCTGGATGGCAGTGCTGTGCCACACAGGTGGCTTGTGACACAGTAGGCTCCTCATTGATAGAAGCTTCTTTGTGGAGAAATGCCTCTGGTGTGTTTGGGGTTCCCACAGACATTTGTGACAGTCTAGTGATGAAAAAAAAATGTTTTCATGTTGTTGTGATTTGGGGCTTATAGTGAAGCAGAGGATGTGTCAAGATTAGGGTATGCACCCGGCCGGTGTGGCTCAGTGGTTGAGTGTCGACCCATGCACCAAGAGGTTGCCGGTTCGATTCCTGGTCAGGGCACATGCCCAGGTTGTGGGCCAAATCCCCAGTGAGGGGCATGCAGGAGGTGGCCAATCAGTGTTCTCTCTCATTGATGTTTCTGTCTCTCCCTCTCCCTTCCTCTCTCTCTAAAATCAATAAAGAAAAAAAATTTACAAAAAAATAAAAAAAGAAGATTAGGGTATGCTGTAGGCCCCTCAAGAGGTAATAGATTATCCCAGCCCGGCTGACTGTTATGGCAGACCTGGAGCCCCTGAGAGCACCCTGGAGCACCCCACCCTTGAATGGCCTGTTGAAGGAAAGTGTTAAGGATTCTCCACTAAGTGCCCAGATTTTGTAGGGCATGGCCAGCTAACTCTGTGAGGGGGAAGAAAGGGCAGCTCCCTAGAGGTATAACACCTTAGGGAGTTATACCTCCCTCCCCACTAACTCCCTAATTCTGGCAAAATGCTGTAGCCTTTAATCTTCTGTCCATTTTTTTATTTTATCCTCACCCGAGGACATTTTTGCATTTATCTTCAGATAGAGCGGGAGGGAGAGAGGGAGCAAGAGAGAGAGAGAAACATCAATGTGAGAGAGACACATTGACTGGCTGCCACCCACACAACCCCAACCGGAGCCGGGGACAAACTGCAACCGAGGTACGTGCCCTTAGTGGGAACCGAACCCAGGACTCTCTTGTCCGCAGGCCGACGCTCCAACCGCTGAGCCAAACCGGCCAGGGCTTCTGTCCATTTTTAAATTGAAATTGTGTCTATTTATCACCTTAAGTCTATGTGACATGTTCCCTCAAAAACGCCAAGCATGCACTCTAGGGTGCAACCTGATTGCTATCTGTAAACAACTTTTTCAGTATAGTAGAAAATACCAGAATGCATGCTCATAGTGAGGGTAAGCACTGTTTTTGAGCAACCGCCATTTAAGTTGTATGTAAGTTTTAATATAAATCTTACTTGTTCTGTAGATTGATCATGGTCAAGTGGGAAGCCCCTGAGTTGGAGGGTCCTATCTTCTGTCTTAGTCTCAAATTATCTTCCACTTCCATAAACTTGCTTTTGCAGTTGGCCCAGCTCCTACTTTACAAAGCCTCAGTTGTGTGGAACTCTCCTTAATTATATGGCCCTGGGGGCACTGCTGTGTCTTAAATCGTCAAAGACAGATTAAATTATGAACACAGTGCACTTTCTGAAGTAAAGTATTTACTCATGGACTTAAGATATTTTATGAGTTAAAACAAATTGTTTTTTTATTAATTCGCAATTAATAAGAAAGCTCAATGGACCCCAGCATGACACTCTAAGCATTTTGATTAATCGATGCTTATCCCTAGAATGCCAGAGTTTAAAGCAGACAGCAAGCAGGGACTTCTCTGGGGAAAGGGTAAGCTTTGGTACCTTTTGTTTCCATGCTTTACTAGATGGGGGCTTCCTAGTGTGCATGTGAAATGCATTTAGCTATTTGTACAACACCCTTTGCCTCTGACCCACGGCATGGGTAAGGAATTATTCTAGCAAGCTCTTCTGAGCCAAGCCTCATCTACCAAGTCTAATCAAAGGTATATTTAGTCTTTAGAAGGAGAATGAGATGAGACTAGTAGCAGTGGCAGTTTATTGGGCATTGATTGTTAGACATGGGCCTAAGTGATTCTGTTTACATAATCTCATCTGATCCTCTTAATATCCCTCTCAGTTGGCTATCCTCATCCCCCCCCCTTTTTAAACATTTTTTTTAATCCTCACCTGAGGACATTTTTGTACTTACCTTCAGATAGAGTGGGAGGGAGAGAGGGAGGAAGAGAGAGAGAAACATCCACATGAGAGAGACACATCGAGTGGTTGCCACCCACACGGTTGGGGCCGGGGACAAACTGCAACTGAGGTATGCGCCCTTAGGGGGAACCGAACCCGGGACTCTCTGGTCCTCAGGCCGACTCTCTAACCCTTGAGCCAAACCGGCCAGGGCCTCATCCCCCTTTTACAGAGAAGAAAAGTGGGTCTTAAGGAAGTTAAGGAATTTATCCAAGGTCTCCTACCTAAGTGAATGGTGGAGAAGGGATACAAATGAGTCCAGCACGTGAACCCAGCACTTACGTGCAATGCTGTCTTGTTTGGTGATTGTATATTCCTTCCTGCCTGGAATTTTCTTTCCAGCCCTATCCCAGCCATCAGAATCTATTCCATCTGGCAGGCCCTAGTCTGAATGTTAACTTTCATGAAGCCCTTTTTGCTTCCCCTGGTGAGACGTGATTTCCTGTTCTCCATACCCATGTGGCACATTATTACATGATTGTCCCTCTTGTGGCATGTCACATTCTAATGCACATTGGCTTATTGTTGTCAGATGTGAATATTAACTGTTCTTGTGCTGCAGTCCTCAATGGATGATGCTGTTGCTGCTGCTTTGGTTTTGGTGAGGAGGTACTTACTCTCTTTATCAGTGGGGTCTGCTTAGGCACTTTCAAGTTCAGGCTGAACCTTTCCCTTATCTTTGAGCAATGATTCTTATCCTTGAGGGATAAGAATATTTTCATTCACCTTCATAGTAATCACTGTGAAGTAATATTATACGAGGATCATTCATTTTCTGATTGTGACTGTATTTGCCAGAGTGTTTCTTCATCTATCTATCTATCTATCTATCTATCTATCTATCTATCTATCTATCTATCTATCTAGATATACTTTATTGTTGAAAGTATTACAGATGTTCCTCCCTTATTGTCCCCCATTAACATCCCCCTCCCTGCTCTGCCCCCTCCACATTCCCTGCACTGTTGTCTGTGTCCATTGGTTATGCCTATATGCATATGAGTTCTTTGGTTTTTCTCTCTTCACCCTCCACCCCCCTTCCCTCTGAGGTTTGTCAGTCTGTTCCCTACTTCCATGTCTCTGGATCTATTTTCAGAGTGATTCTTTTAGAAACCTCACCTATGAATGGGATATGCTTTTTGAAAATATACACATAAGCAAAAACTAACAGCTTTTATTTTACAACAGATCTGTGCTGTGTTTTGCTATTATATACTTTCATGTATTTTGAAAGGGGATGGGGAAAAGAGCCAGGAGAAATAGAAGTTGGCTTAAAATATACTGATATAAAAATTGGATTTTCATTGTGTTTTAAAAGTCTGAAGGTAATTGAAACTTGGTTTACCAGGATTGCATGTCTAAGGTGCCTTCCTTGTAGGGAAAGAGAAACTTCCACTTCCTGAGACCCTGCTTTGTGCTGGACTCCACATTTCTGCTTGTCCTGGTTACCTCCCCACCCCCTTTGAAAACTCATAAATAGTATAACAGCAAAATAGGGGAACAAATGGGAAAGTGCCAAGATTCCATCTTATCACCGTTTTTACAGATACACACACAGGCTTAGTGAGGGTCTGCTGAAGTTTACAACAGTCCCTATCTGATAAAGCTTGAATTGGAGCCCAGACCCACCTTACCCGAAAAGCTTTGTCCACAGCATTTGCTATTCAAGGAGAAGCCCTGAAATTTTCTATGTGGGACAAGAGAAATATTCTTTCAATTAGTGTCTCTTGAACAAACACCCCCTCCTCCTCTGGCCAAGGCTGGCTAGATTATATCACTTATACTCGGAGATAAATTGCTATTATATTGCTTGTTAAAGATATTTTTCTCTCTTAAAATGCTAGACTTTTACTACAGAATATTCCTTTCAAAGTGAAATTTCAGGGACTCTGACATTTATATGAGAAGGAAAGATTAGAACAAGATCACACTTCATACCTCTCAAATGACATTAAGTTGGAAACATCTGCCAGTGAGTTGAGGCTGATTCTGCATTGGAGGTTAAATAGCAGTGGTGAGCAATACATTTATTGATCACTTTCTAGGTTTTAGGCATGGTGCTAAGTACTTTAGCTGTAATTAATTTAATCTTCACAACACCTCCATGTGATAAGTATGGTATCCCTACTTCACACATGAGATAAGGGAAGCTTTGCCCAAGGTCACACTCAAGGTTAAGTAGTCACAGGAGCTGGATTTTGCATCTGGTCACATGAAAGGCAAAGCCTGTGCTCAGTCTTCATGCCAAAGAGGATTTGTGAGTAAGTTCTTGGCCTTGGAGACAAGTGCACAACCTTTTAGTGAAAGGTCCCAAGTAGTGTGCAGCCTGATTGATGCTCAGAGTACAGCCCTCTCTCAAGTATTTCTACTGTCTGAAGTTCTGAAGAGAGGCTTTGAACTTTCTCAAGTGAAAGTTTATTTCTTCGAGAAGTTTGTTTTGAGTTGAAGAACAAAGAAAATTGCATGAAACTGGTAATGCAGCTGTCCTTGTAAAGGCATGCACTTTTTTGTTAACTTGCTGAACCCAAGTTTTGGATTATTATTACCTTGATTCAGGGTGATTTGAAAGAGTTAACTATCAGGAAAGGAATCCAAAAACCTTCTCTGAGGGAGGAAGCAGTCCTCTGGCCAACAGAGGAGCTCTCTTTTTTTATGTCACTTTCTTTGGGATACTTTGCAAAGTGCTTTCCTATTTTGTTTCAGAGTGTTTCCCATTTTCCCCCATGGACTAGATATTATCATATTTTACAGATCAGAGGGGGAGGCTCAGACCAAAAATGGCAGAGGTAGGATGTAAAAGGAGGGGGTTATAAAAGGAACAAAATAGAAACAAAGTGCTTTCCCCTGGACAATCCCCTTTAGTCTTTTGGAAAGCCCTCTTACCATTTGACTTTGGGATTTGTGACATCTGTCACCTCATGCTGCTATTGCACCTTAATTTTCATTGCAAAGTATTAAATACTGATTTCCATTATGTATGAAGAGTCTTCCTCCTATTACAGTAGAGATTTATCACATTTCTTCCTGCCATTAACAATTTTTTTTCTGTCTCTAACATGCTTTGTTGTGTGCATTTGTTTTTCAAGAGTAAATTTGTAACTTGTTTTCAACCCTGTCTGCAATAATTCCTGGAGATTAAAGGGAACACATCTCAAGGTTATAGGTACCATTAAATTGGACAGCTCTGGCTAAGACATCTCAAGACTAAATTTAGGACTCGGGGGGACCATGACTGATAGAAATAAAGGCAAGTTGACAATACCGTCATAGGGGATAAAAGCCACCCAGTTTTTCAGTGGACATTTATAGGACAATTACATTTTGCTCATCAGTGTGCTGAATGCTGTGGTGGACTCAGAAAAGCCTGGGAGGTTGTGTCTAACTTCCACCTATAATCTATTTGGAGAGCTAAGACCTAAAACATGAAACAAATAAAGAAAGGTTAGTGTCTCACACATATGTGACACATAAAACAAAAAGCAACAATGAATAAACAAAACAAACTCATAGAAAGAGACAACAGAATGGTGGTTACCAGAAACAAAGTGGGGTGCGGGAGGAGGACAAAGAAAGTAAAAGGGGTCAAATATACGGTGATGGAAGGAGACTAGACTTTAGGTATTGAGTACACAGATGTCATATTATCAAGCTGTACATCTGAAACATATATAATGTTATTAACCAATGTTACCCCAATAAATTCAATTTTAAAAAATATAGTGTAAACATGCAATTGAAACAGATACAAGAGTAGGTAGCTAGGGGCAGGGGTTAAAAGCATAGACTGGAAAGATACTGCTTGGGTTCAAATCCTGGGTCTGCCAGTTAGTAATCATATGATCCTGAGTAGCTTACTTAACCACACTATACCTTCATTCCCTTATCTGTAAAATGGGGAGTAAGGAGTAATAATAGTATCCACTTCATGGGAGGTAGGATTGTTGTAAGGATTAACTAAGTACACACACACACACACACACACAGACACACACACACACACACACACACACACACACACACACGAGGTCCTGATACATGGCAGTGCTATATAAGTGATTGAAAAGAGCAGTACAGCCCTGGCCGATTTGGCTCAGCAGTTAGAGTGTTGGCCCAGGGACTGAAGGTCCTCAGGTTCCATTCCAGTCAAGGGCACGTATCTGGGTTGCAGGTTGGATCCCTGCCCCCGTCAGGGTCATGCGGGAGGTAACCAATCGTTGTGCCTCTCTCACATCAATGTCTGTCTGTCTGTCTCTCTCTCTCTATCTCCCTCACTCCCTCCCTCCCTTTCACTCTCTCTAAAAATCAATGGAAACATATCCTTGAGTGAGGATTAACAACAAAAAGAGCAGTACAAAAGGGGAAGAGAATCTCTGCTGGAAAAGGATAGGGTAGAGGTCAAGGGAAGTTGCACAATGGGTCCTTACCACAGGGCCTTTAAAATGTCTAGGGGATGTCCAGACATATAATGAGTAAAGACACAAAATGGCATGATGGGTTATAGGATGCTGCAGCTCGCTGGTATAGTTGCAACATCAGATTTGAGTGTAGGGGATTTAAGTCCTAGGAGAAAACATGATCCAAGTTGGACTTTAAAGGGTGGATAGAATATTGAAAGGTGTCAAGGAGTGTTTTTCAGGTTGGAGAAACTGTATGAGCAAATGTGTAGAGTTGAGTTTTTTTTTATTCAAACAAATAAAAAAGAGTATGTAAAAATCACAGTGGGGACATTTTCAGCAATGTGGTTGGTTCCTAAAACTCAGGAGACAGTACTTAATAGTAAAACAAGGAATTGAGATTTGACCTACAATAAACTAGTTTCCTCAATTTTACTAATTAAAGCAAAATTGTTGGGATGGAAGCTCAGTGTGAGAGGAAAGAAATCAATGACAAGGGAACAAAGCAGAGGTTAAGGAGGAAAAATTGGAAATTTAAACCAGTTTTGCTTTTGTGGTAATGAATGAAAGACGATGAGAAGGAAAGGCAGAACGGCTGATATCTTTGCTATAAAAGACCAACAGGGTAACTCGCCAGAGTTCACAGCACCCCATGAATGCTCTGTGCTTCTCTCATTCCAACACTATGAACTTTGCTCTCAGTGGAGGATGAATGGCTCCAGTGAGTGTGATAAAATTAGTGGAGCTCAAACCTCCCCCCACTTCCCATACTGTGCTGACCTCAGTAAACTATGCACAGGAGAGAGATTTTGATTCAATAGAGTGATGTATAGGCTAAAATTATTCTGAGTCACCTGTTTTTGGGACCATTTTGCTGAGAAGTGCTGATGCTTCTGACCTTGAGTTTAAGAAACAGCAGCAGTGTTATTCTTATGGAGTTCTGTGATGTTCCATTTTTATTTCAACCTTGTGTGACGGGATAACAGTGATGGGGAATGGGGAGAAGGCATACTAACATAAAAATAAATCTTCATACAGTATACTGTACCTTGTTTGGTTTTTCAGTAATTTAACAAGAGTCTTCTTTTTATTTGTATCTTTTGAATTTTCTTAATGATTTTTGAATTTCTAAATAAATTAAATATTGTCACTATAAACAGTTCTGATGAGCCTAGCCTGTTCCCTAGAAACTCTTTCACACCCCTCTCTGCAGTAGAATTGTTTATAGGCCTTTAAAGGGGAAACTATAGACTTTGAAGGAATCTGTATGGATAAATGAATAACTTGAATTCCAGTCTTGGTTCTCCCTCTAACTAGCTGCATGATCTCAGGCAAATATTTTGCTTCTCTGGCCCTCAGTATTCTTATTTGTAACATTGTGGAGGTTGGATTAGGTGATGATTTTGATGAAGATAATAGCTAATATTGATTGCTTCTGATGCACCAGGTAGTATTCTAAGTACTTTACCCATATTAACTCACTTAAATCCTCCCATCAACTCTATCAAGCAAGTACTGTCATCACTGACGCCGTGTTGCAGATGAGGGAAGGCACACACACAGGTAACTTGCCAAAGGCCTCCCAGATGGTAAGTGATGTAAACACAATTATCCTCACCCAGGAAGACTGTCGCTGGACCTGTTCTCATGTCCACTGCTGCCTCCTGCCTCTCACTGTCTCCCTGATGACAGTGGTGACTTCTAATATGGTATCCAATGGAACTTTAGGAAATGTCATGACCTCAGTATTTCTAGTGAAATCACCCCAGTCATGTGCACTTCATGCTGAGCCCACTCAGGCCACTCATTGCTCCTGTGATGTGTGGAATCTCTTGAGTCAGCTGGGGGTGGGGAGGGAGCATCCTTGGGGAACTTCGCTAGTTCCCAGGAGTTTCTAGTGCTGCCTTTCTCTGAGCCCATTGCTGGCGGACTGGGCCTGACTCCATTGACCAGGGTCCCCACAGAGCAATCCTAAGGTAGGCCTGTAGACAAAGGAGCTGACAAAACTTCACACCTCTTCCAAAGAGCTCAATTTAAAACAATTTATCAGGGATTTGCAAATAAATGAAAACAAGCTTTTTCTTTAGGCAGAAGTGGCTGTGTAGAAAGTGAGGAGATAGGTATTCTCTAACTGCAAACCAATATGGTTTAAATTTCCTAAAAGCCAGAGCAGACCTCTGGATTCATAACTGTCTATATGTGTAACAAAAGAAAAGAGTCTCCCAAGAGGCAATTCAGAACATCAAAAGATTCTGGGCAGTACAGATTCTTGGTTGAATTTATGGCTTTGGAAATATTTGGAAGACCTTAATAATAACAACAAAATTGGGATAACCACAGTTTTTGTTTAACATTGTCTGCTTACCAGGCCTGAATGGTTGCTGAGTATAGTAGACATATTATCTATTTAAGCCATTCATCAGCTCTATAAAATAGTAGAGCCATTATACACATGAAGAACTCAGAAGTGTAGAGTTGTTTTTTGTTGTTTGTTTGTTTTTTTGTTTTTTGTTTTTTTTTTTTGGTGTCTGCCCAATTTATGTTCAAGTTAGAGTACTTTTTGTCAATCACCTGGCAGTGAGTTATTGACCTAGCAAGTTCTAGACTTTTATTAGTCAAATAGACTTAAAACTCTGGTTTTTAATATAGTAATAGTTGGTGTACTTTATAATGAAGCCTGTAAAAATTGTAAAATTTTGGGAAAAGTCTTCTGGCAAAAAATATATAGTACCTCACAGCTTTTGATATAATATCATTTGTATTACATGTTCACTAAAGAAAGGAAAGGCTGCAGGATTTTGTGGCCAGTGGGATGTGGCTGTGGCTTTGATTAGAAAATATTGTTTGGTAATTTGGCTAATACAAATTAATATGGATAGCTGTGGGATTTGTGAAGATAGCATTTGTTTTCACTTTTTCCCTGAGGTGGCAGTGGAATAAAGTAGAAAGATTGGGAGGGGTGAGTAGATGTAATACAGGGGTTCTCAACAGAGGATGTCAGAAACCAGATGAGAGAGATAAGTATAGTTGGAGAAAGTATGTTCACACTTATCATTGCCTGGAAGAGTTTTTGAAATTCCAAATAATCTTAAAGGAGGGCATGAAATTGTCAGAGCTTACCAAAGGGGAGTATACGTTTAAGAGTTGAGCTCTAGTGACTTCATCACAGTTTGGGAGCATAATGATATGTGATATATATGCTGTAATTATATGCATTCATGTGAAGTGAAATGTCCCAAAATTATAAAAATTGCATTAAAGGGATACATTTGGGGTGTTACTCAATTTTTAAAATTCTGTCTTTAAGAGAAAAAGCAAGTACACATGCATTCAAGCAACTTCATTGCTTTCATCTTTACTTCTGGTATATTTGTGTCTTAAGTTTGCCAGAGATTGGTGGCCATGGGAGAGCAGGTTGTCTATGTTCATGGTCCTTCACTAAAATCAGCACTTACATTCTTCTGTGCTCCACTTAGAAAGAATAGCACTAATGTGTCTTGAAGATAACTCAACCTGGAAACAATCTGAACTTTGGGGAGCATTAAGATGCTCTGAGGCAGAAGATCTGCATGGAAGTTTGGAAAGGTTTGGCTTGACTATAGATTTTCTTCTACTTGCACTCAGCTGGAAAGGCAAACATTTAAAAAATTATCCTCTCTGTCCTGTTCTAACAGAAGTTTGTATAGTTTCATTTTGCTAGCTAGAGACCTTCAGTTAAGCTCTGTAAATTATTCCCCACTTGGATTAAAGGGAGAGAACACATGTAGTTAATACATAAACCATCACAATAAATTTGTCCTGAGTTTTACGGAAATCTATTTTTGTGATACAGAATTTTGCTACATGATTGTGTTTTTAACATTGTTAATTTGTAGAAGGTACCAAGTCTGTTGATAAAATAAGCATTTCTTGAGTAGGTGCTGTACGTAGGATACCATACTGGATGCTACTGGAAATATAAAACACAATGGCTCAGTTTCTAACCTCAACTGGTTGTATGCTATTAAGATGAAAAGATGGACACTTGCAAAGTTTCAAAACACATCAAAACTACAATTTGCAAGGTGACATAATTGTAGCAGTATTAATTAAATAGGTTTTATTCTAACCCTTTGATTTTCAGTCTTTTTTTTTTCCTCATGAATGAAACTGATCTTTATTTTTTTTATTTTTTTTTACAGTAGTTCTATTTTTATTTTTATTTTTTTTATATTAATTTATTTTTGTTACTCTCAGGGTTTGAATACAAAACAGCCTTGGACACTGAGGATTAGGCATGGATGGAATCCTGTGGTTTGGGCAGATGGTCAACTCTAATTCCTGTACACTTGGATGATGTTCTTAATAAACTCATTTTTCAGGGAAACTTATAGTTTGAAAAACCAGGTCAGACACAAGTCGGATACACAAAATAAAATAAATTAAACCAAGTACCAGGAAAGCTACTTTATAAAAGTTCCTTGTGTGGTGTAGTCAAAAGGACTTGGCCTCTGAGTCAGAGCATTGGGTTTTAGTTCTTTCTTGGTCACATGCAGATTGTGGGACTTGGATTAACACCCAGTTTTCTCTGAACCTGCTTCTTTATTTTGCAAGTGGCCATGCTGATTATGTGAGCCTCTTGGGGACATTACAAGTATTAAATGGAATTTTATAAATGAAAATACTTTATAAACTGTAAAGCACATTACAGCTGTAAGATGATATTTTAATTTTACTAGTTACATAAAATTCAAGGCCATTTTCTTCTACCTGCTGTCTCTGACAATTATATAATAACATTTTTTCACTCATTATTTTTCTGCTTGAGTTTTGAGGTCTTCCCCCAGAACACACCTCAATCAAGATAAAGATCCTCTCCATCACCCCTTATGTCCCCTCCTGTCAGTCTTGTCCCCTCCATGGATAGTCACTCTTATGATTTCTATCACTATAGGTTAGTTTAGGGTTTTGCAATTCAAATGACTTAAGAATCAACAAATGCCACTATTATGTTATTCCCATTGTGTAAGAAGGGACCCTGGTGCAATCCCAAACATGCTTGCTTTTTTAGTTAGTATATTACTTACTTAGAAAAAATATTAATATCCTCTAGCATTTGGGAAGATGTTTATTTCTATTTCTTGTGCCTAAGGCTCTTTCTAGTCCCTAAATGAATATGTTAACAGATTGTGACACAATGTGACAGCTATGCCTGTACTGCATTGTCTATATTTAACCATTTCTCTTCCAACAGCTGAGCCCTCATTCTTGCATTGGTGGAGTTCCTGCTTCAGTAATAGAAGCCATTGTCAGCTGTGTCTATTAACCACATGTGGTGAATGGCTCAGTGTAGGTGTGAAGGTGTCCAAAGGATCCAACCAACCCTATTGGATCATTTACAAGAGAACTTACTTTGGTCTTCAGGATAGAGTCAGTTCTGCAACAATCAAGTTACTTTAGGATAGTGTCTTCATTTATTAGAGGTCATCAGACATCAAGCCTCATTTGTGGTCAAGGGCCTGAGCCATGTTTGGGAAGGATCTTTGCTTCCCCACAGTCACCCCACTTAAGTAGCCAGGGCCTCTGCTCATGTAACCTGGTTCTGGCTACCCAAGTGGGTTTTCCACACGGCCTCTTCTGGGTAAAGGGCTGTGCTGATGATGGGGCTATCTCAAGAGGCAGTGGTTTGGTCTTCTACCCGAATTTTCTTGTACTGCACAGACTGCAGTGTTGAAAATGAAGCCAAACAGGTAGACTGCTTCACAGTTCCTCTCCTTTATTCAAGGGGGAAAGGGATGGTTAAGCATCTCAGTGGCAGGTAACCAGTGGGTGGCCCTGCTCACAGATTTTTCTGAGCATCTGTTCTAGCTCTTGCTGATAAGATGGGGGCATAGGGACATGGTCCTACCCCCATCACAGACGATTGCATCAGAGAGGTCACCTGACTTGAGATGAGCCGCTCAGATTCTCTCCTCCAAAAATCTGAAATCTGTATCCAAGGCTGCTTGTCACTTTCTATGGGATGTTTCATTTGGGAGGTCCTCTAATAGGAGGCTTCTGTCACTGTGTAGAGAGAGCCAGTCTGCACAGATGGAGAAGAAGAATGTGGCAGATATGCAGTAGAAGTACATCCCAGAGCCCTTGCTGTAGAGGAGGGAAAGATGCACATGTGGCCCTCAGGAGACTTTTCTTTTGCTCAAGGTGACTTGTATGGCTTTTTCCTGTAGCCATATGGTCCATGGTTGCAAGACTTTCTGATTAAACAACACAAGACAAAGTGAGTTGGAAGAAGAGTTTAGCAAAAATAACAATACCCATTGAATTCCAAAGTCAGAATACAGTGTGTGCTGGCCCGCACTGCCAGCACGTCAGTGCAGTCCCATGGTGAGAATCACTTACAGTGTGTGCCAGGACTTTGTAAGGCTCTTGGCTTTGAGTGTAAACATATGGTAAGATCTGGTGTCTTCCCCCATGCCCAGGAAAGAGTGTTCTTGGTCATTAGTTTGTGTGGAGTACAGGGAGGGCTCAGCTGTTCTGACCTCTTACATGCTCCTTTAATGGATAGTCAGCAGGCCAGTTATTTTCAGTGAGCACTGTCAGTGGAGAAGGATTTCTGTTTTGTGCTGAAAAGCCTAGCTTTCCAAACTAAATTGCTAATGGTGACTTTCAGGGATGGAGGAGGCTTACATTAGTGGTCTATGGGGGGCACTAATTACCAAGTTGTGCTTTTCTGAACTTTTAATTTGCCTAAGATCACAGTAGTAACATTTGTTTCTAAGCACAACATGGAAGCAATGCAACAGCCTTTAATACTGGTGCCACACTTGATTGTTGGTGTTTTCCCAGTCCTTTTTACTGGTCAGACCCTCCAACCCACCTCTCCCATCCTATGTCCTTTCAGCAACATCAGGGGCCATCAAGTGGGGTTCCCATTAACGTGTCCTCGATGAGACCTATTTGCTGTCAGAGTGCTCTGTCTGATCATTTTTATTTATCGAAAGCAAATGCTAGATGCCAAAGGATATATACATAGTTAACACAGTCGCAGGAGGGACTCATCTGTTTTCAGGAAATTGTTTACTGGGGCTGCACTAAGGTGTTAACACAGAGGAGTAGAACACAAGGTAAAAGACCATTTATAAGAGATAATGTGGAAAATACTAAGCACACTCAAAAGAGGATGAAATGATTGCTGTCTTTCAGCATCAGGAAAGGCCTCTTGGTGGAAAGGGCATTTTAGTTGGGCTTTGGAGGGCAGGTAGGACCCGGCTGGGCAGCAATGGAGCAGGAGGCCTGAGCAGGTAGAACCAGTATGCATCATGCAGGAGTGAGCTCAGCAGTGGCAGCTGTGTCACCTCAGGGATACAAAGTAGAGCTGTATTTGCCCCATGACCATAACCAAGAGCTAATTACATAGCTCTTCTAAGGAGTTATATACTTGTTTTATAGGGAATAGATTTCTGGTGCAATATACCATTACTAATAGCACCTTATTAGCTTCTCTTTCTACTTCCAATGTGTGTCAGGTTTTTGACAGAATCTTTGTCTATATGTGAAAAGTATGAAGGTTGCCTCTATAGCCTTTGTACATTTATCTTTAACTGGCTTCACTGATTCTTAAAGTCAGCCAGGATTTCTACTCTAGCTGAGAAATGGTAGACTATAGTTGCCTAGGGAAAATAGAGCTATTATAATAATAGGGCAAACGCTCCTTCAAGTGCCATATCCCCTTTTAAATAACACAGCTCATTTTAGTTGCAACCTCATTACATTGACCAGGCATTTCTATTGCTCTTCATGTGGCAAAATTATGTGGCCTATCATTTCCTTTTGGAGATCAAAGGAAATGTAACTCAGAGTCTGGGAAAATGGTTTCTCTGGTGTCTGTGTTGCAAAGCTCCTATTCATTCATATATGAAAATCCAGGGAGATAATTGGCTAGGAAAATGACTAGGCTTCCAGAACAATAGGATCAGATAGCTTTTCAGGCAATTCTGCCTTTCCCTGCTGGCTTCCCATCCATAGGACTTCTGTTCCATGGTTGCCTCTGGAGACTGTGTGGAAATACCCAGAAAGCTGATTACCTTCTGTTGTCACATTTGCAAGGCAACCCACTCTATTTTGGGCAATGCCTATTACTAGAGAATTCTTCCTTGTATTGAGACAAAAATCTTTCCTTCTGTCAACTTTCCCAATACTTGTTTAAATATAGACTTTTGCAGATTGGCCTAGAACACAGGCACCATGTCTAACGCTGTTTCCAAAAGACAGTGTATTCTGAGTTCCAAACAAGTAATGTATAAAAAAAGTTTGGGGAGCACAGCCCCATTCATGATTGGAACATGCCCACAAGCATACATGGGAAGCAATCCCAGGAAGAAGAATGGAGAAGGTCAGTGCTCACAGAGTCAGTCTGTAGAGTCCATCTCTTCTCCCCCTGCCTTTTCCCATGTTTTCTGCATGTTGACAATTAGAAACTGCCTAAGTAACACTTGGAAATTAGTTCACAATGCTAGTTTCCTCATAACTCATTCTTTTTAATTAAATTTATTTGGACAGCATTGGTTAACAATTATATAAATCTCAAGTGTACAACTTTATAATATGACATCCGTATACTCCATTGTGTGTTCACCATCTGAAGTCTAGTCTCCTTCTATCACCATGCATTTGACCCCCTTTCCCTCTTCATGTTAAGAAGTACTTAGGCAGTGTAAAGAAAACCGGACTTATCTTTGCATCACTCACCTACTTGGAAGAGAGGGCCAGGGACTGGGTAATATTGGGCAAAGAGGACCTCAGCTCTAGGAGCTGCCTTGTTTTGCTCACACTGCTGCCAGAGGCAGGGAATCATGGTGCTTTGGGAAGCTGCCTTCTAGTTAGACAGAGATGAATTTTACCACTTTTTAGCTTTCTGACTTATAGCAAGTTGTCAAACCTTTCGAAGCCTTCGTTTTCAAATCTATTTTTCATCTGCAAAACAGAGATTAAAAATAAATGTGATGAGCATATAGGGAGCACAGCACTGCTCAATAAAGACCATTTATCCAAGGCATATACACAATTAGCTGTGTTTTCAGACTGTGCCCTTAGTTTATGAAGGACCGATCACATCCCCCTTCCAGACTATGGGGCAGTACATATGACACCACTGCCTTAGCTGGCAACTCAGCCCCTCATTTGGGCCAGAGCTGCTTTGATAGTCAGATGATTCCACAGTGTCAAAGTGGGTGCTCCTCATATATATTTCAGCCATAGCCTCTTGTTTTACTTCTCTGGGCCAAACAGAGTACTACTTCAGTTTCCTAAACTTTCTCCAGAATATACTAGTTTTCTGTTTGTATGTCAAACTTGACCATTCTTCAGACTGGTCCTTGTATAGATTTTTGTCTGCTGTTTGTGATAGTTACCATTTCTGGCTCATTATGATATATACATCAGGATATTTAGTTCTCGTGCTGGTTTTTAAAGTATCAAGCTATAGTTTGGAGCAGAACATGTTTTGATTTCTGTAGATCTTCCTGCTTGAAAGGGGAGAAACAATGGAGAACATTTATAAATGGATAAATTAGTGACTATGCCTGCAGGTTTAATTTTTAATTGTGGCGACCAAATTCTCAGGGTTGAGAATCAATCTGGCATCACTAGCTTCGAGGTTTTTTGTTTTGTTGTTGTTGTTGTTGTTGTTGTTGTTGTGTGTGTGTGTGTGTGTGTGTGTGTGTGTTTGTTTAATAGAACTGTTAGAAATGGAGGCTTGGGGAGAAAGAACCTTCTCCAGTCAGGGTACTTAAAATGTTAAGGGAAAGCAGTGGTTGAGAGCTAGGGCATTAAGTACCTATTCAGTCACTTAGTGGTGATGACCTCAGACAAGTTTTATAGGATTATTAGGAGGATTGAGCTAGATAAAACATTAGAGCACTTAGCATAGTGCTCAACACATAGTAAGGACCTACCCTCTCCAACTATTGTACATTTTTTAAAAGAGAGAGAAATTTTGCTGATATAAGCACTGCTCATTCTCCTGACCATTAATTACAGACATCATGGAGTTAAAGAATGTTAGAGCTTCAAATTACATTTCCATTAGTGGTGATGGATTAGACCAACTCATTCCCATGTTTTCTTATTTAGTCCCCCTTGTGGTCAAAAGCAGGCATTTGTGAAGCAATGTGCTGGATTAGAAGTGAATCGACCGAAGAACAGGTTTTTATCTGAGTACAACTGCCTGCCTGGACCTTGTAAAAGTCAAGTCCACTATTTGGATTCCTTAGTGTAGCGCTAGTGATGATAGATTTCATGGCCTCTGAAGCTCACACACTTGCTTACCTACCTGTCATCTTGTATTCAATCATTTAACAGTTATTTACTGAACACTTACTATGATCAGATATTGTCTTGGCTTTAGGGATACAGCAATTAAAAAAAGACAAAATTCCCTGCCCTCACAGAGCTGACATTCATTCTGGAAGACAAACTAAGCCAGTAAATTAGTGTTCGAAGGTGATCAGAGATGATAAGGGCTATGGATAAAAAGCAGGGAAGAGAGGGCATAAGGAATGCTAGAAGGGAAGGGTTCTAAGTTTTAAATAGCATCATCAGGGAAGGGTTCATTGAGGAGCAGAAACTTGAAGAAATGAGAGATCTCAGAAGTCCAGGCAGTCTGTACCCTACTTCTATGTCTTGGGGTCTATTTTGTTCATCAGCTTATTTTGTTCATTATATTCCACAAATAAGTGAGATCATGTGATATTTGTCTTTCTCTGCTTGGCTTATTTTGCTTAGCATAATACTGACAAACCTCAGAAGAGGGGGACAACGTGGGATAGGGAGAGATAAACCAAAGAATGTATATGCATGTGTGTGTAACCAATGGACATAGACAACAATGCTGGGGGGAAGGGGGCGGGATTGGGAGGAGCGTGTCAATGGAGGAAAAAGGAGAAACATCCGTAACAAAAATAAATTAATAAAAAAAATATATATATATAGCCAAATAGAAAAAGAAAAAAAAAAGTCCAGGCAGAGGGAAGAGCAAGTATAAAAGTTACTGACCTAGGAATCAGGCCAGGAGTGTTTAGGGGACAGCAAAGAGGCCTGTGACAACTCTGAAGCCCAGTAAGCAAGTGTGGGGAGCCAGTGGAGGTCACATCACAGGAACTAGCTGGTCAAATAGGGCCTTGCAGGCCAGCTGAGATCATTGACTTTCACTTAGAGATGGAATGTATAAAAGGGTTTTGAGCAAAGGATTAATACTATGGGATTTAGGTTTGAACAGAATCACCTTGACTGCTATATGGAGAACAGAACACGAGACATGGGGGAAGACAGGGAGAGATAGTGGCTTGGCCCAAGTTGTGGTGGTAGAGATGGCAAAGTGTCCTCCTTGTGCTTTTCTGAAATGACTGAAATTTTTTGCCAAGTTCATGTATTACCTAAAGTTATTTTTTTCCCCCACAGTACACTATCAGCATTAGACATCTGAATTTTCCCTGTATGTCTTATTGGTGGCAGTATCAGTGAGGATATTTGAATATTGAGAGAGAAGTTAATTAAATCACCAATAAAGTGATTTTCCTCTCTAAATCATCTCAGGAGAAAGTTAGGACCACTTAAAGGAGAACACAACCTTACTGTTTGTGTAAGAATCTTATTATTGAATACTAAATGCATATTTCTTCTACAGATTTTTTACTCACTTAATAATAGGTCCTCTTCTGGCATTAGGTGTTATCAGCTCCAATTTCATGGGCAAAGAGGCATCAGTTCTCCAAAACACCCCACCCCCTTAACCCCCATCAGTTCATGGCCAGATAGAACACAGGCCTTAAGAGATTTCTTCACTCTCTGAGTTCTAGCTTCTTCCTGTTTACTTTACATAGGTATGTATAAGGTATGATGTATATATGTAGGACTATGGTTTGTTTTTGGTATTTTGAAGATGATAATCTTATATAGAAATTATGCAAAGAAAAATTTCCCTTTCTAAAATAATGGAACTCCTAGAAAGTTCATTTTGTTCAGCAGCATAATCATGAGAGAGACATGTACTGCTCAGTCACAGGTTGGCATGTAGGTTCACATTTATGGAATAATTGTTAGGACTAGTTTATCCAGCTTCTTTCCCATTCAGTAACTCTCAAGGACATGGCCACTGTAAGGGAGCTGAATTTGAAGAAGAGATCACCACTAAGGTTCATTCTGCATTTATGGAGCTTCTACTTGGTGCTTACTGTAGGCACAGTCACTGGCTTTTAAATTAAAAATTGGGAATTATGGTCAGACAAGCAGTGATTCTACTTAAAAATTGATATTAGGACAGAATGTCTGAATGACATGTTGTGTTAGGAAATCAGGCGCAGGATGTGAGTGAGGCTTTGGTATTTACAAAGAAGGTAAAGGACCTTATTTCTTCCCACAAGACTCTAAATCTTGATATACACACAATTAACAATACAGTACATGATACATGTGTGGTCAGCAGAAACTTTCTGTCAACACGCACTAATAGTTGTAGCTTGTTTATAAGCTTACATTGACATGATCTTATTTTAAAATATATTTTCTTACTAGTTTGAAATTTTATCCATCTTTTTATAGCTGGTTCAGTCCTAGGTCACTGAGGAATGGAAACAAGGGAAGTGATTTCTCGCGACAGCTCTTCCTGCACTTGGTTGGCCACCTGCTAATGACGCTAACGCTGTTCGTGCTCCTGGTGCTCACCTGCCTTTGTGTGTGTTAACTGAGTCAACAGACTTTATATACGAGTGAGATCAAATGGGAGTTCCGTGGAGGAGATGTGGCATAGAGGGAATCCCCCAAACATTAAGCTTCTGTCACTTAAGCCACTACAGCTGCTCCTGATTTCCAAGTACCTAAATCTCCTTGTAAGTGGCTTTGCTGGCCCCAATTCCTATATGCCATCTATTTATATATCTGGGTCATCACTGAAACCAGAAATGTGAGCTACATCCAGACAACCTGAACCTCTGGTTTGCTCACTTCTTCCTTTTACATGCTCTTGGAGACTTAAAGTTGGGGCAAGACACACCTTATTACTGCAAATCTGAAACCTGAGTCCGTTTTGAACATTTTCAAGGAGAACTCAACAGTACTTACAAACAAAAAGTAATGTAACAGTACTTACAAATAAAAAGTAAAAGTCAGGCTCAGAATAAGTTGGCCTTAAAATTTCTTCCTGGCATAATGGAATGTTTCTCAACATTTTTTTTTTAACATATGGAAGTTTTTTTTTTTTTCTTTATTGATTTGAGAGAGAGAGAGGAAGGGAGAGGGAGAGAGAGATAGAAACATCGATGAGAGAGAACATCGATTGGCCGCCTCCTGCATGCCCCCCACCAGGTTTCGGTCCCACAACCCAAGCATGTGCCCTGACTGGGAATTGAACTGGGACCTCTCAGTCCATGGGATGATGCTCAATCCACTGAACCACGCCGGCCAGGCTCAACATTTTAATAAGTGTGGAGTGAAATACCTTTCTGCTTATGGGGCCTTTCTTTGGGAATTTATTTTTTTAGGAAGGGGGAGACCGAAAATCCTGAATCTTGTAGGGCAATATACGGGAAATGAGAAACCAATTCAGGAATGTCCATTCTTTCTCATTTCCTAGTGAGATAATACAGAGTTTCTAATAACATGTTTAGAAATTTCCTGTGACGCTTTGTTGAATAATGGAATTAAGTATAAGGTGGAACTGCTTGGGCCTCATTGGAAAGGGTTTAGTTATTCAAGTAGTAAAAGGCTATTTTAATAAAGTATCCTTTATTATGATGTTAGCAGCCATGTAGCCCTGATTTTCTGTGATAGGCCTATTTCAAAAATCTACCATGTTCAGACCCAGTTTTTAATTCAGAAAGTACTGTCACCATATTGATAAATTTCTACCCATTCCTGGGCCTCTAAGCCATTAGAGATTATTTGGTTTCCAGCCAATCACCTGGTTGAGCCACTCCCCAGCTAGACTCTCCCAGGTTGACTACAAAGCCCAGCCAGCACAGGCCCTTGTTAAATGCTGTTGACTAGTGTGGTCTGCATCTTAGCTAACAGCTGGGCTCCATCTTGGCCCTTCTGAGGACCATTTGGACAATTGAAGGAGATGGATAAAATGTAATCACTGGTGGACCTCCTGTAGATGTGACTGGGGCCAGTCCTGTCATTTCATAGATGAAGAACTGAGGCACAGATATGCAACATGACTGGTGCAAGCTGGTGGTTGTATTTTGAAGATACCTGGGAGAAAGAAGCATTGTTTGCTGGACTTAAAGCATTCTTGGGGTCATTTCCTGTGAGATGATTAGGTGCTTCACTACACAGGTGAAGAAGATGCTGTGGTGGGCCCAGAGCCAGAGCTGGAAATCCTGGCTTTTCATAGTGCCATTCAAAGCCCTATACATATTTTCAAAAGCATCTATGATCTGTTAGACAATATGCACTTCAGACCCTGGCTATATGGTCATTGATAAAATCCAAATGAAAACTAAAGTTTGTGACAAATGACCTAGCTCCTGGAACTTGAATTCTATGAATTGGCTATAGGATGAAATATTTAAATACAAATATAATTTTAGTGTGCTGTACTTGGTATATAAATAAAGAGTGCCATGTCTGCTCATTGGCATACTTGGGGTCAGTGAACTGTGCTGGTGTTATTTTCCCCCCATAATTCTTTAGAAGAGAAAGAAAAGTCTCTTTCTTCCATGACTCCTACTTTTCCTATTAGCAGCTACCTTCATAGATGTGTCCACTCTGTTCTCCTCGCTATTCCCTGTCTTCCAGTGTTGCCCTCTAATGTCCTAGTGCCCATCTTCCTCAAGCCTTAGCCCTTGTCTTTCCAGCCATCCTCTGCTTCTGTTTCCTGAGACACACTGTTCCTTCAGCTGTCACTTCTGGCCTCAACCTTTACCTGCAGCTCTGATTAACTCTCAAATTCTGAACTCCAGCCCCACATACACAGCTGCAATTAGGACATGTTATCTGTGTGGCTTTGGCCTTTGGTTGCCTCAAAATCAATAGAAAATAGGGCCTGGACCAGATATGTTTCTTATTGGTTCTAAAATTCAGTTTTAACAAACCAGCATTTAAAATCCTCTTAATTCTCACACTCTTCTTAAGTTCCCTATCCATTTTTAATGATACCACTGATTTCCCCATGGTGAGAGGTGTGTGCTCTTCCACATACATATACATATAGACATAAAAGGAAAGGAGAAAAGGATTGAATTGGATAACACAGTTGCCTAGAAAGAAACAGCTCAAAGCATATGTCTTGTTGCTCTTAAGATAACAATGTTATCCTTATTTTAAAAAAAGCTTGTTGTCATGCCAGTGAGCTTATGAAATTTTGAATATCTGTGCAAAACTACAATGCGTGACTCCCTGTGTATGTTCCCTTCCTTCTTCCAGCAACCACTTGTCATCTTGGAAAGCTGGACTGCGAATCCAGAAATGGGCTGACTTTCTACTCCCATTGCTAATGGTTGTCAGTTACAGGGAGAACCTCATAAACTTTCTTACGGTTATTTGTCCATGGCACATCTATAAATATATATTCAGAGTGAATAAACATGTCAAGTTTGAGATTCACATTTGTTTTTGAATGTCAGAGATGGGGGGAAGCACTGAAAATCAGGTTTGACCACCTCCTGATCCTACTGAACTGGGAACTGAGGCTCAGAAAGGTTAGCAGATCTGCTCAAGGTCACACAGCTAATTTGTACAAAACTACAACTGAAACCCTGATATCCTAACCCCCAGCCAAGAGCTCTTCCATTCATCTACCTTTTAAATATACTAGGTCCTCTTTTGCCACGCATCTGGACTGAGTTCTCAAGCCTACTAAAAAGCCCCAATAAGTTCTGGTTCTTAGTCTACTTTAAAACATTAAGTATTTACACACATAATTCTTAATACAATCTTAAGTTATAAATGTGACAGATTCATACTGTTACTTCTTCAAATTTAAAGAGAAGACCACAAGATTATGGAATCTACTGGTTTCTCTGTCTTTCTAGTTGCCTTATCCACCTCTACAAAATCAGGTCAGAACACTGCAAAGACTCATCCTCCCCTGCTGTCTCCTCAGCATATACGCTCAAGTAAGAATAAACCAAAAGCATAGTTTGCTAGCTACTTTTCTTCTTAAGAGCTAACTTCCGAGTACCTGGCATTTTAATTATTAGTAATATATATGGAGTTTCTGTGTCATGCATTTTTTCCTAAGTTATAGAATCCCCTGGAGTGAGGGAAAAACATTTCATAATACCTTTGCGTGTAGTCGTCAAAAGTGAATTAACCTGCAAACCTCTGGGATGATTGAATTGTGGCTTTCACCTAAAATGCTGTCTAGCTGAGATTTCTGCCTACAATTTCTTCTGTGTGCTTTTTTTGGTTGGTTTTAGATCCTGAACTTTTTTTCCCTTGTGGCTCCTTGTGGGGAGAGAAGGGTCTTCCAGATAGCTTGTGCTTTTACAATTCAATTTTCTATTGTATTTTTCTATAGTTGTATAATACATTCTTCATGAGGCCTACCTTCTACATGTACATATAGACGTTATTCTGATGATACAAGTTTGTAGTGTATCATGCAATTAAAGAAAAAAGAATATATGGACTTGACTCTGGCAGACCCAAACATGGCACAGCCTTTCGTGGGCATGAGAGGAGCTGCTGCAGTTTAATCAGAAAGTCTGTGGCCTGTGAGCACAAATAGGATTGGGCTAAAGTAAAATGCCTTTGGGCATATGAGAAATATGAAAGCACACTACCCCTGGCTCCTCTCTGAGGATCAGGACACTGCCAGGACAGTAGGGAGACTTTCCAGCATTTGCTGTGTTGACCTGGCGGGAGCAAGGGGAATAATTTATCTCTGCTGCCTGCTCCCGTAACATCCTCTTTAGAATGAAAATAAACATCAGTAAGTCTCTTCCAGAGCATTTCTGACACCCCTTGGTATATTGGCAAACTTACGTGATATTTTCTGTCAATGTAATTTTAAAGTAATATGAATTATCACACAAAAGCTTTTTTAGTTCTGACCTACCTTCCTTTTCTGATGCTACCATGATAGTTCTTCAGCCTCATCATCAGGCCTAAATCAGAAGTAGCTGGAGGTATTCTGCTACCCATACATTCTGAGCTGTTCTGTAAGCACAGAGATAATGTTGAACCACCATGAGATGCTGGGAATAAAAAGAGACTGCGTGCTTTAACTTGGCAACTGCTGGTGGGTGCTGGGCCTGCCATCCTAGCTTGTGGTTGATGTGGGAACATGTAAGGTAGTGGTGGTGACTTCACCAGGCCACTCATGTGGTTTATCTCTGGGATCTAATCTATTCCCATCTTAACCACACTATTGGCTGCTTGCCTATTGATTCTCTGAGAAAGAAGCAAAACTTTCATGATTAATTTAGAAATATGAGGTCTCTGAGGAGCTGAGACACAAAGTAGCTTTGGTGAGCTCTGAACCTAACTCATTGCACCCAAAAGCAGAAGAGAGATGTCAAAGGAACTTGTCCCTTGCTTTTCCCATTGTGGGTGCTTGCAACGTGTATGGGTAAGTATGTATGTGTTGACAGGAACCAAGGAAGAATCATACAGATAACAGTGACTTTTGTCTTTGGCCTATGTTTGTATGTTTCGTATCCTTAGTAAAAAGAATTATTATAGTAGTGAAAAGGTGAGAAAGCACTAGTTTATTGTGTTTTATGGATCTTTAGCCATTTGCTTATAGTTTTTTTTTTCTCCAACAGCCTTATAATTGTTTCTAACATTCACCTCAAGTGGACCACCACTACCACCACCAAATATGGTTTTACTCACCTCACAGCACACTACAGCCCAACCTTTTTCTCCCTTGTCTATTTAACCCTTTCTTCTTTGTCCTAACATTGTTATTTCCCCAGATTACAATGCTTGCTCAGACTGGCATTCTTACCATTTCTGATAGGTTTTCAGAGTGGATGGATAACATGAAACTTATCCCCTTCTTAAAGCTACAATCGGTTGCTTGTCCATTCATTCACCAGACATACTGGACATTGACTATGTGCAAGACACACAGCTTCTTCTCTTAAGGGAATCACAGTACTGGATGTGCATGGGAGAGGGAGGGGGCACAGAATGACAAACGATGGCATACTACAGAGTAAGTTCCATTTAAGGAGGCTGGGATGAGTGGGTACGGTGTACAAAAAGAGTTTAGGATGTGGACTGGTAGTGATAGAAAGGGTAAGAAGGCTGGGTAATAGGATCATCAAGAGCAAAGGTTGAGAAGCAATAAAGTATGTGAAGTATACAGAGAACAGCCCAGTTTTCCTGGAACTACATAGAATTACAGAGTCATGAGGGAGATGAGGCTGCAGAGGTGGGATTGGTGTGTGCACAAAGCTTTGCATATGTGGAGTTTGGGCCTCCAAACACAACTAATTCATCAGGAATGTTTGAGTAGGAGAAGAGCAGCACTTGAGATCACATTTTCTCTCTAGCTTGGTCTTAGATTCCTAGCACATGGGTGCTGGAAGGGGCCTAGCTATCCTAGTCTTCATGTCATTCAGTTAAGGAGTTCCTTAGAGGATGACCAGCTTGGTCAAGGTCAAGATGTTGGGTGACTTTCCTCCCATGCATTATGGTACCCACTGTATTATGTTTGTTTGTGCCTACTGGCAGTCTTTAAGAGGCACCCTTGAGGTCTGAAAAAATAGCCTTTTAACAAAAAAGGGAATATTTGTATATGTATAATTTATACATATTTGTATAATTTACATTATATGAATATTTTAACAAGTCAGTATTATAGGCTTTGTACTTTACATGAGGAGGGGTTTCTTATACAAATCAGTAGTTACACTTGTAGGAATCATTTTTGGAAAGGAGAAAAGAAATAAAAATGTTAATACTGTGCCTTAAAATCAATTTGTGTTAACTTGGAATTGCTACATATAATATTTGTTATGGTAGTAAGTGAACTTTCTGAAATCACTGGTAATGGAAATATAAGACTTTTAAACTTGGTCAGTAGTGTATACTTTCATTAAAACAATCACATTCCAATAGTGACAGGCAATAGTAATATATAGACTGCAGCTGCTCAGTGTAAGTCTGAAATGTTACTGAATCTTAGGGGATAGTCACGTGAAATTGCAAGTCTCTAGATGAGGCTTATATTCAGTTTATATAAACAATGACTAGTTTAATTGAACTTTTTGTTTTGTTTAACACATTTACATTGTGACATTTACAGTGTTAGGCAGATAATGTTAGAGTGGGAGGTAGAGGAGAAAGTTTCTCTTTGGTTCCATTTTAACTTACCTCACAGTATTTACCTGATGAAGAAGTTTTGTAAGTATTTGGCATTTGATGGACTCTGTTTTATAAAATAGAGGTTCTGAACGCCAGAGAAATGAAATATATTTGTCAATGAATATTAAGTATTCACTCTGTGCCTGGCACTGTGCTAAGCATTGAGTAATAAAAGACAACTTGGGCACCGTCATTTCTACCTAATGTTCAGTGTGTTCTTACCCCTAATGAGTGGAGAGGTGAATATTAAATGTTGATTCTGGTAGATGAAAAACCTTTTATGTTTCCATTTGGAGGAGTATGGCAGAAGTAGTTATTCAAGAAAGGTGCTTTCTTTAACAACCACCAGATGTCAGCAGAGGACTTGGAACTCTTAGCAACATTTGGGATCTTGGTTTTCTTAACTCACTAAGGCCATTTCCATTGGAACTTTTCAAAGGCAGTAGACCTCCACGGGGCCACCATCTCCCAAATATTACTGTCAAACATTTTCTCCTCAAGATTATATCATATCCATTCACCTTTACCTTATAAAAGTTGGATTAATTCCTCAATGTTTTTCTGAATTTAAAGCTTTTAATTTAAAGCTTTTAATTCTTATATAGAGTGCTCATACAACTCAACAAAAGGAAGACAAAGAACTCAATTAAAAAATGGGCAGAGGACCTAAATAGACACCTCTCCAAACAGGATATACAAATGGCTAAGAGACATATGAAGAAATGCTCAACACCACTAATCATCAGAGAGATGCAAATTAAAACAACGATGAGATATCACCTCACACCTGCCAGAATGGCTGCCATCAACAAATCATCAAACAACAAGTGCTGGTGCGGGTGTGGAGAAAAGGGGACTCTAGTACACTGCTGGTGGGAATGCAGACTGGTGCAGCCACTATGGAAAACAGTATGGTATTTCCTCAAAAAATTAAAAACTGAATTGCCATTTGACCCAGTGATCCCACTTCTAGGAATATATCCTAAGAAGCCTGAAACACCAATCAGAAATAATATATGTACCCCTATGTTCATAGCAGCACTATTTACAATAGCTAAGATCTGCAAACAGCCCAAGTGTCCATCAATAGATGAGTGGATAAAAAAGCTGTAGTACGTATACACAATGGAATACTATGCAGCTTTAAGAAAGAAAGATCTCTTATCCTTTGAGACAACATGGAGGGACCTCGAGAGTATTATGCTAAGTGAAACAAGCCAATCAGGGAAAGACAAATACCACATGATCTCACTTATTTGTGAAATATAATGAACAAGGTGGGCTGATGAACAAAATAGACCCAGAGACATAGAAAGGAGTATGGTTCAGACTGACAAACCTCAGAGTAGGGGGGCGAGGGAATGGATGAGATGAACCAAAGAACTTATATGCATGTATGCATAACCAAAGGACATAGACAACAATGCTGGGGGGGGGGGGGCGGGATAGGGAGGAGGGGGTCTAGGGGGGGAAAAGGAGAAACATCTGTAACAAAAATAAATTAATAAAAATTGGAGGAAAAAATAAAGCTTTTAATTCTTTCACGGTGATATTTCTATAAAGTAGATAGGCTGTTGGGGGTAGGGATAAAAGAGTATCACCAAACTCTTGTTTCTACTGAACCCTTCACCCCAAATAGGTGGAGCCCACTGCCCCCTGATATGAGGAAAGGTGCAGGGTCTGTTGTTTTTCCCACACAGAGAAACAATCTGATTGGAGCTTGATGGCTCCAAATTGCATAAGGAGTTTTTAGAGTGTAAAGCAGAGAGGCCTTGACATCTTCACTGGCCCAGATGTTTGGTTCCTCATGTAGCATGTATCTGGTGGTGTACACTTACAGATGTTATAGAACAGTGAACAGTGTGTTGATAGGGGAAACGATGGTGAGGTGAGTATTGATTTGTATCATACTTTTTTTCTTCAGTTTCTCATCTGGCTTCCTCACTTGAATGGGCAGACTGGATGTGGAACTGAGGCATTTGGTATGGGATATTGGACAGTAGGGTGGGACCAACCTGGGGAAGAGCTCCCTTGGACACCCAGGCTTCTTTGGGCCTCATAGGGTGTCAGAAGTGGTAGCAGAGGGCTGTTAGTTTGAATAAGTTGCTAAGCTACTGGTAAACTGAAGGAGAGGCCAGCTAGGGAGTTAGAGACACAGTCAACCATTGGCTTCAGTAGCTAAAACTTCAGGGGATGGAGAGTAAGGCATAGCCTGCAGACCCAAGTCTATCCTCTGAACTAAGGGCCCGATTGATGCAAGGTTCTAGAGTTTAGACATGCTGTGGGGATTTCTTTTGACATAATCAGTAGGGTTTGACAAATAGCATTAAAGCTAATTTCAGGAGTTATTTGGATTCTTCTGTTGTTCTATATTGAATACATTATTATAAATAAGGTGATGAATCAACAGGGATTCAAAAATATTTTGAATGTTTTGCTTTTGTAGAGATTTTTGCAATAATAGTGAAAGAAAATTACTTTGGTCTTTAAAACATGTGGAATGTTCTTAAACATACTGTGTACACACATACCATTGAAGAGGGTGGCTGACATTATTACTGGGGTTATACCCAGCTTAGCATTAGGCAGTGGCTCCTAGACCAGACCTGGAAAGTCTTTGAGAACTGTATTAGGATATACTTTTTAAGTGGCTTAAAAAGTTCTTTATTGTTGGCTTCACTTCAGATTAATATAGTAATTGCATTTGGGATTATATAAGAGACAGATCTAATTGTACAAAATCAAAGTGTCTTTGCTCTATGATGGCTTTAGTTAACGATCTTCAACATTTCCCCATGACTTCAAGGAATCCTACAGCAATTGCCAATTTGCTCATGGAAACTGGAATCGTCAGATTCGGGCCACATTGTTGTGTTTTTTATTGTCACCTCTCTCAGCAGTTTCACACTCTCTTCTCCCTCCTCCCCCTTTTCAGATCACTGGAGTGATCCTGCTGGCCGTTGGAGTCTGGGGCAAACTCACTCTGGGCACCTATATCTCCCTCATTGCGGAGAACTCCACAAATGCCCCCTATGTCCTCATCGGAACTGGCACCACTATCGTTGTTTTTGGCCTATTTGGATGCTTTGCTACATGCCGTGGTAGCCCATGGATGTTGAAACTGGTGAGTATGTCACAACATCATACTGCTTTTTCAATTATTTTTTTTTAAATATAAATCACATGAAATCAAAATGACTTTTCTTAAAGCCACAGACAAGACCTCAATATTCATTGACTCTAATTTTAGTCCAGACGCTTACATAATCCACCCTTTAATCCCCTAGAGGGAAAAACAATCCCAAACAGCCTGGCACAAAAAACAGTCCTGGTCCCCTAAGGTAAATGATGAGAAAGCAGTGGCCAGCAGTTCCGATAGGCCATTTATATCCTTGTGGCAAGACGCCCTGTTCCAGTTTTGAATTCTGTCTTAGAAATCTCTTCAAGCATGTGATGTGCAGCTTTGGTGGGCAAGGCAGCATCCCAAATATAAGCAGCCTTTCGTGTCCAAGTTCCCATTGGAGAAATACTTTCTGCCTCCTTGAACTTGGCTGTGAATGCATGGGCACACTCTTCTCTAATCCTGCACACCCTGATTCAGTTCTGTGGAAGTTGAGCTAAGCCAGAGCTTTGCCACTCAACAGACGGTTGATGTAGTGCCAAGTATCGGCTACCAGGACCAGTGCTGGGTTCCTTTACTCCAATAAGGCAGACACAGCAGTGTTGTTTCCCAAAGAGTAAGGGCAGGCTGTTAAAAGGTTGTTGCTGTGATTCTTAACCTTTTGGTAGACTCGTTTCCTAAATCTCTACGCACTGTCCATGCTTTTCATTAATAAGAGTTAATGTTAAAGGATTTTATATATAAAAGGTAGCAACGGCATCTCCTCAAAAGAGAAATTTGCTTAAAAGAATTTATTTCAGACATTCATTCTCTGAAAGGGGGGAGCAGAGTTTTCATCAGTACTTTGTTGCTTGTCCTTTCTTGTTTAATTCTAGGTTGTAGTAACATTTAATATCATCTAGTGACAGATATGGGTGTGAAGGTAATTCACTCTAAAGGAACCACCTTCCAAAGTGGCACAGGTCAATCTCTTTGTTGACAACCTCATGGAAGCTGTGCTTGATTTTACCACTTTCTCTTCTGTAGACCATGCAGGAGACATGCTCTGGCCACCACTGATTCTTTTGGGTTGTTGAAAAAGCCATAGCAAAGCCATGTTGAGGCACTTCTGCTGCTGTCAGCTGCCACTCTATGCTAACACCCTGAGTTTTCTTTCATATTTCTTACAAGCAGTAGGATTTCTTTTAGTCTACTATAGTAGTCCTCAACTTTAGATGCATGCTTAAATCACCTGGGCAGCTTTTTTAAAAACACCTTTGCCAGGGCACTACCCCCAGCCAATTGAACCAAAATCTATGCAGGGAAGCCATGGCATCACATTTTCTAAAAGCTTTCCAGGGGCTCCTATTTTACAGCCATGTCGACAACCTCTTGCTTAGTACAATGAGTAGCAAGGGGAGAATTAAGTTCACATGCATAGAAAAGGATTGCTAAAAAAGTATCTGTCAAAACAAGAATGGAGGAGGCCTGGTCATGAGACTTGACTAATTCTGACACTAACTGGCTGTCTTTAGTGGTAAGGATATAACCTCTTTGGGCCTTTGACCTCATTTATGAAACCACAGTATTGGAGTGCATCACCAAGATTTATTCCAGACAAAATACTATGACTGAAGGGGGCAGGGCAGAAGAGAGGATACAGCAATGGAATAGTTATCTCTGGCCTTTTCTGAAGGTGATGTCACACCGTGCTGCCATTTTCTGGCAGAGGTTTTTTTTTTTTTTTTTTTTTTTTTTAATCTTTTGAAAACTATCATTTAGTTCCTTTTACCTGCTAGATACTATCCTGGGTGCATACTACATTTTATTTATTCCTCACCATCACTGTGAGGTATAGGTTGTATTTTTGTTACAGGATAAAGACTTTGAGGTTAAATAACCTGGCAAGGTTCACACAGCTAATATGCGGAAAGCTGGGATTGGAAACCATATATGTCTCTTTCCAGAGCCAGGATAGTTTTTACTATGGTATTTGCATTTGGAAAAAACTTGAATCCTACCACTTGTCTTTAGCACAGGCTCTTCCCAGTAGACTTTTGGCTAAGACCTTGTGAAGGAGAAGGGGCTGTTCTCTGGAAAGTCCTGGAAGTAGGGAACTTCCTAAAGTTAAAAAATTTCTGATCTTGCTGATGAGAGAGCAAATTGCTTCATTAACTGTCAGTCTAGAATTTTACAGTCCTCATTTAACTTTATTAATTGTAAAACAACTGAAAATAACTATCTTCACTTTATGGAGGCCTAGAGAGGCTGCCTCTTTCCTAAGAGTTTGTCCACAGAAAGACTAAGGCTCAAACCTAGGAGGACTTCTGCTGGAGTCTAGGCCTGGTGTGAGACTCTCCCTAGAGTAAAGTGTGCTTCTAATTGCATTTTGTAACAAGTCAAGAGAGAGAACTTGTGTACATGGGCCATTCTACTTGTAACTGTGTGTTTGATATTTTTGTGGCTGTGCTTTAAGTGTGTATAGAGACTTTTGTTAATATTTCAAATGAAACTGACATTTTAAGCCAGTATTTCTTTATTTTAATATATGTATATCACTAGCTGAGAAAAATCATTTATGATCCTGTGTGAATATGTATACTTTACAGGACATGTGTACACTTTAAAAGTAAGTCATATGGCCATGTGCAGTCTGTCTAAATTCCACAATATCATCTAGGGCCATTGTAAACATTGAGGATTTTTATATATTTTTGAGATGAGAAGAAGCAGATTGCAAGACATATGTCTTGTAGGAAAGGAATCGATTCTCTTTCCTTTTATCTGCTTTTCAAAGTTACGACAATGGAAACCCTTAATGTCTCGTAAGTACCATGTAATATCCCTGAACTTAGGCATGCATGTACACACACGCAAAATCAACTTGGAAAGTATGGGAAGCATGAAATGAGCAAGAAGCACTAAGGATTTCAGATGCCTGTAAACATGGTTAGTCAGTAGTGTAGCATATTTGCTTTTTTAAAGGCTATTAACTCCACGTAGTGTGCAGAGCAAGAAAAGTAGGTCGCCCACTGGCCATCGCTGTGGATGCTGCATTTGGGCCTGCCCACCATATTGAGGAAGAAGGTCAACCTGTGCACATTTTGGTTTTTCTGTAAGGATGAGAGGGATAAAACTCCAAAGGAAAAGGTTTTGGAGCCATTTCATATGAGATGTGCTTAAGGAAACTGGAGGGGTTTGCCTGAATGGAGAAAATCAGCATGGTCGCACTATATAAAGGCCTATTGTATAGAAGAGGGAGCTAGTTCTTTTTTTTTAATTATTATTAGTTTTTATTTTATTTTATGATTAATTTATTTTTGTTACAGATGTTTCTCCTTTTCCCCCTATTGACACCCTCCTTCCCATCCTGCCCTTCCCCGCCCCCAGCATTGTTGTCTATGTCCATGGTTATGCATACATGCATATAAGTTCTGTGGGGGCTAGTTCTTATATATCCTGAAAGCAGATCCAACACCAGCGAGTAGAGATTACAAGTAGGAAGACTGGCCAAGAGAAAGGAAATATTTCCAGCAGTTGAAACAGTTTGAAAACTGCATGAGCTGCAAGGGGTGGATGGGTAGAGCTGGGCTTGCAGATGCTAGATGAAGGGTGCATGAACATGCCGAATGACCATAAAGAGGAAGGTGATATGAAGGACTCCAGACAGGATGGAACTGTGTCCTGTGACCTCCAGAGTGCTTTCTAGCTCAAGGATTTGAAAATTAGTGGATTAAAATCAGTGCATACCTTAGTTGTAAAACGTCCTTCCAGGTTTCTCCTGGTGGAACCGAGCTGACAGGCATGATACTAGTCCCTGGGTGAGCTCTCCTCAGCATGTCTGCCCCAAAAGGCTTCCTCATATTAAACAGACACATTCCTATATTGAAGCTCATGTAGGTAAATCTGGAGAAGCATTTTTTTAAACTTTTCCTAAACTTTGTCTAGGGAATAGGAGGATTTGTCTAATTCTCCCTGACAAGAAGTAACCTACCCCAAAGAAGCATTCTTCTTAATCTTGACATATTTGACTTTGTCCTTGTCCACTTGATTTTCAGTATGCCATGTTTCTGTCCCTGGTGTTCCTGGCTGAGCTCGTAGCTGGCATTTCAGGGTTTGTGTTTCGTCATGAGGTAAGTATACACAAAGTGGTTCACTCAGTTAAAGGGTCTTTGGGAGGAGGACATTTGAAACCTCTTGAAATGTGTAAAGGGCGCATATAAGCTAGTTGGCATCTCCAGTGGTATCGCTATTTTCCAAATGTCACAGATGGGCTGAAAAGCCAATACATGTCTTATTGCAGGAATTTTGCCAAACTTGAAAACTTAGTTGTTTATCCTCAGCCTGTGTCTTTATATAGCTATTACATAAAATTATTCTCCACCTTGTTTTAAAGCAGTGACCTTCAGTATAGATTAAATACTCCTTTTAAAATAGCCACTTCAGCAAGGCACAAGTGTATAGCTATGTAACAGGATTTCTGAGACTGCGAAGGCAAGCCAAACTAGTTGTGGTACAAAGGCAAACTGCTAGATTTCCCCAAAGCAGCCTGTGCTCTCTGCTCTCCTCCCCAGAGTCTCTGGGGGCCACCCAGGGATAAAATCCACACCCCAGTAGTGAGGAGTCCTGCTGCCTTGCCTGGTGGTGAGGGAAAAGGAGAAAAGACAGTCATGATCCAAAACCCTTCCAGCTCTTTGTTTTTAATTTACATGTAAACTTTTAGATTTCTAAAGCAGGGAAAAAATAATTTTGAATGCTGTTTTGTGATCCTAACTTCTAGTATAGAAGACACTGTGTCATGTGTGGCCATCCTTCCACGTACTGTCCCTGTAGCTGCTCTAGACAATGGATAGACAATAATGTAGGCACGAGATGTTCTCATGCTGTTTGTAGCCACCATGGCATCACTTTTCAGATGTGTATGTTGATGATAGGTTAGAAAGTGTGTATCCTACAATAAAGTTCTGGTTCCAAATCCAAAATTTAAAAAAATACATTATTATAAATCCATATTTATAAATCCATTATTGTACCCTGTAAACAGCAATAAGCCAGAAGTAGGTATGCATGTGTTAGAAAGGGACAAAACAGCAAAATATAGGTGGAAAACACTGAAGTAGTGTCCCACGGCTCTTGGAAGGCTGGCATCATCTGTCCCAGGCCCTACTTTTGTGCTTAATCAAGTTAAGTTCCCAGGGAGCCTGCTTAATGCGCTTTCTGCCTCCTTTCCCTTTTGCCCTGTTTTTTCCCCTTACCAGAGTTGGTATGTCAGGTGTGCTGCATCTGGAATTAGATGCTGCATTCTAATTCTCAGGTGAGGTGAAATCTGATGACATCACAGCTTGACAGCCCTAGAGGTGCCCCCAGTGCATGTGTGAACTCCAAGGACAGCCTGGCTGGCTCCCACCTAAGCCCTTGCTCATCTTCCTCCCATGTGTAGCTGTGACTGGGCTCCACGTACTGGGTTTTCTTTTAAAACCGGATACCTAGAGCCTGGACATCCTCATCACCTAACCTCTTTGAATCTGAAACACTTAGGGGAGTAGTGAATGGAGGCTGCAGTATCACTCTTTGTCCACCAGTACTGGTCTTGAGTTTGGCTAAACAGTCAAACACACATGATGACAATAGGTGACATTTAGCACTGTTTAATCACAAGGATATAGTAAAGGAAGCACAGATTGCCAGTGGGGCAGCAGTGGGTTTGTTTTAGCAGTAAGAGTCCTCAAAGTGGTCCAGGGTCCATTCTTTGTACACCTGCCCACCCCTAAGAGACAACACAGGTGCAGTGAAGTGAAAGGACACAACTGGGGGTGGTAGCCACCTTGGCTTAGAAGCTCCATATAACCAATGTCCATTTATCACTTGTAACTGTCCCATAGGCATAGCATCCAGTATCTCAGCAAGAACATGCCTAGTTAGGAGAGTCACCATACTTAGCCCAAAGCTTCCCATTAGGTAATATTGTCATTTGTTGTCCTCCCAGTCCAGAGTAATTTCACCAGTTGGGGGCAGTTTTACCCTAAGCAGGGTTGCCTGGTAACACACCTGACACTCCACCTTCAGCATGTTTCCAGGGGAACTGAACTTGAAAGCTAATCAAGGTAAAATGTGTTCACAGAGGAGAAAAGGTTTTGTTAACCATTTATAAACAAGAAAAGTTGATGTTCTTTGGCTTCTTTTTGACCTTCCTTAATAAGGACAGGTAAGTGAAAGTTCCCCCCCGCCCCCCCCCCCACACACACACACTCCTATATGCTAGAATAAGGATCTGTTTCTGGTCAAAACATCAGTCTTCTTGCCACCCAATAGCCTGTCCTTGATCATTCTTCTGAGTAAGAACAGTAAAAGTTATAGAAATATAGGCATTAATCAACTCAAAGAAAGTAACTAGGAAATCCAGACCTAAGCTTTGGCAGCTCACCATCACAGGCCTTTTAGAGACCAGCCACTTCAGTGGGTCATTTAACAAGGTGGGCGTCCTCTGGATTAGGGGTATAAAGAACAATTTCTTTTAAATTCTTGAGCTAATAAACCCCTGGTGATTTTTCTGAGCTCATCTCAGAAAACGGCATTCACTCCCTGGCCTAAATTTAATCAGAGACTTTCAGAAGAGGCTCTTTTGGGGTAGAAGTTGGTAAGAATCTGAGTTGGTTTTGGCTGCAGTGGACCAGAACCCTGTTCTTCCTGGTCTTCCATAGATCAAGGACACCTTCCTGAGGACTTACATGGATGCCATGCAGAATTACAACGGCAATGATGAGAGGAGCCAGGCAGTGGACCATGTGCAGCGCAGCGTAAGTTCCAGGGAGGGAGATCGGGCTGGGAACTGCTTGTGAGGTATGGCCTTAGACTTGTGTGCCCCTGTTGATTCCCATTCTCCAACTTTCAGTCCCATTCCATTTCTAAGGATTGACATCCAGTATTTGTCCAGGGTCCAGTTATCCAGGTAATTAGTGTCAAGAAGCATCACTAGCTATGATTTGCTTTTTATAAGTAAAGCCTGTGAGCATCCCAAGGAAAGCAAATTTGACCTTAAAATATGAAGCCTTGGAAAGGAGGTAGGCAGTGAGTATTTGACAGCTTTGCTTAGAGTTGGCTCCCAAAGGTTAGCATTCTGGAAGTGGTGTCTTTAGTCTGGGTGAAGAACTCAAGTAAATTGCCATCATGGGCTTGCACAGCATAGTAGGGGTGGAGAGTGGACCTAGAAGAAACTGAGGGTCTGTCAGGTGTATGAATGGCTCAGGCTGCCTGATGCTTTACAAAGGATATGAGGAAAATAGAAGTTTCCTTCCCAGAGGCACTCAGGAGGGCAGGTGATGGTGCTAAAGCCTGATGCCCATCAGGATCACCTGGGGAGGTTTTGGTTTTTGGGGTGTTTGTTTTTTTTTGTTTTGTTTTACTTTGGAAGCAGTATTTTAATTTGGGGGGGTAGTTTATTTTGATAAAATTTTGAACTTATCTAAAAAAATTGTAAGAGTATTGTAAAGAATTATATACCTTTTACCCAGATTCACTAATTAATTCTATTTTGCCCCATTTGCTTTAATATTCTCTATGTCAGTGGTTGGCAGATCTTTTCTGTAAAGAGTAAAATAGTAACTATTTGAGGCTTTGAGGGCTATACAGTCTCTGTCACAACTACTCTGCCTCTGTAGCACAAAAGCCACCATAGACAACATGTAAGCTAAGAGCCCTGGCTGTATCCCAATAAAACTTGATTTACGAAACCAGGCAGCTCTCTTTCTACTTCTATGTGCATCCCTCTCAAAAAACCACTTATTTACTTATTAGTATAGATCCTTCGAAAAGCCTTTTAAAACCACTGTGGCCTTGGCTTCCCCATCGGCAGTCCTGATTGAGTTGAGCTACATACATCTGTACCTTCAACAGCACCCAGCTCACAAAAGTGATTTTGATGCATAACCAGGCCACTGCTTTGCTTTAAGGAGGTCATAAGAAAGCCAACACGACCTGTCATCTAGGACTAACTTCCTTCTCTGATTTCGAATGGGCTTCCCAGTGAGAATAATTGTTAGTGGAGCTTTAGTTCATCTTTACTCAACAACACTGTGCCTGTTGACTCAGAGGCTTGGCCCATGTTTCTCTCTTAAAAGTTGCAGGACCGTGAGTGAGGAGACCACACAGTCTTTGATCTGCCACACTTTGATTCTTTTCCTTTCCCTGTTAACAGCTGAGCTGCTGTGGTGTGCAGAACTACACCAACTGGAGCACGAGCTCCTACTTCCCAGAGCATGGCATCCCCCCAAGTTGCTGCATGAATGACACCGATTGTAATCCCCATGATCTGCACAATCTGACCGTGGCTGCCACCAAAGTTTATCAAAAGGTACTTGCTTCCTTTCAGTCCTGATGGGATCAGTGGTGAATGTTTGGGGAGGGCTTTTTTGTTTTTGTGAGATTATGACAAGTAGTTTAGAAATGGTAGTCTAGGAAGGAGTCAAGAATCTGCCTTTGTGGTCCTTTATTGCCTGGGAGAGGCACTTGAGGCTGCCCACTTCTAAGGAGAAAGCTGTGACTCAGCTCAGCCCTGCATTCCTCTCTCAGCAAGAATCTACCAGGCATAGTTAGGAAGGTTTAGCAAGTGGTTTCTGTTAACCCTGATGCTGATGTCAGACAGGGAATGCTGACTTTCTTCTTTCTGGGTGTCTTTCTTCTGCTTAATATATCTTTTAAACATGAAATCATTCACAGCTGGGTGTCAGTCCTTAGCAGCAAGGGGGAGTAAAGTTGACAGACACCATCTGCTTCTGCTAGGAGGGTGGCCTTTATTTTAGGGAGTTCACTGTTATAGGAAAAGAAATCAACAACTCCAATTCAACTCACTGTCAACATCCTGACTCCAAAAGAAATTAGAGGGAAAAAGGAACTGGCTAAAAGATACTTGAAAGTATGTAGTGGAATTGAGGAATATGAAATTTCAGTAGTCAGAGAAAAGAATATCAATTCTGTATTCTGCTTTACAGAGACTATGTTGAAGACAGGATAAAAATGCATGTGAGCCCTGGCCGTTTGGCTCAGCGGTTAGAGCGTCGGCCTGCGGTCCAGAGAGGCCCGGGTTTGGTTCCCACTAAGGGCATGTACTTCGGTTGCGGTTTGTCCCCGGCCCTGGTTGGTCGTGCGGGAGGCAGCCACTCGATGTGTCCCTTTCGCGGCGATGTTTCTCTCTCTCTTTCTCTCTCTTCCTCTCCCTCCCTCCACTCTAAAAAAAAAAAAATGCATGTGAAGGCTATCTATATTCTTAAATGTTTAGAGCAATTTTGGTAAACAGGAGGGAGAATAAAATCCTACTATTTAGTTTATTTGTGGTTATGTGGCCATCAGGTAAATTTTCGTTTCTTACTAAGATAAAACTCTACTCTTCTAAGGTCTTCAAAATTCTATGTGATCTGGGCAAACTACTGAATAATTCATAGACTATAGCCATTCTATCAAGATTAAAATGTTGAGATTGGTTTCTGTATTTTTCTCATTTAATGTTGGTATTTTTAGCATAAACACTATGAGGCATTATTGACATTCTAGAAGCTCAGTTTGTCATGCTGGGCTTATGACTTTGCTATTGGAGTGGGGAGGTAAGATGTGCAGTACTGATAGCTTCTTGTCTTGGATAAGAAGACATGTGTTCCTATTGGGATTTTCTTATGAACCCAAAGTTTGAGGCCCATTTGCCTCTCATCAATAAGGTAACTTCTGCTTTCTTGATGGACATCCCCACTAAGCACCCATACATCTCAGTATGCTGCCATTTTATGAAGTGACAAGCTTACTTAGCACATGGTGGATGTTCTGATTTATAAAAGGCAAGAAGTTTTTTATGGCAGGAAGATATTGGCATACCAGAGCCTCAGGAGATAGTTTGTAGAAGCAGAAACCCACAACCTTTGATAAAAGCCTCTTTTTTTTACACCCAAACTTCCTCTTCTTTTGTGAAAGTTAAGGGTCTAGGAGTCCAGAGCATGGGGTCTGGAGTCAGACTCCAGATTAAATTCTGGCTCAGCCATTTACTGGTCATACGATATTGAACAACTTACTTAACCTTTCTCAGTCTTGTTTTTTCTCATCTGTAAAATGGAGATAATAATAGTTCCTGCCCCTTAAGATTGATATGAGGGTTGAATGAGATAAAATATCTAAAGCATGGTGCCTGGCACAGAGTAAGGACACAATAAATGTTAACTGTAATATTAAATATGACTTGTAATATAAATGTCATGACAACGATGGTGAAGTTTGTCTTCCACTCTACCATATTGTGGCTTCTATTAGAAATGATGCAGCTAGTCCTCATAGAAGGGATCTTTTGTTAGTACTCAAAAGCAAGTTCTGAGGCATATCCTATAGTGAGTGTATCTCTATAGTCTTTACAATTATTTCTAGAAATAATGTTAAGATTGCATTTTTTCTTTTCATTGATAACCTATAAGTTGACCTCATTCCCCACCTCCCCCCCATAATCCTGCTTTTACATTTTCCTGGGCACCTTAATTTCTCTCTCACTTCCCTAATATATTTTTCAACCTGGCTCCCTGAGAAGAGAAGATGTAAGTGAAAACTGAAATTTGTCTAGTGAGTTTCATTAGCTATTCTCATTTAATGCTCACATGAAAGATCCTCTGAGACAAATTACTTCTCAGGCCAGAGTTTCAAAAGCCTCATCTATAAAAAGGTGGGAGATGGGGGTGGGGTGGAGATGATAATACTAGATGCTCACAGAAGTTAGACCCCTTCCCTCTCCAGATTCACTTCCCCAGGAGGCTTAACTACTGTCATATTCTAGTAATATGGAATCCTGTTATATAGAATAAATGCATTGTAAATCCCTGTAGATCTTTTGGTATCTCGAACTCTCTGCTTTGATAGCACAGAAAGATATTCTGGCTCTTATCTGACAGCCTGAGAAACCTACCTTGCACAAATAACTGCGAGAAAGCAGGAAGGAAGTGAGAACAGTTAAGTGGGATACTTATTGTGTTTTTGTGAAACAGATTTTATTTTGTTGCTTTAAGCAGGATGATGAAATATCTACAGGTTCAGTTGGCCAATAGCATTGACTGAGTCCCTCCTTCATAAGAATTCCTTGACGTTTTTAAAGAACAAGGGCAAGAAGAGAGAGTTATTCTTGTTGGCAGCTACCGAGGTATGGCTTCCCAAAACCTGTCTGGGACTAGCCGTCTACTCATGTATTGAAAATTTGCCACTTACAGATGTTTTTCATTGGAGGCTGTGTTGATTTTAGACATGCTGAGAGGGTGAGCAAATTACCTGTTCTGTTTCTGGGTATTTCCTAGGACACTTAGCAGGCCTCTGTAGGTTTATCTTATACCTGACAACCAGGGTTTCATTTTAGGAAATTAAAAGAGATTGTTGTAGGTGATAAGATCATGGTTTGGTGGAGAACATTTTGTGGAATGCAAACACGGCCTGTGGTTGTGTATCAAAGCAGTTCTTGCAGTCTGCAGATCTATTCTGAGACCTGGAAAATGGAGTTGTGGGTCCACATGGTAAACAACAGAGCTAAATCCAGAGATGGAAAACATTTATTTCAATCTTTGTCTTGTGTAGTTTAAACAACAAGGAAGCTAAATCACTTTCATCTTCTCATTTTAAGCAACCTTCATCATGATATAATTCATTAATTTACTTTCTTATCTGGAGTAAAAGATAGTGGGGGAACTTTTCTTACAGAGCTGTGCTTCTCAAACTTTAATAGGCATATGAAACATATGGAGATATTAACATTCATTAACATTCATTAAAAATTCATTAAAAACAAATAATCTAGGGATTTTGCAGATTCTAATTCAGTAAGTCTGGAGTGGGGCCTAGAATCTGCATTTCTAACCAATTCGCAGGTGCTGCTGCTCATGGAAGAATCCCACTTTGAGGAGCAATGTTGAGAGAGAATGATTTTGCCAGAATTGTACTAATGCCAGGCACCTACTTCATATTTCTGGTTTTTCTTACTGGCTGGAATGGACCTATCAAAAATAATGTGGCTGACTGAAATCTCCTAAAATGGAATAGAAATCATACTTCAGAAAAGTATATTCAGCTTACATGTAGAATTGGAGTTCACAGGAAAGAAAGGTTTTTGCCAAATTATTTTGCAGAGTAAAATAATAATCCACCTCACTTTTTTCTAGTTTTTATTACTGGGTTGATGTTTCCATATTTTGAGCCGACAATACCGGTGCTAGTGTGAATTTCATTCCTCTGCCCAGTCATCAACCACCACTGTGGGGAGAAGATGCAGTAATGATGGCCAGCATAGCAAAACACTGTCTTAGCTACTATCATTTGGGAAATGGTTAGAATATTCACCTTCCTTCTCACTTTGAATTCTTCCTAACCAAAACTGCTCTCCCTTTGATTGTCTTTTAAAAAAAATAGTGTGATATATAGTTTCATTAGTAAAAATGAAAACAGCAAGCAAGCTTCTACTATCAAGAGAGAATCAAATTTCAAAACTCCCCATGCCAATAATGTATTTCCTTTCCCACCCCTGCCCTGGTCTTCAAATTTATGTCAGGTAACTAAGAAGTATAGTTTGTTTGTCCATTGCATTGAAAACATGTGTCAAAGCACTGCTGCTACGTTAATGCATCTTTTTCTCTGCAAATAGACTGTGGATGCATAAAATATCATTTATTAGAAGACACAGCATTGGCAGAATTTTTACAAGCTATGAGAAATGTGAAACTGTTAAATTTTGAATTTAAAAAGGGGAGACATTTATTTTTGTTTTTTAGATGTTATGACAATTTAGTATGCCTTCCTTGATAAACAAGAGTCCTCTTTATTCTGTTATGAAATTAATGCCTTGATTTTCCACAAACTTTATACATTCAAGTTAAAGCTCTTTTCCAGAAAACTAGAAAAGGATCAAGTCTTCTAAAGAGCTGAATATGTCTGAAGTCTAGGTTGATTTGGCCCAGTTCCTAATGAATATACATATAAATTCATATTCATTCTCATTCTCTCTCCCTCCCTCACTCCCACTTCTTCTTTTTCTCTCCCCTCTGCTGTTTGACCTCTGAGGCTTTTAACAGGAAGAGTGAGTTTTTGCCTTTGCTTTATGGGTGATGTACAACATTTGGTGTTTCCTACCTGTACTATATTGATAAAATGTAATCCAGAATAACAACAAAAAACTTGCTTAGCAACATTGTTGAACTCCAACCAGATCATTTATTTTAAAGAATGGTGGTTAAGTTTTAAACTAACATTGAAATTGTCAAAATTGGTGTTGGTTTTAATCACAACATATAGAGATTTCATAGTAAGTTAAAGGAAAATTCTCTTCATTTTTATGGATAAAGATGTTGATATCCAGAAATGAGAAATGAGTTGTTCAAGGGCATATAGTAAATTTGTGGGAAAGACTCTAGAATGTAGGTTTTCCCTATTAAAAAAAATTTAATAGTCTCGTTAGGAAGAACCCTAAAATGCCATAAAGATAAAGATGGCAGGCATTCAAATACCTTCCTCTGACCAGATGATTTCACTTTATCCAATATTTTGCCATTGTCAAAATGCTACTATGATTCTGATTCTTAGTCTTACTGTTCAAGGATGTGAAATGCCTTTTCATCTGTTCAAGTCTACTTCTGTATCTTTATGGTATTTGCTTCATAGATCTTACAGATTAATTGCTATATTGAATTCGACTACTAAAACATTTGTGGATGAATATACAGTTAACCCTTGAACAACAGGGGTTTAATTGTGTGGGTCTGCATATAAACGGATTTTTTTCAATAAATACCTGTACTGTTTTCGACCATGGTTGGGAGTCCTTGGATGCAGAGGGCCGGTTGTATGCATTGATCTAAGCCATTTTATATAGGGGACTTAAGCATCCTTGGATTTTCGAGTCTGCAGTGGGTCCTGGAACCAATCCTCTATGAATACCAAGGATCAATTTAAGTTTGGGGGCAGTCAAAAGTTATACATGGATTTTTTTTACTGTGTAGGGGTTGGCGCCCTACCCACTGTGTTGTTCAAGGGTCAAATGTATATATATTGGATTTACTTTAATATAACCCAGCCAAGGGGTGAGAGTTGGGGAGATTTAAATGAAACAAGATTAGTCATATGTTAATTGTGATGTTAGAGAAAGGTTCACTTAGGGGCTCATTGTACTACTTTGTATACTTTTTTGTATGTTTCAAAATTTTCATTAGTGCTGGTAATTTCCTAGGATGAGTTACAAAAGTTAACACAGTCCAGTCTGGCCTGGATAAAACATGTCTCTGAGACTCTCTCTCTGTTTCCAGGGTTGTTATGATCTGGTGACCAGTTTCATGGAGACTAACATGGGAATCATCGCTGGAGTGGCTTTTGGAATCGCATTCTCTCAGGTTGCCTACATAATTGTGTGATCTAGTCAAGCCTTTCCCCTGTCTCCTGCTTTCCTTTCCCTCCCTGGTCTCCAGACTCTGCCTCCCTTCCTGTGCCTTGGGAAAGGCTGATGGATGGGGTCAGAGCTCCTTGCTCATTAGTCCTCAGGTCATCTGTTTATTGATTTTCCTTTTTCAACTTAAATGAAGTTTTGCTATCAAGGGAATATTGGTTACAGTTCAATTAATGACTAGCTCCAGAAAAACAACTTGCTTCTTCTGTAGGTCAAATGGAGGTTAACTGAACAAAATGCTGGCTTAATTGGAGCATAAACAACTCCAAACATCAAATGGCTGATCTGGTTTTGGGGGGAGGCTTTTTTCCTGGTTGACCTATCCCTTTTCTGTTCTTAATTCCTATAGATTATGCATAAGCTCTCTCCCTTTTAAGAAAGCCTAAATTTAGGCAACTTCATTTTGTGATCTTTATTTTAATCTCTAGGTTTGACTATTGTTTCTAAAGAAGAAACCGAATTTCTATATATTATATTTTATATTCCTTTATCCTACCCAGCCTCTAAAAAACAGTGGGAGAAGTAATTATGCAAACTAAGTGAGCCACACATACTCAAGTATGGAACAAGATTGAGCTAAATCTAAAATTTTGTCCACCTCCACCAGGCAGTGTACTGTCTCCTGGCTGAATGATATATTATTGTTATAATATTATTATGGGTGGAAAGATTGGCATGTATACTTAACCAAATAAAAACTATATTTAACTTAGAGAATTTTTTAGACCAACAGATTATTTTTCCAACAAAGCCTAATTAATGTTATCTCAGTAATGTTCCACGCTCTAATTACACCTGTCTGAATTCTGTATTGGCTCTCTCAGACTATAATTAATTTTGCTCCACCCCTCTGTACCTCTTTCCTTCCTGCTGAGCAATACACATGCACTTTGATCTTATTCAAGTCTAAATGTTTTATTGGAATATGATATATGCAGAAAAGTGTATAAATTATAAGTATACAGTTTAATAAATTATTACAAAATGAACATACCCATGTGACTGTCACTTAGATCAAGGAATTGAACATTACCCTGGTAGATTTTGAAAATAGAGAGCTTTGCCTTAGATAAGTAAAAAAGTTTTCTTCCAAGCAGGTTCAAAAACCTGCGTGACATTTCATTTCACAAGAGCATGTGGACTCAGCCAACAGAAGTGTGTATTTCTTGTGACAATTCCAAAATTCTTTGACCATGCTTTGCTTTTTGTAGCTCATGAAGTGAGTTAAACCCCAATATACCCACACACAGACAAACCAGAATGGTGTCACAAACAGAGCCAATTAACTCAGTCTCCAGAGACATTTCAGAGTAAGTTGTTGCCCTGAACTTTCTTCTGGTTGCTCATATTTCAGTAATAACATCTCTTTAATGGCCAAAGGGGCATTTTAAAGGATCCCAGACCACGTGTTCAATGCAGATGTGCTAGATGCACTTGACAGCTTGCGCATACAGTTTACTTCACACATGTGCAACGTCAGGTTCATGCTCACTTACAAGACAGACTTATCCTGAGTGTTTGAGAACTATCCCTTTGGCGGAAGGAATATGCTGAAGTCTCCCCTAATGGCTATAGAACAATAAAGGGACATGATGCCAGTAGTCTGCATGGGGAGAAGAGAGCCTCAAAGAGCTTGTAATCTCATGGATGAAACATCTTATTAGTGAGGTGACCCAAGTCATAACTTGATTTGTGCTTAGACAAGTGGTTACCTGGCCTGATGAGCGATAATCTTTCTGTGCTACTTTGAAGAAATCCCTCACGTGGGAATTGGTGAGTTTTCTCTGCGGCCTGCTAAATCACTGAGAGAGGGACTTTGGCTCCAAGGTACCCCCAAACACTAACTCTCTCCAGAGTTTAGGTCTGATAAGGTATCACATAATTGTTGGGATAAGAGAATAAAAATATAAAAAAACACAAAGCCCAGTGACATTGCAAAATCAGTACCATTCATTCACATGACCAGACAGATGCTGTGGGGAAGAGACTTGAATCTTGTTCTGCTCAGCTTGGAGCAGGGAGAGAAATAGCCATGGCTGTCTTTTATTAGACAGATGTGCTAGGAACTGCAGCTTTTAATGGTGCCAGCAGCCTCGGGGTTCCTATAAACTGAAGTTGAATTCCAGATGCCAGTAGATCCAGGGCCTCTCTGGGACAATGGTGGCCACTTACCAGATGCCTATGAACAGAACCAGCCATACTGATCCTGGTCAATGACCTAGAACCAAAGCTTTAGCCACATGCATTCAAAAATTGTAGAACACATGTCATAGTAAAACTTAGCAAATGTTAGTCTATGTCTTAGCTTTCCTTTAATAAAGCAAGCTCTACTAAGTAGATGCCACAAAGTACATAGGAAAGAACAGAGTTCTCTCTCTGTCTCTCTCTTCACCTTTCCTCACCTGCCCTCCTTCTTCTCCTTGTCCTTTTCTTCACCTGCTTTTGTGACCTCCACACTATCATCTTTTGGAACAAACTGGATTTGTACATCTGTTGTCTCAGAAATTAAAGGTGGTCTAAAGTAAGAAGAAAACTAAGCTGAGGCTAGCCTTGTAATAGACTATGCAAGAACTTTGTCTCCATTAGTTAATTCAGCTAACTTAAAGCACTTGAGTTTTGTTTTTGGACAGCAGGGTTCTGGTAGGCCTTTAATACTTCTCTCCACAAATTCCTACTGCCTTTGCCCTCTCAAGGAAAAGCCCATTTGTTGGGACTTGATGGGCAGGTCCTGTTGCCCTATAAATTTATAGTAAGAGGTTGAGTATGTTTTGATAGGGAACCTCCTCTCTGCTTTTTTGGGAGCTACTCTTTTACTCAGTAAGGCTTGGAGAGATACACACAATGGGGGGTATCACCTCCTTTGCCTCCAACATGGTCTAGAAGCTAAGAGTGAGTGTATCTGAGTCTGGACACTTGCATTGCTCCATTTTTGACACTGCTTCCCACCTTGGTTTGCCTTCTGCTGTGTGTGTGTGTATGTGTTGTAGTAGTAGTAGTAGCAGCAGCAGCAGTGATAGGCGTCCCCTGAGACTCTGTATTTCACACTTCTGTATCCAATGTAAATAGACATAGGGCTTCACTAGACTTGAAACTTGTTAGGCTGGATTAATCCCCCATATCATGGAATCTTATAGTCCAGAGTGGGAACAGTAGAGCTGTTTTCTAGAAGGGGAGGTTTGAATAGCTTACTTGAGATTGGGCAGCTACTGTGGATCCAGTATTACAATTCTGACCTCCTCACCTGGTCTGCTGTATTAAACATTTAGGCCAAAGATTACCCTTGTACTTGCCTCAGGTAGCACCTAAAGCGAACTTATTCTGTGCCTTTAAAATGAAAGGGTTTGAATCTGTGGAATTGGAAGGAAAATAGCACTCACCAAAAAATACAGGTCTTCCTCCTACCCATCCATCCCCTGACCTTCACCACAGCAGAGCCTACAGGCTTCTTGGGGTGATTCATTATTGGCCAGGAATTTTTTTCTGGGACTTGTTTACCTTTTCCAGTAACGGGCAAGGCAAAGCAATTGATAGCCTTGATGAGCTATAGCCCACTAAGGCTAAACGGAACTATTTACTCTTTCCCTTTGTATCTTCAGGGCCGGAGATGGTCCCTAACAGCATTTATACAGTTTTATTTATAGCCAGATTTCTTGGCACTTTCCTAAAGTCATGAAAGTTTTGTTTACTTTCCCAGTTATTAACATAAAATCTCCACAGGTATTATAAGGATCTAAATTTTTGATCTATTGCTTGTCACTTTCTTAAGAGAGTTGCCTTTACAACTTTGTTTGCTGTCCTTTCTCTGCCCCTCAGGAATCAGGGATTGGGCCACATTTGCCTCCCATGGTGATGGCAGAGTGAGAAACCCTTGCCCTTTCACCTTTTACATCTCTTGTCTTTGCTGACATGGGCCCTACATCTCTCTTAGCCCCTCTCCCCCACTTCTTCAAGTCTGCCCTGTTACTGGTAATTTTCAGAGCCCCAGTGATGCAATCCCTGTTGCTAGAGCTTTGTGTTGCCCAGCTCTCTCAGCTCTCTATGTGTGTGTGTGTGTGGGGGGGTGCCTTGTGAAAGCCTTGAATAGGCCTTTTGTAAGTAGAGGGCCTTTCTTCTCTCTCTCTCTCCCTCTCTGGCTTCTCAGTTCTTGAAGCAGTAGGACCTCCCAGAGGTTTTCATGACTCAAACGAAAATAGAATAGGTACTGACAAGGCAGATAGTGGTAAAAATAACATTTTACTTTGAAAAATTATATGGGCACTAATTACAAAGTCTTAGTCAATCAAATATAAATAATCTGATCTAAAACTGCCTAGGCTGTATAGGATTAAGCATTTCACCAGCCATGGGAAGGGTGAATGGTAGCTCTTAGGTCTCTGTCCTGAGGGGTTTTCAGCATAAGAGACAAGCTCTCCTTTTCCTGTCTCCCTCCAGGGTTTAAAGCAGAAGTTTGTTCAAATGCCCACATACTGCAGCCTTAATACATATCAGCAGTGTGCTTCTAAAGGGTAGCCTGGAATCCCACAGAGCCTACCTCTGCTCTCTTTGTGGCTCTTTTTACATATATTTAACCTAAAAAAAGGTTTCATTTCTATAAGGATAGATCTTTCTATCTACAGAATAATTGGGTCTAGTGGCAAGCAGGCATTTTGTACTGTCTCAGACGAGGAAGAGGACTTTAGGCTGAAAGGCTTTTAATTATGTACCTAGAAATAATCTGGTAATAATTGGTATTAAGTATGAGATGTTCCCCACCACCACCACTATCTCTTAACTTGGTACTTATGGAAATGAGAAATCAAAGTATTCTCTCAAATATGATGGAAACACTGTAGCAAACTTGAAATCATTGGCGTTGTGAATAATTCAAAACACCTACACATTCCAAATCCTAGTTTTGTTCTTTTTTTTTGCACTAGAATTAACTAAAATAAAAGCTGATGTATGTAAAATACTGTTTTCACATAGCTTGCATGTGTATGTGCCTCAGGTCAGGACTTTTTGTTGTTGTTGTTAATCCTTACTTGAGGATATTTTTCCATTGATTTTTTTTTTTTAGAAGAGAGAGTAGAAGGGAGGGAGGGGAGGAGGAGGAGGAGGAGGAGAAGGAAGATGAGGAGGAGGAGGGGGGAGAGAGAGAGAGAGAGAAACATCGATGTGAGAGAGACACATTGATTAGTTGCTTCCAAGCATGTACCCTGACTGGGGCTGGAGATCGAACCTGCAACTCAACCCAGGTACATGCCCTTGACTGGGAATCGAACCTGCGACCCTTCAGTGCATGGGCTGATGCTCTAACCACTGAACAACACAGGCCAGGGCAGGTCAGGACATTATTTTAGGAAAATCAATTTCTCAGTAGATATTAAAAAATAATTTTTAAAAAATCTCTCTTCTTCATTGGGCAAATAGAAGAAGATATGTTCTTGCCCCAGAAATACAAAATATAGTAAGCTTAAAATCAAACAGCTTTGATTTTTTACCTATATTTTTTAAAAGTTATTGCTTCTATGAGAAAGTTAATATGTCCATTGCTTAAGAATGATGGTGTTCCTGTTTGGCAGGCGAGGAGTAGGAGTGGAGGAACATACTATATTTCCTTGAAAGCAGAGATTTCAGATACAAGAAGTATTTAAGAGTTCTAAAGAATTTTCTGGCTGTGTGACTCATGAATTGCCATGGAGGCCAGGAGCATTGCAAACCATGAAGTGGAATGGTGACTATTTTAACTTGCTTAAAACACACATGAAGTCAACAAGAAAAAAACTAATGTGATAAGCTTTACAAAGGAAGGAGAGTCTAGGACCTTGAAATCAAATAAAGAGATACCTGCTGAAAACTCTCTCCCAGAAGTTTGCTATATAAGGTGGTGTGAGACAGAGGAGTGATTCTGGAAATGAAAGGGGTGCAGGCCTAGGAGTTGGGGTGAGGAAAAGGGCTATTCTTGTCTAGGGGAAGAGGGTGGAACCTTCAACTATGTGTGGGTTACCTGTGTGGCTTGGGGGAGATTCTTTAACCTTCCCTGAACCCATTTTCTTACCTGGAAAATTGTGATGGTAATATTGCTCAAGGATGTAGTAAAGATTAAATAACTTGATATATCATCTAAATGTGCTATATATACCTCTAATATTCATTTGTTGGCTGGAATCTGATTTTCGAGAGTATTGAGTGTGTTCTGGTGTATGTTGGTCCTGGAAAACGGCAGTTCTAATGAAAAGCTGTGAAGTTCAAACTCCTTGCACTCATGGGGGAATTTTAGTTTCTCATTTGAAACAGTATTCTGGAGGTTACAGCCATGATTCCTTTTTTTTCCCTTTCAATTTTTACTAATTTATTTTTGTTACAGATGTTTCTCCTCTCCCCCCCCCCCGACACCTCCTCCCCATCCCAACCCCCTACCCCCCAGAATTGTTGTCTATGTCCATTGGTTATGCATACATGCATCTAAGTTCTTTGGTTTATCTCATCCATCCCCCCCCCTCCACCCCTCTCCTTTGAGGTCTGTCAGTCTGAACCATACTCCTTTCTATGTCTCTGGATCTATTTTGGTCATCAGTTTATTTTGTTCATTATATTCCACAAATAAGTGAGATCATGTGGTATTTGTCTTTCTCTGATTGACTTATTTCACTTAGCATAATGCTCTCCAGGTCCCTCCATGTCGTCTCAAAGGATAAGAGATCTTTCTTGCTTACACCTGCATAGTATTCCATTGTATATATGTACCACAGCTTTTTTATCCACTCATCTATGTTTTTTTCCTTTATTGATTTTTAGAGAGAGAGGAAGTGAGAGGGAGAGAGAGATAGAAACATCGATGAGAAAGAATATCGATTGGCCGCCTCCTGCATGCCCCCCACTGGGGATTGGGCCCACAACCTGGGCATGTGTCCTGACCGGGAATCGAACCGAAACCTCTTGGTGCATGGGTCAGACACTCAACCACTGAGCCACACCAGCCGAACTATCCACTCATCTATTGATGGACACTTGGGCTGTTTCCAGAACTTAGTGATTGTAAATAGTGCTGCTATGAACATAGGGGTACATATATTCTTTCTGATTGGTATTTCAGGCTTCTTAGGATATATTCATAGACGTGGGATCACTGGGTCAAATGGCAGATCAATTTTTAATTTTTTGAGGAAACACCATATTGTTTTCCATAGTGGCTACACCAGTCTGCATTCCCACCACAGCCATGGTTCCTTTAGCTATTTGATGGTACGTGCATGATACCATGCATTTTGTAGCACAAAATGATGTTAAGTCCAATAAAGTGTCTCCAATAAAGTGATTTTTCCTTACCTGACAAAGATTATAGTTTGCATATTTAACAGCACAATTTTAATTTTTAAAAGGAAGATAAGAATCAAGGATTTCAGCAATAAAGGTAGGCAGGTGAACTGGAACCTTTATGGGTGGACAGAGATCCTGGAGAGCAGAGTGTTACTCTGACCAAGAGTGGAACCCAGTTTGGCTGTGAGTATTTCACCTGTAAGATAAAGGTGACTAGATGGACTGAATGAGTGCTTCTCTCACCTGCAAGGCTTGTTAAAACACCAGTTGCTGGGCCCTACCCACCCGGAGTGTCTGACTCAGCAGGTCTAGAGGCCTGAGAATTAGCATTTCTAACATGGTCCTAGGTGAAGCTTATGCTGCTGGTCTTGGGGTCACACTTGGAGTGACACTGTTCCAGATTCTCTCTAAAGGTCATTTCTACCTCTGATTCAATAAAACATGGCTAGTTGGTTAAGGAGAAGGGACTCAATTTGGCTAAGGGAAGTTGCAGGCCTCCAGACTTAAGTGTACATTTGGACTCCTGTCCAAAGCATGCTAATCTTCCAGGGTCAGGAAAGGGAATTTTGGTTTCCAGTGAACTGAACAGATGTGCTTAAGGATGTCTTCATAGTATCACAACAGCTTTTATCAGATCCATCTATGCTACAGTTTTGGTCAAGGCACAAACACTGGTAGATGATTGAGCTCTTCTGAGGAGGTGGTGGTACACTGTTATTGGTTGTTCTGGGGCCCCTGAAAAACTAGGAGGTAGACCTTGGATGTAGATGGGCTCATTTAGGCCTAAGATATCTACATGGTTGAGAGACAAAAGAAATTAAAGCCCCTCTTTCCCCTTTCTCCTTCATCCCCCATTCCCTGACCTCTCACGAGCCATGACTTTATTACTTTTTTGTTGGCAAACTCACCTGGTCAAGAATAGTGTCTCATTGTCTTGAGGAAACAACTGTTATTTGCTCAGCTGGGTATGGCTTGGGTATTATACTGTGTTGAGATATCTTCCAATGCATGTGCTTTTATGGTTTTTAATTGAATTTGGGCATTAAAAAATAGATCTCACTAATTCTGTGGGTCTTAAATTTTTTCATTACTCTTATAACATATGAACACATTTTAATACAACTTATGTGTCAAAAGTTGTTTCTAAATGGCCAGAGTGAACTAGAACCTTATGGCCAGTTCGAGAACCTCCAGTTGTCCTCTGCCAGCAGTTAGACTCCCTAAGTCTTAGATCCCACACTGAAATCAGGTTTGATCTTATTCTCTAGTGCCCTTTCCCCATTCGTGTACAAAAGCCCTCAGTTTTAAAAAATTATACTGGGGGGTGGTCAAAGCAGGGTGTAGTTCAGTGATTTAAGATTCCTGTTATCATTTTTCTTCCTCTCAACAGCTGATTGGCATGCTGCTGGCTTGCTGTCTGTCCCGGTTCATCACGGCCAACCAGTATGAGATGGTGTAAAGAGAAGGTGAGTGACGGTAGGGAGTGTTTAATTTTGGGTTTTTCCCTTTGGGGCACATACTACCTTTCATAGGGAAAGGGTACTGACCAGCCACTTCACTACCTGATCTTGGTGGCACTGGTCCATGTGCCAAAACATCATTTCTGTGGTTCTAGGGAGGAGAGATGCGATCATTGCTATTGTGAAAAATGTATAAATGCTCTTTTCAGCTTGTTACCTTATTTTAAGTCCTTATTAATGGTGAGTCACTCACATGTTTTAATCTCTCTCTTAGTCTTTCAAGAACGACGGAATAAGAGACCCGATTTTAAAAGGAACTGCAGCAATCCTTGAAAGACTTCCAAAGAATGTTAGAGCACAGTACATATTACACCTGCCCTGCTCCCCCTAACTCCCTACCCTATGTGCAACTGACACTCCCACACAGTCTCTACCCTGCCTTTCAGCCTAAATCATGCATAGTGTTTCATTTTGTGAAGCCCTGTTGTGCCAGAGTATAGCCAGATTCCCTGTATCTAGTCCTAGTGGATCCCACCCAAGGCTCCTCCATCTGTACTTGGTCCAACTGCAGCTCATTGTAGGTGACTGGTTATCACACCATCACTGGCCTCCTGGGCCCTGCATGTTTTTGGGAGGTTCCTGTTAACCCTTCATCATAATTGATAAATGCTACACACATTGATGTAGATAAACAGCTATCTGTTCTTTTGGCTTAATTTCCTGTAGTTTGGTTTTCCCTCTACTAAGGTAGGCTCTTCCCTACATTCTCCAGGCTGCTTAGAATATGTAAAGAGATACATCAGTAAGTAATTGTTTATGTGGAGGAAAAAGCATGAAGGAAATTGTTGAGCTTTAGGTGGCCTCCTTGCTCATTATTATTACATGCCTGGGTATGTATAGACAGTTTAGTGCACCTGTACCTCTCACTTGAAACCTATATTACAAAGCTGAATTGTTGCTTCACATGAAGGAAATAATATTACTTCTGTTTTTCTCCAATTAATTGCTGTTGTGTTATTTTACTACTTTCTGTATTTTTTCTTTGCATTGACATTACAGACATTGAGGACGTCATCAAATCAATTACAAAATGAGTGTGAAGGGGGAACAAATGTCAAAATATTTTTTAAAGATCTTAAAAAATAATGCCTCTAGCATGCCAACAATAATGCATTGATATTGTGAACATTTGTGATACATGTATTAATAAATAGAGTCGTTACAAATTGCTGTGTTCTGGTTTTGTTCTTTTGGTTATTGCAGAAGTTTTAAACACATATTTCTACTCCACCTTGTTCCACAAAGGCTTGGAGGTGGACCAACTTACATGCTGACACACCCCTCCATACATGCTCCTACCGACCTCACCCCACCAAAATAGCATCAGGCAGCTGAAGGGTTAGATTTTTTAGATGATAATTTCAGAAACTTCCATCATATATCATGAAAAGGATATATTGTTGACTGCAAAAATAGAACTTTCATATTACTTCAGGTTAGAGACAGAAAGGTGTTTTTTTTTTTTTTTTAAGAAAAGAAAATGAGCATTTATTCTTTCATCATTTCTAATGAGCATGTATTCTTTCTTTCATCTCTGGATTGAATGCACTAAATCTAGGAAAGAGATGACATCACACAACATTATTTAGTGGTCCCAATGCCCTGTTTTGTATTGGAGTATGAAATTCTTATTCTTGATTGAAAGCATTTTAGCAATAGGTACAATATGTATTATCTGTGATCTATTTTTTCCATCTTAATGAGTCATTCTTTAAAAAAAAAAAAAAAAAGCTAGTAAAAACATATGTTGATCTGTTTGCCAAATAAGTGGATCCAAAAAGTTCCCCCTTCTCTGTAGAACAACCTGTAATATAGTTATATGCGTATATCAGCCTCAACTTTGCATGGGGTAAACCCTAAAAGGCTTACAAGGGGCACTGTCTCACGCCTTCAGATATTCCCTCTTCAAAAGGTCAGTATTTTTAGTAAATTAAGATCTTTTCTAAGGAAACATATTGCTCAAAGCTTCAAAGTCCGTTTTAAAATTACTATTTTATTATATATTGAAATGAGGCTTTTCTGTAAAATCCTAAATAGCCCTACCCATGGTTCACCCTTTTGCAAACTATGCATTCATTAGTATACTATTTTATTCTTATTGTTTATACTATTTTATTCTTACTGTTTATACTATTTTATTTTTATTGTTTGTACACATTTAATTGTCAGTGCTAAAAGCCTCTGAACAAAACGTAAGTTGAAAGATATTTGAGATAATCATAGACTACTCCAGAGATTGATTTCTTGGGGTTTGGCCTGGCCATTGAGATTTTTTTTTTTTTTTTTTTTGAAAGCTTCCCAGGTGGTTCTAATATGCAGCCAGGGTCAGGTAACTCTGTACTAGAATCTGAGTCCAGCTTTCTGTGTTCACCTTATACCTTACTTCTATCTCATTTACTTGAGATTATCTCACTCTGCTTAATGCATATTTGTTTCTACACCATGCTTTTCCTCTCATTTTTCCTTTCCCAAGGCTTTCCCAAGGCTTCCCATCTTCAAAGACCATCTCTTCTGTAATAGTCTTCCTGATGACTCCATTCCTAATTGTCCTAGCAATTTCTCTCTATGCCCAACATTTTAGATCAGTTATTTTCTAGAACATTGTCCATTTCTTCAATTTATGAAGTTGTTATAATAATGTCTTATTTTTAAAATCTTAATGACATCTAGATTTGTTACCTTTTTTATTCCTAGTATTTCTTTCTTTCTTATTTTCAGTCATTCCAGAAATTTGTGTATTTTGTATCTTTCAGAAAAACCCAGCCTTTTTGGTTTGATCCTCTCTAGTGTTTGTTTTCTATTTCATTAACTTCTGCTCCTTTCTTCCTTCTACTTTCTTTGGGTTTCCTTGGATTTTTCTGTAATGTTTTGTGTTGCATTCATAGCTCATTAATATTTTAAACTATTTTTTCTAATATGTTCATGAAAGGCTGTAATTTTTTCTAAGTGCTGCTTTAGCTGAATTTCAGTTTTGATTTACAATTACTATTGTCATTCAGTTCTAACAGTTTGCGATTTCTATTAGGATTCATGCTTTGAATGATAAATTAGAAATTGTTTTTGTGTTTTTTCTTTTTTAATACTTAATTTATTAATTTTTTATTAGATATTCCTCCTTTTCCCCCCTTTGACACCTTCCTCCCTGCTCCCACCCACCACCACCACCTTCACTGTATTTAAAAGTTTCAAAATGTGTAGAATTTGAGGCTTTTTGTTTTAAAAAATTTGGTTTGTAAGATAAAGGTTTTTTTCATTTTTTTTTTTTTTGTAAGATAAAGATTTTTTATTTGGTGAGGCTTGTTTTGTGCCCTAGTGTGTGGGCAGTGTTTGTTCTGTATGTGCTTAAAAAGTATGTCTCTTCTTTAATTATAGGTGTGAGGTCAGACCAAGCTTGCAAATATATCCAAATAGTAAATTTTGTGAATATTTTTCAAATTCTCTGTGTTCTTATGAATATTTTGCCTGTTTGACCTATCAGGTTCTGAGAATGATGCATTAAATTCCCCCCACTATGGCCCTGGCCGGTGTGGCCCAGTGGTTAGAGCATTGGCCTGTGGACTGAAGGGTCATGGGTTTGATTCCGGTCAAGGGCACATACCTGGGTTTCAGGTTCGATCCCTGGCCCCGGTAGAGGTCCTGGGGGAAGCAACCAATGGATGTGTCTCACATCCATGTTTCTCTCCCTCCCCTCTTCCACTCTACCTAAAAATCAGTGGGAAAATATCCTCAGGTGAAGATTAACAACAATAAAAAATCCCCTACTATGAATGTGGATTTTGTCAATTTTGCTTTATATATTTTTAAGTTATATTTTCAGAGACATGCAAATTCAAGATTATTTCTCATTGATGAACTATTTCTGTTATCATTATGGACTTACCCTCTTTATCCCTAATTATGTTATTTTTTTCTTTTAAAGTTCATTTTGTCTGATATTACAGTTATAATTTCTTTTGATAAATACAGGGGTGGGCAAAAGTAGGTTTATAGTTATGAGTACAGAGAACACAGAGTTTATTCTTATATTATTTATTGTATTATCTATTGTTATTATTATTAACCTACTTTTGCCCACCCTTGTATTTGCCAAGGGTATTGTTCTACATCACTGTGTTTAACCTTTCTGTGTAATATTTTAGATGTGTCTCTTAAGCAGCATATAACTGCATTTTGTTTTCTTTTTTAGCTGAATCTGAGAAAGTCATAACTGAAAAACTCGATCCAGTTATACATTGTTATTACTCATATATTTTGTTTTATTTCTACCACATTATTTTTCTGTCTACTATTAGTTTCCTGCTTTTCTTCTATGCTGCATTCTCTTGTTAATTTCTTAACATACATACTTGAAATGTAAAGTTAATGAGAACATCCATCATCCTCCAAAATAACACAAAGTCCTTGGTATGTTTTACTTCTAGTCACCTCTCACTTAACTTTTATGTTTTTGTTGCCTGACATTTTATTTTTACCATTTCCCCAAATGAATCATCACTGTTAGTGTTTTTAGAGTTTTAGAGTCACCTACATTTATACATACCCGTTTTGTTGTTGTTGTTTTGTTTTAACCATTGCAACTTGCATCTTAATCGTTTTGGGTTCAATTTTGTTTTTGTTGAAGTACATGTTTTGTTTGTTATTTCATCAAGGGGTATATACATGGTAAATAATCTCAATCTTCATCTAAAAAAAGTCATGTCATCCTTTCTCTTGAATGATAGTTTAGTTGGGGATAAAATTTTAGATTTGTAACTGAGGATATTTCTTTTACTATTATTAATAATAAGTCTAATTTTTAATTTCTGGGTAATCTATCATTTCTCCCTAGTTGACCTTAAGACTTTCTCTTTACCTTTGATGCTCCTCTTCCATATATGATGGACACTTTCTAATTCTATCTTCTATGTCTCTTAGTCTTTCACTTTTTCCATGTCTTTAGTTCTTGTAGATTATCTGGAATAATCTCCTTAGTTGTCTCCCAGTTCTCTTCTCCAATTTGTCTAATTTGTTTTAACATTCTGGAAGTTATTTTTTATTTTCTTTTTTAAAAGCTCTTTACCTTTTTTATAGTGGCCTCATTTTTCATTGACTTCACATCCTGTCTCTCAAAATACTCAAACTATTTTTATCCTTTCTTTCAAATATCCTAATATGTAAAGTTCATCAGTGCTCATCCTCTTGTATGTTGTGTTTGCTGACTGTCACTCATGGCAGATTTTTCTTGTGTTTTTAATTTTTGTAAAACAGTTTCTCTTCATTGAGGATTTTTTAAATAAAATTTATTTTGGAATAATTATAGATTTATGGAAAAGGTGAAAAGATAATACAGATATTTCCTGCCAGTGCCCCTGATGTTAACACCATACATTAATCACCCTTGTATATTTGTCAAAACTAAGAAACCAATACTGGTACATAATGATTAACTAAACCCCAGACTTCATTCAGATTTCACCAGCTTTTCCTCCAATGTCATTTTTCTGTTCCAGGATACAATCCAGGATTCCATATTACATTTAGAATGTGGATTGCAAGCTGGCTTATAGAATTGTCCCTATAGTCATATTTTGCATTTGCTGGTCCAGAACCAGATTTTATATTAGCTTCTCAGCTTGAAGAATCATACACAAAATAGGTAGTATAAATTTTGATTTCACACATTTACGTGGCTTGTTGTTTCTGTAGGGATTTTTCTACTCCCCTTTCACTGGATTTATTCAGGTTCGTGAGATACAGATTATTGCTCAATGTAGTCCCAAAGATATGTCTCTTGACACTTTGTAGGCGTTAAACCCTCAAGGCATTAGGGAGTATATTAGGTTCAATATCCCACCATACCCCCAACCTCCTGGTCATCAATGGAACAGAACTCATGACCTTATTGCTCTAGCTTTAAGTTGCTTTGTTTCTGTCTCTTGAAGATTTATATTTTTGTCTTTGGATATATATTTAATTCTTAAATATATTTTTATCCAGTATTTAAGGTTCTGCCTAGTGTGTGTGGCTTCGTTTTTGTTTTTTGTTTTTTTTCAGTTTGCCATGTTTTCCAGGTTCTATATTCTGTTATTTGCAATATATTGCATGTTGCTTTCTTGTTTTGTAATTATTTCATGTGTAAGTAATTTAACTCACAGTTGATTAGGATCTTTCAGTAGTGTTCTTGAGGGTAAGGACAATGTCAATACTGCCTTTATATCCCCACAGTGATTGGCACATAACTAAGAACTATTTAGTTTCTCAAATTACTTTATGGATAATGAATGAATGAACTCCATGTCCTTAAATTATGTACCAGAAGCTTAACTGGTCTTATCTACATATATTTTCTTAGATTATTTTAGTTGTTCCTCAAGTCCTATTTGTTGTTTTATCTCAAGAATTCTATGGCATACTATTTTTGCCTCATGCCTTGTTTTCCAGTTAATGTATCACTATTTTTATCTCATGGATATGTCATAGTTCCTCCCACTGTCCTCAATATAAATAACTCAACATATCTTGAATGATTCAACCTGGATTCTCAGATAAACATATAGTCAGAATCCCCAGGTTTTTGTTTCTTGGAGGAGGAAAAGCGGTGACCTCTGTCTCCTAATAGAGCTTCCAACATAACTTGTATAAATAGGCTAATAAACAGTAAAAGGATCCAAGAACAGATAACTCCTCCTAGCCTTGGTTGCTCTCTGCAACAAACAATACTGGATAGTGCACGCACAAAAAGTATGACTTGTTACCCAGAACTGTTTGTTGCAGAGAGCTACCTGGGCTAGGAGAAGTTCATTTATCTGTTCTAGATCCTTTTGACTTGTTATGTGATGTTTCTATGGAGTAATATAATTTAATTCAAAGAAGATTAATTGAGCCTGGTCGGTGTGACTCAGTGGATTGAGTGTTGTCCCATGGACTGAGAGGTCCCTGTTCAATTCACGGTCAGGGCACATGCCTGGAGTTTGGGCTCGATCCCCAGTAGGGGGCATGCAGGAGGCAGCTGATCGATGTCTGTCTCTCACATCGATATTTCTATCTCTCCCTTCCTCCCTCTCTAAAATATCAATAAGAACATATTTAAAAAAAACGATTGTTTGAGCACTTACTGGATTTAGACCATGGGACATGTAAAGAAGCATAACAAAATGTCTTCAGGCAGTGTTGATTAATTTCTATGTATATAGCAGATTGTACAAGCTGCTAATCTTTCTACTAGAAAAATTCAGATTTGTACAGTTGATTGTGAAAAGGCCAATATAATATCTTCTACAAATGCAGCTGTATTAGTTATATATTGCTTTATAACAAATTATTCCATCACTTAGCAGTTTAAAATAATGTTTATTTTATTATCACATTTTCTGTGGATCAAGAATTCCGGTGAGGCTTAGCTGGGTGCCTCTGGCTCTCAAGGTCTTTCATGAAGTTACAGCTAAACTATTGGTTGGGGCTGTGATCTCCTGTGAAAGCTGAACTTGGGGAAGGGAAATAAGCTTCTGAGCTCATTCAGGTGATTGTTGAAAGGCCTTGGTCCCTTGCAGTCTAGGCCTCTCTAATAGGGCTGTCCTATGCCCCCATAGGGGTGCTTGACAGCTAGCTTGCTCTAAGATGAGAAATCGAAGAGAGAAGGGTGTAGGAGAGAATGTTCAAGACAGAGCCACTTTTTTATAACCTAACCTCAGAAATGACATGCTATCACTTCTGAAATATTCTGTTTGTTAGAAGTTCGTGAATAAGTCTAGCCCAAAAAGAAGGAGAGGAGATTACACAAAGGTGTGAATACCAGGAGGCTGGGATAATTGGGGACCATCTTAGAGGATGCCTGCCACAACTATACTTGATTTTCTTCCCTTTGGGATTTATTGAATGACTCACAGACAGTAAACAGAAATAGCAATGAAATTTAGGAAGACAGCTGTTTTACAAGTAAGTTTACACTCCACTTGCATTGATCTTGGTGTTTTCCATTTCTTTCATGATTAGCCAAGGGTGTTTTTGGCACCACCACCTGAAATATTTCTGTTTAGAATTAGAATTACTGATGGTCAGCAGAATAAAATGCTGTAAGTTTTCAAATATATCAGAGCTATTTTTCCATTATCTTAGAAGATTTTATAATTTGTGCATGTATACTCTTTATTGAAAACAAAAATTTAGTAATCCTATTTCTGTAATACCATACACCTCTTACTAAAATATCTGTGAAGAGATAGCTTTAAAAATAAATGACTTAGTAATTGATTTTAACCCTTCCATTACCTTTACTTCATGAGGACTAATTATTGTAAATGGTTTATGACAGGTAAATAGAGCAGTGAGGTTATTTGTAATTTATTTGGTAGCAAAATGATTAAATTTTTAAGGGGACATTGATAAACTGATAAATGAATACATCCAGAGTACTCTCCATAACAGTGATGGCCTAGAAATTAAGTTATGGTTGAGGGAATTTGTGGTAGTCTGGTTGTGGTCGTCTGGTATGTGAGGGAGTGGGACATGCTGAGTGTTTTCTTTAAATATTGAGTTCATGAGAGCTCAAGCCTGGGCCATCTTCTGCATGCTCTTCTCCTAGGCAATGTTATCCATCCCTGTTGCTTCAGTGACCATGTATATGCTGGTAACTTCCATTTTCAGATAGCCAGCTCACACATATCTTTGGAACTACAGATCTGTACAGTTCAGCTGCCAACAACCACAGGGCTGAAAGCATAGAAACCCAAGGTGGTGGCAGTGGTGAGGCTGACTTGGACACCACACTGAGTGAAGGTATGGATCATTCTGGTTTGAATGAAAAGAAACAGGAATTTTTGGTAAATTTTCTTTATGCAATCATTTCTTACGTATTCATTAAACACTATGCCAGGCAGGCACTGTTCTGAATGTGTGACTACAGAGGCGACAAGACAAAGTAGGCCCCTGACTTTATGTAACTTACATTTTTACAGAAGCAAGATGATAAATGTGTGGATAAGTAAGATTAGTTAGTGATGTGTTTTAGAGAGAAAATGAAAATGGTAACATTGGTGATGTTAATTTACATGTTATTTTAAAGTCCAACTTTCACCATATGTTTGAATTACTTTTTGAGCCTGGGGAGTCAGGCTCTGAGATCCTCTCATCTGAGTTAATTTAAAGGTAGGCTGAAGTCAGATTGGTACATACCTGAAGTTTGAATAGGGCAGTGTGGCCTCAGGTGGCTGTTTGTATGTATGGAAACAAGCCATTTATGATTATGTAAACAAGCCTAAAATCATCCCCCAAATAAGAACCCTGAAGACTCTTCAAGAAACTCAATTAATCTCTAATTATAGGTGTTCTCTTGCAAAGAAGAATTAACTTCATGTGGAAGGGCATAACAATGTATGTGGTGTATACATTAACAAGGAATGTACCTACTATAATCATGGTTGATTGATTAGCTTTTTGGTTGAGCTCTGGCTCTTCACCCTGGGAACCACACCAATTCTGTGTGTTTTATACAGGATTCCTGTAAGACTGAATTTGAAGAAAGGGTTTTATAACTTAAGAAAAGGGTGTGAAAATCACTGAGTTTGATTATGATGCTACTGAGAGGAATCAAAGCTACACAAAATGGCCTAGGTCAGCAATGTGGGCTTAACCTGGGAGCTTGTGACACATTCAGAATCTCAGGCCCCACCCCAAGTCTGCATTTTAAGAAGATCTCCAGGGGATTCATATTCACAAATATTTGAGAAGTGCTGATTTAGGCCACTGGTTTCCAATCTTGGCTGTGCTTTGCAATCACCTGGTAGTGAAAGCTCCCCAGAGGATTTTGATGTGCAGCCAAGTTTGAGAACACTGATTTAGGCCACAGACTTATTGGTGTCCTGAAAGTGTGGGCTGTTTGGCCACCTGACCAACCAGGTTTGTAGTGTAAATCAATCAGATAGAACTCCCACCCACACCCCAGCTCAGCCCAACATCCTCCTTGCATATGAAATCTAATACATAATGAATGGAGAATCACTGTTCTTATAAGTGGGTTGGGGGAGTGGTGAGGGCATTGAGAATTCCTTTCCAGCAGATGGTATCATTTATCAGCTGGTTAAGACAGCAGTGAGATCTCATTTATATGCAGTGATTTTCCCTCTTCACCAGGGATTAACTCAGTGGAAACATTCAGAAAGACTAGCCTGCTTGCTACTCATTCTATCCAGTTAAATTTATTTTATGTAATTGTGTGCAATAATTTATCTGTGAAATTCTTCCAGGGGAGAAAGCCACAGGGATAGCTCAAATCGCTGAAGGCAGTAAAAAGAATGGCCTTATGCATTTGTCAAGTCATAAAGTAAACAGCAGGGGAACACTGAGGGAGGGAAGAAGGTGACTGAACATTCAGAAAAAGACACCTTTGGGAGGGCACCTTTTCTTTCTTTCACCACCTCTGACTCCCAGAAATGGAGTTTGACAAATTCAATCTGCATTAGGCATTTCTAATTTTTTAATTCATATTTTATTGAAGTAGCATTGGTTAATAACATAAATTTCGGGTGTACAACATAATTTGATACCTGTGTACTCTACTGTGTACTCACCACCAAAAGTCTAGTTTCCATCCGTTTACCATATATTTGACCCCCTTTACCCCTCTTACCTTCCCCCACCCCCTTCCCCTCTGGTAACCACCAATCTGTGGTCCTTATCTATGAGTTGGCTTTTGTTTTCTTTGTTGTTCGTTTCTTACTTCTTGTTTTATATTCCATGAGTGAAATCATACATTTTTTGTTCTTTTTCCTTCTGACTTATTTCACTTAAGTCAGATCCATCCATGTTGTCACAAATGGCAATATTTCATTATTTATGGCTGAGTAGTATTCCACTGTGTATATACATATATCATATATATATATACACACATATATAACATCTTTATCCACTCGTCTATTGATGGACACCTAGGTTGTTTCCATATCTTAGTTATTTTAAATAATTCTACAATAGACATAGGTGTACATATTTTTTTATTAGTGTTTTTTATATTTTTTTGGATAAATACTCAGCAGAGGAACTGCTGGATCATATGATAGTGCTATCCTTAATTTTTAGAGTAACTTCCATACTGTTTTCCATAGTAGCTGCACAAATTTACAATCGTACCAACAGTGTCTGAAGGTTCCCTTTTCTCCACATCATCTCTAACACTTGTTATTTCTCATCTTTTTTTATAATTGCCATTCTAACAGGTGTGAGGTGATATTGTGTTTTTGACTTGCATTTCCCTAATAATTAGTGATGTTGAACATCTTTTCATATGCCTGTTGGCCATCTGTATGTTTTCCTTAGAAAAATGTCTATTCAGGTCCATTGAACTTTTTAAAATCAGGTTATTTGTTTATTTTGTTGTTGCATTGTATCAGTTCTTTTTTTTCCCCATTTTTTACTTTTTTAATTTATTTTTTATTTTTCCAATTTTTTTTATTTATTTTTGTTACAGATGTTTCTCCTTTTCCCCCCATAGACACCCTCCTCCCCATCCTGCCCTCCCAACCCCCTAGCATTGTTGTCTATGTCCATTGGTTATGCGTACATACATACAAGTTCTTTGGTTCATCTCATCCATCCCCCCTGCCCTCCTCCTCTCACTGCTGTCCTAACCAGCTGATAAATGATACCATCTGCTGGAAAGGTTTTTCAGTCTGAACCATACTCTTTTCTATGTCTCTGGGTCTATTTTGTTCATCAGCCCACCTTCTTCATTATATTCCACATATAAGTGAGATCATGTGGTATTTGTCTTTCTCTGATTGGCTTATTTCGCTTAGCATAATGCTCTCCAGGTCCCTCCATGTTGTCTCAAAGGATAAGAGATCTTTCTTTCTTACAGCTGCATAGTATTCCATTGTATATATGTACCACAGCTTTTTTATCCACTCATATATTGATGGACACTTGGGCTGTTTCCAGAACTTAGTGATTGTAAATAGTGCTGCTATGAACATAGGGGGTCCATATATTCTTTCTGATTGGTGTTTCAGGCTTCTTAGGATATATTCCTAGAAGTGGGATCACTGGGTCAAATGTCAATTCAATTTTTAATTTTTTGAGGAAACACCATACTGTTTTCCACAGTGGCTGCACCAGTCTGCATTCCCACCAGCAGTGTACTAGAGTTCCCTTTTCTCCACACCCTCGCCAACACTTGTTTGATGATTTGTTGATGGCAGCCATTCTGGCAGGTGTGAGGTGATAACCTCATCATTGTTTTAATTTGCATCTCTCTGATGATTAGTGATGTTGAGCATTTCTTCATATATCTCTTGGCCATTTGTATGTCCTTTTTGGAGAGATGTCTATTTAGGTGCTCTGCCCATTTTTTAATTGGGTTCTTTGTCTTCCTTTTGTTGAGTTGTATGAGCACTCAATATATTTTGGAAATTAACCCCTTATCTGATGTATCATTGGCAATTATACTTTCCCATACAGTGGGTTCCCTTTCTATTTTGATGGTTGTTTCTTTTGCTGTGCAGAAGCTTTTTAGTTTGATGTAGTCCCATGTGTTCATTTTTTCCTTTGTTTCTGTTGCCTTAGGTGATGTATCAGTGAAAATTCTGCTGTGTATGTTGTCTGAAATGTTGTTGCCTACATTTTTTCTAGGATTTTTATGGATTCATGAGTACACATTTAAGTCTTTTATCAATTTTGAGTTTATTCTTGTGCATGGTGTAAGTTGATGGTCTAGTTTCATTATTTTGCATGTAGCTGTCCAATTTTCCCAGTACCATTTATTAAAGAGACTGTCTTTGCTCCATTGTATGCTCTTGCCAACTTTGTCAAATATTAATTGAGCGTAATGTCTTTGGTCAATTTCTGGGTTCTCTGTTCTGTTTCATTGATTTATATGCCTGTTCTTGTGCCAGTACCAGGCTGTTTTGATTATAGTGGCTTTGTAGTATAACCTGATATCCTGTATTGTGATCCCACCTACTTTGTCCTTATTTTTCAAGATTGCTGTGGCCATTTGGGGTTTTTTTTGTTTGTTTGTTTGTTTGTTTTTTGGTTCCATATGAACTTTTGAAGTATTTGTTCTAATTCTGTGAAATAGGTCATTGGTATTTTGATGGGGATTGCATTGAATCTATAGATTGATTTGAGTATTATGGACATTTTAATGATGTTAATTCTTTCAATCCATGGACAAGGTATGTGCTTCCACTTTTTATATCTTCCACTATTTTCTTTCAATGTCCTGTAGTTTTCTGCAAATAGGTCCTTTATTTCTTTGATTAAGTTTATTCCTAGGTATATTAATTTTTTTTGCCTCAATGGTAAATGGGATTGTTTTTTTAGTTCCTCATTCTGTGAGTTCATTATTGGTGTATAAGAATGTCGTCGATTTCTTGATGTTAATTTTGTATCCTGCTACCTTGCCAAATTCGTTTATTAAATCTAGCAGATTTTTGAAGGCATCTTTAGGGTATTCTATGTATAATATCATGTCATCTGCAAATAATAACAGTTCACTTCCTCCTTCCCAATTTGGACCTCTTATTTTTTCTTCATGTCTGATTGCTGTGGCCAAGACTTCCAGTACTATGTTAGATGAGAGTGGCTAAAGTGGGCATCCCTGTTTGTTCCTGTTCTTAAGGGAAATGCTTTTAGTTTTTGCCCATTGAGTATGATGTGGGCTGTAGGTTTTTCATATATGGCCTTTATGATATCAAGATATGATCTCTCTATTCCCACATTGCTGAGCATTTGTATGAGAAATGGGTGCTGGATTTTATCAAATGCTTTCTCAGCGTCTATTGATATGATCATGTGGTTTTTATCTTTCATTTTGTTTATGTGGTGTATCACATTTATTGATTTGCAAATATAGTACCATCCTTGCATCCCTGGGATGAATCCCACTTGGTCATGGTGAATAATTTTTTTAATGTATTGCTGGATCTGATTTGCTAGTATTTTGTTAAGGATTTTGGCATCTTTGTTCATCAGGGATATTGGCCTGTAGTTTTCTTTCTTTGTAGTTTCTTTTTCTGGTTTTGGAATTTGAATTATGCTGGCCTCCTAAAACGAATTTGGAAGTCTTCCTTCTACTTGAATTTTTTGGAATAGTTTGAGAAGAATGGGTGTTAGTTCTTCTTTGAATGTTCAGTAAAACTCCCCTGTGAAACTATCTGGGCCTGGGCTTTTGTTTGCTGGGAGAGTCTTGATTACATCTTCAATTTTCTTTGTTGTTATTGGTCTGTTCAAGTTTTCTATCTCTTCCTGGTTCAGTTTTGGGAGACTGTGTTTCTAGAAATTTGTCCATTTTGCTTAGATTGTCCAATATGTTGGCGTACAATTGTTCACAGTATTTGTTAATGATCCTTTGTATTTCTATGGTGTCAGTTGTTACTTCTCCTCTTTTATTTCTGATTTTGTGTATTTGGGTTCTCTCTCTTTGTTTCTTGGTGAGTCTAGCTAAGGGTCCATCAATCTTGTTTATCTTTTCAAAAAACCAGCTCTTTGTTTCATTGATCCTTTGAATTGTTTTTCTGGTCTCTATGTCATTTATTTCTGCTCTGATCTTTACTATTTCCTTCCTTCTACTTGCTCTGGGGTTTTCTTTTTGTTTGCTTTCTAGTTCTTTAAGTTTTAGGGTCAGATTGTCAATTAAAAATTTTTATTGTATCATGATGTAGGCCTGTAGTGCTATGAACTTCCCTCTCAGAACTGCTTTCGCTGCATCCCATAGATATTGTGTTGTCTGTTCATTTTCATTGGTTTCCAGGACGTTTTTAATATCTTCCTTGATCTCCTTGGTAACCCATTCATTGTTTAATAACATGCTGTTTCACCTCCATGTGTTCAAATGTCTTTGCATGTTCTTGTTGCAATTGATTTCTAGTTTCATGCCATTGTGATCTGAGAAGATGCTTGATATAATTTCAATCTTCTTGAACTTGTAGAGACTTCGTTTGTGTCCTAACATGTGGTCTATCTTTGAGAATGTCCCATGTGCACTTGAGAAGAATGTGAATTCTGCAGTTTGGGGGTGTAATTCTCTGTAGATATCTATTAAATCCATTTGATCTAGTGCATCATTTAGAGTCTCTGTTTCCTTGTTAATTTTTTGTCTAGAGGATCTATCCAGTGATGTCAGCAGGGTGTTGAAGTCCCCTGCTATGATTGTATTGCTGTTGATTTCTCCTTTGATGTTCTCCAGAAGATTTTTAATGTATTTTGGTGCTCCTATATTGGGTGCATATATGTCTACCAAGGTTATAGCTTCCTGTTGGATAGAGCCTTTCTATATTATGTAGTGGCCTTCTTTGTCTCTAGTTATGGCCTTCATTTTGAAATCTATTTTATCAGATATGAGCATTGCTACCCCAGCTTTCTTTTCCTTTCTGTTTGCAGTGATGGTTTGGTGCTAATATATTCCCTTAGCCTTTTTTGTGTGTGTCTGGGAAGCTCTTTATTTCACCTTCTATTTTGAATGATAGCCTTGCTGGATAGAGTATTCTTGCATTCAGATCTGTGTTTTTCATGACCTTGATTACTTCATGTCTTTCCCTTCTGGCCTGTAGTGTTTCTGTTGAGCAGTCAGCTGATAGCCTTATGGGGGTTCCTTTGTAGATAACCTGTTGCTTATCTCTTGCTGCCTTTAGGGTTCTCTCTTTGTCTTTAATTTTTGGCATTTTAATTACTATGTGTCTTGGTGTGGGCCTGTTTGGGTTCTTCTTACTTGGGGCTCTCTGTGCTTCTTGAACTTGAATGCCTTCTTCCTTCACCAAGTTAGGGAAGTTTTCTGTCACTATTCTTCAAATATATTCTCTAACCCTTGCTCATTTTCTTCTTCTTCTGGAAGTCTTATGATGCAAATGTTGTTACATTTCCAGTTTTCCCACAGTTCTCTTAAGCTGTCTTCCTATTTGTTTGTTTGTTTTTTATTGTTTTTTCCTTTTGGTTTTCTGATTGGTTGATTTTTTTCTACCCTGTCTTCTAATTCACTGATCCAGTCCTCAGCTTCCTCTGCATTGCTGGTTATTCCTTCCAATGTGTTCTTTCTTTCTGCTATGTCATTCTTCATTTCCACTTGGTTGGTTTTCAATGTTTCTATACCTTTACTCATGATATTGAGCTCCTTACTCATGCTGTTGAGCTTCCTCAAGAGCATGACTCTGAACTCTACCTCTGATAACTTGCTTAACTGCATTTCATTTATCTCATCTTCAGTAGAGTTCTGTTGTACTTTCATTTGGGATTTGTTTTTTTGTTTCACTATTTTGGCTATCTCAGTGGTTTGGATCCTGCCAAAATTTCCCTGTGGATGTTGGTGTTCTGCTGTTTGTGGCTTCCTCTAGTGGGTTTGGATGAGTGTGGGAGGACCCACGTTCAACACCACTGTCAAGTCTTACTTTCCTGGGTAGATTTGCAAGCCCAGGAAAGGTTCAGTTATTCTCTAGCTTTTTGCCTGGAGGTTATTAGTCTCAGTTACTTGATGAACTTTGGGTTGTAGCCCTCAGCTGAATGAAAAACTCCCTCAGGTGATCAGCGTAAGAGGATTTCCAGAGGGTGGGGCAGATGCTGGTTGTTAATGAGCCCCAATTTGCATTTCTCTGGCCCAGCTGGGTGGGGTTAAATCTCCAAGAGAGGGGCTGCTGCTTCTCCCCAGAGCTCCAGGAAGGGGCTCCCCGAGCAAGATGGCCACCGTCCTCTGTGGCTGTGACTTGTTAAAAACTCTAAGCACCCTCCAAATTCCAAGTGTCCTCACATAGTTCCAGTCCAGTCTACCCTCCCTCTGCTGGAACCCAAGCTGAGTGGCTGTAGCTAATTTAGTGCTCTTTCCCCTGTGCTGTGGAACCGGCTTGTGATTTTAACCCAGAGGGAGCTGCTCACAGCTAAAACAGCTGTTGTCTGTGGGCTCCCAGCTCGCCCTCTCATGCCTCCACAGACCTACCAGGCTCGATTCAGTGTCCTTTTTTCCTGTTCCTGGTTATATGGGTCCTCTCCAGCTGCTTTTCTGTTACATTTTTCCCAATGATTTGTCTTTATTTTAGTTATAATTCCAGTTTGGTCCTGGGAAGTGGTCTGTGTAGCCTCCATTCACTCTGCTTCCCTTGTTGGATCTCTGTATCAGTTCTTTGTATATTTTTAATATTAACCCCTAATTGGAAATACCATTCGCAGATATCTTCTTCCATTCAGTGGGTTGCCTTTTGGCTTTGTTGATTTTTTTTTTTTTTTTTTTTTGCTGTTCAAGAAGCTTTTTAGAGTTTGATCTAGTTTCATTTGTTTATTTTTGTTTTTGTTTTCCATGCCTTTGGAGTCAGATTCATAAAAACACCACTGAGACCGATGTCCAGAAGCTTAGTGCTTATGTTTTCTTGTATGTTTTGTTGTTTCAGGTCATACATTCAAGTCTTTAATCCATTTTGAATTAATTTTTGTATATGGTATGAGATAGTGGTCTAGTTTCATTCTTTTATTTATAGCTGTACAGTTTTCCAGCACCATTTATTTCTCCATTGTATATTCTTGGCTCCTTTGTCATAAATAAGTTGCCTATATATGTACAGGTTTATTTCTAGGCTCTAAATTCTGTTTCATTGTTCTGTGTGTCTTATGTTCAATTTGGGGGGGTTATTGTTTTTATTTTTTTATTGTATTTCATTTTTTCCATCACCATTTATCACCTCTATGCCCTCTTCCACCTCCACCCATCATGGAAATAAGCACAGACTCTATTTTTAAAATACAAGTGTGTTAAATTCTCCATGTACTCCACTTGCTTTTACACAACAAGTGGAGCTGAGTTAGGAGAAGGTGCTTGTGAAGTTTGATTTTCTTGCTGAAGAAGCAGGCTATACTGAGCTTTTTGTTCTGGGACATAGATGCCTGCCCATAGAAACAAGCAAGATATCTAAGTCTGTACCTTGAGAGTATAAGTATTCTTTCCATTTAATAAGTAAAGTTGCTGAGACTTCCAAGAGTTGTGATCTTCCAAAACCAGTGTCCATACCAGGTGAAAATTCCAGAATCTGCTTACATTGAAAAGCTGGGATTCCTACTCTGGATCATTTCACACATATTAATCAAGGAAATACCCATTGTCTGTCTGTTAGTGTACACATGATCGATTGGGGAAATGTAGAGTGGTCAATCTACTTGGAGATAAATTTTTAGAAGTGATTCTGTATCTACCCAGTCCCTTTGACATAACAGCATTTCATCTCAAAAGACTCTCTAGCCTTTGTAGAGGTATGTTCTTGGCCTTATAAAGAAGAGACAGACAGGAAGTCCAAACCCCTGGCCATTTGCCTGAAAACAACTTTTACTCTATGAAATTATTTTGATTTAAGAATTTCAAATTTCCCTGCAACCTTTGTCCTTTTTATTATTGTGGTAAGAACACACAAGTTACCCATGTTGTACAGCTGATCTCTAAAACTTACTTATTTCGCATAACTGAAACTTTATACTCATTGAACAATAATTCTCATTTCCTCCTCTCCCCAGCCTTTGGCAACCACCATTCTACTTTCTGCTTCTATAAGTTTAAACAAATCTGCATGCCATAAAATCCTTGTTATACAGGAAATAATAATTTGATTTGGGGATTCTCCAATATCTTTTTATCTTCTTGATTCTAGCATCTTCACTATTATAAGGAAGGCATACTCTCATAAGATCAAAAATGATGATGGTGGGGAGAGACAGTAACACCATTACTTTTGTATCAACTAAAATGATTCAAATTATCAATGAACTTTCAATAATCCCCCCAAATAATTTATGTAAACTTTATAGATCTTTTGGAGTAAACATTGCTTATTAATATTTCAAATGTTCAATTCTTGATTCTGGGTGCAAGTGTTGAAAAGATATTTTGGAGGGACAGGTGCTTTGGAGACAGGGGATTTGACCACAAAAGTAGTTATAAGGCTAGGCAATCTCTAGCCTTCTTCAAATTTTAACTTTAAAAATTGCAAGAAATGTTTGACACTTACAAAACAGGAATTCCTTAATGTAACAATTTTCCTGGGATGGGTGGTGGTGAATAAGAATAGAAGGAAACATAAAGCCAAAGTATTAGGCATCACTGCCATTGGAATATTCACCAAAAATAAAGTCATGATGGCTCTGAAATTGTAATATAAATCAATGAGAAAAGAGAATTTAAAAAATGTTTCCCTTTACAGAGTACTTTTTCAGATCACATGTTCCAAGCCACTGTTAGCTTCTTCTCATAAGCCTTAGGGAAGTAAATGCCTGCTGGCAACCCTGAGAATGTGTTTGTGCCATTGGGCCATGTTGGCAGGAAAATTCCAGGGGCTAGATAGGGCATGTCTCTGAACTGACATTCAACCACAGCCTGGTTTCCAGATTACAGCTAAAACACAGTGATGAAGTCTGAGCTATCATCCTATTGGGAGGTAGCGAATTATTTTCAATGCAATATGAACACAACCTTATTGTGCTTATCTCTGTGATCTCCTAAAAATAAGGTTCTAAAAAAGAATAATTCCCCCAGGAAAGCCCAAGGATGACCCACCACATCTCTTCCAAACCCACTCACAGCCTGACCCCTACCTTCAAACAAACAACCTAGAAAAAACTAACTCCAAGGGTTTCATGGGGAAAAAGAGAAAGGATCATTAATAACTTCCCAGCCAGGGGTTAGGCAATGAGTATAAATGTGCTCTTTCCCAGAGAGTCCCATGAGATTTTGGGGAGATATTAAAGTACAAATCAACTATATATTTAAATGAATATAGACAGGTGAGAAGGTGAGAATCAATCAATCAGTTACATCTGTTGACCTTCAGGCCATTTGTAGCTTTTTCATAAAAGGTAAGATTATTATGAAAGTTATTGGCTACAGCAGGGACACTTATTTTAATTCAGTCTTATCTTTTTCCAGCACCTGATGAATAAAGGTGTGGCACAGAGTGATGTGAGCCCAGCAGCTGGAGAACAGCCCTGGGTGTTTTATATCTCCAAATAGGAAAATAATCATAGCCATGAGGCAAAAGTTCTTTAAGTCCCTCTACCTGCCTTGACAAGGTGCTCTCACTAGAAGAGAGAGAAGGCTATCACTTTGATGATTTCTTGCTTTTTGCCCATTGTGATTCCCTTAGCTTACTGCCTTGAGAGAGTTTCTATGTCAGAATGAAGGAAGCAGGAACTCACTGAGGCAGAATCCCTGAGTTGAACAAACAAAGCTGAGAGTCTAGGGAGACCAAAGTAGCTGGAGGTTTCAGAATTAAGTACTGGAAAGAAGAGAGCTGCACAGAGAAAGAACTCCAGAGATTACAAAAGAACGACTTGAATATTGACTAGAATAAAGATTTGTGCACATGTGTGGGAAAACTACCAGATGCTGGGAAAAGAACCACCCAAGTGGCAAGAGGGAAACAGTACTTGAGGTTCATTCAGGTAAGGGAATATTGCCTGTTCACATCCATCACACTAGAAGAACTCATAATTCACAGGGCACTGGGCGAAGCTCAAAAGGGTCTGAGACACAATTCAGTTACTTCAAGTCTTTCAAGATTTTTTTAGGGGACTGGAGTCATGTTTATTTTCAGGCTAATTTATTCCCCACTGGTGAGTCAAATAATGGATATTTGTGTATTCCTATAACTACAAAATTGCTAATTATTTGAGGAAAACTATAAACCCAACAAACCCCAAGCCCAAAAAAAACAAAATTAAGACACATCATAAGCAAATTCCACAAAAATCAGTGATAAAAAGAAAAGAAAAAATTTACCAGAGGAAAAATGTTATCTATAGAAAAATTAAGGTAAAGATGATAAAAGACTTGTTTGGAAAGAAAAATGTAAGTGTGAAGACAGTTGCAATGAAATGAATGTTTACATTTCTCCAAAATTCATATGTTGAAATCCTAACTACCCAAGGTAATGATATTAGCAGGTGGCACCTTTGAGGTGATTAGGTCATGAGGGAAGAGTCCTCATGAATGACATTAGTGCCCTTACAAAAGAGACCTCAGAGAGATTCCTAGCCCCTTCCACAATGTGATGTTGCAGCAAAAAGATGAACCAGGAAGTGAGCCAGACATCTCACCAAACACCAAACCTGCTAGCACCTTGATCTTGGAATTCCTAGCCTCCAAAATAAGTGTTTGTTGTTTAAGTCCCCCAGTCTGTGGTATTTTTATTATAGCAACCAAAATAGATTAATACAACAATAAAGCAACATCTTTAAAATACAGAAAGAAAGAAAAAACGATTAACCTAGAATTCCTTACTTTCGAGGCAAAGGAAAATGAAGAATTTTTTAGATATAAAGAAGCTTGGAAACATGGAACAGAGTGACAAACCTCAGAGAAAAGAGGGGAGGGGGGCAGGAAGATATTAACCAAAGAACTTACATGCATATTTGCATTACGCACGGACACAGACTATAGGGTTGTGAAGGCCTGGGGCTGGATAGGAACTGGAAGGAGGGGGGTAATGGGGGAAAGGGGGGACAACATCTATAATACTCTCAACAATAAAGATTCTCTAAAAATGCTGACCCACATTTCAAGAATGTTAGGTAGAAGGAAAGTTACACTTGATGGGAAACTAGATCTACACAAAGAAATGTAGAGCACCAAAAATGGTAACTATTTGAGTAAATAGGTAAGAAGTTTTCTGTTACATATATTTAAAATATAATTGGCCATTTAAACAAAAATAATAGTAATGTACATGCACTGTATGATATATGTAAAAATTAAACGTATTACAGCACAAAGATTGGGAGGAGAGAAATGAAAGAATACTCTTTCACTAGATGTGAAGTAGTATCATATCACTTAAAGGTTAGACTGTAATTATTTAAAGATGTATGCTATCCTAAAGTGACCAATATTTAAAATGTTATAATTAATAAGTCAATAGATGGGATACAATAGAATTTTAAAAGTATTCTATTTAAAAAAGAGTTAGAAAAAGAAAAAAAGTACAAATCACAGATAGAACAAAAAGAAAACATGTATATAGGGGTCAAGATGGCAGCATAGATAAACAACAGTACTCGCCTCCTCCCACAACCACATCAAAATTACAACTAAACTGATGAACCACCATCACTCAGAACTGCCTGAAATCTGGCTAAATGGAAGTCCTACAACTAGGGAATTAAAGAAGAAGCCACATCAAGACTGGTACGAGGGGTGGAGGCACGAATGGGCTGGTCCCACACCCACGTGTGGTGTTTTTTAATCAGGAGGGATATCTTGGCTGTGGAGGTCCCCCCTGAGGGGCAAGGGGGTCCCAGTCCCACACCAGACCCTTCAGCCCAGGGTTGCAGTGCCAGAAAGAGAAGTCCCCCTAACTTCAGGCTGTAAAAACCAGTGGGGACTGTGACTGAGTGACACAGAGGTGCTGGAGTCCCAAGCAACTCCTCTTCAAGGGTCGGCGCATGTATTTACTTGGACTCACTCCCTCTGAGCTCTAGCATTGGGGTAGCAGCTTGAAAGGAACCAGGAACATAAGGGGAGGAACTAACTTCTGTCATCAGGGCAAGAGTTTGTCGGGGGGGCAGCTTTCACCCAGACAACAGTGCTGGCAGCGGCCATTGTTCCTTTGCTGAGCCCTCCCCGCCACAGAGCTGATAGGCAGGCACTATTATCTGAGTCTCCATCAACCTGGCTTATACTTTTTGCCCACCCTGGTGATTCCCTGAGACCCCATACCACCTAACTTGCAGGCTCATCCAAGCTGTTTCCAGTGGCTTTTTCATATGAATGGCCTATCCTAGCTCATGCTTCAGACTTTCCTAAAATCTATAAAACAAGCAGAAGTTGGCCTCAGTGTGCCCCAAACCTCTCACTAAGCAGTCCCAGGCTGGGCACTAGTAGCAGCCCACCTTGGTTCACAGCTTGGCCTCTCCTGGGCACCTCCAAGTCCAACACAAGTAGCAGCCATCTGCAGATCATTCTGTAGCTCATGCCAGGTGGCCCCAGGCAGGGCACAGGCAGTGGCTCCCTTTGCACCTCCCAAAAGGCCCCAGAGACAGTATACCTGGTGGTCACTTTCAGACCACACCAGGTAACAACTCTACCACCGCCACGAGCGACACACTCAATGGGTGGACTCGGTGAGCACCAAAGCCCCACTGAAGCAAGTTCTGCTCCATAGGGTCGGCTCCTAGACAGCAGCTCTTTGGCTGTAGTTGCAGCTGGTCCTCATAGCCTATTGGCCTGGAGGTCAGTCCCTCCCAGTGACACCAATAACAATCAAGGCTCAACTACAACAGGACAGTACAAACAGCCCACACAGGGGTGCACCTGGAGTGCCCAGATCAAGTGGCTAGGGAAGCTGAGCCATGGCCCTACAGGACACCTACTATATAAGGCCACTCTACCAAGTCCAGGAGACATAGCAGCTCTACCTAATACGTAGAAACAAACACAGGGAGGCAGCAGAGAAAAGAAGCATGTCACAAATGAAAGAACAGGAGAATTCTCCAGAAGAAGAACTAAATGAAGTGGAAGCACGCAGATACAGAGTTCAAAACAATGGTTATAAGGATGCTCAAGGAACTTACTAAGAACTTCAAGGAACTTAGTAAGAACTTCAAGGAACTTAGTGAGAACATCAACAACATAAAAAAGGACCAGTCAAAGTGGGTGGGAGTGCGAAGGAGGGGGTCAATGGGGAAAAAGGGGGGACATCTGTAATACTTTCAACAATAATAAATAAATAAATAAATAAATAAATAAATAAATAAATAACCAATCAGAAATAAAGATACACTAACTGAAATGAAGAATAATTCACAGGGAATCAACAGTAGAGCAGAGAACACTGAGAACCAAATCATCCATTTGGAATATGAGGAAGCAAAAACCACCCAATGAGAACAACAAAAAGGAAAAAGAATCCAAAAATATGAATGTAGTGTAAGGAACCTCTGGGAAAACTGAAAGCATACCAACATTAACATCATGGGGGTGCCAAAAGAAGAGAGGAAACAAGAAATTGAAAACCTATTTGAAAAAAAAATTACAGAAAACGCCTCTTACTTGGTGAAAGGACTAGACATACAAGACCAGGAAGTGCAGGGAGTCCCAAACAAGATGCATCAAAAGAGGCCCACACCAAGACACATAATGATTAAAATGCCAAAAATTAAAGACAAAGAGAATCCTAAAGTGAGCAAGAGATAAGAAACAGGTTACCTACAAAGGAACCCCCATAAGGCTATTAGCTGATTTCTCAACAGAAACACTACAGACCAGAAGGGAATGCCATGATGTAATCAAGGTAATGAAAAATAAGGATCTGAGTGCAAGACTACTCTATCCAGCAAGGCTATCATTCAAAATAGAAGGTGAAATAGCATCCCAGGGAAGAAAAAAAAAAAAAAAAAAAAAAAAGGCTAAGGGAATATATTAGCACCAGACCAGCACTGCAAGAAATGTTAAAAGGATTGCTGTAAGAAGCAGAAGAAATAGGAAGGGAAACATAACCATAATAAACAAAAATGACAATAAATAAGTACATATCACCTTAAATGTAAATGGATTAAATGCTCTGATCAAAAGACACAGAATAGCTGAATGGATAAGAAAGCATAACTCATATATATGTTGTATAGAAGAGACACACCACAAAACAAAAAACTCATATAGGTTGAAAGTGAAGGAATGGAAAAAAAATTTCCAAACAAACAGAAAGGAAAAATAAACTGGGGTAGCAATACTCATATTTGATGAAATAGACTTCCAAATAGGGGCCATAACTAGAGACAAAGAAGGCCACTACACAGTATTGAAAGGATCTATCCAACAGGGAGATATAACCTTGGTAAACATATATGCACCCAACATAGGAACACCAAAATACATTTAAAAAGTTCTGGAGAACTTCAAAGGAGAAATTGACAGCAATACAATCATAGCAGGGGACTTCAACACCCTGCTGACATCACTGGATAGATCCTATAGACAAAAACTTAGCAAGGAAACAGAGGCTCTAAATGATGCACTAGATCAAATGGATTTAATAGATAGCTACAGAGAATTAGACCCCTAAACTGCAGAATTCACATTCTTCTCAAGTGCACATGGGACATTCTCAAAGATAGACCACATGTTAGGACACAAACTAAGTCTCTACAAGTTCAAGAAGATTAAAATCATATCAAGCATCTTCTCAGATCACAATGGCATGAAACTAGAAATCAATTACAATAAAAACACTGAAAAATATTCACACACATAGAGGGTAAGTAGCATGTTATTAAACAATGAATGGGTTACCAAGGAGATCAAGGAAGAAATTAAAAACTTCCTGGAAACCAATGAAAATGAACACACAACAACACAAAATCTATGGGATACAGCAAAAGCAGTCCTGAGAGGGAAGTTCATAGCACTACAGGCCAACCTCAAGAAACAAGAAAAATTCTAATTGACTATCTAACCCTACAACTTAAAGAACTAGAAAGTAAACAAAAAGAAAACCCCAGAGCAAGTAGAAGGAAAGAAATAGTAAGGGCCAGAGCAGAAATAAACAACATAGAGACTAAAAAAACAATTCAAAAGATCAATGAAACAAAGAGCTGATTCTTTGAAAAGATAAACAAGATTGATGGGCCCTTAGCCAGACTCACCAAAAAACAAAGAGGACCCAAATAAACAAAATCAGAAACAAAAGAGAAATAACAACTGACACCACAGAAATGTAAAGGATCATTGAAAAATACTATGAACAATTATTTGCCAACAAATTGGACAATCCAGGCAAAATGGGCAAATTTCAAGAATCACACAGTCTTCCAAAACTGAACTGGGAAGAGATAGAAAACTTGAACAGACCAATAACAACTAAGGAAATTGTATATGTAATCAAGAAACTCCCAGTAAACAAAAGCCCAGACCCCGACCACTTCACAAGGGAGTTTTACTGAACATTCAAAGAAGAACACCCATTCTCCTCAAACTATTCCAAAAAATTAAAGAAGAAGGAAGACTTCCAAACTCATTGTATGAAGCCAGCATAATTTTGATTCCAAAACCAGATAAAGACACTACTTGGAAAGAAAACTCCAGGCCAATATCCCTGATGAAAATAGATGTCAAAAGCCTTAACAAAATATTAGCAAATCAGATCCAGAAATACATTAAAACAAATAATTCACTATAACCAAGTGGGATTCATCCCAGGGATGCAAGGCTGGTACAATATTCGCAAATCAATAAATGTGATACACCACATAAACAAAATGAAAGATAAAAGCCATATGATCATATCAATAGATGCTGAAAAAGCATTTGACAAAATCCAGCACCCATTTCTGATAAAAACTCTCAGCAATGTGGGAATAGAGGGATCATATCTCGACATAATAAAGGCCATATAAGAAAACCTACAGCCCACATCATACTCAATGGGCAAAGACTAAAAGCATTTCCCTTAAGAATGGGAACAGCACAGGGATGCCTACTTTTGCCACTCTTGTTTAACATAGCACTGGAAGTCTTAGCCACAGCATTAGACAAGAAGAAAAAATAAAAGAGATCCAAATTGGAAAGGAGGAAGTGAAACTGTCATTATTTGCAGATGACATGATATTGTACATAAAAGAAACCCTAAAGACTCCATCAAAAATCAACTAGATTTAATAAATGAATTTGGCAAAGTAGTAGGATAAAAAATTAACATCAAGAAATCAACGGCATTCTTATACACCAATAATGAACTCACAAAAAGAGAAATTAAAAATAAAATAATCCCCTTTACCATTGCAGCAAAAAAGTTAAGATACTTAGGATTAAACTTAACCAAAGAAGTAAAGGACCTGTTCTCAGAAAACTACAGGACGTTGAAAAAATAAATAGAGGAAGATATAAAAAAGTGGAAGCATATACCTTGTTCATGGATTGGAAGAATTAACATCATTAAAATGTCCATACTACCCAAAGCAATCTATAGCTTCAATGCAATCCCCATTAAAATACCAAGACCATATTTCACAGAACTAGAGCAAATACTCCAAAAGATTATATGGAACCAAAAAGACCTCAAATAGCCACAGCAATCTTGAAAAAGAAGAACAAAGTAGGAGGGATCACACTACCGGATATTAGGTTATACTACAAAGCCATTGTAATCAAAACAGCCTGGTACTGGCACAAGAACAGGCAGATAGATCAATGGAACAGAATAGAGAACCCAGAAATTTATCCAAGACATTATGCTCAATTAATATTTGACAAAGGTGGCAAGAGCATAAAATGGAGTAAAGACAGCCTCTTTTATAAATGGTGTTGGGAACATTGGACAGCTACATGCAAAATAATGAAATTAGACCACCAACTTAAACCATACACAAGAATAAACTCAAAATGGAAAAAAAGACTTAAGTGTGACCTGTGAATCCATAAAAATCCCAAAAGAAAATGTGGGCAACAAAATTTCAGACATCACACCCAGCAGAATTTTTACTGATACAATGCTTAAGGCAAGAGAAACAAAGGAAAAAATTAATACATGGGACTACATCAAACTAAAAAGCATCTGCACAGCAAAAGAAACAAGCATCAAAATGGAAAGGGAACCCACTCTGTAGGAGAGCATAATTGCCAACGATACATCAGATTAGGGGTTAATTTCCAAAATATATAGAGTGCTCATACAACTCAACAAAAGGAAGACAAAGAACCCAATTAAAAAATGGGCAGAGGACCTAAATAGACACCTCTCCAAACAGGACATACAAATGGCCAAGAGACATATGAAAAAATGCTCAATGTCACTAATCATCAGAGATGCAAATTAAAACCACTATGAGGTATCACCTCACACCTGCCAGAATGGCTGCCATCAACAAATCATCAAACAACAAGTGCTGGCGAGGGTGTGGAGAAATGGAGACTCTAGAACACTGCTGGTGGGAATGCAGACTGGTGCAGCCACTGTGGAAAACACTATGGTATTTCCTCAAAAATTTAAAAATTGAACTGCCATTTGACACAGTGATCCCACTTCTAGGAATATATCTTAAGAAGCTTCAAACACCAATCAGAAATAATATATGTACCCCTATGTTCATAGCAGCACCATTTACAATTGCTAAGATCCAGAAACAGCGTAAGTGTCCATCAATAGATGAGTGGATAAAAAAGCTGTGGTACATTTACACAATAGAGTACTATGCAGCTATAAAAAGAAAGATCTCTTATCCTTTGAGACGACATGGAGGGACCTGGAGAGTATTATGCTAAACAAAATAAGCCAATCAGAGAGAGACAAATATCACATGATCTCACTTATTTGTGGAATATAATGATCAAAATAAGCTGATGAACAAAATAGACCCAGAGACATAGAAGTAGGGATCAGACTGACAAACCTCAGAGAAGGGGGTTGGGGGAAGGGAGGAGCTAAACCAAAGAACTTGTATGCATATATGCATAACCAATGGACAAAGACAACAATGCAGGGAGGGCAAGATCTGGAGGTGGGTGTCAATGGGGAAAAAAGGAGAAACATCTGTAACAAAAATTAATCAATTAATAAAAAATAAATAAAACAAAACTAAAAGACAGAAAAAGATATACCATGGTTACAGTAGTTGACAGAAAGCTGAAATGGCTACATCACTATTAGACAAAGTATATGCAGATCAATAGCAATCTTGAAAGTTTATGCACCTAATAAATAAATCCTGCAAATCTGATAGAACTGCAAAGGTAAATTGACAAATCAACAATTATAGTTGGAGATTGCAATGCCCCCTCTCAACAACTGATTTTTTTAACAGTAAACAAAAGAATCATCAAGGATATAGTAAACTTCAATGACAAAATCAGTCAGCTTTACACAGAATATTACAAAGATAGACCGTATTATACCCCATAAAACAAGTCTTGATAAATTTAAAAGGATTTAAATTTGAACCAATTATATTCTCTGACCACAGTGGGATTTAAGTAAAGGAATCAATAATAGAAAGTGCTCTTATGAAGTGTGATATGTTCATAATAGAATATTATTCAGTAATAAAAATAAATGAAGTACTGGTACATGCTACAACATAAAATGAACCTTAAAAACATTATAAGTTTAAGAAGCTAGTCAGAAAAGTTCATATATTGTATGATTCTATTTATAGAAAATATAAATAATATGCATATCTATAGAGACAGAAAATAAATTAGTGGTTGCTTAGAGGTCAGAGCATGGGTATTGGGAAGAAATGAGGAGTGACTGCTAAAGGGTACAAGGTTTCTTTCTGAGGTGATGGAAATGTTCATAATAGATTGGGGTGATGGTTGCACAACTCTGTGAAGATACTAAAATCATTGAATTGTATACTTTAAATGTGCAAATTATATGGTAAGTGAATTATATCTCAATAAAGCTTTTATAAAATATGTATGTCAGTTATTGTTTGTTAATTATTTTTAAGAAGTACACTTTGTGTCCCTGAGTTTTCTGAGCTTTCCCCTAAGTGTGGCCAGTAAAAAATAATAAGATCCCTGAGCAGCTTAGCAAGTATTCTGTCTCCACTACATTATGTCACATTTTCTTAAGTAAAGCTTATCCAGGTTGTAACATCACACAAAGGGTGTTTGAATTACTTGAATATTTAGCACACTTGCTCGTTAAATTGTATTTCTATTTTACTGAATAATGATTTCCATATGTTAATATTTTCTGAATTATGTGCTTTTCCTGGCTGTGAGACTGCAAGATCATCATTGAAGAAAGGGGATATCTTTGTTTTTAAACTTTTCATTTAACAATGCTCATATCTTAAACATGTTTTTGACAAATTTTTACAAACTAAATACATTCATATCACTATCACCTAGATCCGGATATAAAACATTCCCTGCTCTCCAGAAACTCTCTTGTGTTCTTTTAAAAACAGTGGTAAAGAACACATAACATAAAAATTACCATCTTAACCATTGTTAAGTACACAATTAAGTAGTGATAAGTGTATCCACATTATTGTGCAATCTCCAGAATATTTTTAACTTGCAAATCTGAAACTCTGTACCCATTAAACAACAACTCTCCATTTTCCCTTCCCCCAGCCCCTGATAACCACCATTCTACTTTGTTTCTATAACTCTGATTACTTTAGATACTTCATATAAGTATAATTATACAGTATTTGTCTATTTGTGACTGGCTTACTTCACTTAGTATAATATCCTCAAGGTTTCATCCATGTTGTAGCATGTGACAGGATTTCCTTCCTTTTTAAGGCTTAATAATATTACATTGTATGCATATACCACATTTTGTTTATCCATTCATTCAATAATAGATGGGTTGCATTCACCTCTTGACTATTGTGAATAGTAATGCAATGAACATGGGAGGGCAGATACGAAAATGTCTTTTAATACAAAAATAGCTGACATTGATTAATGCATTAACGTCAAGAACTCTTCTAGAGGCTTTATATACATTATCTCATTTAATCTTCACAGCAACAATATGAATTAGGAAGCATTCTCATTATTACCATTTTATAGGTTATTAAATTGAGCAACAGGAAGGTTAAAAAACTTTCCCGAGGCCACACCTGTGGAGCTAGGATTCTCATCAAATCAAACTGGCACCAGTGCCATGCACTTAACCACCATGCTATGCTGCTTCTTCTTTATCTTCTTTTTTTATAATCCACTCATTTTAAGTGTATAGTTGTTTTTAGTAAATTCACACTTGTGCAGCCATCACCACAATCCAGTTTTATAATATTTCCATAACCCCCCAATATTCCCTAAGCTTATTTACACTTAATCTCTCCTCCTATCTCTAGCCCTAATAACCACTTATCTGCCTTCTGGCTCTATATAGTTGCTTTTCTCGCACAATTAATATGAATGAATCATACAATATGTGGTCTTTTTTTGACTGGCTTCTTCTTTATCTTCTATAATGATGCTACAAAGTATCTCCTGTAAAATAGTGTACTAGCCCTGTCCGGTTTTGCTCAGTGGTTAGAGCGTCGGCCCTTGGACCAATGAGTCGTGAGTTCTATTCCAGTCAAGGGCATGTACCTTGGTCGCGGTTCGTCCCCGGCCCTGGTCAGGGTCGTGCGGAAGGCCACCAATCGGTGTGTCTCTCCCACATCGATGTTTCTCTCTCTCTCTTTCTTTCTCTCTCTCTCTCTCTCTCTCTCTCTCTCTCTCTCTCTCTCTCTCTCTCTCTCTCTCTCTCCCACTCCCACTCTATCTTAAGATAAATAGAAAAATATCCTCGGGTGAGGATAAAAAAATAAAAATAAAAATAAAAAATAAAGTACTGCACTATGTGAGCTCAAAAAATGTTCAGGTTTCCCAATTACAGTCCCCTTTAATTAAAAACATGAGCATTCCCTCTTGAAGCCCCAACTTTCTTTTACTTTTGACTCACATACAAACTGCAATATCACAAAACATTTATTAAGCACCCAACCTTCTGAAACTCCTTTTCTTGTTCTGGCCAAGCATTTACGATATGCTATACACTGGAAAGGAGAAATCAAAATTAGCTTCATGTACTGAATTCTATGAAAGGTTATTAGCAATCAATACAGACCTAAGAGGGAGGGGAGTAATTAGCCCATTTGCCCTGAAAATTAATGGGTGATTTTCATTATACTCCTAAGGGGTATTTCACCCAATAACATTTCATTTCAGATTAATGTAAAATGAAAACTACATTATTTGAGAATGCTGTCTACAAAATGATTACAAACCACAAATCTCACAAAGATTAACAGGGAAGGAAGATCATATGGAACAATGACCTATTAATAATTCTAGACAGGATGAAGATAATAAATTCAATGTGGTAATCATTCTACCAGAATCAAGAAGCCACAATATTTTTTGAGGGCATGGCCAGGTTTATTTAAAGCAATGCTTGATAGAGTTCTTTATAGGTTAACCTAGGCTTTCATAAGTCGGTAGTTACTGAATAGTTACAAAGGAAATAAAATATACTCCATAAATTCCTATTTTAAAATAAAAGGGCCTGTACACAGAGAAATTCTCTTTTCTTTATTTCTAGGGAAAATCGTCTTTTCTTTCCTGAACAAAACACCAAAACTTGTTCAAGGTTAAGAGTATAAACAACTTCAAATGAACCACTAGGGGGCAGAAGCAGACAGAAGCTGACCAATAGGTTACTGAAAATCCATTCACATTTGGAAAGACTTGAGATAGACTGCTGATAATTGCCTCCTATATGCTAAGTTGAATTTGAATTTATCATATTTCCTTACTAAGAACAGAAACCAAGATAAACTTGCCTAATTTTTTTTTTCCTTTTTTGATGCTTAAGTCACCATTTGGTAAAAAATAGTGACCCAGGAGCCATGATAGCAGCTACATGAGTATAAGACAATACTGTTTTATTTGCTGTTCCTCTCCAACTTCAGTTTTACAATCCTCTTCATCCTAATAGCCATTTGGTTTATTCAGACTTATGCTTTTGGTTACCCTCATCACTTGGCAACTTGTGGTCCCATACCGGAAGTGATATCCAAACAAGTCTGATTTTATGGGGTAGCCTATTGCCACACAGATTTAACCTATAACACAGTCATTTCATAACAGGCATAGAGTTCAATTCTCCCACTTTGTAACACTGTGTTAAAGTTTAGCCAAGAATACTTCTAAAGGAACAAATAAGCAAGTATCAAATATATGTAATAAATCATGGCATTCATGCCAATTTCTGAAAACTATCCCACATAAACCCACAGAAATATACCCTTTATAAGGAAGTAGCAGTGCATTATGAAGTATCCTAAACAATTTTATTCATATATCATTGCAATTATCTATACTCTGAGGAGACATAAACACTAATTTTTAATTTTTTTTTTACTTTATTGATTTTTTAGAGAGAAAGGAAGGGAGAGAGAGAGAGAGATAGAAACATCGATGAGAGAGAACATTGATTGGCCGCTTCCTGCATGCCCCCCGCTGGGGATATGGCCCACAACCTGGGCATGTGCCCTGACTGGGAATCGAACTAGTGACCTCTTGGTGCATGGGTCGACGCTCAACCACTGAGCTACACTGGCCGGGCACACTGATGTTTTTTATTCAGTAAACTGGGTACTTCATATGTGTCAGACTAAAGATGCATAAAATATGAACCCTGTCCCCATGGAGCTCACAACTGAGTGGGAAGCCAGATACAGAAATGGAAAAATATTATAAACAGTATATTGCATTCTATGTGAAATCATAATGATTTGGATGGGATATTGCTTAGCCGGGAGTTGGGGTCCAAAATGGAAAGGATCAGATACCAGAAAATGCTTTGATTCCTGAGGAAGGGCATTCTGGGTCCACTGTTAAAGTACAGGTGTGGCCAGGCAAAGAAAAGATAGAAGAGCATTAAAGCCAAGGCAGACATTTGGAGCAAGAAGCAAGGCAACAATATAGGACAGGTGTAGTGGTGGGTGGATAGACAGGTACCATAATAAGTTCCGTGTTGCTTCTGTATTCAGTGGGAGTTGTGAGAGACAGAACAGGAGGACTAGACAGAGACAGAGCTCTATGGGCCTTTTACATGAGGCTGAGAATCAGAGATGTTACCCTGTAGGCAACAAAGGGGTGGGTGACTGTTTTGAGCAGGGAAAACTGAGCATTCCAGAAGGAGTTGAGGGGCATGAGATTAAGGTCAGACATACTACTTAAGAAGTGGCTAGCTGACGAGGAGGCAAGATGGCAGACGCCTAAGGAAGTTCCATTCACTTGCTCCAAGCACAGGACCAGACTTGAGGCTAAACTGCAGAGCATTCAACTTGAAAAACCATCTGAAAATAGTTGATTGAAAATACTGCAAGCAGGGAGCATGGGGAGGGGACAGGAGAAGACGCAAAGTGAGTGAGCGAACTTGCATAGCTGTGCAGTGTGGCTGGGAAGACGGAGGGAAGGTGCAGCAGCACAGCTCCTGCCGTGGGAGAGGAGGGACTCAGCCCCACACAAAGAACCTCAAACAAGAGCAACAAAGAAGGGAAGGGGAGCCCACTTAGCATCAGACAGTGGGAATCAGAGGTGATTCAGCCCACCAGGGACTCAGCTCTATCCCAGGCTAAAAGCCAGTGCATGGCCTGGGCTTTTGTTTGCTGGGAGGGTCTTGATTACATCTTCAATTTCCTTCGTTGTTATTGGCCTGTTCAAGTTTTCTATCTGTACTCATAACCAATGGACATGGACAACAAAACTGGGGATGGAGCAGGGAGGGAGGGAAAGGAGAGTATCAATGGGGGAAAAAGGAGAAACATCTGTAACAAAAATAAATTAATAAAAAAAACAACAACAACAAAAGAAGTTAATCAAATTAAACAAAATAAAAAAATAAAATAAAATAAAAGCCAGTGCATGGTTGTGGCATCAGCCTGCAAAGCTCACCCTGACTGTGGGAACCAGAGAGGCCACCAAGCAGAACGGTACATCAGAGGTGGGGTCTGAGCAGATCACACAGCAGCGAATCTGAGGGGCCGGGTATTCACTGAAAGAACTTTGACTGGGGCTAGCCAGCATGCCCAGGAAAAGAGGTGCATTCCTCCCCACCTTGAGCAAAGAAGAGGTATCCCTTCACCCACCTGTGGAATAGCTCTGGGCTGCAAGTCGGCACCCCAGCAGTAGGGCCTGGTGGCGCTGGGGATTTGGGCATCTGGCTAGGAGGGAGCCTGGGCAGAAGCCCAGCCCAGAGAGAGCCAGCTGGTCATGCTGAAAGATTAAAGAGCCAAACAGGGCATTTTTTTTCCTTTTTCCTTTTTTTTCTATTCTTCTCTGCTTAGGGTGGTGACCAGAGGGTGCCAGCAACCCAGGCAGAGCTGAGGCATTGGAAGGAGAGGAAGAGGTTGCTTGCCCTTCATATAAACTATAGGTACCACCCCCAACACAAACCTGTTTAAACCACCCTGACTGGACCTGATACCTCACAGAGCCCAGTGCCGTGGGGGAAGGGAAAGCAGCCCAGAACAAATACATACAAGTGGTGAGCCCCAAAGGCAACCCAGCCTCTGGCCTAGGGAAGCCTTGACCATAGGACTACTTGGGATCCTGCCCTGCAGGGCATCAGCCAGGAGGCCTAGGGCCAGACAGGGACAGTGATTCACATTGGCCTGCACCAAAGAACTGCCCAAGAGGACAGGGACCCACACCCAAGGCACCAGATCCAACTACATTGGAGCAAAATCCAGTGAGCTCCATAAAGAGCAGATCCAAGGGTTTTTTTATTGTTATCATTGTTTGGATGTGTGTGTGTTTTTAATTTTTATTTTTAATTCAATTTTTTTCTTTTATTTTCCCATTTTTAATTTCCTAGTCTATATTTTATTCAATTTAGCATTATTACTTTCTAAAATTATTATTATTATTTCAGTCATTATTTTCTACCTTTTATTTTTTATACTTGCCTATTTCTGGTCTCTGCCTTCTTTGCTTTCATGTTCTTTATTTTTTTTCTTCTCCTAACCCTTTTGGTCTCACACTTTCTAGTATTCTTTGTGTGTGTCTTGGGGTGTGTGTGTGTGTGTGTGTGTGTGTGTGTGTGTTTTCTGTTTGGTTGTCTTTTAATATTTTTGTTGAGGCTGGTGCTTTTATCATTGTTGATGCTGATATTTATTTAAGGTGCTCTTTGGTTTGGTCTGGTTTTACCTTGCCTTCTTTACTTTCATATGTATTTCTTTTTTTCTCCCTCTTCTTTTGGTCTCATGTTTTCTACTATTCTTCTTTGTGTATGTGCATGTGTGCGTGTGTCTGTGTTTTCAGTTTGTTTCTTTGTCTCTTAATCTTTTCGTTGAGGTGTTTGCTTTTATTATTGTTGATGCTGATATTTTTGGGGGGATTCTTTTTTGTTTGATCTGGTTTTGTTTTGTTCAACACATATAACGGTTGGCACGACAGGGTCAAGGAAGAAATAAAAATGTTCCTGGAAACTAATGAAAATGAAAACAAAATCTATGGGACACAGCAAAAGCTGTCCTAAGAGGAAGGTTTATAGCAATACAGGCCTACCTCAAGAAACAAGAAAATTTTCTAATAAACTATCTAACCCCATGACTTAAAGATTTAGAAAGAGAACAAAAAGAATAACTGAGTTAGTAAAAGGAAGAAAATAATAAAGATCAGAGTGGGAATAAATGGCACAGAGACAAAAAAAAATCTGGGGGAGAGGGTGAGGTCTAGAGAACTCTGTGGGAGTGAGGGAACCAAAATTTCAAAGAGAGGCAGGTCCTGGTTGACCTTGGGCCAGATGGACCATGGGTGGAAGAAAATATGTCTACTGTGGATGGATCAGCTACTTCACATTCAAGATCAGAGACAGATCCTACTGGAAAGGTACCTCAAAGTCAGGTCTGAAAGGGCATGAATGCCTGCCTGGGGAGTTCAGATTCTGTATAAGGGGAAATGGAAAGTTCAGTGCAGGAAAATGGTTGCCTTCATTAACAAGCAGTTAACAAGTGTGTATTCTCCAAAGAGGAGTAAGAAGAAATGTTTCTGACCTTCAGAGAGAAATGAAACAGTGTTTCAGAGAAATTAATACAATGCTGGCATATCTTTCATTTTCCACTTTCCAAATAGTCTAACAAATCAAAATTTTATTTTATTTTCAGAAGGTACTATTTCTCTGCTCTATTTGTTGCCAAATTTCCTGGTTATTGTAGTTTTCTGCCTAACCTTCAAATTTCAAAAGAATAAAGTTTTCCCTCAGTGAGACTTAGCCTATGAGATTCTATAAAGTATACTTTTACAGTAACTTTTCTTTTTCAGAGATCCTCAGAGAAATCTATGCCCAAACTCTTCAAAAATCACTAAAATATGGGTACATTATTCAATTGAATGATAAATGATAATATTAATGTGGTGCTATATAACAAAAGAACTTTCTAAAATATGATTGCATCTCACCTTTATTTAACATCCTTAAGTCTTACAATTCAATGAAAGGAAGACTAGTAAATTGATGGAAAAAACGGGCAAAGGACATGACAAGGCAGATCAAAGAAAAAGAATTGTAAACAGCCATAAGCACACGAAAAATGCTCTCCTTCACTCTTATGCTTTATTAACATTGAAAAAATGAATTTAAAAAACAGACAAGTGATTGCTTTCACATCTAAAAATGTTTGCTATTGTCCTCTGTTGGTAAGGGTATAGGGACTCTTGTCTGATGTTAATGGTAGTATAAATCAGTCCATCTTCCTAGAAGGACAATTTGGTATTCACTTTCACATCATAAATGCATATACTCCTTGACCCAGCAGTTCCACTCCTAGAAATTTCTCCTACAGCTATTCTTGCACAAGTGTTTCAAGGTGTGTGTAAAAGGGCCTCCACTGCAGCATTTTTAATGTTTATTTTTCTTTTGAAACAAAAACCAAAATCTAGATCACTCAGTAAGAGATCAGAGTAAAAAGGTTGGAGTCACTGTGGTATCTACAGACACTGGACCCTGGAAAGTCATAAACCAAATGGTGTAGATTGGAGTGTACACTATTGTGACCTTGACCATGATCTACACCCTTAGAGACCCTCTACATCCTCCCTTAAAGACTCTGATTTGTTCCTAAAAGCCTGGCCACATAGTGAAGAGTTATTTCATGAAAAGCTACAGATATCAATCTTTTCTTTTTATTAATTTGTTTTTGTTACAGATGTTTCTCCTTTTTCCCCCATTGACACCCTCCTCCCCATCCCCCCGCCCCATCCCAGCTTTGTTGTCTATGTCCATTGGTCATGTACACATGCATATAAGTTCTGTGGTTTATCTCTCCTCCCCCAACCCCCCGCTCTGAGATTTGTCAGTCTATACCCCACCTCTATGTCTCTGGGTCAATTTTGTTCATCAGTTTGTTTAGTTCATTATATTCCACAAATAAGTGAGATCATGTGATATTTGTCTCTCTCTGATTGGCTTGTTTTGCTTAGCATAATACTCTCCAGGTCCCTCCATGTGGTCTCAAAGGATAAGAGATCTTTCTTACAGCTGCATAGTATTCCATTGTGTACATGTACCACAGCTTTTTTATCCATTCATCTACTGATGGACACTTGGGCTGTTTCCAGATCTTAGCTATTGTAAATAGTGCTACTATGAACATAGGGGTACATATATTCTTTCTGATTGGTGTTTCAGGCTTCTTAGGGTATATTCCTAGAAGCAGGATCACTGGGTCAAATGGCAATTCAATTTTTAACTTTTTGAGGTAACACCATAGTGTTTTCCACAGTGGCTGCACCAGTCTGCATTCCCACCAGCAGTGTACTAGAATCCCCTTTTCTCCACACCCTCACCAGCACTTGTTGTTTGATGATTTGTTGATGGCAGCCATTCTGGCAGGTGTGAGGTGATACCTCATAGTTGTTTTAATTTGCATCTCTCTGATGATTAGTGATGTTGAGCATTTCTTCATATGTCTCTTGGCCATTTGTATGTCCTGTTTGCAGAGGTGTCTATTGAGTTCCTCTGCCCATTTTTAATTGGATTCTTTGTCTTCTTTTTGTTGAGTTGTATGAGCACTCTATATATTTTGGAAATTAACCTTTTATCTGATGCATCATTGGCAATAATGGTCTCCCATATAGTGGGTTCCCTTTCCATTTTGATGCTTGTTTCTTTTGCTGTGCAGATGCTTTTTAGTTTGATGTAGTCCCATGTGTTCATTTTTTCCTTTGTTTCTCTTGTCTTAGGTGAAAATTCTGCTGCATATGATGTCTGAAATTTTGTTGCCTGCATTTTCTTCTAGAATTTTTGTGGATTCACAAGTTACATTTAAGTCTTTTATTCATTTTGAGTTTATTCTTGTGTATGGTGTAAGTTGGTGGTCTATCTTCATTTTTTTGCAAGTAGCTGTCCAATTTTCCAACATCAATCTTACTGGGAAAATTGTGTTGTGGTCAGTCCAAACTAAAATAACCAAACATGTTTTACAGATAGAAAAACAAATGAATTGAAAGATGAAAACAAGTTGTGTAAGTAATAAACACGGGGTTACAGGTGTGCACATAATAAAGGTCCATTGTTCTTGCCCAAAGTGAAAGAGACTTAATAGTAGGTGGTGGGTGGTGGAGTGGGGCATGAAGGAGTCCTTCCTTGAAAGGTGACTTCTGCTTTCTGTGCCATTTTCTTTACCTTTATGTGGAGTCATAGTTATCTTGCCCAGAAATTATTCTTAAAAATAAAATTATAGCATAGATACTTTGATCATATGGAAAGAGCACACATGAACTACAGACTAAAGATATATAAAAGATGCTACTGCTTCATCCCTCTTGCTTGGAATGCAGACATCAAACAAAACATTTTGGCTTCATCCAAACATGGTGGTGCACAGTTTCAATTAGTTCTGTATGATAATCTCTGACTCTCTAGAGACCATTACTCAGGTAAATTGGTGAGTGTGTCTTTGCCTCAAATTGTAGTGTCAAAATTCTCATTACAGTGCATTTATTTGGTATGTCTTATGGAGAAAAAGTCATTATACCAATTCAAAGAAGGTGTTGTTCCAGAAAATAGTGTGGCTTTTCAAGAACAATTATAGAAAAGATTAGTAATTAAGTAGGGAAAAAACCGAGTACAATCTCCTTTTTAAAAAGACATACCCATAGTACATGTTTCTGGAGATAAAATTCTAAAAAATATGTATATAAGAAACTGTAGCAGTGGTCTTTTTGGAGGAGATAAGTGTGGGCAACAAAGACTTATGTGTGCTATTAAAGTTTTTACTATGTGAAAGTAAGATTTTTATAATAAAAATCAGGCTAAATAAAGAATCCTTCAGTGATTGCTCACAAAGAGAAAGGAGTTAGAGTAAAGTTTCAGTTATTGACATAGAAAACACTGAAGGAGTTGTCTGTCCATACAGGCACCATCCATGCCCCTGTGTGCCTTATTACAGCCCCACCAAACCACTTGCCATTCCCAGAATAAACTATGCATGCCTGAGCTTCTTTTCTTTTGTGCTGTTTCCTCTCTCTGGAATGCCCTTTCCAAAAGCACCTATCACAAAACTCTCATCCTTCAAGACTTAGTTCAAGTACACCCTTCTATCAGATTTCTTTCCTGACCTCCACAAACCTCAGTCCCTCCCCAAGGCAAGTATGCCCAGATGCGCTTTCCTTGAGATGAATGCCTGTGGTTTACTGATGTGCTATGGGTGACTCCTCCTTGGTCATGCCAAGCTGCTTGGGCCACCATTTCCCATTCTCAAGAAGGAGTAGCTTAAGGTAAAGTATGGGATGCATGTAATACCTGCCCCAGTGTGGGTACAGGGTTCACTCACATTTTCACAGCTCTTTCAGCTTTCATTTATCACAGCTAAACAGCTTCTTCCTAAATCCCTTTCCTTAAGGCCATTAGACCTGAAGCCAGGAGCTTATGTCTTATTGGCTTAGTTCATCCTTGGGCCTGGGAAGATGGATCTCTGACTACTGTGGACTTACCTACTTTACTTTACTTGCTGAGATACGTTAATTCTTCAGAGCAAATTCTGTTGGGTTATGTTGGCCAATGCAAAGTTAAACTTAGATTCACAAGAAAATGCTCTATCTGAACTTGGTAATTTCATTCAGCTTCAGTTTCACTTATTTTAACAAGAAGAGAAAATCATCTATAGCTAACAGTTTCTATAACATATGCAGAGGTCGGCTTTATCTTTCACGTCCTCACACTGACAGTTAAATGATCACAAACAAATTTATAAGACATATTCACTACAAAATAAGCAAGAGTAGCCAGTGAAATTCTGAAAAAGAAACTATACAAGAACAGTGACTTTACCAGAAACTGAAACATACAGCATTTGAAAAAGTTCTTGAATAAAGAATGAGACCAATGAAAGAGAATAGGAAGTCCAGAAATTAAACAAGGCACATGATGCTAATATACGATGAAGATAACATCTCTAATTGCTAGGCTTATGAGGATTTTGGACTACTGGGTTTTGATCTGAAAAAAATATAAAGTTAGATCTATACCTCAAAATGTACAACTGTACACTAGAACAAGCTCCAAATGAATTAGAGATTCAAATGTTTAAAAAAGCAAGAAGAAAAAAGAAACTATAAAGCATTTTAAGAAATATGAGTAAATAGAAAAAGAATATGCACAGATGGTTCCCTAAAACAAAACAACATAAATGGTCCCTAAAACATATAAAAATATACCCAATGTCATTCACAATTATAGAAATACAAATTAAAATTACACTGAGATATTATTTTTCACCTCTTGATTGGCAAAAATCTAAATGTCTACAAGACATTCTTCTGGTACCATTGTGAGGCAGCAGGTATTCCCACACATTGCATGTGGAAATGCAAATGTCATAACCCATATGGAGGGTGAATTGACACTATCAGAGTTACAAACATGTTTACCTTTCAAACATATTGCCCAGATGCACTTGCACATGTAAGAAATGACATGATTACTAATTGCAACACTGTAATTGCAAAAGAGTGAACACAACCCAATTGTCCATGAATAGGCGACTGGTTAAATAAACTTTGCCATTTCCATGCAGTGGAATACTATGCAGTTGCTAGAATAGAATGAAGGTGTTCTTCTATATGTACTAATATGGGAAAAAATCTCTAGGGTATATTTAGTGAAAAAAAGGGTGAACTTCATATATAATATGCTTCCTTTTGTATAAGAAATGGAAAATATAAGAGTAATTATTCACATTTTCTTATATTTGCATAAGGAAACACTGAAACACAATAAACTAGTGTTACTGATTATCTAAATGGGGCAGGAGAGAAAGGAGTGGATGGAGACAGTGGTAGAATGGATATGCCTCTATATATGTATTTCCATATCACTTTAGCTGTTGGCTTTTCAAAAAATATAAATGTACTCTACGGAAAACTTTTGCCAAAGTCAGAGATAAATAACACAAGGGTGGAGTAGAGCTTATGCTTTAGAAGAAATCTAAGTTAAATGTCCTCTATTGTATTGTTAACTTTATTTATGAGGATCAAGTCTGATCCTTCACTTGGTGTGATGGCTCACTCAAATATCACACTAGGATGTCAAAGTTGACAGAAGTGTGGCAAGTACTAATAATACATTATTATATCCATAGATTAGAAAATACATTCATAAAAGGTATAATATATATTTACATCAAGTATTCATTGAGAATCCATATAGTGGAGGACGGTTGATTATTTTGTGGGTAAATAACAATGTGATTCTTGGCTTCACGAAAATGGCATTTGATAATCAGAAAGCAGTTAGACTAATCATTTCCATGTGAGAACTTACAACCAAGGTTCCCTCGCTAAGATTAAGCCATTAAACATCATGATTGTTAGGGAAACATACCTTGGAATTCTGTTCAGACTATAAGACCCTGAGGCTGATCTTACCCTTCACTTTACCAACCCTAGAAGGTTTTGCAGTTGTTCCGGATCAGAGGAGTGTCATAATTTAAGCTTTCCTTTTCACATCTTTATTAACATATTTTTCCTCCTCTTCAGCAATGGGGTTCAATTTGTCCTCTCTCTGGCTTTTTGCTATCACGTTTCTTTCTCCCCATCCCTTCGATGCTGTTCAGTCACCTACGAAGATGTGCGATGGCATTCACAGGCAATGATTGGCATCAGATTTCCCTCATTATTCTGCCATAGAGTCAGCATTGAAATCGATGGGAAACCAAGTGCAATCACATGAAATTGATTGCCATTTGGGTCCTATTGATTGTCCTGCCAAATCTAAGACAAGAAGAATAGCTGTGATGGATGGCAAAAAGGCAGTGACTACACATGCTTCAGCTGCCATTTGAGGTTGGCTAAAATGGCATCTACCTATTGATCTAGAATAGAAAATAAGAAAGAGATGCCCTTACAGAAAAGCATGTCAGTAGAGGAAAAACATTCATTCTTGCCCACTAATCATGGCCTCTTAAAGTTACCTTCAAGGATCGTCATTCAATAATTCTCCTTTTTTTAACCACAAAAATTTTTTGAAAAATGAAGACTTCTGGGACCATCCTAGACTGAGATTACTATAGATGATCCTCCCACTACAAACACATAGAGATGTTGGACAGAATATAGCAACAATAACTTTCAAATATGTAGCTTAGTTCAAAATAAAGGAAAACAAATACCTACAAGTGCAAAACTAAGAGGGAATCAAATGCAAGACCCCATGAGTTTGAAATGAGGATAGGGTACAGCATCAGACCTAGACATAGATCTTCATGGCCAAATGTTGGAATTTAATGGCCATATAGGAACAGAAGACATGGCTTTGGGTCCATGCAAGACAAGTTGGATTTTATTTCACAAAGCCAGAATTCTAAAAGAGCTGTCCCCTCAGTAAAGATAAACTAAAAAATCTCTCATGATTGGCCGAAGGATTTAACAAGGAGGCTGTTTATGCCTACAACTCTAGATGGATTTTTTACAAGTTTCTGTAAGAAAATGAAGCTGCAGGTTTGTGTCAGAAGTGGATGTGAAGTATGAATTTTCACTACCCATATGGCATAAGAATCTCCAAGCTGAGAAATCAATATAAAAACTGGTTCCAGACCAAAAATACCTTTGAGCCACCTGGCTGAGGGAAATGGAAACACATCCTATAGGAATTCTCTACAATCCAGGACATATGGGACTTCAGAAATGTGGTGGTTTAAAAAATATTGGCCAAAATAGTCTTGATATTCCACTGAGGGGTGGGGTCTGTCTCTTTACTTAAATCTAAGCATACTTGTGACTGTTTTGACTAACAGAATACAGTTAAAGTGATGCTACATGATTTTTGAGACTGGGCTTTAAGAGGTCATGAACCTACCACCTTGTTAGCTGAAACAGTCATGCTGAAGCCCTAAACCTCCATGTAAAGAAATATCACCATCCTAAGGCTGCCATGCTGTAGGGTTCATATATAGGTGGTCTCACCTACATGTCAGCTGAGCTGTTGGTTAACTACCAGGTCAACTGCCAGTTTTGTTAGTCAGCCATCTTGGATATATAACTGGGTAAAATCTTCAGATGACTCTAGGTTCCATTGGCATCAGATTGCAAAACATAAAATAACTCATGCAAGAACTGCCCAGTCAAGAGCTTTCATAATTTCTGACCCACAAAATTGTGAGCAACATAAAATAGTCATTTTAAGCCACTATGCTCTGAAGTAACTTGTTTGTAGCAACAGATAACTATAAAAAATAGGGAAGATGATCTCTGGTGAAGAGATACTCACTAACACAATATGAGAAGAAATGATCCTCAATTAAGAAGTCCACAGACATTGTGCAGGAAGATACTGAAAACTGGAGACAATGTAATAATCTGAAAGAGACTTTGTGTCAGGGACAGTATATATTTTTATTTATTTTATTTTACTTTTTTATTAATTAATTTATTTTTGCTACAGATGTTTCCCCTTTTCTCCCCATTGACACCCTCCTCCCAATCTTGCTCCCCCCAGCATTGTTGTCCATGTCCATTGGTAATGCATACATACATGCAAGTATTTTGGTTTATTTCTTCCCTCCCCCCAGCTCCCTACTCTGAGGTTTGTCATTCTGAACCCTACTTCTATGTCTCTGGGTCTATTTTGTTCATCAGCTTATTTTGTTCATTGTATTCCACGAATAAGTGAGATCACATGATATTTGCCTTCTCTGATCGGCTTATTTCGCTTAGCATAAAACTCTCCAGGTCCCTCCATGTTGTCTCAAAGGGTAAGAGATCTTCCTTTCTTACAGCTGCATAGTGTTCCATTGAGTATATGAACCACAGCTTTTTATCCACTCATCTATTGATGGACACTTGGGCTGTTTCCACAACTTAGTGATTGTAAATAATGCTGCTGTGAACATAGGGGTACATCTATTCTTGCTGATTGGTGTTTCAGGCTTCTTAGGATATATTCCTAGAAGTGGGATCACTGGGTCAAATGGCAATTCAATTTTTAATTTTTTTGAGGTAACACCATAGTGTTTTCCACAGTGGCTGCACCAGTCTGCATTCCCACCAGCAGTGTACTAGAGACCCCTTTTCTCCACACCCTCGCCAACACTTGTTGTTTGATGATTTGTTGATGGCAGCCATTCTGACAGGTGTGAGGTGATACCTCATTGTTGTTTTAATTTGCATCTCTCTGATGATTAATGATGTTGAGCATTTCTTCATATGTCTCTTGGCCATTTATATGTCTTGTTTGGAGAGGTGTCTATTTAGGTCCTCTGCCTATTTTTATTTATTTTTTATATTTTATTTTTATTTTATTAATTTAACTTGTTACAGATGTTTCTCCTTTTCCCCCCATTGACTCCCTCCTCCCCTTCCCTCCCTGCCCCGTCCCCAGTTTTGTTGTCCATGTCCATTGGTTATGCATACACGCGTACAAGTTCTGTGGTTCGTCGCTCCCCTCCCCCAACCCCTCTTCTAGCAATTGTCAGTCTGTACCCTACTTCCACGTCTCTGGGACTACCCTGTTCCTCAGACTGTTATGTTCATTATATTCCAGAAATAAGTGAGATCATATGATATTTGTCTTTCTCTGCTTGACTTGTTTCGCTTAGGATAATAGTTTCTAGGTCCTCCCATGTCGTCTCAAAGGATAAGAGATCTTTCTTTCTTACAACTGCATAGTACTCCATTGTGTATATGTACAACAGCGTTTTTATCCATTTGTCTACTGATGGACACTTGCCTCTGCCCATTTTTTAATTGGGTTCTTTGTCTTCCTTTTGTTGAGTTGTATGAGCACTCAATATATTTTGGAAATTAACCCCTTATCTGATGTATCATTGGCAATTATGCTCTCCCATACAGTGGGTTGCCTTTCCATTTTGATGGTTGGTTCTTTTGCTGTGCAGAAGCTTTTTAGTTTGATATAGTCCCATGTGTTCATTTTTTCCTTTGTTTCTGTTCCCTTAGCTGATGTATCAGTGAAGATTCTGCTGTGTACGATGTCCGAAATATTGTTGCCTACATTTTCTTCCAGGATTTTTATGAATTCACGAGTCACATTTAAGTCTTTTATCCATTTTGAGTTTATTCTTGTGTATGGTGTAAGTTGATGGTCTAGTTTCATTATTTGCAGATAGCTGTCCAATTTTCCCAACACCATTTATTAAAGAGGCTATCTTTACTCCATTGTATGCTCTTGCCACTTTGTCAAATATTAATTGAGCATAATGTCTTGGATCAATTTCTGGATTCTCTGTTCTGTTCCACTGGTCTATATGCCTGTTCTTGTGCCAGTACCAGGCTGTTTTGATTACAATAGCTTTGTAGTATAACCTGATATCCGATATTGTTTTCCACCTAATTTGTGCTTCTTTTTCAAGATTGCTCTGGTTATTCGGGGTCTTTTTTTATTCCATATGAACTTTTGAAGTATTTGTTCTAGTTCTGTGAAATATGTCGTTGGTATTTTCATGGGGATTGCATTGAATCTATAGATTGCTTTGGGTAATATGGACATTTTAATGATGTTAATTCTTCCAATCCATGAACAAGGTATTTGCTTCCACTTTTTTATATCTTCCTCTATTTCTTTTTTCAATGTCCTGTAGTTTTCTGCAAATAGGTCCTTTATTTTTTGGTTAAGTTTATTCCTAGGTATCTTAATTTTTTTACCGTGATGGTAAATGGGATTGTTTTTTGTTTCTCTTTCTGTGAGTTCATCCTTGGTGTATAAGAATGCCATCGATTTCTTGACGTTAATTTTGTATCCTGCTACTTTGTCAAATTCATTTATTAAGTCTAGTAGATTTTTGATGGAGTCTTTAGGGTTTTCTATGTATAATATCATGTCATCTGCGAATAATGACAGTTTCACTTCCTCCTTTCCAATTTGGATCCCTTTTATTTTTTCTTCATGTCTGATTGCTGTGGCTAAGACTTCCAGTACTATGTTAAATAAGAGTGGCGAAAGTGGGCATCCCTGTCTTGTTCCTGATCTTAAGGGAAATGTTTTCAGTTTTTTCCCATTGAGTATGATGTTGGCTGGAGGTCTTTCATATATGGCCTTTATTATGGCAAGATATGATCCCTCTATTCCCACATTGCTGAGCGTTTTTATCAGAAATGGGTGCTGGATTTTGTCGAATGCTTTTTCAGCATCTATTGATACGATCATATGGTTTTTATCTTTCATTTTGTTTATGTGGTGTATCACATTTATTGATTTGCGAATATTGAACCAGCCTTGTATCCCTGGGATGAATCCCACTTGGTTATGGTGAATAATTTTTTTGATGTATTGCCGGATCCGATTTGCTAGTATTTTATTAAGGATTTTGGCATCTATGTTCATCAGGAATATTGACCTGTAGTTTTCTTTCTTTGTAGTGTCTTTTTCTGGTTTTGGAATTAGAATTATGCTGGCCTCATAAAATGAGTTTGGAAGTCTTCCTTCTTCTTGAATTTTTTGAAATAGTTTGAGGAGAATGGGTGTTAGTTCTTTGAATGTTCGGTAAAACTCCCTCGTGAAGCCATCCAGGCCTGGGCTTTTGTTTGCTGGGAGAGTCTTGATTACATCTTCAATTTCCTTCATTGTTATTGGTCTGTTCAAGTTTCCTATCTCTTCCCGGTCCAGTTTCGGGAGACTATGTATTTCTAGAAATTTATCCATTTTGCTTAGATTGTTGAATTTGTTGCCATATAAATGTTCACAGTATTTGTTAACGATCTTTTGTATTTCTGTGGTGTCAGTTGTTACTTCTTCTCTTTTATTTCTGATTTTGTGTATTTCGGTTCTCTCTCTTTGTTTCTTGGTGAGTCTAGCTAAGAGTCCATCAATCTTGTTTATCTTTTCAAAAAACCAGCTCTTTGTTTCATTGATCCTTTGAATGATTTTTTTGGTCTCTATGTCATTTATTTCTGCTGTGATTTTTACTATTTCTTTCCTTCTACTTGCTCTGGGGTTTTCTTTTTGTTTACTTTCTAGTTCTTTAAGTTGTGAGGTTAGATAATCTATTAGAAAATTTTCTTGTTTCTTGAGGTAGGCCTGTAGTGCTATGAACTTCCCTCTCAGAACTGCTTTCGCTGCATCCCATAGATATTGTGTTGTTGTGTGTTCATTTTCATTGGTATCCAGGAAGTTTTTAATTTCTTCCTTGATCTCCTTGGTAGCCCATTCATTGTTTAATAACATGCTATTTAGCCTCCATGTCTTCAAATGTCTTTGCATGTTCTTGTTGCAATTGATTTCTAGTTTCATGCCATTGTGATCTGAGAAGATGCTTGATATGATTTCAATCTTCTTGAATTTGTAGAGACTTCGTTTGTGTCCTAACATGTGGTCTATCTTTGAGAATGTCCCCTGTGCACTTGAGAAGAATGTGAATTCTGTAGTTTGGGAGTATAATTCTCTGTAGATATCCTTTAAATCCATTTGGTCTAGTGCTTCATTTAGAGTCTCTGTTTTCTTGTTAATTATTTGTCTAGAGGATCTATCCAGTGATGTCAGCGGGGTGTTGAAGTCCCCTTCTATGATTGTATTGCTGCCAATTTCTCCTTTGAAGTCCTCCAGATTTTAAATATATTTTGGTGCTCCTATATTGGGTGCATATATGTTTATCAAGGTTATATCTCCCTGTTGGATAGATCCTTTCAATATTATGTAGTGACCTTCTTTGTCTCTAGTTATGGCCTTCATTTTGAAATCTATTTTATCAGATATGAGTATTGCTACCCCAGCTTTTTTTTCCTTTCTGTTTGCTTGGAAGATTTTTTTTCCATCCCTTCACTTTCAACCTATGTGAGTCTTTTGTTGTGAGGTGGGTCTCTTGTAAACAACATATATGTGAGTCATGCTTTCTTATCCAGTCAGCTACTCTGTGTCTTTTCATCAGAGCATTCAATCCATTTACATTTAAGGTGATTATTGATATGTACTTATTTATTGCCATTTTTGTTCAGTGTGGTTATATTTTCCTTCCTATTTCTTGTACTAATTACAGCAGTCCTTTTAACATTTCTTGCAGTGCTGGTTTGGTGCTAATGTATTCTCTAAGCCTTTTTTTTTGTCTGGGAAGTTCTTTATTTGACCTTCTATTTTGATGACAACCTTGTTGGATAGAGTAGTCTTGCATTCAGATCCTTGTTTTTCATGAACTTGATTACTTCATGCTATTCCTTTCTAACCTGTAGTGTTTCTGTTGAGAAGTCAGATGATAGCCTTATGGGGGTTCCTTTGTAGGTAACCTGTTGCTTATGTCTTGCTGCCTTTAGGATTCTCTCTTTGTCTTTAATTTTTGGCATTTTAATTACTATGTGTCTTGGTGTGGGCCTGTTTGTGTTCTTCTTACTTGGGGCTCTCTGTGTTCTTGAACTTGAATGCCTTCTTCCTTCACCAAATTAGGGAAGTTTTCTGTCACTATTTCTTCAGATATATTCTCTAACCCTTGCTCATTTTCTTCTTCTTCGGGGACTCCTATGATGCGAATATTATTACATTTCCAGTTGTCCCACAGTTCTCTTAAGCTATCTTCCTGTTTTTTAATTGTTTTTTCCTTTTGGTTTTCTGATTGGTTGATTTTTTTCTACCCTGTCTTCTAATTCACTGATCCGGTCCTCCGCTTCCACTACCCTGCTGTTTAGTCCTTCCAATGTGTTCTTTACTGCTATGTCATTCTTCATTTCTTCTTGGTGCTTCTTCATTTCCAACTGGTTGATTTTCAATGTTTCTATGTTTTTACTCATGGTGTTGATGTCTTTACTCATGCTGTTGAGCTTCCTCAAGATCATGGCTCTGAATTCTAGTTCTGTTAACTTGCTTAACTGCATTGCAGTTATCTCATCTTCGGTAGAGGTCTCTTGTTCTTTCATTTCGGATTTGTTTCTTTGTTTCACCATTTTGGCTATCTCAGTGAGTTTTGGAGCATGCCAAATTTTCCCTGTGGATGTTGGTGTTCTGCTGTTTGTGGCTCCCTCTACTGGGTTTAGAGGAGCGTGGGAGGACCCACGTTAAACACCACTGTCAAGTCTTACTTTCCTGGGTAGATTTGCAAGCCCAGGCATGGTTGAGTTATCCTCTAGCTTTTTGCCTAGAGGCTATTAGTTGCGGTTAGTTGAAGAGCCTTGGGTTCTCAGTTGAATGAAAACCTCCTTCAGGTGCTCAGCATAAGAGGATTTTGTGAGGGTGGGGCAGATGCTGGTTGTTAAGGAGCCTCAATTTGCATTTCAATGGCCCACCTGGGTAGGGTTGAATCTCTGAGGGAGGGGCTGCCATCTCTCCCCAGAGCCCTGGGAAGGAGTAAGATGGCCACCGTCCTGTGTGGCCACAACTCAGCAGAAGCTCTGAGCGCCCTCCAAATCCCGAGTGTCCCCACACAGTTCCAGTCCAGTCCTCCCTCTGCCGGAGCCCAAGGTGAGTGGCTGTGGCTATGTTAGCGCTCTGTCCTGGCCCTCTGCACTGTGGAGCGGGCTTGGGAATTTAACCCCGAGGGCACTGCTCACAGCTAAGACCGCTACTGTCCGTGGGCTCCCAGACCCCTCTCGTGCCTCCACAATCCTACCAGGATCGATTCACTGTCCCTGGTTATATGGTTCTCTCCAGCTGCTTTTCTGTTGCTTTTTCTTGACGATTTGTCTTTATTTTAGTTGTAATTCCAGTTTGGTCCTGGGAGATGATCTGTGTAGCTTCCATTCACTCCACCGCCATTTTGGAATCTCAGCAGTGAAATTTTTAATTTTTTGAGGAAACACCATATTGTTTTCCATAGTGGCTGCACCAGTCTGCATTCCCACCAGCAGTGTGCTAGAGTCTTCATTTCTCCACACCCTCGACAGCACTTGTTTGATGATTTGTTGATGGCAGCCATTCTGGCAGGTGTGAGGTGATACCTCATAGTCTTTTTAATTTACATTCCTGTGATGATTCGTGATGTTGAGCATTTTTTCATGTCTCTTGGCCATTTGTATGTCCTGTTTGGAGAGGTGTGTATTTAGGTCTCTGCCCATTTTTTAATTGGGTTCTTTGTCTTCCTTTTGTTGAGTTGTATTAGTACTCTATATATTTTGGAAATTAACCCCTTATCTAACGTATCATTGGCAATTGTGCTCTCCCATAGAGTGGGTTCCCTTTCCATTTTGATGGTTGTTTCTTTTGCTGTGCAAAAGCTTTTTAGTTTGATGTAGTCCCTTGTGTTCATTTTTTCCTTTGTTTCTCTTGCCTTAGGCATTGTATCAGTGAAAATTCTGCTGGATGTGATGTATGAAATTTTGTTGCCTACATTTTCTTCTAGGGTTTTTATCGATTCATGAGTCACATTTAAATCTTTTATCCATTTTGAGTGTATTCTTGTGTATGGTATATGTTGGTGGTCTAGTTTCTTTTTTTTGCATGTAGCTGTCCAATTTCACCAACACCATTTATTTTATTTATTTATTTTTTTTTATCCGCACACGAGTACATTTTTCCATTTATCTTCAGATAAAGTAGAAGGGAGAAAGGGAGGAAGAGAGAGAGAGAAACATTGACGTGAGAGAGACACATCGAGTGGTCACCACCCACATGACCCCAACCAGGGCCAGGGACAAACTGCAACTGAGGTACATGCCCTTAGCAGGAACTGAATCTGGGACTCTCTAGTCCATGGGCCGATGCTCTAACTGCTGAGCCATACCGTCCAGGGCCCAACACCATTTATTAAAGAGACTGTCTTTACTACTTTGTGTGCTCTTGCCACCTTGTCAAATATTAATTCCACATAATGCCTTGGGTTGATTTCTAAGTTCTCTGTTCTGTTCCATTGATCTATATGCCTATTCTTGTGCAAGTACTAGACTATTTTGATTATGGTGACTGTATTGATATCTGCTATTGTGATCCCTCCAACTTTGTTCTTCTTTTTCAAGATTGCTGTGGCTATTTGGGGTCGTTTTTGGTTCCATATAAATTTTTGGAGTATTTGTTCTAGTTCTGTGAAATATGTCATTGGTATTTTAATGGGGATTGCATTGAATCTATGGATTGCTTTGGGTAGTATGAACATTTTAATGATGTTAGTTCTTCCTATCCATGAACAAGGTATATGCTTCCATTTTTTATATCTTCTCTTATATCGTTTTCATTGTCCTGTAGTTTTCTGTGAACAGGTCCTTTACCTTTTTTTTTTTTTTTTTTTTTTTTATCCTCACTTGAGGACATTTTTCCATTTTTTGTTCAGATAGAGTGGGAGGAAGAGAGAGGAAGAGAGAGAGAGAAACATCTACGTGAAAGGGACACATCAAGTGGCTGCCACCCACACGACCCAACCAGGACCGGGGACAAACTGCAACCGAGGTACGTGCCCTTAGTGGAAACCGAACCTGGGTCTCTCTGGACCACAGGCCGTCACTCTAACCACTGAGCCGAACTGGCCAGGGCCATGTCCTTTACTTCTTTGGTTAAGTTTAATCCTATATATCTTAATTTTTTTTGCTGCAATGATAAATGGGATTGGTTTTTTTTTTAGTTTCTCTTTCTGTGAGTTCATTATTGGTGTATAAGAATGCCGTAGATTTATTGATGTTAATTTTGTATCCTGCTACTTTGCCAAATTCATTTGTTAAATCTAGTAGATTTTTTATGGAGTCTTTAGGGTTTTCTATGTACAATGTCATGTCATCTTCAAATAATGACAGTTTCACTTCCTCCTTTCCAATTTGGATCTCTTTTATTTTTTCATCTTGTCTAATTGCTGTGGCTGAGATTTCCAGTACTGTTAAATAAGAGTGGTGAATGTGGTCATCCTTGTCTTGTTCCTGCTCTTAAGGGAAATGCTTTTATTCTTTGCTCACTGAGTATAATGTTGGCTGTAGGTTTTTATATACTGTATGTTGAGATATGATCCCTCTATTCCCACATTGCTGAGCATTTTTTATCAGAAATGGGTGCTGGATTTTGTTGAATGCTTTTCTGGCATCTATTGATATGATCATATGGTTTTTATCTTTCATTTTGTTCATGTGGTGTATCCCATTTATTGATTTGTGAATATTGTACCAGCCTTGCATCCTGGGGATTAATCCCACTGATCATGGTGAATGAGTTTTTCAATGTATTGCTGGATCCGATTTGCTAATATTTTGTTAAGGATTTTGGCATCTTTGTTCTTCAGGGATATTGGCCTGTAGTCTTCTTTCCTTGTAGTGTCTTTATCTGATTTTGGAATTCAAATTATGCTGGCTTCATAAAACAAGTTTATAAGTCTTCTTTCTTGTTGAATTTCTTGGAATAGTTTGAGGAGAGTGGGTGCTAGGTGTTCTTTGAATGTTCGGTAAAACTCCCCCGTGAAGCTGTCTGGGCCTGGGCTTTTGTTTGCTGGGAGGTTCTTGATTATATCTTCAATATCCTTAGTTGTTATTGGTCTGTTTAAGTTTTCCATCTCTTCCTGGTTCAGTTTTGGGAGAGTATGTGAGTCTAGAAATGTGTCCATTTCACCTAGATTGTCCAATTTGTTGGCATATAATTGTTCATAGTATTTTTTAACGATTCTTTGTATTTCTGTGGTGTCAATTGTTACTTCTCTTTTGTTTCTGATTTTCTTTATTTGGGTCCTCTCTCTTTGTCTCTTGGTGAGTCGAAGGATAGTATTTAATTTACAATATTTAAAAATGATTGAAGATGTTTGACATACTATTAGTGGGAGTATAGAGAATCAGGTACTTTCATGCATTGTTGGTGCAGCACAAAATGTCCTGAAGTCTATGAAGAACAATTGGGTTACATCTATCAAAATTGCCAGTGTAGTTAACCTTTGACTCAGCAACTCCACTCTGTGATTTTATCTCACAGATATACACCTGAGTGCACATAAAATAACATATGTACTAGTTATTCACTACAGTATTATCTATAAGAGTAAAAGTCCAGAAACACCCCCTAGTACACAGTACTGGTTGAATTCACCATGATATATTCACATAGTGAAGTCTATGTCATCTCAAAAAGAATTAGGTTACCCAACTGGTGTGGCTCAGTTAGCTGAGCATCATCCCATGCACAAGGAGGTCACAGGTTCTATTCCTGTTCAGGGCACATGCCTGAGTGATCTCCAGTAGGGAGCGTGCAGAAGACAACCGATAGATGGTTCTCTTTCATTAATGTTTCTATCTCTCCTCTCCCTTCCTCTCTCTGAAATCAGTAAAACATATTTTAGAAAAGGATTAGGTCATGTTTTTATGTGCAAAAAGTAAAAAAAAAAAAAAGACACTGTTAATTTTTATATGATGCTACCTTGTGATAAGAAAGGGGGAAATCAGAATATATTTTTTAAAATTCTTATATTTGCCTAAAGAAACACTGGGAGGATACACAGGATTCTAATAAATGAGATTACTTATTGAGGGAAGAATACGTTATTTTAATTTTTAAGCTATATGAATTAATGAGACCTTAAAGTGAGACAATTAAAAATAATAAAAGGAAAACTACAGGACACTGAAAAAAGAAATAGAGGAAGATATAAAAAAGTGGAAGCACATACCATGTTCATGGATTGAAAGAATCAACAACATTAAAATGTTCATACTTCCCAAAGGAATCTATAAAGACAATGCAATCCTTATTAAAGAACCAAGGGCATATTTCACAGATCTAGAACAAATACTCCAAAGTTTTATATGGAACCAAAAAAGACCCCAAAAAGAAGAACAAATCTGGAGGGATCACAATAGCAGATATCAATACAGAGCCATCATAATCAAAACAGCCTAGTACTTGTACAAGAACAGGTGTATAGGTAAATAAAACAGAACAGAGAACCCAGAAATTGACCCAAGGCATTATGTGGAATTAATAATCGACAAAGGAGGCAACAGCATACAATGAAGTAAAGATTTCAATAAATGGTGTTGTGGAAATTGGATAGGTACATGCAAAAAAATGTATCTAGACTACTAACTTACACCATACACAAGAGTAAACTCAAAGTGATAAAAGACTTAAATCTTTCAGTTGTAACACCATAATAATCCTGGGAGAAAATGTAGGCAACAAAATATCCAACATCACACGTAGCAGAATTTTTAGCAATACATTGCCTAGGGCAAGAGAAACAAAGGCAAAAATTAATAAATGGCACTACATCAAACTAAAAAGCTTCTGCATGGCAAAAGAAACCAGCATCAAAATAAAAAGGAAACCCACTGTATGGGAGAACATATTTGCCAATGATACATTGGATAAAGGGGTTAATATCCAAGATATATAGAGTACTCACCCAGCCAACAAAAGGAAGACAAATAATACAATTTAAATGGGCAGAGGACCTGCCCAGGCCAGTGTGGCTCACTGGTTGAGTGTTGAGCCATGCACCAAGAGCTCGCCTGTTCCATTCCCTGTCAGGGCACATGCCCAAGTTGTGGGCCCAATCCCCAATGGGGGACCTGTAGGAGGCGGCCAATCGATGTTTTCTCTTACCAATGTGTCTATCTCTCTCTCCCTCTCCCTTTCTCTCTCTCTAAAATCAATAAGGAAAAAATATTCTAAAAAATAATAAAAAATGGGCAGGGGAACTGAATAGACACTTCTCCAAACAGGACATACAAAGGGCCAAGAGGCATATGAAAAAATGCTCAACGTCACTAATCATCAGAGAGATGCAAATTAAAATGACTATGAGGTGTCACCTCATGCCTGCTAGAATGGCTGCCATCAACCAATTGTCAAACAACAAGTGCTTGTGAGGACGTGGAGAAAAGGATACTCTAGCACACTGCTGATGGGAATGCAGACTGGTGCAGCCACTATGGAAACAATATGGTGTTTCCTCAAATAATTAAAAATTGAACTGCCATTTGACCCAGAGATCCCACTTCTAGGAATACGTCCTAAGAAGCCTGAAACACCAATCAGAAAGAATAGATGTACCCCTATGTTCATAGCAGTACTATTTACAATAGCTAAGATCTGGAAACAGCTCAAGTGCCCATCAGTGGATGAGTGAATAAAAAAGCTGTGGTATATTTACACAATGAATACTATGCATTTATAAGAAATAAAGATCTCTTACCCTTTGAGACGACAGGGAGGGACCTGGAGAGTATTATGCTAAGTAAAATAAGCCAGTCAGAGAAAGACAAGTACCACATGATCTCACTTATTTGTGGACTATAATGAACAACATAAGCTGACAATAAAAATAGATCCAGAGATATGGAAGTAGGGAATAGACTGACAAACCTCAGAGGGAAGGGGGATGGGGGGCAGAGATAAACCAAAGTACTTTTATGTATATATGCACAACCAGTGGACACAGACAACAGTGTGGGGAAGGCAGGAGCAGTGGGAGTGGGGAGGAGGGGTCAATAGGGGGGAAAAAAGAGGGACATCTGTAATACTTTCAACAATAAACAAAAAATTTAAAAATAAATAAAAGTAATAAAAAGAGTCAAAACCATAATGGAAATAAAAAGAGGTTATGGAAATGAATATGAGAAGTATTTAATAAAAGAAAAGAAAAAAATAGAATCATTAGAATTAAAAACTCATTGGCTAAGTTGGACAGAGCTGAAAACAAACCTGTGAAAATTACTCATAGATTTAAGCTTGATCACTCTTCTCCTTCCTAAGTTTTGGCCCATAGTGATCTTTAATTGAATACTGTAATGACCTTAGAAGTAAGTGGCTTTTGCTTGAGAATAAGAATAAAGACTTGTTCTCCAGTTTTCTACCTCCACTGTCCTGATGACAACTTGGTGATAACTTTAATAAAGTAATTTTTTAAAGAACAAGAACAATAATAATAAAAAAAAAGAAAATGACTCATAATTTAGCAAAGAGTAATGAAGAGGTTAAAAAATTTGACAAAAAATTAAGAAACATGTGGTAACACCATAGTGTTTTCCATAATGGCTGCACCAGTCTGCATTCCCACCAGCAGTGTACTAGAGTACTTTGAATTGCTATTTGACCCAGTGATCCTGCTTCTAGGAATATACCCTAAGAAGCCTGAAACACCAATCAGAAAGAATATATGTACCCCCATATTCATAGCAGCACTATTCACAATAGCTAAGATCTTGAAACAGCCCAAGTATCCATCAATAGACGAGTGGATAAAAAAGCAGTGGTACATATACACAATGGAGTACTATGCAGCTGTAAGAAAGAAAGATCTCTTATCCTTTGAGACGACATGGAGGCACCTGGAGAGTATTATCCTAAGTGAAACAAGCCAAGCAGAGAAAGACAAATATCACATGATCTCACTTATTTGTGGAATATAATGAACATAAAGGTCTAAGGAACAGGGTAGACCCAGAGACGTGGAAGTAGGGTACAGACTGACAATCCTCAGAAGAGGGAGTGGTGGCAGAGGGAAGAGATAAACCACAGAACTTATATGCATGTACGCATAACCAATGGACATGGACAACAAAGTTGGGGATCTGGGGGGATGGGGAGGAGGATGTCAATGGGGAAAAAAGGAGAAACATCTGTAACAAAAATAAATTAATAAAAAAAAATAGAATGGTGATTTAGGCCAGTCAAGCTACCTAATCTGGTTGGTTAATGTCAGTTTGGAATGGGCTGATTTATATATCTTTAGTCTATTTGGATACATTATATAAAGTTAAGTTATAGATAGATAGATAGATTACTTCCACTTAAAATGTCAGGAAAATTATTATGGATTTCACTGTGTATCATGTACTCTTTTCTAGCTATATTTTGACATGAAATAAACTAATTTTATTTAATCATAAAAAAAATTAAGAAACATGGAGGTGAGAATGAGAAGGTGCAACATACATCTGATAAGAGTTTCCAGAAGAAGAGATTAGAGAGAATGGGATACAGATAATCACAGCAAAACTGCAACATACCAAAAACAAAGAGAAAAATATAAAGTAATCAGGGAAAAACCAAGGAACAAAAAATACACTGGAAATATACTTATTATTAACAACAGTAATGTCAGAAGACAATTGAATATTATCTTCAACTGTTAACCTGAATTGTATTCTCAGTGAGATTTGCATTCAGGATTGAAGCGAAACAAAGACATTTTTAGAAAGACAAAGAATGAGAGCTGAACACTCAAAGAACCTTGGTTAAAAAACTCTAAAAGATATACTTCAATAGAAGGAAATTAACACAGAGGGAAGAAGTGGGATGTTAACAGGCTATGTGAGTTGTCATTGCTGAATACGGAGTTAAAATGTAAGTAAACGTAAACGATAAAAACAATAGCAATGGTATTGAGTAATAAGAAGTTAAACAAGAAGATAAACTAAATACTAGACACAAAACATGGACAATGGAGGATTAGACTTACAGTTTGTGTGCCAAGGTCTTATCTTGTTCAGGAAGAGGGTACAGATACTAAGTTTTTAAGCATTTAAGGGTGCTCACTAAAATAATAGAAATGGAATGATAACTTCAAACAAGGAGATAAAAGAAGAGGAAACTATTTTTTAAAAGTTCAATTCAAGAAGGAAACCAAGAGAAGTTATAGTACAAAGAAAATGCAAAATAAAATGCTAAAAATAAATAAAAATATGTTAATAACCACAATAATACCTATTAATTCATCTCAGAAGTTATAAGAGTTTCTCATTACAGATTTTTTAACACAGAAAACCTCCTTAAATATGATGATAGAAAAAGGTTGAAGGGAAAGGAATAGAAAAGAAAAATATGCCAACCAAAAATAACAAAAAGAAATCAGACATACCAACATTTATGTCAAATGAAATAATCTTAAAGGCAAAAAGAAATTATTTGAAATTAAGTAGCTCATTGCACAGTAATAAAACAAAAAATATAAAAGTCATGAACTGATATGCATCCAACAATAGATCTTCAAAATATATAAAGCAAAAAACAAACAAAACCCAAACCAACAATAATGCATAGAAAAATTAAAAACTCCACAATTAGTGGGGAATTTTAACACATCTCTTTCAGAAGATATAAATCTAGAAGAGGAAATCTTAATAAATGTATACAAGAGTCAAACAACACAATTAACAAGCTTGATCTAATAAAATGTGTAGAATTAAATTCAACCACCTGTGAGTAGATATTTTTTCTTAAGAACACCTAAGAATATATATAAAATTTGACTACATACTTAATTATAATAATGTCTCAAAATGTCAAATAATACCTCACCAACTGCCAGGCAAAATTTACAATACGGAAATCATCATACTACCTTATATCATCTATCATTAGAATTATTTAGTGTTTGTTCATGGGTGCCTGTGTACATATACCAAATGCACATATCTTTGAAGAACACAGAGAGTGGAAGTTTTCTAAAGAGAAATAAAGGTTGTTTATCTTGTTTGCTTGAAATACTGTATCCTATGATTTTATCATCCATGTGTTGCTATTTTCATTGTTATCGAGCTGTACATCAGAAGGGTGGTGTTTAATTGGCAACATTTCTTCTACACATCTATAAATGAAATTTGTGAGCTCTCAGTTTGACCTTAACTTGAGGTTTTGGTGGCAAGGATGAAATGTAGGGTAGTAGACAAAATAAGAGTTCTTTAACATATCTTTTTCTTTCTTGTCAACATATTTAAACATTCTCATTAGCTCTGCAGTCTTACAAGAAAATAGCTGAAATGTAGAGAACCTCATTGCTTTAATAAACATTCCCTTGATCTTAGTCCCGTGAAATTGACAGCATAAGAGTAACTACTGGCAGAATGATGCAAACAAATAATAAATTGATTCTTACCTTTTTCTTGATCACAGGCTGAGACACCCCACTGACATGGTAGAAAGATGTTTTTGTTTTTGTTTTTTTATTATATCAGGCTCAGTACAAAATTCTATAGTTCTTAAGCCTATGATTACTGCCTTGCATGTATAACAAGTTTAAGCCTGTCTTATTAAAAAATGTCAGATGTTACAATTTCCAAACAATATTCTAATTGTACATGACTAGAGGTTGGGATGAAAGATCTTGTCTATGTTATAGGAAATTAAAGATTTATTCGCTAAATCTATCCCATATCTATAGAAACATTGGAAGCACCAACCCAATTTTAAAACATCAATACAAAGCTTAGAGTATCAATTGATACTCAGTGTTGAGACTTGTAAATCTATTATATTGGGCAGAGTTGATACTATATCAAGAAAAATGGAGACCTATAATTGTATACCAAATAAATGTATAAACAAGAGGCAGATTGGCTGATGCCCATTAATTTCTCCAGGGCCACCTAGCTGGTAAATGACATCTCAACATTTGACTCCAGGTGTCTTTTATTTCAAAATTTATGTTCTCCATACCACATGATTCCACTATATGCTCTACAAGCTGTATACTTTGAATTAAGAGTTTAATTCACTTGAAGTTACATTTGGTATTAGCACTAGAATCCTTATTTATTTTGCAAAAGAAAGCCAATATCATTGTATCACTTAACTCTCAAAAACAGCTGCATTCTCTCATACTTTGAAGAATGCATACATAACCAATTCAATCAAATTTCATGTAGCAAACTGAACATAACCAAACCTAAATAAATCTTATATTTTAGATTGCAGAAATTAGGCTCTATAACCTCATTTACTCACTTATTTTTTACCTTCTTTAGCAAACACTTATTAAATGTCTATTGTGTGTCCAGTATCACATTCAATATTAGAGAAGTTGAAAGCAATAGAAGATATGGCTTCTATAATGGAAAAGCTTACTATCCAAATGGAGACAAGCAAAATACAAACATATGTTTGAAAACAGTTGTAGAATGATTCTAAAATAACATAAAGACAAATATGAGACAGTGTGTTATGGACATAAGTAGAACTGTAAAGACTTGAAGAATATGATTTAGTTCAGTCTAGGAGGGAAGCTTGGTTTTAGAAAATAGTGGGAACCCAAGTCAGAGTATGGGACTGAGCCCTCTCTCTGACCTCCTAAACTGACACGGGTTTACTTTTTTTGGTCCCTGCTTGGTCCCATCACATTTTCTTAGAACTTCTAGAACTGCCTGCCTAGCTTCCAATAAACAGGGGCTCTCTCATCTCATCTAAATATCTCTGGCACATGGTCGATTTCACTATATCAGGTGAATGAGTGAATGAATGACAGGTGAACTTTGTTGAAAAAGGACTTTGTTCGGATATCATGTATTATAATTCTAAACACTCTTGATATGTGCCCTGCTTCTGCAGCCCTATTCTGTGAAAATAAATAATGCTGTATATACTGAGTGAAAATTTTATACTACTGCCTCATTTCATTTAGGATATAAATGATTTTTCTAAAACAACGGTGTCTTTTGCTAGGTGTTGATTGGGCAGCTCTTATCTACTTTAGTTAGTGAGATTTGGAAGATATAATGGACATATTTATGTTCCCAGCCCAGAAGGCTCATGAGTAGAACTTCATTCATTTTGTGAAGGTTTTTACTTTTTAAGCCAAATTTTTAAAAATTATTCTAATGTTCAGTGCTTCAATGAGATCACATATGCCCTGCTGATTAGAATTGCATCATTTCTCTTCCTATTTTACACTGCAGCCTCTTAGATAATGTGCCTGGATAAAGACTGTTATAGAAGGCAGTCTTGAAAATCTGGTATGGTACTTAACTAATGGATAATGATTCTGTAAGAAATGCATCAAATCTAAAAATTCTTATATGGCTTCTAGTTGGGGCAAGATCATAATGGCAATGTAGTTTTTAAATCTTTCCAAATCCCCTCATAACAATGAGTATAGCAAAAGAAACAATACAAACCATGGACAACATCTTCAACAAAAGTAAGTGACAAATATGCCCATGAACCCCATAATACTGATGGATAGGTCTAAACCCTGACAGTAGCAGAATCACTATGGGTTTAGTAGCTGTTTGAGGTTAAAGACTGTTCAAAGACAAGGGGTATTTTGATCATTCTAAGAGACCCAGGACACAGAAATTGCCAACAAATACTTCCAAAAGAAGAGAATTTCACTTTGAGTGGAATGTTCAGTGAGCAGGTCTGAGAACAATTTGAGAGACATCTGCATGATTTTCATTTGTGCGTAAGTAAAGGACCATGAGGACCCACTAAAGGGCTGCAGGGAGTTCACAGCGTAGTAAGGTAAATTAAGCCTATGAGAACTTCAGAAATACCCAATTAACATCCTCCATCCAGAAGAACTGACACCCTCCCTGAGAAAAAATATTGTTGGGAGTGGAATCTAAATTGAGCAAGCCAGAAACACTGAGGGGAGAGAGAAAATTTTCACATACTGGCCAGGAGAGGGCCAAATGAGGCTGCCCTCAGAATTGTGCAGGTGGCTACACAAAGAGTCCATGTTTTGGGGTTTTTGTTGTTGTTGTTGTTTTATCTTTATTGTTGAAAGTATTACAGATGGCCCTCCTTTTTTCCTCCATTGACACACTCCTCCCAGCTCCCGCCCCCCACCTCGCCTTCACTGCTCTGCTGTCCGAGTCCATTGGTTGTGCATATATGCATAAAAGTTCTTTGGTTTATCTCTGCCCCCCCCATCCCCCTTCCCTCTGAGATTTGTCAAGCTGTTCCTTACTTCCATATCTCTGGATCTATTTTGATTGTCAGGCTTATATTGTTCATTATATTCCATAAATAAGTGAGATCATGTGGTACTTGTCTTCCTCTGACTCGCTTGTTCTGCTTAGCATAATACTCTCCAGGTCCCTCCCTGTCATCTCAAAGGGTAAGAGATCTTTATTTCTTATAGCTGAATAGTATTCCATTGTATAAATGTACCACAGTGTTTTTACCCACTGATCTACTGATAGACACTCGGGCTGTTTCCAGATCTTAGCAATTATAAATAGTGCTGCTATGAACATAAGGGTACATCTATTCTTTTTGATTGATGTTTCGGGCTTCTTAGGATATATTCCTAGAAGTGGACTCACTGGGTCAAATGGCAGCTCCATTTAAAATTTTTTTTTTAATGGAGAAAACTGTGTTTATTAATTCTGTACTAGCTAACTTTAATTTCTGTTTACATATCTAGTAATTTTAGAGTGGCTAAATTTTGTTTCTTATTTTTATTTTTTATTTTTTTATTAATTTATTTTTGTTATAGATGTTTCTCCTTTTCAATTTTAAATTTTTTGAGGAAACACCATATTGTTTTCCATAGTGGCTGCACCAGTCTGCATTCCCACCAGCAGTGTACTAGAGTCCCCTTTCTCCACACCCTCGCCAGCACTTGTTGTTTGACAATTTGTTGATGGCAGCCATTCTAGCAGGCATGAGGTGATACCTCATAGTCATTTTAATTTGCATCTCTCTGATGCTTAGTGACATTGAGCATTTTTTCATATATGTCTCTTGGCCATTTGTATGTCCTGTTTAGAGAAGTGTCTATTCAGGTCCTCTGCCCATTTTTTAATTGAATTGTCTTCCTTTTGTTGAGCTGGATGAGTACTCTATATGTTTTGTGTATTAAACTCTTATCTGATGTATCATTGGTAAATACATTCTCCCATACAGTGGATTTCCTTTTCATTTTGATGTTGGTTTCTTTTGCCGTGCAGAAGCTTTTTAGTTTGATGTAGTCCCATTTATTATTTTTTTCCTTTGTTTCTCTTGCCCTAGGCAATGTATTGCTAAAAATTCTGCTATGTGAAATGTCTGAAATTTTTCTGCCTACATTTTTTTCTAGGATTTTTATGGTATCACGACTTACACTTAAGTCTTTTATCCATTTCGAGTTCATTCTTGTGTATGATGTAAGTTGGTGGTCTAGTTTCATTTTTTTGCATGTACCTGTCCAATTTTCCCAATACCAAAGAGACTGTTTTTACTCCATTGTATGCTCTTGCCTCCTTTGTCAAATATTAATTGAGCATAATGTCTTGGTTAATTTCTGGGTTCTCTGTTCTATTCCATTGATCTATATGAGGCCGTGGTTTTTAATACTCCTCAGCAGGATCAGTTACATAATTTGCAGAGCACAATGTAAAATGAAAATTGAGGACCCCTTGCTAAAATTATTTAAAATTTCAAAACAGTAAGAGCAGAGCATGAAAACCGGAACAGGACCCTGTGCCCATGAAGCCCTGCTTCTGTGTCGAAGCAGAGAGGGAGCCCTCAAGCAGGGAAGCTAGGAATGCAGCTCTCGTGTGACCACTGCCCATTCAGAATCCCTTTCCTAAAAGCACACAAAAACCCACCTCATTTAAACATGGACAATTACAAAAGATTGTGGCCCTGGCTGGTTTGGCTCAGTGGTTAGAGTATCAGCCCTTGGACCAAAGGATCTTGAGTTTGATTCCTGGTCAAGAGCACATACCTGAGTTGTAGGTCTGATCCCCAGTGGCCCAGTAGGGGTCATGCAGGAGGCAATCAATCGATGTGTCTCTCACATCAAAGTTTCTCACTTTCCCTCCCTCCCTTTTCTCCATTCTATCTAAAAATCAATGGAAAAATATCCTCGAGTGAGGATTAACAACAACAAAAAATTGTGATCAAACCCTTTACAATAATATTATAAGCGTAAATGAGGAATGAATTCAATAACCTACCAACATATAATAAAGGCACAGCAGGAGAATATGACAAAGAAATAAATGAAACCTCTTATGTAAGAATACAAAATAAAGTTAAAAGAAAATAGCAAAACTATAAAGCAATGAAAGAGCATGTAAATCAGAAATGGGAAAGTTATGGGAAACAAACAGGAAAGTGTCAAAAAAGTTTTCAATACTTGAGACAGAATTAACAAATAAAAATATTATTTCATAAACAAAGACTCAGAGTAACACACACAAAAACGAATAGACTGTGTGTGAAATACAGTAAGGGAAATATAAGATAGAAAAAGAAAATAAAACAAATATAAAATAAAATCCTTGTATGAAAATCAAATTTCATAATCTCTAACCACTTGAAACTTACTTGACAAAAAGGCAATAAATTTATTTTTTACTTTATTTGTTGAAGTTTGATTAATCTTACCCAAAGAGGTTATAGTTAATTAATTTTTAAAACTCCAGTTTCAAATAGATATTCCTGAAACCAATTTTGCATTCATATTCTTCACAATTCATTTGATAATTTGAAAACATTAACAAAAACATTTTTAATCTGCTTTTCAAAGGGAACAGCTGTGCGTTATTGTTTGTGACAGTAGCTTTGTTATAGCAAGTGAAACATCTGGAGAGACTTGATTACTTGTTGACAGAAACTCCAACGCAAAACATAGGTGGATGACAATCTATTCTCAGTGGGCTCACATGAATAAGCCCAGCTGATAGTATCAACCTAAGTTAATAAACTGGACAGCAGTATTTGGGCTCTTTATTGCTGAGCCATTCATTGTAGTGAATTTATATTTGTGGCCAATTTTGGTTCTTACCCAACTTGAAACAAATAAGAATTAAGACTTTTAGCTTGTGCTTTTTACTCTGGATATCAGGAGTGGCCTATTTAGTCTCCTTATGTAACTCTACTAAAAACAAAGAAAATCCAAGTCTCAATAATCCAGATTGTTTGAAGCCACGTTGATAGGATTTTTCATTCTTTCTTTTTAATACTGATTTTCAGTTCACTTGGTTATTAGAGTCAGTTGTGTAGTATTCTTATTTGCTAAAAACCAGCTGTAGGGCTACAGAGATAAATAAACAAGTGACTTCTAAGATCCCTAGAAGGTAATTTATTGATCATTCTATTACAGCTTAATTAGGTAAATAATGTAATGCATGTGAAGGTGCGTAATAGAGTGCTAGGCATGTGCTAAGAATTCAATACAAGTGGAAGACACTGCTAGTATTGAGGATGAGGATTTCTGGAGAAAGCATCCTCCCTAGTAAGAAATCCCTCATGTGTGGATTTCCTCTTATTTAGTTGGACATTGTTGTGTTTGCATTTTATGCCTAGGACCATGACAGCTACTTTGCAACAGTGAAGGGACAAGCTTAAGTACCTAGCTAATACCCCGAGGAAGGCAGGGCAGAAAGTTGAAAGGAGCCTGGGCTTATTCATTTGATGCCAATGTGGAGCCACTGAATTGACCCTGACACCACCCACCTTTGGATTTTTTTTGTATGTTAAATAAGAACACTTATTTATTATTTAAATATATTAAATAAGAATAATGCTATCCTACTGTTGAAACAATTTTACTTGAGTATTTATATGCAACCAAAAACACTGTAACTAATACATTGAAGGAACTCTTTCATTTTCAAATATCTCTATAGAACCTAAACCCAGTTTCCCTTTAATGTGTCTGACAAAATGTACAAGTTGCCAATGGGGCAATAGGTCCTCCCCACTCCCTGAGTCCATTTCCACATTCACCACTGCTTGTCCTCAAATCTTCTTCATCCACTAAATGGAGATGGTTGCTCTTCCCCAACTCATTGATTATGATGACTGGTAACCTAATTGATTTGTGGTCGCCAAATTAAGGGCACTAGAAAATCTTTTTTAATATATATATATAGTTGTTTTCCATATGAGCTTGCCCAGGCTGGGCTGTAATTTATGGATGTGCTAACAGGCTAACGGACAAAGTGATCTGTAATTCACCAGCAGAGCCCTGAGAGGTTGGATAACGTATGTTCCTCCCCCTCATCACATGAGTAATAACTATCAAACACACTGGTGGGTAATGAGTGACTCTTTTGCTTCTGAGCTGGTATTCTACATTGGATACAAACCCCATGCCCAACAGCCTTTGGTAATGACATCCCAAAGATATCAGAAGTCCCAACGTGAAGAGCGAATCAGCACAGTGCCTCACAGAATCCAACCCAGATTGAAAAATAATGAACAATTACAGGATATCAAATGAATATTTAATGAATATGTAAATGATGAGAGTCAATACTGAATTGCTTGGTGAAATCTATTCCAGCAAAAGAAATCAGCAGTGGTGTGTGGGGGTAGGGGTGGCTGTCTTTCTTATGAACCATTGTTCTTTAACTTCTCTCTAACTCTAGCTGAGGTGTTGGCTCAGATTCCCCAAACAGCTGACAGTTGCAGCTAGAGTGAAATCAATCTTATACTCCTAGCCATTTTATTCTTAATTTCCCTCTTTATCCACCCTCTGTTCAGACTGTGCACTCAGAAACAAACTCCACATCGAGTTTCTGACATCAAGCTTTTCTGTTGCCAACATTCTGTCTGTCCCTCTATCAGCTGGGTGCCTGCACTGCAGAGAGGGGCATGATGATTCCAAGGCAATTCATCACCTCTGCAGAGTGGGGAGAACTGCTGAGCCCACTGTGTCAGAAGAACCTGCCAATTCCTCAGTGAGAGCTAGGGGATGGGTGTGAAGGTGCTGGTCCATGAAATAACATAGGAGAAAGGAAGAAGCCATATAATGAAGTATGATAGCTGGTTGTGTAGGACAGTAAGTCCCTAAGGGGCCAAAAGATGTCAAGGACTACTCTAATCTCAGTTTATTCTTGGGTACTCACCAAGAAGAGGCAATAATAGTACTAGGGGCTGGAAACAAAAAGAGTTTCCAAGGAAAACAGTTCAATAACCCCTGCTCCAACCAAGCTAGGGATTGAAAGATGAGGAACTAAGCCCAAAGGCTTCTTTTCTGTCTTCCCAGATCGGTACAGGAAAGAGCAGCTCTTCATTCTCCAGAGAAAAGAAGATGCATTGCCTTTGTTGGTGTACCAGCCCTCCAGCACTCTGTAGAAAGGACTTCACCATATTGGGGGCTGAACTCCATTCCCAGAGCAGCCAGGCCATGACATAAGCAACATGGAGCCCTCAGTGAAGCTGCTCAGGCTCCAGAGGAGGTGAGCTTGGCCCTCTATGATTATGATCATGTCCACCCCTTGTGCAGCCATTAGACCTCCTCTTACCCTGCCGTAGTCTCAGGGAGACTCTGCAAAGGGGAATCCCAAGGATGGCCAATGCCATTGGCCAATACAAACTATTGCTCTTACACCCTCTCTCCCTGCTCCAGTATGCTCACTGCAAACTGGAATGGTGAGAAGGGCTGTTCAGTCACTCTGTCATCACCTTTCAAAACTGTTGCTGTGCTATCTGGTAGCTCAGCAGGTGGCTTCCTGTCTTAGCTTATTGTATTTGTGAAGACTGATTCTAGGATCTACAAAACTCTTGGTCACACACTAATTTTTTTCTTTCTCTAAACAGATTTTTGAAGGCTCAAGTGAGGCTACATGTCATGGAAGATAAAATGTTTCCCCCTGCAATGCTAGAAACAGAAACCATTCTAGGTATTTCAAACAGAGGGGGTTTAATACCAGCAGCTGGTTACATGGGTTAGAGAAGAGTAAGAAGCCTAAGAGGGGCATGGAGATTAACCCCAACAGGAAGGTGCTATGACCCTTAGGATTGGGGAGAAATCAGAGGAGGTGGTGTATGCAGAAACCAGAAGTTAAGGTCATACGGCAGGAGCTAGAGACATAGTGAAGGGTGCCAGGTGGAATCTGGCACCATGCAAAGAGAGGTTACCAGGTGGGGGCTTGTATTTGTCTATTGGTTCACAACAAATTATCCCCAAACTTAACAGCTATAAGGAACAAATGTATTACCCCACAGTTTCTGCCAGTCAGGAATCTGGGAGGAGCTTAGCCCAGTAGTTCTAGTTCAGGACTTCTCACAAGACTGTGATCAAGGTGTCAGTTTGGGCTACAGTTATTTCAAGGCTCAAATGGAAAGGATGTGCTTCCAAGATCACACATATGAATGTGGACAGATTGCAATTCTTCACTGGCTGTTGGTTGAAGACCTAAGTTCCTTGCCATGTGGGCTTCTCCAAAGGGCTACTCACAATATGGCAGCTTTCATTCTATAGAGCAAGAGCTCTGAGAGAGAGAGAGAGACAGACAGAGAGACAGAGAGATAGAGAGACAGAGAGAGAGACAGAGAGAGAGACAGAGAGAGAGACAGAGATATGTGAGAAAAGGAGAGCAAGATGGAAGTTACAGTATTTTTGTAACCTAATCTTAGAAATTACATCGCAACACTTTAGCCATATTCTATTCATTAGAAGGGAGCCACTAGGTCCAGCCTACACTCAAGGAGAAGAGATTACAAAGGACTTGAATATCAGGAGTCAGAATTGTGAAGTACCCTCTTAGAAGCTGGCTGCCACAAGATTGCAGCCACAGAGGCAGGGATAGCTCCAGCTTTTGGCAGCCCAGAGATTACACCACATGGAGAACCCTATTTTAAGACAAAGAATACAAAATTACAAATAAAAAATTATACTCAGGTCCAGCAACTGGTGAATATATAAACAAAATGAGGACTATCCATACAATGGAATACCATCTGGCAATAAAAGGGAATGAAGTACTGATATATGCTGCAACATGAATGAACCTTGAAAACAGTGAAGAAAACCAGTCACAAAAGACTACATACTATATGATTCTATTCATATGAAATGTCCAGAATAGGCAAATCTATAGAAACAGAAAATAAATGAGTGGTTATCAGGGCCTGGGATTGGGAGCCAGGACTGACTAAAGAGATATGAGGAAACTTTTGAGGGCGGTGATGAAAATATTCTAAAACTGATTTGTGGTGATGGTTGTACAACTTGATAAATTTACTAAAATCATTGAACCAAATACCCACAAGGGGTGATTTTTATGGTTTGTAAATTATATTTCAATAAAGCTTTTTTAAAAAATTATACACACAGGGAATTGGAAGGGGCCTGTGTAAGTGAGAGACCCTGGAGCATATACTTCATTAACTTTTCAGGAAATTTGTCTCTGTGGAGGAGATATAGCTATTGCAGAGATGCTGCCTGAGGCAGTGAGAGGATGGGGAAATTACCAGGGTTCTCCCCTTCTCTCTCCCTCCAATCTTCCGGCCACGCTTCCTATTGGCCTAACCTGCTCAGAAGCCAGGGGAATGCAGTGCTTTGTGATACAGAGTGGAGAATATGAAGGGCTGGGAATAAATTTGAGAGCAAAGAGGCAAATGACAGGCTCATGAACCAAACCCTGCAGAGATACCTCCACACCCTAATGCCAAGACAACTTGGAATAACTGTACCTTTTGTTATTGACAGATGTCTTGAGAAGAAATCCAGAGAAGGCCCATGTTTCCAAATGAAGGCTTAAGCTGTTGATTACTTATCATCAAATAATCGAGAACACTGGATTTGTTGGTTACCTTGTCATTCATTGTCTGGTCACCTGAAGGCTCAAAATCTATTTGTGTATATGTATGTATGGGGGATGGAGAGCAGGCTCTCAGTGGGTAGGAGGAGGAGAATGAGGAAATAACTCATGGAAGAAGAATATTGCATGCGTTAAATATGCAATATTGAATGTATTGTCCTGGCAGCTTTTCTCATTTACCTTTGCAGAAAATGGGTACCAAGTGCAGAGTGGTGGGATCAGTTACCCCCAAGTGCAAGCAATAAGAGGGTGCATTGTTTGTGGAGAAATTAAAAACAATAATAAAACCTGCTAAAAGTTGATGTATTTTATTGTCAACATTACCAAGTAATTCTAAGCAATGTCAGTTATAATACTCCTCCACTCAATCCCCTAAATATCTTATTGGCTTAAGTCCTAAAATTGCTGAGGTTGGTGTTGAGTTTTAAATAATATATATGTAGGCTTCAAATGAATACAGTGTTATTACTTACCTTTTAGTAAACATTGTTTTCTGCATGGAAAATGATACAGAGAACCCTCAATTATATAGTAAGCCACTGACACATCTGGAATCAGCCACACACATTCAATTCTAGAGTAAGTTTGTATTGGTTCAGAATCATCTGAACTCACTTTGGATGCAGTCTGTGTCTCCAGTTATGGTGGTGCTACAAATTCCTGCATTCAAATGGTAGATTTGGAAACACAATGACAGCACAGTGACTGGGAAAATGAAGAAATAGAACTTGAGATGCTTCAATCTGTCATCCTAGGTGCAAATCATTCGTTGAAGCATGTGGTGTTCACTCTGTTAAATGTGTTTCTTCATGTGGTTTTCCCCCTCCTTAAAAAATACATTAATATCAATAAAAGTATTTATCCCATTTCTTTTTCCTTCTTGGTACTGTAATATTTATTTTACATTTTTGCTAAAATGAAAGTTTAATTAAAAAAATAATTTGCACTTTCTGTGTCTCTTTGCTGGCTGTTATAACCATGTGTTTCACATCATGATTATTCCTGAAAATAATTTTGTCACATAGAGAAAGAGAGTATTAAAAATGATCTGCTCTGGATGTTGAAAACACTAGGTATGTGACTGCTTATAACCAGAAAGTATTATCTCCACAAATAAGGAAACTGAGGCTCAAAGAAGCTAAGAAATGTGCTTATATTCACAAAAGTAGTAAGTCATAGACCAAGGATTCAAATAAATGTATAGTCAATAGCACGTATGCTTTACATTTATGAACTCATTTAATAATAACAGCAACCATATGAATGGATAGTATCATCACTCCCATTTTGCAAGTGAGGGAATAGAAATGCAAAGAGATTGAATGACTCACCCAGTGTCCCATAACTAATAAATGGCCGAGCAAGGATTTGAATGCTGGTGGTATTGTTCTGGATGTTGTCTGTGTAACATTTACACTGGGCTTCCTTGTCAACTGAGGCCTACTGCTAAGGCCATGCTCACTTCTTCAGCTGAGTGACTTAGACCCACTCATCTAAGCTGTCCTCTTCTACCACCCACTACCACCAAGAAGGAAATCTCCCAGAAGATGCAGATGGGTGATTTCTAAGCACACAAATGTAATATGTTCTGAATTTAGCTCAGCTTGGTTGTTTACCAAAGTCTTTGAGAAGGGAAAAATGAGAAGGGAGACTGATTTTTTTTAAAAAAATTAAGATTCTTGGTATTCTAAGATATATTTAACTCCCGTAGACATAGCCCTCTGCAAACTTCAATAAAGGTGAAAAAACTACATGGTGCTTCCATTACAGGTAATACTGACTTGCAACACTAGATGGCAAAATGGTGCTGTGTTACTGTGCTGTGATCTGAAAAAGCCTGATATAAAAGTCTTCCAAAAAATTCAAATACACTGAATTGTCCTTTTTTTAAAAAAAAATGTTTATTCTTGGAAAACAAAGTTCTATATGAAGTTAATATCTTAATTTTTAAATCATTGTTTAGAAATGCCCTATTTTGAATTGTCCCAGTCTCCTAGGTTCTATCAAGTAGGTAATATATGTCTCTTTGCCTAATGGCCAGCTGGTCAAAAGCTACCTCCTAATTGATCTGATAAAAACAGGGGGATAACAGAAGATAATGGAGATAGTATGAAATGTACTTTCAAAAGCTGCATGTTAACATAAATGTGACATAAATGTGACAAATGTATATGGCACAGATGTCATCTGTCATGGCTTCTTCTGTATAAATAAACTTAGAAGCAAATAACAAATTGGACACACTGCTGTTTTTCATTTCATTCATTCAAAAATAAGCACCTCTTATGTACAAGGCAGTTGTAGGTAGCACAGAACACAAAGAGAATTCTACTGTGGCATTTAATAATCTGTGTTCTAGAGGGGGATAAAAGACAAATGCATCAGTACTGTCACCCATCAGCCTCGGAATCATTCTTTCTCCAGAGCCTCACAGTTAGAGCTGCTGGGATCCCCCTTTACCTTCCCCCACCCTACAAGCTTTGGGACCACCCAGGGTCCTGACCTGGGGCAGGCAGCACATCAACATATCAAGACAGGCTCTATCCAGCAGGGGCTCAGGGCTGAGTTTGCATTTCTCTCTGAATTGCCTTGGCAAATCAAATTTAGCCAAGTCCCAGCCTTATCAGAGGTGCAGAATAACTAATAGTGGGAGTGGGTAGGAATCGTGGTATACAGCCACCAAGAATCAGTCCAGGAAGTTTTCTAGAACATCGCCATAGGCAATGAAGAGGATGTAGAATTACAAGCACAGAATATCATTGGCAAAGACACAGAGGCAGAGAACTCTGTCCTGGTCAGAGGAGCTGCACGGATTAGAGCAATGTCCTTCAAGCATGGTCTACCCAGCAGCACTGCCAATCTCTAGGAAATTGTTAGAAATGCAAATTCTCAGGCTCTACCCCAGACCTACTGAATGAGAATCTTTGAGGGTGCTAGCTGGCCAGGCTATATGTTAACAAGCCACCCATGTGGTTCTGATGTATGCTCAAGGTAGAGAACCACTGAGTTAGAGCATGCCCCTTTCCAGGGAGGGGTGATAGGGTGTGTTACCTGCCACTGAGTTAGCGCCAACTCCTGGCGACCCTATGAATGAGTGATGTTCACAATGTCCTGTCCTCAGCAGCCCTGCTCAGCTCCTATAGACTCATGCTTATACCTTCTTTTATGGAGTCAATCCATCTAATATTTAGTCTTCCACTTTTCCTGCTGCCTTTTATTTTTCCCACTATTATTATCTTTCTTATGAACCCTGCCTTCTCAATGATGTGGCCGAAGTAAGACAACTTCACTTTTGTCATTGTCACAGACATTAGACCTTGAAGAGCCTTGTGATAATGAGATTTTTTTTTCCTGTTTGTTTTATCTTGTAGGCAATATGAGAGCCACTATGAGAGGGTTTGTAAGCAAGGAAGTGAACAGAATAGATTTGTACTTCAAATCCATCCCTTTCATGATGGTGTGAAAGAGGATGTAAAGGAGGGAAGATGCCCTCCTCAGGGCGTCTCTAGTCTCTCTTCTGCCTTCACTACACATTTCCAACCCTTGTTCTATTCTCTTGTTTTTCTATAGCCTTGTCTCCTGGTGATCTCACTCACTCTCTTGGTGTCAGCCACCTCCTTGGCAGGTGACTACCAGAGCCACCTCTTTAGTCTGTATCTTGTGCCAGGTAGAATGGCTTGGCTTCCTGGATATCCAGCTGCCATATCACACTCAGCACAGCCAAATCTGAATTCACCATCCACAGACTAGAAATTCCTCTTCTGCCTTTTCGGCTACTGTTAGTAGCATGACTGTCTATACTGTCATTCATTTTACAATTCCCCTTGGGGTCACCCCAAAGCTTCTTCAACCCCTAGACTCAATTTATGATTGACTATTCAGTATTTCAGGAGTCCATGGCATGTGATTTTATTCCAAAACATTGACATGAATGTCGGTGTCCGAGGGTGAGCCCCTTAAGGAAAAAATAAGCTTCATTTATGTATGCATTGAGCTAGCATCCAGCAGGGAAGCTGGATACAGTCAACCATGGATGTTCTGCCCTTTAAAGCTGAGGGACAAAGACCAGAGAAAAGCAGAAAAATGAATGGAATGCCAATTGGTATGGGGGCTACAGACCCATAGAGGGTCTCTGGTAAACCCTTGAAGCATGTGCAGCCTGGTGTATGAGGGAAAGATTGCTTATGAGGAAGTGGAATTAGGTTACAAGAAATTACAGACGCAGCAGGTATACATTAAGCTTTCTAGAACTTGTTAAGAAAGGAAGGGAGATAGGATAGCATTTCATAGGGGAAGGAAGGTAAAGGGAAGGGTATTTAGGGGGTTTATTTTTAAAGATAGGGGAAACTTGAATATACAATCCAAGAAAAATCAAAAAATTTCAGTGGAGTAGGGAAGACTTAAGATTACAGAGAAGAGTTGGGAGAGCACACAAAAATCACAAAGACTGGAGGAGATCATGAAAACAGAGGAAAGGGGCTGGTCTAGGACAGAAGATTTGTCTCAAAGATATCAGCAGGTGGGCTGAATTTATGGTTTCTGACTGTGTCACCTCTGAGATTGGTGAGGAAGAGGTGGAAAAAGGTACAGAAATGTTGAGGTGGAAAGGAGAAAAAGTCAGCAAGTTCCATGGCTGTCTATGATGTTAAAGAGAGGTAAATGGAGGCAGGGAGGGGTTGGTGTTCTTGGGGAGAATGGAAAATGTTTGGAACATGCAGAATTTGATTGACAATTAGCAGGAGCTTCCTGGGTTTGTCTACACTGAGCCCACTGCCTATATTGCCTTTGCTCCTTACCCTGCCTGTTGAATGCCTTCTTGTCTTCAAGCCCCAGAACAAAAATCACTTTCTGAAATCTTCCTTGACCACCTCCCTCACCCTTCTGCAAGCACAGCTGTTCTCAATAATAATAACATTTATGTAGTGCTTTATAACTAAATAAAGCAATTACACACACCTTTTCTTACATATATTATCTTAAATAACTACTCTCTGCTCTGTAGTTATATCACACTCTGTTCATTACAGGAATGTAACACTTTATCAGTTCATATTCACAAAAAACTAGATGTTCATTTTTACTACTAGACAGTGGGTTTATTAAAAGCCGGATATAATTCTGACTCACCTTTGGAACCCCTGTGCCTAGCATAGCACCTGGCCCATATTAGAAATGCAAAGGTATGGGCTGAATTGAATGTATGAATCTCTATTTAAAATGTATGCTTAAAATCTATAGAGTCAATGCAATCCCCATTAAAATACCAATGACATATTTCACAAAACTAGAACAAATACTCCAAAAGTTTATATGGAACCAAAAACGACCACAAATAGCCACAGCAATCTTGAAAAAGAAGAACAAAGTAGGAAGGATCACAATACTGAATATCAGGTAATATTATAAAGCCACTGTAATCAAAACCACCTGGCACTGGCACAAGAACAGGCATATAGATCAATGGAAAAGAACAAAGAACCCAGAAATTGACCCAAGACATCATGCTCAATTAATATTTGAAAAAGGTGGTAAGAGCATACAATGGAGTAAAGATAGCCTCTTTAATATAATAAATGGTGTTGGGAACATTGGACAGCTACATGCAAAAAAATGAAGCTAGATCACCAACTTACACCATACACAAGAATAAACTCAAAATGAATAAAAGACTTAAATGTGACTCATGAATCCATTAAAATCCTAGAAGAAAATGTAGGCAACAAAATTTCATACATCACACCAAGCAGAATTTTCACTGATACAATGCCTAAGGCAAGAGAAACAAAGGAAAAAATTAATAAATGGGACTACATCAAACTAAAAAGCTTCTGTACAGCAAAAGAAATAAGCATCAAAATGGAAAGGGAACCCACTATATGGGAGAGCATAATTGTCAATGATATATCAGATAAGGGGTTAATCTCCAAAATATATAGAGTACTCATACAACTCAACAAAAGGAAGACAAAGAATCCAATTAAAAAATGGGCAGAGGATCTAAATAGACACGTCTCCAAACAAGACATAAAATGGCCAAGAGACATATGAAGAAATGCTCAACATCACTAATCATCAGAGAGATGCAAATTAAAATGACAATGAGGTATCATCTCACACCTATCAGAATGAGGGTTGGAGAAAAGGGGACTCTAGTACACTGCTGGTGGGAATACAGACTGGTGCAGCCACTATGGAAAACAATATAGTGTTTCCTCAAAAAATTTCAAATTGTCCTGCCATTTGGCTCAGTGACCCCACTTCTAGGAATATATTCTAAGCAGCCTGAAACACCAATCAGCAAGAATATATGTACCCCTATGTTCATAGCAGCACTATTTACAATTGATAACGTCTGGAAACAGCCCAAGTATCATCAATACATGAGTGGATAAAAAAGCTGTGGTACATATACACAATGGAATACTATGCAGCTGTAAGAAAGAAAGATCTCTTATCCTTTGAGATGACATGGAGGGACCTGGAGAGTATTATGCTAAGTGAAAGAAGCCAATCAGAGAAAGACAAATATCACATGATCTCACTTATTTGTGGAATATAGTGAACAAAAGAGACCCAAAGACATAGAAGTAGGGTACAGACTGACAAACCTCAGAGGAGGGGGGTGGGGGGGGAGGGAAGAGATAAACCAAAGAACTTATATGCACATGTGCGTAACCAATGGACATAGACAACAATGCTCAGGGAAGGGGGATGGGATCAAGAGGAGGGTGTCAATGGGGGGAAAGGAGAAACATCTGTAACAAAAATAAATTAATAAAATAAAATAAAAATATATGATTAAAACAATTTTGCTGATTCTTTGAGACCCAATCCAATAAAAATTTGCTCTTACCTCCTGTTGGTAGTATCTTCTCCAGATTAAATAAACACAGTTCATTCTACTTTTTTTCTCAGAAAATGTATTTTCATTCTTTAGGTTTGAAAGTGATTTTGTTCAAACTTCTCAAAATTATTCTTAAACCTTTAAAGTTATGAAGCCATCAATGACCTCAGTGAGGAAGGGGAGAAGTCCAATAAGGCATGTGTTCTTGAGCAGGTTATCACTGTGAGAAACAATAATTCAATCTCACAAGAAACTCATAGGGACAATAAAGGTCACATCTTAGAAGTATTCCACCTGCCATACAGATAAGGTAGGGTATTTGTCAACATTTGTTGTTGATTCCTTGGTATTGCTAGCTTGATATACAGGTGAACCAAGGGGGCTCTGGTAACTGAAGAAAGCCCAAAGGCAAAGAGTTGTAGATGTGTAATGGACCAGAACAGAGAACCCAGACATAGAACCAAGCCATTATGCTAAATTGATATTTGACAAAGGAGGCAACAGCATACAATGAAGTAAAGACAGTCTCTCCAATAAAAGGTGTTGGGAAAATTGGACAGGTATATGCAAAAAATGAAATTAGACCATCAACTTACACCATAAACAAGAATAAATTCAAAATGGATAAAATATTTAAATATCAGTCATGAAACCATAAAAATTCTAGAAGAAAATGTAGGCAGCAAAATTTCAGACATCTCACGTAGCAGAATTTTTACCGATACATCGCCTAGGGCAAGAGAAACAAAGAAAAAACTAAACAAATGAGACTACATCAAACTGAAAAGCTTCTGCACAGCAACAGAAACAACCATCAAAATGAAAAGGGAATCCACTGTAATGGAGAACATATTTGCCAATGATACATCGGATAAGGGGTTAATTTCCAAAATATATAAAGCACTTACACAGCTCAACAAAAGGAAGACAAAGAATCCAATTAAAAAATGGGCAGTGGACCTGAATAGATACTTCTCCAAACAGGACATACAAATGGCCAAGAGACATATGAAAAAATGCTCAATGTCACTAATCATCAGAGAGATGCAATTAAAACGACTATGAGGTATCACCTCACACCTGTCAGAATGGCCGCCATCAACAAATCATCAAACAACAAGTGCTGGCGAGGATGTGGAGAAAAGGAGACTCTAGTACACTGCTGGTGGGAATGCAGAATGGTGCAGCCACTATGGAAAACAGTATGGTGTTACCTCAAATAATTAAAAATCGAACTGCCATTTGACCCAGTGATCCACTTCTAGGAATATATCCTAAGAAGCCTGAAACACCAATCAGAAAGACTATATGCACCCCTATGTTCATAGCAGTGCTATTTACAGTAGCTAAGATCTGGAAACAGCTCAAGTGTCCATCAGTAGATGAATGGATTAAAAAGCAGTGGTACATTTGCACAATGGAATACTATGCAGCTTTAAGAAAGAAAGATCTGTTACCCTATGAGACAGCATGGAGGGACCTGGCAAATATTATCCTAAACTAAAAAAACAAGTATCACATGATCGTACTTGTCTGTGGAATCTAATGAACAAAATAAACTGACAAACAAAATAGGGCCAGAGGCATGGAAAAACGGAACAGACTGGCAAATCTCAGAGGGAAGGGGAAAGTGGGAGGAGGGAACAGATTAACCAAAGAATTTATATACATATATGCATTACCCATGGACACAGATGATAGGGTGGTGAAATCCTGGGGCAGGACAGGAACTGAGTGGAGGGGGACAATGGGGGGAAATAGAGGGCGGACATGTGTAATACTCTCAACAATAAAGATAGAAAATAAATAAAAGAGAAAAAAAGAGTTGTAGTTTTGGTCATTTGGAGGCCATCTGTTTGGCTTGCACAGGAATGGTGAATGTCCAGAGGATATGGATGGGGCACTAACAATGTCTGTTTTGGATATAGCCAAGGCTCAGAAGAGACCAGATTAGGAAAATCTCATTAGGATTTTATGCAAAAACTCAGTAGTTTTATTTACCTTTTTTTTTCATGATCTTGCTAACCATATTCTTTCCTTTGACAACAGCCATCAACAAAGATGACAATTCCAACCTTTTGAATTAAATGGATTTCAATACACTCCGAAATTTTAGCTGCAACACATTACCAAACAACTCATGTGAACAATGCATAACTGACAAGAAATGGCTTGAATTAGAAGGAAAGAGAAAGGTGTAGTGTCTCATCTATTGCTAAAGAGGAAGGAGAAAAGGGTCATAGTCCACATTGAGGTGTCTCAATTGTCTCTCTGTGATGAAGCCAAGAACATTGACATTTTCTATGCATCAGGACTGCCTGGGATGCCTTCCAGCTGCAGCATTGGGACCTTAATAAACGAGCCATATTATGTTTATACTTTACTGTTTAAGTAATGCTATTTCACTCTGTGTAAAGCCACTTAAAACACCAGTGGAAACACATGCATGCACCATGAAACAACTTTAAATGGATAATCAATTTTTATCACATATTGAGGGTTAGACTGGTATATCTGAGTGAATTATGAAAGTCTGTATGTGCTCTGGCTAGGAGTGTTTGCATACTAAATCTTTTTTCTTTGTTACAGAACCAATCTATGGTAAGAGAGTTGGAAATTTCCAAAATCTGACAGTGAATAACTTTTATTTTGAAAGAATTTTTCAGAACTTTAAAAACATGGGTGTATATTATTTGGGCTTAGATGTAAAGGACTGTCTTAGAACATCTTAATACCTTTGTACAATAACTCTCCCTTAAAATGAGGAGATAGGATCAACATGTAAGATATCAAGAAGACATGGCCAGTATGAACATGAACTTATTGATGAATGTCTAGAATATACAATGTACCCTAAAACTTATGGAGCATGGTTTTAGAATAAACATGAAGAATTTGTTTACACAGTGACTAGTAAACACATGGAACTTATTATACCTGCAAAGCTGGGCAGGATGAAAAGTTAAATGTGATCAAGCGGAATCTGGATCAATTCATGGATAACAGAACCTTAACAGTACACTAAGGGGAAATTAGGCAGATTCAAGTTACATTCCTAACCTCTGAGGATGATGTCATGGATGCAAATTGCCACATTCTTACAAAGGAATGGTATGGCCTTGGGATACAGAAAACAAGACTGTTGGACCACTGATCTGACTCATTGTGACATTTCTTATGTTAACTACAGGATGTTGAAAATATCATAAAACCTGAGTGCCCTGAACCACCAAGCTCTTTGATTTCCCAAGTTCCTTGAAGCACTTGTCACTCCTTTTCCGGTCCCAAAAGTAAATGGAGTGGAGACGGTGCCCTGTCATGGTTACTCTCCCCACACATCTCACAAAACACACACTGTGAACTAAGGCTTCCTAAAGCACTTCCAAAACTGATATTATCCTCTACATGTATTTGTAAATGAGGACCCTGAATTGTGAAGTGCAATAGGATAATCTTAATTCTTTAAAAAATGATCCACACCTCATCCAAACATTAACTCATTAATTCAGCATGTTTGACCATGTTCTAAGCACTAAACTAGGTTCAGAATCAGTACTCCTGCTAACATATCTTAATCAACAGTCAGTTTCACTTTTAAAACCCAGTATTTTGTGAAGTTTGACTAGATGACAAATCAATTAAGATTATTTATTTTAACCAAGTCCTCATTTGATATTTGACCATGTGACATGTTCACACACTCAGGTACAACCACAGGGACCATACATGTTTCTTAAATCTGAACCTTCACTTCATGACAGGTTCATATCAAGATCTCTGATGCTATAAGATAGGATTTTGTGCATGTGATGATTTTAACTTGTATTAATTGATTGCATTAAATCATGGAATTTTTTTAACCACAGTCTGACCTGCTTGCTGAGATGAATAAACATGTGTCTTAATGTAAACTACTGTTACATGAGAAAGAACATTCTGGTTTTGTTTTAGGTCATCATCACACAGATCTTTTCTAATTCATATTATTTTTGAAAATGTTCATAACCCTCTGAGAATGTATTTCTATTACCTCTGCCCCCTTTATTATTTGTAGGTCAAGAGGAAGGAGGAGGAGGAGCAAGAACAGGAAGGAATTTAAAGAGACTGAATTTATTATTATTTATTTTATTTTATTTTTTAATTAATTTATTAATTTATTTTTGTTACAGATGTTTCTCCTTTTTCCCCATTGACACCCTCCTCCCCAACCCTCCACCCCTTCCCCAGCTTTGTTGTCCATGTCCATCAGTTATGCATACATACATATAAATTCTGTGGTTTATCTCTTCCCTCCGCCCCCACCCCCTCTTCTGAGGGTTGTCAGTCTGTACCCTACTTTCACATCTCTGGGTCTACCCTGTTCCCCAGACTGTTATGTTTATTATATTCCACAAATGAGTGAGATCATGTGATATTTGTCTTTCTCTGCTTGGCTTGTTTCGCTTAGGATAATACTCTCGAGGTCCCTCCATGTCGTCTCAAAGGATAAGAGATCTTTCTTTCTTACAGCTGCATAGTACTCCATTGTGTATATGTGCCACAGCTTTTTTATCCATTCATCCACTGATGGACACTTGGGCTGTTTCCAGATCTCAGCTATTGTAAATAGTGCTGCTATGAACATGGGGGTACATGTATTCTTTCTGGTTGGTGTTTCAGGCTTCTTAGGGTATATTCCTAGAAGTGGGATCACTGTGTCAAATGGCAATTCAATTTTTAATTTTTTGAGGTAACACCATAGTGTTTTCCACAGTGGCTGCACCAGTCTGCATTCCCACCAGCAGTGTACTAGAGTCCCCTTTTCTCCACACCCTCACCAACACTTGTTGTTTGACGATTTGTTGATGGCGGCCATTCTGACAGGTGTAAGGTAATACCTCATTGTTGTTTTAATTTGCATCTCTCTGATGATTAGTGATGTTGAGCATTTCTTTATATGTCTCTTAGCCATTTGTATGTCCTTTTTGGAGAGGTGTCTCTTTAGTTCCTCTGCCCATTTTTTAATTGGGTTCTTTGTCTTCCTTTGGTTGAGTTGTATGAGCACTCTATATATTTTGGAAATTAACCCCTTATCTGATGTATCATTGGCAATTATGCTCTCCCATAGAGTGGGTTCCCTATCTGTTTTGATGGTTGTTTCTTTTGCTGTGCAGAAGCTTTTGAGTTTGATGTAGTCCCATGTGTTCATTTTTCCCTTTGTTTCTGTTGCCTTAGGTGATGTATCAGTGAAGATTCTGCTGCGTATGATGTCCGAAATTTTGTTGCCTACATTTTCTTCTAGGATTTTTATGGATTCACGAGTCACATTTAAGTCTTTTATCCATTTTGAGTTTATTCTTGAGTATGGTGTAAGTTGATGGTCTAGTTTCATTTTTTTGCATGTAGCTGTCCAATTTTCCCAACACCATTTATTAAAGAGGCTCTCTTTACTCCATTGTATGCTCTTGCCACCTTTGTCAAATATTAATTGAGCATAATGTCTTGGGTCAATTTCCGGATTCTCTGTTCTGTTCCACTGGTCTATATGCCTGTTCTTGTGCCAGTACCAGGCTGTTTTCATTACAGTAGCTTTGTAGTATAACCTGATATCCGGTATTGTGATCCCACCTACTTTGTCCTTCTTTTTCAAGATTGCTGTGGCTATTCGGGGTCTTTTTTGATTCCATATGAACTTTTGAAATATTTGTTCTAGTTCTGTGAAATATGTCACTGGTATCTTGATGGGGATTGCATTGAATCTATAGATTGCTTTGGGTAATATGGACATTTTAATGATGTTAATTCTTCCAATCCATGAACAAGGTATGTGCTTCCACTTTTTTATATCTTCCTCTATTTCTTTTTTCAATGTCCTGTAGTTTTCTGCAAATTGGTCCTTTACTTCTTTGGTTAAGTTTATTCCTAGGTATCTTAATTTTTTTGCCGCGATGGTAAATGGGATTGTTTTTTTAGTTTCTCTCTCTGTGAGTTCATCATTGGTGTATAAGAATGCCGTCAATTTCTTAACGTTAATTTTGTATCCTGCTACTTTGCCAAATTCATTTCTTAGGTCTAGTAGATTTTTATGGAGTCTTTAGGGTTTTCTATGTATAATATCATGTCATCTGCGAATAATGACAGTTTCACTTCTTCCTTTCCAATTTGGATTCCTTTTAATTTTTCTTCACGTCTGATTGCTGAAGAGACTGAATTATTATCAAAGAAGAAATGATTTGTCCATAACAAATGTGCATTTAATCAACAAATGGCTTAGGTAAAACCTCCATTTTAAGTGATGAATATATCAAGTTCATTAAAAAGTAAATGATGGTAGTCTTCATTTAACTGTTAGTAAATTCATCACAAACAGTTTATAGATTTGGGTTTAAATGAAAAGTAACTAAAGACTTCGCATTTAAAACAAGTTGCCATCAGAAGCCGCACATTGGGATACACTATAATGATTTTGGTTAAATCAAGGACTATTTTGAACACAAAAATAATGCCTGAAAAGTATTTTAAAAATTAATATTGCAGCCTGGCTGGTATGGCTCAGTGAATTGACTGTTATTCCATGGACTGAGAGGTCCTGGTTCGATCCCTGGTCAGTACATGACTGGGTTGTGGGCTTGATCCCCAGGAAGGGGAGTACAGGAGGTAGCCGATTGATGTTTCTCTCTCTCATCCATATTTCTATCTCTCTCTCCCTTCCTTTCTCTCTAAAAAATCAATAAAAACATATTTTAAAAATTTTTTAAATTAATATTGCAGTAGCTCTTTCCTGCTTAATAAATATCATAGAAAAGTAGCACAATTCTATTCTTACTTACTTTCAGTAATGCCTGAAACACCTTGCTTTGATGCAAAATTGGCATAAAAAATAAGAAAAACACAATGAATTGAAAAATATTAAAATATGAAAATGATTACTGTAACCAAAATCAACAAACTATAACATTCTAAAGCTTTTTTTATATTCCTGCATCAATTCCTTGAACCTTCAGTCTAATTTCCTCTGATAACTCAATGGTACATAATAGCAAATAAATTAATTCATTTGTTTGAAAGCAGTTTAAAATACTTAGATGACTTATGTTTTAGACATATTATGGGAATAGCTGAAGGGTGTTGCAAAGGTTTCAAACCATTTCTAAGTTGAAATTAAATTGGGAAGCAATACACATAAAACAATCAGAAAATTATAAGATAGCACATTAATAAGAAAAAATGAAATAATATAGCATAATCTGTATACATAAAAGCAGAAAGAATATAGATAGAAATGTCTGGTTTCCTGTTAGAAAAAGACTTTACATATCCTAGTAATTGGCCAAGTAAAAAAAGACATATTCCATACACATATACTCTAAACACACGCACACACACACACACACACGCACACATGCATGTGTGTGCATGCTTGCACTCACATACATATAATTAGACATTCTTGTTGCTTCTAGATTACACCAGCAATCAGGTATTTTTCTAGCTAATATTATATTCACTGTAGTTTCTATTTTTAATTCTCTAGTTGGAGTTTGATAAGAATTCAGCAGTATTCAACAAGTCATAAATTAAGAGGAAATAGCAGATAATCCTCCTAATGGGGGAAATCCCCATATAGCTCTGAAATAAACTTTATCTCTGCCTAATTCATGTATAATTCCTTATGTATTTGTTTCCAATTACTCCATATTAGGCAAAAATATGTGAAATTGCTATGTTGTATCCTAATATTCTTCTTCCACACATCTCTAAATCCTAACACATCTATAACATTCATTTGATGAATAATAACATTTCGATACACTAGGTTATACATATGTTTTTTATTTGCCACAAAGAACTATATTTCCTCAACTGATTTATATACCACCTGAACAAAATTATTTTTATTATGGTTTATTTCATTTTCTCCAGGATCCACAACTGAAAAACACTTGTAAACCACCAATGACAATGGTTAAAAAAAGAAAAAAGTGAAAAAGAACAACCTTGAAATTTAAAATAAAAACTCCACATTTCTTCAAAGAACCCTACTGAAAAATGCAGCTGCAATACTTTTAAACTAACAAATTCAAGGTAAAACCAAATAGCCACCTATTTTTTCTGTGTTTTCTTATAGACATCTAGAAAAAAATGAACAAACAGTTCCAATTCTTTTCAAAACAGAGATAACTATTTGGGTTCAGAGTTTGCATAAGGGACTTGTAAAGAAACTATCCAAACCATAAAAAAAATACATAATAACAAAGAAAATTAATGATATTTTCTAATCATATGACTTCCATTTCCTGAATTATACTTCATCTAGGACCTGAGAAAAAGCACAAGGCATATTCTCCTATTTTTAAGTTAAAAGTACTTCTTCACAGATAATTGTCATATCATTTTTATGACTTCTACTGAATTTTCTCGATAATATTTAAACAACAAAATTGCAACATGTTAAAGTCAGCAATTCACAGAGTGTTTGGGAAACACATCAAATGTTTGAGGCCATTTGCCTAATGAATATAACATGGACTCATTTCATTCCTCCTTTCCTGGAATAGCTTTGAATTTCAAACATTTGTTAGCCATTAACTACATTTTGCGTCTCATACTTCATATGTGTATAATGCATTTTAGATTCCACATGCAAAACTAACTTATTTGTGATCCTATAACTCGACTAATGGCCCTGCCCAATAACCACTGAGGTCAACCCCCTCCCCTACTGCACCCAAATCTGAACAATCAGTTCCAATTTGAGGTCAACAGATTAATAAAATTCTTCATCCAAATATATTTTCTGTGCCTTTCAAAGACATCCAAGCAAAATTATCCAGAATCTTCTCTAAATCATTCACTGTTTTGTTTTTTCTGCTCAATTTTAAGTTCTACCTAAGTTGACATTTGCATTACTATAAGCCCACCTGCAAAATATGGTGACACTTCAGTTATTTTTGCATGATTCTATGAGGTCAACCAAAATAAAGATGCTCGTTTGCTAATGAACAGGTTCTAAGTATAGGCCGTAGCATGTACACACAAATATACACACTTACAATATAGTTATTTCTTGACTTACGAATGCATAACTTATGAAACAGCTAACCAGTGATGGCACTGGTGGCTTTGTAAGTAACCTCAGTAATATTCACTAATGCCTAGTTTCATTCTCTCCTCAGACTGATATGTAGACTTTGGAGAGAGGTGGAAGAGTGAGGTTTTCTGAATTCTACCAAATAACATACACATTTATAAGTTGTGGATTTACAAAGCAATTACATGTGCCCCCACCTCACACTCATACACATGCTCACTAAGTGGTGGCTCTATGTGCAATCTCCACAAATGCTCACTCATATGCAGTCAAATTGTCTTCATACATGCATTGTAAATTAACCAGAAGATTCTAGAATCTTTCATATACATTCCACAAAACTGATTTGGGTCTCAATCCCAGGACCAGCAGCATAGAATGACCTCTATAACCTGCTTGGGGGCTGTAGGCCAGTTCCCAGAATGGTACAACCCAACTCTCATAATAGCCAATAAACTCTACTGCCTGGGTTGAGTTATTCTTCAGTGTGCCCATAACAAATGATTAACCTTTTTCTGTGAACAAGCCTCTGCAAAGGTATTTTAGGTCCCAAACAGCTAAATGGATGATCATTTCATTCATCCATTGAAGAATGAATTTATTCTACATTTATTGAGTACCTACAGTGCTCAAAACTGTTTTCTTATGGACAAAATAGGACACACGCGCGCACACACACACACACACACACACACACACACTACCAGACCAAGAAAAACATAGTAGTTGCTATAAAATAGGATCAAATGTAAATGAGAATTCAGAAGCAGAAGATATTATTTTGACCAAGGAGTTCAGGGATGATTTCCATTGAAGAAGTCTCAGTGTGGCTATGCCTTAAAAAATGAGTGTGTATGAAACTGTAAGAAAGAAAGGTCTCTTATCCTTTGAGATGACATGGAGGGACCTGGAGAGTATTGTGCTAAGCGAAATAAGCCAATCAGAGAAAGACAAATACCACATGATCTCACTTATTTGTGGAATATAATGAACAAAAAAAGCTGATGAACAAAATAGACCCAGAGACATAGAAAGGAGTATGGTTCAGACTGACAAACTTCAGAGGTGGGGGTGGAGGGGGAGGGATGAGATAAACCAAAGAACTTATATGCATGTATGTGTAACCAATGGACATAGAAAACAATGCTTGGCTGGTGGGCCGGGGTGGTCTGGATAGGGAGGAGGGTGTCAGGGGTGGGGAGAAGGAGAAACAACTGTAACAAAAATAATTAATAAAAAAATGAATGTGAATTCAATGGGTGGGAATGAGGTTGAAAGAAGGGGGTGGGCATTTAGCTACAAAAATTGAAAAAGTACAAAGGCACCGAAGAGTATAATCTGATTGGAGTATGGCATATATGATGGGGAGAAGAAGGAACCGGGTAAGACCAGGAGCTGGGAGCAGATATAGGGAGCTCTAAATAATAGGATGTGTATTGAGTGGGCAGTGGAGACATATAGCAGGTTTTCCATTAATTGCCTTTAAACTCTTTTTGTAATTGTGAAATACAACTGAAATTCAAAGAAGTGCATAAATCATAAGAGTATAGCTAAAGAAATTATCATGAAGCAAACAGCTATGGACCTACCACCCAGGTCAGGAAATAGAACATTGCCAGTGCCTCAGAGGCCTGCTCCTCATGTGTCTTCCTAATCACTATATCACCACCTCAAAGGGAGCCACTAACCTGACTTTTATGATAATGACATCATTGCTTTTCTTTAGAGTTTTACCACCTTGGCATGCACTCCTTAAACCTAGTTTAATGTTGTTTGTGTTGTGAGCTTTATATAAATGCAATAATATAGTATATATTCTTCCGTGTGTCTGGCTTCTTACATTTAGTGTTGCATTTGTGAGCTTCATCCATGTTGCTGTGGTAGCTGTAGTTCATTTATTTTTATTGCTCTAGAGAGTATGCCTTGTGTGAATATACCACATTTATCCATTCTACTGTTGACAGATATTTGGATTGTTTCTAGTTTGGGGCTATCATGAATAGTGCTGCTAGGAACCTTCTTGTATCTGCCTCTTGATGCATACACCATCTCCTAATGGTCGCAGCATCATAACAACACATGAAGATAGAATAGCCTGCAGAGAGCCTATGACAAGGAAACTCCTTTGAAGATCAGGAAACTGGTTAGGCAGCTCCTAACTAGTCTTAAGGGTCTGACTCAGGATGTTTTCTCACATGTCAAAAACTCACTAGAACAAAAGTCTTTGATTTCCAATATTCAAACCAAAATGGAAGTCTTTCTTTTCTTTTTTCTTTTAGCATTGGATTCTTGGAGCAAAGAATTGGATTTATCATAATCCTTGGTGCATGACGGACTCTATCATTGGTTCGTTTCTGACCTATTTCAATTCATTTTTACTCTGTTTATTTGGTTAATTTGAATAATGTAATAATCACCTGTAAATCCACAGCCCAAAACAAAAGCCAGTACCTTAGTAATAACTACAGCTAATCCTATGTTGTCCCCATCATTCCATCCTCTGACCTCTCCCTACCTGGCATAGTATTTTTGAACATTACATAAAACCCTCAAAAGGCACTATTGACCCCCAAGTAAGTATCCATTTGTGCTAGGCAAGTAGAAAAGAATATTGATTTCATTTTCTTTGTGTCCTGTTATTTCCAGGGAGGCAGATAAATGATAAAACAATAAGTTGTGTGAATCATGTGAACACACATTCTTCCAGGACAAAGCACTTGCAAGGGCTTCACAGTTTGTTCATATGTAATTGCTCATTTCTTTAAGAAAGGGTTCTAGCAGAAATATAGTTTATGCAACAATAGACTTGAAGATAAGCCAGGAGATCTGAGAAACCTATTCCTTGATGATAAAATTGAACAAAGCCATGAAGTTTAAATTCCTTGTTATATGTTTTGCCACCAAAATTGCTTGGTGTTTAGTTTAACCGTGAATACACAACTTCGGTGGATTGAGTAAGGCTGGGACAGAGTAAAGGAATCTGAATATAACAGTTTTAAGGGGAAAAAAACAAAAACGATAAATCCAATATTACAAAGTTACAGTAGATGGTGCTAGATGGGTGCAAAAGACTCCAACAGACATTTGGGCCACCTTCAAGATATCTCCTGAGCTTAGCAGTTTAGAAAATGTGCAATTTAGATTTATCAATTCAGGAGAGGCACTCAGATAAAACAGTTGAATTAGTGAGATCGATGAATGCAGAACCCTATAATTAGACAAATGTTAAGGTTTTATGGAAATTAACAAGGAAGACAAGTTTAAAGCCGAGGTCAAATTGTCTGTCTTTCTGGGGTACTGGTGCCAATGTTAAATTACTAAAAGAATGGTTTTCTGTTCGTTTAAAATAATGTCATCTGTAAAGTTAATTTTAAGCTAATTTGCTTTTGTTATTGGTTATTTATCATTTATAAAGTATTTGTACACTTTGTAGGTTTGCTTTAAGATTTTAATGTCCTGTATAATGTATGTAAAGTGACTTCAAAGCATTACTTTGTATAAATTATTCTAAAGATGTAAAGTATTATTATTTATATTATTATTACTTAAAATGCCTTTTAAATATTTGTGTTCATTACTTTTTTTACAACCACTTTGTACAGGGTACTCTTCTTATTCTTTTAACTTTTTAGGTGAAACGGCTGAGACACCTGATAATGAAGTGAATAACTTCTAACATGTATATTGCCCCCTTGCAGCCACAGTACAAAATGACTTGCAAATCAGTGAACCAGAGCTTAGACAAGCACCTGCCCTTACTGAAAGGGTTATCTAGGGCTAAGAAGAAAGTCTCCAAACCATCTCACTGGACACATCTCTGTAACAGATGCTTCCTTCTCATGATCTGCTAAGCATTAGTGGATGTGTTGGTCTTTGGCTTCCCTCAAGAAAGGAACAACATGAAAATGTTAACCATACACAGGAAGTGACTTATCTCAGAATCTGTCACTGGCTGCAGGAAAATGTTGGATCTAGCGTAAGTCATCCCCTGTCTCTCCCCAGAGCCACATTTAGTCTAGGTTCATTTATCGGACAGGGCATGGAAGAAATTTCTTTTCTAAATGGTAAGCTACATTCTCCAGCATCCGATGATATGTCCAGCCTAAAATACTCTCTTAAATGCATATTAGCAAATCCTTGAAACTCTGAAGGCTTTTTCAGAGGCTGAAAGGTTATACCTTTAAGTGAACTCTATATATTTATGAATCATTATGGCCTATTGATTGAATATATAAGATACAGTTCTAATACATCTGTCTGCCTTATAACAAAATATAAACTATCCTATGGGGAGGGATACTATCTATAATGATGAGGTTTTGGTACTATTTGCTTTTTACAGACTCTAGCACCTAACTGCTTGAATAAATATAATATTAATATTAGCATTAAATAATAATAGTAATATGAATATTTTTCTTATTTATTTTCTAATATGTGTTTAGTGTTTATTGTCCACGGAAGAATGTGCCTTGTTCTTGCTGTGATCAATAGTTATAGTAGTCATGGTGGAGATGGTTTCTTCAATCACACTGACAGTATATCCAGAAACTAATATGCAATAGGACTGTCCAGTAAGAAGGCGAAAAATCCATATTTTTAAATGTCATAGAAGCTATTCCTGCAGTTCCCCAGCAGCCGACTTTCAAATGTTAATAATTAGGTTCTGGGCCAGGACTATTGCTGAGCAGTTAATGTACTGTGCTTGCTACACGCGGGAGACCTTGATCTGATGTTCGCTGAAATCTCTCCTATCTTCCAATGGGAGCAGAGAGTACTATGGAGGTGACACTGGGCACCTTTAGAGGAGAAAGCTGTGTGATGTATCACCACTCACCAGCCCTCGCCAGAGACCTGTTTAGAGCGAGATTACAGTCTCAGCAGAGCCTCTCATTTCTCCTGGTCACGGGGTTATGGAGCACTTTACAACTTGTGCTACAGGAAGCCAGGGAGGGATTTAAATGCAAGACTGGAAGAGCCCCTCCATAAACCGCAGCCAGATCAGCCTTGATTCACAAGAAGTTTCTGCTTTCTCTGCTTTTGAGATGGCCAGATCCACATTTATAGAAAAATGTAAACTTGAAACATGGAATGGAATATGAGTCAACGACATTTTATCTGATCACAAATTTAAGACACCTTGGAAAGCCTCTGAAATTCTGACAAGAAAATGGCTCTTTCTCAGAAGAGAGGTATCTTTACTACTGATCTCTATGAAGCACGTACTAACACTAATGGGAGAACAACCCTAATAAGGTCAACAAAAATGTTCTGGTAATGATGTTCATTAACAGTGCTGCTAGGTGACTGTTTAAAATTGTTACTGCTAGTGTCTCCTATGGATGAAATCTTTTGTTTCATTTTTAACCATTGCTTGAAATTCTATTATTTCTACATTTTTACCTTTGCTTCTTACCTTTAAGACATGATCTGACATTTTTTTTTTATCCTCACCCGAGGACATTTTTGCATTTATCTTCAGATAGAGCGGGAGGGAGAGAGGGAGGAAGAGAGAGAGAGGGGGAAACATCAATGTGAGAGAGACACATCGACTGGTTTCCACCCACACGACACCAACAGGGGCCAAGGACAAACTGCAACCGAGGTACGTGGCCTTAGTGGGAACTGAACCCGGGACTCTCCGGTCCACAGGCTGACGCTCTAACCGCTGAGCCAAACCGGCCAGGGTGACATTTTTTTTTTTAATTTATAATTTCTGGGAATAGTCTCAGTGGTTTTTGAAAGTTAACTAATCACAAAATGAGATAATATTCCTTTCTTGAAGTTCCTCAGTGTTCCCGTCAAAGGGTTCATAGCTTCCCAAATTCGTAACTTCATCACTTTGTCTCCCTCCCCTCCTTTGTCTCCCACGTACAATTTACCACAAAGCTTAGCTTTTTTGTCTCCACAATATCTTTAATATTTATTTGTCAATTCACTAAATATATATTAAGTGACAGGGGGAAATGCTACAAGTGGCAGTTTTGTGCTAGAGCTAGGCCTGGGATTTACTTATTTTCATAGTCATTACCCTTGACCAAGTCTATGGTAGATTAAAGATGGCTACAAAGTCCTTGACAGTTCTCCCATTGAGAGGTTTTATGTATCTAACAAGATTGTAAGCTTTTTAAGTTATAGATTGTATTCCCTATTCATGCACTAAATAGGTGACCCCCCACCCCCAACTAACATTTGATAAGGCACCAAAAATATTCATGTCAGTTAGTACTTGACAGAATCCCATGAGTGGTGTTGTGACCTTTGGGATCTTCCAAAAAGTATGGAAAGACTTTCATCTCTAGAATCATAAACTTTGTACTGCATTGTCTTAATTTTGATAAAATACCCCTGAAAGGGTTTATTATAACTCTTTATTATGATGTTAAATAATTTTTTTTTCTTACAAGAAAGAAGTAAATCAAATATTTACAAGGATTTTCTAGTGGATTCCAAGAGATCAAATCTGAATACCTGTTAAAGAGTTCCCATATATGATTTGAATCTGCCATATCAATTTCAATGGGCAGTGATAATTCATAACCTTAATTTTAAACATTGATTTTAAGTTATCAATAAACCGTTTGAACTCTACAAGTACTTGGCAGCCATTCTGGATTAAACCTAACTTAATTTGAAGTTTAGTGTTGTTGGCAAAAAGTTAGTAAAAAGAAGGCTGATGTGTCAAGGCATGGTCATTTTAAAAGTATATAAATATACTATATAGAGAAAAATAACAACCTTCAGTTATTCAGAGGATTCTTATTTCATCAAGAATTGTTTTGGGCCCTTACTCACCACCCAGTATAGTAAAACACAGCAAGTAAAAGGATGAGTGACATTCATTTGTTTTCAAAGCCAAAAGCAATGTTCGCTGTAGTTAACATGTGTGCTTTATTTTTACACACAGTTAATAAAAACCAACTATTTAATGAGAGTGTGTTGAACACTTAACCATGTAAAAGCTCAGCGAAGGAATTGTTTTTCCTTAATATACCGGGATGGGGAGGTAGGTATATAAAAAATACCAGAAAACACTAAACTATATAAATTGCAAAAATAAAATATATAAAAAAAAACAAGCTCAATGCTTTGTTAATACCACGGTGAAGTGATTAATTTCACCTGGGGTAAAATTTGGATGGGGACAGGAGTCAGTGAGGAAATCCTGGAGTGGTTACTTTTCTTCTAGGGATTGAGGAATAATTTCAACCAATGTGGAGGGAAGAGGTAGAAGGTGAGGGATAGGAGGGAAAAGGAAATTTTGGTTGAGGGAACTACATGAGCAAAGTGCAGGTTAAATTTGGAGACTGGAGAAGGCAAGTCCCACTGTGGCTGCTCCACAGGGTACAAAGTGGATAGGGGATAAACAATTTTGGGAAGGTAGGTTATCATGGACTTTAGAAGACCACCTAGGGCAATTGGACTTTGCAGACAATGGAAAGCCATAGAGGTTTTTGAGCAAGGAAGCAACACTGCTACCAAATTTATTTTTGTTAAATTTGTTGTCAACAAAAGGATTCAAAAGAACCCAGATGTCCAATACAGAGACTGGTTGGAAAAAGAATAGTTCTTCCCCACAATGGAGTATTAAGAGACCTTAAAAAGGAATGAGGATGATTTCTATACATTAATGCATCTCCATAATCTGTCTTAAAAAAGCTACAAAGCAGCCCTGGCCAGTTTGGCTCAGCGGTTGGAGTGTCAGCCTGTGGACCAGGGAGTCCTGGGTTCAGTTCCCGCTAGGGGCACGTACCAAAAAAAAAAAAAAAAAAGCTACAAAGCGCTGTATTTAGCATGCTATCTTATATTTGAGAAAAGGAGAAAAGACTAATAAACACATGTACATACACACAATTTTTGCTGTATTTGCCAAAAAAGAAATCAGTGGAAGGACAAATGAAAAACTAATAAATATATTTACCTGTAGAGGAGAGGGAGGAAGCAGGGTAGAAGACCAGTAATTGAAGTGAAACTTTTCTCTGCATCTATGAATCTGTTTCTGTTTTGTTTGTTCATTTACATTGTTCTTTAGATTCCATATATAAGTGAAATCATATGATATTTGTCTTTCTCTGACTGACTTATTTCACTTAACATAATACCCTCTAGGTCCATCCATGCTGTCATAAATGATAAGATTTCATTCTTTTTTATGGCCAAGCAATATTACATTTCCATTGTGTGTGTGTCTGTGTGTGTGTGTAATGAAATATTATCCACTCGGCTATTGATGGGCACTTGGGCTGCTTCCATAGCTTGGCTATTGTAAATAATGAACATAGGGGATGAAAAAAGTGAAAGGATTGAGAAGGACAGATTGGCAGTTACAAAATACTCATGGGGATGTGAAGTACAGCACAGGAAACATAGTCAATAATATTGTAATAACTATGTATAGTGCCAGTTGGGTACTGGAAATATCAGGGGGAAAACTTTGTAAAGTATATGATTGTTCAGCCACTATACTATACACGTGAAACTAATACAAAATAATATTAAAGTACTAGTCTGTTAAATAGTGCCCATTTGTAGGGAAAGAAAATAAAGAAATTATATTGGAAAAAATAAAGTGAAACTTTTCTGAAAATAACTTGTCATATTATTTTGATGTTGGAAATATAGGTGCTCATCATGAGCTGATCTTGTCACCAACACAGACCCTGGTTATCCCCTAGTCACCTGCCCATATTGCTTCCAAGGCTTCTCAGTTGACCTCATTGAGGTGAACTTGTTCTGATTTCTTCAGGCTCTCTCTGTCCAGACATGTCCTGAAGCTGGGGAAGGGAACACCTAGAAGCATCCACAAGAACTGGACCCACAGCCACCGACTGATCTTGATTGTCTGGAGAGACAAAGAGTCTGCTGGACTCTGAGGAATTGATGGAGCCATTGTCTTCTTTATATTGAGGAATTTTAATCCTAGCACCCATATTTTAGTTAATTTCAATTGTGAAAATTTAAATGAAGGCCACTTTAAAGAACTGTCAAAAGCAAGTGTATTTACCTTAAATTGAGTGGTGGGTAATATTTACCTTAAACTGGGTAGTGGTTAATATTATTGTTCATTTTTATCATGATTCTTTATACCTTATATATAGGTCATAATTATTCCTTTGTAACCATTCAATATTTAATCAATATTTGAACAAACATTCTATCTACACTTCAGGAGGGGTTTTAAGGTTTTCTTCACCTGGGTTCAGATCCCAGCTCCAACACTTAGCAGTCGTGTGACTTTGAGCAAGTTATTTAACCTCTCTAAGCCTTGATTTCCTTATTTGTGAAATGGGAATATCATAGTACCTATCTCATAAGTGGTTGTAAATAGAAAATTCATGTAAAGTGATTAGCCTACTAGTACTGGGTGTATAATCAGTGCTTTTTAACATTCAGTATAACTTAAAATATAATAGTGATGAGAAATAATAGCAGAGAAAAGTGCTCATAATAAAATGTGGAGTGGACGAAGTCTAAAAAACCTCTAATTGCTTTAAAGTTATATATATGTATACATATATGTGTATGTATACATGTCTATATAAAACATATATATATATAACATATAAAATAATATCTGGATGTTATATAAATAATACTGGAATAAAATAAGACAAAATGTTATATGTAGGTATCTTTTCGGAAGCATGATTACAGGTGATTTTCATTTCTTTTTTATACTTTATATTTTTCAAATCTCCACCACTGAATATAGTTACTGTAATAATTTGACAAGATAAAAGAAGGTGAGAATAACTGGAACATCCTAGATTTGGGGAGCCAGAAGCAAGATGAGATTAGAGAGCTAAGTAGAAGGCAGGCCATGTAGAGCCTTGTGAGCTATCTCAGGACTTTGACACTCTATCTTTTAAATGGAAGTGGGAGGCCACTGAAAGGCTTTAACTGTGTTAGGGCCCAGGCTTGATTTCTAAAAGTTCATACTAGATTCAAGGTTTCCAACAAAAAATACTGAAGTAAAAGTATATTTGTTACACTTTTTTTTTCTCAAAGCCCACAGATTTACATGAAGGCAAACAAAAGAAAATTACATCCACAATGAAACTAAGAAATGCCTACTACATTCCAAACAGTGAAGAATTTTTTGCCAAGTATAGTGACGCTTGGTTAAAATTATGGGCTGATGCTGGAAACTAACAAATAATTGTTCAGATTTCTAGTAGGTTATAAACATCTCTGCACATAAGTGAGAGGGTTTTGTGGCATCTACAAGCAAGCCTTTAGATGTACTGCTCAGGATGAGCTGGGGGAGTGAGTGGAATAGGGATAATCACAGTGCAGACTTATTTTCACCCTGAAAAAATACAGGCAAAGCCATGGTGAAGAAAAGACACCTGGGATACGCCACTTTTGTTTTCCCCAGCCCAGATGAGGCAGGGGTGTCTTTCCTTCACCACCTAAGTGAGGCAGAGGTGACAGCTTGCCATAGGCTGCTGGCAGCAAGAGTCAGAGAGCAAAGAAAAACCAACCAATCAAACCAAACTAAACCAAATCAAACCAAGCCAAAACCAACAAAAAATCATAAGTTCATGAAAGAAAAAATTCCAATGAGCTGAGAAGTTAAAGCACCCAATCTCCCCTGTGAATGAAACTTTTTCTTTCCGGGTGTGCCAAGAGATTTTGAAGACAGTTTAACCTCAGGGACGAGATATAGATATGCCCACAAGGTTTTCTAAGTCACCATACCTGACTTAAAGCTGCAGGCTACCACAGCATACTTCCTTTTATCTTCCACACAGTGTCCCTTTTGGGTTTTTTTTGTTGTTGCTGTTTGAAGGAAATTTACCTACAATAAAAGGCCCAAATCTTAAATGTACAACTCAGTGAGTTCTAACAAACGTATACACTTTTGTAATCACCATTCCAATCTAAAACAAAATAGAACAATTCCATCACCCAGGAAAGCTCTTTTGCACCCCCTTGGAGTCAATCTCTAACTCCTCTTCTCCTCTCCCGACACCATAAACAAATACTGTTTTGTTTCTATAACCACAGTTTTGCCTTTTCTTGAACTTCATATCAACATAATCATAGAGAATATACTCCTTCGTGTTTGGCTTCTCTTGCTCAACAGTATCTTCAAGATTCATCTATGTAGTTTCATGTATAAAGAATCTGTTTTGGTGAATATACCACATTTTATTCATGCACTCCTCCATTAATAGACATTTGGATGATTCCAGTTTTCGGTTATTATGAATAAAGGTGCTGTAAACATTCTTGTACAAATCTTTTTTATTTTTGTGGACATGACTTTTTATTTCTCTTGAATAAATTGAAGTGAAATTAGTGGCCACAGTACAGGTGTATATTTCACTTTACAAGAAACTGGCAGTTTTCCAAAATAGTTGTATCATTTTTGTTGTTGTTTAATATTAATTAATTTATTTTTGTTACAGATGTTTCTCCTTTTTCCCCCCTAGACACCCTCCTCCCCATCCCGCCTCCCTTCACAGCATTGTTGTCTATGTCCATAGGTTATGCATATACGTTTTTTGGTTTATCTCTTCCTTCCTTCTGCCCCCTTCCTCTGAGGTCTATGAGTCTGAATCCTACTCCTTTTTATGTCTCTGGGTCTATTTTGTTCATCAGCATATTTTGTTCATTATATTCCACAAATAAGTGAGATCATGTAGTATTTGTCTTTCTCTGACTGGCTTATTTTGCTTAGCATAATACTCTCCAGGTCCCTCCATGTTGTCTCAAAGGATAAGAGATCTTTCTTTCTTACAGCTGCATAGTATTCCATTATGTATATGTACCACAGCTTTTTTATCATTTTTTAAAAAATATTTTTTCTTTTATTTATTTATTTATTTATTTATTTTTATTTTCTCTAGCTTACTTTATTGTAAGAATGCAGTATATTATACATATAACATACAAAATATGTGCCAATTGACTGTTTACGTTATCAGTAAGGCTTTGAGTCAACAGCAAAATTTGGGGGGAGTCAAAAGTTATATGTGGCTTTTTAAATTTTTTTTAATTTTTATTTTTTGTTTTTATTTTATTTATTTATTTATTTATTTATTTATTTATTTATATTTTTTATTAATTTATTTTTGTTACAGATGTTTCTCCTTTTATCCCCATTGACACCCTCCTCCCCATCCCCCCACCCCATCCCCAGCTTTGTTGTCCATGTCCATCACTTATGCATACATGCATATAAGTTCTGTGGTTTATCTCTTCCTTCCCCCCCACCCCCTCTTCTGAGGGTTGTCAGTCTTTCTTGATTTTAGAGAGAGAGGAAGGGAGAGGGAGAGAGAGATAGAAACATCGATGAGAGAGAACATCAACTGGCTGCCTCCTGCATGCTCCCCACTTAGGATTTGGCCCACAACCTGGGCATGTGCCCTGACCGGGAATTGAACTGGAGATCTCTTGGTGCATGGGTGGATGCTCAACTACTGAGCCACACCAGCCAAGCAATACCTCGACTGCAATGTTGAGTTTTAGTTACTCCATATCTTCACCCAAACTTAGTATTATCAGACTTTTACATTTTAGCCATTTTAGTGATTGGGAAGTATTATCACATTATGGTTTTAATTTGTGTTTCTCTGATGACCGATGATGTTGAATACTTTTTCATATGCTCATTGTCCTTCACATATTTTCTTTTGTGAAGTGTCTTTTCAAGTATTTTATGCATTTTAAAATCAGGCTTCCTTTTTTTTTTTTTTTTTTTTAATCCTCACCCAAGCATATTTTTTTTATTGATTTTAAAGAGAGAGGAAGTGAGAGAGATAGAGAAGGAGAAAGAGGGAGAGAGAGAGAGAGAGAGAGAGAGAGAGAGAGAGAGAGAGAGAGAGAGAGAGAAACATCAATGTGAGAGAAAAGCATCAGTTGGTTGCCTTCTGTACATGCCCTGATCAAGGATCTAGGTATGTGCCCTGACCAGGAATCAAACTCACAACCTTTTGCTGTACAGGACAATGCTCCAACCACTGGAGCCACCTGGCCATGGAGAGGCTGCCTGTTATTTTATTATTAAAGTTATTGTTTATGAATTCTGGCTATAAGCCCCTTGTGAGACATATGCGTTGTAAATATTTTCTTCCAGACCATGACTTGCCTTTCTTCCTTTCTTTCTTCCTTTCCTTCTTTCTTTCTTCCTTCCTTCCTTCCTTCCTTCCTTCCTTCCTTCCTTCCTTCCTTCCTTCCTTCCTTCCTTCCTTCCTTCCTTCCTTTCTTTCTTTTTTTCTTTCTTTCTTTCCCTTCCTTCCTTCCTTCCTTCCTTCCTTCCTTCCTTCCTTCCTTCCTTCCTTCCTTCCTTCCTTCTTCCTTCTTCCTTCCTTCCTTCCCTCCTTCCCTCCTTCCCTCCTTCCCTCCTTCCCTCCTTCCCTCCTTCCTTCCTTCCTTCCTTCCTTCCTTCCTTCCTTCCTTCCTTCCTTCTTCCTTCCTTCCTTCTTTTCTTTCTTTCTTTCGATGAACAAAAGTTCTTACTTTGATGAAGCCCAATTTACAGTTTTTGACGATTAGTTTCTTTTGTGTCTTGTTTAGAAAATATTTGCCTCCCTAAAGTCATAGTCTCCTACATTTTATTTTAGAAGTTGATAGTTTTAGCTTGTTTGCTTAGGTCTATAATTAATCTAAAAGTAATTTTTTATATGGTGTGAGGTAATTTATTTTAAACATATAGATAACTAGTTCTAGAAACACTTTTTGAAATGACTTTCCCTTCTCCCATTGAATTGTCTTGACCTTTTTATCATAAGTCAACTCACTGTATAACTATACCTGTTTATTTATGAATCATATTTTGTTTCATTATGACTTGATTTCTGTCTTGATTTTGATAGCTTTATACTAATCCTTGAAATTGGATAATGTGGGTCCTCCAACATTTCTTTTAATATCCCAAGGCTATATAGGCTATCCTAGATTCTGTTCCATGTGCTTCAGCTGCCCCAAACTCTGATCTCCTCAGTTCAGTGAAACTGGTATGCTCTGCTTGGTCTGCACCATGATCCTAAAAGCACCATAAGCCAGAAAGGTGAGGTGAGTTCAAGATTCACCACCTGAGTTTCTGTTCTCTGAATGATCACACTCCTGAACTTCCTGTTGTCCAAGGCCTGAAAACAGTTGTCTCATATATTTTTTACAGTTTTATAGTTTTATAGTGGGAGAATAAGTCCATTTCCAATTACTCTGTCATGGATGGAAGCAGAAATCTTTGTCACACTATTATTAAATAGTGACCTTTTCAGAATCGCCACCATTCAAAGGTAAGCAAAATGAAAGAAGGACCCTGCATGGCCTATATATAGATATTAGTACCACCACCACTCCTTCACCTGCAAAAAATGAAAAAAGAGAAGAAAATAAACATATAATACTAGTTAGAGGGAAAAATTACATTAGAAGAATCATCCTCAGAAACAAAAAATCGTAATATACTCTAGACCAGCACTGTCTATTAGAACTTCCTTCAGTGATGGAAATGTTCTATTTCTGAATTATGCAACATGGTAGCTACCAGCCACATACAGCTGTAAAACACTTGAAATGTGACCAGTGCAACTGAGGAAGTAAATGCTTAATTTTATTTAATTGATTTAAATTATGTAATTTAATTAGTTTATATCCTCATTTTATTCTCTCATATGGACTTTTGGGGGGATAAAAAGGGAGACATTCAGAAAATTAAGTCAGTGAGGGAAGAGGGAAGACTTGTTTTACTAAGTATCAGTATATACTGAAAAGTCACTCTTATCAAATCAATATAATATTGACATAAAAAGAGATAAAATACTCAGTGTAAAAGAATAGAGAACAAGAATTATAGAGAAATTAATAAATGACAAAAGTCATAGTTCAAACCACTTTTTGGGAAAAGTATGGATTTGTTCAAAATAAGCAGTACATTACAATTGGGTATCCATCTGGAATAAAATTGATATGGATGCCATCTTCTATTATATAAAAAATGAATTTCAGAATATTTAAATATAAAATTAAACAATTAGAGCCTTTAGAGAAAATTATGTGACTACATGTACTATCTAGTTTTTAACCAAAGTTAAAAACACAGAAGCTATAAAGGAAAAGACAGATATGTTTGGCTATACATATTCAAAAATGTATCTAGTTTGCAAGTACAGTTATTGATGGTGGGGGCTTAATTGCACAGCTCTATCTGGGACAGGACCTCAGTGGTGGGGCCAGCAGAATCAGGTTCTTCACTGAGGGCTACTAGATTCTATGAATATTTTCTCCCTTTTGTAATAAGAATGTGTATCCTATGCTTATCTCATCACTGTATTTTGCAAGGAGATAACTTATTTTCTAGTTCCAGAGGTCCACAGACGTAGAAGAAGTTAGCCTCAGGATGGATCATACCAAAACCTGATTGAGATGATTTGCATGATGAGAGTTGGAACTTTTTGATATTTGGAACTTTTTGAGTTGATGTCAATATAGATGAGATTTTGGATGCAGAGTTAATGCTGGAATGAGTTCAGACTTTTGAGAATATATTTTGCACATGGGATAGATATGATTTGCGGGGAGGGGAAGACAGGCTGAGGGTGGGCTGTACTGGGTTCAATAGTGTCCCTGAAAAGTTCATGTCCACCCAGAACCTCAGAATGTAACTTTATTTAGAAATATGGTCTTTGCAGATGTAATTAGTTAAATAGATATGAAGTCATAATGGATTATAGTGTGCCTGAAATTCAATGGTTTGTATCCTTATAAGAAGGCCGTGTGAAGACTCACAGGAAAGATGATGATGTAGATAATGTAATTGGAGTCATGTGTCTACAAGCCAAGGAATGTCAAGGATTGCTGGCAACCACCAGAAGTTAAGCAAGAGGCATGGGACAGATTCTTCCTCAGAGCCTCCAGGGGAAAAAAACAAACAAGCAAACAAACAGAACAGAACAAAACAACTTTGCTAAACCTTAATTTCAGACACTCAGAACTGTGAGAAAATAAAATTTTGATACTTGAAACCATCAAATTCGTGGTACTTTGTGACAGCAGCCCTAGGACCAAATATAATGCTCTAGTTGAGCTCCTTCTCCAGCTCTAGTTAACCCAAGTGGGGTTTCTTCTGTTAAATAACAGTTGTTGGGGCCTCCATCACATGCCCTTTACCTGTGACTTCTCATTTATCTCTCCTTTTTCAATTTTGTAGAGGTATAATTGAAATGCCCTAATTCATTTCTCTTTTGCATGCACTGAGGATTTGGAGGAAGCTCCAGGCAGAGTCAAGAGATGATCCCCTCCCCCAAGCAACCTCCTGATGATCACACTGGCTTAGCTTGCATAGCAGTGTTTCTAGAATAATTTAATTCAATAACTATTTAAACAGTAAAAATGGCCTCAAACAAACTTTTTCAGGTAAAGGGTACCATAAATAAAGTCAATAAAAAACACCTAGAAATATATTTTAGCTCATAAGAAAAAGCCATACTTTCTACAATATATACAGAGAGCTCTTACAAATTGACAAAAAAAAAATCAGTAGAAAACTGAGAAAAGAATATAAACAGACTAGTAACAGAAGTGCAATTCAAATGGCAAAATTATATGAAAAGATGTTCAAATTCATGAGTAGTTAAAGAAATGAAAAGTGAATAAGCAATGGTCACTTTATATACAACAAAGTGGTAAAATAAAGAACAATGCTTCCACTTCTTGATCACAGTGTAGAGAAGAATGTCATAAATTGCTGGTACAAGTGAAGCATCACAGTCTTATTTGAAAAGTAACATGAAATTTCTATTAAAAGTAACAACACACATATCTTGATTTGGAATTCTGACCTCTGATCCAAGAAACCCCCAAAAGAATTTTTCTACATTTTTCAAAATGGATAACCAAAAAAAAAAAGAAAAAAGAAATTTAATACCTATCAAGAGAAAAATGTTTAAATAATTACAGTAGATTTATAAGATGGAATATTATGCAGTCATTTAAAAATTGAATCAGAGAAAAATAAGGCGATATACAGGAATTTCTATGAGGTGTCATTGAGAAAAGCAAGACTCAAACAAATTACATAATATGGTCCTTTTTTTTTTTTTTTTTTTGGTAAAGCAAATAATCACCAAATGAAGGCATATATGTCTGTTTATCACATCCGTTCATGAGATAGACTGCATTAAGGGTCCCAATTTTGTGCTCCTTCCGGTATCCATGCCCTTGCCATGTAACTTCAGTTTCTTCCATCAACAGATTCCCTACCCATTGGTTATGATTTTAGCCAATGGAATGTAAGCTGATGTGACACAGCAGATACTTGAAAAAGCGCATGTGTGATTGGACTTGCCAACTTGTACTTTCACTAGCTCCATGAGAAGGATGTTCTTGGGCTAGCCCGCTGATCCTAGGAGAAGGATGAGAAATACATTAAGCAGAGCCACTCTAGCAAAGTTAAAAGCTACTCTAGACAAACCCAGTTTAGAGCAGAGACTCCAGCTGATGCTGAGATGCATAAGTAAGCCCAGTCAAGAGTGATCAAATCCCAATCTCTTGATCATACAGTATAATAATGAGTTAATTGTGTGTGTGTGTGTGTTTATCTACAGGTAAAATTTTTTAAATGCACAATACATTAACCTGCATTCTGGGAGTAGTATGATGTAGGTTGATGTGGATAGAGAGGAAGAGAGAAGAAACAAGAAAAATGTAAAATATAAATAAATAAAAAGACTGCCCTAACATAAAAATACATGTATACTAGATAGTGTCCCTTCCCAAAGATATGTCAACTCTCAGGATGTACCTTATTTAGAATAAGGTTCTTTGCAGGTGTAATTAAGATAAGAATTTCTAGATAAGATCATCCTGGATGAGGGTGGGCCCTAAATTAAATGACTGGTATTTTTATAAGAGACAGAAAATGACAAGACATAGAAAGAGACAGAGGGAAAGGCCATATGAAGACAGGAGCAGAGATTAAAGTAATCCATATACAAGCCAAGGAACGCTAAGGATTGCCAGCAACCAGCAGACACCAGGAGAGAAGCATAGAACAGATTCTCCCTGAGAGCTTCCAGAAGGAAACAACCCTGTTGACACCTTGATTTTGGAATTCTGACCTCTAAGACAGTGAAAGAATAAATTTCTGTTTTAAACCACCAACTTTGTGGTGCTTTGTTATGGCAACCACAGGAAACTAATACATACTGTGTATATGGTATTCATCAGTCAAGATAGTGTTCAGCTGTATGTACAAGAAAATTGACCACAATAACTTAAATGAATAGGAGTTTATTTTTCTCATGGGCAGGAAGTTTGGACATAGACAGCTTATGGCTGGTAAAGCTGCTCATAGATGTCACCTACACCTAGTTTCTTATAGATTCATGCTTTATTATCAGTATGTGTGAGTATCTTTCTTATGGTGATAAATGGATGCTGCATCTGAGGCACCAAGCTGGTTTTCTGATGGTAAGAAGGAAAGACAAATAAAAAAAGGCAAAAAGAACATGCCAGTGTTGTTTGTTTTCTTTTTAAAAGTTTTTCCTGAAAATCACTGAGAAACTTGCTCGTTCATATCATTGGACAGACCTGACCTTTTTTATCTGCAATGTGATCATACCCTGGAGATATTTTGAAGTTTGAGCCAGGGTGATTTATTGATGGGTTCAAGGTTAAGTTAGGAGAGACAGCCTGGCCAGTGTGGCTCAGTGGATTGAGCGTCATCCCATGGACTGAGAGGTATCAGTTTGATTCCTGGTCAGGGCACATGCCCGGGTTATGGGCTCGATCCCCGGTGGGGGGTGTGCAGGGGGTGGTAGATTGATGTTTCTCTCTCACATCGATGTTTCTATCTTTCTAACCCTTCCTCTGTCTCTGAAAAATCAATAAAAATATTTTTAAAAGTTAAAGACATGAAGAAGTAAAAAAATGCACAACTGAAAAATGCAGCTGCCCTCAATTAAAAAGAAATGTACAATTATAAATAAGTTACATCGTAAGATTGTTTTAAAGAGGAAAGGAAAGGGGCTCAAAGAATAGATAGTAAGGGATGATAAGATTCTGAGAAAATGATATAAAATATACTGGCAGGTCTCAGGAAATATGGTTAATAACAAAACAATTATAGAAATAAAAACCATACTTGTAATGTAAACTATGGACTTTGGGTGATGATGATGTGTAAATCAATGTAGCTTCATTGATTGCAACAAATGTACCACTTTGGTGGAAGATGTTGGTAGTGGAAGAGGCTGTGGGTGTGCGGGGGCACAGGGTATATGGAAACTGTACTTTCCTCTCAATTTTGCTATGAACCTAAAATTGCTCTAAAAATAAAGTCCATTTTAAAAAGAAACCAAGCCTACAGAAAAATATAGAGCATAATGAACAACGCATGGACCCCAAACCCAATTTTATCAAATATTAGCATATTCACCATGATTCTTTTTAAATGTTCTTTTTAAAATTTTTTTTCTTTATTGATTTTAGAGAGAGAGGAAGGGAGAGTTAGAGAGAGATAAAAATATCGATGAGAGAGAACATCGATTGGCCGCCTCCTGCATGCCCCCACTGGGGATTTGGCCCACAACCTGGGCATGTACCCTGACCGGGAGTTGAACTGGTGACCTCTTGGTGCATGGGTCGAAGCTCAACCACTGAGCCACACAGCCCAGGTGATTTTTAAAAATTTAAATAAAGTATTTCAGATTGTTTAAAAAACACACTTGAAAGACAAAAGTAGAATAGATATTACTGATATCAGAAGACAGTGTATGGAGACAGGCTTATACAAATGTATTCAATATGAATTGGAAATGGACAAATAAATGAAACTATATAGGGAAAAAGTGACAGCTATGAAAGAGAGACAAAGAACGCTAGTAAACTCCAGGAAAAAAGGATTAAAACCTAGAGGAGAAAAAATATTCAATGATAAAATTAAAGGAAACTTGCTTGAAATTAAGAAAGACAGAAATCTGTGGACCATATGTACACTGACTACAAAGAAAAAGTGATTTAAAGTGATAAATAGTCAGACATATACTAGTGAAGTTACTGAATCTCAATGAATACATTGAATGTTGGCATCCATTTAAAAAAAGCAGAACCCTGCTGGTAGGAATGCAGACTGGTGCAACCACTACGGAAAATAATGTGGTGTTTCCTCAAAAAATTAAAAATGGAACTGCCATTTGACCTAGTGATCTCACTTCTAGGAATATATCCTAAGAAGCCTGAAACACCAATCAGAAAGAATATATGTACCCCTATGTTCATAGCAGCACTATTTACAATTGCTAAGATCTGGAAACAGCCCAAGTATCCATCAACAGATGAGTGGATAAAAAAGCTGTGGTACATATACACAATGGAGTACTATGCAGCTGTAAGAAAGAAAGATCTCTTATCCTTTGAAATAACATAGAGGGACCTGGAGAGTATTATGCTAAGGGAAATAAGCCAGTCAGAGAAAGACAAGTATCACGTGATTTCACGTATTTGTGGAATATAATGAACAAAATAAGCTGATGAACAAAATAGACCCAGAGACATAGAATAGAGTAGAGTTCAGACTGACAAACCTCAGAGGAGGGGGTTGGGGGAGGGGGAAGAGATAAACCAAAGAACTTATAAGCATGTATGTGTAACCAATGGACATAGACAACAATGCTGGGGGTGGGGGGGATGGGAGGAGGCTGTCAATGGGGGAAAAGGGAGAAACATCTGTAACAAAAATAAATTAATTAAATTAAAAATAAATAAATAAAGCCAGAATAAATCAGGAAGACTTCAGACTTCTCCATAGCACAGTTAACCTTGGAAGACAGTAAAGTCATGTATTCAGAGTTCTGAGGGTGGGAAGAAATAATCCAATAATGATATAGTCAGCTGTTGTCCATATATTTTAAAATATATAAGTATTTTAAAACTCAGAGAATATTGCGTCCAAAGCTTGCCTTGAAAAAAAAAATCACCTGATGACACAATCCAGCCAACCAAGAGATAAATTGAAATAAAAAAAACAACCAACCAACAAACAAAAAGCAAGGAATGGGGAAGCTGGTAAAATCCGATTATCACAAAACAGTTTAACATACAGAGATTTGATTTAAAACAATGGGCAAAAACATAAGGCAAATGAAAACAAAGTGAAAATAAGTCACCAAAACTAATATCCTGTAAAGTTGAATTAAAAATAAAAACCATTAAAATGGCAAAGAGAATAAATTTTCTACGATAAAAGAAACAATTTAAATAAGAAACTAAAATATATTTATCAAATAATATATATTCAAGATGAGTAAATTAAAACCTAAAGGAGCTATAATGAGAAATCAATAACAAGCTTAAAAGTTGGAGACTTTGATTTACCCTGCAGTAAGACAGATGAAGTTTACCTGCAACTCCCCATGTACCACCATCATCAAAATCTAAATAAGGTTTTCTAGGGGATTTCAATAACATAATTAAGATAATTGATTAAATATATGTTTATATATATATTGAACTTTATACTCTGAAAACAGGGAATATTTCTTCCTTTCATGTATTCATAAAGCTATAAGAAAGTGTATCTTTAACTCTAAGATTTCATCAATAGTAAGATACACCAATGATTCAATAGTAGCTGTAGGGAAAAAAACTTAACAGTTGTCAAATCTCTTTCAATAGAGATTGTGAGGTATGTTACAATTTTAGGATGATTTAAACAAAATTCATTCATCAAATTTAAGATGCCATCAGATTATAAAGTCTAATGTTATTTTATGTTCTACTATGAAGGTAAAAATGCTGCCAATTATGACTGTAAGATACCATTCATTGTTTATACAATTCCTCATTTCAGAGACATTAAAATGTATCTTAGAATCAATAAAAAAGTCAGAAATAATGCATGAAGGAATAAAGCATAAGCAAAGAAAACTATAATAAATTACTGAAAGTAGAAAGTAGATTATATTTGTTGATCCTAAATAATAAAATCTAAGTTAATAATAAGAATAGAAACCAAAATAACTTAATTATATAGAACTTTTAAAACTCTCAAACAACTCTTGGGACAAAGAAGATATCAAAGTAAAAAATAGGGTCTATCTGGCCCTGGCCGGTTTGTCTCAGTGGTTAGAGTTTTGGCCTATGGACCAAAGAGTCTTGGGTTGAAGTACCTAGGTTGCAGGTTAGATCCCCAACTCCAGTTGGGATCCTATGGGAGGCAACCAATTGATGTGATGTTTCTCTCTCTCTCTCTCTCTCTCTCTCTCTCTCTCTCTCTCTCTCTCTCCCCTTTCTCCCTCCCACTCTATCTAAAAAAAATATCAATGGAAAAAATATCCTCACATGAGGATTACAAAAAAAAAAAAATAGGAGCTATCTAAAGAAAAATAATTAAAAGAACTAAAGCAGCAATCAGAGAAAAATCCATACCCTTAACACTTTCACTACTAAATAGGAAAGATAAAAACAAATGAATTAAATAATTAACCTAATAAGTTTTTTAAAAACAGCAAAAAACAACCAAGGAATGTAGACAAAGGAATTCATAAGATAAATTAAAAATATAGTAAATTAGAAAAATGACAGAATACATAAATAAATTCAAGAGCAGTTGTTTCTCCAGAAGCAGGACAAAAACAAACAAACAAGCAAACAAACAAAAAAAAACAACTAGATGGCCTAAGCATGAAAAAAAAGACAAATATAAGAGCAAATACAAACATCTACAGATGACATTAGGATTAACATCAAGAAACAGAGGAACTTAAAAGAACTAGAAAAAATATTTGGCACAACTCTGTGGATGAAATGGATAATTTTCCAGGAAGATAAAAAATATAAAATGACAAGAGATTATAAAAACCCAAATGGACTAATAACCAGAGTTGTTTGTTTGTTTATTTTTTAGTAAGGGCTCATCCAAGAAAACAGCAACCACCCTAGTTATTTTAATAGAGAGGTTTTAGTATGAAGATTTAATTACACAGATAACAGTTGAGGGCTGAATGAATGAAAAGGCAAAATTGAGGCAATGTAGAGATAATAATTGTAAGAAGCAGCTACCACTCATAGCACTGGGAAAACAAAAAGGAAGAGGTTGCCAGTACTAAAATCTAAGAGATCAGAGACAAGGCCCTTTGAAGAGGGGTCTTTCCCAGCTGCTGCTGGTGTCCTAGTGCTCAGAGGAGCAGCTCCACAGGACCTGGATGTGGAGTAACCAATGGAGATTTGTCTTAGATTGGGGGATTAGAGAAGATCTCTCTGAGTTGAGATGTGACATACGAAGATGAGCGAACCATACACAAAGTTAGAAGAGAGTACTAGATGAAGACAAAGAGGTTGAAGGTGACAGACTTGAGATATGTTTAGGACTTTGTGACTAATTGGATAGGAAGGATGAAAGAGAGAGATGTCAAGGATGACTTCCAAGTTTCTGGCATAAGTATTGTAACTAACTGGCTGGATAGTGGTACTATTTCATGAGAAAGGTGATACTTAAGGGAAGCAAGTTTGGCAGGGGTGAAAATATAGTGTTGGACATGTTGAGTTTGAGATGCCTAGGAGGCATCAATGTGGAGAAATAGGGTGAATATATGGATCAGAGGCTAAGGGACACATATTTTTTATTCAACCACATATGGGTGATATTTGATACCATGAATGGATGATACTGACCAGGGCAAAAGTATAATGTGAGAAAAGAACAGGGTTTAAGAGAGAGTCCTTAGGAACTTGAACATTTCAAGATTGAGTAGAGAAAGATAAACTAGCAATGGAAACTGAGAAGGAGAGAAAGGAGAAAAATATGGAAGCTGAGGAAAGAGCATATTTCAATGAGTATGTGGTCAACACCTTCAAATGTTGACAACCTCAAGTATTAATGAGAACTGAAAAATAGATTTGCACCATGGACAATGACTAATAGCATCAGCAAAAGCAATTTTTGTGGAGTGATAACACTGGAAGCCACATTAGAGGAGGCTAAAGAATGAATAGGAGGTGACAGAGATGGTAGATAACTATGGGTAAGGTAGGCTATGAAGTGGAAGAGAGAGATAGTGTGGCTGGTGAGGGGCCCAGGAATATGTATTGTTGGTGGTAGATTTTTATGATCAAACCCTTTTTGATCCACTGCATTCATGAAAACTAGAATTTGGGGCAGCACTTTAAAAATACTATCATTCAAACTCATATCTGACCACCTTATGCAGTGTCCCTATTTGATGTCTAATAGCTATCTCCATATTACCATGTTTAAAATGGAATTCTTAATCTTCTCACTCAAACATGCTATACCATCAGTCTTTCCCATTTCTGTGTTAGCTCTGTCTTTTTGGTTGCTTAGATAAAAAACGTGTCTTCCTTGATTATCTTTTTTCTTTCGCACCTAAATGCAATCCATCAGCAAATTTTACTGACTTAACCTTTAAAATATACTTAGAACATAACCACTTCTCATCACTGCCACTTTTATCTAAGCCACTTTCATCTCTCCCCTGGATTATTTCAGTGGCTTCCTTACTACTCATCTAGCTTCCACCCTTGCTCCTCTAGAGACTATTTTCAACCCAGAGAATAATACAGATCTCCTTTTATATGTAAATCAAATCATGTCATGCTTTTGCTCAAACACTCCAATAACACCTCTTCCTACAGTAAAAGCTAAAGTCTTTAAAATAGCTTACAAATCCCTATGTGATCTGACTCCATTGCCTCTCTCATCTTATTACCTAACACTCTTCATTACTCTATCTGCTCCTGCCACACTGGTCTATTTGCCATTCCTTGAATACTCATGTTTCTGCCTCAGGGCCTTTGCATTGGCTGTTCCTTCTGCCTGGCCTAATTTTCCCATAGATATCTGTATGACTAACTTCCGCCCCTCCTTTAACTTATGATTTCTCTCTAAAAGATTGCTTTTATTCAAATACCACTTTTCTTTTCTCAGCTATACAGTTTGAGATTGAAACTATGAGTATTGTAAATGTTCACATTATATATGATTAGGAATTTGTTGTTTTAAGAATGTGTACTAACAGAAAGCATAGTGAGAGACTTGACAAGAAAAAAGGGAAGAAAGGAAAGAAGGAAGGAAGGAAGGAAGGAAGGAAGGAAGGAAGGAAGGAAGGAAGGAAGGAAGGAAGGAAGGAAGGAAAAGAACATCATGTATTCCAAAATCTTGCAAGTGGAAAATGTTCAAGGCCCCAAACAATACTTCACATTACAAAAAATAGATGAGCTATGAAAACATATAGGTGTTTATTGTTATTCACAATTCTCATGTACAGCATCATGATATAGACTAGTAGAACATACAGTGAAAATATATCAAGCCAGGTGACATATTTACTGCTTACCATATGCTTGATATTCTATGAGGTGCACACCTCATCTTCAATCCTTCTATTAACTCTACAAGGTAAGGATATTGAGGCTTACAGAGGATATGGGTCTTCTCTGAGCTCACAAGCTAGGAAATGGCTGAGAGGTGATTTACACCTGAGGGACAGGTCTGACTCCAGAACTTTGCTCTTTTCTTTACACTATAGTCTGCCACCTCCACCCTCTCAAGTAAATAGAATGTTAGAAAAAACTTATTTCTACTGAATTTTTTTTATTATAACACAAATTTACTTGGATGATTCTATTACCTTTTAAAGAATCCAATCATAATTTTAGAATTAATCACTTTTTAATGTGTAGAAGGTTTATTTTATGTTTTGTTTTGTTAACTTATTATATCACCTCATACAGTATATTGTAGGTGAACCTGGCCTCCTAGTGCATCTTACTTTTGTGAGTGGATTACAGAAGGATTTTGTCAAAGTAAGAAATGTTTAAACCTGTAGATAATTTTTATGAGTTTATTTGAACCAAATGGATGACAATTGCCGAGAAGCAAAATCTCAACAGATTGAGAAAATACTCCAGAGAACGGCAGTTTTGCACCTTATTTTATACATTACAGTAAAAGGAGGAGGCATAAAGGGGTTACATGAAATCCACTGGTGATAGATTAGGGAGGCAGGAGAAAGCAAAACTGGGAAAATCTCTGGGATTGGATAAAAAATAAAACAAATAGACACATACTTCTTTTACATATAAGTGGGTATAGGATAGTTAACTAACAATGACAATGAGGGGCTCTGTGGTCTCCTGCTCTGGTGGGAGATTGTGCCCTGAGGAGTCTGGAAAAAGGAAATTACCCTGACATTCCAGAGGTATGTTATCTTAGATGCAAAAAGACACTAGACAGGCTGAGTTCAAGTAAAGATTGACCTTTGTCAAGAAAGTTAGGGTTTAGGACATGGCTACCCGCATAACGCTCTTTTAGGGAGAAAGTTTTAATTTCAGACCATTCTTTGTGGTTACTTTAGGTCTCTGAGTTTGTAAGACTGCCGTGCAGCCCCCTGCCCCACCTGAGCTTGCCAGGTTTAGTGTGAGCCCCTCCACCCCTTTTTGTCCACAATTCTAAAATAGCTAGGGACTTGAGAGTGCATCATACTCCTATTAAGAATTCCTCCCATTTCAATTTCTGGCCTTTTTGATTGCGGAGAGGAGGAGAAGGGAGGAGAAGGAGAGTGTTCTGTCTGAAAGATAGGTAGAGGGTTGTGTTCTACAAGAAAAGCAAATTAATACCTTATGCTTGAATAAATAAAAAATAGACTTCTGAACAAACATGACATTAGGTAGTAATAACCCAAGTACTCTATTTTCCAGCCATGAAGGAATTACAAATGTTATAAAGAAGTGTGAAGTACTTGAACCAATTGGTTGGAAGTACGACAGGCATGTTCCCTATAGTAGGGCAAGAAAAACATTTAGAAAAGCAGCTGAACTGGCCATTCTTAAAGGCATCCAATTTGTGACAGCCTGGATCTAACAAAGCTGAATGTGCTGTCTGAAACTAAATGAAACAATAGTATTGAATGAACAAACACTAAACTCACACCTCAAATTTTTTAATTTAATATTTCATAGACCCCCAAGAATTATCAATTTGGAATATTCTGGATTCTGAATCCAAAGCCCAGTGATTTAGATAATCTTCTAGTGAAGGAGACTAAAAGAGAGAGAGAGAGAGAGAGAGAGAGAGAGAGAGAGAGAGAGAGAGAGATGTTTTAACACCTATCCATGTTCATTTTTTTCTATTACAAATTTTTAAGTAAACAAGATTGTTCTTTCTAAAACCCAAAATCTAATTACTATGTAAATCACCTCAGCAGTCCCACTTATATTTGTTAATGGTTTAAATCAGTATTGGAATGATATTTGAGTCCTGCCAGTAGGAACCAAGGAAGTCATTTCTATCTATGCTGTATAGTCAAAAATAAATATTTATGATAGATATTGCTGACTGAACTCTACGCCACAAACAAACATGTTATACTTCCAGCCAAGGTAATCACCCACTTTGCCCAAAATGAAATTACACAAGACATTCTTTGTCTTAAAATTGGAAAACATATGTTTCTTTTTTTAATATTTTTCCAGGAAGAAAATGACTATTATAACAAAGTTCAAGGTGCTGATAATGGTGTACACATGAATTTATTTCCAAATTTCTACTAACTGTGAAATCGTTTGGGAAAAAAGGAAATTGACCATGTGCCCTACTTGGATTTTGGACTGCTTAAAACCAATGCTGATCTAAAATTCAATTTTTGCAGGCAAACTGGCAAGGATAATCTTTGCACAGTAGGGCACTAAACAGTATATATACTATAGATAAATAATATATCTATACTGCCCACATTCAGGGTATAGATGACTGCAAAGGAGACTCTTAGAAATCCATTAACATTAATTATTCTATCTTTAGGGTTCAGTAAGTGCGGACTTCACAGAAACAATAGCAGATATCAGACTGCCAGATATTTCAAATGATCTGCAAAAATGAATAACAAAGAATAGTATAACAGAGACAGGTTCTCATTTATAAATATGATGTGCAAATATACTTTTAGAAATGGTATTTAGGGGGTTTATAAAAAAATACTGTTTTAATGTAATTGTCTATGAGAATATCATCTGTTCAAGACCAAGGCTTGGAGCAGAGAACAAGAACAGTAGTTTCAGCCAGAAGGGCCCAAAGCAAAGTTCAAAGAGCTTACTGCTTTTCTACTCCCACTTAATATTTGGGTTCACAAATGCTTTACCAAAACAATACTGAGAGCATTTAATTCCAAACCCAGATCACCAGGTCAGACTGTTGACTCTCTCTCTCTCAGAAAATTTTATATTAAGGGCATTTGAAAAAATGTATTCAAGTATAACATATATGAAGAAAAATGTTCAAAAATAAATGTCAGCTTAACAAATTTTCACAAATTGAACACACTTGTATAACTAGAACCTAGCACTCAGATGAAGAAATAGAACATTACTATACATACTAAATCAAATGAAATGTTAAAATTAATTTCACTTGAATTTTGAATAGTAACTGAAGTAACACTAAAGGTAATATTGAACTTTGGAAAAAGATTTTTTGTTACAGAATATATTAGTTCCTAAAATATATTATATATATATATATATGTGTGTGTGTGTGTGTGTGTGTGTGTGTATAAAAAATATATATAGTTCCTAAGTTGAGAAAAAATATTTTTTAAAATTATTAAGATGTTGGTGTCTTCATTTCTTAAATGGCACAATTTGGTTGTAGACTGCAATAAAAGTCGATTAACTCTGCTACTCTTCATTCCCCCATCCCCCAATTTTGTTGTTTGTATTGTTTTTACATTGTCAGTGTTTAAAATATTCATTCTGCTCTGCAACCATAGTACCCACACTGTTTAATCTTATTTCTATACTTACATGGATTCAAGTTCACCATGGATCTCTTCTTCTTCAGGATTTCTCTATTTCTGAGTTCTTTATTTTGATTGATTTTTTTCTTGGCAGAATTTTACCACTGAAAAATTTTGTTTCATGTAAACCCCTGAGTTCATGTTTGAGATTGTCTGAATGTTGTTTTTTTTTTTTTTTTTTTTACTTGAGTGATATAATATCCTTGAGTCACATATTCTTTCTTATAGTTCCATAGACTCCTGTCATTGAATGATTCTGTAAAACTAGCTTGATTCTACCCTCAGATGTTACCAGCAACTTTTTTGGTGACTTCTTTCCTTGTTTGGATGCTTGAAGACTTTTTTTTCTTTTTCCTTGAAGTAAAAAAATATAAATAGCTTGATATTCAATGTCAACTTTTCTGAATAAATTTACCCAGCACACAGTGTGCTTATTAAATTGGCAGATGAATGTGTTTTATCAAGGAAAAATTTTTATATATCTGAATTTTTTTCTGTTTCAATGTTGAGATCTTTACCTCAATGACATCAATTATGTGTATTTTGTGTTATCTTTGTCTTGTATATTCAACACATGCTTTCAATTTTCTTTAATTCTTTGTGTCTTTTCTCTGTGGTTACCTGAACACTTCAGTGTATGCCAGTAATTTAACTTTCTGTAATGCTTTTTGTTTCTAGTTCATTTATTAACTCTGTAGTGGTTTGTTTTTTGTTCAAATTTTGTTTCCTTTGCTCTGCAATTTCTTGTTTATAATCTTCCTAATAGTTCATTATTTTTTCTATTCTTACTAACGTTTTCTGTAGTTGAAAGAACTTGTGGGTTGTATTTGCTTCCAGATTTATATCTTTTGCACATTATCTTTATTTGGACTTTAGTTTGTTATAATATTCTTTTTTATCTTGCTCATGATTCTGAGATCAGCCTAAGTACTCTGTCTAGACCTAATATGGTGTAGGTGAATTCTTCTCATTCCAGTGCACATTATCTAGGTCCAATTTTCTCTATTAAAAGAGTAAATTATGTTATGAAACAATTGAACCTTTCTATCAGATAATAAAGTACTTATTATAGCTTCAAAAATTGTTGTATATAAAAATATATATATTATATGTGTTTATATATAAAATGTATATATATAATGATAAAATGGAATATAGATGCAGTTTTATGTAAAACCATATATACATATATAAAACTTAGGTTAGGACTTGAACATATGAATTATTTTTCTCCTTATGTTAATTTAGTATTATAATTTGTAAACTTTTCATCTAATTTCAGAATTCAAACTAACCAAATTGACAAATGAAAACAAGACAGAGTGAGGGAAGAACACTCTCATCATTCCTTCTATGCTCTACCTCTGAACAATATTCCCTTGTTTGTTCCTTCTATGCTAATTGTGCAGGAAGGTCCTGGAATTCTAAGAGATTCAGGAATAATCAAATTGAGACGCTCCTAAAAACCTGACTTTTGCACTTTACTTATCTACCATACTGAACTAAACGCATAATTTTCTATATAGAGTTCCCAAAGACGTAGAAATGCTGAGAACAGAACAAAAAGTAGTTTTTAGTATTCTCAACATTCCTGTGCTCTACTCCTCCTGAATTTGAGGCTAAAGAGGTTTTTTGGTTTTTAGATGAGATCGTGAAAAAGTGTTAACTCTAACATATTCAGACATGCCAGAACCTGAAAGCTTAAGGTTTGAGGCCATCAGACTCATTACTGCCATGTTTTAGGTTTTTGCATCTTCCTGTCTATCTTCTCCCACCTAAATCTTCATGAGGGTGTTTCTTATAATGACAATTAAAATGAGATTACTCCCCCCAATTTTAACTCAAAATATTATGACAATATTTCTGCATTTTTAAAAATCATGTGACAGTGGTTCTTCTGTGGCAGATGACACAAATGCCCTGCTTCCTGACTCTATCAGAGGAAAACTGGCCATTAACATGGGACTTTAGCAAGGTACTTAGCAAGGTCTCTCATAATATTCTGTGGTCAAGAAGAAAAATATAGGCTAGATGATTATATAATTAATATGATTCACAGCTGGCTGGAACAACATATGCCAAAAGGAGTTAATTAATAGACTGATATCAAGCTGAAGGAACTCTCCAAATATTCTAAAGCATTTTGCCCTTTGCTCAGTGCTACCTTTTACCTATTATCAATAACATGGATGAATATATATAATAGTTATCAGATATCTGGATAAGATCCAAATACATTAGATTACAGAAATAGAACCTAAATATTGGAACAGGCTGGAGTAATGGGCCAAAACTAATAAGATAAAGTTTAAGTAAGACAAATATAAAGTTCTGTACTTTGGTCCAAAATGTTTTTCCCTGCTCATAGATGGGATATACAAAATTTTGTTAACCAGCAGCATGTGGGTCTAGCTGTTAAAAGAAGTCCATTAAATGTTAGGCAACATTGTAAGAATAGATATTTGTTGGATTGTAGAAGGAAACTTGGTTCTAGCATCAGGAAACTAGGTCAAATCCCAATTCTGTTACTTTGGCCTCTTAAACTCTCTAAGCCTGACTTTCTTCCCAAGGTTGTTGTGAACTTAAAATGTGTTAATATGTCTATGTTCCAAGCACTTGTGTGCAATAAATATGACCTAGAAAAGTTACCATTTACAGTAAAATTGGTGACGGTGCCACTCCATTTTGTCTTAGAAAAGATGGTGCTTGGAATGAATTCCAGGTGCCACACTTGAAAGCAAACTGGAACTACTTCCAAAGACAGTGACTCCGATGGATGAGCAACTCCAATGAGGACATGAAGGACTGTGGCAGGAACTGGGGATAACTGGCTTGAAGAATAGTGGATTCAAAGGACATGGTATCTACCTTCAAATATCTGCTGGTGTGCTGCATGGCCTCCTGGAGGGCTCTAAGAAGGGAGAACTAATAATGGGGAATGAAAATTACAAGAATATGGGCCAGGGTGAGCACTTGGTGGGGATGTTGTGAGTGATTTCAGCATAACTGGGTGGTTGGACTACATGGCCTTCAACAAAACAGTTTGATGTCATAGGTCACTTTGCATGAAGTGGTTTCTTCTAAGCTCTGCCTCAAAGTAATCCAGAAGCTCCACTATTTTGGTTGGGCTGGTTTCTAGCCTTGCAATTATATCACCTTCCCTCCAGCCCTAGAACAAACCTCGTATTTCTTCAGTCTGTCTTTGACCAGTTTACTCTTGCTCTCTACTTCATGAATTTCTGGTCATTTAAAATGCCATTTTCCCCCAAACTGAACTATCCAAAGGACATAATATAAGGGATAATTTGCGGACACTTTTTGGGAGATGGGCCAGCAGAGCATGATTTCCTAGTTGCTGAAGTAAGACAGTAAAGCCGGAATTAAGAACCAGAATTTGCTCTGGCCGGTTTGGCTCAGCGGTTAGAGCCTCGGCCTGCAGTCCAGAAAGACCCGGGTTCGGTTCCCACTAAGGGCATGTACTTGGGTTGCAGTTTGTCCCCGGCACTGGTTGGTAGTGTGGGTGGCAGCCACTCGATGTGTCCCTTTCACATCGGTGTTTCTCTCTCTTCCTCTCTCTCCCTCCCACTCTATCTGAACAAAAAATGAAAAAATGTCCTCGGGTGAGGATTAAAAAAATAGAACCAGAATTTAAGAGCTCCCAGAATTAGAGCTGTGGACCAGTAAGTAGGGAGGGCGCCAACCGGACAAGTCTTTTACTGAGAATTTAACATATTGAGAAGGAAGTGGAGACCCAGTCTTGAGCCTGCTGGCCTACTACAAGCACTCAGAAGTTGTTTGTTCAACGCAGGACTTCCTCTGTTTTCAGGAGGCAAAGGAAGGTTGGGAAGGTTGTTCAGCATCTCCAGCCTGTTTCAGATGGTAATTGGGAAAGTGCCTGGGGCAACAAGACAAGCTGCCCACCTCCAGTCCAGCCAGGGCACGCCCGCTTGCTTCCCTTCTAAGTGACTCCAGAGAATCATTTCTTTTTCTTTATTTTTTATTTTTTATTTTTAGAAGCCGCTTGTAGGGGAAAATTGGCTGCGCGCCGGTTGCCAGTGACGCGGCGGCCAGTTCCGCGAGGCTGAGGTGAAAGAGGACGCCGGTGTAGGGAGGGGGGGAGCCCAGGCTCCTGAATGGCTGGGTCGCGAAGGCTTATTTGCATAACGTTGTCTGACAGCATCTGATTGGCTGAAACCAGAGGGGCGGTGGTGGGGTGATTCCAAGGGCCCCGCAGTTCTGGTCCCGGGACCTTTCCATTCCGGAGTTACCCCAGTGGCCGTAAGTTGTTGTGCAGCCCCGGGGGAGCTGAGGAGACACGTTTTGGGAAGTTTTGTAGGCAAGCGCAAGAGCCATCTTTCCCTTATAGTGTTTAAGAACTGTGAAAGAACAAGGGTGGGAGTCAAGAAACTGGGGCATTAGTGACCTGGAGACAAGAGAAAGGAAAGAAATACATTAGGAAAGAGGTGGAGGCTAAAAAGAAGGCGATGGGGGCTTTCTCCCTAGCTGGGCTTTTTTTTTTTTTTTTTTTTTCTTTCTGGAATCTCTTTTCTAGATCACTTTGATTTCCGTTTTCTGTGAGTTATTGTTACACTTTTCTGGAACTGAGAAGAAAAGGGGCAGGATTCTGCCATTTCGTTACTCAAATCTGAATACCAAGTTTTCATTCAGAGGCATAGGTACTTAAAACATCAACAGGGTCTGTCATTGGAGACAAAATGTGTTTTAATTAATGAGAGGTTCAGCTACTGGAAACAATATGTGTTTTTCTCTTGCAATGTTATGTGTCTCATTGGACATAAGGATTTAAAATCAACCTGTAGTATTTTGTACTCTCTTGCTGCCTAAGCACTGGGGGATGGGGTGGGGGGCGTCTGAGACTCACCCTCATCAGACTTTTCCCACATTTTACAGTTTTCTGATTCTTCCCATAAATACCTCTAGGCTATGATGAAGTCCTATAGCAAGTACAAATAATCATTTTAAAGTGCTTTGCAATTTACATATTTTTAAAATCCATTGTCTTCATCCAAAATTTGGCACAGGCCATGGGAGAAGCTACATTGTACTGATAAGGAAACTGAGGCTGAAAAAGTTTGTCTCCATGTGTGCAAAGAGGGAGGGTGAAATTATTTTAATGCTTCAAATTTATATAGTGCTTTTTGCTCTTAATTTTTCTTTTCATTGATCCAAAGATCCTGATAGATAGGCTGAGCAGATAATAATATACCAGCTTTATAGGGAAGAACACATGGGCTATAATCTTGTGCTAATAAGCCACGGGGGGAGGGGGGGCGTCTCCAGACTGGGCTTCTCCAGGGGTCACTGACTTGTGTCCTATTGTCAACAGTTGAGTCGTTGTTGCATCAAGTCAGATTTTCATTCAAAAGACAATTAGAAAGATGGTTTGTCATGGGAAAAAAACGTAAATATGGATTGTAAAATGAAAGAAAGAGGGAATGAAATAAACCTCTTTATTATGTGCTCTGTGCTTTTGACACTTTGTTCTGCAAGGAAACGCTGTACTAAAAGCACTCCTGGAAGGTTTTAGAGAAAAATGATTTAAAATTAGAAACTTGAGTCTTGTTGAATTATTTGTAGGACTGTTGGAGAAGACTGTCAGATGAAGGACATAGCAAGGGAAGTGAGATGATAAAACAAAAATAAAAATGAAAACAGGCTGTGGTTTGGAATCTCGTCGTGAAATTTAAGGTGCAAGGCTCTTAAAAGTTAAATCCAGCGATTTGGTACATAGCTTATTAAGGCCCTATTAAATGATCTTTCGTTTTAAGAACTATCTTTGGAAAGGAACACTTCAACCGCTCCCCCTCAAAATATTAGACACCTTCCTACTTTTCTGTTAAATGATGAAAGATCCAACACCAGGCCTAACTACTGTCACTCTCTCCTGGCTCTTCGCACTGGGACTCTCCAGCATCGCAGAGTAGCAGGGCTTGGACAAAAGTCAGGAATTTAGTTACTTCTTCCCATTACCACGTTTGATCTTTTGGAGAAAAATGTGCAGATCCTATGATGGGTCACTCTTCATTCCAGGCAGCAGCTATTACCAGAAAGAGTGGGAGAGACCTCACTAGGAGGCTCCCCTCCCCCAGCAGCTGGCCAAGGCCAGGGCCACAGCGGAAGCACTAAGAGTCCACGTGCACCCGACATGCCCAGCCACCCTTCTTACGTAAGAGTCCCGGGACAGAGTTGCGGCTGCTGCGGCTCCCTATCCCCCAAGAGCTAATAATAAAACGGGGCAGTATTTTCCAGGCTGCAGCCACTATTGATGTGGGGTTGAGGGGCTCATTTTGCAACCAGAGTGCGTGCATTTCGGTCATCCCACCCCGGGAGAGCAGGAAAGGCCCACCTAACCCCGGCATGCCAGCCCGCCCTCTAGGCGGTCCGGACTCTGGTGCTTTCTTTACCCGCGCAGTGCCCGGCCCTCCCCCACTGGCCTGCTCGGCTCTAGCGCTGGTGGGGTGCGGCTGTTCCAGCCCTGCCCCGCCACTGCGCCCTCCCTCCACCCCGGTATCAGGCGAGAGGCGGAGCTGGCCCGGCGCGCCCCGCCCCCGCTGTAGAAAGGGCCAGGAGAGTGTTACTCCCGGTCATCCTGGCTCGGGACTTTTATCTCATCGCTGCCGGGAGGCGGGAGGAGGAGACACCGGGGGTGGCCCTGAGAGCCGGCGACACCTTTTCGAGGCCCTATAAATTGAGCACCTGGGATGGGTAGGGGGCTGACGCCAGCACCACCGCCCGCAGTCACAGTCCGGTCACTGACCACAGCGGCGCCCACAAGCAGTGGCCACCAGCAGCGAGAAGGCTGAGCTACTCAGCAGCAGGGGACCTCGAGGCGAGAGAGGAGGTGGGTGCCCCCGCCCCATCTCTGCCCCGGTCAACGTGGGTGCTTGGACTCGGCTTTTCGGAGAAAGACGGGGTGGGGAGTGCCCCTTCCTTCTTTCCGCGGCCCTCGGCTGGCGAGGAGGTGGGACCGCCCGGCTACGGGGAGCCACCCGGGCGCAGTTCCAGAGGAGCAGTGATCGTGGAGGGACGTGATCGCGGGCGAGGACGCCGGGCTCCCTAGCAGGGTGAATAATCTCTTTCGTCCCCCCTCTCCTAACCAGGTCAGGGCTCGACCCACGGACCACGCGCCGCCATCGCGAGCTTCCGGACGCCAAAGCCAGGAGAAGCCGCGCATCCCGCAGGGCCGGGCTGTGAGAGGGCGGAGGAGGAGCCGGGAATCCCGCCGCTCCGGCTATAGCCAGGCCCCCGGCGCGGGTTTCCAAGAGCTAGTGAAGGCAGGCACACCCTCGCCTCAGCCGGCCATCCCGTGCCCCTGTGCTTCGGCGTCCGCGCGGCCACCATGATGCAAATCTGCGACACCTACAACCAGAAGCACTCGCTCTTTAACGCCATGAACCGCTTCATCGGCGCCGTGAACAACATGGACCAGACGGTGATGGTGCCCAGCCTGCTGCGCGACGTGCCCCTGGCCGAGCCCGGGCTGGACAACGATGTCGGCGTGGAGGTAGGCGGCAGTGGCGGCTGTCTGGAGGAGCGCACACCCCCGGCCACTGGCGCGGGCAGCGCCAACGGCAGCTTTTTCGCGCCCTCCCGGGACATGTACAGCCACTACATGCTGCTCAAGTCCATCCGCAACGACATCGAGTGGGGGGTCCTGCACCAGCAGCCACCGCCGGCGGGGAGCGAGGAGGGCAGCACCTGGAAGTCCAAGGACATCCTGGTGGACCTGAGCCACTTGGAGGGCGCAGACGCCGGAGAGGAGGACCTGGAACAGCAGTTTCACTACCACCTTCGCGGGCTGCACACTGTGCTCTCCAAACTGACGCGCAAAGCCAACATCCTCACCAATAGATACAAGCAGGAGATCGGCTTTAGCAATTGGGGCCACTGAGGAAGGACGCCCGCGGTTGCCCAGCACCCTTCCCGGCCCCATCTCTCACCCTCTCTTTTCTCAAAGCTGTTTTCTTTCTGGTTGTAGGGCGCAATGGGTCAACTGCAAAGTTGGGGGGCTGAGTACGTGAAGGGTGTGCGACAGGGCTGCATGAAGGAGAGGGCCTCTTTTGGGAGAAGAGAAAGTGGTGGCACGAGAGGGAGGTTGGTTGCTCAAGGACCTCCTTTCATTCCGTGGGACGGTGGGGGGCTGGGAGCTGTATTCTACCTTGGTGGGAATGGAAGTGGGCTGACGCCCTGCATTCAGCTTGTGCCTTTCCTGGAGTTTCTTTTCTGTTCTTTCCGGAGGAGGAGGAGGAGGAGGAGGGCCGAGAAGGGGGCATGCCAGGGCGCGGCGCTGGGTTGCCACACTTGGGAGCGCCGCCCAGGGGAGCTGGGCGCTGGGGAAGGCGGGGCACGAAGCAGCCTCCCGCCTCCCCGCGCTTGGGCTGGTGGAGGCCGCAGCATTGCTAGGATTGCATCAGTTTTCCTGTTTGCACTATTTCTTTTTGTAACACTGGCCCTTTCCTAAGTATTTCGAATCTCCTCCTTGCTTTGAAACTTCGGCAATTCCATTGTGATAAACGCACAAACAGCACTGTCTGTGGGTAACCGGTACTACTTTATTAATGATTTTCTGTTACACAGTATAGTTGTCCTGTGGCACTCTACCCATGCCTTTCAAGCCACCCCTTCCCCCACCCCAGTGCGTGTAAGTTGGCCCTGTGCCAACTTGTACGAAGCTTGCCACTCAGTCAGTGGAAATAATAACATTATTATGAGAAAGTGGACTTGTCTTAAATGGAACCAACTGACGTTCTATCAGTGATGTACATAGAATGATGAAGAGTTCCACTGTTGCTGTCTTAAATTTATTTAAAACTTTTTTAATCCAGATGTAGACTATATTCTAAAAAATAAAAAAGTCAAATGTGTTAATGAAACTCGACAAAAGTTTGTTGCTCTTTAATCCATCAATGAATGACTTAGTTAAATAAAAATAAATTTAATTGATTTTCTTTAGCAAATTTTATTTTCCTTCTGATATACCCAAGATGGTGGACAATCATCTCTGTAAGTATTCAGATTTGTTTGGGAAGCAGCTATGGACAAAATTTACTGCCAAATTTTTTATTTCTAATTCAATACCAAGGTAGGCCCATATACCTCAACAAGAAAGTCATAAATATTCAAATTATTTAGAAAAGTACATATATTGTATTTTTCAACAAAATTTACTAGCTTATTGGAGTGCTTAATTAACATTTTGATGTTTAAGAAACTCAAGCACAAACTGAAATGTTTTGAAGCCTAAAAACTTACTTGAAGGTGGAAATTTCTCTTGTGTACTAAGTGAAGAATTAGAAAAGAAACACCAGCTAATATTAGTTCACGCACCTTGCAGGCCTTTATTTACAAATGTTTTATGTTGATCTTAAGAGATACTTAAATGTGTGATAATGTGCGCTAGTCTTTTTCACTAATTTCCAGTGAAGGGCTAAGGTTGGTTAGGCAGTGTCCAGCTTTTAGTTTCTCAGTGAGCCAGTCTATAGTTGTGGACAGCAGGTCTAGTCAAGGCTGCAGTAGGGCTCTTGGGAAGGGAACATTTAGATGTCATTAGGATGTTTTCCTAAGACGAAGTGGGTGAAATATATTGCTCTGCTTTCTTTTTCATTATGGGTTTAGGGGGAATACATGTTATATCAACTTCAGTTTTCAAACTAGCAGCTATGAGACATCTCTAAGCTCATAGAACTTGAATTTAATATAACATTGCAGTTTTTTTTTAAAGCAAAATGTTTTTCTGATGTGGGCAGTTCAAGTGTATTATCAGCTTTTAGCAGCAGTGAAAAAATGGGGAAGTGTGAAGACTAGGCGCCTGCCTGCTGCTGCCAGAGAAAGTCAATCTTTAAATATAAAGATAAGCTGGGCAGCACCAAAAGTAAGGTATACAGTTTATCGCTGCAAGCGAAAAATACAAAGAAAGGAAACTACAGAAGCCACCAAGATAAAAAGTCCAAGACGAGCCAGAAAGTGTGTGTTCAAATCCTCTTGTTCCTATTTCTTAATTACAAGTATTCTAGCATCCAAGCTTGTTGTCACATTTGAAATTAAGCATATAATAACTATAATGCTTACTCCATGGAGTTACAGTGAGAATTAAATGAGATGATATATATTTTGTCTGAGACTTCGAAGTTTCTTTAGGAACTACTCAAGGGCTTTATAGGTTTCTCTCTTGTTCTGTCTAAAGGTTGGTTCAGTGCTCGCTTCGGCAGCACATAATACTAAAGTTGGAAAGATACAGAGAAGATTAGCATGGCCCCTGAGCAAGGATGACACGCAAATTCGTGAAGTGTTCCATATTGTGCCTACTGTCCAGAATATTTCATGTCCCTGTGGCTGTGTGGCTGCTGCCTCTGTAAAAATAAAAGTGTGACCTGGAAAGAAAAATAAATAAAGATTGGTTCATGTCTCCATTGACCCCCCTTGACTTCTCCAGGGATATATTAAGCACAGTACAATATGTTCATTTTAGGGAAAAGCATAATTTCAATTACACACATGAAACAATAGGTAAACTATTTCCTTTCTCAAAGTCTGGAAGGAGAACCTGAATTAAAACCAAAACGTCAAAGTTTGGGCAGATAATAGAATTTTATGAGATGCTAATTGCAAGTTGTTTTCAGAATATTCCTGTGGTATATAGAATACAGATAAGTACATGCTGATAGCAAAACAAAACTACAAATAAAGAGTTATCAATGTTAACTTTATTTCTGAAACGCTACACTATGTAAGAGTGGAGATATAAATATATATATATATATTTGATTTGATATATATATATATATTTGATTTGATTCTAACCTAGGAGTAATGATGATCACTGTTAAAAAGGACTGGATTTTTTTTTTTATGAACCAATAAGGTTTCCCAGGCCCAATAAGTACTATTCCACTGATAGTAACTACTATTTTATTCAAGATCAGTTTCTGAAACAAAACAGGACAAATCCCCAACAGATTCACCTGTTAGAACCCCTCAAGCAATTTAAAATTTTGCTTAACTTTTGAGGTAAATTAATAAGGGACTTCGTATTTTCAGAAGATCTTTTCTGGAGGAGCTCAAAATACCTTATAGATTAAAAAGTTACAAACATGAACAAAATAGGTCCAGAGGCCTGGATGCATGGGACAAACTGACAGATCTCAGAGGGGAGGAGGATAGGGAGGATGGGAAGAGATTAACCAAAAAATTTATATGCATATATGCATAGCCCATGGACACAGACAATAGTGTGGTGAAGGCTTGGTGTGGGGCGGGGCTGGGTGGAGGGAGGAAGTGCAAGGTAAAAATGTAATATTGTCAACAATAAAACTGAACTTTAAAAAAAAGTTCCAAACAAGTGTGGCACCTCCCTAAAGAGCTCTCAGACATCCCAGTCATCTGACTGCTCATTCCTGAGGTACTTTGGGACTAAAGAGAAGGCACAGATAGATGAACTGGGCAAAAAGAAAAGGCTTGGATTGCAAATGATTACCATACAGATATTTACATTTGATAAGAATTTTCTACATCAAAACTTCACACCAAAGCCTCTGAGAAGCTCTGTTTTAGCCTCTAAAACAGTTTTCTGCTTTGCTCACATTGGCTTTTTTCATGTTTTACATTCACACAGTGTTCCTTAGTGGTCTAGTCTGATTTACTCTTTCTCTGAACCTGAACCTAATTGTTAGAGAGCACGTCATAGCAGCTGGGATTATTATTCTTTGGATCAACGTGAAAACTAGTCTAACTAGTTTTTTTTTTTAAAAACAGTTTTTAAAAATGAAAGTTATTGTCAGTTGCATATGCCTCATCATTTCCCCTTATTTTTAGTTTCTGAACAAAATCATGTGGGAAAGAGTGTCTCCCCTTCTCCTCTATCCCCTACCCCACCCCGTCTCCCTCTCTTTTGTGGTTCTCAAATGTTTGCAAATTAGACACAGTTCTGGTGGACTGAGGGCTCCAATCTTATATCATATACTTTTTTCTTTTAAAAAAAGGTAATTATCTTTTAATGGGACATCTAGTACATTTATACCATTACAACCTTGTGTGATTTATTTTTAAGAGTTTTGTACCAGCCCTGGCCAGTTTAGCTCAGTGATTAGAGCATCGGCCTGTGGACCAAAGGGCCCCAGGTTTGATACCTCAGTTGCAGTTCATCCTGGGCCCCAGTTGGGGTCGTGTGGGTGGCAACCAATCGATATGTTTCTCTCACTTTGATGTTTCTCTCTCTCTCTCTCCCTCTCACTCTGTCTGAAAATAAATGTAAAAATATCCTTGGTGAGGATTAAAAAAAAAAGTTTTGTACCAAACAATGACAAAAGCAATGTTTTCTTTAAAATTGTGGAGGCAATTTTTATCCCCAATAAAAAAAATTTACCCCAAATAAAGTAATCTGGATCAGGAGCTTATGAAAACTTTAATTGTGTGGACTATTGGATTGGTCATTTAAAATTATTAGTCTTCTTAAAATTTCAAACTTTATGTAGTTTCTGATCAAGGCTAAATTGTTTTAATTAGCAACATAATTTAACCTTAAATTGCTTATTTTCCTTTTAAGGTTATGTCCAATTTTTTACAAAAATAATTCAGGGAAATTTAAAGGTTGTTCTTAAGTTACTCTGAATATTTTATTAGGCCTCCAGTTAGTTTGTTTGGAACTGTGTAGAATTTGCCGATAAGTGGTGGAGATTATGATAGCCTACTACCAATAATCATTTTTGTATGTGTAAGCCAGTACCACCCTTTGCCTCATGCAACTAGAGCTTCTTCTCTGCACCCCTCACCACTTTAGAGGGCCTCCATGCTGACTCCCATAAGGTTTTGTGAATCCCCATAGTTCAAAGAGTCATCAGAGCCAAGGGAAGGCATAGAGCTTGTGCCCCTACTTCTAGACCACACTTGGGCACCTGGGTCCCCAGAGTTCTAAATGGCCCTGAGCCCATTCCAGAGACTTCATAGGCATTTGCCCTGAGATTATCCTCCTGATGGTGGATATGCTTGGATAGTGAACAGGGCTTACCTGCAAACTGAGTTCCCCAAGGATGGAGCTTGGGTAGAGAGATAAGGGGGCCATACAGTGGTGGAGTATAGGCTGGAGGAACCCCTGGGTTTTGAAATGAACAAAGGGTTTGAAAGCCTGTAGAAAGGAAATAAGCTCAAGCTTTAAGTTCTCATCCAGTATTTGCAAATAAGGATTCCATGGGTTTTCTCCCTGTTTCTCACAGTTCTCAGGAGTCCCCCTGCTCCACTGAAAGTAGGTCAGTTAATTAATGAAGTGTTGGCTAAGAAAAAGGAAAACCACTTCTGTACACAGAGCTTTTCCAGCTGTTTGCTATTCAGTGCTTGAATGGTGGCGATGATAGTGAAGACCCAAACAAATACATTTTCCATAAAACCATGAAGATTTCACCTCCTCAAATTTTCTTTCATGATTTAAAAAAATTATATATATATATATATATATATTTCTATCATTGGCTGTTTTCATTTTAGTGTCAACATTCTTGGTCAAGTTGGAACATAAAAATAATAGTTGTGCATCTGTCTAAACAAGGCCTACTAAAACCACAACTATCTCATCAGCCCTTCCTGTTTGGGCATTCTCTGTTTTTAAGAGGAGCATGTTTTTTTGTAACTTTCTATTCTTGTTCTCATATTTTATTTCTTCTTTGTCTATTTCAGAACCCTTTGCTGAGCAATTTTAAACATTTATCTGCTGGTGTACCCAACTTCAATAATCTCAAACTGGTAAGAATTTTGAATGGACAAAATTCTTATAATTTATTTGACAACAGGGTTATAGATGGTAATCTTTTAACCTTGAACTGTCTAGAAAAAGTGCTTTCTAACATAGATACAAAGACTGAGAAAATACTAGAAAACCATGGAGTCCAGTTCTTTATTTTAGCAAGCTAAATAAACAATACTGGGGGAGGAGTGGGCATTTTTTAGAATCTATTTTACTTTTCAATACCAATCTTACTAGTGTTGATATGTGCACTTTTATCAACCAACATTCAGTTAACAGGATGAAACTGAACATGATTCATTTGATGTTTTCAAAGGTAGAAACTAACTTTGTAGTTTTTTTTTTCTCCTTTTGAATACCACACCGCTGAGGTAAAGAATGTTGTAGCTGTGGGTGAGCTCAATAGGGCCAATTAAAACCTGACTACTCTTCCACCATGTTGAAATACCTGACAGAACTTGCTGTGTCCTTGGATAATGGCATTTTTTTTCTTCTTAGCAGACATCTAATTGAGGAGAGTTCCTGTTTGGTAGTCAAGGAAAGATGAAAATGAAAGTACTACATTGTTGGTTCTGACCAAAGTCTTTACAATTTTCCAGTTGATTACAATGTGGTATTAATTTTAAGCTCTGCTTTAAAAAAAATGAAACATACACATTGTGAAAGAACACCCATATGTTCTGTAGTAGGCAAACTATGTGTAGAATGCAAGGAGTGTAGTTAGTGTACTTTAGTCATTCAAAACAAGGTGTAGTATTTTGTGCCATGTAATTGACATTGCAGCTTGTAACTTATGGATGCTTTGGGGGTATAATTTAGTTTCTGTTGTGACAAGTACTTGTTGATAGTACTTCCTTCATAGCTTAAATGCTTGGAGGAGGAAGTGCCAGAAATGTAGATATTTAACTCAGGTGTTGGGGACTGGGAGGAATCTCAGAAACCAGTAGCCCTTTCCCTCTAGTGGCTTTGGGAACAGAGGAAAAGGCCGACTCCCTGCAGTCAGACTAGGCCCACATGGAAAAAGGGAGGTGCTAAGATAAGCCTGCATAATTTAGTCTTTCCAAATGTACCAAATATCACCCCACTGTCCCTGGGTCTTCGTGATAAGGGGAATGGTGGAGAAAGGCAAAGTATGTTTTGGGACATTCCCACCCATTGGGAACCCTAGGAGTCAGGAGGTAATCATTCTCTTCTGAAGGCAGGTTGTGGTGCCTTTTTCTCTGACTCAAAAGGCAGCAAACATTAGGTTGAAGCATATGGTATTGCAATTTTTGTTCAAGTTGGTTGAATAATTTGTGATTCCAGCAATTAGGTGTTTCTCTGTGGCCATACTATAGTCCCTTTTCCATTACCTTATGAAACTATGGTTTGCCAACTCAAGGTTGGCCTGATTTTGAAGTAGAAGGAGTACAGGACAAAAAAAGACCAAGGGGGCAATTATGTAAGGGAGAAAACTAGAATGGAAGAAAAATGAGACTTAAAATGAAAAGAAGAAATTGAAAACTTACAGAGAAGCTGGGAAAATTATATTGTCTAAAAAAGTTTGCAAAATTATTTTTGGCTCTGCATGCTCTTCCACAACATTGCCACCTCCATCAAGAGGTAGAATCTTTGTCTCCTCATCTTGAATTTAAGTGGGGCTTTATGGCTGCTTTGAGAAAATAAATGTGGTCACCACTTCTAAGACCAGGCCATACAGAGTGATACATCTTCCTCTTGTATGAGATCCATGAATGTCTCTTAGGACGCTTGTCCTTGGAACCCAGATGCAATGCTGTGAGGAAGTCCATACCACATGGAGAAGTCACATGTAGTTGTTCCAGCTGACAGCCCCACTGAGGTCTGAGCCAACAGCCAGCCTCAACTTTAAACATGTGAGAGAACTTTTCATTGATTGTAGCCCCTAGCAATTAAGCCACTCCAGCCAATACCAAGTGAAGCAGAGACAAGTTGTTTCCATCAAGTCCTGTCCAAATTTCAACTTGTGTGCAAAATTTTTTCATTCCTGTGAGCTACTGAGTGATTTGTTACACAGTGATCAATAATTAAAAGAAACCCTTTCCCACATTTCAGGAGATTGAAGAACTAAGTGAAAACAGTTGAAAGCAGAATATAATCTATGGAATAGGATCTATTTTATCATATTTACCTGAGTAACAAATAGCTTTATAATAAACCTGAAACCTTCAGAAACATTCAGGTGATGGCTGGTGTAGAGAATAGAAGGGTTAAAAGTGATGAATGATTAGAGAGATGATATAAGTAACATTTTACTCTTCTGTTAAAGCTCAGCATCTAGGCAGAATAGAGGTCCTCCAAAGATGTCTGTGTCTTAATCCTTGGAACCTGTGAATATATCACCTTACATGGAAAGGGATAATTAAGGTTGCAGCTGGAATTAAGCTTGCTAATCACCCAACCTTCAGATGGAGAAATTATCCAGATTATCTGGATGGGCCCAATGTAATCACAAGGGTCTTTAAAAATGGAAGTAGCAGGCAGAAGAGTCAGAGTGATGCAGCATAAGAAAGACTCAATTTGCCTTTCCTGGCTTTGAAGATGAAGATGAAGATGAAGATGGCCATGAACCAAAAAAACATAAGCAGCCTCTAGAAGCCAGTAAAAGCAAGGAAGCATTTTTCCTGGAGCCTCCAGAAGGTATGCAGCCCTGCTAACACCTTGATTTTAGCCCAGTGAGACACATTTTAGACTTCTGACATCCAGAACTATAAGATAATAGTTTCACATTTTTTTTAAGCCACCAAGTTTGTGGGAATTTGTTAAAGAAGCAATAAGAAACTAAAATACTCAGTCTCTCACATGTGGCCAGAAAACAAAAAAGTGATATACTCTTGGCACTTAATCTGTTCATTGCGTTTGGGCTGGCTAAAATATAGAATTTCAAGCACAACTTGTTGAAAATAGTTTTAAAAGGTTTATTTTATTTTATTTTTTATAATCTTCTTTTGTGAAAGACTCTTTAAAAAAAATCTTCACCTTAGCCTGAGGATACTTTTTCCCCATTTATCTCCAGATTGGGGGGGGGGGAGAGAAACATCGATGTGAGAGAGACACATCTATTGGTTGCCTCCTGCATGACCCTGACCAGGGCCAGGGACCAAACCGCAACCCAGATAGGTGCCCTTGACCAGGATCAAACCCGCGACTCTCTGGTCCGCAGGCCAACGCTGTAACTGCTGAGCCAAACTGGCCAGGGCGAGATTTATTTTTCTTTTAAGCGCTAATCTTGGTTACAGCAACCTTGCTAAACAGACCCTATGGTGCTGCCATTGTATTACTAAAAGGGCTTAATTCAAATATAGCAGCATTATTTACTATGCCTTTTGTGGTTAAGAATTTAGACCCATTCTCTCTTTATTTTCATTTTTAATTCTTCTAAAAAATATTTTGTATAGCATTTATTTCTGCAGCCCCCATCTCATTATTATTTTTTCCATTGAGATATAATTACATGTAATAAAATGTACAGATTTTAAGAATATAGTTTAAGTTTTTTAATGTGAGAGAAACATTGATCAGTTGCCCCCTGAATGCCCTGAACTGGGATCAAACCTGAAACCTGGATATATTCCCTGACTGGGAATCAAACCTGCCACATTTTGGTGTACAGGAAGATGATGCTACTACCAACTGAGCCACACCAGCCAGGGCTAGTTTGTTTTCACAAATGCATACACTCAGTAAAGGTACAGAGCATCACCATCACCTTAAAATTCCTCGTTTCTTTCTGATTATCCTCCTCTCTCCCACAACCCAGGCAACCACTATTCTGATTTCTATCCCCATATGTTAGTTTTGCTTGTTCTTGAATTTCATATAAATTTAATAACACAGTATGTACTCTTTTGGGTCTGTTTCTTTCACTCAACATAATATTTCTGCGATTCACCCATGCTTTTGCATAAGTCAGTAGTTCACTCCTTTTTATTGCTGAGCAGTATTCTGTTTTATAAATTGCCACAGTTTAGTCACTTATTTTCCTGTTGATGGACATTAAGCCAGTTGTTTTCATTTTAAAATTTATTTCTTTTAGCTATTATGACTAAAGTTATAAATAACATTGTAGTTCAAGACTTTTTTGATAAATACAAAGGAGTGGAATTGCTGGTTTATAAGCCAGGTATATATTCAACTTTATAAGAAACTGCCAAAGGGTTTTCCACAGCGATTATATAATTTACCCTCTTACTGACAATGAATGAGAGATCCAGTTGTGCAGCCCCTTTTGATTAGTACTCATACCTAGTACTCCTAGCTCTCATTGAATGATGATGAGTTAGTGCTGGTATTCTGCATAAAAACATTTTTCAATGGAGAGAAGCATATTAAATGCCGTCTTGGTGAACATGAGGGCTGTAATAAGAGGGGTAGTTCCGTCAAGTTGAGGTAGAAGGAAAGTTGGCATTCGGTAGTGAAAGCAAGCCTGAATTTAGAGTCAGTGAATCTGGATTTAGCTCCAATTCTGCCAGTTTGTTCTGTGTTTCCTGGGGGATTTAATTAGCTTCTTGGAGTCTTAGTTTTCTCTTTTGCAAATGGGGATATTACCTCATAGGCTTAATAGTAATAGCAATGAACTACCATTAGGTGCTTATAGTTATTTTGTATACTTCCTTCAAAAAAAGAAGGAAGTCATTATTACTATGACTGGTGTGAACTTCATGCATTATCTCATTTTTTCTCACATGGACCTTATGAAGCAGGTATTAACAGTCTTCTCATTTTACAGATGAGTAAATTGTATCAAGAAGACTGCTTGTTGTTTCTCAATCTGTTTTCCCCTTATTCCTTTAATTTTTAGTTGGGAACTTGGTCATCCCAAATAAAAGCTATACTTTTCAACTTCCCTTTCAGCTAGGACTGACCACATGACAAAGTTTTAACCAATGAGCTGAAGGCAGAAGTGTCATATATGACTTCTAGGAGGTATCTTTAAAGGATGAGAGAGTAACTTTGTTCCTTTCTCCTTCTTGTTGAACTACATGTTATGGGATGGCTGGTACTTGAGCAGCCATATTGGATAATGGCAGCAATGTGCTGAGAACAGCAGAGCAACAAAAGAGAATGAACCTGGGTTTCTGATTGCCATGGATGCCTTACCTCTGGATGTTGTTTTCAGAATCCAGAAATAAACTGCTGTCTTGTTTAAGCCACTACTGCCATTTCTATTGCTCTTGGCTAAATCTAATCCTAATACTAAAATAAGGATTTAAAGAAGTTGTTATAAGGAAAACTGAATCTTCAAGATATTACAAAGATTAAATTATAATGTGTAAAATCTTGGAGTGTTCATGAGTTGTTAATTAAATATGAGGGCCAGGGAAAGAAGAAAAAGAAAACCCTTGGGGAAGGAGTTCTTTTTCTTTCACCTGATTTATTTTAGGCTTTATAAGACAATGAAACCAAATGCTGGATTATTCTGACTAATTATTTAATCTGTAAATTTCCCAGACCTCTTTTTCTTTCTCTTTTTTCTCTTCTTTCATTTACTTCTCTTTTTATTCGTATATGCATTGATGAGCATTCACACTAGGAACTTTGGATTCTTGTTAAAAACTCTCATAAAGACTTTTAAAAAACACAAATTCAACCTCAAAGCAATCATTCCTTAATTGGGGCTGATGCGGTGGGAAGGCAGCTAAAGGAACTGGAATGGTTCCCACCCCTCACCCCTTTCCAGGGTGATGTTGGAAGGCAGAAAAAAAAGGAAGTAGGGTGTGATGGAGGTTGGGGGCCAGTAGCTGGGAGAGAAACTCCAAAACAGTCTGCACCTGCTCATCACAAACTCAGAAGGAACAAAGTTCTAAAACAAAGATCCAGTCTCTTTCTCCCTTACTTCCTTCTTTCTCTTTTTCCTTCTGTCTTAAGGTACACTGAAATCATATGCAAGAGCTCAGGTGTGGTTCCAAGGATTTCCAATCTAGCAGGAAAGACTAAATGTACACAAACAATTCAGCAACATCATGAAGGAAATAATGGAGTTTTGCAGGGCTCTGAAAACATGTAAGAGGAAGTTTGCATGGAAGTGATGCTTCATTTAGTAAATATTTATTGAGCACCTACTATGTGCCAGGCATTGGGCTATTCTGGTGATGCTAGTGAATATTACATAATCCCTGCCCTCAAACACTGATGGTCCAGTGAAAGATACAGAAAAGTAAACAAAACTCAATAAGTGCTATGATAGGTGGGTGTGGGGTGCTATGGGAGATCAGAGGAAAGGTTCTAAACCAGGCCTGGGGACTGAGGAATTGTCCCTTGGACAAATTGACCTCTATGCTGAGATCTGATGGAACAGTGTGTATAAACCAGGTAAAGATTGCATTGGAATGGATTCTCTCGTGCTATGTCTGAGATCCTGGGAGTAAGGATGGGTAGAGAATGAATGATGAAGTTGCAATATAAGCAGAAGCAGTGTTATGAAATGACTTTTAAGAACATGCTAAAGATCTGCCTGCCATGAGGAAACACCATTCAGATCCAAATTCAGGGGCATTCTACAGAATGACTGATCTATACTCTTCAAAAGTGTCAAGGTCATGAAAGGCAAAGACTAAGGAACTATTCTAGAATAAAAGAGACTAAGGAGACAGAAAAACTGAATGACACACATGTGATCCTGGATGAGCTCTTGGACCAGCAATGTCAACAGCATCTCTATCTCTATCTTTTTTTATATAAAGGACATATTTTATTCAATTCTAAAAATTTGATTGAAGTCTGTATATTAGATCATTGTATTGCAGCAGTGTTAATTTTGTGATTATGAAAATTGTATTGTAGTTATATAAGTTATTTTTCTCATTCTTAGGAAATATACACTGAGGTATTTAGGGGTAAAGGGGTATTGTGTCTGCAACTGATCATCAAATGAGAGAGAGAGAGAGAGAGAGAGAGAGAGAGAGAGAGAGGGAAATGGGATATCAGTGAGGAGTATATGGAAAGATTTTTTATACAACTCTTGCAACTTTTCTGTAAGTCAGAAATTATTTAAAACAAAAAATGTAAAAAGAATTTTTATTGATTTTTAGAGAGAGAGCAAGGAAGGAAGGGAAAGGGAGAGATAGAAAGAAACATCAACCCTTCCATGCATGGGATGACGCCCAACCAACTGAGCCACATAGACCAGGGCAACAATTTTTTTTTAAATCCATGCTTAGCACTTTGGACTTTATCTGAGGACAAGAGGAAATGGAGAGCTTTGTGCTTTGAATGATGTCTCATTCTGCAGTGTAATGAATGGTTCAATCTGGGTTAGACTCATCACTAGTTCAGAGGCTCTTGTAATAATCCAGGTGAGTGATAATGGTGGCTTCAAATAAAGGATGGCAGTAGGGGAGAGAAGTGGATAGAGAAATGAGATACCTAGGAAGTAGAAATCAAAGGATATGATGGGATGTTATGGAGGTTATGGAGAGGGACGAGTCAGAGGTGACTTCTGGGATTCTTTCTGAAGTAATTGAGTAGATGTGCATTGAATTTGTGAGATACGTGTCAGAGGCAAAGGAGCACATTTTAGGGAGAAGGATGACTTTAGTTTTAGACCTTACTAGCAAACCAGCTCCAGCTGCAGCCTTCCTCATTTGAGTTTATGGAAATTCCTTTCTTCCAGTTGCTCAGTCCAAAAACCTTGGAAATACACTAGACTCTTCTCATTTTCTCACATCTGACATCCAGTTTACCAGGAAACCTTGTTGGCTCTGTCTTCATAAAATACCAAATATCTGACCACTTCTCACTACCTCCACTGATACTGTGCTTGTTCAAGTTACCATCTGGATTATTTCAGAGCTTCTTAACAGGTCTCCTGCATCTACATCTTTCTACAGTAGGCAGTTAGATGTTGTTCAAACACAGGTAATGCCACCCTTCTGATTCAGACTCTCCAATGACTTCTACTATATCTCAGTGTAAAAGTCAATGCCTTTCCAAAGGCCTTTAAGATACTGCATGGAATGGCTTCTAATACTGCTTTGATCACATCTCACACTCTTCCCCTTGTTCACTTCAGCCACACCGACCACTTCAGCTCTCCTTAAACTTGCAAGACACACTCCAGTCTTGGGGGCCCTTGCTCTTGTTTTCCTCTTTTCTAGAATGCTCTTTCCCGAGATAGCAATATAACAGAAAACTCTGAAATGACAAGGACTTGAACAAGGTAGAACTATTTCTCTCTCTTGTGTAAAGAAAATATGAAAATAAGGTGTCCAAGGATGCTATTGTGACCCCATGGTGTGCTATTAAGTGCCAGAATCAGACATTTTTGCTTCCATAACTTCAGCATCCTTTCTTAAGGTTACTTCATGGCACAAGGTGCATGCTGGAGTCCCAGATATCATTTTCATAATTTACACTGCCACCAGCAGGTTAGGCAGGAAGAAACTCTCAACTGAGTCAGTTCCATTATAAGAAGCAATCCTAGCCCTTCCACAAATAAATCTGTGTACAGCTCTTTGGTTACATCTTACTCACAACTTAAATTTCAAAGCCTTTTGAAGGACTTTGGATTTTACATTGAAAGACCATATTTAGTTGCTAGGAAGGCTGGAAAATGCAGTTGTTTATTTCAGGTGGCAACATACCCAGCTAAAAATTAGACTTTTGTTACTGAGGAGAAAGGGGGGAATGGATATTGGCAAAGGTAGGTAGCAGACTTTTCTGAAGATATCTTGTTTCTAATGTTGATGACTTCACCATTTCTTTATCCTCTGCTAGCACAGCCACAGGGCCTGGTGCCACATTACCCATCTTCGTTGTGAGAGGTGGGCAGTGGGAGCCTTGGTTTCGAGCCACACTAGTGAGGTAGTAAGAAGGAAGGACAGGCTAAGAGAGAAGGTGTGGAAACCCTGGATATGTAGGAAAGGGGAGGGGAAATCAGAGCTGTGGTCTTTGATGAATCTACGACTAAACTAAGGTTTGAGCCTTACTGTTGATTTTTCCCTTGTTTCTCTTTCCTCTGTAATCATTCACACTCAGGGTGGTCTATGTGTGATTTGGCATGAGATGTAGGTGTTCTGCTGGGCCTGGGTGTGAAATGTGTCCATGTTCAGAGTTTCTCATATTTCCCATTCCTTTTTCATTTTCATTTCAGCATAGGGCATTGGTAATGCTTTTTTAGCCACATGTGATATTATCAAGTATAACTTGAACAAAGAGATGAAAGTATGAGTGAAGCTTTGTTACAGAGAGATAGGCGGGACTTAAAAAATTACAATAATATATTTTCTGAGGAGTAAACTTCTTTGTGCAAGGAATGTGTATATAACATTTTCTGTTTTAATAAACAAGCAAAATTGAAGGGTTGCTACAGTTAAAAAATAATTAAACACCAGGAGATCATTTCCTCGGATTTGACAATTTCAAAAATACCTTTTAAAAACAAGGCAGGCAAGCCTGGCCACTGTGGTTCAGTGGATTGAGCGTCATCCTATGGACTGAGAGGTCCCAGTTTGATTCCCAGTCAAGGCACATGCCCAAGTTGCGGGCACCATCCCTGGTAGAGGGCATGCAGGAGGCAGCCGATCAATGTTTCTGTCTCCCTCTACCTTTCTCTCTCTCTAAAAAATCAATGAAAACATATTATTTTTTATTTTTTTAAATCCTCACCTGAAGATATTTTTCTATTTATCTTCAGAATGAGTGGGAGAGAGAGAGGGAGAGAAAGGCAGAGAGAGAAACATCAACGTGAGAGGGGCACATCAACTGGTTGCCTCCGCATAACCCCGACCAGGGCCAGGGACAAACTGCAACCGAGGTATGTGCCCTTGATCGGAATCAAACCCGCAACTCATTGGTCTGCGGGCTGACACTCTACTGCTGAGCCAAACCGGCCAGGGCAATAAAAGTATATTGAAAAAAATAAATAAAAACAAGATAAGCAAAAATATATATTATAATATATTCCATAGTAAAAAGTCTTTAGGGATGTCTAATATTCTCCAGCTCCTGGTTATCTCTGCATGGGTGACAGGAGGAATTTTATTTTCTGTTTTTAAAATTATTGGTTTGTATAATTTTTTAGATGCATATTATTCAATGAGGAGGTGGCTAACATGTGATGTTCCCATGTGACACAAGTGATGCAGCCTCTGGCACTGCAGTGGTGGCACATGGGTTGGAGGTGGGAGAAGACCCTACTTACATCAACTCCTGATTTACCAAGAAATTATATTCTAAGTTCACACAAATGAAAGTTCCTTTGGGGAGGTATGTTGTGGCTGGGTAGTTTCCCATTCTGTTATAAGGGTAATGTCTAAGCAGAAGGTCTCTGGGTTTGCTCTGTTCAGAAATTCAGAGCACAGTAATTATAAAATAGCCAGCACAAGTGATTTGTTCTAAAATCTCCAACTCATATCAAGATTTACCATATAGTATGGTGCCAGGTGGGTACTGGAAATATCAGGGGGATCACTTTGTAAAATATATGCTTGTCTAACCACTATGTTGTATACCTGAAACTTATACAAAATAATATTAAAATAAACTGTAATTGAAAAGATTTACCATGCAGATATCTATTTATTTGGGGGAAGATTGGAAAAAAGATAGGAATCTTTTAGGTGTGGAATACTGGAAAATGTCTGGGATTTTTAAGCCAAGAGTGATATGGATACTTGGCAAAACATTTATTTATTTTTTTAAATATGTTTTTTTAATATTATTTTTATTTATTGATTTTAGAAAGGAAGAGAGAGATAGAAACTTTGATGAGAGAGAACATCGATCGGCTGCCTCCTGCATGCTCCTCACTGGGGATTGGGCCCACAACCTGGGTATGTACCCTGACCAGGAATCCAGCCGGTGACCTCTTGCTGCATGGATCGATGCTCAACCACTGAGCCACACCGGCCGGGCTTAAATATGTTTTTTAAATTGATTTTTAGAGGGAGAGAGAGATAGAAACATTGATGTGAGAGAAAAACATCGATTGACTGCCCCTGCACAACCCCCACTGGGGATTGAGCCTGCAACCTGGGCATGTGCCCTGATTGGGAATCGAACCAGAACCTCTCAGTCCATGGGACAATGCTCAATCCACTGAGCCACACTGGCCAGGCATTGGCAAAACATTTATATGCATGTTTCATATACAGAAAAGGGAAGGTAGAGGATGAGGGTAGAACAGTGGAGGAATGGAGCCAAAAAAAGATGAAATAGTATGACCAACATGGAAGGCAGTGCTGATAATGGCAAGGCAACCAAGAGGAGCATGGCACAGCTGGTCAGGACAAGCCTGCTGTTGAGGAGAAGATGAAAGTTCACATGCAAGGTTGGAGTCAAGGTCTATGAGAGGAAAGGACATGAGAAGTTGATCACAATATTTTTCCTCTGGAAAATGCCTTTCAGAAAGATAGAAATAAATCTCTTAATATCTGTGTTTTATGGTATCAAATGCATTCCCACCTCAGCAGGCTGATTTCTTCCCTAAAAATACGTTTTTAAATCTATAGAAATAGCTTAATTCTCTAATATAAAGCCTGGTAGGAATTCTAGCCTTTTCTCTGTAAAGCTCAATTTCTTACTAATGTCTCTTCTCCCATGGAAACACACTATTGTCTAAAGTTAGTTACAGAGATCTGATGATCATTCCAAAAGAAAATAATGGTCTACATTTGTTGATTTAAACCTCTTGCCAAAAGAAACCATTTCTTCTCTTAATTGATTAAACAATCTTATCTAATAAGAGTAAGTTCTTATTTGTGGTAGAAATTCACTTTTTAAGGTGAGCCTATGATTCTATGTATTTGTGGACACCATGACTTGACAGTTTATGGCATCATAAGCATCACTGTTAAAATATAACAGTGGGTAATTTTACTTCTTGACTTAGGTGATAATGTTACCTTTATATCAATGTCAGGGCAATTTATTTATTTTGGTGATTTTAACGATATAATTACCTCTATTCATTATGAACATCATGGTTTTCAAAATATGATTCGTTCACATATGCTTGCAGCTGTTATATTTGGATTTTGTTAAACTTGAAAGGACAGTGTCTTTTGTTTTTAAATCATGTAAATTGAAATGTAGAAAATAAACCACTGTGATATTCAATATTATATTTTAATCACCTAAGTCAAAGGAATCAAGATTCCATTTTCATGGCAAATATAATTTGCAGATGACTTTATTGTTCATTTGCATTTGTCCCCAGGGTGAATTAGGGGTCTTACAGAAGTCTTCACATCAAGAGATTACTGAAGCTCATACTATTAGGTTAACACCAGAAATGTTCCTTCCAATAGGTTTTTGCCTAGTTGAAAATCAGATGATTTTATGACCTGAAAACAATAATCTGAATAAGGGTAACTCACTGAGGGATATTGTGTGGGAAGAGATATGTCAAGTACTGAAAACCCAGATATAAAAAGAGCATGAAAAAGTTTCCAAAATGGTAATCGTGACTATATAAAAAGGAAACACCCAAGAGATGACCTTAATTATCCCTTAAAAACAGCAGTGATGTGCTGTGCTAGAAGCTTGCTCTGACAACAGTTGAACCCCTCTCAGCTTCTCATGATGGTTGTAGATTAAGGTGGCATATATTCCCTTCAAAGTTAACATCATTTGTACATACTTTCTTCCCAAAGCAATTTCTTTCCATTTAAATAACTCAGGCTGCCTTTAAGAAGTCTCCCATGAGAATTAACTTGCATATGATACTTAACCACTTAGTAAACCTTAAAGTGTCAAATGAATGCTTGGCCTTACACCAGGGGGACATAAATTTACCTGAAAATAAAGTTGTAAAAGGCAATGCTAAATTTTCATCAGATTGTAATTTAAAAAATTAATGAAGACATTTTAGTATTATAATTCTTATAAGATGAGTATAAGTCTATATAAGAAAATAATTTAACAAATGCTTCTAATCTAATGCTCCCAACCCCCCCCCCACCAGGATTACTTTGAAGTGGGTTAAAACACTCTGATGAAAAAGTTACTTACACAATGGTATGTCTATTATTTATGTGTGTATTGAAAACCAGACAATGGAATTCATAAATAGTTAGGGCTGAAATGAACCTTAGGGATCATCTAGTATATTTTCCATTAACTAGTCTGACAGAGGCAAAACTAGAATTTAGGTCTTTCAACTTCTAGTCTTTGTTCCTTTCATTACACTGAGTTCTTTATTGTCCTCATTTAAGTTACTTATTTTTAAAGAAAATTAATAACTTCATAATGAAGTAAATAACTTCACTAAAATTAATAACTTCACTAATGCTCTTTATAAATTTCATTTTTAGATATGAATTTCTAAAATTTGAGGTATGTCACTAGCTTCTATGGGAAATATTATTTTGTAATGTATATTATAAATCATTTTTAAACCTAAGGAATAGCTTTCTCTACCTCAAACATGGGTTAAGAATGCTGATTAACAAAATAAGTCTTTACTTTTAACCTTGAAAACATTTCATTTTTCTTTCATGAATTCCGTAAACTTTTTCTTCCTTGATAGTCACTTGATAGTTGAACTGCTATATAAATTAAATTTTAAATTCCCAAACTCATCATAGGAAAACAAACATTTAAAGTTTTGGTTGTACAACTTTAAGGAAAATGAAAAGTCCTTGCTTTGTCGTTGTCTCATTCAGATGATAATAAATATTTCATTCCCAATCTAATGGATTTGGCTTGGAGGTACCTTACATAGCCATATTGTGATGTTAGGGTTTGGTTTGTTTTAAAAATTTATAGCAGTTCCAAGCAGAAGTTAGATCTGTTCTCACAATTGCCAATACTGCAGGCCATTTTCTATAAACATCTTCTAAAAAAAAAAGAATCAAACACACATTACCCAAAGAACCAGAGACACAGCTGTTTCTGGTTCTGATCTTAAGAGACATTAACTTTTGCTTGGCAAAGTGCAAGTGAGCAGGGATTTGATGAAGTCTGATCACCTAGTCCAAGGAATTCTGCCTGGGGATGGAAAGAATGGAAGAGGATGTCACTGACATCACTTTCCTATTTAACTCAAAACTTATTTCCTAAATGAAATGAGAAAGTAGAAATAGTGAGGGAATCCATATAGTCCAAAATGAGATAAAGAACCATTTATTTTGTCTTTCTTATTTAAAAAATATAAGTCATTTGAGTTAAATGTATACTTACTATATGACCTAGCAATTCCATTCCTAGGTATTCATCCAAGAGAACCAAAAACATATGTTCACACAAAGACTTCTACACAGTTTTCCTTTTACTTCTAAAATCCCCAAACTGAAACCAACCCAAATGCTCATTAATAAAGTATAGTATAGTCATATGAAGGAAAACCATTCAATAAAAAGGAACAAACTATAGATACATACAACAACATGGATGAATCTCGACGTTATGCTGAGAGAAGGAAGCTAGAGACAAAAGAAGAAAAAAAAGTATTATTCCATCTATATGAAGTTCAAAAACAAGGAAAACTACTCTATGATAGAAAATTATCAGAATAGTGGTTTCCAGGGATGGGTAGTGTGGGACTGACTGCAAAGAAACACAGAAGACTTTTGGAGTGCTGCTATAACTTGATTGGGAACAGTCTACACAAGTGTATATCAAGGTTTCTCCACCGTTTTGCTACTGAAATTTTGGGCTGGATAATTCTTTCTTGAGGAGGGCTGTCCTGTGTATTATAGGATATTTAGCCAGTAACACCTCCACTAATCTCAGATGTGACAACCAAAGTGTCTCCAGACATTGTCAAATATCTCTTAGGTGACAAAATCAATGTTGTGGTTCATCAATTCTCATCCAACTGTACACTTGAAATGGGTGCATTAATTTTACTGTATATGAATTATACCTCAATAAAGTAATTAAAAATAATTCCTTTGGGGGAAAACAGAGTACCTTTACAATGGAAAAACCTGACAAATACTACCTCAGCCAAGTGATCAAGGTCAGCATCAACAGTGATAAGTCATGTTGATAGTGTGAACCCTGTGTATAATGTAATGAGAATTGCACATTACCTCTGTGGTCTTCCTTCCAAAAACATGACCCCAGTGTAATAATGAGAAAAACATCATACAAATTCCAATAGAAAAACAATCTATAAAACACCTGATCAGTATTCCTCAAAACTCAGCCTAGAGTAACCTAAGGGGAAATAATACTGAATGTAACGTGGGATCATGGATGGGATCCTGCAAGAGAAGAAGGACAGTAGATAAAAACTAAGGAAGTCAGAATAAAGTATAGATTTTAGTTAATAATAATGTATCAATACTGGTTCATTAATTGTGATAAATATACCACACTAATGTAAGATGTTGATAATAGGGTAAACTGTACATGGGGTATATGAGAACTCTTTGTACTATTGATGCAATTTTTCCGTAAACCTTAGCTTTTTCTAAAATAGAGCATTTATTAAGAAATAACGGTATTGACACTGAGCTTATAGGGCATACAGAAATCTGCTTATGTTTTTTGTTGGTTTTTAATGATGCTAACCACAAACATACCCAAGACATTTTATTAAGTCATTGCCATCTACCCCTAGACTTTTGATCTCATAAATGACCATAAAATCTGCTTGGGACATGTTGGGGCAAATAAGATTTAATTAAATTCAATAAAAATATTTTGAGCACTTACTATATGCCACACATTGAACTAGTTATTGGGGACGTAAAGATGGATGAGATCTGGTCCCTGCTCTCCAGGAGCTCAAAGTCTTGAAAGAGGGCACCATCTGGTGTAATGGTGGAGTTATTTATTACAAGAACATCAAGGTGGAAAACATTATTTTATAATGGGAGAGCCTTTTTCTCTCCCACAAAACAGATTGTAGTGATTCTGGCCTAGGGAGGGCCCAAGCCTGGATTAAGGTGGTAAAGGGCTATTTTGAGGAAGAGAGGAATACCGGTCAATGGGAGGTAGGAATATTTCTTCAGCATGATTCATCATCCTCATTACTCTTTCAGTGTTGGCCTGTGGAGACAGTTGGGAGAGTTTTGTGAGCCATGATACTTGCATTCTATATTAATAACAGCAGAACAATTGAATTCTGCCAGATAGGCTTTTCTGCCTGATTGTCGGCTGACCTCCAAGTCTCCCTATGGCTGTGCTTGTGCCTAAGTCTCCACATGTGAATAGATCTGAGGAAGGTTTAGGCCAGATGTTGGATAAATTACTGAAACTTTCTGCATCTCTATTTTCTTATCTGCAAAGAAAAGAAAACCCCAAACCTCATGGGATGGTTGGGGTAGGGCAAATGAAAATTCTTTATACATGCTTAGGTGCTTCCCAGATGTTGGTGGTTTTTACTATCCAGATCTTTATCTTGACCTGGAACTTACATGGGCACTTTTATCTTGGGCTCCTTTGCAGTTTTAGAAAATTACCTCACATGAGGGAGATGGTGTGACATGGTAATTAAAAACACAGACTTTGGAGTCAATAAGACCCTGGGTCTAAACCTCAGCTTCGCAATTTACCAGCTGTGTGGATAGAGATGTGTTTCCACTGGAGCTTCCTGTAAGGATTAGAAGAAATAATGCACAGTTAAGTACCGACTGTAGTGCCTGGTGCGCAGCAAACACCTGCTACTAAAGTTGTTATTTTTATCCCATTTCTTCATCAATGTTCCACCAGAATGTAAACTCCATGAAGGCAGAAATTTTTGTTTATTTCATTCACTGATATATCCCAAGTACCTGGAATAGTGGCTAGCACATGGCAGGTGCTTATTAAATACTTGTTAAATAAATGAATGAATCTGGGTTTCACTCTAGGCTCTGTCTGCCACACACAGTATGAAAGACACTCTAGTAGGGACAGACAATTCTGTGGTTCAAGAATATATGTGCAATTTTTTAATATCCCAATGGTTCCATTGTTTCAGGTAAGCAGATAATCCATTCAAAATCCTCAGCTGTGGTAGACTGAAGATGGCCACTGGTTTTTGATACTCCTCCCATGGAGAGATAGGGTCCATGTCCCTGCCTCTTGAATCTAGGCAGGGTCTGTGACTGCTTTGACCAATAGAATATAGCAGAAACAGGATTGTGTTTTCATGCCCAGACCTTCAGAAGTAGTCTCCATTTCATGTCTCTCAGAAGCCAACTATCGTTTAAGAAGTGAGATTACCCTGAGACCATCATGCTGTGAGAAGCTTCAGCTCCATGGAAAAACCTTGAAGAATGATGCACCATGTGGAGAGAATATGTCACTGGAACACCATCTTTGGAGAAAGCTTCTATCTATGAAAACTATGAAACTCAGAATCAGAGAGGTCAGTTACTAATTTTCATCTTCCCTTCTCTTTGTTCCCCAAAATGATATTGATGACCACTTTGAGCAAAGAAGAGAAAGAGTCAACTTGCCTCATTAATAAACCAAACAAATCTCTCTTTGGGGCCACATTATGAAATAGATGAGCCCCAAAGTTACCAAAAACATTTGATGGCCACTGTAGTAGCCAACCACCAAGGTACTCCAGTGGTCTTCATCTTCTGGTATTCACATCCTTCTGTAGTCTTTTCCCAAATTAATAAGGCTGACCTGAGTAAACTAATAAGATAGTATGGGAATGATGGAGTGTGATTCCTGAGGCTAGGTCATAAATGATGTTGTATCTTCCATCTTGTTTCTTTTGGATCACTTGCTCTGGGAGAAATAAGCTGTCATGTTTTGAAGACACTCATGCAGTCCTATGGAGAGGTCCATGTGGTGAGCAACTGAGGACTGTTACCAACAACCAGCCTTAACATACCAGCTGTGTCAGTGAGCCATCTTGGTAGTGGATCCTCAAGCCTTATTCAAGCCTTTGGATGAATGCAACCCGGGCCGCTGACATCTTGACTGCAATTTCATAAAAGACCATGACTCTGAATAACCTAGCAAAATGCTTACAGATTTCTGACCAACAGAACCTGTAAGATAATAAATATTATTTTGAAGTTTTGGCATACGATGTTAGACAGCAATAAATAATGTAGCCACTCTCCCCATCCATGCTGTATTTATTTTTGTTTCTTTGCTTGTTTGTTGCTATGTTCACTTAGATTTAGCTTGTATTTGAAATTCAGAGCTTTAACATAAAAATTGTTTTCTAGAACTATGGTGTCTCAAGAAATTAGATTCAGCTTTATTAATATTCTGTACTTCCTTTAATAGTATGTATACTCCATCTTGTCATGTGCCTTACAAAAGCCAGGCTCTTAGAGGTGGTGACACTCCTAAACCAGCCGGAAGTTGCCTATGGGTCCATGTTTTCTGAACCATATTACTAATATTTCTATATAACTCTAATTATAAAAAAAACATTATTAATATGGAGAAATTCATGCTGAGGCCCAACTAGGCATATCTTCAGGGCATGTCTCTCCCAAGCACATGCATACACACACCTACAAAGAAAAGGGATGATGGGGGATTGAGAAAATTATCCTTAGTGACTAGCAGTAGAAAGTCATAATATTGTGACTTAGGCCCCGCTTCTCATGCCTAATTCCCAGTGTTTTGGCAGTTATACCAGGAACTTCTCACCTAGGTTTTCTTATAAGTTACTTTTCTAGATGAGTGGTTCACTAAGAGTTCAGAATTAATTAATTAGAGCAGGAACAGTTGTGTACAACGTAGGGAAGGGGCTTTTCATGTGGACTTCCTCGCTCCCCATCTGTCCATCTGGCTGTGCTTTCAAAACTTGATGACTGTCTTGGTATAAAGTGATTAGGGAATATTAGAGAGGAGTCCTGAAACATTCTACTCCCTGTATCTAGAAAGATAAGAAAGAATAGACTTTGATAAGGCAGGGGATAATTTCTTCAAGTCTAAGGACTTTTTATCAACTGGGACCAGAAAACCTAAGAATGGGTTTCTGAACTAGGAGTATGTTATTACCACTCCAGAAGAATTTTAAGAGGAAAATTGGCAATGATCCCACCTGAATGGTTTACGTTCCTTGTCCTATAAGTAGGACACTGGATCATACAACCTCAAAAATATTTTGGACAAAATATAATATTCCACGAAGAGTCTACCTGGTATAGTTTCTTCTCTAGATGCCATATTACATTCCCATTTATATGAAAACCTAGGAGCTTTAATAGCTGCTGTCTTTATTCTTGTTGTTTTGTGTGGATGTTTTTATAGTAATGCAAGTTGATTTCATTTTTCCACATCTTCTTCCTCTTCACAGGATTTAATAAAGCAGGTTTATGGTCAACTTGAATATCTTATGAATATGTAGGGAAAAAGTAGTTAATTATGTTTGCATCAAAATACATTCAATAATGTTGAGTAGGAGCAGCAATAGAGGTTAAAAGTAACTCCAATTCATGAACTAAGAACAGGATGAGAAGGGAGATAATTTATAGCCAACTGGCAGCTGCAAGGGTAGTGAATTGATAAGGCCACATTCACAGACCTTTAATTGATGGCTCTACCATCTGTATAGAAACCATGTGTAAATAAGAACAAATAGTTTGGGCACAGAGCTCAATGTGACTGTGATTGTGTCACAGAGAAAGAGATGGAAAAAATCAATTTAATCCTCATAGTTTATGCTGCTCAGTTTTCTACTAGTTGAGAATGTTTTCTCTGCTATGGCTTAATGAATACTTTATTTTTATGATTCAAGAGGAGAAGCTTCTACAACAATGTGATAACAACAGCGTCACAAACCTCTACCTAACAATTATCCTGTGCTGGCACGTTCCAGTCAAGTCTCAAGCAAGCAAAGAAACAACAACCATAAAAATGATCTGTATGCACTTGTGTGGACTTGGTTTCTGTCATGTGTCCACATTTCTTTAGTTCAGACTGTATTAGAGTACTGGTGTTAAAGGCCCTATTTTTTCAGGTGTCTCCCATGTGGCATGTCTGCAATGATTCAGATTGAGAATTACGTCCTACTTAATTTGTCTCCATTGGTAAGGTCATCGTGTGAATATCTGGCAATTGGAGAGGATTGAGCATCTTCACAAACACCAGAAGGTGTGTGACACCTGCTAGTTTGAAGAAATGGAGAGGAGAAGGCATCAGGTTACTTTTCACAACCCATGCCGCAAAGCAGGGTTATAATAGAAAATCCACCTTGATTCATCCACATGATGCTGAGCTCATAGATGAAAATACAGAAATGAAAACAAAGAAACATACATTACTTTGGGGTCCTAGCAAAGCCAGTATGGTGGTGCTCCTACAACCAGACTCTAGAGCAAGTGAAAGGTCTTTACTATTGTGTAAACTCATGTTTATCTGTGGGACATGAATGCGTCTCACAACTTTGTTTTTTCTTAACAACATTTTTTTTCTCTTTATAAAAGTAATTTATTGATTATAGCATAAAATTACATAATATACCAAAATTATAAAGTAGAAAATAACAGTTCTTTATAGAACACCTCCTCAGAAATAACTACTGTTAATATTTGGTGCATTTCACAAAAATTTTTTCCAATGTTTGTGTTTGTGTGTGTGTATTACAAAATTAAGGTGAAATGTGTACAATATTTTATGTTGTCTTCATTCAACATTAAATTTTTATCCTCTCATTAAATTTTAATTTAAATGTATACTCCTCTATAGTCTAGAGGTGCTGTATGAGTAAGTACTATGCAGTCAGATCCCAATTCTGGTCCTGATTCCTTCAGCTTCTAGTTGCGTGAATGAGTAAATGACCTCAGTTTCACCATTTATAATATGGGGATAATATTAATTACTTCATATGATTTCTTTGAGGATTAAATAAAATAATATCTGCAAAGCCCTGGCATAATTTCTGTAGATACTAAATGTGAAATATATATTAGCTAGTTCTGAATCATTGCTCAGTTGTTATAAATGGATTCTAATCCTAATATTTTTGCTCTGTATAATGTTTTCATATTACCCACACTCAAAATTATTTACTCAGGATAAATTCCTAGCAGTGGAATAAAGGGCATAAACATTTTAAAGGCTTGCTTTAATGCTTTTCTAGACTGATAGTATCTATTTGTACCCACACTAATATTGCAAAATACTGGTCATCTGGCTTCATCCTTGAGAACATTATGTATTATCTTTTATAACTGGGCTAATGAAATAGACAAATATTACTTCATTTAAATCTGAATTTTGTTGGTTACCTAGTGATATTGAATATTTGTTTATATATTTGTTTTCTTTTGTGAATTGTCTGCCCATCAATCAACATATAATGTGCCACCTTTGGGGCAGACACTGCTAGATATAACATGGGAACAAATTCGTGTCAAGATGGACATAATCCAAACTCCGATAACACACTATTTATTGAAAGTACTCCTCATGTTCGAGCACTGGGCTAAATGCTTAACTTGATTATAATGTAAAACCCTTTGGATTTCCTGGTTAAAAATTAGACTCCTCTGGCTAATCTGAAGTCTGTTTCGCAACTTCCTTATTTTGGCCACATTCTTCAGAGTTGAGGATGCTATGTTTACATATTCTAGAAAAGTAAACTGCTATGGTACCAATTTAAATTTCACACACATACATAAAACAGAGATAGGTGGATGAAATCACTGTAAAAGGTATAGAGAAGTGATGAATTAATAACATTTGGATGGCCAGAAAAAGGTGAAGAATATATAAACCACATAAACCAAACTAAACAATTTTAGCATGTGTAAAGCAGGTGCACTTGATCCAAATTAAGGTGGTGCTCTTTGAATCTTCATGTTGAAAAGCCTGTCCTAGATTTGACATCTTGAGTGGAAACATCTTGTGGTAGGTACCCACCCATCTGCACACCCATTGTTCAGTTATATTGTAGATTAAAAGATCAGCTTTGGTTTGACAACTGCACAGTGGCATCTTTCTTGCCTGTGTAGGTGAATTAGAGCAGTCCAACGGCAGGTAGAGGTGAAAAAGTTTTTCCTTACTTCCAGTGGTAGCTATAGGAGTCCCTAACATCTTACAATAATTTCAGGGAGTTGTCATTCTCAGGGGGGGTTTACATCACCTTCTGGCATACTGGCATTTTCCAGTTTAGCAGGGTATTATTTATTGCTCTCTGCAAAGTATCACACAGGAAAGAGGAAAGGCTAGCCTGTGGTCATTCTGCCAACTCATATTTTCATTGCAATTCATAGTATTCAAATTATTTTCACATGTATTATCACAATGATTCTGGGAGGTGGTGAAAGCTAGCTCCCCAAATATCACCAACACATGATAAGACAAAGCTGAACTTCTTGCTTTAGCATTGTCTCAAAGGAATGAATATAAGGGCAGAGTTTATTGAGAATTGGAAGTTTGGTTTAAGGCAAGTCTTCGAATGCATGGAGACTTGATTAGGATAAGGTAAGAATCACCATATATCCAGGGCTGATGAAAAGAGCAAGATGAGAATTTTGAGATGAAGGATCCAAAGAATGTTAGGGTGGAAATTATCTACTGATGCTTTCCTTTGTTGGCAAAGTCCTATAATAAATAATCAAACCATTTGTTTGGGCAAGACAGTCCTGGAAAAGTCAAGTAATACTAATAAACACAGTGAAATAGCAATCATGTTAGTGTAGCCAGTAAGGTGTGGATTGGGTTCTCACTGTACACGCTGAGTGTGAGGTAGATAGTTTTGGCTCTCAGAGGAAATGTGGTCATATATCCATTTTATAGATTAAGAAACTAAGGCTCAGGAAGATTAAATAGCTTTCTGATGACACACATCTAATTAGTTTTGGAGAGAGAACTAGCCCTGAGATTTTTTTCCATTTTGTTCACTTAGCACTTGCTTCTTCTTTTTTTTTTTTTTCCTTTTGACCACCCCTACTCATCTTTATTTTTATTTATTTTTTATTAATTTGTTTTTGTTACAGATGTTTCTCCTTTTTCCCCCATTGACACCCTCCTCCCCACCCCCACCCCTGCCCCATCCCCAGCTTTGTTGTCTATGTCCATTGGTCATGCATACATGCATATAAGTTCTGTGGTTTATCTGTCCCCAGCCCCCAAAACTCCTCCTCTGAGGCTTGTCAGTCTGTACCTCACCTCTATGTCTCTGGGTCAGTTTTGTTCATCAGTTTGTTTAGTTCATTATATTCCACAAATAAGTGAGATCATGTGATATTTGTCTTTCTCTGCTTGGCTTGTTTCATTTAGCATAATACTATCCAGGTCCTTCCATGCCATCTTAAAGGATAAGAGATCTTTCTTTCTTACAGCTGCATAGTATTCCATTGTGTACATGTACCACAGCTTTTTTATCCACTCATCTATTGATGGACACTTGGGCTGTTTCCAGATCTTAGCTATTGTAAATAGTGCTGCTATGAACATGAAGGTACATATATTCTTTCTGGTTGGTGTTTCAGGCTTCTTAGGGTATATTCCTAGAAGTGGGATCACTGGGTCAAATGGCAGTTCAATTTTGAACTTTTTGAGGTAACACCATAGTGTTTTCCACAGTGGCTGTACCAGTCTGCATTCCCACCAGCAGTGTACTAGAGTCCCCTTTCCTCCACACCCTCGCCAACACTTGTTGTTTGATGATTTGTTGATGGCGGCCATTCTGACAGGTGTGAGGTGATACCTCATAGCTGTTTTAATTTGCATCTCTCTGATGATTAGTAATGTCGAGCATTTTTTCATATGTCTCTTGGCCATTTGTATGTCCTGTTTGGAGAGGTGTCTATTTAGGCCCTCTGCCCATTTTTTAATTGGGTTCTTTATCTTCCTTTTGTTGAGTTGTATGAGCACTCTATATATTTTGGAAATTAACCCCTTATCTGATGTATCATTGACGATTATACTCTCCCATACAGTGGGTTGCCTTTCCGTTTTGATGGTTGTTTCTTTTGCTGTGCAGAAGCTTTTTAGTTTGATGTAGTCCCATGTGTTCATTTTTTTTTTTTTGTTTCTCTTGCCTTAGGTGTTGTATCAGTGAAAATTCTGCTGCATATGATGTCTGAAATTTTGTTGCCTGCATTTTCTTCTGGAATTTTTATAGATTCACAAGTTACATTTAAGACTTTTATCCATTTTGAATTTATTCTTGTGTATGGTGTAAGTTGGTTGTCTAACTTTATTTTTTTGCAAGAGGCTGTCCAATTTTCCCAACATCATTTATTGAAGAGACTGTCTTGACTCCACAGTATGCTCTTGTCACCTTTGTCAAATATTAATTGAGCATATTGTCTTGAGTCAATTTCTGGGTTCTCTATTCTGTTCCATTGATCTATCTGCCTGTTCTTGTGCCAGTACTAGGCTGTTTTGATTACAGTGGCTTTATAGTATAACCTGATTATCTGGTAATGTGATCCCTCCTACTTTTCTCTTCTTTTTCAAGATTGCTGTGGCTATTCGGGATCTTTTTTATTTTTTTTATTTTTTATCCTCACCCGAGGACATTTTCCCATTTTTTGTTCAGATAGAGTGGGAGGGAAAGAGAGGAAGAGAGAGAGAGAAACATTGATGTGAAAGGGACACATCGAGTGGCTGCCTCCCGTATGACCCAACCAGGGCCGGGGACAAACTGCAACCGAGATACGTGCCCTTAGCGGGAACCGAATCCGGGTCTCTCTGTACCACAGGCCAACACTCTAACCGCTGAGCAAAACCGGCCAGGTCTCGGGGTCTTTTTTGGTTCCATATAAACTTTTGGAGTGTTTATTCTAGTTCTGAGAAATATGTCGTTGGTATTTTGATGAGGATTGAATTGAATCTATGGATTGCTTTGGGTAGTATGGACATTTTAATGATGTTAATTCTTCCAATCCAAATCAACAAGGAAACAGAGACTCTAAATAAAGCACTAGATCAAATGGATTTAATAGATATATACAGAGAATTACACCCCAAAACTGCAGAATTCACATTCTTCTCAAATGCACATGGGACATTCTCAAAGATAGACCATATGTTAGGGCACAAACTAAGTCTCTACAAGTTCAAGAAGATTGAAATCATATCAAGCATCTTCTCAGACCACAATGGCATGAAACTAGAAATCAATTGCAACAAGAACATGCAAAAACATATGAACACATGGAGGCTAAATAGCATGTTACTGAACAATGAATGGGTTACCATGGAGATCAAGGAAGAATTTAAAAAATTTCTGGAAACCAATGAAAATGAACACACAACAACGCAAAACCTATGGGATACTGCGAAAGCAGTTCTGAGAGGGAAGTTCATAGCACTACAGGCCCACCTTAAGAAAGAAGAAAAATTTCTAATTGACTACCTAACCTCACAACTTAAAGAACTGGAAAGCAAACAAAAAGAAAACCCTAGAGCAAGTAGAAGGAAGGAAATAATAAAGATCAGAGCAGAAATAAACGACATGGAGACCAAAAAAACAATTCAAAGGATCAATAAAACAAAGAGCTGGTTTTTTGAAAAGATAAACAAGATTGATGGACCCTTAGCTAGACTCACCAAAAAACAAAGAGAGAGAACCCAAATACACAAAATCAGAAATGAAAGAGGAGAAGTAACAACTGACACCACAGAAATACAAAGGATCATTAGCAAATACTATGAACATTTGTATGGCAACAAATTTGACAATGTAAGCAAAATGGACACATTTCTAGAAACACACAGTCTCCCAAAACTGAATCCGAAAGAGATAGAAAACTTGAACAGGCCAATAACAACCAAGGAAATTGAAGATGTAATCAAGACTCTCCCAGCAAACAAAAGCCCAGGCCCTGACGGCTTCACGGGGGAGTTTTACTGAACATTCAAAGAAGAACTAACACCCATTCTCCTCAAACTATTCCAAAAAATTCAAGAAGAAGGAAGACTTCCAAACTCGTTTTATGAGGCTAGCTTCAACTTTTTTATATCTTCCTCTATTTCTTTTTTCAATGACCTGTAGTTTTCTGTGAAGAGGTCCTTTACTTCTTTGGTTAAGTTTATTCTTAGGTATCTTAATTTTTTTGCTGCAATGGTAAATGAGATTGTTTTCTTAGTTTCTCTTTCTGTGATTTCATCATTGGTGTATAAGAATGCCATTGATTTCTTGACGTTAATTTTCTATCCTGCTACTTTGCCAAATTCATTTATTAAGTCTAGTAGATTTTTGATGGAGTCCTTAGGGTTTTCTATGTACAGTATCATGTCATCTGAAATAATGACAGTTTCACGTCCTCCTTTCCAATTTGGATCCCCTTTATTTTTTCTTCATGTCTAATTGCTGTGGCTAAGACTTCCAGTGCTATGTTAAATAAGAGTGGCAAAAGTGGGCATCTCTGTCTTGTTCCTGTTCTTAAGGTGAATGCTTTTAGTTTTTGCCCATTGAGTATGATCTTGGCTGTAGGTTTTTCATATATGGCCTTTATTATGTTGAGATATGATCCCTCTATTCCCACACTGCTGAGCGTTTTTATCAGAAATGGGTGCTGGATTTTGTCAAATGCTTTTTCAGCATCTATTGATATGATCATATGGTTTTTATCTTTCATTTTGTTTGTGTGGTGTATCACATTTATTGATTTGCGAATATTGTACCATCCTTGCATGCCTGGGATGAAACCCACTTGGTCATGATGAATAATTTTTTTGATGTATTGCTGGATCCGATTTGCTAATATTTTGTTAAGGATTTTGGCATCTGTGTTCATCAGGGATAATGGCCTATAGTTTTCTTTCTTTGTAGTGTCTTTATCTGGTTTTGGAATTAGATTATGCTGACCTCATAAAATGAGTTTGGAAGTGTTCTGTCTTCTTGGATTTTTTGGAATAGTTTGAGGAGAATGGGTATTAGATCTCCGTTGAATGTTAGTTAAAACTCTCCCGTGAAGCCATCTGGGCCTGGGCTTTTATTTGCTGGGACTTTTTTTTTTTTTTATAATTTATTTCATTATTGTTTTTGTTACAGATGTTTTTCCTTTTTTTCCCCCCCATTGACACCCTCCTCCCCCTCCCCTTCTCCTCCTCCCCATCCCTGTTGTCCATGTCCATTGGTTATGCACCCACGCACACAGGCTCTGTGATTCATCTCCCTCCCCTGCCACCCCCCCCTCCTCTGAGGCCCGTCATCCCGTACTCCACCCTCCATGTCTCTGGGTCAATTTCGTTGTTCAGTTTGCTCAGTTCTCCTGTGTGTTGCCTGCTTCCTCCGTTGGTGGGGGCGTCTCCCGGCTCCCCCACTCCGCCTGGGTTCCCCCGCGGTGGGGGCGTCTCCCGGCACCCCCGCTCCACCTGGGCTCCCCCGCGGTGGGGGCGTCTCCTGGCTCCCCCACTCCACCTGGTTTCCCCCGCGGTGGGGGGGGTCGCCCGGCACCCCCGCTCCGCCTGGGTTCCCCTGCGGTGGGGGCGTCTCCCGGTACCCCCGTTCTGCCTGGGTTCCCCCGCGGTGGGGGCGTCTCCCGGTACCCCCGTTCCGCCTGGGTTCCCCCGCGGTGGGGGCGTCTCCCAGCACCCCTGTTCCGCCTGGGCTCCCCCGTGGTGGGGGCGTCTCCTGGCTCCCCCACTCCGCCTGGGCTCTCCCGCGCTGGGGGCGTGTCCTGGCTCCCCCACTCCACCTGGGTTCCCCCGCGGTGGGGGGTTCGCCCGGCACCCCCGCTCCGCCTGGGCTCTCCCGCGCTGGGGGCGTCTCCTGGCTCCCCCACTCCACCTGGTTTCCCCCGTGGTGGAGGGGGTCGCCCGGCACCCCCGCTCCGCCTGGGTTCCCCTGCGGTGGGGGCGTCTCCTGGCTCCCCCGCTCCACCTGGGCTCCCCCGTGTTGGGGGCGTCTCCCAGCACCCCCGCTCCGCCTGGGCTCCCCCGCGGTGGGGGCGTCTCCTGGCTCCCCCGCTCCTGGGTTCCTCCGTGGTGGGGGGGTCGCTCAGCTTCTGCAGGCGCCCCTGGCTGCAGGATCATGTTTCCTTTCAGGCAACAAGGAGGGTCTTGGAGGGCAGTATGCCGTCTCCATTCTGCTGCTTCTTCAATTTCGTAGTTGCAGGGCTTCCCTTCAGCTTGATTTCATGCGGTCTTTAAGTGATAGTTATTCTGTGATTTAGTTGTAACTTTGATGTGGTTGTGGGAGGACGCGGAATCCGCGTCCACCTAGGTCACCATCTTGACCGGAAGTCCTAAGCTATTCTTTATTTCAGTTAGTGCCTCCTTCATTTCTAACTGTGTATCCATCATTTCTGACTGGTCCCTTTTTATGCTCTTGAGGCCCTCACTAAGTTCACTGAGGTTCTCACTAAGTCCACTGAGCATCCTTATAAGCAGTATTTTGAACTCAGCATCTGTTAGGTTGCTTAACTCCATTTCACTTAGTTCTTTTCCTGGAGTTTTGTCTGTTCTTTCATTTGGGACCTGTTTCTTTGTCTCCTCATTGTGGCTGCCTCCCTGCGTTTGTTTCTATGTATTACTTAGCGAGAGGTATGGGGCTAGCTGAGACCAGATGCTGCTTGTTTGAAAGAATTTAGGAAAAGCTGAAGCAGGCTCCAAGACAGGCCAATCCTATGGTAAAGCAACTGGCAACAGCTTGGGTGGGCCTGGAAGTTGGGTGGGGCGGGGCCTCAGGGAATCACCAGGGCGGGGCCAACTGTGTGAGCCAGGTTGCTGGAGTCCCAGAAATGGCAGCGTCTGCTGGCCCAGGGAAGAGCTCACCAAAGGAACAAAAGCCTCTGATAGCACGTTTGTCCAGGTCGGTCCAGGAGAACGCTGCCTCTCCAGCCCTCGCGCCAATGCCTAACAGCTCAGTTCTTCCCCACATGATTCTGGTGCCCCTCAGGCTGCCTCCCCTGCGCTGGAGCCCGGAGGGAGCAAGTCCGAGTAAGTCTATGCACGGGCCCTTTAAGAGGAGCTGCCGGGGGCTCCAGCCGCTTCAGCCTCAGTTCCCGCTGGTTTCTCCAGCCAGAAGTTCTGGGGGCTTCTCTTCTTGGCACTGGAACCCTCAGCTGGGCGCCTGGTGTGGGACGGGGACCCCTCAGTCCTCAGGGAGGACCTTCCCAGCCGAGGTGCCCTCCTAATTTTTATCCGCCACACGTGGGTGTGCGACCAGCCCGTCATGCCTCCGCCCTCCTACCTGTCTCGATGCGGCTTCTTCTTTAATTTCGTAGTTGTCAGACTTCCATTCAGCTTGATTTCAGGTGGTTTTGAATGATGGTTGTTCTGTAGTTTAGTTGTAACTTTGATGTGGTTGTGGGAGGACGCGATACTGCGTCTACCTATGCCGCCATCTTGACCGGAAGTCTTCTGGGACTTTCTTAATTACATCTTCAATTTCCTTAGTTGTTATTGGTCTGTTCAAGTTTTCTATCTCTTCCTGGTTCAGTTTTGGGAGGCTGTGTGTTTCTAGAAATGTGTCCATTTCTCCTAGATTGTCCAATTTGTTGGCATATAATTGTTCATAGTATATTTCGATGATCCTTTGTATTTCTGTGGTGTCAGTTGTTACTTCTCCTCTTTCATTTCTGATTTTGTTTATTTGGTTTCTCTCTTTTTGTTTCTTGGTGACTCTGGTTAAAGGTTCATCAATCTTGTCTATCTTTTCAAAGAACCAGCTTTTTGTTTCATTGATCTTTTGAATTGTTTTTTTAGTCTCTATGTCGTTTATTTCTGCTCTGACCTTTACTATTTCCTTCCTCCTACTAGCTCTGGGTTTTTCTTTTTGTTCACTTTCTAGTTCTTTAAGTTGTAGGGTTAGAAAGTCAATTAGGAATTTTTCTTGTTTCTTGAGGTAGGCCTGTAGTGCTATGAACTTCCCTCTCAGGACTGCTTTCGCTGTGTCCCATAGATTTTGTGTTGTTGTGTGTTTGTTTTCATTGGTTTCCAGGAAGTTTTTCATTTCTTCCTTGATCTCGTTAATATCCCATTCATTGTTTAATAACATGCTACTTAGCCTCCAAGTATTTGAATGTTTTTGTGTGTTTTTATTGTAATTGAGTTCTAGTTTCATGCCACTGTCATCTGAGAAGATGCTTGATATGATTTCAATTTTATTGAATTTGTAAAGACTTGCTTTGTATCCTAACATGTGGTCTATCTTTGAGAATAACCCATGTGCACTTGAGAAGAATGTATATTCTGCTGCTTTGGAGTGAAATGTTCTGTAAATATCAATGAAATCCAACTGATCTAGTGTGTCTTGTAAGGACTCTATGTCCTTGTTAATTTTTTTTGTCTAGAAGATCTATCCAGTGTTGTCAGTGGCATGTTAAATCACCCACTATGATCGTGTTGCTATTGATCTCTCCCTTGAAGTCCTCCAGAAGTTTTTAGATATATTTTGGTGCTCCCGTATTTGGTGCGTATATGTTTATCAGGGTTATATCCTCTTGTTGGATGGATCCTTTTAATATTATGTAGTGACTTTCTCTGTCTCTTATTACGGCCCTTGTTTTGAAGTCTGTCTTGTCAGATATGAGTATTGCTACACCACCTTTTTTTCCATTTCCATTTGCTTGGAAAATTTTTTTCCATCCCTTCACTTTCATCCTGTGTGAGTCTTTTGTTGTGAGGTGGGTCTCTTGTAGAAGCATATATATGGGTCGTGTTTTCTTATCCAATCAGCTTCCCTGTCTTTTGATTAGAGCATTTAAGCCATTTACATTTAAGGTAATTATTGATAGATAGTTATTAGTTGCCATTTTAATTTTATGACTGTGTTCCTCTCTCTCTCTCTCTTTCTCTCTTTCTTCTTCTTCTTCTTCTTCTTCTTCTTCTTCTTCTTCTTCTTTCTTCTTCTTCTCCTCCTCCTCCTCCTCCTCCTCCTCCTCCTCCTCCTCCTCCTCCTCCTCCTCCTCCTCCTTCTTCTTCTTCTTCTTCTCCTTCTTCTTCTTCTTCTTCTTCTTCTTCTTCTTCTTCTTCTTCTTCTTCTTCTTCTTCTTCTTCTCCTTCTTCTTCTTCTTCTTCTTCTTCTTCTTCTTCTTCTTCTTCTTCTTCTTCTTCTTCTTCTTCTTCTTCTTCTTCTTCTTCTTCTTCTTCTTCTTCTAACAGTCCCTTCAGCATTTCTTGCAGTGCTGGTTTGGTGGTGGTAAATTCCTTTAGCTTTTTTTAATCCATGAAGCTCTTTATTTCTCCTTCAATTTTGAATGATAGCCTTGCTGGATAGTGTAGTGTTGTATTCAGACCCTTGCCGTGCATTACTTTGTGCACTTCATGCCACTCCCTTCTGGCCTGCATCGTTTCTATTGAGAAATCAGCTGACAGTCTAATGGGAGCTCCCTTGTAGGTAACTTTCTGTCTCTCTCTTGCTTCCTTTAAGATTCTTTCTTTGTCTTTAATGTTTGCCATTTTTATTATGATGTGTCTACCTGTGGGTCTTCTGGGGTTCATCTTGCTTGGGACTCTGTGTTTCCTGGACTTGTGACTTTTTCCTTCACCAGTTTAGGGAAGTTTTCTGTCATTATTTCTTCAAACAGGTTTTCTTTTCCTTTCTCTGATTCTTCTCCTTCTGGTATCCCTATAATGTGAATGTTCTTATGTTTTGTATTGTCCCACAGCTCCCTTCAACTTTCCTCCTGCTTTTTAATTTTTTTTTTTCAATTTGCTGCTCTATTTGGGTGTTTTTCTCTACCTTTTCTTCTAAGTCGCTGATTCGGTCTTCAGCTTCTTCTAACCTACTATTGAACCCTTCTAAGGTATTTTTCATAACAGCTATGTCATTCTTTATTTCCTCTTGATTTTTATGCATAGCTTCTACCTCTTTTTTTAAGCTGAAGTAGTTCCCAGTGAGCTCTTCATAATTCTTATTAAGTTGCTTGCAGTTGTCACCAAATTGTTTGAGCACCGTTAAAATCATTGCTTTGAATTCTTTATCTGACACGTTGCTGTCTTCCATTTCCTGTAGTTCCTTTTCTGGTGATTCCTCTTTTTCCTTCCTTTGGGTGTTATTTCTTTGTCTCCCCATTTTAGCCGTCTGGTAGCTCTAGACCCAGTGAGGGATGTTTGGATGTGTAGGCAGCTCACTGTATATCAAATAAGGCTACTGTGCCTCCCAGACTGTTTTGTTGTGTGTTGCCTCTTACCTGCTGTGGATCCTGGAGGATTGACTACTGGGGGCTGGTACTGGTGTGTCCTGGTAGGTGGTGCTGCTGGATCACATGGGCCCCTCTGGAGCTGTGTTCCCAGCTGGTCGCTGGTGCCACCTGTAGCTGTATAGCTCAGGCCCTGTTGGAGCCGTGCTCTCTGTCTGTATCGTGGGCAGCTGTGTTGCACAGGCCTCACTGTAGCCCTGGCTCCCCACTGATCTTGTGGGAAGCTGGGTTGTACAGGACCCGTTGGAGCCCCTGCTTCCCACTGATCCCGTGGTGAGCTGGATCGCACAGTCTCTTTGGAGACTAGGCTCCACGTCTGTCTTGTGGGCAGCTATGTTGCACAGGCCTCTCTGGTGCCCCAGCACCCCACAGGTCCCTCGGGCAGCTGGATCACACAGTGCCTTTGGAGACCTGGCTCCATGCCTATCTTATGGGCCGCTGGGTTGCACAAGCCTCTGTGAAGCCCTAGGTCCTGCTGCTGGTGGCTGGGGAGTGCTGCTGCCCCATGAGGCTCAGCTCCTGCTCAGCCTTTGCTGTAGTTTTTGGGGATGGGTCTCAGCTGCTGATCTGTGCTTCTATTGCCTGGGGCTGGATGTCTGCTCCCCAGCCTCTGTTGCTGGGGTTATATCTCGACTCTGATTGGGCTGCTAGTGTGGGGGATGGTGCTGGGCTCCTGGCTGTTTTTGGCTTCTGCAACTGGCACTTTGTTAGCTCCACTACTGTACACTGGTCTGTGTTGGCACAGGGTGTCCACTGGTCCAATGGTTCCAGGTGCACTGGTGGGCTCAGGTTGCTGGGCCCTAGCTGCTCCCACTGCCTCCTCCTGGGGAAGACCCGGGATCTTCCAAAATGGTGGGACCTCCCCGAGGCACAGGGAGAAGCGCCCTGAAGAGCAGCTTACCGAGGTTGCCAGCTGCTCCCATCCACAGCACAGGAACGTCCTGCTCAGGGTCTCTGCACTGCAAGAGTTTGATCATCCACCTTCACGTCCACTCACACTCTCTCATGCACTCACCCTCCCTCAGATCCTGCCCGCTGCCATCTTCTCAGCACTTGCTTCTTATGCTGTTCATCTTGCTCCTGTCTCAAGCCTTGCTGGACATTGATGAGTTGCTACAGCAAAAGGAAGTTTCAAATGGATTTTAAAGTTTAAGCCACATGGTCTTACTTGAACAAATGATAAAATGCTTGCTGAGAATAGGTTTGTGCAATGAGTCTAAGTGCACTTCACTCTATGTTTCAAAGATAATTCATGGATGAAGAATAGGGAACTGAGTCCTTACTTGAAGTTTGATGTGACATATTAATCATTAATATGGCACTGCCTGCTATATCAATAGAATGCCGGGGATAGAAATTCTTTGCTGTTTTTGTTCCACATTTTTTATTGGAATGTTTTTAAATGGGAGCTATGGAGGAAGGGCAAGAAAGAGAAAAATTGAGAGTGGGTCTTATTGATTCTCTCTCATTTGTGCTATGTACATCTGGATTTTCTTTCGTTCATTTTCACCTTGCTGGCTCCTCTGTTCTAATTGCCACTCCACCTCACCCCCACCTCTTTTGTCATTCAGCTGCTTCTATGGACATATCCCATGAAGATAAAATGCCCCAAAAGCAAAATCACTATAAAGAGAAATGTGGTGCTGATGAACTGTGAAAAAGTTTATTAGTGGGAATCCAAGTCTTAGTGGGGTAAATTGGATACAGATTATTTTTTATTAATCTAGTAGAATGTAAGCTTCAGATGTGCAGAGGTATAATTGCTTCAATATAGAATCTCTAGTGCTAAAAACACACAATAAACACTCAAAAACATTTGTTGAAAGAACAAATGGAGAAACAGTGAACAACAACTCCTATTTCGCTTTTGAGCAAAATTCATGATGCAGTTCAGGATGCCATTTTTGTTTTGTTAACTTTGGTCCTAGATATGCTGATCAGCACTTATTCTAATGTCAGTGGTGTGCGAATCAGGTCACAAGTAGGCAAACCGTGATATAGTTTGGTGATATCTTTGCTCTGCTGCAGCTGCTGAGAGTGCTAAGTCATTATCCAGGTGTGGGTGGAAATGAGAAGAGGAAAACAGAGGCTTGGGAAAGAGGAATTGTGGATGAGCACCAGAACAGATACTTTAGCAGAGATCGAAGGAACAAGCATAAAGAGGTGGGGTGACACTGGGGGATCAGATCTAGTTTGATTGGAAACTGACTGGATTTTTGACAAGTTAGCTGGTTCTAAGGTTTTCTGTAAATTATGCTCTCATGTTGTTCTCCATGAAATAATTTAGCTCAGGCACCAGGTCCTTCCAACAACTGATCAGATCTGGACAGGGGACTTTGACTTTTGAAGGAGTATGTTATTAACTATGGCAAAACATTTTGAACTATTTTCTGTCATTTTTACAACTCAGCTTGGGTGGCCTACATAAAAGTTTTCAACTAGAGGAAAAATTCTAACTGTTAAATTTCGTAGGAAACCAGAGAGCTCAGTGGTAAACACAGTGCAACCGAAGGTTCTTGTTTTAAAAACTCATCTAAAGATACTTGCAGAAATATTATTAATTTCATTATAAAAATTATTAACCCCTCAGGTGATCTAATAAATACTTAAACTTTTTACAATAGGATGTTATATATTTTGACACATATATTTCAATATATTTACCTCTATGTATATGTTGTACTAAAAATGATAGCACTTAATGTCTGCTGCATGAAAGAACAATTTTCCAGTTGATTGTAAATTCTAGTTATTTATCTGTTCAATAATTAGACCTCAGATCTAATTATTAATTTAAGGGCACATCACTCAGAGTGCTAGTAAGTAAAAGTATCTGTTGAGTATAGTTACTTTTAACAGTTACGGGACACCAAATTAAATATAAAATGCAAATACATACAAAGTGCAAATACAGAAACAAACTCATAAAATTGCTAATTGCTCTGCCTTTCAAAAAAGCTTTTCTGTGGTAACTGTACATACAAATATATTGCTACTGGTTATAAAATGTCTTTGTTCAAGGCTTGAATAGGGATATAATCTGTTACATATACACATGAGAAACTGAATTTTTAGAGACAGTGACTGCCATGAGCATTTTTAAACCCTATCTCTCTGGTACTGTACTTAAATATAATTTAAAAATGTGCATGGCCGGTGTGGCTCAGTGGTTGAGTGTTGACCCATGCAACAAGACGTCACCGGTTCGATTCCCAGTCAGGGCACATGCCCAGGTTGTAGGCCAAATCCCCAGTGGGGGACATGCAGGAGGCAGCCAATCGATGTTCTCTCTCATCGATGTTTCTATCTCTCTCTCCCTCTCCCTTCCTCTTGCTCTAAAATCAATAAAGAAAAAAAATTTTTTTTTAATTTAAAAATAAACTATTTTCATTTTCTTCCAAAAAGTAGAGTCCGAAGATTGGCAGAATAATGGAATAATTAGTAGAATAGCATGATTTAAACCACTATTTGGTAGTCATGATGTCTTTGTGAGCAACAAAGAAAAGTAAAAACCAAATAATTCTTCTATTGGGGAGTTTCAAGGTAACCTGACCATTTAAAAAAAATAGATCTGTGTTAACTTAGAATGAGATTTTTTGTTGTGAGTTCCAGACCTCTAACCTTGGCCTATTCTTTTTTTACTTTTATCAGCTATTTGAGTGAAGGCCTAAAAGACACATGAAGCAAATTTAGAAATGAACCACAATTAAGAAAGATAGTTAGGTTGTGTGTGTAAAATGATGAAATGAAGATTCAAAGATAATAGTCATAGACTAGAATTAGGAAACAAATCTAAACAAGATTAAAAGTAACAGAGATAAATGCAAAATTTTCATTAAGTGTTCACAATTTAATTACATGGATATAAGATGGAGGAGATCTCAGAAGTTCTTATAAAAATGACCAGGAGGATTTAATGGGCTCTAAGTTAAATACAAGCCAGTAAGTCTAGGAAGATGTCTAAAAGTTACAATTTACTTGGCTATATAAATTATCAAAGGAGGAATATCCTATTTTCCCTCCACCCTTCAATCTACATCTGGGGAGGAGGAGTATTGTTTTGGATTCATCAGATTCTGGGACATGATTATGCCATGTTTGCCAGTAGGTAGGGTTACTGTGTGCTAACAGGTCAGTGCTAGGGTGCGGCTGTCTTGTTACTCTCCCTGAAACAAGGCTGAAATATGAATGATCAGGACCTACCCTCCATAGGAGATCCTCTTCCTCTCTCTTCTTTCTCTGTCATCCATATGGCAGAAGTGATAAGCTGACTCAGGGCCTACTGTCTTGGATCATCTCCAACAAATGAACTCACTTTTCTTTTCCTTCTTTTTTTTTTTTACATGGGGCTGGATTATGGTAATATCCAAATTTTGGAGGTAGGTGAAATGGCAGGCCTCACGCACAACTTGCTTTGGGCTGAAGGTATTTAGGCTAAGTAACCGAGGAAAGGGTCATTCACCACATGGCCACCTGTTCCATATGGCCCAGCCTCAACATCAGGTATCTTTTGGGGAACTTGAGGTCTAAGCTTAGAAAGTGATAAAGACTTATTGAATTTTCCTTTTCTTTTGTGTGTGTGTGTTTATGTCTCTTTCATACACCTTTCAAGGGAGGATAGCTAGAGTGGGATACACATATTCTTCAATTATTTAATCATAATACCACTTAAGAGCACAGCACCTTAATCCCTCCACTGACTCTAACAGTAGGATTAAAAGGACAGTATAGTGGTTAATGTCTCTCTATACTCCAGACGTATGGTTTTACTCTATATCGTAAAAACCTATTTGAGCATCCCATAGGCACCTCAAACATTTATTTTCAAAATTTAACTTATCTTTTTTGTACGCTCTTGCTCTGATTACCACTACTACCACTAATTTTCAAATGCATGTCTGCTGCTATTTAAGTTTTCCCTGGTTCTTTGTAGATATCACCACCTACCTTGTTGCCAACTCCTTGGCCCTCCATATTAAGGTGGTCACCAAATTCTGTCATTTCAAATAAAAAAGTCTTTTAAACATGTCTACTCCTGCCCTCACCTAGTTGGCCTTCACTGTCTGTCACATGGATTATTGTAAGTCATGACCTATGTTTTCATTCTTGCCACAATACTTGACAAATAGTTTGTAACTGACTATGGAAAATATAGCTTTTGTGTTTATCTTCAAATGTTTAATAGAACATGATATCAAGAGGCAACACACTTATTTTGGGTCGCTTCAGATATCAGGGAGACAAATTTTTATTAATATAAGATATAACTTAAAACAGAATTATTCCAATGGTGGCTAAACTATTTTATAAAGCTTTGAGCTCTTCATTATAGGGATTATTCAAGGAAAAGCTGAGTAGACATCAGGGAGGATGCTGTTGAGAAGATTCTGGCTTTGGTATAATGCCTAACAATAAGACTTCTAGGATCCCTTTTAACTATAAGATTTGATGATTTCTATATTAATTTTACATGTTTGTGTAAAATACACAGTATTAATAACATTTATTATGATTGGTAAGATTAGAGATAAGCATTTTCTTCCTAACGCTTTTCTGTATTTTTAAGTTTTCCAAAATGAAATGTAATACTTTCATAATCAGAAATAATTTTTTATGAGTAAGCTCAAAATTGTGTACTTTAAAAATATTTGATCTCCTTCATATAAATATAACCTTTTGTTATAGGTATCAAACATTTTTGTTTTTGTATATATGCCAACTGTTAGTTTGCTTTCGGTTTGCTGCATATACCAAAAAATTAAAAAAAAAAAAATTAACAGTGGTTTTGAAAAGCTAGAAGTCTAGTTCTCTTTTATGTAAAAAAAAGTTTGGATGTAGACAGCCTGAGGTGGTATGGTGGCTTCACTCTATCAGGCACCCACACTCTTTTATCTTATTCAGCTGTGTGTGGCTTCAATTCCCAAGATCATCTCATGGTCCAAAATAGCCACTGAATACCAACATTACATTTCCAATCTAAACAGCTGGAAAGAAGGAGAAGAAGATGGGCCTGCCTCCATCATTTTAAAGATCTTCCCAGAAATACCAGACAGCACTTCTATATAAATTTCCTTGGTGAGAACTTAGCCATAAGGACATACCTACCTTCAAGGAATTCCGGGGAAGAAAATCAGGGCTTTGTTTCTAATAAAGAAGAAGCGAATGGTTATTGGGATGCTAATAGATGTCTCTGTTACACCTAATGACTAAGGGAAAGCATAATATAGAATTGTTTTTTTAAATGTCACTGGCCACAGCTTCTTTGCTAATAAGTTTAGAAAATTTCTGTTGGGCTCCATTTATTATGAGCCAAATGTTATCATGTAGAGTGTAAGTTTTCTAAGAATTCAAAAACTGAAAAAGTTTCTATGTAATGTGTGTGTGTGTGTGTGTATGTGTTTGTGTGTGTGTGTGAGAGAGAGAGGTGGGAATCAGAATATTTTTCTTCAAAGGCTTTAGGTTTTATGATGATTTCTTATTTATCTTCCTTGAGTGGTCACATAATTTGATTATACCTCCTAGAGAAGCTAACTGCTAGCTTATACCATATTAAGCTAGGAAAGACCTTCCTGATTCTTAAAAGTTCCAGGAAGAGGTCACAGTCTCCATCATTTTCTTTTATGCCCACCTGTGAAACTATTAGTAGCAGTCTTTTTTTAGGACAAAACTCATGAATTAAAGTAAAAGTATTTTTTCTTATTTTAAGAATACGCTACCTACTAAAAATTACATCAGTTGAGTGAATAACAACATAGGTATGGGTGAGAATGGATAATCTATTAGAACAGATATTGCCTGCTTTATTTTATTTATTTATTTATTTATTTATTTATTTATTTATTTATTTATTTATTTATTTATTTTATTTATTTTTTTTTAGGAGGGAAGTCTTTCCTAACCTTGCATTCTATTTTATGCAGTACATTTGCTAAGAGAATTCAAAAGAAGAAATCGGGCCCATTGTCCTTCATTCCAGCAGTATTGAAGGCCCAATTTTATCTTTTGAAGCTCTTAAGGAGCATACTACATAAAAAGGAATGGACTGCTTGCTATTCAACCATTGCTGCAATAGCAATATCAATCATTATACTGTTATCTATTTGAAAGATGTGGATTTTACTTGGAAATGGTATTTATTGAAGCCTGCAAGAAATCCACTTTCTGTCTACCTGGCAAGAGCAATTTGAAATGGAAAATTCAAGCTCAGAGATCAGTTGAAATTTGACCTTCTCTATATTGTCATGAATTTAGGTATGATGATGTATTCAGGGGTTGGGGTGAGGGGTATCCATTGGCTTCCAATCCTGTGCTGGGTTTGTCTCCTCCTGCACAATAGGGCAATCTAAGAGAAACTTTCTCTAGCTTTATTAAAATGGGGGAGGGTGTGGGATGCTGGGGCTGATGCTCTTAAAATGCGATTTGAAGCATCATGGAAATTTCGCAAAAGACTTTTATGTAGCAATGATTCTATTGATAGAGTCAATGAGAGTTTTGTCTGTGCAAGAGCTGCAGGATAGGACCCCAAGTCACATGCTTTCAAAATTATTCTCCCTTTGTTGGATGTCACAAAGGATATTTTCCCATGAAAACAAGATCTTTTGTTTCTTATGAATTCATTCTAATTGTGAAGCCGCTGATAGGGTTACTTCATGTTCTTCTCACACTGGCAGGTGGTCTGAGGGAGCTGGTGAAATGGGCTCAATCATTTATTAAGGCTTTTCCTTATCTAAATGTCATTTACTTCTCATCTAAAACCATAGTCATTGATGTTCATTTCCAAAGGCGATAACAGTGAGGTCACAGATAGTAATTTGTTCCTGTTTGGCTTTTAAAGGCAGCAGGCAAGATATCTCTGCCTTCCTGGTTTCCCTAACTTTTTGCGAATGTGTAAGGCTAACAAAATCTGCATCAAAAATATAGACAGGTAGGGAAAGTTTAGACAACTTAGACCATCAGTTTTCAAAGATAAATTTCATGTGCTAGGTTATGTGCATAAAATAAAACAAATACAGTTTCCTCATGCTGAGAACTCACACTTGATCCAGCCAATGTGCTGTGTGAAAACAGCAATTTGGCAAAATTTATATAAAGGTTCTGTAGAAGATCTGTACCAACTACTGAGGATTCAAGATGGGTATGGCTTAGCCTGGTCCTTCAAGGAAGTCCTACAGAAAATGCTATAAAATGATGTGGCTACACTACAGCAGAGACATGAATTTAAAAGTGCCATAGGTAGTAGTTTTATCAGGGTGATCACTATGTTATATAAATGTGTAATCACTATGTTGTACATCTAAAACTATAATACTGTATGTCAACTGTAATGGAAAAATAAAGCATTTTTTTAAAAGTGCCATTGGAATGCAGAGGAAAGGAAATAAAGTATATACACACAAAAGATAGCAGTCAAAAGTTCACAACATATTAAGCTGGTATAGGAAATATATATATTTAAAAATTTCTTAATGTAATTTATGATGGAAAGCCTTGGCCAAGCCTTCTGAACTGTTTTGTTTTGTTTTGTTTTGTTTTGTTTTGTTTTTAGTAAGCCCAATGCTACATTAAGAAATGAGAGGCTGTGCGGTGCTACAAGGCAGGGGCTGTGATGTGTGGTCATCTCTAAATAGTAATAGTATTCTGTGGACTGTGCCTGTACACATGCACACACAAGACCCTGTGACCACCACACTTCTAGAGAGCATCTACATGGAATAAAAGAAGGTGAGATGAGAGAAACTCATCCATTCATTTCATATCTTTGATCTTGAGGACAACTTTCACCTTTTGTTTGATGGTTCCTCCCCAGCATGAGTTATCATTTTCATCAATGTCTAGAATAGCTAAGCTGTGGTGACTTTTAGAGAACAGAATGTGGCAAGATATGGCTGGAGACAGAAATGACTTGACAATATCATACATAGATAATACATGGAGTCCCTTTTGGATCAGGAAAAGAGGACTTTGCAGTGGATAGGATATGAGTTGTTTTCTTGCCTTGAGAAGGGTAGGTTTTCCCCTTTTCTGGTGAATGCAAGGAAGAAAACTCTGGTTAATAGGGATGAACAGGAGAAGGAAGTGTTCTTGGCCCAAGTGTAGGGGTCAGGTGGAGCATAGTGTTAAAGGCATAAGGGAGCATTTGGGCAGTCATTGAGCCTGGTTTGACTGCAAGTTCTTCAAGAACAGGAATGCACAATTGAGAGGGGAGGCAGAGGATGTTGGGCTGAGACCTGATAAAATAGTAGGATGACCATAGTCTTGAATCAGAAATAGGGACAAATGGTCTTTGGAAGATTGTATTCAAAGAGGAATAGAAAAGAGACAGGCGATGTAGGCAGGGCATGTGATTTTAGTAATGATGGTGATGAAATAACCACAGTAGGACTGTACTAAAAATAGAGCTTCCAGTGAAGTCTGGATTTCAGAGAGAGAAACTATTGCTTTATATCAATTAAGCAGCATCTACATGATATGTTCAAGGTCTTTGGATTGCATTAGCTGCTTATTATAGTGCTATAGCAAACTTCAGAAGACCCTGGTCACACACTAACCTATAAATGAACAAAAGCCAAATTTGGTGATCAGTATGGGTAAAAGATTTTCTTTCTAAAGTGTTGTTTTGAAGAGTGTGTTAATGAACTCAAATGGTTCTTACTGACAGTGCTGTAGCTGTTTGGATTAGTGTAGCCATAAGTGGACTGAAACCAGAACTCCACAGACTTAATCAAGGCCCAAAACTTCAGTGAGCCAAATCTACCACAATTCCTATTGATAACCTCACCAAAGGCAAAGGCGGACTCCTTTTTTTCCCCTAATTCTTATTAATTTATTTTTGTTACAGATGTTTCTCCTTTCCCCCCTCGGCACCCTCCTCCCCATCCCACCCCCTCCCACCCCCCAGCATTGTTGTCTATGTCCACTGGTTATGCATACATGCATAAAGTTTTTTGGTTCATCTCACCCATCCCCCCCACCCCCTTACGCTGAGGTTTGTGAGTCTGAATCATACTGCTTTCTGTGTCTCTTGGTCTGTTTCGTTCATCAGCCCACCTTGTTCATTATATTCCACAAATAAGTGAGATCATGTGGTATTTGTCTTTCTCTGATTGGCTTATTTCACTTAGCATAATACTCTCGAGGTCCCTCCATGTTGTCTCAAAGGATAAAAGATCTTTCTTTCTTACAGCTGCATAGTATTCCATTGTATATATGTACGACAGCTTTTTTATCCACTCATCTATTGATGGACACTTAAAGCCGGACTCCTTATTGCCTAGCTGACTAATAGGCAAAGGGCAGCAGACCTTTCATGAACATGTACCCAAATGGATACAGAACAAGTCCTCAATGTTTGACTGGAAGTAATGTTACCAAAAGCCTTTTCAGAGACTTACAATTTTTCCAACTACTTGGTTGCTACACCACTACAGAATATAATGCAATAAGGTTGAAATGATTTGTTGGTAGATTATCAATGAAGGATACTTCTAGCTTGTGCTCAGTGGTTTGCTGGAGCCTGCTTGTACCAGCTCACAGTGCCATGTGTGAAATTTTTGAAAGTATCTTGAAATTGGCAATGGTGGGAGTATTTACTCCACAAAAATTAGCACATGTACAAATCAGGGCTTTTTTTTAATTCAGAGAACTGATTGTTAAACATTTACCAGCACAACACTGGCTTGACTCCATTCCTGAAAACTACTAAACTAATTAAAAGGCTACAGAAATAGTATGGATGAATCTCACAGACATTATTCTGAGTGAGAGAAACCAGATACAGAAGATCACATACTATATGATTTCATCTATATGAATTTCTAGAACAGGCAAACTAATTTATGATGAAAAATATTGGGATGGAATTACCTCTGTAAGGGGGAATTGACTTTGAAGGGGCATAAACAATTTTCCAGAGTGATGAAAATATTCTGTATCTTAATGTAGGTATGAGCTACATAGGTATATATATTTGTCAAACAGTCATCAAATTGTATACTTAATGTCTGTGAGGTTTATTATATGTAAATTTTACCTCAAAAGAAAAAACTGCAAACAAATATTGAACCTTACTTAATAGGTTCGCTTTGTACAATTGTAAGTGTTTGCAATTTTGAAATTATTTGGGTATTTTAGGTTTGAGCAAATGAGTAAATATATTGAGGATAATGGAAGTCTGTTTTCTCACTGCTGGAGAAAAAAATATTCCCATGTAGTGATCCCAGAATAGAATGAAGACTGTGATGAAAATAATGTAACTGTATTACAAATGTAATACATCCTTACTGAAGGGGATGGGAGAGGAGATGCTGATGTCAGTAATTTAGGAAATGATTATATTCTCTAATAAGATGAAAGGCAAAAGAAAGGAATGGCACAGAAGCACTGTACCCACAGAGGTCCAGATTAACAATTTTGATTCTGGTACATGTGTATATCAGAATTAAATAATTTAGTAAATAGATGGTGGATGGTGGGAGCCAGGTTTCTCACTGTTGGAATATAAATCTACAGGTAAGCAAGGGAAAGAGCCTAGAATAATTTATATGGTAATGGGTTAGAGTTGGAGAAATAGATATGAGATCATGTTTAGCTTAATGTTGATAAAATGTTACATATAGAAATATTTATAGTCATGTGTACATATACAAGTTAGTATATGCTGTTACTTGAGAGGGGCTAGAAGCAATGACACCCCTTTAACAAAGTCATGCCCAGTGCCAAGATCTTAGTTCCCAATGCAATACTCTAATAAAAGAATATGGGACAAATGATTTATTCTAGAATTGGAGCAGAAAATATACAAGATGAGCTGGGGATCTTGTAGTGCCAAAAATGTAAGAAAATGCAAAAAAGACATTCCAGTATGAGGGTATGCCAAGGGGACACAGGAGTCAACTGAAAGAGTTCCCACTGGCCAAAGCTGGAAAAAATTCAGCAACAAAATAAAGTAGTATTGGATTAGTAGCAAAAGTGTAAAAATAAGTTTCTCCAAGCCCATAATGATATAAACAAGTTATTGAGTAAGGAAATAAATGGAAGAGAAGAGGCAAATCTCCAGTGCAGAAGAATTGCCAATAATTTATGTAGATACTATACCCTCAAGGAGAGGGAGCATGACTCCCCATACTTTAAGTGTGGGCTGCACATAGTAACTTTCTTCCAAAGAGTGAAGTGATGGAAAGGGGAAAAGAGTAGCTTTAGAGTGGAAAAAACTGACAAACACTAGCTCAGCCAGGAGTTCAAGGTCAATAACAGTAATAAGTCATGTTGATACTATATACTATTGATATGATGTGATAAGAATGACACAATAAATCAACAAACAACAAGTGCTGGTGAGGATGTGGAGAAAAGGGAACCCTGGAACACTGCTGGTGGGAATGCAGACTGGTGCAGCCACTGTGGAAAACAATATGGAGGTTCCTCAAAAACTTAAAAATGAAACTGTCATTTGATCCAGTGATGCCACTTCTGGGAATATATCCTAAGAAGCCTGAAACACCAATCAGAAAGAATATATGTACCCCTATGTTCATAGAAGCATTATTTATAATAGCCAACATCTGGAAATAGCTTAAGTGTCCATCAGTAGATGAGTGGATTAAAAAGCTGTGGTACATTTACACTATGTAGCTGTAAAAAAGAAGGATCTCTATGAGATCCCTATGAGACAGTGTGGAGGGACCTGGAGAATATTATGCTAAACCAGTCAAATATCACATGATCTCACTTATCTGTGGAATCTAATGAACAAAATAAACTGACGAATGAAATAGGGCCAGAGATATGGTTGTATGGAACAGAATAACAGATCTCAGTGCGTGTGTGTTGGGGGCGGGGGGAGGAGACAGGAAGAGATTAGCCAAAGAACATATATGCATATATGCTTAAGCCATGGACACAGAGAACAGTATGGGGAATGCCTGGGGTGGGATGTGGGTTGGGTGGAGGGAAGCAAATAGGGAAAAAATGAGAGACATCTGCAATACTGCCAACACTAAAAGAAAATGATGACGCTTTACCTCTGTGATCTTTGTCTCCCAAATCCATAACCGCAGTCTAATTGTGAGGAAAACATCAGTCAGATTCCAACTGAAGAATATTTTACAAAATGCTTGACCAGTACTCATCAAAACTGTCAAGGTCATTAGAAGCAAGGAAAGCCACAGACATTGTCATAGTCAGGAGGAGTCTAAGAATTCATGATAAATAAATGGAATGTGCTGTCCTGGATGGGATACTGGAACAGGAAAGAAACATTTTAAAAACCAAGAAAATATGAATAAAGTATAGATGCTTGTTAATAATAGTGTATCAATATTGGCTTATTAATTGTAACTACACAAATGAACCACACTAATGCAAGATGTTAGCAATAGGGAAATATGGGGGTGGGATATATGGGAGTTCTGGGTACTATCTGTAATTCAATAGCTACACTTTTTTTATAAATCTAAAATAGCTCTAAAAATAGTCTATTGAAAAAACAAACCCCCTCAGATACAGATTGCTTGCAGTCAGCAGTGTGGGTGTGTAGAGAAGAGTGCAGCCGGAATGTGCACAGGGTGCTGACAGCATCTGTGCCACTTGATTGTCTGCTGATAGGACCAACCATGACTGTCCTAGGGTGCCCTTTTGAAAGTTCCTCTCTATCCCAATGGTCTTTCCTTGGATGATTTGCACAGCACATCTTCTAATCTGCTGGCAGAGAGTGGGCTCTGATCAAAGCCTGTGTAGCAACCTCAGGAGGGTGGGGAGTCCAGAACAGACCCCCAAGACTGTTTGACGTGAAGACTGGGGCACTTGCTCAGGCAGAGCTCTGTTGACCAAACAGGCGGAGCAGTCTGCCTGTGTGTATGGGACAACACTTGTTCCTGGGAAACATAATGATGCTGCCCCCCACCCCAGCTGTTTTCTTGGGGATTCATAAGGATCTTAACATGGATAAATCAAGAAGTTCTGCTTTGAGGATTTCATTGTAATCTCCCTCATATGATGTAATCAGGCAATTTCAACAGAGAAATTTCCCAAACTACAGAACCATGGGAAGAAGTAATCTTGGCTCTGCAGACTCTCACCAAGCTATTGCTGCTGTTTGTGGAATTTAAATATCTAAACAAGAGCTGAAGGTGCCATGTCTTAGTTTCTTGAGGAGTCACGAATAAAAGCAGTCTGTGTTTGCAGTGCACAGGTGGCCAGGAGCATAGAATTCTTTGCTCATAATGGTCTGGTGTGTTTTGGTCAAGAGTGACTGAGTAGTTAAGCAAGCTGATAGACCTCAAAGTGGTCAGTATGCCTCAAAGCAGCCATGTTAAGTACAAGGTTGACTCCATGTTCCAGGGTACTAGCCACATATGGTCACTAGCTAATACTATTTGAGAGTGCAAATACTTTCCTTTTTCCCAATTTCCCTTTTGAATTTTAAAATTGGAAACCTGTTGTCCTATTGCCAGAAGGTAAAATGTTAGACAGCAATTAATGTAAGCCAAAGGTTCTATCCCTTTTCCACGCGAGTTTTGGGGAAAATACTATTGAGTTATATGTTGGGCCTACATTAGACCAGCATAAAACTGGAATAATTAAGATGGAAACAAAATATTAACAAAGAATACTAGTGCCTTCTATCTTGCCCAACAAGAATTCCCCTCCCCAACAGGATTTTCCTCACCAAAAGACCTGGAGAAAGGAGCCTTGGAAAAAAATTTCTGGCTGATGTTTTGTTTAGTCCATCATGGTAAGCAGACATAATCAATAAAACTTCATTCCTAACTGACTTTGAGGTTCAGGGCTTTCGTGTATGCATAAGTAAACCCAAAAGAGTTGATAAGGGATGCCCAGCTCTATACCTATTGATCTAAGATTGGGATTTACTGCTGTCTAGAAAGTTCTACCCAATTTCAGCTTCTGCAGTATACCCTGCAAAGGGAATGATAAATACCACTGTGCCATTGGGTCTGTCAGTTTACAGAGTGACATGAATGATGATAAAAGACAAACACAAATTCCAGAAAAACTTGAATTGGCTTTCCTGTCAACACCACTGAAATGCGAGATGGGAAACTATTGATAGAAAGCACTGAGTGTCCCTGATAAAATGTTATATAACAATGACTATGCTGTGTAAACGTACATTTCACTGTTTCTGGAAAAAACAGGAATATGTGCTCCTTGAGGAGTCTTTCAGTGGGATAATTCTGAGGCATGTTCTACAAGATTCTTCAAAGGGCCCAGTGCAGGATTGAGCTCTGGTTGCCCGCAGAGGAAGCCCATTCATTAAAGCACCATTTTCTTGTCTTCTTCCCCTTTCTTATCTCACTTTGTCCACCCTCTCAACTGTGCTTCTTGCAAATAAAATACCCAGACCTAAGTCCTTTCTCAGAGTTTATTTTTTGGGGTAACCAGAACTGAGAAAAGTATCCTTGGTCTTAACAGCTGCTGAGCATAGGAAGTGGAGCCATAAAAGATCATGGCACAAAATTCATTATTTGTAGCAACACAATGAGGTATCATCTGAAGCCAAATAGATGCATGCTGATTTTCGGATTTATAGAAAATGACCATGAGCTATTGTAGCAATAAAAAGCAGGCTTTTGGTATAGTGGCTAGAGCTAGAAAACAAAGAAAAATGATCACATACACTCAGATGTAGGAAGAAGTGGTGGCTGCATTGTAACATGTAAGCAATTTCTATGCTTATGGGCCATAAACTTTGCCACTTCCATCATGTTCCAACATGGACAGCAAAACATATACAGTATGTATTACAGTGGTCTGCAGAACTGCATTTGCTGCATGTAAAAAGAAAAAGAAAAAAAAAAAGCTGTTCAAGGCTTTTAGTTGGGTATAAATTCATTCCTCTAAAGGAAAATGCCATCCTAAACATTTTTTACTTGCAAAACAATCTTCAAGCTATAGAGCAATTTATTTCACATGACATTTACAGAAAATCAACAGAAGTAGCTTTTATAATGTGTGAATCCACAAATCATGTTTCCTTGCTATGGTTATGCATTGAAATCTCTTGAGGTCTCTTCTGGTGCTGCCCCTGGGAGAGAGTCTTTAGAGATGATTGTTTCTGTTCACATAAGTATCCTTTTCTCAATGGAAAATTTATATTATTCCCTACTGGGGCACTACTGCTTTCTCCATTCCCAGGCCCACAAAGACAGTCATTGACAAGGGTTTCTACATCCTGTCTAATGCTTCCATTGTCTCTAAACTTTCATATGGTGAATTAATTGAAACAAACATTTTTTTTTAAATTTAAAAAGGCAAACTGAAGATATTAACTCAATATTAATGGAGTGCAATTCAACTGATATAAAATAATTTAAAGATGAAAATTTGGGTGAGTTCAGTAAGTATAATTATGACAAGATCCACGAAAATATGGTGACAGCATTAGTGCCCAACCTTAGCACTAATTATTTCCAATGACCCTTTCCTCCTTCCCACTCACTCCCTTCAGTACTTGGAGGGTGGCTTTCATAATGTCAGCTGAGCTCAGAGGCAGAATGAGCTCTCATTTGGGAATGTGTAACTACGGCATCAACTCTTCAGCCCAGGACTTGCTGTTTTCCCTTTAATATTGGTCAACAGAAGACAGATGGCAAGCAATTACTTTCTGATGTCTTGTTTCAAAATAATCATTATATTTAAAATTTTTATTTGTTGTAGATTTTTTTCTAATTAAGCCAAGATCCTTGATCAGAAGGCTTTACAGTTTTTAAGCAAGGACACAATGGTGGCAAAGCAAAGGTAAATTAAACTATAACACTGGGGCAAGTTTTCAAAAGAGTGAAGTGGGGTTGGTAGGGGAGAGGATGTACTGTCAATTAAATGTAGGGGAGCACAGAGGTTGGTTTGGACTTACATAGTTAGTCTATAGCAACCAAGGCATCTGGATAATAGTCAATAAGAAAATAACCTCCTGTCTTAGTCCATTTGGGTAGCTGTAACAAAATACCACAGACTGAGTGTCTTAAAAAACAGACATTTATTTTTCACCATGCTGGGGGCAGGAAATTCTAAAATCAAGGTGCCAACCTATTCTTGTCCTGAAAAGGCCCACTTCCTGGTTTGCAGATGACTGTCTCATTGCTGTATCTTCACATGGCTGAGAAAGGGCTGTGGTCTCTTCCTCTTCTTATAAGGGCACTAACGCCAACATGAGGATCCCATTCTCATGAACTCATCTAAACCTAATTATGTTCCAAAGGCTCCACTTCCAAAAAGCATCATATTTGTGGATTAGGACTTCAACATATAAATTGAGGTGGGGGGAACAAACATTCAGTCTATAACACCCTCAACGAGGTTTTTATTGTCCACTAGCCCAAAGAAGATAAGGATCTGGCCAGATCCTCTCTCATCAGTTAGGCTTTCTGGCCTTGTGAACAGCCTTTAATATACAAAGCCACTCTGAGCAAGTGAACCGAGACTGCTTCAGGTTCCTTTGGAAGACTTTGGCCTCAAGAATTATATGGAAACTTTCAAACTCAAGTTAGAGAAAAAATGTTTGTTGATAAACACAATAGACTTCTCAGGATGGTGGATCTTACTAAACCAGAGCCAGGGCTGCTAGCTAATTATTTATTTATTTATTTATTTATTTATTTATTTATTTATTGTGGTAAAATTCACATAAAATTATCTGTTTTAGAATGGTCATCAGTTTGAAAATGGGCGTTGACAAAAAATTATTTATTTCTGTAGATTCTTTTAAATTTTGGCAATGAACTGTATGTTAATAAACACTGACTTTATACTAAAAAATAAATAAAATAGGTTTTCTTAATCTTTTAAAAATTTATGGTTACTATTTTTATTATTATTTTTATTGATCTTTGAGAGGAAAGGGTAGAGAGAAAGAGGAAGACACATCAATATAAGAGAGAAACATTGATTGGTTGCCTCTCACATGTGCTCTGACCGGGGATCAAACCCGCAACCTGGGTATTTGCTGTGACCAGGAATTGAATTCACCACCTTTTGTTGTACAGGATGACACTCAACCAACTGAGTCACACTGGCGAGGGTAATCTTTTTTGTGCAATGGATCTCACTGGCAGTCTTATAAAATCCATGGGCCCATTCTCAGAAGCAGGTTTTTATTTTTTAATTTTTTAATTTTTAATTTATTTTAACTTATCTTTATTGTTGAATGTATTACAAATGTTCCTCATTTTTCCCCCATTGCCCCCCTCCTCCTCATTCCTGCCCCCCTCCTGCCTTTCCCCACACTGTTGTCTGTGTCCATTGGTTATGCATATATACATATAAGTTCTTTGGTTTATTTCTAACCACCCCCCAACCCCCCTTTCCCTTTGAGGTTTGTCAGTCTAACAAGAAATTTGTACTTCTTAATCCCTTCACCTTTTTCACCCATCCCACCAGCCCCCCCACCCATCTGGTACCCAAAAAAGTTCTCTGTATCTATGAGAATGTCTCTGTTCTGCTTGTTCATTTTGTTTGTAGATTCAATTGTTGATAGATATGTATTTATTGCTGTTTTGTTTGTTCATATTTTTTTATCTTTTTCTTCAAGGAGACCCTTCAGCATTTCATATAATAATGGTTTGGTGGTGATGAACTCCTTTAGCTTTTCTTTGTCTGGGAAACTCTTTATATAGCCATCAATTCTAAATGACAGCTTTGCAGGATAGAGTAATCTTGGTTGTAGGTTCTTGCTTTTCATCACTCTGAATATTTCTTGCCACTCCCTTCTGGCCTGCAAAGTTTCTTTTGAGAAATCAGCTGACAGTCTGATGGGAACCCCCTTGTAGGTAACTAACTGCTTTTCTCTTGCTGCTTTTAAGAATCTCTCTTTGTCTTGAACCTTTTGCATTTTGATGATGATGTGTCTTGGTGTGGGCCTCTTGGGGTTCATTTTGTTTGGGACTCTCTGTGCTTCCTGGACTTGTATGTCTGTTTCCTTCACCAAGTTAGGGAAGTTTTCTGCCATTATTGTTTCAAATAGGTTTTTGATTTCTTGTTCTCTCTCTTCTCCTTCTGGCACCCCCAAGATGCGAACGTTGGCACGCTTGAAGTTGTCTCAGAGGCTCCTTACACTATCCTCATTTTTTTGGATTCTTTTTTCTTTTTGCTGTTCTGATTGGGTGTTTTTTGCTTCCTTATATTCCAAATCGATGGTTTGCTTCTTGGCTTTACCTACTCTACTATTGCATCTGTGTAAACTATTCTTTATTTCAGTTAGTGCATCCTTCATTTCAGACTGGTCCTTTTTTATGCTCTTGAGGTCCTCACTAAGACCATTGAGCATCCTTATAAGCAGTATTTTGAACTCTGCATCTGTTAGGTTGCTTAACTCCATTTCACTTAGTTCTTTTCCTGGAGTTTTGTTCTGTTCTTTCATTTGGGACCTGTTTCTTTGTCTCCTCATTTTGGCTGCCTCCCTGTGTTTGTTTCTATGTATTACTTAGCGAGAGGTATAGGGCTAGCTGAGACCAGATGCTGCTTGTTTGAAAGAATTTAGGAATAGCTGAAACAGGATCTAAGACAGGCCTATCCTATGGATCCTATGGTAAAGCAACTGGCAACAGCTTGGGTGGGCCTGGAAGTTGGGTGGGGCAGGGCCTCCAGGAATCACCAGGGCGGGGCACACAGTGTGAGCCAGGTAGCTGGAGTCCCAGATATGGCGGTGTCTGCCTCCCCAGGGAAGGGCTCACCAAAGGAACAAAAGCCTCTGATAGTAGGTCTGTCCAGGAGAAAGCTGCCTCTCCAGCCCTTGCTCCAATGCCAAACAGCTCAGTTCTTCCCCATATTATTCTGGTGCCTTTCAAGCTGCCTCCCGCACGCTGGAACCCGGAGGGAGTGAGTCCGAGTAAGTCCGAGCACGGGCCCTTTAAGAGGAGCTGCCGGGGGCTCCAGCCGCCTCAGCCTCAGTTCCCGCTGGTTTTTCCAGCCAGAAGTTATGGGGACTTCTCTTCCTGGCACTGGAACCCTGAGCTGGGCGCCTGGTGTGGGACGGGGACCCCTCAGTCCTCACGGAGGACCTTCCCAGCCGAGGTGTCCCTCCTAATTTTTATCCGCCACACGCGGGTGTGGGACCAGCCTCTCCGCCTCCGCCCTTCCTACCAGTCTTGATGTGGCTTCTTCTTTAATTTCGTAGTTGTAGGACTTCCGTTCAGCTTGATTTCAGGCGGTTTTGAATGATGGTTGTTCTGCAGTTTAGTTGTAACTTTGATGTGGTTGTGGGAGGAGGCGATACCATGTTTACCTACGCCGCCATCTTGACCGGAAGTCAGAAGCAGGTTTTTAAATGCATAAAATAAAATACAAAGAATCTCAAAGGAAGCCAATTATTTTGAAATTTTGTTATCAAACTTTCAAGTCATATATGTGAAACAGTAACATCTGGATTTCTTAATTAATGCATTCATAGGAAAACCTAATAACTGGTATAATTTCAAAGTGGTGATAAACAAAGGTAATGATTTAGCTGCAACTACTGAAATCTGAGGTGAAAATATCCATGACTTCTCTTGGCCATAGTGTCAGATACCATGGTGTGCTTTGTTGCCTAGATTTATAATAGAAGCAAATACTAAATGTTAGTTAGATGTTCATGAAAATAAAGAAGTAACATTTTTCTATCCAAGTTTGTGGACCTTCTGAACTCTTATCTCCAGATTAAGAACCCCTGTATAAAGTGCAGACCACTTTTGTCTGGCTATCTAAGTTTGGAAGGAGATTCTTCTGCTAATAGAACTGCGGAAGGTGTGAGTCTGACCCAGTGAGACCCAGAGCCTTCCCTCTGTCTTCAGCTGGCTTCTAAAGTCTGGAGGTCTTCTGTTCTGGAGTGAAGCCGAGGGATAGAAACTAGGATTCAAACTAACTGAGCAGTATCACCCAGCCTGCTCTGACCTCATGCGGAAGTCATTGCTTATCCCAGTACTAGGATCACTCCAACTACCATTTGCTTACTGTCTCCTGTGACCATACTGCAGATATATCTGGGTATGAGAAAGATGATGACACTGTAAGTGGAGCACTGCCATGGGTTTGAGGACCTGAATGAGGTAGTGTGATCTAGTGGGAAAAACTGTACTTTGGTGCCTGAGCTGAGCTTAAACTCTGACTCAGCTACTTAGTTGGGGCAAGTGACTTTACCTCTGCAAGAAACAATTGTGTCTCCGTTAAATGAGGGAAAACTGCACCTGATTTATGCAGCCTACATAATGATTAAACCCAATAATGTATGCAAAGATTTCTGTGGTACATTCTAATGTAGCTGTAGTTATTATTGTTATTATTATTATATACAACTTCTCTCTATTCTACTTTCTGTCAATATACATGCCCACTATTTCATTTGATTTTCTCTTCCTCACCTTCCTTTAAAATGACACAGGTTAAAATTTTTTTTCAGGAGAATGAAAGATTTCTTGAAAAGTATCCCTACCCTTTGTCCCCCACTTGCTACCAATGTAAACACACACACACACACACACACACACACACACACACACACACATTCCTCTTTTTTTCTGCAGTAAGGGAATTAAATCCTGGCCTCCTGTCTGGAACTGCAGAACATTACCATCAGGCTGGTCCATTAAATATCATTTGAAAGTCAATTTTATCCCAGAGTAGTAAGTAGTATGCGTGCTGATGTCTTCATCTACCTTAATTAGGAAAAGCAATTCACTGCACATTTTTTAAATAAAGAAAAAAAACTGATCAAATTTGAGCTCCTGATAGATTGAAACACAGCACATGTTGTGGTGGTGGTACAAAGATGTTAAACCACTTCCCACATCTAAATTATGATTTGATCTAAAAACAGTCCAGCCTTATGACTCGCGTGTTTTCTAAGTAACTTGCTCAATTGCCCATAATTATGGAAATTGGGGCTGACTCCTGAAAGCCAGCCCCAACTCATTTTGTTTCTTGACCCAGAATAGAAAACTCCATTTTGAGTCTATCACTGGAGATGTTTTGATCCCATCATATTTTCTGTGATTCAGTACCATTAACAACCTCAAGACCATTTTCTCACATCTCCTTTTGCCAAAATGGTTGGAGTGTCTGAGAAGCTATAGCTCTGTTGAACATAGGTGTCTGCTTTTCTCATTTGTTTCTTTAACTAGGCCAAGCCAATTTTAACTCACATGGGTACCTCTGACTTGAGTTATCCTGTTTCAATGGCAGGGTGACAACGGCACATGAGCTGGCATTCAGATGACCTGGGAGTATCTGGAGGGCTGTAGGGTCAAGCCCATAAGAAGTCTTTGTGTTTGAGGAACTAAGGAGTCTCCTCAGAGGGCATAACCCATGAGAGAAGTTTGAGTCGGGGAGAAAGCAGCCAGACTTAAGGAGCTCGACCCAGAAGGAGAACTCTGGACTTTAGAAGGAGGTATGATTATAATTACATGCCCTGTGGTCACTAGCACTCTAAGTTGACCCCTGTATACCTCTGTATTCATATTTGGGTCTTGGTGAGAGATGAGTTGTCATCCTTGCCCCTCCTCCTCCCCATATTCCATTTGTCACACAACAGGCAGATAATTATTTTCAAATCACGAATCAGATCATGCCACTCCTCTGCTTAAAAACCTTCTATGGCTTTCCACTCCATGTGGTAGTAAATAAAACTACCCTTCTGAGAGCCTACAGAATCCTACCTAAGGAGCTTCTGCCTGCTTCTTTCACCTCATCATGTACTTCTCTCTCCTTCGCCTTGTTTGTTTCAACCATAGGGCCTTCTTTCTCATTCTTAACCAGGACCATTTTCATTCTACTGCCTTTATATTTACTTTTCCTTCTGTCCCAAGTGCTACTCTTCTTTTGAGGATATCCTTTCATCCTTCAGGTCTCAATTTAAATATCTCCTCCTTAAATTGTTCTGTTCTGAGCCCTTTGTCTAAAGTAGCTGCCCTTCTCAAGCCCCGTAACTCTCTCACATCACCCTTTTTGTTTTATTCTAAGCCCTTATCACAGACTGGCATGATTTTGTTTGGTTGCTAATTCATTGTTTGTCTCTTCCCTCTTGAGGACAGGTTCTGTCCTAATGGCTTACCTTTCAAAAGCAGAGCCTGAGACAAGGGTTTGGTGGAGGTACTTTATGTTGGAAGACAGAGCTCTTCCAAGCATCATAGAAGTAAAGGGGTTGAATATAGGAATCAGAGCTTGTACAAATATGGGAGGATGTGAGAGTGTGTAGGTCAAGAAGACTGAAGCTAGAAGGTCAAGGAAATAGTCACTGATAATCTCAGCCTGAAGCAAAGCACTGACATATAGTTGGTTCTCTAAGACATTCTGTCACATCTGGCTTCCATAATTACCCCCAGAATAACCTCTTCTAATTTCCCTTTTCAGTCTCACTTAGATCCCTCTCATTGGCAAATTTTAACCTGCACCTAGGCAGGTAAAATGGATTGAAGCCCATGTAGAACTGTTCACTGTAGCCATGGCTGGGATCAGCAATGAGGCTGAATGGATATGAGTTGCCTGATGCTGGGATGCTGCCTGTCTTTTCCTTTCTCTGTCCAAGACCCTGGAATAGTGCCTGGTGCATCATAGGTACCAATTAGTGTTTCCTGAGTGACTGATTCACAAAAGGTTTGGAAGAAAAACCAACAGAGTTATGACACTTAATTTGGGAACCCAGAGGCAAATGAACCACATTGTTATGGGATCCCTCTAATAAAGGGTACTTCAAAAACCTGAGAGACATTCTCCACCTATTGCTCCAGATAGCTGCTCAAGGTTCCAGACTTTACCAGTGGTGCTTAGGGAGAAGTAATAAAACAAATATGACTCCCAATGAGGAGTGGTGGATAGACACAGGGATATTTGAACAAATTTGTTCAGGAGCATATGTGAGACACCCCTGCAGCCTCCTATAACTGCCAGAGATAAAGGCAGGGGTGAGTTAAACCTTTGCTATTATTTGTGATATAAATCCACTAGTACCACTGACTTGGCTGAAGGAAACTCAAGTAATAACAATATGTGTGAGGACACATGTTGTGAACAAAGTACCCAAGGATGGGAGAAATCATTTAAAAGCTAAGAAACTCCTAGAATAGGTTGGCTACACATTAAATTCCATTAGCCAGTGAGAAATCATACTGGCCAGGAGGAGTAAGGAGGATATGCATTTGCTTTAACAGTGTCATTTCTGCATCTGTTGATAGTATGGTCATGGAAGTCAGCATGAGTCCATAGGCCTAAGGCCTGAAAGAAATCAAGTGGTGGAGAGATGGATTAGAATTTAAATCAAGCAAGCAAACCAAAGCACAAGTGTTATATGGGGCAGTGCATTAAAAACCCCTATATCTCTATTCAGTAAGTCTGAGCCTGTTGAGGATTGGGGATTAGTTGATGAGATCGATGAGTGCTGTTCTGTGAATTCCATAATGAAAATAGATATTGTCCCAGAAGTTATTCAGATAAGATTTTTATAAACATCTATGTAGTATACAGGTAGTTTAATTCTCTTTGAATCCTCCTGGCATAAAGATTGGTCTTTATAACTTTATGTATGTTATTTCTATGTTCATTTATTTAACAAATATTTGTTGAGATCTTACTGTGTGCCAACCAATGAGCTAAGCACTAAGGATGTAGCAGTGAACAAAACAGAGCTAACATTATACATTTATCCAAAAGAAATGAAAGCATACATCTACACAAAGACTAGTATGTAAATGTTCACTGCAGTTTTATTCATAATAAACAAAATAACCCAAATGTTCATCAACTGAAAAATGGATCAACAAGCTGTGATTGATATGATGGAGTACTACTCACAATAGAAAGGAACAAACTATTGATACATGCATTCACACAGATGAATCTCAACAAATACTATGCCAAGTAAAAGAAGCCAACCACAAAAGGCTATATATTATATGATTTCATTTATAGCACACCATCTTGGAAAAGGCAATATTATACGGATAGAAAACAAATCAGTGGTTGCCAGTGGATATAGCAAGTTGACTGCAAAGAGGCACAAAGTAACTTCAGGGGTATTAGAAATATTTTTTATCTTAATTGTGGTAGTGGCTCTATGACTAAATACATTTGTCAAACTCATTGTGTTCTATACTTGAAAAGACTGAATATTACTATAGTAAATTGTACCTCAATAAATCTGACTTAAAAAAAATACCTCATAGCTCTGGCCAGTGTGGCTCAGTTGGTTGGAGTATTGTCCCATGCACAGAAGGGTTGTGGGTTTGATTCCCAGTCAGGGCATATAACCAGGTTGCGAGTTCAATCTCTAGTCAGGGCACATACAGGAGACAACTGATCGATGTTTTTCTCTTACATCAATGTTTCTCTCTCTCTTTCCCTCTCCCTTCCTCTCTCTCTAAAATCAATTTTTAAAAAATCTCTTCATAGTCTGGTAGGGCAACAGATAATAATGAATAAATATAGTGAAGCAAACCCATTTGGTGCCCCCAAACATTTCTTGTTACCCCACCTCTGATTTCACCTGCTGCTTCAGGGGACAGTTCCCTGCAAACTCATATGTTACAGTGTCTTTCCTCAAGGTGCACCCCATGTTTTTTTGTGTTTTTTTTTTTCACTTTCTGCTCTGGAGCTTCTCTAACAACTTGGGACTGTTAACCCAAAGGCAAGTCCCCTTGCTGTGTGGGTGAGTTAAATCTCTTGGGTAAGCTCAACTTTTCAGGCCCAGAATTCCAGGAAGCATTCTGCATACTTTGGAGGGGGGGAGGAATCCCAGTGGAACCAAGACCAAGAGACCTAACTCCACGGTGTCCCAAGAGACAACTTTGATAAACACCCTTAAGTTGACTTTCTGCCTCCCACATCTCACTTTCCTCATTTCCCCACTCCTTCTTGGTGGAATTACTTCCCAAAAAATTACTTTTACTGGAGCCCTTGTCTTAGGCTCTGCTTCTAGGGGACCCAAACTAAGACATAATATAATGTCAGATGATGTGAAGGAAAATAAAGCAAGTAGAGGGATGGAAAGATAAGAATGCTATTACAGATAAAGTTAGGAAAGATTTCTATGAGGTGGGGGTCTCTGAGTAGAAACCTAAACCCAGCAAGCAAATGAGACATGTGGCTGTTTAGGGGAAGGCAATTTGGGGCTGAGGAAACAGTAAGCCTAAATATGGAACATTCTAGAAATAGCAAAAAGTTCACTGTAGATGGAGATCAGTGAGCAAAAGATGAGGGCCTAGAGGTAGTAGAGCAAGACCATGTAGGATCTCATAGGCCACGGAAAAGACTACGGATTTTATTCTGAATGAGCTAAGAGGCCATGGGGGTTGTGAGAAGAGACATAAAATGATCTGACTTATGTGTTTAAAAGGGCAACACTGGCTGTTGTGCTGAGATGAGACTGTAGGGGTCAATGGTGGAAGTAGAGAGAACAGCCAGGAGCCTGATGCAACCATGCAGTTAAAAAATGATGGTGGATGAACCCATGCTGGTAGTGGTAATTTCTGCTGAGAAGTGGTTAGATTCTGGCTATAGTTTGCAGGTGTAACTGACAGAATTTGCAGGTGGATTGAATGTAAAATGCAAGAAAAGGGAGAAGAGTAATATTCCATTGTATATATGTACCACATCTTCTTTATCCATTTGTCTATCAATGGACACATAAGTTGCTTCCATATCTTGACTAATATAAATAATGCTGCAATGAACATAGGGGTGCATATGTCTTTTTGAATTAGTGTTTTGAATTTCTTCAGATAAATACTCAGAAGTGGATTTTCTGGGTCATATGATAGTTCCATTTAAATTTTTGAGGAACCTCCATACTGTTTTCCATAGTGGCTGCACCAATCTGCATCCCCACCAACAGTGCACAAAGGTTCCCTTTTCTCCACATCCTTGTCAGCACTTGTTTGTTGATTTACTGATAATAGTCATTTTGATAAATGTGAGGTGATACCTCATTGTAATTTTGATTTGCATTTCCTTGATGATTAATGATGTTGAGCATCTTTTCATAACGTCTGTTGGCCAGCCATAAAAAAGAATGAAAGTTGTCATTTGGGAGAACATGGATGGACCTAGAGGGTATTATGCTAAGTGAAATAAGCCAGACAGAGAAAGACAAATACCATATGACTTCACTTATATGTGGAGTCTAAAAAAAAACAAAGTAAGTGAAAACAAAACAGAACAAACTCATAGATACAGAAAACAAACTGATGGTTACCAGATGGGAGAAGGATGGGGAGATGGGTGAAAAAGGTGAAAGGGATTAAGAAGCACAAATTGCCGATTATAAAAACAGTCACAGGGATGCAAACTATAGCATAGAGAATATAGTCAATAATATTGTAATAATTATGTATGGTGCTAGATGGGTACCAGACTTACTAGGGTGATCACTTTGTAAGGTATACAAATGTCTAAGCACTATGTTGTACACCTGAAACTAATAAAATATATATGGTATCTGTAATTGGAAAATAAATTAATTTTTAAGAACATAACAGTCTGAGGAACAGGGTAGACCCAGAGACATGGAAGTAGGGTACAGACTGACAACCCTCAGAAGAGGGAGTGAGGGGGAGGGAAGAGATAAACCACAGAACTTATATGCACGTACGCATAACTGATGGACATGGACAACAATGCTGGGGATGGGGCGGGGAGGATGGGGAGGAGGGTGTCAATGGGGAAAAAGGAGAAACATCTGTAACAAAAACAAATTAATAATAAATAAATAAATAAATAAATAAATAAATAAATAAATAAATAAAAGAAAAAGAAAAAAGAGAAGATTCAGGGTTGACACCAAGATTTTTGTCCTGAGCTATTTGAAGAATGGTGTTGTTTACTACCCTGGGGAAGGCCCCAGGAGGAGCAGGTTTGCATGAGGGGAATTAGAAATTCTGGTTTAAGACATGTTGAATGTGAAGAGCCTAATTAACTTTGAAGTAGAGATGTTGAGGAAGCAGTTGGATATACAAGCTTGGAGTTCAGGGGAAGTCACCAAGACTAGTGATTGAAATTTGGAAGTGCTTTGCTAACAGATGATACTTAAGGTCCTGAGATTCAAGATGAGACCACCTAGGAAGTAAGTTTAGACAGAGGAAAGAAGAGGTCAGAGCACTGGATGCTAGTTCACTTCAACATTTAGAAGTCAGAAAGATGAGGAGTAACCACCAGAAGTGACTGAGAAGGAACATCAAGAAAGGTAGGAAGAGATCCAAGAGAGTGTGGCATCTGCAAGGCTCAGAGAAGAAAATGTTTCCAGAAGAAGAAATGGTGCTTACGGGTCAAGTTAGGGTGAAAACTGAGAATTAGTCTTGGCTTTACTTGTGAGGGTCATCAGTGACCCTGAGAAGAACAGTATCAGTGGGATGGTGAGGATGAAAGCCTTGTTAGAACAACCTCAAAAAAGAGAAGTAAGTAGATCTCTTATCCTTTGAGACGACATGGAGGGACCTTGAGAGTATTATCCTAAGCGAAACAAGCCAAGCAGAGAAAGACAAATATCACATGATCTCACTTATTTGTGAAATATAATGAACATAACAGTCTGAGGAACAGGATAGACCCAGAGATGTGGAAGTAGGGTATAAACTGACACCCCTCAGAAGAGGGGGTGGAGGGGAGGAACGACATAAACCACAGAACTTATGCGCATGTATGCATAACTGATGGATATGGACAACAAAGCTTGGGACGGGGTGGGGGGATGGGGAGGAGTGTGTCAATGGGGTAAAAAGGAGAAACATCTGTAACAAAAATAAATTAATAAAAAAATGAAAAAAAAAGAAGTAAGTAGAAGAAAACAAATAGAAATAACTCTTGAGTTTTGCTGTAGGAGGAACGCAGAAACAGGGCAGTACATAGAGGGGAATGTGGGTTCAAAGGAGGTTTTTGAAGTTTGCGTATTGATGAGGATGCTGTAGTAAGGTTGGCTAACTTAATGATGTAGGAGGGGGCAGGAGGGAAGTATTGAACAGGCTGGAGTGTGGTGGGGGGGATCTAGTACACATACAGATTGCTTTGGTTTTAGATAGGAGCATGGACAGTACATCTACTGTGACAGAAGAGAAGATGGAGTATATGATCACAGATTTAAAGAGGTTGGGAAATTTGGTGGGGCTTATGGAAATTAGCCTCTGATACTTCATTTTCTCAGTGAAAAAAGGAAGATCAGCTGAGAGTGAAAATATAAAGGGCAGTATTAGAGATTTGAGGACAGATGAGAAACACTAGGTAGTTGTTTTAGAGACTGAATGCATAGAGTGACTAGGAAAATGTCATAGAACTCTAGGCAGCATTACAGACTGACTTGAAATCTGTGATAATAAATTTAAAGTAAGACCAGTCATCACAGAGCTGCCTCAACTCCTTGTGTACAGGTACCAAGGAAGTAGGGAATAAAGGCAGAAGATACTGGTGAGGGATTGAGGTGGCCGAAAGGGTGAAAAAGAAACTCTTACAATGGGATTAAAGCCAGGTGAGAAGGCAAGTGAGGCTACAAAAGGTACTAAAGGAAGTAAAAAGCTGGTAGATCAGTGGTTCATAATAACTCTCAGCAAGATACAAAAATTGTTGGAGTTAGGGGATTAGAGAGAGGGACCTGAAAAGGTAAGAGATTGTAGTTGGAGAGTGGAACACTTAAAATTGAGATTATGTTGGGGACTCAGTCATTGTTAATGACCAGGTCGCGGGTATGACCATAGGAATGAGTGGCTGCGACAAGGCAGAGACACAATTGTTGGAGGAGAAAAAGTAAAAAATCTGATAAGCTAGAGTTGAAAGAATCATCTGTATTGGATATCAAAATCACTAAGAATTATGATAGTTGCAGTTATAGAGAGGTGAGTCAGGTGCTTAAATATTCAACACATGAAGAGAAGTGGGTAACTAAGTGATATGTAAATGACAGCAACAGGCATTCTGCATACTCTACCTGTTCACTGTTTTATATACAGGGTTGGACAAAAGTAAATTTACAGTTGTTCATATGAAAAACAATACAATAATTAATATATAAATAATAGAATAATAAACTCTGTTTTGCATACTCACAACTATAAACCTACTTTTGCCCAACCCTTCCTTTTTTTATTTTGTTAATTCTCACCCAAGGAAATTTTTTCCATTTATTTTTGGAGAGAGTGGAAAGAAGGGAGGAAGAGACAGAGAGAGAGAGAAACATTGATATAAGAGAGACACATCAATTGGTTGCCTGCCTCCTGCACACCCCCCAACTAGGACTGGGGATCGAACCTGTAAGCTAGATACGTGCACTTGGCTGGGAATCGAACCTGAGACCTTTGATGGGTGGGTCAACGTTCTAACCACTGAGCAACACCTGCCAGGGCTTATTGATTTTTAGAGAGAGAGGAAGGGAGAAGGAGAGACAGAAACATCAATCTGCTGTCTCCTGCATGCCCCCTACCAAGAATCAAACCCAAAACCCAGGCACATGCCCTCACCAGGAATCTAACTGGCAACCCTTCAGTGCATAGGAAAATGCCCAACCACCCCAGCCAGACTGGCCAGGGCTCACCCTGTATTGTTTTTGATCAACCTTCCCCCTCCCCCGCCCTCATTCCCAGGTAAGGATGTTGTGATCTCATGGAAGGAAGAGTCCACGTTGCTATCATTTTTGTAGCTAAGCTAGTGCTTAGCCTAGAGGTGTTGGTTACTTGACTGACAGAGAGAGAAGGGCCATCTCTTCTCAGATCTCTTCTAGAATGTCTAAAATGCCAGATGTACTTCAGCTCTGGTAGCAACTGCACTTCTCAAGACAATACAATCAAGTCAACTCGGTGCTCAGTCAGTGCAAGTGTCCCAGTTGAGAATAGAGTTTCTTCAAATCTACATGGATATGTAACAAAGGTTAGGCCTGAGTAAAACTGGGAAGCAGTCAATGTTTCTAACACTTTTTGGTCTCAATGCATGCAAATTTCAGCACCCAGTTCCCCACTCCTGGGATCTGACCAAGGCATTACCTTGTTTAATTTCTGCTAAAGCAGTGCATTTAAAACTTAAGTTAATTACAATCACCCAAGGGAACTGTGGAAAACTATTAATTCCTGGTCTTCACCTTGACTAAGTAAACCAAAATCATTGGGGTAAGGCCCAGGAATCAGCATTTTAGTACTTCTTAGGTGGTTTTCAGTGTCTCAAGTTTGAGAAGCCTTGCACGGAAGTAGTGGTTGATGAGGTTGGACCGTTCCAAGATGTTTTTATATTTTAACAGTGACCTTTTTAATGGGATCAAGCAAAAGGAGCAGATTTCTAAAGGTGAAATTTTAGGTACTATCTGTGTTTTCACAAACCTAACAGGTGATTTTGATACCTGCTAACATTTGAGAACCACTGTTCTTCGAACCTGTGAGCCCAAGCCATGGGGTGCCCTTTCTCATGTAACTGAGCTCAGTCTAGGTTGGCCTCATTCACTCTTTGGATCCAGTGGTTCCCTATGTCTGGTGCTCTAAGGTGTTTTTAATGTGAGAGATGTTTTGCTCTGAAGGACTATACCAGGGTGCATGGCAACAATGGTGTCTGTGTGTTCTATGACAGCACTCTGATAGGTAATGGTGCAAAGATTTTTGCATAGTGGACAGCTCTTCCTGTCCCCCAAATACCCCAAACTCTTCTCAGTGGGTGATCACCCCACATTCGCTGCCAAAGCAGGTGTAGGGTAATACATTCTGATGCGTCTATACAGCAAACCATTAGTTTTGACAAAGGGGGTTGTCTTCTGATGAGTTTCATGAACACTCACCTCTTGGTTTGCATTTTAATGTTAAAGGCCATAGGCTAATATCACCCAGGTATTGCCTTGACCATCCTGCAACAGCTGTCCTTTCCTTAAAGAATGTTATTAATTTAAACAGACACTTAAGTAACACAGAAGTAAAAGTGTCCATCTTATGCATAGTCACATACAAATGATTTGGAATTACTTCCCTTACTTCCTCCTTCATTAGCCCAGAAAATAAAGGTTTGATGGAATTATACAGCAGTCTTACATTGGCTGTTGATTATTTTTAAATTTCTTCTATTATTTAAAAGTAATAGAGATTGCACAGTTTTATATGATCTGATTTTTATTCAGATTTGAAAGTCATTCACATCAAATTAAAATTCCTTTGGGCCCTTTAAATGCCTTAAATTAAAGTTTATGATTTAATAACTAAAGGGTACAGAGGGAATGCGAACTGACTTTCTGACACTTCAGTGATATAGAAATTTCCAGAAGATTCACAGACTCTCCAAATTAACGTTTCCTCTATTTAGCAGACACTGGGGTGTTGGGGGAGGTTCCAAGACTGTGAGCGAATATCCTGAGTTTCGGTCTAGGCTTGCTGAAAGTGAGTTAGTGCAAAGAACAGAGCTAAAATACTTAGTCACTGTCCTTGAGGAACTTAGGAAATCAGAGGACAAACATACAAGGGGAAAAGAGTTAAAAATAAATCTGTAAAAGGCTGGTGGTATCAAGCAAGTTACAGTGAACACAAATTCCTGTACTAACACAAATGATTTCTAGTTCTAAGAAAGATTTTCCTTTTTCCCTTTTCCCCTCCTCTCTTTCACCTTTCCCTCCTCCCTCTTCCCTTCCTTTATCCCTCTTCTTCTTTCCTCCGTTCTTCCTTTCTCTTCCATGAAGAGTTCACTAAACATCTCTTAGTCCCAGAGATATGGGAAGTACCATCCATCCTGAGACCAGAACTAGAGGGATGTCTGTCCTTGGTCCTGGGGCTTTAGACCCTTGCTACTGAAAGTGTGGCCCATGGACCAGCAGCATCAGCATCAACATCATCTGGAAACTTGTTAGAAATAAGAACTCTTGAGCACAACTCCAGACTTAAGGAATCAGAACCTACATTTGAACAAGTACTCATGTGATTTAGGTGCACAATAACATTTGAGAAGCACTGTTATAGAGCCCCTCTCCTCTGGCCATGCCCTTCTCCACCAAGCAAGATTCTGAAGGGACAAGAGGGATGTGCCCACTCAGAGCATGCCCTCCTTCTAGAACATTCTCCGGACTTCTCGGCCCCTATATTTCCTTCCCCAAAATCCTGAGCCTGCTTCCAGGGCCCACACTGATTCTACAGCCAGTATGCTTTCCTCTAGGCCTGAGGGGTGGCCAGGTGTGGGTGCTTGGAGGACGAAAGCAGGGAGGTCTGTGGAAGAAGCTTGGTAATGAGGCTGAAATATACATATCCATGTGCCCATGGCAACTCAATGCAGTATGGACATCAGGTGGGGAAAAGGAGAATAGCTGAGTGCCAGATCTATGCTCCTCCAAATTCTAGTATGAAACTCCAATGAGCCCCCAAATCCTAAAATCACACCTGACCTTCCAAGCTGCTATGACAGTTTGTCATGATAGGAGGAAAGAAACTTTTAAAATTAAACTTTTGTTAGCTTTATATATAATTTTCAAACATTTAGACACATGACCTGTGGGCCTCCATTTGCACACTTGGCTCAGTCCTGCAGATGTTATATAGAGCCTGCTGGTGGTGGAGTGAGGGGACCTTTGAGGCTTTCCAGCATAGCATGCCCTCCTTGTCTTCCGGAAACACAAAGTTAGAGCAGGATATCTGCCTAGATCTCCCCCTAAAGCTGCATTCCTTTGTGTGCTTGTTGTGTGCTTGTAGACTCTTCCTAAACCTTGAAGCCTTCTATTTAGGGGATTTCCTTTTAGGATTTTCTTATATGAGCTATTTGTTCATCCTTTAATCAAGCCTTCCTCTGGCCTCTTTACAATTGTTCTCTCTCTCTCTCTCTCTCTCTCTCTCTCTCTCTCTCTCTCTTCCCCCCCCCATACGACATCTTTATTTGACAATAAAATCCTGGCATTTGTTCATTATAGTACCTTAGAAAACAAACCAAAAATCAGAACAAATTGATGACAAATAAAGATCCAATGAACCTATTTATATATAGCAGAGATAGCTCAGGCATCACAAACACACACACACACACACACACACACAGGTGGCAGTTAAGGGGTTAATAAGCTTTGGGGAGAGCAGGAAGCAGATTCCACATTTCAGAAATTTTCAACCCCCCTTCCCACAAATGAAGTAAGGGTGCCTCATATAGCCAGTAGAGTAGCAAGACTGTGGTTGGCAGCTTTATTTTTCTTCTCAGGATATCTCAGAAGATAACTCTGCATCGGGCAACTGACAGTGTTTTAGATTTAATGAGATTCACTCTATTTGGGTTCAAACTTGTAATAGAAGTAGTATTTTCTCCTAAGCACTTGCCCAATGCAGAGAATGGAACACAATTCCAACTTAGCATCCAGCATCTTGGGCCCCACCCCCCAAATTCTGATTTGCTAAGGGAAAGGCCCAAGGATCTGATTTTGAGCAAACATTTCAGTAATTCTGATGCTGGTGGTTGGTGGATCCACTTGGAGGAATCTTGGTATGAAAAGAAGATGGCCTCACAGTCCCTATGTGGCCTTGTTCAAACAGAACATATAAACATAAACAAATATCCCAGGTCATGACTGTCAATTACCTGGTGACTCACAAGTGGCTTGGAACTCATGAAATCCCTTGCATTCAATTTGACAAATATGTATTAGAAATAAGCTCTGCATGAAGAACTGCAATGGACACTGGGAACCTACCAAAGTATAAGACATGGCTTGGATGCTTTTTTTGTTTATTTACATAAAGTCAGGACTGTCATTAATATAATTTAGGAATATCTATTTTGCTTTGTGGGTAGAGTCCTGTGTTGGATGGAGAGAAAATAGACACAGAACAGAATACAGATGAATGATGCAGTATCTACTAGTTAAGAATAATGTATTGAATATATCTGTAGTTACAAAAGAAAACATCCTAATAATTCTCACTCTAATTACAATAAATCTGTGTTAATAAAAGCTCATCAATTTAAAGACTAGTGAAAAAAGTTAAGCCACCAAAAATGAAACTTTGAACTCACATGAAAGAATTTTAAAAATAGACAGCAAGGAGCTATTACTAAGACAAAGTCTATATAGTTATAATTATGTGAAAATAGGGAAAATATCCATTTAGGCTGTGTTATCTGAGTGAAGGAGGAAAACTTGTTTGTTTCTTTCTAGCCTGGAATTACCCAATTACCTGATTATCTGTGTTGCTCCCCAAATTCGGGGTAATCATTTGAACTTGGCTTTCTTTGATATAGCTTGGGTGTGGAATTAGAGATGTAAGAAGTATTGTATTCTATGAATTTTCATGCTTAGCTTCTGAGACCTAGCACACTAGCTCACATCCCTGGACAGATCATATAAACCCACCTGGACACTGTTGTCAAGGTTTTTCTCCCATTGTTCACTGTGGAAACTATGAGCCTCTGAGAAAGAGTTTGTTAATTAAATGGTTTTTATTCATAAGGTTTAATGAGACTGCTTTTAAGATATATTTGGGGAATTAATGGACTATCTATTTTCTTTTTACACTGTGCTCCACCTCATACACACACACATATACACACCCAGTCTCTTACTACTAGCTCAGAGAAACAAACAAAAACCCCCACAAAGCTGTGTTTGTGATTTATTATCAAATTGAAGCTAATGATTAAAACCCTCTCCCAGGCTAACATCTGGGAAGGAAGGAGTCTGCCCCTGTTCACTAGGAGGGGAGGATAAATTTCTAATTTATAGAGTGCACCAAAACTATGAAAGATCTTCCACATTTGGAAGATCAGCCTATCACCGTCCCCCCCAATCTAGTTCTTCATTCTCTACCTCCCCTCCTGCTGCTTTTCTCTAAAGTGGCCCTAAATTTACCCTACTTCCACATCTCTGGGTCTACCCTGTTCCTCAGACTGTTATGTTCATTATATTCCACAAATAAGTGAGATCATGTATAAACTGACACCCCTCAGAAGAGGGGGTGGGGGGGAGGGAAGAGATAAACCACAGAACTTATGCACATGTATGCATAAGTGATGGACATGGACAACAAAGCTGGGGACAGGGTGAGGGGATGGGGAGGAGGGTGTCAATGGGGATAAAAGGAGAAACATCTGTAACAAAGATAAATTAATAAAAAAAAAATTAAAAAAAAATAAATAAATAAAGTGGCCCTAAATTGAAATTCTGGGCATCCAAAGCAAATTTCAGAAATAGATGCCATCTTGCTTTTATGAAATAAAACTATACTTGACCCCCCCACTCCACCCCAAGAGCCTCTCTCTTGAACTCTCTGGGCAATGCAAAGAACTCATTGTACCAATCAATCCCTGGGATTTCAAGTGTGGGGCTGCTGAAAGCAGTCACAAAGCCTAGCATTTCTTTGGCTCTTTCCTTGACAGATCACTGTTGCACCAAAGCTTTCTAGCCAGGGAGTCCCATTCTCAGGCTGCCTGGATTTGTCAGCTGTCTCTCTGCACACAGCCTGTGACTGACTAGGGGAGGCATTGGGGCTGGTCTTCACTTTGCACTACACGCAGCCTTTTCTAGTTCACACCTGCCAACAGGGCAGCCAGAAGGTTAGTTTAGAAAGCAGAGAAAAGGTGAAAAGGCAGCAGAGTGAGCCAGCTGTCCCAACCCTCCTCTTTTTCCTGTTGCTGATAACTTGCATTTTCTCCCAGATAGCTGCCATTCTGTTCTATCAGCCACTCTTACGAACAAAAGTACATAGCTTTGTGCAAGGGCAAGTTCTCAGAATGTTAGAGGTGAGGGGAAATGAAAATGATGCTAGGACTAAGTGCTACCTCTCTAAAAAGTAACTCGACCTTGTGGCTTGTAATTCGGGAGGGGTGTGAGTTGGGATTGGGGGAAGGTCCAATTTAAAGTCAACAAAAATCAAAATTTTCTCTCTCAACTTTATACTCTCTCTTGTTTTCCTAGGCTTGTATTATATGCATGTGTGCATGCACCCCCGTCCTACACACACAGTTTCCCAGTGCAAGAATTCTCACTACAGTAACCCTTGTTGGTGGCCATTCATACCCTGCTTATATGCTTTCAATGATGGGAATCTCATTCTCTTGTGAGGCTGCCCATTGCAGTCTACAATACAAATATCCAGATACCAACTTGTAGGCAACAGATTTAATGTTGTGAGCTCAACCAACCCAGCCACTCTGAGGACTACAGGCTTGAACTAAAAAGACTTTGGCTTTTAAGATGAAATGGTGAACCCATTGTTCTCCAGATCTACCATTCTCTAACCTCAAATAGCTGTTAATTCTCAGAGAATCTAATACTATGGCTTTGTGTGTTTAATATAAATAACTCTATTGTGCTTCAAATTTTGTTATAACCATATTTGTTTCTTTGTCTCGGCTTAAAATGGTGTTCTCCTGCTATTTCTTTGGGTTCAACTAGGCTAGGTAGAACGTCTTTAAGTAACTCTGAATAAGTAAGTAATTCTGAGGTGCATTTTTAAATGAAGGCATGTAGAAGCTGGAATTATACAAAGGATGAGTTGGATTTTCCCAGAGAGACTTAGAGACTATAATACCTATTTGCCATGTTTTATGTTTAATTTTCTCCAGGCATTTGTTTTGCTCCATTCTCCTGTAAGCTATCTCAGCTACTTTTCAGTAATGGTTCTGAGGACATTTCTGTTGCAAGAATTTATCAGCTAGGACTCTTTTCAAGTGTCAAAAAAACCCAACTTAAACTGCCTTAAGGGAAAATTAGAGCAAGTGCTGGGTTACATATCAGAAAACTGAAGAGTAGAGGCTGGTTTCAGGTGAGACTTGATTCAGAGGCTCCAGTGCCATCACCGAATCCCATTTCTTTCCATCTGGAGGCTCTGTCTCACTCTACTGTGTTCATTGGATTGATTCTCAGACGTCACAAGGTGGTAGGGCACTGGTAGTGGCTTCTCAATATTTTCTCAATTCTAAATCATGTTAGTCCAATCTGAGGGAAGCTTGAGTCTTTGACAGGAGCTATCAGAAAGTGACCCCCTCTCTCTTTTTCTTTCTATACCCTGGTGTGAGAGGTAAATCCCCACCTAGACTACTTTGACTTAGGCTCAAGAGAGGGATCTATGCCCAAGCAAAAATCTGGGGTGTTGTTGGAAGAGGAAGTAACAGATACTGGGAGGCAAATTGAACATGTCTATAACATGGACATCTATCAATTTTGGTTTTGGATACTTTGAACCCTTCAAGGGGATTCATACATACATATACATTGGAAACAGCTAGCATTGGCAGCTGCAGCTTCAAACACAAGAGAGATAAGTCAGGAGCTTTCTTGGAATAGAACACCAGTGTCAATACAAGGAGAGTGGTAGAGGGAATTCCACTCTGGGTGGTGGGGAGAGGAAGAAAATGAGGAGAATCAGAGGATACAGTGTGAAAGTGATTTGGTCACAGTATTGTCCAAAACTAAGCAATAATAATAATAATAATAATAATAATAATAATAATAATAAATAGCAGTAACACCTGTATTAAAGAAAAGTTGGTTTTTTTAGGTTTGAAATGGTTGTTTATTGAGCCCGTTCCCCCTCTGTTGCTTTCCTGGAGCCTCTGGGCATGGACCTGACTCCCTGGGACCAAGGAAACAGCCACCAGCAAAAGGACCACCCAGAGGAGAGGCCTCAGGTTAGAGTTCCTGGTGGAGCCTGTAAGAATCCACAAAGCCCATTGGCCCTAGAGAGCTCACAGTGTTCTGTGGTTTAACAAAGTCATTATGGTGACTCAAGGATTGTTGCTATTTTGCAGTCCTAAAGCCACACGTAGTGGAGCAGGTCTCCAGCCCTGACAGGGAGCAGGCAGAGGCTCTGCAGAAGAAGTAAACCATTCCCCTGAAGGCCGTCTGGGAGCCAGAGTGCAGGAATGCAAATGTGGCCACGGTAAAGTGCTGGTAATGAACTAGGAAGAGCAGTTTAGCCCTGTCTAAGGCTACTGTTAGGGTCATGTGGCAGTGGCCCTTGAAAGGATACCCATCTGACAGGATGGGACACTGGGGCTGATGGAAGGGGTTGGCACTGGGCGCGGCCCAGCACTGATGCAGCACCAGGACCAGATGGTGGTCTGGCCTCTGCAGAAGCCGGACCTCCACAGGATGGACTCCAGGAGCAGCCTCATGATGGGGTAGTCCCTTTCCTCATAGTAGGAGTGAAAAGTCTCATCCTTGGAAATCTGCAGCTCCAGGTGCAGTGTCTTTTAGAAATAATTTACATTAGAAAAATTACATGTTCAATGCAGATAATGTAGTGAACAAAAATGCATATATATATATATATATATATATATATATATATATATATATATATATAAAGAAAACAAAATCATCCAGAAAAATCTACTCAACATTTTGACTAATATTTTTTTCCAGTTGGCTTTCTATGCCTGTCTATGGTTTCTAAAGCTAATAATGTTTCAATTTAATATTTTGTCTTACATATATATGCTGTATTTAGTCTTTTGCAGCCCATTTTTTTCCATTTAATGTATTCTGAATATATTTTCTTGTCTTCAATCTTATACAACAGTGATTTTCAAATGTCTTAACCATGATCCATAGTAAAAAATATATTCACTTTGCTACTCAGTGAACACACACACACACACACACACACACACACACACTTGTATGTATAACTACCTAACACTTGCTCTTAGTATATATGGTGCACTCATATTTTTGTATTCCATATTATAATGCAATAGTGTATACATGATTCATTAGTTGATTACATAACCCACATATAGATTACAAGGTGTAGTTTGAAATACACTAAGCAACAACACCAGTTTTATTGGATAGATGACAGCCCATTTGTAGAGATATACCATAATTTTTAATAGCTCTCCAATTGTTGGAGTTTTACATTGTTTTTAATATTTTCATTCATTCTTTTGCTCATCAAATTGCTCAAGAATATGTATTGAGTGCCTACTATGTGTCAGGCACTGATCTTGGTGCTGGGAACACAGTGGTGAACTAGATAGCTGAGGTTCCTATGTTATTGCATTTACATTCTATGGGGACCAGGGAGACAGGCAATACATATATCTACAGACCAGGAAACACCAAGATAGTGTGATGGGGAGTGATGGGATGGTAGTTATTTTAGGTAATGGTTAGGAAAGGCCTCACTAATTGGTGGTATTGAAGTTGGTATTTCAGTAACAAGAAGATATTTTTTAAACTACTTTTTGAGAAGATCTGGGTAAAGAGAATCTAGGGTAGTAAGACAGCTGGCAGAAAGGTCCTAAGGTGGTCAACATCTTGGCACGTTTGAGGATCTAAAGGATGACAAGTGTGAGTCCAGAATGTGAACAAGATGGAAGAGGGAGGGTCATAAGAGATGAGGGTAAAAAGGTTGACAGAGTTCAGATCTTCTATTTCATACATCTTCCATCTTTGCTTGCATCCACAGGTATGCCTTGAGGGAAAAGTGTGAGAAGCATCTTGAACAGCAGCAGCTGTGAGTGGGGAATATTGGGTGGCAGGGAGACTGAGAAACAGACATGTGTTTCTAAAGAAGATCCAAGTTCTGTTGGAGGAGCATGGTCCTGAGACAGAACTTTGTCCTGTTCCACTTAGATCATTCATGAGGGATTTTAAGTTCCCATAAAATAAGTCTTTATCTAGTTCACTGACATGTCCTCAGCACCTAGCACAATGCTTGACCCATAGTAGGTGTTCAATAAATGTTTGTGAAACAAACAAATGAATAAATAGACATCCCCCTGCAGGCAAATGACAGAGGTAATTTATAACAAATCATTACTATACATTCATTTTTTCTCAAATGTGACCTTCTATCCTCATGCTTAACAGGAGAAAGGCCTTCCATGTAGCAATGGGGCAGTATTTATTTAGCTTCTCCTGGGTGAAGTCACAGATAATCTCTCAGAAAGCATTACTCTACTTGTTTTTTTGTTTTTTAATAAAATGGCATGACGACTCATGGGCTGCTTTTTGCAGTGATAAAAGATAACACATTGCAATTGCCAGAAACAGATGTTGAAGAGACCTAGAAATCTGACTTTTCTACATCAGGGACCCAGTTGTGTGTTGAAATAAGTTGATGGGGTTATTGTAAGCTAGATTGTTTGTTTCTTTGATGTTGCTCACTCATTGCATTGAAGAAGTGGTGGTAAGGAACGCCATTGGAATGGATGGTCCCTGAAGGAGATGCCAAAGGCAGCCCTTAGCTTGGGCATTGACTGGTTCCATATGACATAGCCTTCCCTGCCCTACTCATTTATTGCCATCATCAACCATACCCTGGGTAAACATGGATGGGGTGGACAGAGATATTTTATTGTGGTGGTTAATGAATGCCTCTTTTGACTGTTTTCCAGTATCAAAGTAAATGGCCTAGGTCTGGTTCTTTGGAATGTAGAAAACATTCCAAAATTTAGTGCAGGGCAGAATATGAGGAATAAGAAGAGATCTCCAAGAGATCAACATAATACGTCCCTGGGGAATTTGAACTTACAAGTGTGGTCACTAAGTAAGAAAACTGCTTTGGTCTTCATTGAAATAACTTTCCTTCTGGAAAAAAAGAAAGATAGTTTGTCTACGGGGGGAGGCTCTCCTTTTCATTTAACAAAATTGGCTTCTATCACGTTTTGAGGTTTTTAGTGAAATATAGTACTCATACAGGAGGTGCACAAATCATAAATGTACAGTTTAATGGATTTGCAAAAATTAACACACCCATGAATTCAGCACACAGATCATGAAACAAATATGACCAGCATTCTAGAAGATCCTTTATGCCCGCTTCTAGGCACCTCCCCCACCAAAGTTAACCACTATTTTGTCTTCTAACACAATAGATCAGTTTTGTCTGTCTTTGAACTTAATATACAGTAGTTCCCCTTATCTATGGTTTTCCTTTTCACAGTTTCAGTTATCTGTAGTAAACGCATGCTGAAAATATTAAATGGAAAATTCAAAAATAAACAACTTATAAGTTTTAAATTGTGCACTGTTCTGAGTAGCATGATGAAATCTCCCACTGTCTCACTGCATCCTGCCTAGTGTGTGAATCATCCTTTTGTTCAGTGTATCCACGCTGTATATGCTACTAACTTGTTAAGTCTCTTGGTTATCAGATAGATTGTCATAGTACTGCAGTGCTTATGTTCAAGTACTCTTATTTTACTTAATAATGGCCCCAAAGCACAAGAGTAGTGATGCTGACAATTTGGATATGCCAGACAGAAGCTGTAAAGTATATGTATGTATAGGAAAAAACATTGTATATGGAGGGCTTGGTACTATCCTTGGTTTTAGGAATCCACTGGCGGTCTTGGAACATGTCTCCCATGGTTAAGAGGGGACTATTGTAAATAGAATATTGTAGTATATACTCTTTTGTGTCTGGCTTCCTTGACTCAACATTATGGTTGTGAAATTCATATATATGTGTGAATTATTCCCATTGCCATATAGTTATCCATTGTTTGCATCTACCACAGTTTATTTTTCCTTTCTACTTTTCATGGGTATTTGGGTAGTTTACCATTCTTTTCTATTCCAACCAATAATGCTTTAAACACGTTTTTTGGTTAACTTAATGCATCCATTTGTATTGGATATATTTCTAGGAATAGAATTTCTGGTTTGTGTATATCCCATATTAGTAGATAGGTTTGTGTATATCACATTTTAGTAGATAAGTTTGTTTATATCCCATTTTAGTAGATAGATTTGTGTATATCCCACTTTAGTAGATGCTGCCAAACAGTTCTCCAAAGTAGTTGCACCAATTAGCAGTGCAGAGAGCTCTGGCCTCTGTCATTTTGCATTATCCCTCTGTAACCCCCTATCTTGGGCAACTTTCAGCTGCCACCATTGTGACTATCTGAAAGTGTGCTGTGAGGGGATTTCATTTGAAAAAGGCTGTACTCTGGAGCTCTCGTTCCTATGCTCTCTTAAGTAGCATACTTTCTGTAGCCACAGCAGTTGAGACCGCTTAGCATCTGTTCAAGTATGAAATTAATCTTTACGTAATGCTTTCTGGGATTGAAGGGGGTGCAACTAGAGGAAACCATTCTGGTTATTGAGATTTGTTTTTCAGGATTATAGTCTCAAAATGTCCCCGATTCCCTGGATATTGAAGCTTACAAAAGGAATGAGCGAGAACTAAATTTGCTTTCTGAAAAGGAATATAAGCAGATGTTAAAGAGAGTTAAGAGAATCAGTATGAATTGTAATTGTGGTTGGATTTTGTGGGTTCAAAACGTGGCTCCATCACTTATTGTGTTACTTTATGCAAATTACTTAACATCTCTGTGCCTCAGTTGCCTCAGCTACCAAGTGGAGATATTTGTAATATCTACCTCACAGGAGTAGATTTATGAGGACATATATGTGAAGCACTTAGAAGAACTCCTGGCATGTGGTAGTAACTATGTGAATGTTAGCTGTATTAGTGCCTATCTTAAGTCTTGAACCCTAGAAGCAGTGCCTGAGAAGAGATTCTTGTTCAAGTTCAACTGAGGGAGTATTTTCAGGAGAGAGGAAGGGTGGGAAGCAGGACAGGGCAGGGGAAGGAAGTAATCAAGGATGTCGTTCAGCTGGAGTTTAGCTTTAGCCTAATCCTATGGAGGCTCTTGGGACATAAATGGCACCAGAATTGTCCCACCTTGAAGCAAAGGGGTTGGCTTTTTATACCCCTATTTCTGTCAGTCACTGGCTATGGGCAACTGGGGGCAGACCACTCTTGGAGTGGACACTCTGCTCCTGTGAGCTAAGGCCAATCCTCCAGAGAAGGGGATAACTGTGAGCTCATAGCAGCCAACAGCTCACAGCAGCTGGGGGCTGGGCACTCCTGCCAAAAAATAATCTGAGTGAGGCCACCAATGCTGTCTATTGTTCCTGACCAGGCTTTTATTTGTAGTCAAGTCAGAAGAGCCGCAAGACCAGTGGTAAAGAAAGACTTTTAGAGGAAAAAAAGGTAGCTTTCTAGATTTTTTTTTTTTTTTTTTTTTTGGTCAGGAACAAGATGTCTTCATGTACTCATGAGCACTAAAGTCTGTGCCTGCATGAGTGATGAGCATGTGAGTGTACAACTCCCCCCACCAGTAGTTGCCTTGCTACAGGCTTAAAGTATTAAGGCTCTCCACATAATACTGCCCTTTCCACTTAGCTGGCCCCTGCTTAGCCCTGTTTCTTGGGACATTTACCTTTCTAGACCACCACTTTTAATGTAAGTTTTTCTCTGCCCATAGCCATCTCTATTCCTGTGGGAGAGATGAAAAGAAATTACAGAAGGCATCATCTATTTGAGGCTCACTGGATCTGTGGTGCTTCATAGTGAAATGTCGCCATACCACCAGCTCATGACTTAATCAGCATTTAGATAATCTGCCCCTCTCTGTGGGAGATAGAAGCAAGTCAGCTCTGCAAGATGAGTGTTAGGTTTCTAGGAGGTGGCTCTGCCAGCTGTGGCTCTCTCAGCAGCCAGATTTCCACTCACACTGGACAACATTAAAGCAAGATGAGTCACTGTGTGGACAAATAGGAAGCAGCTTACTTTCCTGACTCTGCACCTGGGGAATGCAGGAGGAGCCTGTGAACACCCTGAAGCTAATGGGGGTGGGGTTTTAATTTACCTGATGGAGTCAGTCTCACACTAGTGTGTATGTGTTTTCTAAATTCAATCCAACAAACTGGGAGACATGCTCCTCAGTCTGCCTGGGAGGTCAAATCTCAGAAATGAAAGTAGGATGTACAATAGCACTAAGCTAAAATCTGCCACATGTATCATTTCTAAGCATTGGTTCGTTCGTTCAGTCATTCATTCATTCAACTGGTATTCATTAAGTATCCACTATTTGCCAGTTTCTGTGCTCCATAATGGACCTATCAAGGAATCAGCCACAAAATAAATAGCCATAATTGTGATGAGTGCTAAAAGGCCAAACCCAGCAGAAATGTGAGCTCTAGCACATTGCTCACTACTGCCAGGAGCAGAGTTGGGAAGTTTTTCTAGCATATGGATTGCTGCTTTTGACACACATGAAGCCCATGGACTAAACAGAAAGCCAAAGCCTAAAACAAAATTAGATTTTGCATTCCAATGCTTTAAATACAATAAATGACCACACAAATGCCTACCAGTTTGTTCACATATTCATTTGACAAACACCTGAACACCTTCAGGATGCTCCAACTGGACTCATTTCTGATTCTTCAAGATTATTTTCATAATTTGTGTAGTGGCTGCTCTGCTCAGATAGACCAGAAGACCAGCTGGGTAGGTGAGAAGTTAAAAGGAAAACCTAATGGAAAAATAAAATGATTTCATCAAGAAAAAATGCTAATTATGTTTCCTAAGCCTTTTCCCCAAGGACATTTTACAGCAGGTAGTGAATTTTCGTGTGCTAAGCAGGAGATTTTGTTTATGTCGTTATCCCTGAGGAACAACAGGAGAGCTGGCCAATGTTCCGTGTGATTGTTGGTCACTATGTGACTCAGTGGTCAAAACAAAACCCGTGGGACCTGCCTACCGAGGCCTGTGCTTCACCATCAGTTGTAACTTCCTCATTTCTTTTTATGGCTGGAGAATTTGGCTCTTTAGAATGGCATTCAATGAAGTCAGTGCAGCCATCTGTCCAATGTATGAAGGCAGCATAGGCCAGTTAGGCACAGCAGCTGCAATAATAGCCATAGGTACAGTAATAGTAAGAATAATAACAATACCAATAATAGTAGTAACAGTAATAGTAGGAATAGGTACAATAACAATTTATTGTATGTGTCAAGCACTGTATTTAGCACTTGTCTGGATTATCTCATTTAATTCTCTCAATAGTTCCAAGATGTAGGTTCTGGTATTATTCTCAGTAGAGGTCAGCTAACTTGCCCAGGGTCACAACAGCTTAAGTGGCAGACCCAGAACTGAAATCAAGATTTGTCTAACTGCAAAACTCATACTCTTAATTATCTTGTTTGATTGCCTCTCAACAAAGTGAGCTTTGGCTCAAAAGAAAAATAAAACTGCCAGTTAAAGCTCTATGACTGTGGTGAGGCTATTTAAAAACTTTGTCCTTTGATTTTCTTCTCTAAAAAATGCACACAGCACAGAAGGGTGGTGAGAATTAAGTGGATTAATCAATTTAAAGTCTCTGGCACACAGTAGGCACTCAATAAATGAGAGCTCCCTTCTTCCTGCAAAAGCCACTCGGATTTCTTTGCAATATGGAAATTAAGGCAGCATTACCTCAAATTAAAGCTTTCCAGAGGTCTGAAACTAACACTACCTGAGTTTCCCCAGCCCAGGAAGGAGGCTAGCAAATATCCTCAGCTAGGTGCTCACTCCTGAGAAAACCCTGATCCCTGCCAGGAAATGGTAGCAGCTGGGACTACTTTTGTTAAATTGAGTAACTAATGTGGAAACAGAAGCCAGTACATTGCCATCTGAAGATTTTGTGCATAACCATGTGATATTGTAGTTACTTTGAGAGAAAAGTGCTAAAAACCCAGAGCTGTAGGCCTATGAAAATTTTCACTTTTGATAATAGAGCTTCTGACAGTTTGAGAGACTCCTTCCCTGATTGGTTGTTGAAGCTTCCAGAGAGTGAGCCCAATGTGACTTCTCATTGCTGTGTTGTGATTGGGCATTGAGTCACACTGCCACCCCTAACCCCTATAGCACTCCCCAATTGGTCTTCCTGTCAGCTTTCCAAACCAGGGCACAGTCATATTCCTACAGACTGACTGAGAGCTTCCTGTAACAGAGGCTGCTTGAGGAGTGCTTGGTCAAGGCCTGGGTTTAAGTATTGGCTCTACCTCAGGCTGTGCAAAACTTTCTCAAATCAGTCTTGCCAGTTGTATTTAGTCTTTTCAAAGAACCACTTTTAGCTTTGCAGAGTTTTTCTATTGTACATAAATGTTGTTTTCTTTGTCTTTATTATTTCTTTCCTTCAACTTTCTTTGACTTTAATTTTCAGTATTTTCCCTTCTTGAAATGAATATTGAGATCACTGACTTTTAATCTTAATTCTTAATTTATGAATTTGAGTCTATAAATTTTCCTGTAAGCATAGTTTTAGCTGCATTCTACAAGTTTTGCTGTGCTATATTTTCACTATCACTCAGTCCAAAGTATTTCCTAACGTTTACTGTGATTTCTTCTTTTAACTAAGGGTTATTTAGAAGAATGATATTTAATTTCTAAATATTTAACAATGTTCTAGTTATACATATTTTTAATTGGTTTCTAGCTTAATCAACTGTGGTCAGAGAACATATTGTAAGTGATTTCAATTTTTTTGAAATTTATTCCTCAGCATATATTTAATTTTGATAAATTTCATGCACAGTTGAAATGTGTGTGTTAAGTTTGTTATTTGTGCGGTTCAAATCTTCGACATTATTCCTGTATTTTTTTCTGTGTTTTTTTTTTTTCTCTATATAAGTTGTGGAGGTTTGTAACAGGAAGAAAATCATAAATAATCCAATTATCAGAATAAAGTATATATACTTATATTTTTCATTCTTTGGAATTCTTTTCTTTCCCCTTGGAATTCTTTTAGACAAACTCTTGCTTCCCAGAAACGTGTATTTGGGAAATAGTGGTCTATAGGCTTCCTGATAGCCTTGGACTTTCAAGAATAAGAGAGTTATATTAAAATTATCCACCATGATTGTGGATTTGTCTGTTTCCTCTTTATTTCAGTCAATTTTTGCTTTGTATTTTGAGGTTATATTATTATATACATATATGATTGTTTTGTCTTCATAACAGACTAAATCTTTTATATCAAATGTATTTCATTTTTTTCTTTATTGATTTTAGAGAGAGGAAGGGAGAGGGAGAGAGAGATGGAAACATCGATGAGCGAAAACATCAATCACCTCCTGCATGCCCCCCACTGGGGATTGGGCCTACAACCTGGGCATGTGCCCTGACCGGGAATAGAACTGGAGACCTCCTGGTGCATGGGTTGACGCTCAACCACTGAGTCACACCGTCCGGGCTCAAATGTCTTTCTTTATCTCACAATGCTTTTTTATCTTTATTGTTGAGAGTATTACAGATGTCTCTCCCTTTTTTCCCCCATTGCCACCCTCCACCTAGTGCCTGCCCTTCTCCAGGCCTTCACCACCCTATTGTCTATGTCCATGGGCAATGCATATATGCATATAAGTTCTTTGCTTAATCTCTTCCTGCCCCCCTCCCCCTTTCCTTCTGAGATTCATCAGTTTGTTCCATGTTTCCATGCCTCTGGTTCTTTTATTCATCAGTTTACTTTGAATATCAAGTGATATTTGTCTTTCTCTGACTGGCTTATTTTGCTTAACATAATTATCTCCAGGTCCCTCCATGATGTCTCAAAGGGTAATAGATACTTTTTTTATACAGCTGCATAGTATTCCATTGTGTAAATGTACCACAGTTTTTTTATCCACTCATCTACTGATGGACATTTGAACTGTTTCCAGATCTTAGCTATTGTAAATAGTGCTGCTATGAACATAGGGGTGCATATATTCTTTCTGGTTTGTGTTTCAGGATTCTTTGGCTATATTCCTAGAAGTGGGATCACTTGGTCAGATGGTGTTGGGAAAATTGGACATGCAAAAAAATAAAACTTGACTATCAACTTACACCATACACAAGAATAAGCTCAAAATGGATAAAAGACTTAAATGTAAATTGTAAAATCATAAAAATCCTAGAAGAAAACACAGGCAGTGGAATTTCAGACATATAACGTACAGAATTTGCACCGGTACATTGTCTAGGGCAAGAGAAACCAAGGTAAAGATAAACAAATGGGACTACATCAAACTAAAAAGCTTCAACACAGCAAAAGAAACAAGCATCAAAATGAAAAGGGAACCCACTGTATGGGAGAACATATTTGCCAATGATACATCAGATAAGGAGTTAATTTTCAAAATACATAAAGTACTCATACAACTCAACAAAAGGAAGATAAACAATTCAATTTAAAAAATGGGCAGAGGGCCTGAATAGACACTTCTCCAAAGACGACATACAAATGGCCAAGAGACATATGAAAAAAATGCTCAACATCACTAATCATTAGAGAAATGCAAATTAAAATGACAATGAGGTACTATCTCACACCTGCCAGAATGTCTACCATCAATAAATCAACAAACAACAAGTGCTGGCAAGGATGTGGAGAAAAAGGAAACCTAGTGCACTGCTGGTGGGAATTCAGACTGGTTTAGACACTTTAGAAAACAGTGTGGAGTTTCCTCAAAAAATTAAAAATAGAACTGCCACTTTACCCCGTGATCATAATGCTTTTTGCCTTTAAGTCTACTTTACTTCCTGTGATTATAGCTATACCATCTTTCTTTTGGTTAATGTTTGCATGGTGTAAATGTTTCCATCCCTTTACCTTCAACTTATATTTTTATACAGAAAGGATAGGCATTGTGTTAAATGCCTCAAAAAATGTCAGGCTCACTTCAATATGTTTCCGCTCTCTCTGAAATCTTAGCCCCTCAAATTCTGTCCTGCTAGGTAGCCTTGAATTCCAACTTCTGTCTCCACATACTCTGAGATGACCAAAACTCCATTTAGCTTCCCAGTGTCTCAGTTGCTACTTGGTACATGGTTTCTTAGACTCTTGGCCCCAAGTTGCCTATGAATCAGCAGATGCCTCAAGGGGGAAATTGGGTACAGAATGCCAAATTCTCCTCAATGCACTTCCTGTCTTTCTAGGATCTTAGCTGATATAGACTGAATGTCTGTGCCCCCCCAAATTCATATTTTAAAATCTTAACCCCCAATATGATGGTAGGAGGTAGGGTTTTGAGAGGTGGTTAGTCATGAGGACTGAGCCCTTATGAATGGGATTAGTGCCCTTAAAAAGAGATCCTAGCCCAGCCAGTGTGGATCACTGGTTGAGTGTCGACCCATGCACTGAGAGGTCACCGGTTCGATTCCTGGTCAGGGCATATGCCCAGGTTGTGGGCCCGATCCCCAGTCGGGGGCATGCAGGAGACAGCCAATCCATGTTCTCTCTCATCGATGTTTTTATCTCTCTCTCCCACTCTCTTCCTCATTCTGTAAAAATCAATAAAGAAGGGGGAAAAAAAATGAGATCCCAGAGCCATCTCTCATTCTTTTAACCATGTGAAGTTGCAGCAAAAAGATGGCCATCTATGAACCAGGAAGTGGGCCAGACATCTCACCAGATACCGAATCTACCAAATCCTGATCTTGGACTTTCTAGCCTCCAGAACTGTGATAAGTAAATGGTTAATAAAGCACCTAGTACTGTTTTTGTTATAGCAGCCCGAGAGGACTAAGACATAGGCTTTTCAAGTCCCTGCTGCTTTGGTAGTTCTCTGAGGCCTTTGTATTTTGGTTTCACTCATCTAGTCATTCTTTTTTGAAAGGCTAGTCTGCAAAAAAACTACTGCAACCTTATCAGAAGTGGATGCCTAAGTGGACATTTTGGATGGTCATTTAACCTGGGTAAGTCATAGTTTCCTCCTTAATAAAATAGGGGCATATAAGAAATACCTGCTGTGGTTGTTTTGAGGATTAGATATATGTTGAATTTACCTTGTAAGTCTAAAAGCTATTTGAACACAAGCTATTATTATTAAATCTTTACATGATTGAGGTTCCTGATAAAAACGGTGGTGGGTATCCACATTGGGCAGTTTGTTTATGTGGGCAGGTCTACCTTGATGTTTTTTTCAGAAGTTGCTTCTGTTGGGAACTTTGGTTGTTATGACTGTTGAATTGATCACTTTTTGGTGTAATAAGTTACCTTCTTGTGGTGGTTGAAATTCCCAAAATACTATTTCAGGCACTTTCTCTGAGAACTCACGTTTGAAAACCCAAGACCATCAGCAAGGCTTTTGGACCACCCTTTCCTAAGTACACATCTTTTTTTTTTTTTTTTTTTTTTTGGCAAGCAAGGGTTCATCTAAAAGAATTTGAGGGAACGCAAAATACAAGTATACATGCTTCATTCTGAGACCTGGGCCACTGTTATCATTTCTGTCCTGTTAATTATAATCTTAGGGTTTATCTCTGACTTCTCCCCTGAGCAAGTTTTGCTAGCCTCAGGTGATATAAGAGAGTTGCACAACTTATGGGTCTATTCTGAGTAAATATTTGCATCAGTTTCAGTCCTTATTTTTACTGTCCTGGCAGTTCTCAATTTACCAACAAGTTGTGGAGCTCTATGGCTTTATTCCCCTGGGCAAGGTTAGCATCATCCTTGCAACACAAAGATGGATTTGTGCATTTCTTGAGTGGTCTTTTTGAGAAGACCACTTTACCTCTTCCTTGCTGAGTCATGGATGATAAGATCTGCTTCTAGTCCATTCTTCCTGGCATTTGAAATATCATGTTGTTATACCCATTATTATGTCCACTATTCTAGAAGTCCCAGAATTCTGATGTCTTTTTGTCCATAGGAAACCCACTGTGACTTGAATCTGCCATTAAGGTCTGCACAATGTAGTCACTCACTGATCAGGCCTCAAACACACTTAACCTACAAATGTTAGCATAGAAGGGTAGCAATTTGATTCAGGATCATCCATTGAAAGCTGAACTCCACCCATCCTTTTCAATTGGCTAACAAGTTCCTTGATTGTCCTGAGGGAATAGAACATCAGACATTACAGGGGTAAATGAGAGAAAAAATTCTAGATGTTAAATCCATAGTTCTCATTTGGGGGATGTAGGGGTAGGGAAAACACTTTATAAACAGAAATGACAGGTTATGCCTTAGGTCTACTGAATCAGAACCCAGAATAAAGGCAGCTCTTGCCCTCTCCTTCTCCTTTCCCTATCCAAATAAATGCCATGGTGCCAAAGCACAGAGTGGGTTGAGGGCACTGGCATTTGTGAGTGGTGAGTTTGGTACCGTTTTGATTGTGCCAGCCTTTGACAGATAGTCAAGAATGAAATTATTGGCCCTGGCCAGTGTGGCTCAGTTGGATGAACATCATCCACGCACCAAAAGGTCACTGGTTTTATTCTCGGTCAGGGCACATGCCTGGGTTGTGGGCTTGGTCCCCAGTAGGGGTCATGCAGGAGGCAGCCGATCAATGTTTCTCTCTCTTTCCCTCTCCCTTCCTCTCTCTCTAAAATCAATAAAAACATAATAAAAACTATTTGAAATATATCACTTAAAATAAAATAAAAAAATGAAATTATTGGAAAAGGCAATTCCTAGGTACAAGAGACCTGGTTCAGTTACACTCTTTATTTACTCTGTATCTGGAAGTAATTGACTTAATCTCTTAAACAACAATTTCTTAAATAAGAAATGTGCTAATGAGAATAGGTGCTTGATAAAAGTTTACTTCTTGACTGGTTGGCTTTTGTTGCTGATGTTACAGATGTTATCAATGGAATGATGAAGAATTAGGTATTATTATCTGCAGTGCCTTTCAAGATTCCAGATGAAAACTGGCTAGCTAGTTAAAGGTTGATTTATACCCAATATTTCCTCCTTATGCTAACCACAAATCTCATGATCAAGTTGATTTCCCTTTTTCTCATCTAAACATTTAAGAACACATGTTTACATTTTTTTTTTACTCTCTTGAAGTTTGCCAATATGTACAAATGAGCTTCAAATGTTCATTCTCTGGATTAATTATTTTTTTAGATAGCTATCTAAAAAATTGACAAACTCCCAAAATGTTTTTCTTTATCTGGGACAGTTGTCAACACTAAAATATTATTTGGATGAAGTCAGGGTCCTTTTTTGTTCACCATTAAATTCTTAGGATCCAGCACAATGCCTGGCACACAGATGGTACTCAACATATTAGTTAAATGAATGAATTGATAATTAAATGCTACCTACATGTCTCTGGATAAGCCATTAACTTGTTTTGCCCTCAATTTTTTCTCCTATGAAATGGTACTAATAATGTTTAATCCTTGGAGTATTTGAAGGAAAATAACTATAGTGGATGCTGAGATATGCCTTCTAGATCCACTTTAAAGAACAAAGCACTCATTCCCCAAGCTGTTGGAACTGTTGACAGCTGACAGCTGACAGCCCTCAATTGAGTCTCACTTTGTGATTTGTCCTAGCTGCAGAGAGCCATCTAGCTCAAGGTCATAGTACATTCCCAAGGCACCCCACACCCAACAGCTATCTGGCATAGTATATAAATGTTCAGCTCCCTTGTCCCAACTCAGGACAACTCTGATGAGCCATTATCTAGCACTCCATATAAGATCAGCTGAGGCCTTCAATGCAACTGCTTTGCAGTCCAACTTCTTCATCTGTCCACTCCTACTTCTTGTCCGTCCCTTCCCCAGCTGTAGATGCATGGAGCAAGCCCTAATAAATCCTTTGTTTACCCAGGAATCCAACCAGAGACAGTAGAACATAGTACATGCTAAAGAAAACACTTATTGGTTCTGACAGTCCAAAAGAGGCAAGGATCTACTGGAACACATGGCTATTTCTCTCAGCCCAAGAAATAGGCTATTTCGTGACCTCTGCTAGTCCTGATAAAAGTGTTTTCTGTTAAATTCTTGTTGGTGAAGGTCAGGGAAGGAGTGGCAATAGTGGCCTACAAACCTGTATCCATTTCAATCAGTACAGTGTTATAGTTAAGTGAGTGGACTTTGGACTCAAACAGCCCTGAGTTCAAATGTCACTTCTGCCATTCACCAGTTATATGACCTTTGACCAGTGGTTTTCAACCTGTGGGTTGTGACCCCTTTGGGGGTTGAACCACCCTTTCACAGGGGTCGCCTAAGACCATCGGAAAACACATATTTCCAATGGCGATTCATAACAGTAGCAAAATTACAGTTATGAAGTAGCAATGAAAATAATTTTATGGTTGGGGTTCACCACAACATGAGGAACTGTATTAAAGGGTCACGGCATTAGGAAGGTTGAGAACCACTGCCTTTGACAAGTCATCTTTCCTGCCCTCAGTTGCCTCAGCTAAAAATGGGGATTTTATGAATACCTGTCTCTTAGGGTTATTATGAGAATTAAATGAGATAAAGTGGTACAGCTCGTAGCAAGAGACTAATCAGTTCTTAATTATGCTGTGTTCTTAATCAGTTGTTATGCTGTGATCAATCGAGATTTATAACATGATCTTGGCTGGAAAATGACTGTAGAGATATAGACAGCTGGGCTACAATCACATAGTCAATTGTAAATATCTCAGTGGTAGACACAGAGTTGCATGGCCCAGATCCTCCTCCAAGGAAGGACTTTGTACTCCAGCTGTCAGCTTAGTCAGGGTTTGCCTTAGCTGCAGGGAGCCACCTCAGCCCAAGAGCACACACACTCTTGCCTTTGTGATGACTGAGTGATAGGGGGTAATAATGTCCCAACCATTTTGGCCCAGCAAAGGACCATTCCCAAGCTCCCCAGGAGAGAGGGGTTTGGCTGAGACTTTGTCCATCCTGCATCACAGCTCAACTTCTCCCTCTGCCCAACCCAGCTTCTTCCTCCTGCCTTCCACAGCTGTTGATCTTCACAAACAGTCTTCTTCCCAAACTCCATTTCAGGCTCTACTTCAGAGAATTCAGCCTGTGACAAAGTCTGAAAGCACAATTAAAGGGTAATTCTTCAGGCCCCACCCCCACAACCCCCCTCATTTCCTTTGTTCATTCTTTTATCTTTCAATCTTATCCCTTTGTCTGTGTTTTGCACTCTCCATATTCAGAGCATTTTGTTTTAATGGCCTGTTGTACACAGCTTGTCCATGAGCTGACAGGTCGTGACAGAAGCCTATTTAGACAAGTTGTCAGGTTGAACAGGAGAGGAAAAAAATCGTAAATCAATGTGTTTTCACATGCAATCACACGTGGGCTAATTTATCTGCAGCCACGTTCTACCCTGCCAGTTTGGCATAAGGGTCCTCAGATAAGGGGGCTGCAAGTTGGCTGATTAACAGAGCGATTTTTATTGGGAGAAGGACAACACAATTGTTTTATAGTAATTATCACCATTTGAACCTGTGCACACGCTCATGAAAAAGATGAAAGAAAAGGCTCTGTACGGATGATGAAGCAACTTGAAACATACACAGGCTAGAGGGCTAAAACTATTTAGAATATTACCGTTCTCTACCTTATGAAAAGCCCCTAGGAGATGGCAGATTGGCTAACTTTTTAAATAGTCCTCATGCTTTATCTGTGGAACTGAACTCAAGTAAATTCCGTTTCTAGAGTTAGGAAAACAGCAGGGTAGATTACTAAGGTGCTTTACTTAGAGATAACAGCCAAGTCCATATCAAAGCTAAGGACACAGCCAGTCTTTCTGAAGGTGCTGAACTAGACCATTAAATATCCTCTCTTACACTTCACACAACCCCCCTCCCAAACAGTAAGAAAAACAACAACAATAACACACACACACACACACACACACACACACACACTCATAGGAGGTATTTTTTAGAGCGTGTTCTGGCTGTGGTGATTTTAAACTTGAAACATTCCACAAACTACAAAACACTTCCCAGCTGAATTGAAAACTCCAACTGGGGAAACACAGACTTTGGTATTTTCTTCTTTGATATTTGATCATTTTCTTTGCATCTTTGTCCATTCCCACTGTCATATCTGAGTTTAGCACAAGGACAGAACGAGATAAGTTTGTCACCACAAGGCAACACAAGCAGAGGGCTGTAAAAATGTTTTGCTGACTGGAAATGGCTGTTTTAAAGGTTTGTGGTATATGATTAACTTAAAAGAATCTTGCTTAAATTATTAAGAGCAAACTCTTTTGGGTCTGCAGCTGTATCTGTAGCTAGAATTAGAAGCACACAGTAATGGGTGCTATGACTTTTGGAGATCTTCCCACTTCTACTATTTTCTTTGCTTTTTATTTTTTTCCCTTTATGAGTAAGAACCATTAAATAATACCTCTCTCCTCATGGCTGGAGCAGGAGAGTGGAAGGGCAGGGGCATTTCTGACAATCATTTTGTTAAGAAAACCCAGGCTCAGGAATCAAAACAGCTTTCTTTGCCCCAAAGAAGACAGATAAAAGACTGGGCATTCTGCAACTCCCACCCAATAAAGAAATACTTGCCCCAGAACAGAACATTAGAAAGTTGAGCTGCTGAGAGCATTTTCAAGCCTGTGGTCAGGCTTCCATTCTGCTGCCATTTCTAGAATGTCTTAGAAAGATGAATTTTATAATAGGAAGTTAAAACATTTGGCATGTAAATGTAAGTTTATTTTCCCTCTTTGTAAGGTCACTGAAAATTTTTGCTAAAGGAGAGAAACTCAATTCTCTATTAAAAGAAGAAGCTTAAATTAAATAAGGCATTACCATTTGTTTTGTAATTATGGACTTGGAAAGATGAAACTGGAAATGGGATATAGAGCTTCACACCTGAGCTGGATTAAAAAAAAAAAATCAGCTGGTTTCTCTCAATTTGCTATTATTTTCTGGAAAATAAATTTTGGTTTCTGTCAAAATCACAAAAAAATCATTTATTTATTCATCAATTTATATGGTATAACCAGCAAGTGTCAGGCACTGTGCTAGACACAGAAAATAGAGCTAAAAGGCACAGCCTTTGCTCTCAAATTGAACACAATCTGATAGAGAAGTAGACAACATTATACTTATTGGGCAGTGTGAGGGTAATGAGAGCTTACTCTGACAATCACTAGTCTAAGTGCTTACATGTATTAAGTCATTTATTATTAGCCCCAGTTTTCACATGGGGAAACTGAGAGGCACAGAGAGGTTACACTATTTGCCCAAAATCACACAGCTAGTAAGTAGCTGAGCCAGAATTCAAACTCAGACAGATAGGTTTAAAGTGTGTGCTCTTCATACTGACATGGAGGATGTGGCAGCCAACTGGGGTTGGGTATGCTTGAAGTGGGTTTGAGATAAGAAAAAGTGAAAGAAAGCTCTCCATAAGAGATGATATAATGGCCTTAAAAATACTTCCATTGAAATGGGGAACATCTGTAAAACTCTCAACAATAAAGATAAAAAAAAAAATACTTCCATTGGGTATGTCAGGATGAATATGCATGGAAACCTAATCAGAGTGTAAATCAGAAAGCTGAGGTTAAGGACAGAGAGATCTTCCAGGACATGGCTCCATGGAAGAAGGGTCCACACTGCCCTAAGATGGCAGTTCTGGAGGGCAGTGTTTCCATAGCTGTTGTCTAGGAATCTTAGTGCTCACTGAGGTGACAATGAGTAGTCTGCCAAACAGAGCTCCAGTGTCAAGTTTTGGAAACCAGTTTGCTTCAACAAAGGTAAACAGGGTTCTTTATCTCAAATTTGCAAGGCCCTTTAACATGCTCGTGTATACAGTGAAACACCAAAAGGGAAATGGAATTTGAGCACAAATTCTTTCATCATAGAAATCCCTATGAAAATCTCATAGAACAAGAGTCCCAGAAAATGCAATCTGGGAAATTACATGTTTCAGGAGGTTGAAACTCTGAGGCCTGCTCTATCTCTTGGCTGAATGGTAGGATAAGTCCTACATTGGGTGGTGGGCAGTGGGTGGCAGGCAGTGGGTTTGGTGTTTAATGCTTTTCATTTTATCAGTAACCCAGCTTGTGTCTAATTACTTGAGCCCTTTCTCTAGCTCGCTGCTCCTTTGGTCCCTAGTTTCCTTCCTCTTCAAGACTGTGGGCTCCTGCTTTAGTTCACTGCCAGGACCTGTGAAGCCAGCCTGTTACTACAGCAGAAGCCAACTTTTTTGAATTTGTCCTTTTCTAAATAGGCGAGGAACCTGTTAGTCTTAACCTTCAAGTTGGCTTAGCTTTTCCTGCTGGTTTCTTCTAACTAAATTTGTTTTATCTCTCCCCCATCCCTTCTTCCTCCTTTGCTCTCTCCTTCCCTCCCTCCCTTTTACCATTCCCTCTGTCAACATTTATTATGTGTATTCTATGGGATCCACAAAGTTATAGGTTTTAATGTAGTTATTCCAGACTTATGGTTCATATCAAAGTTCTGAAGCACCTGGCTGAACTCGGGTCACATGCCTGCCTCCAGCTGGTGGGTTAAAGCAACATAGTTATTGTAAGGGACAAGTGTGAGGGATCTTGTGAAAGACTAGATAAGTAACATATCCTTCACATATATTTTTCAAATGCATGTAGATCCTGTTGTGATTAATAAAACATTGTGTGTAGATACTATTGGAATTCATAAAATATATCTTCATTTATACTAAATTGACATTGCTTTTTTCTTTATATATTTTTAAATCAATATGAAATACAAGTACTATTATCTTGTTAGTGCCTATAGATTTTTTGATATTGAAAGGGGGTTCTTTATACCACCTGAACCTCAGGCTTTGGAGTCAATACAACTTGGGTTCAAATCCTACTTCTGTAATTTATTAGCTGGGTGACTTTGGGCAAGTTGCTTAACTTTTAAAACCTTAATTTTCTTACCTGAAAATGAGAATAATCATACTTAATTCAGGGGTTTCCATGAAGATGAAATGAAGTAATGAATGTAAATCATCTAACAAATTGCATGATTGTTCAATAAATGATTATTGACATTGATATGAAAAAATAGAAAGAAGGGGGAGAAAGAGGAGGAAGAGAAGGAGGAGGAGGAGGGGGATGACAAAAAGACATTATTCATGAGCTAGTCAGTGATTAGAGGGGCTGGGGATACCAAGGGAGATTAAAAACAGTCTTCTTTGTCATTACATATCTCCCACCATATCTTTGAATCTTCTGGGATTTAACATAAACCCATTAACTGAAAGGTCAACCGATATACTGCCAAGTGTGCTGACCAATGCTAGGAGACATTTGTTGTATTTTGGCTACCCCAAATCTGAGCCCTCTTCCTATGTTCCTGGATGTAGATTGATGGGAGACAAAGAGGTGGGTGGCACCCATTGTTTAGCGATGACCTCCAGTGGCAGTGGCAGTGTTCAGAGGTGGCAGTGCCCTGGATACTGTAACCAGGCTAAGCTTGCAGTGTGACCCTATCTGTGCTGGTGGTCACCAATTTATTTTGCTTATCTCATCTTCTTGCTTTTTTTTTTTTTTTTGTCAAGTTTGAAAGCTAACCAATACCTACTAACAAATTCTTCTTCAACTTCAATTATCTAGGGTTAGTTTCTGGTGTTTACAACCAAGAAAGCTGTCTGTTGCACCACAATGTAGACTCGATCTCATGTGGCTTGTCTTAGATGTGCAGGCTCCAGATCTCATGGCTGAACCAGAAACTTTCTGCACAGCCCCACTTAAATTGCAGAGACTTTTGTGAAAGACATTCTTTCCTGATATCTCAGTCTGTCTGCCAGGGTGGTTTGTGGCAGAAAACGCAACACAACACATTTCTCCTCTGTCTCTCCATGTCTGACTTTTCTAGCTGTCATGGGGGGAGGGCAGTGGATGAATGGTGGGGAAGGCTGCCTAGGGAAATATATAGCAAGGTCCTGACTGGAGGCTGTCCTATAGCTGAGTCATCTTTGCAGGGCCACTTTATTCCAGAGATGACAGCAGTTAAACCCATGTATGGGGTGGGGATAATGGTGACTCTTTCTTCTCCACCCTCTCACATATATTATACCCCAGGGATCAGCCCTCCAAGGTGACCTATGAATGTACCCCCAACACCCCTCCATACTGTTGTTTATCGTAGGAAAGGACAAGGTAAGGGTGAGTATTGCTCTAAAAGTTCAGGCTCCCTGAAAATGCTCTAGGGATCCCAGATGCCTGCAAAGCACTCTCGTTTTGTTTTCACATTTCAGATGTTAATTATAAGGAAGAGAATTAGGCATATAAAACAAATTACATTGGCAGCGTTTCCTTCACTTGTGCACCACAGGGCCCAGGCACCCCTAATGAGATGTGACTACAGATCATCGTGCTTCCTGCAAACAGCCAATTGCTTCTAATATAGCAGCATCTTCCTTGTGTTGCCTGAGAATTAGCCACAGGTGTAGCATTTGACTTCGGGGAACATCACCCGCCCAGGGAAGTGTGGTTAGGTCAACAGCAGGAAGAAAGGGAGGGAGAGAGAGAGTGGTAGATACCCAAGGCTTTAGAGCTTCCTCATAATTTCCATTAGCTGCCCCTTCTCCAAACACCACAGCCACCTGAAAAAAAAACAACGCATAATCCAAGAAAAAACAGTGCATCTTTGTCTTTTCTATAGAAAGCAATTCTGCAGCTGTCACAAGATGCAGACAACAAATGCTGTCTTTTATCAGTGTTTAATAATATTAATGTTCCCGGTGAAGAACAAACACACATTCTACCATGGGTTGAAAACTGTTTGTGGGCTAATTTCAAAGCATTACTTAATGTTTTCCTTAATTAGAATTAATTACAAGACCCTAGTGAAGAAATAAGTTCATATGTGAGATTCTAAGGCCTTACACTGTGAAGTTAAGTTTGCCCCATCAGAAGTACATCTGGCAACTTATAGAATACATGTACCTAAATATCTGTGTTCTTTGAGAGCATGAATCCTCCAACAGTAGTGAGAGCAGCACAGGTAAATTTGGCTTATTGGTAAACAAAAAGGAGAAACATAATACTGGATCTGAGGGGTATAAAGAAGAGGTGTGATATTTTTGGCTAACCAGCTACTAATGGTTATGCAATCTTGAGCCTCAGCTCCTTCATCTGTCAATTGAAGGGGATGGACTAGAGTTTTCTAAAGTTCTTTGAGCTTGAACACTCTGGGTTTCTCATTTCCCAGCCCCAAGATTCTGTCTTGAAATTTCTAACTGTGAGACATCAGAATTGAAATAAAAGGCAAGCTTTCTGAAAAAAAAAAAAAAAATGGGCCAATCCCAGAGAAATTACCATGATTGGATGTTCAACTTTGTTGAAGATAGCAATGTATCTATCTGCAGAAAATGATTTTTAAGGAACAACAAAACAATTCATGAGCTAAGTCAAATACACAGTTCCTTTGAAAACAATTGGTTAACAACTCATGACTACATATTAGTTTGGATGAATCAAGCTGTATCATGCAAAACTATATGTACATGTGCACACAAACCATGTTCTAAGGACTAGAAGAGTTCTGTGATCTCTAAGTATGGGTGCAATAGAGAAGAAGGGAGATCTATGGTTTAAAAAGCTTTGGAACTGCTGAATCAGTTATTCAGGTTTCTTTACAATAGGATCCTTTGAGCATTTATGGGCTTTGCAACTTTCCTGGGACATACAGTTTGCAGTGTCTGATCTTATTTGACTTTGGAACCCCTTTTTATTGGCATGCTAAGTCATTGAATACCAGTGTTCTGCAGAATTGATTTGAGAAATAATATGCTATGCAAATTAGAACAGTTTATTTCAATATTTCAGCTGAAAGTCCAAGCAAAACAAGCTTAGAGGAAAAAATAAACTAAAAATATATGGGAAATGTGTACTTTGATAAATTTCCCTAGTGATAGAATTCAAATCAGTATATGAAAGAATTTGCCATTAAGAATCAGAATAATTCTTAAATCAAATTAAGTACAACAAAATGCTTTCTTATAAGTGGCAAATACAAAACCAATGATATGTCAAATAAAATTGCTTCCTTTAAAAGAGGTACAATTCACTCGGCTGGTGTGGCTCAGTGGTTGAGCGTCGTCCCATGGACTGAGAGGTCCTGGTTCGATTGCTGGTCACGGCACATGCCAGGGTTGCAGGCTCAATCCCCAGTAGGGGGCGTGCAGGAGGGAGCCAATTGCTGTTTCTCTCTCCCATCGATGTTTCCATCTCTTTAGACCCTGGGGATTCTGTCTCTTTTATTCTTAGAAAAATAAAGCAACTCTGTGACATAAAAACAAACAAACATATTGTAAAAAAAGTAAAAGTTTTTTTTTTTGTTTTTTTTTTTTTTAAAGAAGTACAATTCTATTTTGCTTTTAGAGGATTTTCAAGTTGTATGATTTTGGGGATACAGAAAAGATAGATGATTGACAGCAATTTTATTTTCCCACTTTGGAGGCTAGTCAATCAAAATCTATTAACCTAAACAAGGAATCCTATTTTTTGTGTGTGTGCTAAGAAAACAGTAGTGGGTAAATTTCTAAGTGTTATGAAGGGAATTGTGGGTGTAATGTTATTATTAACATGAGTTGGGTATGATATATCCAAAGAAAATCTGTTCTATTAATTACCATTACATAAGGCTTCTACAGAATAAAGATAACCCCTGGAATATAGTTAGCAAGATAATAAAGGGGTAAGAATCAGAAGTTCCCAGAATAAGGATATTTCTTATGTGGGTGGTAAATTATTTTTTTCCCCAAATCATGAGGTATGTATGTTCATCAACAGAACAGATGCCTTAGGAAGAAATCTTAAGCTGGGTAAATATTCATTCTGACCATAAAGAGTTCTTGTACTTATTTGTTAGAAATACCATACAAAACTCAATTTATAATTTTTTTATTTTGGTAAACAATAATGTCTTTGTTCCTCTTTCTTCTTCCTTTTCCCATTGTACTCAGGACCCATTATCAGTGATGTCAAAAGACGGCAGGAAGGAGATAAAAGGAATTTTAAAATATGGAATAATTTGTCAGAAGGAGTACTTCCTGAATGCCCTGTAATTTTGCTCTCAAGTAGGAATTTTAAAACTTCAGTGAGTGAATCTCTCTCTCCTGGGAAAAGGAGGTTTCCCTTCCTTGGTTGGTCAGAGCTCCCATCTGCCTTACACCAGACTATTCCTCATCGTAACTGCGACTGTTATGCTTCTAGTTGAAAAGACACTGGATTTATGCTGTACAGCATGTGCAAATGGGACAATGGACTGTAAAGTTTGATTGATTGGATTTGCAGGAGGCCTTCTGAATGCCACATGAGGCGTGTGGCTGGTGTTCCCCAGTCCCTGCAGCAAGCTGCAGCAGTGGGGATGGGATGGACCACACTGGGCGGGCTGCACTTCTCAACCTCACTCAGCTTAGTTGTGGTGACATAGGCCGGGGGCATCGCAAGCTGTTTGGAGCTGTGCACTAACCACATATGACAGACACCTTTGCCACTGGCTTCTGCTTCCCAGCAGCAGAATCTTAACTAGAAATGGTGGGAAAACCACCCTTCTACTCCAGAGGACACCACAGAGGAGAGGCCTGACTTGTATTTCATATTTTAATGAAAGGATGGTTACATGTCAGCAGGATATTAAAACCATAAATACTATAAAAGATGAATTTGCAAACATCGTTTTCTCATAGAAATATTTTCTTATGCCCCAGATTAGGTGAGGACCCTCTGTTATATAATGCCCTGAATTCGTCCTTTGTGATACTGACTAGTGCTGTCATGAATTAATTCATTATTTGAGGAATTACATGTTTCTTACTGGTCCTCAAATATTTAATTTTAATTCCATAAGTAGACAGACCTCTCTGTCTTTCTCCCCAGCACTCAGGGCAAAATTGGACTATAGCCCTGCCCTGCCCTACCCTGCCCTGCCTTTCCCTCCCCTCTTTTTCCCTCCCCTCCCCTTCTATTCATGAATAATTTAGTCCCAAAGCCATTAAGTTGGGGCAGAATAGGTTAGGTGTCCATGGTGGAAAGGGGAAGGGGTATGAAGTCCTAGACCCGGATGTCAGAGCCCCAGCAGGGTGAGGAAGGCATTCATGTCCTTATACGACCAAAGGATGGACTCATTTAACATGTGTCCCACACCAGGAAACTCTTGGCCTACTCAGCCACTTTGGGAAGGGGAGAGAGGGCCATCAAATTATGAGTGCAATTAGACAAAACATCTGTTAGATTGGGTTTTTTCATCGTTTCAACCAGTTCTTGTGGCATTGTAGAGACAGATTACTAGTTAATTTAGTTTGATGGCCAATAGTGTCTGTGCTAATTGAATTTTTGACTGGATGTTTGGGAGTCATAAAAAGATATGTATATTTGTGTGTGTGTATGTGCTATGGTAGAAAGACTACTGCCTTTGAAATCAGACAGATTCTTTTGTAAGCCTCAGTTTACTCATTCATAAAATAGTATTGATGATAAATTTTCTTGTGAAGTTGTAAATTATATAAAGTAAGCTGTTCATATTCACTCATCATAGAATCCTGACATAAGATACTCAAAGACAAGGGTGCTGCATAATTTTTTGTGCCATGGACTCCCTTGCCATTTTTGTGAAGTCAATGGATTCCTTCATAAAAGAATGTTTTAAGAATGCATCAAAAATATATGCGATGAAAAAGGGAGCCAATTATATATTGAAATATGATTATCAAAATACTAGTAAACACATTTGTGATACAGCAGTTTATGTGTTTTGTTGATATATTCAATAGTGAGATCTAGTGATAGGTCTAATAACTACCATAATTTTGAAGCAAAGATGAACATAAGTGATATAGTGAGATAATCCGAACAACTGTAATGATACACATGTATCTGTGACACTTATTGATGACAAAGACACAGCTACTACTAGTAAAACTGTGGACTATTTCCTATATTCATAAACAAAGAAAATGCCTTAATTTTAGTTAGAGGTTTGTGAGTATAATAATGCTAACCCTTTCCCATCTAAGTTCATAGATCTCTGAATTCTATCCTTTAGTTTCTCCGTGGAGTCCTATTCTAAGCCCCACTGTAAGATAACATTGACTATACAAATCTTTCTATTCCTCTCACTTTTTCCTCAAGTTAGTAAGTAGAGTGTTTACATGACAGCTGTGTAATTTTCTGCCCTCCTTCACCTGGGGATTCTGGAGACAGTGCTTATAGCCACCTGCATCCCCCTCTATCATATATTTGATGTGCTAGTGCATGACCTAGAGGAGCCTGTTTGTGCTTAGACTAGAGAAACCTTTTAAATGTCTAAAATACATCTCTTCTGCTGGCTTATTGAGGATGTGTGTGAGCCTAGCATCTTTTTTAAAAAGTATGTTTTCATTGACTTTTTTAGACAGAGAGGGAGGGACAGAGAGAAATATCGATGAGAGAGAGAAACATTGATCAGCTGCCTCTTGCACCCCCCCCCCACACTGGGGATCGAGCCTGCAACCCAGGCATGTGCCCTGACTGGGAATTGAACCAGGACCTCTCAGTCCATGGGATGATGCTCAATACACTGAGCCACACCAACCCAGTGAGCCTAGCATCTTTTACACTTTCTAATTTCCATCACTGACTATGTTGGTTGGCTAGGCTTGCTTCTAAGGCAACTAATGTAGCCATTGCCACTTGAGGTTAAAAAGAAAATGATCTCCCTTGCCTCTAGCAAGCTATTTGTCCTCTGAACTTTATTAACAAACACCCCAACATTTAAGGCATCTCTTTCTTCATGTTAATTTCACTGGCTCTAGTCTTCCCAGCCTGGAAGGAGAGTTTCAACCTGTGGATAGGCCAGGCTAGAGAAGTAGAATGAGATCTAGGCTGGGAAAGAAAAGCTCACCACAGGCCCCATGGAAAAAGCAGTTGGAAATGTAGGTGGAAGCACTATTTCCTGACCTCCTCTGGAAGTTTGGGGGATAGGAAAACTGCAAAGCCCTGAAATGAGAACAGGCATGGTTGTGCCTCAGCTCAGGCTGCAGAAACAAATGAAGCGGAGAAATGAAGAATCCAGAAAGAAAATCAAAGCCCAGTTACTACATGGGAGAATAAAAGTAAGATGCAAAAGTTGGAATAAAATGTCTTCTTGCTTTAATCATTTTAAGGTTAAATAGTATGTGTGGCTTTTTCTGCTTGGAAACTGGCCAGTCATGTCAGCTCAGAAGAAATTAAGAAAAAAATATAGACATTGCAACTTTGTGCTTACTGTTGTTTTTGTGTCCATTTCTGTGTCCACTTGCTGAGCTTATCCCAAACTCCCTCATGCCTCTTTTGGAGATGAAGTGTGGAAGAAAGTAGGTCGCTTGGAGTTGAAAACAAAGAAAGTAGAGAAGAAGTGTAGCTTTGTGCTGGCTTTTGAGGTGAGCTGAAAATCACCAATGAAATGCCTGGGTGAGGACTCCCTGAACGGCTCCTTCATGTACTGCATTAACAGTGGAAATTGTCTACTGAGAGAGCAGAGAGGGCTGTTTGCTAGTAGAACAGGAAAAAGATGGTGTACTAGACAGCTTTGATATTTGTCTGAGGAAAGGATTTCCCCCTTAAGGCACCAAGAGCTAGTAGCAGTTCCAGGCTTCTGGTTAGAAGAAGGCAAAAGGATGAGAGAATGATTCATTAAAAACCCAGGTGGGCCCCACAATGATCAAATGAGTAATAATGAAAGCCATAAGCCTTCTTGGCAGAAAAGGAATTACACTAAATGCTTAGGACCTATCAGACTTGCTTTCTTACTTCTGTAGTTTGGCTCAAATCTGATGCCTGATTTTTGCTATACAATACAGTCAAATTTCAGGTCTTTAGGAATGGCAGTGTGTTTGTGAGATAAACTTTCCCTAACAATAAGTTATAGCTACACTCAGTCAAGGACAAGTTATGCAACAAAACTGTGGACTTTCCGTGACAGACAAATGGAGGCGGAGAGTCTGTACCCCTGACAATGGGATCTTGCCTCTACTTCTGTTTCTTTAAATAATGCTGTTCTTTCTGTGGACAGAAGTCCTACTTCCTTACTGTAGAACATTAAGTAAATAAAGAAAAATAGAAAGGAAAATTTAGCCTGTAGTTTTACTCCCCAGAATCGCTCATGGTTAACAGCTTATCTTCTTTATTTCTTCTATTTTCTTGGTTTCAATTCCATTTGTAAAATGTAGATTGGGCTAGATTTTTTTCAATAGCTAGTTGTTAAATGGAAGGGAATCTGATGGAGGTCAATCCTGTGGCTCCAAGTTGCTCACTGTTCAGTGGGTCACCCAGTATTGTCAGTTGACCTGTCCTCCCTCATTGGACCAAGAGCAACCTAGTTGCCTCCAGCAGTTAGACCCTCCTTCCTAGTGTCCCCCTTGCCACTTTGGATGAAACTATCTTATCACATTGTCAGTTCCTTGAGTGAGCACTCAGTATTACTTTTTTCAATGATTATTCTTTTAACCAACAGTTTTGCATATCTACTTTGGGTCAGGCCCAATGCCAGGTGTTTTAACATACATTATTTCATTTCATTCTATTCATTTTTATATGCTTATGGTGGGGCTAGTGCCTGGCACACAGAGGGTTGGGTAGAAAAAATGGTATTTTGGAAGGAATGTGAGCACTGGGGTTAGACAGGGTTTGGATTATAGCCCTTCTATCCAGCTGTGTGAACTTTGGACAGGGAGTTGACCTCTCCAGGCCCCAGTGTCCTCGTTTGTAAAATGAATATATTAAAAATTTTAATAGAGGCTCATGATGAAGATGATATAAAATTATATACAGAAAATTTTGGCACATACTGTGTTCTGTATAGAGAGAATGAATGAATGAGTGAGTGAATAAATGAGTGAAGAAAGAATAAATGACTGATTAGAATTCAAGAAATAAGTTCAAGGGCTACTGTGGACATTAAAGTGAAAAAGGAGGATGAATCAAGACTCAATCTTTGGGTCCCAGGGCCTTCATTCTCTCCCTTCATTCTCTCTGGTCTCAGGAGAGGTCCTAACGTGAACCATTAAATTTAAGGTGTGAGTTTAAGTTGACATGCTCCCTTTCTGAGAAACATTTGCATTTTAAATCAAATTTCTAATCATCAGGTATAAGTAATGTTTTGTATAATTTCAGAGAGTTCACAGTTTCCCTTGGAGCCTATCTGTGAACACTGTGCCACCTATAAAGTACCCCTTATGTTTCAATCAGTATTGATTGGGAGGTCACAGAAAAGTAGATAAGATACTTATTGGGTAGGATGCATTTTAATTGGAAGCTAATCAGGATACAATTTTATTAATTGAAGCATAAAGCAATAATCGCCTGAACTCTGGTTGTGCCAGTGTGAGTAGATAGGAAAAACAGATTCCAGAGACCTTAAATAGTGAGAATTGAGCATCATAAGGCCCAACCAGATGTGAGGAGAGAGAAATAAAGAACAGTTCAGAGAGAATCCACACTTTGAACCTGAGCATTGGAAGTAATAACACTTCCTTTGAGAGCCATAAGGCAGGATAGAGGGGAGCTGGCTCTCTGGGGAACAGGTAATAATTTTGGTTTTAGCCAGAGTGAATTTGGGGTGGTTGAGTAGCAGCCAGGGAGGAGGGATGTCTACAAGACATTTGGAGATGCAAAGTCCTGCAGGAAAACAGCTCCTTCCAGCAGTAACACTGTGATTCTATGACAAATAGGATAAAAAACATTGGGACAAAAGCTTTGATTTGGGGATTTTCACCTTAGATGTAAAGCTGAGGGGTCAGGAAGATGGATAAGTTGCCTGAGGGAAACAATGTAAAAAAAAATGTTTCAAGACTGAATACTGAATCTTGACATAAGCCCATATTTAAGGGATAGGATAAAAGGAGAAGGAGGGAGGGGAGGGAGGGAGGGAGAGAGAGAGAGAGAGAGAGAGAGAGAGAGAGAGAGAGAGAGAGAGAGGAGAAGAAGAAGGAGGAGGGGGGAGGGGGAGGAAGATGGGGAGGGGAAGGGAGAGGAGTGGGGAGGGAGGGGAGATATAATGCCAAATATGAGGACATCTCAGCAGAAAATGGACCGCCCAGCCAGGAAAAGAATGAGAACATAGGCACGTCTAAAAAGACTTAGATAGAGACTGATAGAAAAGTCTTTCTTTCTGCTGATGCTGAGACAGAATTCCAGTAAGACACGAGCTGAGTTCCAGCCCAAGAGGAGAGGGGCAGCACAGGGAATTCTGAGTTTGAGTTTGAGTCTGGATGACTGAGAAAATTGCTGAAGTGTCTGACAGCCTATTAGTGATCAGACTATGTTTTCTCCATCAGATAGGAGCCTCAGATAAAATTTTAAGTTTATAGGAAAATTTTAAAAAGCTACAATTTTATATACCTGAGTCAATGACTATGAAATTAATTGTGTGAACCCTAATTGCTAGAATACACAAAGGCATTTATTGTCTTCTTTATTGAGAGGTATACTGATAAAGCACCCCTCCATTATCTGATTTGATTCTCCACATGAGGCAGGTAAGGCAGGTATCATAGTTCCCATTTTACATATGATGAAACTGAGGCTTGGAGAGATAAAAGAATATTGCCAAAGTCACAAGATTTGTGACTAGCCATGCAAGAACCACAACCCAAGACTTAGGACTTCTGTTTCAGTGCTTCTTCTATACCAGAACTTTTTCCAAGGATAGGCATAGCAGTTACCATCCTCTTCAGAGTTTGTTTTAGTGCATATATTCCAGGTTATATAACCCAAGTTATAGAATCTAATGACTCATTTGGGTTAATGTGCTACCAATTCCTCTTGTTAATTGTGGTGAAATAGGGGTTTTCTGTGTATATGTGTGTGTGTGAGCATGTGTGTGCCTGCACACCTACATGCACTCTTTAGGGAGGGGACAATTCAAAAATAATTTTGAACCATGGAATTTTCAGCATCTCTCAAAATACAGGAAAATGTAGCAGCAAAAAAATCATCAACTCACTGTATGAGCTTGAGCAAGTTTCCTCCCTTCTCTTTGTAAAAGGAAGATGATATATATTTTTTAGGGAGAAATTTAATGAGGTCATTTGTGTAAAGTACCTGACTCTCTGATCTTCCTTTTGTAAGTGCACAACACAAAGTGGCCACCATAATCAACATAAGCAGAACCCTGTGGAGGGTGGCCCAAGATGGCTGCTTTGTTCCAGGTTTCCAAAAAATGTCAGAGAGACTTGAGCTGCTCACATATGATCAGCTGTGGCCTGGGGTTTGGCTGTCCCCTTAGCCCCTTCTGTAGCCGTAAGGAAAAACCAGTCTGGGCAAAATGGGGAGAGAGAGGTAAAAAAGTAGGGCTTGGGAAAGTTAACTGGCAGGATCTAATGGAGAGATTTGCCTAGAAAAGAAAGCTTGTTCTGAAAAAATATGTTACTACCTCCTAACAAAGTAACCAGTGCGGTCTGGGAGATCTACCCCCTTAGATTAACCCTTTTCCAGTAGTGGTTACAACTCTGCTTACACAGTGAATCCACCAGGTCAGAGAGCACAGGGAGACCCATCAAGAAATAAAGAAAGAACCTGGATACTGACAGCCAGGCCAATGGCAGGGAGCTGCCCCAGCCCCGGTGAGAGAGGCCAGATTTCTGAGGGCCTTCTAGAAACTGCATGTGTGCAAAGAAGGAGCCCAAAGGGAGAGATGTGTTGGAGGAGGGATAAGGGATGGAGGGGTATCAGCGGTAGGGTGAGTGGAAACATTTCCACCAATTTTAGTCAAAATATAACAAATTTTCCTGCATGACCCTAAATCTGAGTCTGGGAGGCAATCTTCAAAAAAGATATGAGCTTGGAAAATAGTTTGAGTAAAGCAAAGGGTGACCTTCCAAGGAGATACACATAGCAGTGGGTCACTTTCTGAACTTCTGTTAAGATTCATCCTTGTTACATCCTGGTTCATGGCAGAAACACAATAAATATATGTTGACATAACCAGTGAATAATATACACACCTCACACTGACCACCACCAGCAGACAAAACCTTGGTTTGGTTCACAGGTAGAATGAAAGACTGGAACAACCCTGCCACTTTCGGTTGAGCTAAATGGAACCATGCCCCAAGAAAGAATTGACTTAGAAAAATGTAAATCATGACTATTCTTTTTATGTTGTACCTTTTCAGGTTAATTAAGTCTCCTAGCTCTCATGATTTAGATATGGGAGTTTGGGTGGGATGGGGCTGAGAGCATGGTAGTACCCTTCTCCTATCAAAATCTCCTTTGCAGAATGACTAAACTTTTCTGATCAAAAAATTTTTTTGGTTAATTTATATCTGTGCTTCTTCTAGAGGTGTTTGCATTTTAAGCATTTTTTAGTTTTTGATTTTTTTTTCCTTTATTGATTTTTTTAGAGAGAGAGGAAGTGAGAGGGAGAGATAGAAACATTGATGAGAGAGAACATTGATTGGCCGCCTCCTGCATGCCCCCCACTGGGGATTTGGCCCACAACCTGGGCATGTGCCCTGACTGAGAATCGAACCGGTGACCTCTTGGTGCATGGGTTGATGCTCAACCACTAAGCCACACTGGCCGGACTGCATTTTAAGCAGTTTTTACTGTGAAAGGAAAAGTGTGCCACCTGCTAAAGGGTTTACTGACATCAAGGAGCAGGTTTGGAAGGTTTTTGTAAAGAGCAAGGAAGCCCCTGGAGTTTTTGAGGATGGGCTATAGCTGCCTACTGTACCCCAATTACAGCTGGGCCTGGTTAGCATCCCTGTGATAGTCTCTGGGTCCTATCAGATCTGTGTACAGCATAGATCTTTCTGTCACCAGCTTTGCTTGGAGAAGACAATTCATCTGCCTTTGAACTGGTTAGCTTGGTAAAAAGAATCAAGTAGAATATAATCAGAAGGGGTTGATTCCTCTATACCAGGCTCAGAATTTCTGAGTGCCCTTAACAGAGCATGGTGACTGTCATGTGATCTGCTCAATTCTGTTCACCCTTCAGAAACCAGCCAGGTGGGTGCCTTCTCATTTCTCCTCAACCTCTGAATTGCCCTACTACTCATGGAAATCTCCATTCTCTCTCATTTAGTGGAGTCTATGGTCTATATCAACAATTTTCAAACCTGGGTATACACCAGAATCATGTAAGTTAGGTATAGTATACAATACTGGTAATAATGGTTAATGTTTATTACATGCTGGACATTGTTCTAAGGAGTTCATATATATAATCAATTCATTAATGATCACAACAACCCTGTGAAATAGGAGTATTTATTATTATCATTATTGTGCAGATTAGAAAACTAAGGCTCAGAGTGGTGTAGTCACCTGCCCAAGTAACCTGTAGAGCAATGTTGAGGTCAAGATTCAAAATTAAAAGCACACCTCCAGAGTCTATACCACCCCACTCTCAACAGTCTGCTTTTCAGAGTCCCAATGCTGATCTCCAGCATCAGGAACAACTTGGGGTAGAATTAGACATTCATATTTTTCTAAAGCTCCACAAAAGACTCTAGTGTGAACCAAAGAATGAGGATCCTCATAAATCATCAGAACTAATTCTACATTTGGCCAGGGAGAATATGTAGAATTTTCCAGGGAACTGGTAAATGCCCTGTAAGTATTTTGTTTCTAGGATAGAGAAGACTCTGTCCTCAACTTCTCCTACTGTAGGACAGAGAATATACCTTTGCTCATTTATTCATTCATTCAACAAAATATTCCTAGAAGCCTACTATGTGCCAGGTGCTGTTCTGGATACTGGGGAACATAAAGCTTATATTCAATATGAAAAAAAAACAGACAATAAGCAAGTAAATATGTAACATGCCAAGTAGTGATAAGTGCTATGAAAAAAAAAATAATGCAGGTAAAAGGATAGATGGTGGAGTGAGATGGAGTTGGGAATGTGTGGATGACTTTAGATAGAGGGGGTTGGGAAGACCCCTCTGGTAAGGTGACATTTGAGCAGATAAGTGAATAAAGTCAGGAAGAGAGAAATGTAAATATAGGAAAAGAGCATTTTAGGCAGAGAAAATAGTAAGTGCAAAAGCCCTGAAGTCAGAGAAGCTTGGCAGGTTTAAGGACCACCAGGGTGGCCAGAGCAGCTGGAGTCCAGTAATGATAGGAAAATTAATAGGAGATGAGTTCCTAGAGGAAGCCAAGGCAAGATCATGAAGGCGTTGTAGATCTAGGTACAGATTTGTATTTTATTATTTGTGAGATGGGACAACTTGAGGAGCTTTTGAGTAGAGAAGCAACAAAATCTGACTTGCCTTTTAAAATGACCAATTTAAAAGAGAATAGACCAGTAGGCCAAAGGTGGAAACTATTGTAATAGATTAAGTGAGAGAAGATGGGGGCTTGGACCAGAGTGGTAGCAGTGGAGGTGGAGAGAAGTGGTTGATTCTAAGATGATATTTAAAGCTGTGGGAATGGATGAGCTTACCTAAGAAAATATATATAGCCGGAGTAGACAAGAGACTCAAAGAGTGCTCTCGGACATTGCAAAGTTTAGGATAGGGAGAAGTGAGGGGGATTCAGGGAGGAGCCAGAGAAGGAGAGTCCAATGAATGAGGTGAGAACTATGTCAAAGGCTGCTGAGAGGCTGAATCAGGTGAGATGGAGCATGGGTCACTCTGTTTAACAACATAGAAGACGCTGGTGACATGGATGAGACTAATTTCAAAAAAGTGAGTGGGGCTGGAACTGATTGGAAAGGGATCTGGGAAGACTAGGAGAAGAGAAAGTGGAGACAGCAAGCATAGATTTATTTATTTTAATTTATCTATAACACAGAGCAGGGAAATGGAGTGATAGCTGGTGGTGGCAATGGGGTCAAGAGAGATTGTTAAAGATGGGCCAAATTCAGAATGTTTATATGCGGATGGGACTACCCACTGGGGAGGGAAATTTGATTGCAGGAGGAGCATCTTTGAGGAGGTAAGAGCTGATAGAATTTCAGGGCACAAGGGGAGGAGTTGGCTTTATAGCCGTGTGGGCAGGTGCTGCACAAGGCAATGTGGAGGAATGAGTGTAGAGATGCAGGGAGGTGGAGATAGTTGGTGGTAGGATCATGTGGGATTTCACTTCTGATAACTTCAATTTTCTCAGTAAATAAGAAGGAAGACTGTGAGCTGAGGAGAAGGAGAAAGTCTTCTACCTTACTCTACTATATTGAATAGCCAAGATTCTTAATTTAAAAGGTGTCCTTTCATGTGTTTCTTTTTCTTTTTTTTTTTTTAATCCTCATCCGAGGACATTTTTCCATTTATCTTCAGATAGAGCATGAGGGAGAGAGGGGGAAGAGAGAGAGAGAAACATTGATGTGAGAGAGACACATCGAGTAGTTGCCACCCACACGACCCCAACCAGGGCTGGGCCGGGGACAAACTGCAACCGAGGTACGTGCCCTTAGTGGGAACCGAACCCGGGACTCTCTGGTCCGCAGGCCGATGCTCTAACCGCTGAGCCAAACAGGCCAGGGCTCAGGTTTTTCTTTTAGAAACAGTAATCACTATAACACATTTAGGTGACTCTTCACACATGACTTTTTTGGGGGGAGCTCAGCAATTTTAGGCATTCATGGTTTTGAGGGATGTTCAGTTCATAATCAAAGCACCACACACTGGTCCCAACAAACTACAGACAGTTTTTCAACTGAAAATTTACCCCTCTTCCCCCAAGGAAACAGCAAATAGGGTCATGTTAACATTGTAACATTAATTTTAAAAAGTAATTCTGGTTTGTCTCTGGACTATAGTCATTTTGCTTTTTAAGATATTGATAGCATTTATTTTCATTTTATTTCAGAAATCATATGAGAGATGACTATGAATCCCAATGTTTGTATCCAATTCTCTTGCACACTTAAAAAAGTATCCTTTAATTGACTCCTCAGTCAATATCCTTGGCTGTTTTTCCTAATAGAGTGGTTGTCAAACCTGAATCTGTCTCAGAATCCCCAGGAGGGCTAATTAAAACAGAGTGCTGGGCCCCGCTTCCAGAGTTTTTAACTCTGTGGGTCTAGGATGTGGCCTGAGAATATGCATTTCTTTCTTTTTTTCTTTTCTTTTTTTTGGTACGTGCCCCTAGTGGGAAAAGAACCTGGGACTCTCTGGTCCGTAGGCTGACGCTCCAACTTCTGAGCCAAACCAGCCAGGGCGTGAGAATACGCATTTCTGACAAGTCTCCATGCGATGATGTTGCTGTCAGCCTAGGGACCACACTTTGAGAACTATCACCCTAATAGATTCTATAACTGCTTCTTTTCCAATAGCTTTTGAGGGAGGGCCAGATAGCTGCATGACCTTTCTCTGGACCTACAGGAGTGATGGGGAGGATGATATAAAGGAGGTTGGCTTACAAGTTGCTCCACTCCTCTCTCTTTCCCATAGAAGCTCCTGAGCTACCCTTGACAGAGGAGACCCTGGGCTGGGTGGACCTTTGGTCTTCCCTGCAAGAATCTCAGATAATTTTCGGGTCTCTCCTTGCCCAAAGCATTCATGACTGCAGCATCCCCAGAGTGCTTTCGTGTTTCAAGTCCTGATCCCTAGTGCCCCTTCCCACCCTCCTCTCACCCAAATCGCCTTTCCCTTCTCAGATCCCTGATCTCTGGCTTTCCTTGTCTGCTGCCAGTTGCTCCCAGGGAGCTCCTGGTACAGGATGGATGGGTCTTCATAATAACCCTGGCAGGCAGTTCTGGGGCCAGGGCCTCCCCTTTGAGGCTCGTGTGTCTTTGATTTCTCGACAGATTAGCAGCACACAGAAGTGAAGCCCCTGTAAAAGGCTGAAGTAAAACGCCCAGCTCTCCACATGACACATGCCTGTAGCGCACCGTGACTGGCAGGTAAGGGGAAAAGCTATTTGCAGCGCCCAGCAAGCTAGACGCTTGTTCTGAAGAGCTGGCATAACCTAAAAATACCACAAAGGGTAGGAGGGAGAAAAAGGAAACTTTAGCATGGAATATTATCAAAAAAATTAAAAATAGAAAGGCTTTTGGTAAATGAGAGTCACCAGTTGCTGTTTTGTTCACCACCTACAGGTCTTTTAGGATTCCCAGCAGACAGCCAGTAACAGGTGTGACAGAAACAGTGAAATTATTTCGGGGAACAGAGTCAGGCCACCAATAGATGGAAGGCAGAAGCAAGTGTGGACAGACGAAAGTGCCATGTGGTGGGCTGAACTGATTTAGATTGACAATAAACCAGTCTGGGAATTAATGAAATCCAATAGATGTGGGGTTTGCCTCCAATTTGATGAACCACTTTGCCAGACTTGCTTAACCTCAGTCTCAAATCAGTGAGATTGTAGAGTTTGCAACAGCATTCTCTCTGCTTCTGCTTCTATTCCTGTTAGGATTCTAAGATGCTGCCTTAAATATCTTGTACTGCCACCTCCTCCTCCTCTCCTAATTCCCTTAACCCCACCCCCACCCCACCACTGTAACTTCTTCATATATTTTAAGCTCTGGCAGATAAATGATTTGGTTGAGCTTCATTATTATTGTCTTTCTTACAACATGCCTGGATTAGCCAGGTAAGTACAAGTCCTCCTCATGAATGAGTTGCCCTGCTCAAGGACTTCATATTGAATAGACCTGGCCCAGCATTGGTAAGATCTTTTGGGGAGGGAAGCTGTGGCATGTTAGCAGAGTTCAGAAGGTTTACCTTATACCTCTGTCCAAAATTATATACAAGAGGAAACTGAATTTCTGCTCTCTAAGGAGTTCCAAAATTAAACCCATCAGGGTAGGCCCAGTTGGGAGGGGTTGGAAATGGGGTTACATATTCTCGAAAAGAACCCACCTGGGGAGGCCCAGAGCAGAAACATAGACTGTAGGCTATTAAAACAATCTGATTTATTTTCCTGTTCCCCTATAACAGATGTAGCACACAGGACCCTCAATAAATGTTTGCTGACTTTCAAATAAATGGGTGATGGGCTGGGCTGGCATTCATGCCAAACTGTAGAACTTAGTATCAAGGCTGTTGCATTTGGCTGGAGTTCTTTCAGTGGGGAGTGCAATGAACCTAGGGTACTCCAAGAACTGGTTGGTTATCAACCCAACAGTGCCATGTCACTTGTCCCCACTTATCAAGTTACCAACTGCATGCCAGGGGTCAGGGCCTGTTCCATCCAGAGAGACATTTGGCTGGGCCACCGTGTCAGCAATGTCATGTACCTGAGCATGACTTTAAGCTGCCCTTATAGTCAAACCTTATTTTCCTCAGCCCTGAGAGCTGTTATCAAGTCTATAAACCTTTGAAAACCCCTCCTCCCATAGATGAATTGGGTTGATAAGTATTAAAGGTTGCTGAATTTCCATGGCATGCTGAAAATTTCAGAAAGCTCCATATCATAGATATTCTTAAGATATAAAATATATCATATAAGATACATCAAAAAACACTAGGAGTATACAGAGGTATTTAGATAAACTGATACCAGATAATCTGGGCAAAGAAAAAAAAGTCTCTTATGAAGTTGACCTTGGAGATAAAAGACTTGGGGAAAATTCCAGTGTCCTTTGAACAGCTTTGTTGGTGGAGATTCAGAAAGATGGTGTCTTGGGTATAGGTTTTTTAAAGGTACACCTAAGACTTTGAAGCATATAATTCAAAGTATTTAATAGCTAAGGTTCAGTGAAGTTAAGTGAGTTTCTCAAGGATCATCAGTAGTTTAAGGCCTTAGAGTGTTAAAATTAGAAACCTGGGCTTAGAATGGAAGATGATTTCATAGGTCTTTCCATGGTACCATATTGTAGTTCCTTTTTATGACTGGATATTCATAATTTCAAAAGCAGCAGTGGGAGGAAGATTAGGGAAGAGTATGTTATTGAGCATCGATTATATGCTTTGCATGGTGCCAAGTACTTTATATACATGAGCATATCTAATTCTTAAAATATTCCTTTGAGGTGGGTAGTGAAAGCTAGATTTTGCAGTAAAGGAAACCGAGATTCAAAGAAGTGGCTAAACCAGCACACTGATTTTTGGAATATTAATTTGACTACAAAGACCATACTTAGTCTACATTACCACACATCAGAATGCCAACCAGATTAGCTCAGAGGGCTAAATAGTTGAGCCAGATCTGCTGTGGTCAAATGCCAGAATACAAGGGCACATTAAATTATGAGAAGGGAGGTGTCACCATGGAATTGATACATGGTAGAAGACTGCACATTCTTTCTTTGATGATCAGTGAAGCCATAGAAAAATTGGAAATAGAAAGGTTACTAGTAAAGAATTACAAATTATAAAATCTAACATCTGAAACAGTGTTTGCCTCATCCTAGCTGCTGCTTCCATCCTTCTTAAATTCACCTATTGAATGAGGACAATTTTCTTCACTATTAAAAGGGCTCCTATAATATTTACAGGAAGGCTGAATGATAAATTTATTTTCAAGTCTCAGAGTGGAAAACAAGAACCTATAATAGATAGAAATTAAAAGATGGCAGCTTCAAGCTAACAGGAAGAACTTTTAGGCAAATGGATCTGTGTGATTATGAGATGGGTTGCTTCAGAATGAGCTAAGTTCTCTCCCTAGGACATGCTTAAACAGAAGTTTGAAAATAGTTTGGGGATTTGCCATAGGATAAATATTGGATTGGATGATCTCCAAGGGCCTTTAAGGATCTGAGAGTCCATGACATGTGACACCAACAGTGAGATGATCAATAGTTGACTGAACCCATTGACTTTTCTAACCTGTCATTGTGCAACACCTCTGCTTAGTTTGCTCATCATCACCATCAATACTGATCACTGATCAAACTGTAATGAACCTTAATCTATTTTCAATTAGAAAGAGATTTTGCTCTTATCTGAGCCAACTCTTCTCTACTATTCAGTGCCAAAAGAAGGATTTGGGGGATGAATCTCAAGCCAAATGAGTATGTATGATTCTGCTTGAGTCATTATGGAAGCCACAAGGAGGCAGGACTGTCCAAGTTCTTTGGAGGGAGTGACTTCTGCTTACTGAAGGTGGCCCAGCTCAGGTCAGCTATGACTAGAGCCAGGGAACGAGTCAGATATTGTGTGGGAGGTCAGGTCATTGCCTCTTCAAGGCCTCTTCCAATCAAAGAATCTCTGGTTTTTGCCCTGGCCAGTTTGGCTCAGCGGTTAGTGTGTCGGCCCACAGACCACAGAGTCCCGGGTTCGGTTCCTGCTAAGGGCACGTACCTCAGTTGCAGTTTGTCCCCAGCCCCGGATGGGGTCATGTGGGTGGCAGCCAGTCGATGTGTCTCTCTCACATTGATGTTTCTCTCTCTCTCTTCCTCCCTCTCTCCTTCCTGCTCTATCTGAAGATAAATGCAAAAATGTCCTTGGGTAAGGATTAAAAAAAAAAAAAAGAATCTCTGGTTTCTAATGAAGAGCCATTTAGGAACCACTAATTATGGAAGATAATATAACATTATTATACAGATTTTAAAATACCCTGAGTCAAATTTTGGCTCATAGACCCGAGTTCTACTTCCATGTCCAACACTAATTAGCTGTGTGTAATCAGTGTGTGTGTGTGTGTGTGTGTGTGTGTGTGTGTGTTTGCAAGGCACTGTGCTAGGTGTGTGGGGAAAACAGATAACTCATACTTTCAGAGTTGAGACTCAACTGAGATGCTACATGTAAAGTTGCATCACGAAGAAGAAGAGCTGCAGAAACACAAGAGTTTCTTAAGACATGACAATTATGGTAAACACCCGATTCAGTGCAATAAAGTAATTCTTCACTGCAGGAAATAAATAATTTTGCTAAAATATTATTCTCAGTCTTCTGTGTATACAAACATTTGCATCTAATTGGAAAATTTACTCTGTACTGAGATTTTTCAAGTTCAAAAGCACCTTTATTTTTTTTTTTTTTTTTTATTAATTTACTTATGTTACAGATGGTTCTCCGTTTTTCCCCCATTGACACCCCCCTCCCCTTCCCTCCCTGTCCCGTCCCCGTTTTGTTGTCCATGTCCATTGGTTATGAGTACATACGTACAAGTTCTGTGTTCATCTCTCCCCTCCCCCGCCCCCTCTTCTGGCAGATGTCAGCCTGTACCCCACTTCCACGTCCCCCGGACTACCCTGCTCCTCCCACTGTTATGCTCATTATATTCCAGAAATAAGTGAGATCATATGATGTTTGTCTTTCTCTGCTTGGCTGGTTTCACTTAGGATAATAGTTTCCAGGTCCTCCCATGTCGACGCAAAGGATAAGAGATCGTCCTTTCTTAACGCTGCATAGTACTCCATTGTGTATATGTACCACAGCTTTTTTATCCATTCGTCTACTGATGGACATTTGGGCTGTTTCCAGATCTTCGCTATTGTAAATAGCGCTGCTATGAACATGGGGGTACATGTATTCTTTCTGATTGGTGTTTCAGGTTTCTTCGGGTATATTCCTAGGAGTGGGATCACTGGGTCAAATGGTAATTCAATTTTTAATTTTTTGAGGTAACGCCATAGTGTTTTCCATAGTGGCTGCAAAGCACCTTTAGATGTTAACATGATATGAGTTGAGACAGATGTAACATATAGTTTAGTGAGTCGGATATAATACAGTTGTTCAATATTTGGAAACCAAATGTGTTTTGTGACTGGTTACTTTTCTGTGTGTTGGAAAGCTACAAAATGAGTAAATAAATCACAAATGCAAAAAGCAAGTATAGTATGATACCATTTGTATAGAATTTAAAACCATACAAAAACATACTATACATTGTCTCTGAATACATGCAAGCACATCAGTGATAGAACAATACCTGCCTATAAGCAGTATAAAAATTCAGGAGAGCCCAATCTCAGAGTGAGTCACACCCCCCCAACAGCACAGTCTGATACCAGGATTTGGGTGCACGGCATTTATTGAGGGGTGATCTAAGGGAGTAGGAGTGAAGGAACAGGGAGAGTGAGAAAAGAAAAGGAAAAACACCAGGAAAGGGTGCTTATTGAGGTCACTACTTTAGGGAAAAGGGCTCAGCTCCACTGGAACCTCTGAGAATTGTCTGTCCTCAGGACATTTATACAAGGTTCTGTCCCTATTGGTTGGTAGTTTTCTTGGGGGTACGAATTTCCTGTGAGGGTTGAGTGCACTCTTGAGTGTTTGGAGGGAAGCCTTGGAGTAAAGAAGGAGATACTTGAGATGGGCCCTGGAGGTAGGATACTGCCTGTAGGGCTGCAGGCTGAAGCCAAAGGTGGGCAGAGGGCATGTGATACATGGCACTAACCACATCTGTTTTAAGTTTTTACCCCTGGGAAAAGAGGGAAAGGAGTGGGATGAGAAAAAGATATACAGGGAGCTGCAACTGGATCATTAATGTGTTATTTTTTAAGAAAACTTGTGAAGAAAAATAAGGAAAATTTTGAGTTTTCAAAAAAGCTGGATGGTAGGTATATGGTGTTCATTATATTATTCTTGATACTTTCTGTATTCTTAAACTATTTCAAAATAAAAAAAATTAGGTTGCACCAGCATTAATTTGTTTCAGGGCAGCTTTGATTGAATAATTATGCATAGCAGTAATGTGTCAAATAGTAATATAATTTGCAACTAGTTCTTAAATTAAGTTAATGTACCTAAGTATAATTTTGATGGAATTTGGCTAGCAAAATATTCAGTTTTATCCCAACTGTCATGGTTTAATTTTTATTCTAGTTGAGAGATCTCACTTGATAAACTTTTGATTGTGTTTCCAGTTGTCTTATCAGGACAATTTGTAAACAGAGGGTGATTTATCCATTTTCTGGTTGGGAAAGTGTAACTCAGGAATGTATTAATTCATTCAAGATCACTGAGCAGTAGAAAGGCAGGAAAACAATGCAGGAGTTCTGCCCTTCTATTTTAATCTGTGATCTCCTTCCCTGTTTTACCCAAATCTTTGCAAAATGATCAACAGAATCATCTAGGGAACACACAATGGTGTAGGTACTGGGTAATTGGACTTGCATGTGATTTAGTCAACACAGGGACATAAGATGGGGGGAGCATAGAGATTGCAATCTCTGCATTGAAAGGTTTTATAATCTAGTGAAGATATGAATAAACATATCAGTTGTATCAGCCCATCTGTCTCTCCCAAGAGTGAGGAAATTATCACAGTGGGTTTTGCCTACAGAATATCAGCTGCAGCCACCACTCCCATACAACTGTTCACTGAACATCCACTGTGTGCTGGGACTGTTGTTGGCATTGCTCATTTCCAGACTACCCCAAGGTTACCGAGTTCATCTTAACCTTTCTTTAGATTTGTGTACACTGCATTTTGTCCCCTGAGGTCCACAGCCCCTTGTCCAAGGGCAATTTTTTGTAGCAGGAGGTGTTTTCAGGAGCAAGCAAACAGACTCAACAACTGCAATAACAACTACAAAAACCAATACAGCCCAACCTTGAGGAAATTTCCCCTTTGTGAGACTGCTTTTGAGATTTCATGGCTCCCTCAAGTCAAACATTTCAAGTGGTTGAACTTGGAACTTGGACTCAGAATCTTGTTTTCCGGAAGGAACTTGGTTTGCTGTTTAAATGGTCAGCGGGTAATATTGCAGAATAATAGCTGCAGACCTCTGGGCTTCTGACACTTATGACTGATGGAAAATGCCATTTGCACCCTTTGATTTACATGAAAAAAGCCCAGTGCAAAATTATAGCTGAAGGGTTTGTTTTTCTTTCAGCCTCTTCTAAATGAATGGCATTTTAATTGAGGCATTCTTGTGGCACAAAAGCAAGTGGCTTAGCCTCCTCTATATACTTTCCAGACCGTCACTGGATTGGTGAATGGTTAAACATCTCCTTCAATCCTGGACCCCTGAGCACTGTACCCTAATTTCTCAAACTGCTCTCCAACATTTGGCAACACTAGTTTTCCATTTGGTCTTTGAGTTGTCAGAGCAGGCAGTGTCAGAACTGGGGAGCTCAGAGTTACAACAGAAAACCCAGGTTCACTGACAGCAGTAAGTTCCTAAGTGGCTCTAGTAGAGACCAAGTTGGAAGAAGCTGGAAAGTCTAGATGTCTGGTATCTTGATCACTTCCCATTTTTGACATGACACCACATTATTTTGATTTTTCCCCTACTTCTTTGGCTATGCTTTCTGCCATCTTGGTGTTCCTCAGTCCTCTCTGGAAACAATTCTTACCCAGGAATATGAGTCCTGTGGCTGATGTTGGTGCCCTAACTGTGTCTTCTAGCCCTTACCACTGGGAGCAATCTGATGGTTTGTTACTATAGACACATACACCTCTCTACCTTCAGGTATTTTCTGGCCATGGGACCATGTTGTTTGGGAGCCTGCAGACACAAGGTGGACAATGGGTCTTAGGTGACCAGAAAGGCCAGAGGTTTAATGCCCCTAGGGTGATGTTCAACCAATGAGGGATGGAAGATGATAGACAAATCCGTCAGCTTCCTTGCTGGTTGGGTGGGACAATTCTAGGATGTGTTCTTCAGGATTTCTCAGAAGGGTTCCAGCAGGACTGAGCCCCAGTTGCTCACATGCCCACTGATGTTTCTTTATTGACTTTTCTCCCTTTCCTGCTCATTTCTCCACTTCCTCGTCATTGTTTCTGAGATTACTTCCCAAATGAACCTCTTGTCCCAGTGTCTGCTTTTGGAGGAACCCAAACTAAGACAAGTTCCTGAAATTTCATGCAAATTTTTGTTTGGAGTTGTGAATATGAAGAGCCTTCATCAACTTTCAAAAGTGTCTATGAATGCAAAGAGACCAAGAACCAGTACCTTACCGTTTTTCTCCATATTATCTTATCTACTCCTGAGAGCCAGACACAGAGAACCAGGTGCTTTCTGTATGTCACTACAAGACTCACAGGCATCTCACACTTAAATGTCTATTCATGTTGCTGTGCTGTGCTGCTCAGCTGTCTCGTTGGGACAGAAGGACCTACTCCTTCAATTGCTAAGAAGGTTGTTAGCTAATGGTTCAATTGTCAATTCCCTCCAGCAACTGCGTTCGGCTGAAGGGAGCCATATCACCCAAGGTTCTATGCTGACCCCCAGGGTAATCTGCATCCAAAGACTAGGTGATGTGGGTGGGCAACTCTTGCAGGATCCTCTTAGCTCCACAGCCCCACAAGTTTGACTGAGTGAGATCTTTGTTGAGACTGCATCACAGCCCAACCTCCTTCTCTTTCCCCTAACAAGAGTCAGTGCTGAGAACACATTCCAATAAATTTTCTGCATTCCAATTTCCAAAGAAAGGTCTGATTCCTGGGCACCCTGACCTGTGACACCCTGGGAATAATTTCTACCACCTCCTTTTTCGTACCCATCCCCATATAATCAATCACTCACACAATCAAAACTTGATTCTTCATGATTGTAACTTTGGAATATCTCTTGAATGCACCCATGTTCTCCCACTCCATCCTAATGACCCCTTCTCAGTTATGCCCTAGACATTTGAGAAAGCTCCTCTCTGCTCCCAGACTCCTATTCTGCTCTTCTCAAACAGAGTAATCTTTCTAAAGAGTAAATCTGGTGTCCTTACTACCTTGGGTATAACTGTTCAATGACTCACTATTGCCCTGAAGATCAAGTTTTTAATGTTGACTTAGCCTTTTATGACCTCTGTCCCTTACAGCTTGCCCAGCCTCAGGTCTCCACACCCTGACATGTATGCACTATGATCCATTCAAACTGGATTCCTTGCTGTTTCCCAAATTCATTTTCGTTATGGTGGCCTCTCCCACACATAGTTTTCTTTCCCACCTCTACACTCATGCATGCACAGACACAGGCACATACCAACGTTGCTCTTTCTTAGAAGATTGCTCTGACCCCAGTGCACCCCCAGGGGCCTGTACAGCCCTGCTTTGGTATTCCACAATTGGAGCATGTTTTAGGTTGGATTTCCCAGAAGTAAATGCTGAAGTGAGGACTCCTGGGAAAGCAATTAACTAAGAAGTGGTTCCAAGAATAAGTAGTAAGAAAGTGGGGAAGCAGGAGATAGAGGGAAGTAAGTTGAGCCAAGATGAATTATTAAGCCAAGTGCCCCAGAAAGTAGGTAAAATAATTTTAGTGATAATTCTAAAGTGTGGGGATTTTCTCCACACCATCAAGAAATTCTGCAACACCAGCTGGGTGCCCTACAATTCAACCTAATCCTGGATGTAGTATCAGATTCCACAGGTTAAGGGCTCAGTCCCACAACTGCCCCTACTTCACAAATCCTGGTTCTTACCTGTGCTTCTGACCTACTGGCTATGAATCAGAGGTTTTCACTACGCCCTCCTTGGGTTTGGTTAATATGCTAGAAAGTCTCACAGAACTCAGAGAAACATTTTACTTACTAGAGTACCAATTTATTATAAAAAGATATGAGTCAAGAGCAACCAAATGGAAGAGATGCATAGGACAAGGTGTGGGGCAAGGACGCAGAGTTTCCATGTCCTCTCTAGGTGCACCATTCTTTCATTACATAGGCATGATTGATTAATCATTGACAATTGGTGATTGATTGCAATTCCAGCCCAGCTCTCCTCCCCAGTGGTCAGGGGGAGGGTGGGACTGAAAGTTCCAACTCTCTAATCACATAGTTGTCTCTATTGGCAAGGAGCCCTTATCCTTAGGTGCTTTCCACATGTCTCCTCATTAACATAACAAAAGAAATTCTGAGGGCTTTAGGAGCTCAGTTCCAAATAAATAAAAGAGGAGGGAGGAGGAGGAGGGTGTCAATGGGGAGAAAAAGAGAAACATCTTTAACAAAAATAAATAAAATAAAATAAAATGTTACAAAATAAATTAAAAAAATCGCATACAAAAAAAAAAAAAAAAGAGGACATGGAGGTGAGGGGATTAGCTAAAGAACATATATGCATACCCCATGGATTGGGACAAGAGTTTGATGAAGGCAAAGGGAGGAGGATGTGGAGGTGGGTATAGGTGGGCAAAGGGAGGGGAGAGGGACACCTGCAATAATGTCAACATTCAAAATTTTAAATAAAAAATGAAAAAATATTTTTTATTTTAAGTCACAGTATCACAGTAGGTAGCGATGGCTCAGTCCCAGAGGGGAGCTTTAGAGACAGTGAAGGCCACACTTCAGTACTTTCTCAAACAGGGGATGAGGAAGTTGGAGTAATTATACTTATTTATACTTTATACTTAAGGAATATTTATATCATCAGTCATTGGCTAAGGAGAGGGGGAAGGAAAGTTTCCAGGCACTTCTCACTTTGTCGGATGCAGGGAAATCAGGCTCTAGCAGCCTTGAGGCAGTCCTCTGACAAAGGGGCACTGGTGATCTCTGTGAGAGTGAAAGTGCCTTGTGAGCAGACATACATAGAACTGATAAAGAGGTCCAAGAAGATGAGCTAAAGGGATCCATGGGGCAGAGACTGGCAGCATCTGCTATCGGGCTCTTACCACACTAGGATGTAATGGCTTATTAATTGCCTGTAGCTCTCTGTCCCACTCCACAAGGCAGTGAGTTCCTTGCTGTCAGGGCCCAAGTGTTCACCATGGTCAGCCTAGCACATAGCAGCTGCTCATTAGATGTTTGTTGAGTGGATGAATGGATGAATGACTGAATGGGTGGCTGAATAACATCTGCCTTCTACAGTGAGAGAGCCAGCCGATAGGTACAATTTTCCTACATTTGAAAATAATTTGTCCTTGTGAGAAAGACATGCATACATACTTAGAAAAAGAGGATCTTTTCTTTCAGGGACTTGGAAGGAGTGGGGTTTATGCTCTATGCCAAACACATGCTTCACAGAAGTCTTACTTTGCCAGCAAGAGAGGCCTGGTGACAGCAGGCAGTAGGAACATCAGGCCTCATGACAAGAAAACAATAGATAGCTCTGATGTCTTTAGGTCTGAGGGCAGCCAGGAGCCATGGTCTGTTAGCCCTGGAAGGGACTGTTGGATATAAATCCACCACCCTCATTGTTGCATTTAACACTGAGGGTGAAAGGAGTTAATTTCCTTGCCCAAAGCCTCACATATTGGCTGAAGCTCTCAGAGTGACAAATTGCAGGGCCAAGTTCTAATCCAGGCTTGGAAGTCCTCACCTTTCCCCTCCCCTGCCCCATCACTTACTGCACCCATTTACCAAACCTCTTTCCTTGTCCTCAGAATTCCTGCCTTTTACCAAAACACTTTTTAAAAAATAATTTTATTTGAAAATCAACTTTATTGAGGTGTAATAGACATGAAGCAAAATGTGCCAATTTTAAACATCCAGTTTGAAGGGTGTTGTCAAATTTATATACTCACATGTGGTATATGCAATCAAGATGTAGAACCTTACACATGCCCCATAAATTTCCCTTGTGTTCATTTGCAGCCAACCCCTTCCCAACTCCTGGCCCCAGGTAGCCACTAATCTCTTTTCTGTCATTATAGATTAGTTTTGCCTGTACTTGAATGTCATATAAATAGAATCATACAGGGATTTTTTGTATGATTTTGTTGTCTAATTTTCTTTATTCAGCATAATTATTTTTATTTCTAGTAGCATTTCATTGTATGGATTTACCAAAATGTGTTCATCCGTTCCCCTGTTCACGGACATATGGATTATTACTAGTCTTTGACTATTATGAAGAAAGTTGCTATATATGTTCTTGTACAAATCTTTGTATGTACATATGTTTTCATTTCTTTTCGATAAACACCTAGAAGTGAAATAGCTGATTCATATGGTGGGTGTATGTTTAACTTTATAAGAAACTGCCAAACTAGTTTCTAAACTGGTTATCCCTTTTCACAGTCTCAGCAGCAATGTAGGCAAGTTCCACTTGCTCCACATCCTTGATAACACTTGGTGTTGTCAGACTTTTCATTTTTAGTCATTCTAGTGAGTCAGTAGTAATATCTCATAGTCTTAATTTGCATTTCAACTAATGCTGAGTACTTTTTCATATACTTATTGGCCATTTGTATTTGTCTTTGTGGAAGTGTCTATTAAAACATTTTGCGTATTTTTTAACCTTTTTGAGACTGTACTTTTATCTGTAAAATGGGGATAATAAAATCTGCCATACAAGGCAGTTGCCAGCATGAAGTATGTATAAGAATACACTTAGCAGGGTCTGCTTCATGGAGATACTCAATAAGCAGGAGCTACTCTCACTGTCACTGCTCTGGTTGCCTTAGTATTATTATTTGAATGACACACAGATCGCCTGGCCCAGGTTTTTGTAAAACTGTGTTGATGGCTTGTGGTGATGACCTTTTGCAAACTCATTAGAACCTTTTTTTTTCTTTGTTGATTTTACAGACAGAAGAAGGGAGAGGGAGAGAGATAGAAACATCGATGAGAGAGAACATCGATTGACCGCCTCCTGCATGCCCCCCACTAGGGATTTGGCCCACAATCTGGGCGTGTGCCCTGACCAGGAATCGAACCGGCGACCTCTTGGTGCATGAGTTAATGCTCAACCACTGAGCCACACTGGCCAGGCTCATTTGAACCTTTTTAAAAATAGGAAAAGTTCTATGTTTAGCAGGTTACTGCTCTAGAATGAAGAGACTTTTAGGGCCACACTGATGAAGCAGCTGATCATGGCTCAGGAGTGACCACCAGTGAGCAATGAGTCAGGACACTTTGGCATGTTCCTTGCAATACTTTAAAAATGAATCCATGTGCAAACTTTCTGTTTATTCTGGGGAGCAGTGACAAATGGGAATTATGGGAAGGCCTTATTCTTTGCTCTGACAGATTATGTGGTCACATATATCATTTCCTCCCCAGCCTTCCACAAATTCAGAGACTGTGCCTCTAAGTGTAATTAAATAGAGCAAACAGTACATACATGCTTATGGATATATTTTAAAGGTTGTATTTTTATGTTTTGGACTTACTTTCCTCTTAAACTTCACCTGTACAGCTAAATACACTTTCGTTCCATAACTGTTCTGGAGTGATGTTTTAATGCTGGGAACTCTGATTGGGTGTCTGGTTTAGTTAGTCCTGTGCACACAATGACATCACACAAATCCATTTGTCAAGTTATGTCACCATCTGTGCCTCAGTTTTCTCATCTGTAAAATGGGGATAATAGCAATGCCTTATATATTTGTGTGAGGATTTAATGGGTCGCTACAAATAAAGTGTTTCTGACTCATGCCAGGCACATGGTAATGAACACTGTAAATGCCATCTATTATTATTGTTTTATTCTATTTGAAATTGCCTTTTCCCCCTTGTGCGTATGGCTGCACGCAAAATGAGTATATGGGTGAGTGTTTGGGAGGGTCCTATCTGCACTTACATTTTTCCTTTGATCAACTGAGCGTCTATTTTGGAAGTCCTTAAGTAGTAGGTGATTAACAATTAACAATAGCCAAGATTCCTCTTACCTTTATTTAATGTCTTGAAATTCTTCTGTTTCAAGGACATTTTGTGGCTTCCCTCCCCAACTCCAAACAATTTCTTGAGAGCTTGAGGAAGTTTTGGTTGAGTATATCATAGAAACATTAATTCCTGTCATATCCTGGTGACAAGTACCTCTTCAGCATTCTCAGCACTCTATGTCCTCCCACTGTGTGTTTTTTCCACTCCTTCCTTCCAATGTCCCATTCCCTCCATCTGATCACCTAAGCCTAGCTCTCCTCCTCTTAATTCTCTAAAATGTTGTGCAAGCCATCATCCATTCAAAGTAGTTGGAAAAGTGGGAAAAGTTTAAGTGTGTGATAGGGGTGGGGTGGGAGGAGGAGACAAGTAGTTTAGCTCCAAAGTGTCAGAGAAAAGTAACAGTGAATAAGCTCTGCTGGAGAGGACTAGGGTATTAGGACTCATCCCACCTTGCATTCAGGAAAACATGCTGACTGTGAAGAGTGGACACTAGGGCTGAAGATAGTGTTCTGAGCCTTAACCAGGTTCTCTTTCCCTAGGATTGTGAAGGCAAACGTTGCCACCCTACTCTGGCTCATAAGCCACAGATTGCTCATCAAATACAAAGATGCCCAGCAGAACTGGTTTCATGGGCTTGTGACCTGTAGATTAGTAGCAAAAAGCCCCATGCTCAGAAGGACCTCATGCTTGGGGTTTAATGCTCTGCAGTTGCTATTTTGAAATTCATAGTGATTTTATTATTGATTTTATATACTGTAAATGCAGTCCAATGACACAATGGTGCTGGGGGCTTGCAGCAACATCGGTTCACTGTGGTCTTGCCTCCTGCTGCCTCCCTGTTTTCCCAAAATGGATTGTGGCTGATCACTTCCCTGATCCCACCCTGTGACCAATGCTTCCTTCTGCTCTTTGCCCTTGAATTGGACCTGGGTACACATGCAGAAAATATTGGGACCACGAGCATGTGCCCTGCTCATCTTGGTGTGGGGCATAGATGTGGCCAACTCTACCCTGGGCTTGTGGTGCCATAGCACATTTGATGAGCAACTGGGCAGGGATAAGCTATGGACTGGAGTGATGGGTTCACAGAAATAAGAGATGCCTCACTCAACTTCTCTGCCCCTGGCTGGGGTATAACATGTTGGTCCTACATTTGGTGATATGGGGAAACTTGACAGCCAATGGGCCGTGTATGCACATGTATGCATGTACGCATCAAGTCACAAGATGGGCCTCTCTGGCCACTTGTGAGGGTCTGCATTTCCCCACAGCTACCCCTGTCTGTAAGGGAGTGTGACATTAAATAGTAAATAAAAGACACCATGACATGCCAAGATAAATACTGCAGAAGAAAGAAAAAAGTTTTGTATTTTAGGATCTTTAATAGCACTTTTCCCCTGGTTTTGAGCAAGTAGCCCTGCATTTACATTTTTCACTGTACCCCACAAATTATGTACCCAGTTCCAGTGCTCAGGTATAAATGGTCTCCGGTTGTTTGAGGCTCACTCTTTTCCCAGGTCCCAGCTAATGCAGAGGGAGAGGAAAAAATTGATGAGGTGCCCCTACTGTCTCAAGTTGTCAACTGTGGAGGGCTGCACATCATTTCTATTCACAGTTCATTGGCCAGCCCCCAGTGTCATAGCTACACTTAACTGTGAGGGAGAAAACAAGATTTAGTCCAGTGGGATGTCCGGGAGGAAGAAGTTAATGCCAGTGCTGGTGTGCACTGGTTGTCTGAGACAAATGTTCCAAACACACTTCTCCTCTTGATAATGACACCATCATCCATCTAATCATGGAAGCCAGTCATCTCACAGATCCTTGTCCCTTTTCACTTTATGGCTAATGCCTTCTCAATTCCTGATAGTTTTATATTTGTACATTTTTTTCATCTGTCCACTTTTCTCCATCTCCACCTCCACCATCCTAGTTGAAGCTCTTACAGTTCCTTAGTGATTTCCAAACACTTTGATTATGCACATTGTAATTAAATTTTGAACATAGACCCCCAAATATCTATACCTTTGTTTAGAAAGAATATCCATGCACCATTGTTTTTCTGAATTTTAGGTATTAGCAAAACTTAATGTTATTTTTATTTCTTTAGAACAATATAGTTTTCTATTTTCCCTCATACCTCAATAGATGAACATATTGTGCATTTCCTGGAATATGAGCCTTTCCTTCTAATTGAAGGCCACTGACCTAGAAACCTGTATTAGACTTTTGCTTTCAATATTACCCTCTTTGCCATAATCTATTCTCTCCCTATAACCATGCATTTATTCATACACAAATAGTTATTGAGAGACCACTGTGTGCCAGGCATTGTTCCTGGCAGTGGAATATATAAGACTCATAAAGTTCCTGCCCACTTGGACCTTGTTCAAATGGATACCGTTGGGAGACAGAAATAAACTACATAAAAGTATCAGGTCCTGGTGAGTGCTCTGCAGAAAAATAAAACAGTGAAGGGTGATAGAGAGTGACTAGGGGTGGGGGTGATAGGGCGCTATTTTAGCAAAGGCTTTGGTGATGAAGTGACATTTGAGTCCCAAATGAATTGAGGTTGAGAGCCACACAACTATCTGGGAAGTCGGAGGAAACATTTAGTGTAAATACTCTGTAATGAAAACATGTTCATCTTGGGCATGGGGCAGTAAGGAGGCCCGTGGACTGCTCAGTAAATGAGAAGAAAGTGACCAGAGAGGGGATTGGGGAGCCAGGCAGGGACCATTTTTTTCAGGATCTTGTAGACCATGGTATAAACTTGGTATCATGTCCTTAGGATGACAGGAAGACACTGGAGCGTTTTGAGTAGAGACAGGGCATGATCAATTTCATACTTTAGAAAGATCACTATGGCTGCTGTATGGATAAACACACTGGGGATAGGGGTGAAGGAGGAAACAGGGAGGGAATTTAAGAAGTGATTTCAGGTGAGAGATCAGGTGAACAGTGATATTAGGGTGGATTAGGCTAGTGGCAGTGGGAGTTGGAAAGAGGTCAGATTTGAGTTGTACTTCGAGGTTAGGGTCAATTCTGATAATGCCTCCTTTGTACTCAAAACATTTTTATGGTTTCCTAAGTCCCTTGTTCTTGATATAAAGTTCATAAATCATTAACAAAAAGTATGAGGACCCCCAGGACCCAGCCCCTATCCACCTCTCCACCTGGCACAGCATTCCCTGTCAGGGTCTCGATTCCAGCTCCTCTTTTTATTGCTCCAACCCCATACTGCTCCCTCTACCTGGAGTGTTCTTCTCCTTTCCCTGGTTAGCTGTTACTCTTTTTTCAGATCCCATCTCTATCATCAGTGCCTCAGAGGACAGTTCTCTGACCTCCCTGACTACTAGGTCTTTCTAATGCCACTCTCCCAGCACTACACCCTCACCTATGGTTCTTTGTGCTCCTTTACATTCCTTAGTATGATTATGTAACCATCTGTCTCCTCTAGTAGACTGCAAGCTTCAAGAGGGATCAGACTTTATTGTTTTTGTTATTGTACCTCCTGACCCAAGGCAATGCCTAGCACATAGTAAACTCAATAAAGATGCAAATGAGAAAGTGTGGATGGAAGACACAAAGAGACTTCTTCAGGAGCACATATGAGTCAGTGCCAAGGGAAACTCCAAAAAAATAACTTGGGGAAAAGGGTTACTAATTCTAGCAGTTGGATTGGCGTGGGCTTGTACCCTAATATTGAGCATAAGGCGGAGCTACAATCTCATTTGAAGCCACAAGCTAACAAAAGCCTGTGGCATATATTATAACTTGTGTTTTACTTGTATCTCAGCTTGTGTGGGGATGTAAAAAGAAAATTATTCATTTTTCCTTCCCCTGCCTTATCAAACATGATTTCTCAGATAACTCTTTCTCACTCCTGGATAAAATCTCAGGCAGGTCCCATAGGTTTTTCAATCCCCTTCAGTCTCAAGTGCAATCTAATTTCAGTAAATAAAACATTCCATCCAATCTAACCTAAAAAAATTCAATCTTTTATTTAATTTCAAACACCTTCCTTCCCTATCCCCTACTCCAGCCTGCCTCTGACTGGGATGTGTGCAAAGGAAGAGAAAGGCATAATTGATGTCCTCTGTCCTCTCTTTTCCTTCTTTCACTGCCTCCCCCAGTCACTAGCTGCCATTTCCAGCCTGTCCATAGTTGATGCATAGGAAGGGGGAGGAGGCAGGGCAAGGAATTATTCCCTAGACTGGTGTAGCTGTCACTGGTCAGGGAACTTCCTGGGTGTGGAGAATGTTCAAAGATGACTCTTACTTTGGTAGGTCTTCTGGTCCCTCAGTGACTACATTGCTAGGAATCTCTTAGTAATAAGGCTTCTGATGGGGATGAGCATCCTCTGGATGGCTATTCCCTTGGCCCCTTGTTTTTTTGGTACAGTCTATCCCTTGATGGGGTCAACTGCCCTACAAGTGGTTTCCCGGGGCAGAGCACTCTCAGGACCACTGAGTCCAGATCCCTTCCAGGATCTACATCTGGCTCAGAAGAAATGTGCATGCGTTCTGGACCCTCCTGACACTGAACGTACTGATGGTTCCCAGGGCAGTCACCTCTCCTTAGGCTGCTTCCAGGTCAGTTGGTCAAAAACAGGTTCATGCCTTCATATTTCCCCAGAAAAAAGACAGATGGCTGCCTTTCTGTCCTTCAAGCTCCAGGGAACACCATAGGTTAGGCTCTCAGTGGTTCTCATAAAGCCCTTATTACCTGATTTAAGGTGAAGAGAGAGTATTACATTCCCTTCACTTATGGTATATGTATATGTGTGTGTGTGTGGGAGGGGGACACCAGCACTCTAACCACTCTCCCCTCACCTTCAACTTCCAATGGATCACTTTGCTTCTCTTGTATGGCCTGCTGTTAAGTAACGATGAGGGTTACCTTCTAATTTTTTATCCAGAAAGAGCCATCTTTTTTTTTTCTTTATTGATTTTAGACAGAGAGGATGGAAGAGGGAGAGAGACAGAGAAACATCGATGAGAGGGAACATCGATTGGCCACCTCCTGTATGCCCCCCACTGGAGATTTGGCCCACAACCTGGGCATGTGCCCAGACTGGGGATTGAATCGGCGACCTCATGGTGCATGGGTTGATGCTCAACCACTGAGCCACACCAGCCAGGCAAGAGTCACATTTTGATTTGTAGTTGTATTCGCCACTTCATGTAAAGTTTTTATTGAAGTGCAACATTTATACATCAAAATGGACAAATCACAAATGTACAGCTTTATGTTTTTAATGTGCATACCTATATAACAAACACATACATTAAAAATCAGAACATTCCCAGCACCCCAGTAGCCCCATTGTGTTTCTGAGAATCATTATCCTTCCTTCAAGAGTGACCACTATCCTGACTTCTGGGACTACAGATTTGTTTTATAAACCAGGAAAATTTTGAGAGTAAAAGGGGGCATGTGGTACCTTGTTCCCCAAAATGGCCACCATCAATTACTTCTTTTCTTATTAACACACGTTGTGTCTTCATTAGGAAGAGGTAACCATTCTTATACTTCCTTGAATCTAGCTCCTCTGTGACTACTTTGACCAATATATTTGCAAGTATGATGCTTTGCCAGTTGGAGGCCTAGCCTTTAAAAGGACTGGCACTTTCTAATCCCAGCCTTGACTCTGAGTCTCCATAAAAGAAATTCAGGCTACTCTGCTGGAGAGACAGAGATTATGTAGAGGAGCACAGGGGTGCCAGAAATGTGAGTAAAGAAGGCAATCTTGAATGTTTAGCCCAGTCAAGCCTTCAGATGACTCCTGCCTCAGCTGCCATATGACTACAAATGCTGAGTTTCTCAACTTTTGGATCTTTAAACAGAAAGTCTCTTTGGTCCCAAGTTCCTATAACTCATTCAAGTGCAGGTAATGTGACTCCCTAGAGCACAATTACTAACTCCTTTCCCTTTTTCCCCAGCTATCTACTGCCTCCTCAGCAAACCTTGATTCCCATTTGATCTACAGAGCTTCAGCATAGAGACCATTCTGTGTTTCTCCCATGAAACAAAGAAGTAAGTCTTGTTGACTGATGGCAATTAATCATAATAGGGATACCTTGACTGTAACATGGACACTGAACATAGGATATTATCTGCTCAGAAGAAGACAAAAATCATCCAAATGACAGACTTTGGTATAAAGCTCAGTGATGCCAGTCTTTTGCTCAGAGACTCAGGGACAACTCGTATGAAGTTAAGTGTAAGGTCATGGGAGAAGAGTAAAGGGTGCCTGCTGGCTCTGCTCTGGCTCAACCCTACTTTCCCTCCAGCCTCCAAAGACAAATAGCTGATGGGTCACCAGGCAAATGACCTTAGAGTACTCAAAGACAGAGGAAACTACAGAAGGCTTACCCTAAGGCTAGATGGGAACCAATGATAAAACCATTTCTACTCATCTCTTGGAGAAGAGTCATTTCTGTAAACTAAGGGTGTGTTTTTTCTTTTAGGCTTTGATGTGAGGTAGCAACATCTCTAAGTTTTACTGTCAAATTTTCTCTTGAGATTGAGCCTTCTTCATGTTAACTTTTTTTTTCAAAATTGTGTAAAAATGCAGGTTAATTTTAGGAGAAATATGCAAATAAAGATAGGATGTCAGCAGTTGTCGGATCTATTCTTCCATACTGTCAGGTATGAGATGTCATACCAATGCTTATTCACTTTTGATATTGACATTCTGTATCCATGACCACATCACTTGGAACTTTATTTTATTTGAGCTATAGAAATGATCATTTATCAATATTTACATGCCTTCAGAATGTGGCTATAAGTGGTCATATCCTGGGAGAGTAGTAATCCACATCCAAAGTTCATTTGGCATTTTATCACTGATTACACTTTCTAGAAGACAAATAAATACTTTGCCCATACTACATCAATAATTTGAAGTATTGTGATTTCTCAGGGTGCCTGATGTATCATGTGTATTTGTACTCTATTATATGTTTCACCTATTTTCCTATTATCTGAAGTAATTCATTTTGTACCTTATCTGGAAAACATGCCAGAAATGTGAAGAACATGAAAGAAAGGAAAGGAAAATGAATAAAATGTTTTTCAACCATCTATTGCTATGTAGTAAACCACTGTGAAATTTATTGGTTTTAAACAACAATGATTTATTATATTTTATGTTTCATGGGTTATATATGATGGGTTGACTGGACTTAGATGGGCAGTTCTTTTGTTCTACATGGTGTTTACTGAAGTAATTTGTGTGGCTACATTCAACTAATGGTAAGGCTGGGGCTGTGAATTTGAAAGCCTTGGTTCTTCTCCACAAGACCTCTTTGTGTTATTAGCTTGAACTTCCTTACAGCAAGGTGATCTCAGGGTTCCAAGAGCAGGAAACTAGAAGGTGCTAGACTCTTCAGGTCTCAACCCAGTACTGTGAAATTAAACTCTCAATTCCATGTTATCGGTCTAAACAAGTTGCAAGGCCAACATACATTCAAGGGGAGGGAAAACAGATTCCACTTCTAAATGAAAGAAATAACATATACATAAAGGATGGGAGAAATTGTTGATGGCCATTTTTAGTAACAGTTTACCAAACACAAGAAAGGAAATATAAGGAAATGGAGAAGAAAATTGGGGGAAAAATACAAAGAAATCGAAGAAAGAAATTATGACAATAGGGATATTCTTCAAATATTTGTTCATTCATGTATTTGTCTCTAACATCTTAGCATAATGTCTGATATATAGTAAGGCTTTTAGTTAATGTTTGTTAAATGAATTAGTTTTATAGAGCTTGTTGGAGAAAGGAAGTCTGTAAGAAAAGAAACATGGAGGGGCAGACAGAACTGAAACAAGAGTGTTGAGTTCCAAATGACCTAAGCTGGAGAAATCTGGAATGTTCTGCATCCATATGAAATACAGGAAAAAAACAACAACAGACACTCAATAACAGGAAATCTCTAGGAAAGTTATTTGTGTCTTCATTATGATCAACAGCCTAGTTTCAGGAGATGAGTTAAGGTCTGTGAAAACAACTTGAAGCAGCCTGCAGACAAAAGAAAGAAAGAGGAGTAAATATATTTGGTAGGTCTGGCAGGAATGAGTTTACAATTCCTCAAGACAACTATTGACTGTAGCTGGGGAGAAGTTGACCCTTATGTATGGAACTTGTTCAGTTTGTCATGCAGTTAACTTCCTACTGACTTCCAATACTGAAGCCATATCTCTCATCCTGCTTATAACATCTTTCATTTCCCTGTAGCTAGAAATATTCTGTTTCCATATCTATTGAAAGTGGTTCGTGAGGTTCGTGCAATGCTTCTCAGGATGTAATTGTAACGGGAGACACAGTTCTCGCCTCTGAGGAGTTTCATCTGGGTCGGAAGAGAAATTATATGTACATGAGACAACTGGGGAAAAACACAGGCTGGATAAAATCAAGTGGTAGGGTGTTTGGTTCAGATTGCAAGCACCATAGACATTCAGAAGCAAGGAAGAGCACACAAGGAGAGAAATCATAGAGCAGTCACTTTGAAAGAGATCTCAAGAAGCCGCACTTCCTGTCTCAGGTGTCAGTGGTCAACTCTGCAACTCCTGTCACCCTGGGAAGGACTGAAGCGAGGCTGTGTGATGTTCCACACCTGCCCTGGACAAGTCCAGCACATCCCACTCTGAGAACAGCTGAGTAACCATCCAGAGAAGGAAATCAACCACAGGCTCTGGAAAGTTTTAAAATAATTCACAATAAAAAAAGGCAAGCAAAAAAAAAAAAGAAAGTGTTGGAGAGAAGGGAGTTAGAATATCAAGGCCACATGATTTTTAAAAAAGCAAAAGAGAGGTATACTTCATATTGAAGTAAAAATTAGGTGTTTAAAAAGCAGATTCAAGACCTGCTTCATTCATTGTTGTTACCTACCTGATCCTGGAAACCCTTGATTTAACCTTTCTGCACTTAATTACCCTCATCTAAATAAAGGGATTCTGCTAGTTGAACCTTAAGGTCTACGGTTACTGTAAAGTTTTATGACTCAACAACTCTTATGATAGAAATTTTAGACCAGAAGGGAAACCCATTTAGAAGGTTTATTTAAGAGGAGAAAGATGGCTGATTGCAGAAAAACTTTATAATTAACTTGAATGATGATGCTGTAGGGCAAGTTGAACTTGTGTTAGATGATGATTCATCTTAACTGTACTTTTAATACAACCCTGATATCATTCTTGTTTTGCTAAGCAAAGGGGAACTTCCCCTGTTCTGACAGCTGAGCTTAGTCCTAAGAAAAGATCAACTGGAATCAGCTTCTTCCCCAATGACTTGGCTTTTCTCGAGTGCTGAGTCACTTGGAAGAGACTGAGGTGCTGAAAATATCCAGTACATTAGGTTTTGAAATATCAGAGTGTGTTCTTAATTTGACATTCATCTATCAACAGATTCCAACATGAGTTCTCTTTCTAAAGGGATTTTGTTAAAGTGTCTGTTGGACCTCTTCATATTACCACGTTACCCATGCTCCTTTAAAAAACAAACTCATGATCACATTATTTGATTTTTCACTTCAGTTTTGGTTTTGACCTCCCCAACAGCCCATATTCAACTGATTTTTAGACATAGAAAAGTATTTTAGTGTCTCTAATCAGTTGGTTACCAAGTATAGAATTATTGACATTACTCAAGGATTAATTCTTTTTTCTCATATCATTCAGTATACTTCCCAAAGTTTCATTTACAATCTATATACATTTAGATAGCTTCTAAATGTATCTCTCCTGTCACAGATGTTAAAATGCACCTCTACTTTATTTACCTCCAGACCCCTCAAACTCAACATGCCTCAGAGTAGAATTTATCATTTTCCCATTCAAGCTCCTCTTCTTGACTTCTCTATTTTGGTTAATGGCACCATGATTGACCAGGATGTCACCCAAAACTCTTTCCCATACTCTCTACACCTAGTTATCACACCCTGGCAATTTTCCTTTTAACCATTTATTGTATCTGTCACCTCCCCTTAGCTCCCACTCCTCCTTCTTTGCTTCAACCCTTATAATCTCTGACCTATACAATTGCAGTGCACCTATGGACTTCCTCAGGCCACATAACCCCAGGATGACACTAAAAATCAGGGCCAGGATATCTGTTACAAAACTCCCCTTCTCTTGCTGTGCCCAGAACCATCTCCTGGAATTCCAGATCTCCTCAAATGGGTTCTAAATGTTTTGGGTATTCTCCAGGCAGTGTTTTGCATGCAGTCTGAGAACTAGTACTCCTGACTATTCCACAAGAGTTGCCATATTCTTACTCTCCTACTTTGATTTGCTTTAGTGATATACATTGTCATCATTGTCAAAAACAGCAAATACCTCACTTCAGCTGGTGTCCACCAGGGCTCAAGGGTCTGGCCACTATGTTTAACAGCAGTATAGCAAAGAGATTAAAACATGAGCTATAGTTTCAGATGGGTCAAGATTCAAGTCCTACCTTTGCCCTTACCAGCTGTGTGATTTTAAAAAAGTTACTTAACCTTTGTAAGCCTCAATTTACATAACTGTAAAATGGGATAATAATAGTGCCTGCACTGTGGAGTTGTGTTCAGGAATAAAAAAGTTTAAGTATTTTCAATTTGCCTTTTCTAGTGCTTCCTAGAGGGAAGTCTCCATTGCTTGTTTAACTGCTGAAGCCTTTGCTGGCTACTCAGGGTAAGAAAGAGTATAAATGAGTATGGTAGCACTATTTGTGAGCACAGATAAGTTTTGGATAAGGGGGAGAAAGAGAGTAAGATAAAGCAGCATAGGGAAAGTAGGGGCAAGGAAGAGAAAAAGACAGATTATGGAAAGAGCAGAGTGGATTAAACTTTAATTAATCTTCCTGTATATTTTATGATAAAATTCTCCCTTACCACCATTTAAAGAGATCTTCAGCACTTTTAAAGGCTTTTGGTAATTAGATTTTTGTTCACTTTGGATATGCTGAGACAGGGACTGACCTGAAGGCAACCCAATTTTGTGTGTTACACTTAAAACAATCAGGTTACTCAGGGCTACAGGGTAAATGACCAGTTTCTCTCCAGGAGAGCCAAATTATGATGGAGGAGGTGAATATAATTCATACAATTTTCTCATCAATCAATTTCAGAAGTTGTCTTTTTCTTTAATTTAATGATTCAGGATTAGAGCCAGACTTCCTGTGTTCAGATCCTCACTCTTCCACTTAGTAGTTGTGAAAACTTCAGCAAAGTATTAAAAGTTTCTGTCTCAACTCTTTTTCATGTGTAAAATAGAAAAATAATTGCTTATACCACAAAGAGTTGTTGTGTGAATTAAATAAGTTAAAACATTTAAAGAGCTTATTTATAACAGTTCTTGGTAAATAGTAAGTATGCCACAAAAGCTAGCTATTATAGTATTTTGATTTTCCAAAATAGATAACTCAGTTCAGAGCATATAAAAGGCATTAAAGTATATATATATTTATATATTTGTTTATATATATATATATCTGTACATATATATACATTAACACACGTGTGCACGTGTGTGCGCATGCGTGCACACACACACACACACACACACACACACACACACATATATATATATAGAGAGAGAGACAGAGAGACAGAGATAGACAAAGAGAGACAGGTGACACTTTTTAAATTACCCCAATAGATATTTCCAATATTTATTTATTTATTCTTTCAGTAGATGTTTGTAGCACCCCAACTATGATGATCCTGGCAAAAAAAAAAACAAGACTCTAAAGACATACATATTAAGTGTTGCAGTTGCTGATTTCAGCACAATCTCAGACCCTAGGAAACACTTGATCATGTTAACAGACAAATGAAGAGAGATCTGGGGAGAGGATGAAATGAGATGATATGCCCAGAGCCAAATGTTTTACTAGCGCAGTTTTGAATACTGCAGGTCAATCCTTTAGTCTTTTATTCTCTCTGCTTCTCCACTTGTGCAATGGAAATAATCACAGCAGCTTCATAAAGGGATTGCAAGGATTTGTGAGTTAAATATGAACTCTTGCTGGCTCAAGGATCATCCTCTACATTCCATAAAACAACCTTGATTTTAAGGCAGATGGATAATGACAGAGAACGCATTTTCTATGTGCCCTGTATAGGTGTTACAGTCATGTCATGTTTTCTATTGGCACTCACTCAGGAGTGCCCTTGTAACTCCCCTGGCTGGTTCTGTAGTTGAGGTGGGTTATGTTAGGGGATGGAAATCTACAATTAAAACTTGAAGGTGAAGAGAAAAAAACAGGGTTGAGAGTTCTGCAAACTATTGATGTGTTGAGTGCCAGACACTTTATTAATGTATACGCAGAGGAAATCTAATCAGATAGTCCTCTGGCACACAAGCCCTTTGTTTATCAGCATTCTGTCTCTTGGTGTGTTTGTGAAAATGTATATGAGAGCCATATGTACTCAGAATTCTTGCTTTTTCACAGTAAGATCTATGTCAACTCCCAGCCCTGTTTCACTGGGAATCAGGTTCAACCCTCTGATGGCAAAAGTGGGGAAAAATAAGAATTATATTTATAAAATCTTGACCATGGCATCCTCTTGAAAAGATTGCATCCAGGAGAGCACAACCAATACTGCTTTTGCAATTTCACACCTGTAATGGGTGTGTTATATGGGAAAAGGTGGTAGAGGTAGTGTTTGCTTTCCACTAGAATTAATAATGACATAAACTCATTGTTTCTCCCCACTTTCAACTTTCCCATTGTTTCCACTTGTCTTCCTAAAATGAAAATCTCACCTATGTCACTGCTTTGCATATGAACCTTCAATGGCTCTCTTCTGCTTTTGGAGTTAGAATGTCTTCATAAGGCTCAGCACCGCCTACCCTTTCAATGTTGTCTTCTGGCATTTTTCTCACATACTCCATAATCTAACTAGCCAGGATAATTTCGGATTATGTGGGACAGTCCCCACAGTGGCTCAGATGGTAGGTTTGGGGTCCAGACTTTTCGCTTGAATCCAGGATCTCACTAGTATAGCATCAGGTAAGTTATTTACCTTGTTGTGCTTCAGTTTCTCCATCTATAAAATGGGGGAAATAATAATACCAAAAGGCCACTGTGGCAAGAAAACAAGTTAATACAAATAAAGTGTTTAGAGTAATGCTTGACACAGCAAATATCCTAAAAGTTTCAGTAGCATTATTATTATTTACAATGATTGGAATGTGGCATTATGTTTGACACTTCTGTGCCTTTGTACATACAGTTCCATAGCCTATAATTCCATCTTCCTTTCTATGTCTAAAGGCTAACTCACTTTTAACACCTCTCTCAAGTGTCATAACTTCTTTGCTCCTCTCTTTGCACATTCTGCTGTCTGGCACTTATCATAGCAGATTATTGCATCTTTTAAAAACAAGTCTTTCTTCCCTTATAAGATTGTGACCTCCTTGAGGGCAATGGTTATCTTCATTTTTTTATCTTTAGTTCCCAGAAATTTTGGTGTGAAACAGTCTTCAAAAATGATTGATGGATCCACAAATATCTTGTGTAAAAATGTTCATAGCAGCATTATTCACAGTAGTCAAAAAGTGAAAATAACCCAAATGTTTATCAATAGATGAATGGATAAACAAATGATATATCTGTACAATAGACTATCATTCATGCATACAAGAGAATGATGGACTGGAATATGCTACAACATGGGTGAATCTTGAAGATGTTGTGCTAAGTGAAAGAAACAAAAGACCACATATTATATGATTCCATTCACTATTATATGAAATGTCAAGAACAGGCAAATCTAAAGGGACAGAAGGCAGATTAGTGGTTGCTTAGAGCTAGGGAAGGGATTGAAGGATTGGGAGAATAGCGAAAGGGTATGGAGTTTCTTTTTGGGGTGAGGAAAATGTTCTAAAATTGAGTGTGATGATGATTGCACATTTCTGAATACATGAAAAACCATTGAGTTGTACACTTTAAGTGGGTGGATTGTATAGCATGTGAATTATATCTCAATAAAGCAGTTACTAAAAAAAGAAAATACTTTTGATTTAATGAATGGGAAAATGAAGGGGACCCATTTTGCATTTATGTTGAATATAAACATATCCAAGAGCCAAATATCAAGTTGCTGCCTCCCTGAGTAGGGGCCAGTATTAAAGTTTCTCACCTTCTGGCCTTCTTGCTACCACATTCTCCTTCTCAAGCACTTGCCTCCCTGCTTGCTCCCCCTTGCTCCTCATTTTCCTCATCTTCCCTCTTCTTTCTTAGATTTTCTTTTCCTTCTTCATGTGCAACCAGTACCTTGGGACAGTTTACAGGAGACCATGAAGGGAATGGGGCCTTCTTGGGGAAACTGGAACATGAGAACCCAAAGAGACCCTGGATATGTTCTTTTGTAGTAACACTGTTTTACAGGGGAGGCTCAAAGGGTCAAGGATGTTGCTTAACTTCACACACTAAGTTAGTACAGGAACTGACATTAGAATCCAGGTCCTCACCCTGGCCGGTTTGGCTCAGCGGTTAGAGCATCGGCCTGTGGTCCAGAGACCCGGGTTCGGTTCCCGCTAAGGGCATGTACTTCGGTTGCAGTTTGTCTCCGGCCCCTGGTTGGGTCGTGCGGGTGGCAGCCACTCGATGTGTCCCTTTCACGTCGATGTTTCTCTCTCTCTCTCTTCCTCTCTCCCTCCCACTCTATCTGAACAACAAAAAAAAAGAAACCAGGTCCTCTGTTCACCTGCTCAGTGCAATTTCCAGCACACTGCCTGCCTTCCTCACCTCCAACATACCTACTACCCCTAGGCTGGAATGATCTGGAAACCAAAACAAATGGAACTAATGAGGATCCACATACTGAACGGTTCAATACATGTCAGGCACTTTGTGTTTATTCTCTTCCAAGAATATTACAGATCAAGCTAACATCTTATCACATTGAATTCCAAGAAATTTACATTTTTCTTTTTCTTGCACTTTAGTTTTATTAGTACAGAATTAATGATATAGTAGAGAAACCACAGAATTGGGAGTCTGGAGATCTAGACCCCAGTTCTCATTCAGTCACTAAGTAGCTGTGTAACTTGAACAAGACCATCCTGGACATCACTTCCCTCACTGTAAAATTAAGGGTTGGATTAGATTACTTCTTTGCTCCATTCCATGTATTTCTATGGTTCTTTAATTTGATGACTGAAGGTTCAAATAAAAATATATCAGGGGCAGAAGGTGCCATCATGAGAGTCAATATCTACTTGCTAAAACAAAGACTGAAAGGTTTGGTGCAAAGAACCCATGAGCCAGGACATCTACCTAAAGTTGGTCAAGCTATGCATGTTTCTGGCCAGAAAAATCAACTCCACCTTCAACCAAGTGGTGCTGAAGAGGTTGTTCATGAGTTGCACCAATTGACTGCCTCTGTTCCTTTCCCAGATGATCTGGAAGATGAAGTTTCCTGGTCAGGAGGGCAAACCTACTGTGGTTGTAGGAACTATAACTGATGATGTGTGTATCCAGGAGGTGCAGAAACTGAAGGTGTGTGCACTTAATGTAAACAGCCATGCTGGAGCAGTATCCTCAAGGCCCGGGGTATGATCTTCATTTTTGACCAGCTGGCCCTGGATTCCCCAAGGGCTGTCGCATCATTTTACTTTCTGGTACTCGAAAGGGTTGAGAGATATACAGGCATTTTGGAAAGGCCCCAGGAACCCTCACAGCCACACTGAACCTTAGTTACCCTCTAAAGGCTGGAAGTTTGAGCACACAGGAGGCTGACAGGCCAGCCATGGCTACAAAAACTAACCTCAGATCCTACCTTGTTATTAAAAAAGGTTTTGGATGCTGAAAAAGAGGTCAGCAGACTTAGAGCTCTTTTCAATGTAGAGATTTTCTTCCAGAGATACTTGTGGTAATTGAATCTGACCAGTGTGAAGAGTTCTTCAGCAACATATGAACACAGGAATAATTGAAAAAGTAATTTTTGTACAATCTGAGTATCATTATGCTATTTCAGGACACAACTGCTACGATAATAAGGGAATTAGAACTAAGATACACTGAAATAAAGGCAAAAGATATGCCAGGCACTTTCATTTCTCATTTGAATTCCCACAACAACCATATAAAAAAAAGTACCCACTATACACATGTGAAAAGTGAGGATTGGAGAGATGACCTAACTTTCCCAAGGTCACAGAGAATTAGGAGTGTCACAGGGATATGGTACCAGGTCTTCCTGACTCCCTGAGTTACATTTTTGTTTCTGCTCTATTAAATTCCCCAAACAACAACTTTCTAAATAATGGGTCAAGGATGGAAAAGACCTCTATTTTGGAGTCTAGATCCCTGCCACTGTCATTACTTCTAATGCTTCAGTCCTTCCTATAAGATACTTAATCGATTAGGTATGTTCCTTGGTCCCAGCTAATTTCTAATTTGAGATAACCTTTCTGTGGTATTGATTGACCTAGTTTGGCTAGGCAGAGTTTGTGGTTTAAATGGGAATCGAAAGAAACCTATTGGATGTAATCATGAATTAGCATCTGGAATCCTTCCTGCCACTTGAGGCTTTGGGCTTGCTGCAGTTGTAGACCTAAGAAGAGACCTGCCAGTGGGAGACAGATCATATTAATAAGAAGGGACCTTTCTAGGAGAAGTTTTGAAAACTTGAAAATTCTTTCTGAAAGGGCCCCAAATCACAATAAACACAATTTGAGTATTTCCTGTCACCTTGTACCTTAATCCAGGATCAATAGAGGGGCTTCAGGTGACTTGTGGAGCTCTTAAAATAATAGACACTATTTTGTGCATATGGGCTTGTTTTCAGGGGGAGAGAATTCATGGTTTTTATCAGTCATAATGGACTCAATCAACCAAAAAAGGCTAAAATACCTAGCTGGTTTCATGAAGACTTCCTTGACCCTGTCTTAGGGCCATTTATCTTTCAAACTCTGTGATGTCTTTCCCCTCTGGGAAGGTAAATCTGGGCCTGTGTTAGCCACAACCCTCCCAGAGGCAGCCTGGTGGAGAAAGGTTTGAAGTGTGCAGATGCACCACTTTCTTGTGTGTCTGTGGTAAGTAGGTGAAGATGGGGACAGCCTTTCTGTCTGTTAAAACATTGAAATATGTAGGCTCTGGTTATAAATATCTGCTTTCCCATTCTCCTGGGCTACGTTGGCTCTTCTCAGGACTCCCTTCTCATCCAGAAACTAAGAGATTTTTGTCATTAAAATCTGATTCTAAGAGTGATGCAAAAGAACATACTGGTGGGCTAGACAAGTAAATGTCTTTGTAAGATTTTACCTAACATATAATTATTTTCTCATTGACACATAGATTTAAAATATGCACTTTATAGCACACACAGTTGGTGGCTGGCCTATGCCCCCTCAGCACTCACAGTCCTATATGTGACAATGACATCCTACTTACATGTACCACAGGCTCTCCACCTGAAGGTTTCCTTGCAGGTCCTGCTGGTGGAACAGACTGGAAGTACTAGGGCCTTACCAGCTTGGAAACACCCCTCAGCCAATATTGGATGGGTGTGAATTGTAAGTGCCTTAGCTTCTCACCTCTCTGGTAGGACAGTCACCCATATTGTCTCCCAGAGGTCCCTAACAGGGCTGTAACCTGGTTTCTCATTGTGGTCATTAATGAGCCCATATAGGCTCTTTTCCTCTGCCAATCTTACTGTTCCCATTCCCAACCAGTGCTTCCTGGAGTTGCTTCCCGAGTAAGCTACCTGCACCCAAATCCTTGTTTCAGGGTCAGATTCTGGGGGAACCCAGCCAAAGACACACATAAAAATAAATATTTACACGTATGTTAATGTGTACATACTATTTTCTAAATGTTGGGAGAAGAAAAATTTTCATATACAATCTCCTCCCCAACATCAATAAAAAGGCAAATTGAGAAATGTAAGATTTAATATTCCACAGTGGGCTGTCAGCAGTTTCAAAGCCCAAAGATGCCTGATAAAACATGTAATTTATTCAACCTCATTTCCTATGATCCTCCAATATTTGCTCAACTGTATTAATACTGTGGGACTCATCTGCCTTAGTTGGAAACCCTCTCCTTAAATTCTTTTTAAAATTAACTAACAAAATTTTCTAACAAAAACCTCTGCCTCTGAAATGTATATCATTCTATATTGTTCTATGCTCTGGAAGGAACTTGTGGAAGAAATAGTCCCATATTTCTCATAACACTAGATAGATTTTCCTTACCACTTTTCTTACCACCCAGCCTTACCTTAGCATTTACCTACTTGCCAGGAGAGATATATAAGTTAACATTTTTCATCCATGCATTACCCATGGTTGCAGGATACTTTTCAAAATTTGGCTACAGCTATCCAAAGCAGCTCACTCCTCCTGGAAAATTCATCTCTAGCTTTTTATGGTTTATGGGGCTGCTAAGACTACATTAGAGTTAGCATTATGCATGTGATTTTCTGAAGAGCTACTGATTTTAAGAAAGAATGATAAGAAAGGGAGATGTGGATTTGATAAGGTTTGGAACTCTATTCCTCTCTCTCTCTCTTTTTTTTTTACACTGGAGATATCCAGGAATGGTTAATACATGGGCCCTGCATTGCCCCAACACAATCCAAATGGAAGTCCTGTTTATAGTATCAGCAATGGCAAGAAACCTTGCAGCCCTTCTTTGGGGTACATACCTGTGTTTAGTGCAGGGAATGTAGGAAGAGAACAGGGTAGTATGCCAGCAAAAGAGAGCCACAATAAAACTCTCTTTCTCCACCCTTGCCATATCTATCATGACCTATCTCAGACAACTATTGCCACAATGCTACATAACAAACCACCCTAAAACCTGATGGCTTAAAATAATAATTTGTTTCTTGCTTAAGTGTCTGTGTATTGACTAGAAGTTAACTGATCCAGGCTGGGTTCAGCTGGATTTGGTTCCAGGCTACAGGTTGGATTTAAGTCTGCTCCTCTTGTCTCTCAACCTCCTTGGATCTGTAGAATATACACTCTATGTTCTTTTAATGGTAATCAGAAGTATAAGAGGGAAGACCTATTTCAAGCCTCTTCTTATGTCATATCTGTTAATCCTATTGGCTCACATCATTCACACAATGAAGCACCAAAGTCAAGGGTCAGAGAAGTACTGCACCCACAATGAGGCCATGGCAAGGTTGGATATGTAGGTGTATAATAACAGAGTAGTAAAACATTGAAACCAATGATTTGATCTACCAAGTGTCCTCATCTGGGCACCCCAGCACTTTCAACAGGCCATCAAATGGCACCACTACAGTGTCATAGATTTAGTTGTTAGTATTTCTGAATCATCTACTAGACTGAGAGGCCAGGGCTTGGCTTTTTCATCTTTGGATTCCCAGGACCTAGCAAAGCATTTAGCACATAAGACAAAAGTAGTCCAATGTGAGCACATGGATGCTCAACAAATGGCATCTTCGAAATCGAACAGAATTGAATTGAAATGACTTGAGGAAAGCCTTACAAAATGTGTTTTTTATCCTCCCATTAGACATTTTCCTCTTAGTACAGTATGTATAAAGTACCTACAAGTTTCATTTGAATCTTCTTACATTCACAGTAAGATGCAAATTTAAATTATCTATCAAGTAATCTTTCTTTTAAACATGAGATATTTGAATGGCAACTTAAAAGAGTAATTGTGAATGTTGACTTTCCCATTGTCATGTCATTTTTCAATTTGGCCCCAATTCTTTTTTTATTCTCCTTTGGTAAGAGCTATCATTCCTCACTCCTTAATTGTCAAAATTCTATACTTTACCTTTTTTGTTAAATTATTTTATTGTGTCAAATTTGTTTCTAAATTATGCTCTGCTATCTATCCCAGAATGCTTTGGTACCCAGTACAGTGGTTATATATAATTCATCCACTCCCATCTATATTGGTTTGCATAATTCATATACCGTTAACACTCTAACAACTATTTAGTGAGAGCTGACTATGTGTCAGGCATTGAACTCCATCATATGTATTATCTAATTGTGTGACACTGAGGCTGAGGATGTGGTATATCAGCCAGGTCGTCTGATTTCAACCCATGCTCTTAACCACTAGGTATTTTGCCTCCAGACTTTTGGTCTTCAGAATGTTGGCAAGAGCATGGACCATGGGCAGGATATCTTAGCTCAAGTCCTTCTTTTCTGACTCCCTATGAACATAGGAAGAACATTAAATATTTTTGAGCCTTGGTTTCTTCTTTTTTAAGTGGGAGCTCACAATTACCTTATTGACCATGCGAGGGGTTGTATGTGGAAATATTTAAAGATGTATTATCCTGCTGAAATTCTAGGAGATCTTTATGTATTCACTTCTAGTGTCCCTTAAATCCCTGCACTGACCATCCTTCCATCAGAAGTGATTTTGTTTCTTTGTTTCCTCTCCAAATTTGATGACAAGGTACATTTTGTCTTCTGTTTTGAGAAATTTCATTTTCCTTGAACGTTTCTATTTGTTTGTTGAACAAACCACACATCACTAGCAAAGTCATATTCCCAGGCTTTCCTGATATTTCTTGATTAATGTCCCCCTTGTCCTTGCGGCGTCACTATTTTCCCAGGCATGCCCTTTAGAAGAGCTGCAGATTGTGTCTGTTGTGTCTGCACTTGCCAAAGACCAAATGAGAATTTGAGAGCTTCAGTTATTTTTGAAGTTGGTATTTTGTCTAATTGGCCCCAAATATTTGATTATTTTGAAAAGATGTCTCATTTTTTAAAAAAGTCTTTGACTTAATTATTCAACTTTATAGCTTCTGTTGGAGGCTTTTATCCTTCTCTTAATTCCTCAATTCCTGGGGATACAATGGTGAGACCAAACTACACAGTCCCTGCCCCCTATATTTTTCAGGTTTTTAAAGTAGTTTCATTTAACTTGTGTAGGCCTATTAAGAAAACTACAAAGGCAGACCTCATATGTTAATGAAGCATTTGTACCTAAATGCTCATTGCTTGAGCCAAGATTTCCTAGTAATTCAAAAATAATTTGCAAAGCACTGGGAAAATTGAGCCATTGTTTGACCTGTGGTTGTGTAGGCATCAATGTCCCCTCTCATACTCTTAGTGCCAGTTGCAACTTAGTTTCAGCAAAACATTATTATCCATTATTTTAAATCAGTGTTGTTAATTAGAATTGTACTGGTGTTATAGTCTCAGTTACATTAATTTGTAAATGTTTAAGGGCTTCAAAGATGTAGACAAGCTAGAATATGAGGAATCTGTGGTCTTATGTTTGCATGTAATGATCATTATTTTAATTAAATACTTTTATTCAAGAGTGGATAGCCAAAAAAAAAAGTTTTTCTTTAAAAAGGCCTATAAATTACTCAAATTTGAAAAGCACAAAAGCTTCAGATTTTTTTCTGAACCATCACAAATAGCAGATATTAGTGAAGATATATCCTTCCTCCACCTCCGCCATCTCTACTTTTTATTATTGGACATGATATAGTTACCTATTATTCTAAACAATCTATATCTATATCTATATCTATATCTATATCTATATCTGTATCTATATCTATATCTATCTACACATAATACTGTATATGCAATATATATGTATACCAGCATGTTACAATACAGATTCACATACCCTAAAATATGTGTATGGTACTCTAGGGGAGGTCTTAAGAGATTTTTTGTGTAAAGTCGACTATGGTTAACATATTGGATTTAGAACCTCCATATATAATGTGGCACAATTCCATTTGCATTTGTTTTAATATTAATTACTGCTGGTTAGAACCACTTTGGAAAAGTTTGGCAGTTTCTTATAAAATTAAGCATAGACTTGTTGTAAGACCTGGCAATCTTGCTCCTAGGTATTTACCCAAGAGAAATGAAAACATGTTCACACAAAGACTTCTACAAATGTTCCTAGTGACTTTATTCGTGACAGCCAAAACTTGAAACAACTCAAATGTTCATCAACATTAGAATGGTTAAAAATAATTCTGCTATATTTATACAATAGAATACTATTCAGCCATTAAAAGGAATTTACTAATGCACACAACAACGTGGATAAATCTCAAAGCCCTTTTGCTGAGTAAAAGAAGCCAGACACAAAAAAAATCACATACTGTATGATTCCATTTATATGAACCTCTAAAAAAGACACATCTTACTTGTAGTGACAGAAAGCAGATCAGTGGTTTTCTAGGGCTCAATGGATTATTTACTGTGAAAGAGCACAAGAAAAAATTTTGAAGATGATGAAAATACTCTCTATCTTGATTGTGGTGGTGTTTATACAGGTATACACATTTACTAAAACCCATGAACTGTTGTTTTATTCTACTTGTATTTCACAAGGTTGATTGTAAGAAAGGGAAACAGTTTCCAAATTAAAAAGAAACAATATTTAAAGTATTCATCATCAAAATTGATTCCTTTGAAAGATATGCTTATCCCTGTAGTCCATGCATTGACACTCTACTTGTTTCAGAAGCATAGACCCAGTGTGTATCTGTCTTTTATCAAGTGACAAAAGTCATGGCTAAGGTCAGTCTAGGACCCCTGTCACTTTGCCTTCAGCCTGGTTCCTGGATTTCTCATTGCCATGTTTCTAAATTGTTTCCACAATTTCTCAAATAATAACAAAACAGAGCATCAACTGGCTATCCTTAGGACTAAGGTTAAAATGTTTCCCATTTCAATTCAGAGCTGTCACCCAAAGGGTACTTATATATACGTTGTATGTTTAAGCCTAGTCTTTCATTAGACTAATACTTAGTCTTAATCAATTTTCTAGAATTACCATTCTATACCTGCTTTGTTTTGTTGAAGTCTTAGACCAGGGCAACTTACCCTGGTGGTCCTTATTGCCGGGTTTGTCTATGAGCCCAGCTATGATGGAAGCTGTTCTGATATTCATGTCCCTTGGTATGGGAAGGTAAACTGCTCGGAGCATTGTGTGCCATCTTGTCCTTGCTTGCTGTCTTCTTCAGCAGGGAGGACTGCTGACAGCTAAGCAGACTACCTCATTAGAATTCACTGGGTGAGCTGATTCTCCATTTAACTGATGAGGGAATTCTTGCACCAAGGGGGTGGGGAAGTGGTTCATTCTTTCAGAAAGCTGCTTTCTTCTGCTTTGCTGTCAGTGGGAGGGGATGGCTGGTAGACAATCTAAAATAGCCTGTATAAGAGATACCAAGAAACACCAAACCATTCTCCATTAAGAAAGAGTGAAAGTCATTTCCCAAGATCTCCTTATTTCAGCATATCACATATATCATACCTTCCTTTTGAAAATGGTGACTACACTTTATTCCCCTCAGAGAAGACAGTTCATGCCAAGCTGACATTCCTTTATCCCTACAAGCTCCTTATGCACAGGAATTTTGGTCATTCACTAAAGGGAGTGGAGGAAGGAGAGAATATCCCATTAGGTTACATTGAAGCTTTAGCATTCTGCCTGTGATCACACAATGGAAAACATTTTTCCACCATTTATTTGTGTGACATGTTGCAAAGCAAGAACTGAGTTTCTACTTTAGCTTCAAGCATTAAACTTCATAACTACAGGAGGTCTTCAAGACCATTAAGTCAAAGCCTTTTGTTTCATGAAAGCAGAAGCCAAAATATGACATGAAAAATCTTACAGTTGACTCTCTGAGGTCCCTTCTGATCCAAGATCCTAAAGACCACATCCTCTTTAAAAAAATTTACTGAGGTAACATTGGTTGATAACATTATATAAATTTCAGGTGTATAGCATTATAATTCCGTATCTATATACGTACTGTATTGTGTGTTCACCACCAAAAGTCTAGTTTCCATCTGTTACAATATATTCGACCCTTAGTACCCATTTCACCTCCCCTCACCCTCGTCCCCTCTGGTAACCACCAACTTGTTATCTAAAGACCATATTCTTATAGGGAAGATTGACCTTCTCTAAAGTTGAACCTTGATGATTTTGGGTTATAGATTCTAAAGCATTTGTTCCTCTTTGTTTTTAGCTAGGTTTGAACCAAGTCAGTTTGTGATGGTGGTATGGCAAATGGAAGAGTGTGGGGACATGTGAAAAATGATTTATCAATCCCAAAGGAGAGTGAGCTCTCGTTTCTGAATCTCTGAAGGGCTTTGCCCTATGCTTGCAGCTGTTTAGAACAGGATCTATTTTCCATGAGCTGACAGGAGGCATTAAATGGTGGGTTCTTTTTTTTTTTAGAAGAAGGAGCTGAATAGCCTGTGACAATCCAAGTTAAGTATAGCATAAGGGGAGAGGCTTTTGATATAAAAAAGAGTACAGGAGATTTCCTTTCTCTTTTTAAAAAACCTTTCTTCTCCTTTAACTTTCTCTTTCATTTTTCCCCTTTTATTTTCAAACTAAAAAAGAAACACATGTTGGTTGTAAAAAAATTCAGAAGATGAAGAAATGCATTTCTCTTAGTTATGTATTGCTATGTATCAAACCACTTCAAAACTTAGTGGCTTAAAAACAACAACAACATGTATTTTGTTTTCGAATCTGCAGTTTAGGCAGAGACAACCTGATTCTTCACCTCAAGATGCCTGGGACCTCAGCTGGGAATGACTGGAAGGCCTAGGGGCTGGCTGGGTATTTCTCTTTTTTTTTTCCATATAGTCTCAAGGCCTCTCTGTGTGGTCACTTCATGTGTGCTTTGCAGCATGACAGTATCTGGGAACTCAGACGCCTTACATGGTAATTGACTTCCCCACAGTAAGCATCCTGAGACCTGGCAGAAGCTGCAAAGTTTCTTGTGACAGCCTTGGAAGTTCCAGGACATTATTTCTTCTTCATGGTATCTGTTCACTAAGTTACTAAGGTGAGTCCAGATGTAATAAGTGGGGCATTGATGTTTCCTCTTGATGGCAGAAGTAGCTAAGACTTTTTGACCATCTTCAATCTGTCACATGTTCATACTTACAAATGCTTAATCACATGCCCTAGTGATAACTTCTAAAACTTTGGTACACATTTGAGCATGTGTATTCTCTGAAAGTGTAGATACCACTATCCCACATACAGGAATCTATTTATTGGGATCTGGGTTAGATTTTGTTTTTGTTTTGTTGGGATGTGGCAAGGAGTGGGAGGGGAGCATTTGGTGCAAATTCTGCAATTCTGCTGTGGGCTTCTGTTTCTCCCAACCCTAAAATCTTGCTTAAACAGTGAAGTTCTCTTAGGAGTTTAACTGTGGCTGAGCACCAATCAAATCAAGCTGAGTATTTTCAGTAGTCTTTATGGAGCTTTCAGTAACTCAGAGAGCTATAATCACATACATCATCTCATTTTTTTCTGCCCAGCTGCCCCATGAAATCAGCACCATGGAATTGCATCATTCCTACTATTATCAACTAATAATATTTCTAGCCCCATTTTCCAGGTGAGTTCAGAGAAGTTAAGTAACTCAGCAAGGTCACTTAATTAGTAACTGGGAAATCCGTTTCAAATTCTATTCAACTTAATGCTCAAACCCATGCCTAGAACTCCTTCCATTCATCCTAACTTTATAAAAAGAAAAACTGAAGATCAGAAAGTCATCTGGCATGTTTCATTTCCCAGAGTGGGTGCAACAGGCACAGAAACATGACCATCTGATTCTGATATCCTGGAGTGTTAACTTCTCATAAAATGTGTTTTGTGTTGCCTATAGCGACAGGATATTGCTGCTTCCACTTGTGGGAACTACTTCCAAGGCTTCGCATCTTGAGTAATCTAAGAGCAGTGGGAACATTATTGAGTGGAGAGGGCTGGAAAAATCCAGTGCATTTTCTAACAACCTAAAAGATAAACTGAGAACAACTGAATCCTAAATTGGGAGTGGAAAATATACACTTTAAGAAATAGTTAAATTAAGTATAGACACAAACATGACTTCAAGCCATCATGACAGGGTGTTTTGTTTGTTTGTTTGTTTGTTTGTTGTATTCTTGCTAGTTCCTTCTCATTAGAACTATAAGGAAACTATGGATGCGTCATTGGGCTGATTCTGGAACAAGGCCCCCTTTATCTTTTGTCAACTATTGCTTCATTGTACTTTGATTTTATTCAATGTTCACATGCCACCAGTTTCATCCAGATAGAAGTTGGACTGATCATGTCCTTACTGACAAGTCAAGACATTGAGATCAGGGAGCTTTCCTGCCCTCTGTTAGCCACTGTGCAATGTTCAGACCAGAGACCTTCTGCTTTGTTCTACGTGGACTTTCCCAGCTGCGTTTCTATTGCCTTAGCTCTTTCTGTCCCCATGCATGCTTGCTTAATCCATGCAGGGCTGGACTGTAGCTCTCAGTACAGCCATAGTCTACAAAGTAATGAACTCAGCTGGGGCTGGCTGCAAAATGCTTTCTACAAAAATGTCTGCTGCCTCTGGATGTCTATAAATGGCCTTGGCCCATGAATGTCTACCATTGTTAAGATGGAATGAGTTTGGGTATATATCTCAGGCTTTAACAGAGTAAAGAAAAACTGTTTTCCAGAATGCTGCCTGGAAGACTTTTCTGCATTATTCATTAATCCTTTTACCTATAGCTTGTTCTTTTGTCAATGTATTCATTTAACAAGCACTTTTTTGAGGTCTTCTATGCTAGGGACTGGCTGGATAGATATTGGACACGCAAGATTAAATAGAAAATGGTCCCTGGACCCATAGTCTGGTAGCTTTCAGTGCAGTGGCAAGGCTTCCGTACTCCTGCTTTTAAGTGTTTACTTGTTCCTTTCCCTTTTTCTCTCCTAGTCTCTTCCTGCTGCCCATTTTTATAGAACTTACCTCTCACTTAGGTTTTGCTGTTAAATTCACTATAAATTTTCATTACTGCTTTTAAAAGTTTTTATTGTTATTATTACAAGTTATTATTACTATTTCAAATCAAATTGCTCTTTATTCATATTACCATTTAATTATGATGTCTAGCTATACTTTTATCTTTTTAATTTTCTATTATTTCCTGTGGCCAGCCTATAGTCTTCCTCTTTGTTGCATCTGCCAGCTATTCCTTATGGTAGTTCACTTCCTTGTGTAGCTCATGACTATTTTAATTATAAGTCTACCGTTATCTTTTGTTTTCCTCTTTAGGGGTCCTGGTAGCTTCAGAGTGATTTCACAGTTACTTTTGCCAAGGCTCTAAGGTCTCTCCCAGTCCCTGGACCAGTTTCTATGTTAATTTCTTATCTTGAGTTTTTTATTTTTATTTTTTTCTTTGTTGATTTTTTTTTAGAGAGAGGAAGAAAGAGGGAGAGAGAGATAGAAATATCGATGAGAGAGAACATCGATTGGCTGCCTCCTGCATGCCCCTCACTGGGGATCGAGTCCACAACCTGGGCATGTGCCCTGACTGGCAATCGAACCAGTGACCTCTTGGTGCATGGGTCAATGCTCAACCACTGAGCCACACAGGCTGGGCCAATCTTGAGTTTTTTATACCCACAAGTAGCATTAACTCAAACTTCACATCTATAAGGAATAAAGGCTTAGGTTCTTGATTTTTTCCTACCTGTATTTGTTTTATTTGCCTGCTTAGGGCCCAAATAGACAACAAGTATTCGTATTGCTTTACTGAGCTGGTAGACAGAGCAATTGTGTACCCTTTTAATGGACAGGGAAGATTTCTGAGGCTCTATGCAGGTGCCTCAGTTTGAGATCTCCCTTTTCACTGGCCTGAGGCCACAACTTCTGTGTGTGGAAAGATGTCAAAGCCCCTGTTTCAGTCACTGGAGCCTATATCTGGGCTGAAGCTCCTGTGGGATTTCATGGCACTAGTGTCTATTTACTGCTCTGGTTCTCATTTCTGTCTTCTCATCTGGAATTTTAGGTGAGTTTTTCTTTCAAGTCAAGTGTTGTGCTTTTTAAAAAATTGGGGAGAACTAGTGCTGTATTTTATCCAGACTTTCTATGTATTATAGCAGGGAAGTTTTCTTTTATTTAGTTCAAAATATTTTAAAACATATTTTAGTACCTATAATATTCCAGGCATGGTGCCATTAATAAATTGTCATCATCTGGAGCCTATGTACTTCTTCCAACATGGTTCATTAAAAACTAAAAATTAGGAGATGAGATGGCCAGTGCTGCTGGAGACAAGTACAATGACATGAGCAAATAGAGCTGAGCTGATAATAGCAAAGAAGTGGGGGGGGGAGCTATTAAGAACAAACACAGAAACAAAAAAAAAAAAACATGATGTTTTAGAGTCAAATAATGTGAAAAAAAATCAAGCGACTAGCTGTATCACATGATAACATCATCTTATTACATCACAATATAATAGCTGATATTCTAAAAATGTTCCTGTTGAAGAATCTTACCCTAGTGGAAACTCTAGTTGCTGTTGTCACTGTGTGTTTTAAAGCATTTTGATATTGTATATCAGATACCTGAGGACTATGAGAGCTCATACAACTAGGGTTATGGAGATAAGGATCATGTGTGACAGTGATGAAAAAACTTAAATGGGTCATCAGGGGTAACAAGAATGGGAAATGATTTGTCGATGACCATTCAGTAGACTTGAGTTGTGTTAATCATATCTGTCCCACAAATGAACTGAGAACTCGGTGTTTCACATTACCTAGAGATGGGAATTGAGTGGAAGGCCCAACAGAGACACTGGTTTTAAAATGGAAAGAGAGGAGGGAAGAGATAAACCACAGAACTTATACGTATGTATGCATAACTGATGGACATGGACAACAAAGCTGGGGACGGGGTGGGGGGATGGGGAGGAGGGTGTTAATGGGGAAAAAATGAGAAACATCTGTAACAAAAATAAATTAATAAAAATAAATAAATAAAATGGAAAGAGATGGAATGGGGAGAGGATAGGGATAGTGCTATAAAAAGAGCCCAAGACAGCCTCATGGATTCCAGGGAATATGGGAAAGCTGCCATTAAAGTCTTAGACTGCCAGTAAGCCTGGGCTGGTAGCTTAAAATAATAACAAGAAGCCAGCCAGCTTCACCTAAATCTAGAAACTGCCTTGGCAATTTCCAAATAACCTTTTTCCAGGCAACAGGAACAAGACAAACAAAAGGGGTTAACAGAGAAGGGAAGAATTCCAGAGGCCAGGGGATCATTTACTTCAGGGAAGCAAAGAAGATACCTGCCAAGGCATTGGCAGCCAGCTAGAACAGTGCCTTTCTTGGCTGGGGAAAGGGCCAGACAAGGACACTCCAGTTCAAAGCTGCTGCAGAAGACATGGGTTGTGCTCTTCAGAGACTGGGAGGTGACTAAGGAGAATGCCGAGCTTCTTATGCAGACAGAAGTGAAGAGAAAACAATTCTGAGACGAAAATTGGTGACCAGGCTGGGCTGGCTCTAGGTAAACTTTGAAAGTGGGTGAAGATTTTTCTAATCTTCCTTATCGGCACCAACTGCTATCTCATAGGCTTCTCTCTTCCTATCCTTAGCTTAGTTTCCTCAGTTTCTTTCTGCCTATATAAAACTCCTCCCCATCCCGACCACTTTACTGAAAGTGTCCTCTTTAACATCACCAGTGGATGCTAAGTTCAGTGGAAACTTCTCAGTGCTCATCTTATTTGACATTGTGCTGAGATTGGCAGTGGAACTGTAGTGGGTTGAGGAGAGAATGGGAGGTGAGAGATTGAAGATGATAAATGTATTTTATGTATTTTCTTCTGAGATGACAGAAGAGATTTCTTCTATCAGCATTTGGAGAACTGGGAACTCATGGACACTAAGAGCTTGAGCTTATCATGGCTTTAGCTGGGGCTTTTTCGTTCCCTGAAACCCATCCTGGTGGGAGAAGTGAGAAATAAAGTGATGAGTAACTCTTCCTTCTGGTGAAGACTAGACACAGAGATCACGGAGATGTTTAGTCCTCTCTCCCAGGCCCCAGATAACATTAAGTAATGCTAATTATCTCCATTTACTAAAATTACTTAAAATTACTTCTCATTTTTGTCTCATGAGGAAATAAAATTGATATACATTGTTGAATGTATGTCAGATTAAGTTTTAAATTGTTTTGAATTTCAACTCTAAACCTCTGACACTTAGTAAGGTAAGCTACAAGGTTAACCATAGGACGTTTGAAAGTATAATACACGAGTTGACAAATCTATTCCATTTAGACCTGTCAACTCATAGATTTCTAAGAATCCAAAATTATTCATAATACCCAGAAAAACTGGAAACAATCGAAATATCCATCAATAGGTGAATGGATAAACAAAGTGTGACAATCTATACAATGGAATTCTATTCAGCAATAAAAAAGAATGAGCTACTGATATATACAACAGCATGGATAGATTATAAAAACATTAGGTTGAGTGACAGAAACCTTGCACAAGAAGGAATACAGTATGATTCTGTTTACATGACTTTTCTGGAATATACAAAACAAATCTATGGTGTTAAAAAATCAGAACAATAGTTGCCTCTAATTGTTAGGGGCAGAGATTTATTGGGAAGGGATATGAAGGAACTTTCTGGATGATGATGTCATGTTTTTTACCTTGATAAGAGTTTGGGTTGCACTGTTTTATGCCTTTTTCAGAATTCACCAAATAGTAATTTAAGTTGTGTGTGTATTTAATTGTATATAAATTTAATCTTAAGAGGGAGAAAATAAATATTGAACTTCAGTTAATGATGCTGCATATGGATGTATTTGGGGGAAAGTAAACTGATGCCTACAACTCACTTCACTTCAAAATGTATTGAACAATAAGATGGGCTGATGGATAGATAAAGAGATATATATGTAATAAAGCAATTGGAGCAAAATGTTAATTGTAGAATCTAGGTGTTGGGTATATAGGTACTTACTGTAAAATTTCTTCAAATTTCCTCTGTTTGAAATATTTTCATATTGAAGAGAAAAATGTAAAACAATTTAAAAGGAGTCTCACTTGGGGAGCAATTTTTAGAAATCTATGAGTTGACAGGTCTAAATGGAATAGATTTGTCAACTGAAGTTCTGAGCCCACCCCCAGCTAGGTTGCCATCATTGTCAGACTGAGTGCTGCATGTGTCTTCTGCCCCTTCTTCCCTTCTCTCATCATTATAGTCTAGGTTATTCATTCTAACCAACTAGACAAACTCCTTTAGCCAATTTTTGTCATCAGGCCTACCTGGAAGTCATGCGTCCTGCCTACCCTTCTACTAGTGGAATTGTCAATAACTTACAAATGTACAATTGTTGAACAGAAAATATTGGGAAGCACAAAATTTCCTTGGAAGCTGCCTATGATTATTCTTGATTGCATAAAGAGAGAGATGCAGGGACTTAGAACTTGATAAATTGGCAAACATTACTCCCACTTCCATCCTTTCTAGCCCCCTCCTCTGAACTCTATTGAATTTGTAATGACACAATCTTTCAGCTCCCCAAATTGTATTATAAAACCAGAAAACATATATTCTCTGGAATGACATTCCCATCTCATTACCTCATTTGGCCAGAGGTTCAGCTACAATTTGCCTCGAGGTTCACATCTCCCTGCATGGACTGAGCTGACACCACATGACCCATGACCTTCCCACTATTGCAATCTCTTGCACATGGACATTACACAGAATGCCAAGTGTAGGTCAACTAAAGGCTTCCAGGAAAACATTTTTTAAAACAGCTTCCTTCTCCATGCTTGTCAGCTTGAAAACAGAATGCTGCATTTGATATTTTTCCTTTGCTGTCTTAAATCTTTTGTGCTGAGATATGAAGCATAAATAAATGAACACATAGGTAAATCTTTATTTTGAGGCAGAGAATTGTATAAGTTAACCCCTGCCTTAGCATGTAAAGTATTTCTACTGACATGGAGAACGCTAATGTATTTGATCTAATCTGCACTAAAGTCACTAGAAGAGAAAGGTGGTGGCCCACATCTTAGTTTCTAAGGTAGTCAGAAAGCATTTGTGCTGACAGTTAAGATGTAGCCTGAGTGCCTCTCTTTCTAGGGTCAGAATTGGCCTCTGAAGAAAAGCCAGGTTTTCAGCAAGGCGGGCCAAATGCATTTTCAGTAAGAGCTAAGAACAGACATGAAACCCTGTTTTGTGTAGCTGGGCTAACTTTATTCACTTATTCAACAAATATTTATTGAGCACCTACTATGTGCTATGCATGGTTCTTGGGTTCTCAGGTGCTTGTGTATGGTCCATTTCATGGTTCTGTTTATTTCTGTGTAGTTCTGCTTTTCTGCAAGACTTCAACACATTTGGTTGTGTTTTTGTTACATTCATCCCAGCAGTTTTTTCACCCCTGTTGTGTCACTGGGTGAGTTAGCAGGCCCCTAATGGTTGGTTAAATGCAGATGTTCTGTGACTGCAACCAGAGCTTAGAAATGGCCCAAGTGACAGACCATGGGAAGGTGGCAGGAACAGCAGCTGTGGGCTCAAGCTCTTGCCAGTTGGCAACTGTTAACTCTCCCTTGGAAACCCAGGCAGAACCTGATGGTGCCAACCCAAGAGACACTAGGCTCTAGAAAGAGATGTACTTTCTTTTCTGTAACCTTGACTTTTGAATACTTATCTAGTTAGCCAGTCAGCTTACATCCCCATGTACATACATTGCTTGATTACTCAGGTGGTGTGTGGTGTTCTTTATGCCTGCTAGCCTGGGTGAAATGCCTCAAGTTGACTTGTTGCTAGCAGTTTGTTGGCAGAGACTGTGGGACTATGGTCCTGTGTTCAAGCCTGGGGACTGATAATGGCCAGACTCCCAGGTGAGAACCCCTTACTCTTTATTGTTTTGACATTTCCTTTCTTTGCTTATCCACTCCAGACTTCCCAATGAAAACCAGTCAACAATGATGCAAAGGGAAACCCTGAGTTACCTGCAAATTACAATGAGAATAATGCTTGAAATTCTTCCTTGAGAACCTAGCTTCTCTTCAAGCCAAATTTATGTGCTTAAAAAGTTTTACAGAAGTTGGTGCCCTTTCTTTTCCCTGAGTTTCAGTCTAAGGGTGTACAAGTATTGAGTATATCTGTGTGTGCATTCTAGTGTGTGCATATGTGTTTGCATGAGGAATGATTATTTAAGGTTGTAAGTGAGAAAAAGAAAGGTAGTTCAGCATAAAATAATAGTAACCATGAAATATCAGAAGCACTGATGGTGGAATGATACTATTTGTATTAGTTAGTGTTTGGTGTGTAACAAATCAAACTCAAATTTAGTGGCTGGAACCAACAATCATTACTTGCTAAAGGTTTTGTGGCTTTTGCTTTGAGCTGGCTCAACTGGGACTGGCTGATCTAGAATGGTCTCACTCAAATGTGAGACCTCAGTGGGAATGAATGACCTACACAGATGGGATTTCTGGGGCCTCTCTGTCTACATAGTTCCTTATTCTCCAGTAGGTTATCCTGGGCTTCTTCACATGGTAATGGAAGTATGGTCAGCAGTAAGAAAGAGCAAGCCTCAATTTGCAAATATTTTTCAAGCCTCTACCTACATCATATTTGCCAATACCCCACTGGCAAAAGCAAGTTAACTATTTAAGCTTGCAATTCAATGGGTGGATAAAAAGATTCAATTTCTTTTTTATTATTTATTATTTTTTAAATATGTTTTTATTGATTTTTTAGATAGAGAGAAAGGGCGAGAGAAATAGAAACATCGATGTGAAAGAGAAACATTGATCAGCTGCCTTCTGTATGCCTTCTACTGGGGATCGAGACTGCAACCCGGGCATGTGCCCTGACTAGAAATTTAACTGGGACCTCTCAGTCCATGGGACAATGCTCAGTCCACTCAGCCACACCGGCCAGGCAAAAGACTCAATTTCTTGATAGGAGGAGCTACAAAGAATTTGTGGCCACTTCTTTATACTCTACCACACTGTGGATGGTGACATGGAAAACAAGCACAGGATTCAGAGAACAACCAAATCACAGGTCATCTGCTTAATGGCTAAGTAACCTTAGATAATTAGCTACCTCTTCTAAATACTTTTTTCTCATCTGAATATGGAGGAAATAAGCACACCTGTCTCACTGGATGAAATGAGATATTTCACTTATACATTTTTACCATAAGCATGTGCTGTGCCTATGTGCAAGGCCCAGGCTGTGCCAGGCATGAGATACATAGTAAATATCATGGTCTCACTGTCGTGGAGATGCCAATATAGTGAATATTATTTGCAAAAGTGTTTTTAAAACTACAAATCATGGTTTAAATTGTCAATGGTATGTGTCACATCTTGATAGCTCATGTCCCCCCACCCCCTTTTTTGTGACATTTCCTCTGCCACCATTCCTGGTACACTTAGAATCATAAAGGTCCACCTTGCTTTAGCAGACAGTAGCCTAATATTACAAGATTGTGGACAGAGTGTGGACTTGTTCCACACTGCTTTTGTGAGTCGATTCATCCATCATTGTTGTGTAGGGGAGGTGACCAATTTGTCCAGCCTGACTGGAGAAAGCACCATAGACCATTGAAAGTTCAGAAGACACCAGAGATGACCTGATAGTTCTGTTTTTCATCTTATAGGTGAAGAAACTGAGACCTTAGGAGGAGACATGGCTTACACAAGTTCACACAGCTAATTGGTGCTGATACTGAGATGCCCAATGATTTCAGTGGCTTTCTGTTCGTGTCTGTGCCTCCATCTTACAATTTTAGCCCCTGTTTTCCCTCTAATCCTCTCTCTTTCTCTTACCCTTAGGCTTTTAATAGTTAGAAAAGGATAATAAAATCAACCTGCTCTCTTTATTTCCTATGTGAATGAAAAAATAATTTTCACTTACCTCTTCACATATGACCCACCTAAAAGAAGTAAAACAACTATTAGATGAACAAAAATGTTAAGAACTTATGAACTACTTCCATCCACAAAAGGAGGATGGTGAAGGAGTTGGGCCAGATATATGAAACATTATTTTAAAGATGTGCAAACCAAGGACCAGAGAGGTTGAGTGAGTTGTGTGAGGTCACAATGTAGTCTCTGGTAGTACAGGATAGATCCAGGACTGTATTCTTTCCACATTATGGGTCTAGTTGAGGACAGCTGGCCATTACACATCAGGTGCTCCTATGTATTGTGAATAGGTTTTCCTGGTAGGCAAAATGAACAAAAATTTGCTTAACAATTATACTGATTAGGTGAAATAATTCTGGAATGGCTATGTGTGAATTGCTGCTGAAACCTGCACAGATAAATTGAAGTGACTCTAGGTGCCATAGTATATATACTTATAAACAGAAAAGGAAATGTGTCTAGGGTCATTGATAACTCATCTTTTTTTTGTTTTTGTTTTTGTTTGCTATACACTCTGGATCTGTGTTACTTTTAATCTAAATATGTATTTTGGAAAAACACCAAATGAACCTGGTATTTATAGAATTTGTAAAAATTCCATGCAAAATAATTTAATGTACCAATTTTACCAGTTATACTTTAGAAAGGACAGGATGAAACAATACAGAGGAAAACAACCAAGTCAACTCATGATCAGTTGGGAGAGAACTACTCCTAAGGTCCTCTTCCAAAGTAAAGATATTTGTTTTTTAGTATTTGGTTGTTCGTTATGCAACATCATTTTGTGATCTGGGGAAAGATGGGGTTTCTTAATTCAATTGTTTTTTTAACAACTTTTAAATTAATTGGTCATTTATCTGTCTAGAGATTTAGTTACACATAGAAAATTCCAGAACATCTAGAAAAGTTTGAGTTGGTATTGTAAAGCCTAACTAGAATCATGTATAACTACATCTCATAATAGTTAAGATTGACTGTACTGAGTATTAACTATGTGTTCAGCACAGCACTGAGTAGTTCACATAGATTATCTCATTTAATCCTCATGCCAACCATATAGGTTGTCCCCATTTTACACAGGAAGAAACTGAGGCTAAGATGGGCTAGTGACTTGTCTCACTAAGTGGCAATGAGGGATATGAAGTACAATGAAACCAACTGATTTTTGGGTGTCATTCTTTTGTTGTTGTTGTTTTAATTCTATTTTATTTATTTTTTAAATTTATCTTTATTGTTTAAAGTATTACAGATGCCCCCCTTTTTCCCTCCATTGACCCTTCCTCCCCGCTCCCTAATCACTGTTGTTTTAGAGCCATGGGAAAGAGAAAGCAAAAACCAATCAAATACTTCTATATACCAAATTTATGAGCTCTCCCCTTTGGAAAATAAGATTTTTTTTTTATCATAGCAAATGCTGGCCACCCTAATCTAACGTTTCGCTTTTGTGAGTAGAAAATATCACTTCTAGACTATATAGAGGAGGTATTTAGCTCAGCAGATGCCTACCTTCAGCACAGTCAGGCAACCATCTCTTGGGGGGAAAAAAACACTGATGATCTGGGCTGACCTTACTGCACCCACTAGTTCAGTGTTTCTCAGTCTCTAATATGTGCATGAATTCCCAAGAGGAGAGTCATGTTCAAATAGAAACTCTAATTCAATGGTCCTGGGTAGGGCCCAGGATTCTGCACTTCTAACCAGCTCCCAGGTGAAGATGCTGCTGCTGGTCAGTGGGCCCCACTTGGAGTAGAAAGGCATTATTAGTAAGCCTCCAAGTGCTTCAGGCAAACTTATCTGTGCTTCAGTTTCCTCCTCTGTAAAGTGAAGTTAATAATTTATCTTGCAGATACAAATTAAAACAACTATGAGTTATCACCTCACACCTATCAGAATGGCTGCCATCAACAAATCATCAAACAACAAGTGCTGGCGAGGATATGGAGAAAAGGGGATTCTGGTACACTGCTGGTAGGAATGCAGAATGGTGAAGTCACTGTGGGAAACAATATGGTGTTTCCCCAAAAAATTAAAAATAGAACTGCCATTTGACCCAGTGATCCCACTTCTAGGAATATACCCTAAGAAGCCTGAAACACCAATAGGAAAGAATATATGTATCCCTATGTTCATAGCAGCACTATTTACAGTGGCTAAGATCTGATAACAGCCCAAGTGCCCATCGGTAGATGAGTGGATAAAAACACTGTGGTACATTTACACAATGGAGTACTATGCAGCTGTAAGGAAGAAAGATCTCTTACCCTTTGAGACGACATGGAGGGACCTGGAGAATATTATGCTGAGTGAAATAAGCCAATTAGAGAAAGACAAATATCATATGATCTCATTTATTTGTGGAATATAATGAAAAAAATAAACTGATGAACAAAATAGACCCAGAGACATGAAAGTAGGAAACAGACTGACAAACCTCAAAGGGAGGGGGTGTGGGAGGGCAGAAAGAGATAAACCAAAGAACTTATATGCATATATGCACAACCAATGGACACAGACAACAATACTGTGAAGGTGGCAGTGGGATGGGAGTGGGGAAGGAGGGTGTCAATGGGGGAAAAGGATTGACATCTGTAACAAAAATTAAAAAATAAATAAATAAATAAATAAATAATCTCTCTCACAGAGAATTGTAATATTTAATACAGGTGAAACTTAAAACAGGGCTTGACATATGGTAAACCTCAATAAATGCTAGTTATCACTATTACTAATTTTTTATGTTCTTGCATTTGTCTTTTTAAATTTTATACCAGCTTATACCTAGGGGCCATATATTAACAGTAACTCAAATTTCAAACTGTATTATCCTCACCCTTCCCCTGTGATATTGGAACATCAGTGCAGGGGGTATCAAGCCAACCTTCAGAATTCCACACATGCTTCTTATTGTTCAGCTGGTCTAGCCAGGCTGCCAGCAATCCCTGACTTTCCCACCTCATTGTACGTTCATGGGATAGTAGAACCTTAGAGTTAGAGTGGATTTAGGTGGTCAGTTAGTTCCACCTAATAGGAGGAGCCTCATGCCATACCTGCCACCTACATAAGAGACCCAGATCTAGGGAGGGAGAAAGAAGATAGAGTCCTCCACAAGTAGAGACATGAAACAGTTCCAAGCAAGCCCTGTCTGCTCTCTTCCCATCTCTGCTCATTACACTGGGACATCTCAGGGAAATTCCTGTACCCCAGGAAACTTTGCTTCCAACTCAGAAAACTGCATCCTCTCTGGGCAGTTCTCAAAGCTATGAATCTGGTGTCTCTAAAGTGAGGCATAAAAATGCCAGTGGGTGTTGAGACAATGTATTGAGGTGGAAGCAGAAAATAATGAAACTCTATCTATCTTTACCTAAAAAATAAAGAAATCAAACAAACCAAATATCATATGATTTCTATGTAAACCTACATCTATTAGTATATGGACCTAAAATGTTTTATCACTAGATGTGAAGAATCCAAACAGTTTAGAGATCATGTCTAGAGACTACAAAGTTTGTGGATAAGAAGAAAAGTTCTTTCTGTGGGGTGACAACCATGTTCACTACCCTTTCATTTTCTTCCCAGGAACCCAGGAAGGGCTCTTTCCCATCTCCCTTGCATTGACTGGAGATCATGTAACTAGTTCTGGCCAGTATAATGTGGGAGGAAATGATTCACCTGGCTCCTAGGCTGGGCCCTAAGGCTCCAGCAGAGGGTAGAGCCAACAGTGGAAGGTGCCTGGGTCTGACCCAGATGGGAGGAGAACTCCCAGAAAAAACAACCAACCTAGGAATACTTGTGATTGACTTTGTGGGAACAGAAAACAATCATTCATTGTTTTAAAGGCACTGAGATTTTAGGAGTTTTGTTACTGCAACATATCCCAGCCTATCCTGATTAATACAGTCTCCTCTATAGCTCCCTCTTCTCTCCAAACTCCATTGTATCATCAGCCCTAGCCAAAGACCTTCTGGATCCTGGACATCTAATCTCTTAATACCTTCAGTGCCAGGGAGGTTGTAGTTATGAAATAAAAATCTGAAATCAGACTACCTGGATTCAAATCCCAGCTCTGACACTTATTAACAGCATGATCTTTTGAAAATCCATTTAGCCAGTTTCTCACTTTATTTCTTCATCCCAAGTAAATTATATTAGAATTTTTATAGGGTTCTTAGAAGAATCAAATGGGAAAATCCTTGCAAAGCAAGTCAGCACAGCGCCTAACGCATAGTAAATGCTTAATAAATGTTAATTTTGTTATTATTATTACTGTAACTGCAAGGTTATTTTCCTTCGGCAACCATGAAGGCTTTCTCAAAATAAAAAAAGACAAATATGGGTACCCTCTTTTTGCTTGTGTCACTCTTCCCCTACTGCCTTCTCCCAACCCCCAGCCTCCAGGCATGTGGAGTGGTAGAACTGGTCTGTCAGGAGTGGCCTTCTCAACCATCCCCAGTCCCCAGTCCTGCAAATCAAAGATCAGTGGGAAATTTCTGTAGGGCTTTTGCTACTCTAGTCTCTGTCTCCTGGCTGTATCGACAATATAATAATCAAGGCATAAAACCCCAACAGAGACCTGCCAGGAGGTTACCCTGGAACTTTGTGAAACAACCTCTGTCATTATTAGGTAGACTTATGGAGGAATGTTCTGTGTACTAAGTGAAAATCTGCCTCCTTCTTAGAATAAGCCTACCATTAGTCCAAGGCTTCTCAAACTGTAGCACACACCAGAATTCCATGAGAGGGCTTGTTATAAAAGAGTGCTGGGTCCTACTCCAGAGTTTCTGATTTGGTAGTTTTGGGGTGGGGCCCAAGACTTAGCATGCCTAACAAGTTCCCAGGTTAGACCACACTTTGAGTAAGGGATGGGGTGGATTATTCAAACAGAGGGAAGGTATATACAGGAAGCTGGTGCAATTCAGAATTGGTGAGAAGTTCTGTGTAGACTAAAAGAAACTGCTTATGGGGCCCAGCTGCCTAGGGGTGGGCTAGAGGAGGAATGATAAGTGAGGCTAGAGTACGAAGAGACTGACACTTCCCAGGTGGACATTAATGGTCCCTGAGAGCATCTTATTTCTTCCCTAAGGGTGGCATTTGAAATTACAGATCCAGACCATACATTCAGTCTACTGTCCATTTGGGAGATTGAGATCAGTTTTGCTCCACGTATTATCTGGACACCTGGAAGCATGATATGCAATAGGGGAGAGCTGGCCCAGGATTAAACATTGCCCAGAGACCCAGCAGGACATGTCTGGCCTGGAACCTCATCCCTGCATTAGGGCCAAGTATGCAGCAGTGGGTCATGTGTGTGCTGCAGTGTGTAAGTGAGTGGGGATGGCAAGTGGAAAGAGCTTATGGGGAATTTTATGAACAAAATCTAGAGGGGAGGCAGAAAAAAATGAAGCAAATGCAGAATTTAAGACATCCCATGATGTTCTAGTCTAATCTAAAGGTTAGAGAGCCTGGATGCCTGGGGAGGGGAGGGGCGGGGATTATCAAAATAGCATTTGGGAGTGAGGAGAAGAGGGTAGAAGAGAATTGGGGAAGCAAGGGTAGGGGATGGGAGAGGAGGAGAGGGCAGGGGAGAGGAGAAGTGGGAAACTGAAAGGGGAAGAGAAAGAAGCAGTATTCCAAGAGGCAGAGCTGGAGGTGTGACTGTATTGGTTTGGCCAGTGAATACTTTAGCAGGGTTTTAAACAGAAACACTTCTTTTTAAAGAAAGCGATCTTGAAAATTGGGTGAATCTTGTAGAGGGAAAGAACAACTAGACTCCAAACGCAAACAGACCTGGTTTTGAGTCCCATCTTTGGCACTGACTTACTGTGTGACCTTGGAGAGTTGTTTAAATTTTCTGTCTCAGAATTCTGATCTGTGAGAAAAAATAATAAAGACCAATTTACAGGGTTGTTAGGGAGACTTAAATGAGGTTCAGATGTGCAGCTCCTGACACACAGGGCACTCAAGAATGGTGTGTTTCTGTGCTATGCCCTCCCCTGGAATTTAAGGAGAAAATAGTCCCCTTCCAGTTGGGAGGGCCAGCTTGAAGAACTGAAATTTCAAGGCTGATGGAGCATTGATGGTAGGGACTGTTGCTCTGTAAACTGACTATGTGCCATGGCCCAAAGAGGCATGTGGGTCCTGGAAGTGCTGTGAGAGAAGAAAGGCTAGTGCTCAGAGGAATGATCTTTGATGGAGAAAATGTACACATTTTTAGAGCAAAGAGCAAAGCTAAGATTCACTGATAGGAAGACAGACACTTTGTATTCAGCAAGCATATAAAAGGGTTTCTTTGTTATCTTTAGTAGTCTGTACCTTAAAGGTGAATGCAGTACAATATATTGTGGACAGGGAATGATGATTTGCACATCATTTTATAGTTTGAAATTACTTTCATTGATATCATTTGTTCAGACATTCAGCAAACATTTATTGAATGTCTAGGTTGTACCAGACACTCATCCTCTTGGCTATTCACTAACAGAGCTTTTACATTTACTCTCTTTTGGGGATACTCCTTGCCTTCTATTGATGTGAATAATCAGGAGTAACCCTAATTCCTTTTCTATTTCTGCCAGGCCTGGGGAAACTTCCATTTGCATTCTTTCCCCTTTGGTGATGCCTGAGTGGTTAGCTAGCTGTGGTTAGTCAATTCTGTTGGTTAATGAACTGAGCAAAGATGTTAAGGTCATACTTTTGATTCCCAGGGGTTGATGTACCACTCCACTTGGGTACACTGCCATTCTACCCCCACCCAATGGATATGCTTCCTCCCACCTAAATAGAGACCTTTGTACAATTTTTTTTTTTTACCTTACCAAGAGCCATCTTTCTCCAACCCCTAGTTCTTGAGATTCAATATCATTTCTTCAGCAAACCCTTACTCACCTCTAGATCTGGTCAGGTACCTCAGTTTACTTCCCCATGGTGCCCTGTACTTTTCTAGTGTGGAATTTATTAGTATTTTTATATATTAGTGTATGGCTCATTCTGTCAGTTAGGGTAGGGTTCAGTTGCAAGTAATAGAAAACTTGACTAGTTGTAGTTTAAACACATGAGGGTTTATTTATCTTCCATAAAAGATAGGCCCTCCAGGATAGGTCCAGTGGCTCAGTAATGCCACATGGACCTCTGATTCCTTTTCTTTTCTTTCTCTGCGGTCTATAACAAGTCTGTTTAGTCCTCATGCCTATAAGATGACTGTAGCTACTCAGGCATAGCTTCTGTAGCCAGAAAGAAGAGGGAAGAAAAAAAGTAAACATCAATTGATTACTACTTATGCCGCATGGCCAGAACTGGAACACATGGCAACTTTTGGCTGCAAAGGTGTCTGAAGTTAAGTTGTTTTTGTTGTTGTTGCAGTTTAGCTTTTATAACCTATAGAATAGGGGCAAGCCAGAGAGAAAGGATAAGCCAACTAAAATGGACCAACCTATAGTGCCTTCCATACACCCTTATTGAACTTTAATAACTAAGAGGGCAGAGGCTGTGTTTCTTTTGTTCACCATCATAGGTTCACCATGTACAATATCTGTCCCATTGTAGGTACCTGATAGGCATTTTATTAAATGTAAATAAATGGATTCTTGCAAAAATACATCCACTTTAGGTCTTAAGACAGACCAGAAGAGGATAGATGTATTGATACCATCTTACAACTATGAGTAAGAAGAATTTAAAATAGATATTGTCAGGGGCCCCACTACGTTTTACATTGTCTTTATTTGAATTAGGAAAAGGAACCCACCCCTTCCTCAAGACATGTTACTGCCATCCACTGGAAAATTTTCTTAATAAAATAATAAATCTACCACATCTACAGTGTGAATGGTGCCCCATAGACATGGTGAAGTAATCAACTAAACAACCTACACAGCTATGTGTGGCCACCTTGCAGGGAATAGAAGCATACATCACCAGTAGGGTGGAAGTAGCCAATAAAGCCACCATCACAACTGTCTCCTGAAGCAGAGGCAGGGAGCACTTCCTGTGAGGCAAGCCTGAAGACTTTATCTGGGGTGATGAGAGCATGCCATATGCAAAGACTTGTTATTCTGAGGCAGCAGAGGTATGCTGAGATCTAGAGGTGTGTTTGATTTCTGCTCTTCACTTTCTGCCTCTATAATATTGTGAGAATCACTTAATCCTTCTAAATTTTCGTTTCCTCATTTCTACATTGGGGATAAGAACTCCTGCCTCAAAAGATGTGTTTGAGTATCCAATGAGATAATGTACATGAAAGGCTTTGGGAATCTGCTCAGCATTTAGAAAATGTAAGCTATTGTTAACATGGAGAGCTGACAGGAAATAGTGATTGAATGAGTATTCAGATCTTCTACCTTGGGCATGTCTTCTCATCTGTAAACAGGTCTGATGACATTAGAACATACTGCCCAGGAAAATTAAAAATAGTAATAAATATTTAATAAATGTTAGTCACTAACTTTGAGGCAGTTGTGCCTTGAATTATGCTGTACATTTTGCATTCAGTATTTCATTGAAATTCTTAAATAAGCCACCTTTGACTTTTTTTTTGGGGGGGGGGAGAACAGAAAATGAAATGAAACAAAAGGGTTCCTAGGCCTTTTTACAAAAAAGAGCCAAGACTGTGGGGAAATAACAATTCAGCACATTTCTATGACTCTGGTTCTGGTTTGATGTCTCTGATGCATTAAAGGAAACTTTCTCAAAGATATCCTCCTCTCTACACCCCATACCACCCCCAAACACTCTTGGCAAAATCTGGAGGCTAGTCATACTAGGTTGTAACTAGAATCTCACACTAAGTAGCTAGTAATATTCAGTTCATGGAAATGTCACTATTTACAAAGCAAAAAGGAACAGAAGGGAAGAAAAGGTCAAGCAGGCAGGCAGGGTGGGTCAGGTCAGCCAGGAAGAATCTTGGTTCCTATATGTTCTAGTTCTCCCCTGCACACCCTTCCTCCTTGCATTCCCTCTGGAATGGAGGCCTGTGGCAGCTGAGAGAATTCGTTCAGATACTGTATCAGTGAAATAGAATGGCAGGGGGTTTTGAAATAGAAAGCAAGCACCAAACTGGTTAATTCAAGTGCTGTTGAATGGCCGACTTTCTCATGCACAGCCTCCCAGAGCCCTATTGGTCTAACTGTCTAGGAACAATATTTTATCCTGCTCCCTTTTTCATTTGTCTGCTCTTCACCACTGCCAATCCCCCAGTCTCTTCAGGGTATAGTGTTATGGGTGAAACAAGACGTTTTCTCTTTATTTCTCACATCACATTTCAATGGAGTAAATCCATTTATTTACCTTCCTTCTGCCCTATAGAAGGAAAACTGTGCTGAGCACCCAAGTTACTGGGCTGGTTGCTATATGGCCTGAAGCTGACATCTTTTGTGCATGTCACAGTTTATAGTAGAGTGGTTAAAATCTGCTCCCATTCTGGTGACTAAATTTTATTGACTCTTCCAGGGCTTGTGGTGGGATTGACATGTCCCCCATTTAATTACTTCCTCCTTTTTGACAGCAGATTGAGTTAACCAGAGGACATGCAGGTGGCTCTGGGCCCAGGGAACTTGGAGTGGCCATGGCTAGGCAGCTGAGAAAGGGTTGGGGTGAGCAAAATCTGGGGATGTAACAACCCGCTGGCAGTTGTGAACTGTGGTTTTACGGTTGCACTGGGGGCAATAACCAAACAGTGGGGCTTTTAGACTAATTTGAAGAATGTTTTGCATAAATCCCAGCTGCTAGCCATATGTCCAATTCTTATAGAGGAGGGGGTTGTGTTTCCCTGAGCTCTTGTTTCCTTCTCCGGAAGTCAAGACTAACCAAGCCTCTAAATGTCCAGCCCGGATCTTTTCTGCAGGACAGTCAGCCACAAAAGCTTGAGCTGATTTAATCACAACCTAAATTTATATTATGCTTTACCAGATTTTTCCTTCCAATAACGTTGTAGTATTTTGTCCTCATGAAACCTCATAACATAGGCCAGGTAGGAATCTTTCATTTACAGACCAGAAGACTGAGGCTCAGAGAGACTGTAACCAATAATAAAAGCAAACATGAAGCTGCTAGGTGTCAGGCACTCTTCTAAACCCTTGAGAGAGTGAATTCAATTCATGCTTGTATTGGTCCTACAAGGCAGATACCATTATTATTCCTGCTTTATTGAGGAGGGAACTGAGCTCAGAGAGGTTACTTAACTTTCCCATGGTCACATAGCTAGTAAGTAGTGGAGCTGAGATTTAAACCCAAGAAGTATGGCTCCAGACTCTGTATTTATAACCACTATACCTGCTGCCAGCTGGCTTGGCAGTCACAGAGCTAGAATTCACATGCAGGTACTCACACTCCAGTTCAGGTTTTCCCCTAGGCCACAGCACTCTTCTGAAACTTGCTCCTTAAAGATCCTTAATTCCTGGCAGCATGAGCTGCAGCAATTTAGATTTGGACTCTTTTCATCTAGTATTGCAAAGTCTTTCACTTAAATTTATTTGATTAGTCCCTCCCTACCTACTTGCCAAGAAGTCGGAGGCCTTACCAGTCCAAAGGAGCTGTAATGTGCTAGGAAATTACTCCCAAACCAAGGCTTTGGAAAAATACAGGTATCTAAGTGATGGGAGTTATAAAGCTTGGCAGCCTAATGCCTGGAACAGGTATTTTCTCTCTGTATTTCCTGGGATGAAAGGGTGTGGTTCTCACAGCACTGGCTGATTTTGTGAGCCAGTGCACTTTAAACTTTCACACACCCAAAGAATGGGCCTCTCCCTTTGGGAAAAGGTCATTCCAGCCCTGACTTCCCTAACAATTATGGGTTTTTTTAGCTAAGGTGCCTCCACCAGCCTGTGGTTACGTATGAACAAACCAGGTGGAAGGGAGGGAACTGTTTTCATGTGACTATCTCTAGCTGCCCAGACCGACTTTCTCACAAGAGAAAACCAGTAAAAGCTGTGTTCTGCATTCACTGGTGCCCCAAAGAAAACCTCTGGGTGCATCCAGATTTTTATATTTCATAGCCCAAACCAAATGTAGATCACACCAAAATTAGAATTTGTGACTATGGCCAAAAAGTAGGAATATGACTCTGTACTTTCAGTTCTGAGTAGCAATTGTCTTTTCCTCAGTTGCAAACTAACTCAGTAGCCAGGCATTAGGTAACATAAAACAAGTAAGGCCACTCAATTTCATACTCAACAAAAGGAGACTATTAGACAAAAAAGAACAAAGTGGTTTGTGCTGTCATAATCATTAGTCATATTTACTTCATTTTTTGGCAATGATCTATTTCTCCAAGTTAGAGTCCCCCAAAAGCTGGCCCTGAGACAAATATTTGGGTGCAAGTAGTTTACTTGGGAGGTGATTCCAGGAAGCATCGTTAGGAAATGGAGAGGTGACACAGAGAAGAGATGAAAACCAATTCATAGTGTCAAAACACATTACTGCTGTGGGCAACTGAGGCTCAGTTCTGTCCAGAACTCAGGGTGATGCTGTGAAATATGCCTCAAAGTTCCCACCGAGAGGCAGGTAAGTTGCAATGTTTATCCACCAACTCCTGTTTGTCATTGGCTTAGCATTGCCCCATGTGTGTTAACTCCCTAGCACTCTGGCCTCTCCCACCTATGGGCTGGGAGTACCGTATTTGCTTACATTAAGAAGGCATTGGGCTACATGAGGACAGCGAGTGTCAAGGGGATATGAGCAAGACACTGACATCATTAACTGCTCTCTGCTTAAGAATCAAACCAGTTTATGGAGGAGAAGGATGTAAGGGAAGAAAATATATGTTAATTAGGATTCTTTTGGTTGCAAGTGACAAAATCCCAACACAACTTAGCTTAAGCAAAATTAAAAGTAATATAGCTCCAAGTGCACAAAGCAGTGCTATCAGCGTTCCATCTTCTGTCCATCTCTCACTTCTATTTTCTCTTGTGTTGGCCTTATTGTCTGTCTGGCTGAGAAGACAGTGGAAAAGATGGCAACTCTAGATTTACATGATACCCCTCCTGATTTCAGAGAAGAACATTTTTCCTAATAACCCTGGTTAAAATCTTGAGGAAGGCTTTGATTGGCATATTGTGGATCACATGCCCATCCCTGTACCACATGATGTGGCCAAGAAAATGAACCAGACTTAGGTCATGTGTTGCTTTGGGGAAGATCATGTGATCCTGCCTAAACATCATGGACCAAGCAGGATTTCTGGGACCTGTGGGAGGGATGGTTCTAGAAGTATGCTGATAAACCATCTTTTAAACAAACAAATAAGCAAAGGCTCTGATACATAGTTGATTTTCAGGGTGTAGATACTCCCACCATTTCTAATTTCAAGCTACAAATATGATGTTACTGAATATGGAGTTAGGAAGAGATGTGCACAGTCAGCCTTGTGCGCCAGTATGAGCTTGCTCTAGCATACTTCTGAGTAATTTCCATAAAGAGGGACCATGGGTACACAGTGTGGTCACTACAGCTATAAAAGAGAAGGTCAAGGTCTATCTTGTGAAGCCTTGGTAGCCGTGAAGGCCTAGATTAGAACTGACAGGATAGCTTGCTGTTTGGCATATATGATGCTTGGGATGGACTAATATACTAAAACAAGTGTACCCCCCTCTTCTTCATTTTGCAAACACCTCCAGGAAACACTTAACCTATGACTTGACAATTTTTAAATAATATTTAGCAACATGTATTCTACTACTGTGTAAGCTCCACAACAGCAGGGATCTTTGCCTGCTCTGTTCAGTGCTATATCCCCAGAGTCTAGAAGAAAGTTCAGAAACACATATAAGCATTCAATATTTGTTCCATGAGCGCATGAATGACTGGTCAGTTCATGGAGTTAGATGCATTCTCCAACACAAATGTACCCACCTTATTAGTAACTAATCCCTAGCTTGTGATGCCCAAGGTGTGCAGACTTCATTTTATATCTCACAGTTGCCACCACAGGCCCTCCAAACTCTCTCACCCTAATCCTGGGAGGTTCCACAGTTGTCGGCTGATGCCCTCAATCCAGATGCCACACTGCTTTCCAATGTGAGGGAAAGTGTGACTTTGGCCCTTTGTCCTGTAATTGTCACTTTGTATTCCTTGCTCGATTTTTCTAATTTGGTGGTATTTGTTGTTTTAGGCCAGAAGGGGGGCTCTCCTTTCCTGTCTTGGGGCTCAGCCCTTCCCAGGCAGGGGCCGACCATGATGGCTCCTTCTCATTAAGTCAAAGGAGCCTGCTTGGGCTTGTCTGATTAGAGTTTCCTTACACATTGGTACATAGAACTCTCTGCCTTTGTAGTTCTTTTGTTTCCAAATAAAAAAGCATAGCTAGGAAGCTGCAAGGTTGGAAAGTTGTTAAACACACACACACACACACACACACACACACACACACGCACACACCCCAAACCAGATTTGCTGATAACAGGAGAATGGGAAGGCCTGAAGCTAAGGGAGCGTTTCAAGGTCACAGGCAAGGAGGGGCCTGTGGTGGTGATGATGGAAAAGATGAATAGACAACAGTTGAATGCATTATTTAGTATGTTCCACATCGCAAAGCCAAGAATGGTTCCTTCGCACCAGAAGATTTGATGTATCAGGCTGGCTGTCTCCTCAGAGGACACCCCCTGGTCTCCTCTTGAGTTCATGGAGACATGGTTGTCTAGGTGACAACTGTCAGGCAAGAAGCTGCAAGCTAAAGAATAAAATCGCCTTAGCTAATAGACCAGCGTGCTATTATGTACCTGAAGGTTTAACTGCTATATTACCCTGAAAGAATCATTTCGAGGGAAGGAAGGAGCTTGCTTTTCCCTGGGCTACATCAGTGAATTCAATTTCTATTGAAGAGAGACTAGCATTTTAAAAACCATGGTGTGTGGAGCTTTGAGTCCCTTTCTTCTTTCAGTGAGAAATGATTTAATAATGAACTTACAACTGCAGGGCCTCCAGTCAGCCCCCTGGAGCCCTGGAAGAGGGGAGAGGAGGTGTGGAGGGGCTCGGGTCTGGCAGGCTCCATCCTGTTCTGTCCCTGCTCAGGCCCAGGCTCTGTGACTGGGGTTACCCCAGAGCAACTTGCTTCAGACAGGGTAGAGTATGAGCAATAATTTTCCTCCCTCACAAGATTGCTGGGTGCCTCTAATTAACGGTTGTGAATTTCTTAGATGGGGTTGTTATCAGATGGAAAGGGGATAATTGTACTGGTCACAATAGTTAACCTCTTCTAGAAAGAAGGGTATGTGCATGTGTGTGTGTGTGTGTGTGTGTGTGTGTGTGTGTGTGTGTGTGGTGGGGTGTACGCGCGCCCGTACCCGCATGCCCGCACACATGTACGGCCTTGGTACTTTCTGCAAATGAAGCATAAAAGCTTTAGAATTCTTTGGCATCAAGACATCAGCAAATGAAAGATTATATTCTTTGAGACTTTTTCACTGAGCAAAAAGTGGTCAACATTTACTTGGCTGTGTTCATGTGCCTTCCAGGGCACTAAGAACTTTACCAGTGTGATCACCTTTAACCCTCAACATTCCTGGGTCTTTTTAATATGTTTTTATTGATTTTTTTAGAGAGAGGAAGGGAGAGAGAGAGAGAAACATCGATGAGAAAGAAACATCGATCAGCTGCCTCCTGCACACCCCTTACTGGGGATCAAGCCTGCAACCCAGGCATGTGCCCTGACTGGGAGTCGAACCGGGACCTCTTAGTCCATGGGCCAATGCTCAGTCCACTGAGCCACACGGGCTGGGCAACATTCCTGAGCCTTTTTTTTTCTTTATTGATTTTAGAGAGAGAGGAAGGGAGAAGGAGAGGTAGAAACATCGATGAGAGAGAACATCAATTGGCCGCCTTTTGCATGCCCCCCACTGGGGATTTAGCCCACAATCTGGGCATGTGCTCTGACCGGGAATCGAACCAGTGACATCTTGGTGCATGAGTGGATGCTGAACCACTGAGCCACACTGGCCGGGCAACATTCCTGAGTCTTAAAGGTGATTATTTTTACCCTCAGTCTACAGATGGGGAAACCAAGGCCCCACTATGCTGGTAAAAAGTGAGAGCCTATTACATTTAGAAGATCCTGCCAAGGGCTAGAAGCTAAGCAGGGAAACTTGAGTTTCCTTCATTAAGAGGAAAGTAGAATCTCTCATGAAAGGTTCTACTTTCATAGCCAACATGGACAACAGCCAGAGCTGTTCCAGCCTCCACACATCTAGGCAGACTCTTGCCTTACCTTCTTCCTCAATTCTTGGCTCTGCCCTGTGTTTTCTTTGGTCCCTTTCTTTGACTGTAAACAATATCTCTGTTCTAGTCCCCTTGACTCAAGAATCTGACCTTTAATTTGCATACACCCCTCACAGGTAACCCTGCTAAGATACATATATGCTGGTCTCTACCATGTGCTGGTTGGTGCTGGGTAGTTGAAGAGGCAAAGATAAGTGGCATCAAGGCAATGCTTGAAGAAGCTCACATTCTAGTGAGAGAATTAGGTGTAAAGCTACACAATCAACACAGCATGATCAGTATAATAATAATAGAATGATATCAATAACAACAACACCTGTTTTGGGAGTGCGTCCTCTGAGGCAGGCCCTGTGCTGAGCACTGCAAATAAGCCTGTGAGGTAGGTACTATTATGATTTCCACTCTAAAAGTAAGTTCTCATACACTGAGTGCAAAAAAACTATATAGTCCCTCCTTTCCCCACTTGCTATAGGTTTGCTGTTCCAAACTATAAGCCTTTAGGATCGAGGGGCTAAGTATTTTATGAGGAGTCAGTGTTTTGATTTATTAGAAGCCATATGTCTCTGGAAAAAATGGTGGCTTTGATGAGGAAGAAGGAAGTGAAAGCAAGGCTAATAAGAAGGCAGGGAAGAGGGGATGGAATTGAGGACAGCTCTAAGTCTTTTGATAACTAAGCCGTGGTACCATGCACTCTAGAAATCTACTATCATTTTAGACCATTGGTCAGGCCCATGTTTTGGTTCATGAATCCTATGGGAACAGAATCTATTCAACCAGAATCTCCTGCTTCCAGGCTGGATGTCTGGTTGTTGACCACATGCAGAAGAAAGCCACCAGCAATATTTTTAGTGGAAGAACTTGGATCTTGTTTTTTTCTTTTTATTTCAGTGCTTGCACATATGTGGTGTATGTATATATGGAAGTATCAAAGTCTTTGATGAATAAATGGCTATTCAATGTCAAATTAAAATATTTTATTGGAAATGAACATGGATTTAATACACTCAATACATTATGGCATCCTACCATGTGCTAGGCTCAATAGCATGCTAGATACTAGGGTAAGAAAAGGAAGGTGATAAACAAAAGAGACATAGTTCTTGCCATATAGTGCTTATGGGAGACATATATTAATCGAATAACAATACAGATAAATGTATTGTTATAAGCATTTAACAATGAGCTAAGCACCATGAAGAAAAGGACGTGACATTAGAAGACTAGAAATAAGAAACATTGATGAAGTGATGCTTGAGCTGAGATCTGAAAGATAAATAGGTTTAAAAAATGGGAGGAAGAGCATTCCAAATAGTAGGAGCAGCATGTGTAAAAAGTTTTTATGAAACTGAAAGGACCCTAGTGTGGTTGAGACAGAGGAAGTAGAGGAGGATATGATGTAAGATGAGGGTGGAGAGGTCGGCTGAGACCAGATCATGGAGGACCTTATAGCTATTAAAGATATTGGTCATTATTTTAAACAATGGGCCACCATTGAAAGATTTTAAAGTGACATGATTAGATTTGTGCTTTGAATATTATTGTCTGCCATATGCAGCTTGGATTAGAGAGAATAAGATGGAAGTTAGGAAAACCAGTTAGGAGGCTCTGTCCAGAAGAGAGATATTGGTAATTTAGACCAGGATGTTGATAATGGAGATAGTGAGCGGCAGGTGAAATTGAAATGTGTTCGAATGTAAAACAGAAAAGTCGTTGTGACCTGGAAGGTGAAAACAAGCATCAAATATCAACAGCCAGGTGAGAGTATGAGAGGAGAATGGGAATTCAGAATGGAGGTTCTAACAGTGATTCTCAACCTTCCTTATGCCGTGACCCTTTAATACAGTTCCTCATGTTGTGGTGACCTCCAACCATAAAATTATTTTCGTTGCTACTTCATAACTGTAATTTTGCTACTGTTATGTCTTAGGCACCCCTGTGAAAGGGTCGTTCGACCCCCAAAGGGGTCACAACCCACAGATTGAGAACCACTGTCTAAGAGGTAAGAGGAAAAGGTAATTTGTGAAAGACAAGTTGGATAGAGCAAATTAAGACTTAATCTACAAAAGGAAGGCTGGGTAGTGCCTAGAGTGTTTGAGCAGTGGACTTTGTTCTTAAGAGGCATTGGCTATTCCTATACAGAGCTTTGGTGTGTAAGTACCTGTGGAGTTGTAAGCAATAAATCTGTAATGATCGATATCACTATTCTATCAAACAGCAGCCATGTCATGTCACAAAGTGTTCCCTGGAGGCCTTCATCAAATAGAGCAATTCTTCTAGTTATTTTTTTATTGTATAGTTTGTAAAACAGAGCAGGTTGTACCAAAGATGGGTTTTCAGATGTGAGGCTTCAACAGTGACCAATCCTCATGCCTGACTTTAGACTGTACATCTGAAATTATAACTAAATTTAATGTAAAAATATAGGTAGTTTATAAATAGGAGGACTCAAGACAATGACATGGATTAGAAATTCTAAGGATGTAGCCAAATATATATAGGAATTTAGTTATAAAGATGGCATCTCAAACTAGTGTGGGAAAAGATGGACTGATTAATAAATGGTGTTGGGATAACTGGTAAGTTATCTGGATAAAATAAAAATAATCCAGTCCTCATATCATATAACTAGAAAAATTTCAAATTTCATCAAAGATTCAAGTGCAAAAAGATGAAATCTTTAAAATTATTAAAGAAAAAACATGGAGGAAAGTCTTGTATTACCTTGGAGTAAACAAGGCCTTCTAAGTATCACTTGGAATCCAGACTCAGACTCATAGATCAGAGAACACAGTGACAGCTGTCAGAGGGGAGGGTGTTGGATGGCGTGTTGAAAAAGGTGGAGGGATTAAGCAAAACAAAACAAAACAAAAAAACAACCAAAAAAAAAGTCATAGACAGACAATAGTATGGTGATTACCAGAGGGAAAAAAAGGGTGATGGGGAGGTAGAAGAGGGTATAGAGGGGATAAAAAGTAACAGAAAAAAACTTGACTTGGGGTGGTGAACACACAATACAATATATAGGTGATATATCATAGAGTTGTAACCCTGAAACATATAATTTTATTAAACAATGTCACCCCAATAAATTCAATTTAAAAATAAAGAAGAAGAAAAGCTGACAAATTTAGTTACATGAAAATCAGACTAAATTATCTACCTGGCAAAAAGTACAATAAACAAAGTAAAAATAAATAAATAAATAAATAAATAAATAAATAAATAAATAAATAAAGACAAACTACAGGAAAAGTTGCCACCCATATCACTAAGTACAAATTTCCCTAAAATATATCAATAAGAACAACAACAAAATAGAAAAATGCACAAAGGACACAGATAGTTCACAGAAAAGGAAATGTAAATGGCTCTAAATGTTATGAAAAGATGCCCAACTGTACTCACAAGATGAGAAATATAAAATAAAACTCTACTAAGATACCATTTATTTTTACCTATCAGATTTATTAAAAAATAATAACAAACTACTAGCTGTCTATTGGCAAAGCTGTAAAAACATGCTCATACCTTAAATATGGTAGGATAAATTTGCCATGACCCTACTAAATTGGCAGACAATTTGGCAATAGTCATCAAAATTACAAATGCTTATTCTATTTTGCCCAGCTGTTCAATTTTAGTTCTTTATTCTATTGAAATGCTTGTCCTTATGAAATGATGTACATGACACAAATTGCAGCATTATTTGAAATAATACAAGATTGGACACAACCCAATGTCCAACAGTAGAGAACTGGTTAAATAAATTATATCACCTCCATTCAATAGAATACTATGCAGCCATAAAAATGAATAAAGACAGCCCTGGCCAGTTTTGCTCAGTGGTTAGAGCGTCAGCCTGTGGATCGAAGAGTCCCAGGTTCGATTCCAGTCAAGGGCATGTATCTTGGTTACGGTTCAGTCCCAGCCCTGGTCAGGGTCATGTGGGAGGCAACCAATCGATATGTCTCTCTTGCATCAATGTTTCTCTCTCTCTCTCCCTCCCTCTCTCCCACTCTACCTGAAGATAAATGGAAAAATATCCTCAGGTGAGGATTAAAAAAAAAAGAATAAAGGCAATCTCTATATACTGATACAATGAGCTCTCCAAGATACACCATTTTAGAATGATAATTAGCTATAATACTTTCAGTCTTAATGGTACATAAAATAATGATGCATCTTAAAGTTGATGATGTCTTAGATTTGATGGAATACAGTAATAATAATGATTACCTATGGTGAGGGGAGACTGGGGAAAGGGATGAGAAGTGTTTTCATGTATATTCTTGTTAATATTTTTATCTGAGCCATATTAATTTATTATCTACTCAAAAATTAAATAAATAATATTAATGAAATTTAGATCACACATAATATATTATTACATATCTACTATGTGCAATATATTATTACTATATTTATTAAATTTTCTTAAATGTTTTTTATTGAATTTTTAGAGAGAGAGGGAGAGAGAGGTAGAAACATTGATGAGAGAGAAGCATCAACATTGATCGGTTACCTCCTGCATGCCCCCTACCGAGGATCAAGCCCGCAACCCGGCATGAGCCCTGGTTGGGAATTGAACCAGTGACCTTTTGGTGCATAGGTCGATGCTCAACCACTGAGCCACACCAGCTAGACTATATTAGATTTTTTTTAACCTTACCCGAGGAGATATATAGATATATAGATAGATATATAGATATATATATTTGCATTTATCTTCAGATAGAGCGGGAGGGAGAGAGGGAGGAAGAGAGAGAGAGAAACATGGAAGTGAGAGAGACACATCGATTGGTTGTCACGCACACAACCCCAACCCCAGCCGGGGACGAACTGCAACTGAGGTACGTGCCCTTAGCAGGAACCAAACCCGGGACTCCCCAGTCTGCGTGCTGACGTTCTAACTGCTGAGCCAAGCCAGGCAGGGCTATATTAGATTTTTTTTTTAATCTTCACCCGAGGATATTTTTCTATATATCTTCAGATAGAGTGGGAGGGAGAGAGGGAGAGAAAGGGAGAGAGAGAAACATCGACCTGAGAGGGACACATTGACTGGTTGCCTCCCGCACAACCCCGGCCAGGGCCAGGGACGAACCACAACTGAGGTATGTGCCCTTGACCAGAATTGAACCCATGACTCTTTGGTCTGTGGGCCGATGCTCTAACCACTGAGCCAAACTGGTCAGGGCATATTAGATTTTTTTAGATTAGTTTCTGGGGTCTATATCTTCCTGTAGCGATGGTCTAAATAATAGATCCAGTTCTAAGATAGTAATGTGGGATCCAAACTGACCTACACTTGCAACATGCTAATTGATGAGAGGACAACAGCTGTATGCTGTGCTAACCTGGTTCTACCTGGAAGCTATTTGCTCCTCAGCATCATACCTGGTACTGCCAGTAGGCAGGACATTATTTTTCTAGATACAACTAATGCACCTTTAGTTTGGAAACCAATAAGACATTGCTTCAGCATAAAGCTTTGTGAGATGTGGAGGAACACTATTAAGGTTTCTATTATGATCTAGTGGACATTTCAGAACTCTCAGACAAAAATCAATGATTGGGTGAACACACAACTGAACCAGAATCTTGCTTGTATTTTTTCTCTCTTCAAAAGACTAGATAAACTCTGAATTGGGTAGGTTTTTCTCTTTGGCATTTATTTTAGTGATGAGAGTAATAGTTTTTTTCCCCTTCCTCCCTATTTCCATAAACCTTTATCAGAGCCTCTGGGTTAAATGTAATTTCTAGGTAAGACACTGACAAGAAGCAGGGTAACAAATGCCACAGGAAAAGCCAGATATATAGCATCCTTAGTTATATTCCAAACAAATATTTTCTAATGAAAAATAGAACTGGAAGAAAATCACAGCAGGTCTTTTTTTTGCAAGAGGAAAAGTTCATAACTTTGCAGAATGCCTAGTTTAAGTTCAAGAGACCTGGATTCTAGATTCAGGTTCTTCAGTAAACAGATGAATACTTTCGAAATACTCTTTTAGTAGCGATGTCCCTCAGTTTTCTTATCTGAAAAACGAATGCAATGGTACTTATTCTGCTTTTCTTAAGGGGCTGTAGTGAGGATAAATGAGACAGGCTTGGGAAAACACTTAAACGTACACCTATCAAAGTACTACAGATAGAGGCAAAGTTCTATTTTTGACATAATTTGAAGGGGAATTAAAATTGTGCAGAGAGGCCATTTGACAGACACTTGTCATGTCTCAGCTAGAGATTCCTCTTTCCCAACTACTCTGTGTGACAGTTAGAAAACATTTCTGAACAATGACAATTGGGAACAGGAAGGGGCTAGGTCTGTAACCAGCTGATGTAGTAATAACAATAATAACTAAATTGTCCTTCTGAAAGTGCTTTCACAGCCTTAATGTCATATCATCCTCCAAACAGTTCTGTGAAGTAGGTATTAGCATTATTATTCCTATTCATATTATAGATGAAGAACTTGAAGTCACTGAACTAAGCTGGAATTTGGATCCAGGTTTCTCTATCTCCAAACTTTGTGCTCCTTCTATAATACTGTCCTGCCTCCTCTACTCTTTACTCTGAACTGATGTCAGCAACATGTCATGGAAACCATAGAAAGCTGGGACCTGAGCTGCTCTGTAAACCAGAGATGGAAACAGGGAGGAGAAATGGAAACTTTTTTCTTCTTCTAACCCAGGCTTGTAGCACACATGTACTAGGACACATGGTGACCATCTGGAACTGGAGTCACTTAGGTCATTGCTGAAATTCAGCCTAACAACAATGTACTCAGGTTAGATAACATTGTGATGCCCTAATCCCCTAAAATTTTGCCTTTAGGAGAATGACCTTGGCAAATGGTGATCAAGAATGGCAGCATATCTGTTGACACATAAAATAAAATGTCCGTCAGTGAATGGGGTCATGGTACTAGTTGACCTTAAATGTCTTCAGGCAGATTGTATCCTAACCTAGCTATGGATGTCACTGTTAATGATCCAGCCATGCAAGATTATACAAACAAGAAAGACACCCACAAAGGGATCCAACTTAGTTCCAGAAATTGGGTACTTCTATTGAAGAGCCAGGTAACCTAGTTCCAGCTAGTGGTGAGTAGGGCTGGCCTGGGGAGAGACAAACTACAGCTCTCAAGCCAAATCTGTCTCCTGACTTATTTTTGCAAATAAAGTTTTATTAGAATACAACCATGCTTATTTGTTAATGTATTGTTTGCTTTGTGCTACAATGATAGAGTTGAGTGGTTGACAAAGACTGTATAGCCTACAAAGCTGAAAATATTTACTGCCTAGCCCTTTACATATTCATTTCCAACCTCTGTTCTAGACAATGAATGTGCAGGTGAGTTCAGACTTGTGAGTGCAGCCAAAAGCCTTGGCCCTATCCCCTCCTGATGAAACACAGGAAAAGAAGGATAATAAAAATGTCTGGCTAGCCAAGCCAAGAGAGGTGCTCCAAGGGGTCTGGTTCTAGCTAAAAGGAGGCAATGGTCTTGTGCATTAAAATATCAAGGAATCCTAAACAACTTGTACATAGTATAGTATATCTATATTAGTCAGGATATGAAGAGACTCAGAGACTTGGCTGACCATTCTGTTGATTGCCCTCTCTATCAACCTCTATGATATTTGAATTAAGCTGGATCAGAATGAGCCCTTATTAGAAGGCTATTGTGAGTGATGTCCCTGGGATATTGGAGGCCTCTATTAGACAGTCAAGTGACTTGACAGACAGTCTTTAAGGGATACTAGTGAATGCAGTGACAACAGTTAATCAGGTTTTCACAGCCTTGGAGAAGCCTATTGAATCAGGAACCCAAATTAGTAGGTCTTGAAGGAATCTCAGAGATCATCTAGGCCAAAAGAATGGAATGCTTTTTTCAGGGGTTCACCATGAGTTAAGTAGTAAAGTCTAATTTCAGTCAGGGTGTTTCCCACCATTCCATGTGCTAAGACCTAACATTAATTCACAGCACATTGTCTGAGTTACCCAGTGCACTAATGGAGTGTTTATAGGTTTAGAATGGTCTATACTTTATGATCTGGACCTGCTAGGCAGAGATGGTTATTTGAAGGAAGTAAAAAATCCATGATCTCTGAAGCTCAGTTTCTTACTGTGGTTAAGGGGATGAGAAGGATCATGAGAAAGCCTTTGTGGACACATGAGAGAGTAAGGAAGGAGTTATCTGAGATGGTTGATGTATGGCTCTTTCATAAAGGACTGGAAATGTAGCCTGGCCAGCGTGGCTCAGTTGGTTGAACGTCATCTCATGCACCAAGAACTCACAAGTTCGATTTCTGGTCAGGGCACATGCCTGGGTTGTGGGTTCGATCCCTGGTTAGGGGTGTGCAGGAGGTAGCTGATAGATGTGTCTCTCTCACATTGATGTTTCTCTTTCTCCCTTTCTATTCCTCTCTTTCTAAAATTAATAAAAACATATTTTTTAAAAGACCTGGAAGTGTAAACCTAGTGTAAGCCAGAGGGGCAGGAGCCAAGACAAGTAGCCTAGACATTGGAAAGAAAGAAGCCTATCCCCAAAATATTGCCAGGGTCTACACCCTTTGAAAAGAAATAAATCAGATCAGAATCAGAGTCATTAAGTAGAAATGAGGACAATGCAAGGAAGGGAAGGAGTTCCATTCTGATACTGAGATGGTGTAGACAGGCTGAGGTCATGGCAACAATGTGAGGCATGTTGGATTAGAGATTCCACATTCTGATAACATACCAGCTCTCCTATAATAATGATTATAGTGTGCACTCACAGGATTCTAGAATGCCAATGTTGCTTTATCGGTGACTGTGTAAAAGTCTTAAAGAAATGTATATAAACTTGGTTTACATTATGACCACTATTGCTACAAATATATAAAAGGATAGCTGATTATAAACAGAGTCCCCAGTCAGGGAGTTTCACAGTACCTATAGAACTGCCTAGGAGTCGAGATGGTTGCATAATTGAGTGCCACATCGTTTTCAGCAAGAACGAAGCAAACACAAATGAACATAAGGCCAGGTCAGTAGAAGACCTTGGCAGCATGGTACACCAAAAGATAAAAACGTAAGAAAGACCTTGAGATATAGGGTTTGGGGGTTCCTCACTGAATGTGGTACTCTAACCTCAGCTCTTCTCACCACAGGCCAGATTTAAAATCTGGCTGCCCTTCTAGAATATGGGCCTTTGAATAAAAGAGAAAGAGTATGTGTACTTAGAAACGTAATCCTGAATAAACTGTAAAGCTGAAACTCAGTCTAATTTGTCTTTGGCATGTGTTAGCAGCCAGTTGAAGGAATTTTACTGCATATCTGTGGACACTATACTCTGTAATAGGTACTGGGGGCATGAAGATAAATCAACACAGCCACTTCCCTCTGGGGTCTTCTTGCTTAATAGGGAAAACACACAACACATAATTTTGGTATAATTTAGTTAGGGCCAGAGTGTTAATGGAGTAGAGAGAGTCATATAATTTAGCATAGGATGTTATGGAAGCTTCTGGAAGGGGAGGACATGTGTTTCTCCAATGGAGTCAGTAATGGAATAGTCAGTGAGGCAGGAGGAGAACCAGGGGACATAGAAACCAAAGGAATGAAGAGATTCAAGAAGCAATGAAGAGGCAACTGTGTCAAATACAGCAGATAAGGATGAAAAAGTTTTCACTGGATTTGGAAACAAGGAGGTCATTGTGATCTTAAAGATGGCAAGAAAAGGATTGTAACTGAGAAGGGAATGAGAGCAATCGACAGTGGTTGCAGGAGGTTAAAAGGTGGTGTGTGTGTGTGTGTGTGTGTGTGTGTGTGTGTGTGTATGCATTGTGATTTTGTTGAGTTTGGGGTTTCTTTGTTGTTGTTGGCAGCATATTTATTGTGTCTATAGGCTGAAAAGAAAGTGAATAGAAAGGACACAATCACAGATAAAGGAAATAAGGGAGATGGCTTATGGAGCTATAAGGGAGAAGGTGGTCTTGTACAAGAAGTCTGACCTTACCCTCTGAGATTAAGGGTGGGACTTAGGGGCCCTGGGAGCCAAGGAGTTAAGTCACTAGTTGGGGAAAGGTGGTAGTGGGAGCAGTATTGATGGCTTGTTTTCTTAGCTTATAGGAACACCAGCATCCTCAGAGTGTTCAGGCTGTGACGGTTTGGTAGGCAGCCTGAAGAAAGCAGCACAGGCATGAAGCAGCCCTGAGGGAATGGATGAGGTACTGAGCAGGGACCAGCTAGCTACATGAAGGTCACACTTGCTTCACACAGGAAGGTTTCAACCACTGTGGTGTGGAGGTGTCATTTCTTGATGTTCCCCTCTCCATCAAGGTCTTCCTGTGACAAATCGCTCTGCATTATTTGGTGATAGATTTGGCTTTACAGTCATTGGTCTTGTGTCTCCCTGTGGAAGTAGAACACTCCTATGACCTTGGAATAACAAGGAAGTTGGCCAGTAGGGCATAAGACAGAGTTAGAGGAATATTCTGAATTCCTGCAATCAAGGTTGGGTACCTGATCTCTCCTGGCATCCCTCAAAATGGTTCTGCCCTTCCTTGACAAGGGCTTATTCTGAACCATGCCACAATCCAGGGCAAGATTTCTCACAGATTAGAGGCCTCTAGTGCAGTCACTGTCCCCAACTATGGCTCAATCATACCCCCTCCCTCTATGTTTCATAGCCCATTTGAACCGCACCCCATCTGCCCATTCCTGAATGTTGTGAAGCTATCTATGCATAACCTCACACTCAAAGATCGCTTGACTGCCCTCCACCCTCCAACCCCATTGCTGTGATAATGCACTTCACTTGAAATCAATGCAATTACAATAACCTTCTTTGTTTATACCATTCTCTTGGCATTTAATATCTATTGCTTTATTGTTGCTAATTTTTCTTGTTAGTATATCTTCCCCGCCCCCACCCCTCCAAACTAAACAGTGACCTTCTCAAGGGCAGGGATGGAATCTTACATTTGGTTTGGGCATTCCACAGCACCAACTCTATAGTTGCTGCTAAATAAATACTGCCAGTTTATTTGGCTGAACTGATAGATAAAGCAAGCATGGGTGTACTCTGCTTTGGGGTAGGCTGGTTCTTTTCTGACACATGGAATATTAGGATTTTGAGAGTAGCCTATCTCTCTGGGAGGAGCCAGGGAGAAAGTTGCCAATAAACATGGCTTTCTTATCAAAAAGTGTATAGATGGTGATTAAGAGCTGCCTGGTAATATTCCCTGATTGGGACATGCTGGTATAGGAGGGCATTTGGAGAAGAATGTGGAGTAGAAATCTGCACCCTCTGTGGTTCCCATGTCTCCTGCAACCCCTCCTGCCACACCCTCCTCCCTTATCCTGCCCTTGTTTCCAGACATTCATTCTTGCAGGCAATGCCTGCCAGTCACACAAGTGGCTTCACAAAGCAGAGAGTATGGCGATCCAAGGCTCCATCTGCTCACATGTGATTGTCCTATTGAAAAGACAAAACAAGACTTTCTTTTTTCCATCTGATTTATGGAGTGTGGGGGGGGGGGGGCGGAATGATTGTGTAAATAAGAGCCATACAGATAACTGCTATTCCTTCTTGGTCTCTGTTGGAGAGATTTCAGGATGTGCGCTTCATGAATTTGGGCCTTGCCTGCTGAATCAGTTGCACCTGGTTACAGGGGTGAACCATGGAGAGCTGGGAGACTGAACTCGGTCTAAACGTTGGTCTAAGGAAAGCCCTTTTTGGGATTTTCAGAGGGGATATTAGTGGGTGAGTAATGGTCTTGAGCATCCTTATTAGGTTAGATGTTTGGATTTGGTCTTAAAACTGGAACAAATTAAAAGATTATCTCATTGGTTCTTATGGTTAAATGTGAATTAAACTAATGTATTTTCTGATTCACTCAAAGCCAGCTATCCTTCATTTTAAGCCTTGATATTTTTGCATTTATCTTGGATTCTTGGGTTGTTTCTCATACTAAAAAGAACAATGTAACATCTGAGCAGTACAAAAAAGGTTTCAAGGCAGGTACCCTTTATAATACACCTGAAACAGGCTCCTTATGCCCCCTCTTCTAAAATAGCATCAAGAAAGCATCAAACAACAAGTGTTGGCGAGGGTGTGGAGAAAAGGGGACTCTAGTACACTGCTGGTGGGAATGAAGACTGGTGCAGCCACTATGGAAAACACTATGGTGTTACCTCAAAAAATTAAAAATTGAATTACCATTTGACCCAGTGATCCCACTCCTAGGAATATACCCTAAGAAGCCTGAAACACCAATCAGAAAGAATATATTTACCCCCATGTTCATAGCAGCGCTATTTACAATAGCTAAGATCTGGAAACAGCCCAAGTGTCCATCAATAGACGAATGGATAAAAAAGCTATGGTACATATACACAATGGAGTACTATGCAGCTGTAAGAAAGAAAGATCTCTTATCCTTTGAGACAACATGGGAGAACCTGGAAACTATTATCCTAAGCAAAACAAGCCAAGCAGAGAAAGACAAATATCATATGATCTCACTTATTTCTGGAATATAATGAACATAACAGTCTGAGGAACAGGGTAGTCCCAGAGACGTGGAAGTAGGGTACAGACTGACAATTGCCAGAAGAGAGGGTGGGGGAGGGGAGCGATGGGCCACAGAACTTGTACGCATGTACTCATAACCAATGGACATGGACAAAAAAACTGGGGATGGGGCAGGGAGGGAGGGGGAGGAGGGTGTCAATGGGGGGAAAAGGAGAAACATATGTAACAGAAGTAAATTAATAAAAAATAATAATAATAATAAATAAAATAGCATCAAGTACCACCAGGACACATTGTCTTGTATTTAAAATAATAATAAGGGAACACCTAATAGTTAGGAATGGCTTCGTGCTAATCCTAACCACCCTCATTGCTCCATCCTCTAACATTGGATTGGTGGGTTCCATAGCATTGGTTCACCCCTGTGATAGTTGGGCCCAAGGATCAAACTTGCTTTCTTGTCCATTCAGATACTATCGAATTCTGAGGTGCAAATTCTCTTTACTTCAGGCTATCCACAGCTGTCTGCTTCAGCATAGAATTACTTGGGTAGTAATTATTGGTATTTCTGTAGCCACAGAAACCAATTTTGCAGATGGGACAGTCTTAATGACAATGATCCTGTCCTAATGTCTCCATAAATATGCTCATACTTGTCAGGTCATGTGTTCTATATTTGGATTGCCATATCTGGCCATTGATAGCATAAGATAGCAACAAAACAACATTTATGTCAACTCTAGTGTGGAGCAGTGATTCTCAAATTCTAATACATCTGTGAACCACCTGGGGCTCTTGTTAAAATGCAGATTCTGGTTCAGTAAGTCTGGGTAAGATCCCGAGACTCTATATTTCTAACAGGCGCCCAGGGAATGCTACACACATATCCAGTCTCCCTTAGGTTAAGTACATGTTTAAAACCAAAGACTCTAAATATGTATTTCAAATTTGGCAGAACAAAAGCATTTGAAAGCATTTGGCTTCTGATTTAGTTTCACAGCTCCTTCTTCTTAACTTTTAGTTCACCTGCTTCCGACCTGAGAGGACTTGAGTTATTTGGCTTTTAATTCCAGGAGACAGGAGCCTTTGGGATCTACCTATTATTAGTGCTTGATGAATGCTGTTTGTTCTTATTGAAACTGATTATGAGTGTCCTTTGAATGTTAGGTTCTAAATCAGCCTGGCAAACATAGTGGCACCTAACTAATTTCGGTCCTGGCTCATCTCCATTCTATCTGCCCCTCCCCCAAGGCTTTTCATCAGACCACACTATTTACTTGGCTTCAGATATAGCTAATGTCTATATAAGCGAAAACTTCATTTTGTAATTTACCTGCTTCCTGAATTAAGACAGATTTTCCCCAATTACCCAAAGGTAGAATCATAGCACATCAAGACCAAAGGGACTTCAGAGGCCAGGTCATGCACAGACCCTTGTAGATCATTCTTGAGCTCCCTTTGGACTTCTTAGGGTGACTGGGAGTGTCTCTGCCTCATAAAGCAGCCTGTTCCATGGCAGTGGTACTCTGATTACTAGAGAGTTCTTAAGTATCTTCAGCTACATATTACCTCTCTGTAATTTCTGCTGTGATGTTGCCTTCTAGAACTAACTCCTCTTCTACAATATGGCTCTTCAATCAATTTAAATCTACTCCTTAACTCCAGGCACAAATATCCTATTTCTTCAATTATTTCTTGTATATCGAGATTTCCAGATCTCTCACCTTCCTAGTAATCAGGCTCTGACATGCTCTAGTTTAGCAGTGTCCTCCTTTCCCTAGCCTTCTCTGATATAGCCTGACCAAGCCTGGCTCTGAATGTCTATATTGGCAGTCATGTTGTGCTGTTGACTCATATTGAGTCAGAAAAAACCTCCAGAGGCTTTTTAATGGGAGCTGAGTTTCCCCTCAGTAAGGCCATTGACCATTTGAATTCAGGGAAGATATTTACATTTATCTAATAGATTTCATCTTGATTCTTTCAACCATTCCTTCCATCCATTTGAGATCATGAGTCCTGATTCTATCATCTGTATGTCAGGGCTTCCATTCAGCTTTGGCTCCCAGAAATTTGCTAGGTACAGCCTTTATATCTTCATTCTTGGGGATAAAATTTGAAATGGATGAGACTAAATGCTGATCCCTGTGGCCTTTCACTCAATCCATTTGCCTATTAATTTATTCATTCACTTTCTCACCCACTCAATAAACTTTTGTTAAAGGCTACTCTGTTCCAGGCACTGTACTAGCTGCTAGAGTCCCTGAGGTAAATAAGACATGATTTTTGCTCTCCAAAAGCTCAGCATCCAACAGGAAGACAGTCTGCTTCCAAACCCTGTTCTGTGATAGCCTACTTGTCATCAAGACACTCACATCCTATTGGGCATTTCTAATCGTATCTATCACCTGCTAGGCAACCTTCCCATTCTCTACTACCTGTTTTCCTTATAAAGTAAGGACCAAGACCCTGGAATTTGAGGATAAAGACCCAGAGACCAAGTGTATCAAAATGCAGTGGGTTCTAAGAGGGAAGTGCAAAGGGAAGAGGAGGCAGAGAGAGAGAGAGAGAAAGAGAGAGAGAGAGAGAGAGAGAGAGAGAGAGAGAGAGAGAGAGAGAGGTGGAAAGGGAGGGAAAGGCTGGGAGGTAAGGAACCCTTTTGACCTTTTGACTGGTTGGAAGTCCAGTGTAGCTGGTTGGATGCGGTTGAATGTATGTGTGAGGTGAATGTGCACAGGTCAGGACATGCTTGTGTAACTAGTATGCAGATAAGCATAGCCTCTGATGTAAAAAAAAATAAAAAAAAACAGCACTTGTTTGTTTGACTTTATTCAGTGAGGGGAATCTTCCCCAAAACCTGAATGCAAATTGAGGTCTCATTTCTACTCATTGTTAGGTAACTTATTGTTATAGCCACTTCAAGTCACAACCAAGCTATTAGAATAGCCCATCCAAGATGTGAAAACTCAGAACTCCAAGCTTGACTTAGCATTAGCTCTTTACCCTTCCTATCTCAGGCCTCTTAGACTGATAGGCACTTCCTCCTCCATCTGTTAGTTGCTGTTTTGCTGCAGCCACTGTTGATGCTGGAAGAGAGAGGAGAGGCCAGGAAGCAGATACCTCCAACTTGACAGAGTGGCTTTGCTCTCTTCCTGGGTCTCATTTTTATATAGTAAAAGCTCAGGCCCCAGCTGGCATCCCTGGATGAGAATGGAAGATGAATAAATCCAACTCTTTCCCTCCTGAGGTGCTCTCTTGGGCCCTTCAGAGGTTCCCATGGCTAGAGACTTCTCTCCCACTATAATTCTCTTGAGCTCTGGCTGATAAGTCACCATAAAGAATGGCAGCACAGAAATCTGGCAGGACACCTTTAGAGCCTCTTTCTGCTGAGAATGCCTTGTATTTCTACTCAGGGTCCAAGATGGCTCCATGTCAGGTCTCCCTCTTCCATGGCCGCTTAAGATCTATGGGTCATACTCTTGCATCTCTTGTCCCAACATACCCTGGGAGTCAAGGGTCAACCCAAGGCAGCAGTCTCTACTGATGTAGCCACTAAAGCACTTAATGGCCCTTCTCTCATACCTACATGGCATGAGCTAAAGGCAAACTCCAACCCACAGCCCACTTTAGCTTTCCTACATATGGGTCAGGTTTCCTGGGGCTCCCAACTGCAGGGAACATATTGCAAAGCACCTTGAAGGCCCCTCACTGGGCTTGGGGTTAAAGAGTAACACTCCAGCCCCTGTCTTAAAAGTGGGGAGAATAAAGCATTCACTGCAGAGCTACGGCTCTTCACCAGTCTCCTCACATACAATTTTCTCTTCCCACACTCTAACCCTTTTTATATTCTCAAAATGGGAGACAAGGTTCAAGAATTCTTAAGAGCAGCCATTTAAGAAAGAAGTTTGATGTTACTTTCTGAAGTCGAGGATTTACACACCTAGGTATACACCCAAGAGAAACCCTGACATAGTCAATAGGAAACATGTATAGAAATGTTCATAGGAGCTTTGTTCCTAAACTAGGGTTGCTAGGTGAATATAGGATACCCAGTTAAATTTGAATTTCAGACAAACAACAAGTAATTTTTTTGGTATATGCATGTTTCAAATATATTGTGGAACATAGTTATACTAAGAAATATTCATTGTTTATCTGAAATTCAAATTTAACTGGATGTCTTCTATTTTTACTTACTAAATCTGGCAACCCTATCCTAAACCATGCCCATCAAAAGGTGAGTAGAAGAATAAATTGTGTTATAATAGAATTTCTACACATTCAAAAATTACACGAGTCTAAATGAATGAAAAAGTTACACAGAAAAATATGGATGAATTTTAGCAATAAAATTTCTGAAAAAAATAAGCTCCAAAATATTACATGCAGCATGTTATTCTTTTTTGCTAAAGTTAGAAACAACTAAAAAAATATTTATATATTGTAAAGAAATGTACATTTCTGCAATCAAACTATATAAAGAAAATAATTGGAATGATGAATATATGGTTCAAAATGACGGTAAATGATCTCAAATGAGAAGTCAAAGGCATAGATTAATGGAGAGATGATATGTAGGCTATTTTCAAGGTCTTGACTTTTATTTTGGGTAGTGGTTTTGCTAGTGCTTATGGAGTATGCATGGACTAATGACAAGAGTATGTCATCAGTCAATAATTATGAGTAATCCAATAATCTGCATGTGGTATCCAAAAATTTAATTTAATTTAAAAGATTTAAAAAAAAGAATAAAAAACGGAGGTAAGGAGAATCCAGTTGTGGAAGCATACAGTGTTTTTCCAAGAAGAAGGAGAAGAGGTATCCACAGGTAAGATCCCTCCACAGAAACAACAGCTGAAATGGGCCTTGAAGGGTGAGTAGAAGGAGGAGAAAGGGAAAGCATTCCAGGAGCAGCATGTTGGAAAACAAAGCAGCACAACAGAGCCTGGCTTACTCAGAGAACAGTAGTGAAGCTCAGGGTGGTCCCAACAAGAGTTGGGTGACAGTGATGAGAACACAAGCTGGAGAGTTGAGAAGTAGGTCAAGGTGTAAAAGTTCTATGTTCCCTGACAAAAAGTGTGGAACTTATCCTTGGGCCTAGTGGCAGGAAACAGCAAAAGGATTATGTAGGAGGCTGTAATTGTGAGCCCCTAGAAAATTATTGTACCAAAATGGGAAGTCTCTTGAATTCACATATGCAAACTATTGCTAAGGTTGTGGCATATGGTAGAGGGTGAAGAGGACTGGCAAGGAAAATGCTGAAAAAGAGAGCCACAATAAATTTAATTAAAAAAAGACAGAGCCCCATGAGCTTCATGGATGATGAGTAAACAAATAGGCAAGGGATGGATTATATCTATGGTTCAAAATCATAAATACAGGATGACTGACAGCTCTGATAATAGAGATGGTTATTGATTTGGTGGGAAAGAGATTGAGTAGCAGGAAAGTTTGGCTAATTCTCCAAGGTGATGGTAAGAAAAAGTAAAAACCATTAACAAAGAAATATTAGTAGACTTCATTGATGATGCCTCTGGGTTTCTTGTACGTTGCCTGCATCAGCCTCTCCTGCCCTGCCAAACCCATGGAATTTGATATTTCAATTCATTCTATTCCATTAGCAAAGCTCATCTACCATCACATGTCAGGTAGTATGTTGGATGTTCGAAATGCCAAGATGAACAAATTAAAGCTCACATTCTTATTGAGGTTATAGCCAAAGAGTAACATAAACCATAAGAAAGTATTTATAATAATATTTGACAGTACTAGAATAGAGTTGCATACAAGTTACTAAAGGAATATAAAGAGGGGGTAATTGGTACTGACTAAAATGAGGGTGTCAGAAATGAGGTGGCATTTGAGCTGGAGGTTAAAGGTTGAGCAGAAGTTGAACAAGCAGATGACAGGGGAGGTCATCCAAAGCAGAGAGAACAATAAGAACAAAGGCCTGAAGGTGAGCCTGCCAAGGGTAGGCTGGAGCTGGGTTGGAACAAGCCTTCTAGATCTTGCTGAGAAGTATGAACTTTATTCTACATGCCATGACCTTTAAGAAAGGTGGTGTCAGGAGCAGATCTGGGTCTTTGGAACAGGGTCCCTGACTATGTGTGGAAAATGGAATGAAGGGGGCCAAGGCTGAGGTCACAGACAACAGCTGAGAGGCATCCTGTGAGTCTACCAAGAGGTTGCGTGGATGGAGAGTCAGTGATGCAGGGAGCAGAAAAGTCCTTGGTTGTGAGGTAAGTCATTCCTCTCCCTGCCAGACACCTGGAAGAAGTGTGTGTGAGGGACATGGGCATGTGGGGAGGCTGGAGCACAGGTAGGGACAGGGAGTGGATTTGGGAAGGGCTGCAATGACAGGAAGGGTGTTTCCATTGTACACCTGCCAAAAGAAACCTGTGACTCAGTGGATGGCATGTCTGATTACCCAGAAGACTTTACAGTCTCGACTTATACTGACTCCTATCTACTTCCGTAATTCCACACTGCCTCAGAGGGATGGCAGCCAAAGGGTGAGGTCCACCACAGTGCCTTTTCTTGAATGTAGATAATATCTATAGCAATCATGAGCCTATTGCAGGGGAGCTCCTTGTAGAAGGCACATACCATTGGAAGATTGATAAAGAGCAAGAGAAACATCTTTTTAAAAGACTGCAATATTCACACCATATTGGAGTGACCTTCCTTGTGTAAGAATTGAGTTATATCAGTCATCAATAATATCAAGATACCTCCTATTTCAATTGTGCCCACTATATATTGGAAGCTGTGTTAGATCCATTTTTACATGATCTGATTTACTCTGCAGAGCATTTACACATGATCAAATATTACTAGTGCCCTTTTACAGGTGAGGAAGTAAGGCTGAGAAGGTCCTGATGCATGGGTCATCAGATGGGGTCTAGAAATATTCTCCCTATTTGAACTGATGATGGCATTGCTTATAATCTGACCCGTATATTGTTTCCTTTGTTAATGATCAGAATGCTGGCCGAAGTCTTGTTAAATGAAAAGCCCTTCCCTTCCTCCCACACTACAAAGTACTTCTTTACAGCACAGTCATTCTGAGAGCCACGTTTAGTTGCAGGGTGTTTGAAAAACTGGTCACTTTGAGAATTACATTAGTAAAAGACTAGTAAAAGATTCAGCAATTCCTAGTATTCTGTTGGCGTCAGCTGATACTTAACACTTCAGTGGTTAGAAAATGGAAAATAATTATTCCGTCTAGTGGGAGATTGGGTGATAAAAGGAAACTTTGTGTTGCTGATTGAATTCTTTATTTAAGCACAAGTTTAGCTACCTCTTCAGTATAATGTGCTGTAGAAGAAGATACAGATCTGTCCTCCTGGGGAGACACCCACAGGGTGTCCGTAATCCTCACTCTTGCTCACTCCCACAGCTCCCTCTCTACAGCTTGCTGTGTCAAAATCCTACCTGGCTCCAGATTTTGAGGACTTTGTGAAGCTAGAATTTGACAGAATGACAGAGTTAGGTCCAGAGAAGTGTTATGACAGTGCTGAACAGGGCAGTGAACGACCTGGATTCCAGGTCTGGTCTTTGTGCTCTTCCAAGTGTGTGCAGCCCCCACAAGACATGTTTTGCCTTCTCTTCCTCCTGGCTCTTCTCTACATTCTCCTTCTCCTGGCTTATGAAACAAACATCAGCTTTCTTTCTTCTCCTTTTTCACTCTTTTCCTTCACTTTCTTCCCCCTTCTCTGTGTTAGATCATATATAATTTATATGTAATGCATAATTTAAGCCCAGTTTGCCCATGTTTTGCACATAGGCAAGCCCAACTTTCTATGAAAGTACTAGACCAGTGATCATCAAATTATAGCCCACAAGCCAAATGTAGCCTGTGCCTGTTTTTGTAAATAAAGTTTTATTGAAACACAGCCATACTCATTTGTTTATGTACTATCTATGGCTGCTTTCACACTACAATGGCAGAGTTGAGTAGCTACAGCAGAGACTGCATGGCCTGCAAAACCTAAAATACTTACTATCTGGTTCTTTATGGGAAAACGTGCCAACCCCTGCACTAGACAAAGATATTACAAGCTAAATTCTAATTTAGGTCATTTCTGCCCCTAGGGAGCCACAGGCCTAACTTTTATGCCTGCATAAAATGGGAGATCTGAGTTGTGTTTCCACTGACCCATTGAGAGGATAAAAATTCAGCAAGAATGTTGTGATTCACTAACTAAATTAGGATTTAATTTTTGATATTTTTAGCACTAAGGAACCTCAGATTCAGTTTTCTCTCCCACTTTTAAAGAATACATTACTTTTTTTAGAACAGTTTTAGGTTCACAGCAAAATTGATAGGAAGGTACAGAGATTTCCCATATATCCTCTACCCCCAAATAGGCACCCAGCCTCTCCTATTATCAACATCCTCCACCAGAGTAGTACATTTGTTATAACTGATGAATCTACATTGACACATAATTATCCAGAGTTCATAGTTTACATTAGGGTTCACCCTTGGTGTTGTATATTCAATGAGTTTGGATGAATGTGTAATGATGCAATTTCACTATTATAGAATCATACAAAGTATTTTCACTTCCTTAAAAATCCTCTGTGCTCTGCCTATTCTTCCCTCCCCCGACCCCTAAGCCCCCAGCAACTATTGATCTTTTCACTTTGTCTATAGTTTTGCCTTTTCCAGAATGTCATATAGTTGGAATCATACAGTATGTAGCCTTTTCAGATTGGCTACTTTCACTTAGCAATATGCATTTAAGGCTCCTCATGTGTTGTCATGGCTTGATTGCTCATTTCTTTTTAGTGCCGAATCATATTCCATTGTGTGAATCTACCAGTTTATTTATCCATTCACCTATTGAAGGGCATCTTGGTTGCTTCCACGTTTTGGCAATTATGAATAAAGCTGCTATAAATATCCATGTGCAGGTTTTTGTGTGAACATAAGCCCTTTTGCACTTTTAAGCCTTTGATGCCTCCTCCTCCATAGGCTGGACCCTTAGAGCCATGGCAGCCCCTCTTGCTGGCCTGCCTTTGCACCTTGGAGATTCCCTGGCTGGAGTCTAAACCACCCTCCTCCAGCTGAGATCATACATATCCTCCAGCTGAAAGGCAGCAGAATCTGTCACCCCAAAATATGCTCTTTTGGCATAAAGCTTATTTTAGATTGATTATGTTTGAGAAGGTAAAAAGCTCTTAAAACTGAGTAGAAGTTACCCTTTGGTAAGGGACATTTACATTTATAAGGGAAATTTCCATTTGTAAGGTTGTCTTCCTCTGTACCAGAGCTAAAAAGAAATGTGTTATCAAGACATGAGGAAACTTAAATGCATATTACTAAATCTCTAGAAGACAAGGACTTCTGCTTAACAACTTGTTTACTGTGTTTTTCCCTGGTAACCTCACATAACTGGTTTTCCTGCCAACATCTTTTGTCTTTAGCTGGAGATGGTATTTAAGGTGATGGCTTGAGCCATTTGGGGAAATTTGTTGGTTTTCCTGGGTCTGTCCCATGCATATAAGATATATACATGTTATTAAAGTTATGTTTGTTTTTCTTCTGTTATTCTGTTGTTGTTGTTATTATTACAGTGGGAGATCTCAGCCAAGAACCTAGAGGGTAGAGGGAAAATTATTTTTTCTCCCCCACAAAGCCATACATCTTGCAAGAGAGAAGTTCATAGGGCACCACGGTTCCATTCAGTATTGCACCAACTTTGTCCCACAATAAATAAAAGTCTCTCTTCCAAGAGGTGCTCTGAATTAAGGCATTCTTTCTGGCATTTTTCTTTCCTTCTTTTCTTTGTATTTTGCATATGCAAACATGGGACCTTCTAGCTTTAGATTTGTTGATGTTCTCCTAAACTCATGAAATTTTGCAGAAGATCAAATCCAGCCTCCCTTCTCTTTAATAGTAGTGTTCTTTCCCTTCTTCATTTCCTTTAGTCATAAATGAGAGTCTTACTTTCTATACAATTCAATTTTTTTTCAAATTCTTTTCTGCATTTACACCTTTTTGTCTTTATTGTGTATGGTTTTTCCTCTCTCTCCCCCCTCCAGGGTACCTAAGAGCAGAGTCTACAAAAGGAATATTTTGCATAAAGCTCTCCACGAATTACAATACTCACATTTATTTGCTGAGAAATATTTTCATTATGTTGCATTAGAATTTTCTGCAATCACGTGGAATATGAACTCCTACTGAAAATGTTTGGGTTCAGATTGTCAATTGAACTGTGTGCAGCCCAAGATTCTTTCTGCAACCTCCTGGGACTTCTCAGTCTGATTGCTAGAGATGGAGCATGGGCTTTGTGACCTGTTTCCACCACCCTAGCAGGTGACTGGTGCCAGTCTAGCAACATGCTGTATCTGAGATTTACTGCCTGGGAAGACAGATAAGGTCTTACTCCTATGGGCCTAGGATAAGAGGGCAGGGCAATGAGGCAATGTGTGTGCCCACAAAGCATGACGTTCCTCCCAGGATTAAGGCCAGTACACTGGACACATTTCAGCCAATGGAGACCCCCCAATGTTGCAATAATGCCTGGACTCTCTTGGCACCTCTGCACACAATTCAGGTTGACCTTGCACAATGTGCTGTCCTCTCTAGCTTGCCAGGGAGGGGAAATAGACATTGTTACAGTAACAGGGATGCTCCCAACAGTTTCCTTCAGGCCAACCCCTAGATGTTGCATGTGAGGAAACTGAGGCCTAGGGTCAAAGTCACTGTGGTGGTTTTGTACTATAGTAGCTAAGCTGGAACTACATTTCACATAATTATTTTCTTTTCCCTCTGTGCTTAGTGTTGGCCAGAATAGATATTTGTGGGAGATTTGGAAGGTAAAGTGAAGGAGCAGCAATTTATGTTTATTCTGGTGGCACCCGAACCCACAGTCCTTCCAACGCTGGCCAGACCTCCTCCCTCAGCTTCCCTGTCTGCTGAGGCTGGCATGTGTATGCAGCTTCATGCTAGAAGGCACCTACCTGGCCTGCAGGTCACCTGTATCAACAAAGTTGGAGACAATGAGAAACCAATGTTGTTCCCATCTGTCCAGATGGACTCCATTTTGTCCTCTAGGGTTCCAGTTTGTCCTTGTCCTCCCCCACTTCATGTCTATCTCTCCCTCTTGACTGCTGGCCCTGCTATGTTCAGGCTCAACACCGGACTTGAAGCAGCAGACCTATATACAGTTGTCTCGCCACTTCGCGCTTCGACTTTCGCGGCTTGGCTGGATGCCCTGAGAATTTCTTTGTCCAGAGCCTCTCCATTTGCTTCTCAAATATATAGTATTTGACAAAACCATGATAGAATGAAGCCACGAAAGTCGAAGCGCGATGTGGCGAGGGACGACTATATAAATAAAGAATCCTACTTCGCGGAAATTCATTTATCGCTGTAGAGTCTGGAATCGATTGACCGCGATAAACGAGGGCCGACTGTAGACTGCTTGACAGCCTTCACAACTGCAAAGAGTTCTGCCCTGTCATAAATTCCTTACTCTATAGCCTCAAAGTGGTTTCTGCTTCTGACAAACCCTAACTGATACAGTCACACAGCCTTGCTGCACAACCCAAGTCTTTAGGCTTCCAGGACAAGCTTCCTGCTTCTAGTGTCACCTCTCTTTAGAGGCTCTATCTGCATGGTGTAATGCCAGTATGGATAAATACTGAGAAGCAAATGGAGAGGCTCTGGACAAAGAAATTCTCAGGGCATCCAGCCAAGGCTTCATCATCAGAATGCCTGGGTCACTCCCTGAGTCCTGTCTCATTCTGTGTAGGGTAGACTCTGCTTACATTTCTCTTTAAGCCAGACAGCATAGATAAGTATAATATCATAGACACTGAATCAATCCTGGGTACTTGGGCAAGAGATTCTGAGCAAAAATCAGGTGAGCACAGGATACACTTAATTCTATCCAGAGGTTTCTCCACTCTTTGTGTGGGGAAGGGTCAGCCAAACTTTTTTTGAATCACTCTGTGCATGGTGACACCTTTTGCAGTGGATTTCAAGGAGTTGGTAAGGGACATGTGCAAGTCACATTCTGTCTTTCCACACGTCTAAATCCCCAAGCTGCCTCCATCGACAAGATGAAGTATTGGGAGGTCTGAGTTCAGGAAGTCAGAGGGGTGGGTCTTCACACCTAGTTTGTTAGTAATTAAATAGGAGCATAACAGGGACTAGTTGTTAGTTAATGGAGAACCAGAAAGTCTCATAGGCCCCCAGAAGTGGCTATTGAGATGCTAGCCTGACAGAGCAGGCTGCTTGGGCAGTTGGACACCTGCTATGATGTTCTGTAATTCTCTACCGCACTCAGGATCTGTGGAGATGCCCTCCATCTTTTCACTCCTGCTCCATTGGCTCCCATGATGCATTTGGCCTCTGCCAGGTACACTTCTCCTTCAGGATGTTTGCACTCACTGTTGCTTCTACCTGGGTCCCTCTTCCCCCCAGAGAGCCTCCAGGAGGGCTCAACCTTTCTCCCCTTCACACCTTCTCTGTTTAAAAGTCACTTCATCTCAATAAGGCCTTCTCTAATCCCCCATACTATAAATTACAGCCCTCCCCTGCTCTTCATTTCTCCCAGATGTATTATTGCTATAGTAGGTATCACCTTCTAACATGCTGTTAAAAGGGAGCAGAATTTGCAACCCCAAAATATTTTTCTGGCATAAGGATTATTTTAGGTGGATTATTTTTAAGCAATTGCAGACATAAAAAGAGCTCTAAAGCTAAGTAGATGTTACCCTTTTGTAAGAGACAATTACATTTATAAGGGAAATCTCCGTTTGTAAGGGTGTCTTCTGGCATGTCAGGTAGAGGGGGATGACTTATCTCTAGAAATTCTTATCCTTCAGAAGGTAAGGACTTAAATCTGCATAACAATCTTACCCTTCCTTGTTCACTGTGCTTTTTCTGATAACCTCCTTAACTGACTTCCCTCGTTTTCTTTTGTCTTTAGCTGAAGATGGTATTTAAGGTAGTGGCTTCAGCCATTTTGGAGAGTTTCTCAGTTTTCCTGAGTCTCTCCCATGTACACATGCTATTAAACTTTTGTGTTTTGTCTCCTGCTAATCTGTTTTATGTCAATTTAATTTTTAGGCCCGCCAAAGAACCTAGAAGAGTAAAGGGAAATTTCCCCCTCCCTAACACCATATAAATTACTAATTAGAATGCAAGCTTCTCTGTGACAGAGACTTACTCTGTTTGTACCATGCTGTATCCCAAGTGGCGGCACATAGTGGTGATCTTTGGGGCTTTTGTCTTGCCTCATTCCACAGGGCACTATTAGCATTGTATTTCTCATTGAGACCTCCTGAAACACAACCCCATAACTGTGTCCCCTAGAGTTGTGCAACTCAGTGGAACAAAGCCCAATATTTGTCACAGTTGACCTTTCTCTGCTTACCTTCTTGACCCACTAGCTTCTCTGAAATTCTTCTCAGCAGCTTCTAATTCTGCAGCTCATATACCAAACCTTCCCTGTGTCAGGTTGGGGAAGCTGACATGAAGCTGATTTTGTTTGTTTGTGGCTTATGTTCAAACTCGACATGTTATTTCTGAGAGATGTGAGAAAGTCACTTGATAAGCTGTCTGCAACATTTTCTCCTAAGGGGTACACCTAAAACTGCGTGGGATTTCAGGGTCTGGTTTTCTTTGCCTTCTTCAGGTAAGCTTGTTTAGAAGGAGGAAACATTTGTGCTGCTCAGCAGGTTTGAGAGACCCGGTGGGGTGGGAATGGCTGTTTATTTGTCTTTTGATCAGAAAGCCTGGAGTTTGACTCCAAGGCCAAAAGGTCTTGAAGCCTCTTCATCTCCTCCCCTTGAGACTTTAATCTCTCTTCCGACATTATTTTGGCCCATGGGGGAGGGGCTCTCACAGGTGGACAAAAATTCTCTGGCTGGTCTCAGAGTGCCTGTCCTTAGTCTGACCTCCACCAGGGACTGTGGTTCCTTCTGAGGTTGGCTCCAGAGCCTAACCTCTCTCTTTCCTTTGTTCTACAAATAACCAAAAGGAAGGGAAAACAAAGCCACCCATACTCCCCAAAATCACAGTAAATATTTATTTGGGGGAGTGAATCTTTTGTTTCAAGCCACATCGTATCACCTGAACATCTGAGAACTAAAGTGAGGTGAAGGGTCTCAGTGTGCAATTCACTCATTTTATAGATGAGGACACGGCAGTCTGCAGGGGTCCTGGAACCTGCCCTAATCACACAGCTTCTCCAGAAAGGTTGCCGGGCAATTCCCCTCCACACTGAATGTTGTGTATTACCCCAGGCAGTTTTCAGGACATCCCACAGCCCAGTGCATTGTGAGCTGCCCATGACTAGCCTTAAACCCTAGTGAGCAAAGACAATTTTCTTTGAATCAGCATGCAATATCACGCAGCATTCCCCATAGGGGGACATACTGAGAAAATGAAATTCAAATCACCCCTCTCGTATGCTTTTTATTCCCTTTCTTTTTTTTTTTTTTTAATCCTCACCCACCCGAGGATACCTTTTTCCATTTATTTTCAGATAGAGTGGAGGGGGGGGAGAGAGAGAGAGAGAAACATCGATGTGAGAGAGACACATTGATGGGTTGCCTCCCGCACAACCCCAACCAGGGCCAGGGACTGAACTATAATTGAGGTACATGTCCTTGACCAGAATCGAACTCGGGACTCTTTGGTCCATGAGCCGACACTTTCCTGCTGAGCCAAACCAGCCAGGGCTTTACACCCTTCCTTGATAACTCACAGAGACATGCCACTGATTCTGGAGGTGAGCAGTTGGGGGTGGTTATAGGGCCACAAGGGCCTTTCTCCTGTCCCCAGGTGCTCTGACATTAGCCAATGAGAGCAGTCTAAGGCTGAGGACTCAGAAGCCTCCAGGACTTTGCTGCCTAACATGGGGCTTGCTTCTCCACATAGCAGAACATTTTAGAGTACATGGCTGCACCCACATCCCACCCCCTCACTTGGCACTAGGCCCAGTGAACACCTGGGTATTCAGTGACCTCAAGAGATTGTGAACTGATTTTGAACTTGCTTCCTCACGTCATTCCGTTTCACTTTAGATTGCTTTATGTCTTTCTTTAACAAATAAATAAAAAGTCTTTAGCTTGGTGAAGTGATTTTACTCATGCAGAAAAATGTAAAGGTAAAAGATGAAACTACAAGAGCAAATCTTTGAGCTCTCTGAGTCCTGAGTGTACTGGAAAAAGAGGGCAGGCAGGGCTCCTGTGCACGAGGCAGAAGCTGCTTTTGCAGAAATGGAAATGCTCCCCTGTCTTTCCTTCAACACTAAGTTGCTTCATTATATTTTCAGGCGAGCGAGTCATAGGTTCCTGGTGCGCGGTGCTGTCTTTTTCAATTAATGCTTTTCACAGAAGTTCAGGTTTTAAACATCTCCCCCTCTCTTCCCAGGTCTGTTACATTTCCCAGAATGGTTCCCAGCGCTGGAGATAATTCCTTTTCGGAGAACCTACATTTCTCACCTGCTGATTGCAATTAGCTACTGCCAGCTGGGGCCTGGTGTGCAGCTGAAAAGCTAACAAGAAGTGGAGACCACGCGGAACCCAGACAGGGCAGAAGATGTAAATAAATAAGGAATGGTGGCTGTGTTTATGAGAGGCTCCTGTGAATTTGAGGTTTCCTGACCCTCTGGATGGCCCTTGCTCTTCCAGCTCTGTGAACCTCATCCCTCCCCTGACTATTTTTCCCCTCTGCATTTGTAGCCTACACTTTTAACATCACAGTCACAAATTTAACACTAAGTAAATTTTGTTAGACAATAAACAGCCTCGGAAGAAAAATGAAATTCGACCAGGACTTCTGTTCCAATAATATTTCTGAGCTGTGGTGGATTCAGGCAGGCTCTGAATGCAAGTCTTAGAGCTAACCTTGAACATGAAAGCTGGTAGTGCTTAGAGAGGTCTCAGGGTCCACCCAATCCAAACCCCTCATTGTATGGATGAGGGCATTGAATCCCAGAGGAGGAGCACGGCTCATCCAGAGTCTTAGAGAAAGTCACAGGGCTGGGTGAAGTCCATGTCTCCTGATCTCCAGCCCAGGGCTCTGACTACTGAACTATCTTGCCTTTGATCATCATGGGCAGTCAACCTGTAGAGTTTGTGAGGAAAGCACCAAGGAGATTACCGAGGATTAGAAAGTAGTCTCTGTTGAGTAATGCAGACTCCAATCCAAGGATACAGCTCTTTCCTTCCTCGTGGGCCAGCCGGGCCCCAGTACCAAGGTTACACCCTTGGATGTTTTCACCCAGGGTTGGTACTCATGTTTCATGGCTCACAGCTGCTGACCCCAATCCCCTGCCTGCCCCCTAAGGGGAGTATGCTCGGCCTTTAGGGCTCTTTTGGGGTTTGTACTGCAGGCAATAGTAGGCAACAGACAACCAACCAGGAGGAAGTTAGCAGCTATCACTTATAGTTGCACAGTGTAAATGGAGGGAGGCTGGTCTGGTTAAGTCTGTGGCTTTTGCTGCAACTATATATGCTTGTTGGGAACCAGCTGACTCCTTGAAAGCCGTCACCTACTTTTACTTAGAGGTTTGGGCATTCCCTGCCCAGCTCACTTTCCACTAGGAGAGGCCACCTTGTAGGATTTAGAATCAGAAAGTTGGCTAGGCTTCCAGGCAGCAGGGGGTAATAAAAAATGCCTGGACTGTGTACTCTACCCCCAGCTCTGTTCTGTGGTAGACATGTCTCTCAGCCTCTGTTTCCTCATCTGAAATGTGGAGTCTCATAATGCAGAGATCATTGGGTTGCTGAAAAAATTAGGAAAGGAGACATAGGTAAAGGTAGGTTCTCTATAAGTGTTAATTTTCCTTACCTATAGTACTGTCTCCATTTAACAGATGAGGAAAACTGAGGCCAGGGGAAGTGAAGCTGCTTTCCCAAGGCCACAGGCTCTTGCATTGTCTCCAGCTACTTACTTTGTCTCCTGTGAGGCACCCAGGGGAGAAACCACAAAAAGTTTTATTAACACAAAATCCATTCTCTAAAAAGAAGTGATTATCTGTGCTAGTAAAATTTTAATAACTAGCTGGGGTGGGGAGGGAAAAGGAAGTGGGAAGGAAGCTCTGACTTGATTTGAAGTTATTGATTTTTATTTTGAGATCATTGTAGATTCATGTGCCATTGTGAAAAAACAAAATAGAAAGGTTTCCTGTACCCTTTATTCAGTTTCCCATCAATGGTAACATTACGTCGTATAATAAATATCACAACCATATTGACATGCTATAATCTAACAACCTTTATATTTTCCCAGTTTTGCTTGCATTGCTTTTTGTATGTGTATACTTAGATCTACGCAATTTTATTGTATGTGTAGATTGATGGATCTAGCACACAGTTAAGATACTGAAGAGTTCCATTACCAAACGAATCCCTTTGGTGCCATCTTCACTTCCCTCCTGCTCTACCTCACCCATGTGTCTATTTTATTCATAAATACCACACTGCTTTGATTACTGATGCTAAATAATAAGCCTTATTAGTGGGTAGATTGACTCCTTCCTTTATCTTTATTTCCAAGATTGTTTGGCTATTCTATGGTTTGTGCTTTTACATATAAATTTTAGAATAAGTTTATCTATGTCTACAAAAAACCCTTCTGGGATTTTGATAGGAATTCCATTATACCTATATATCAATTTGGAGAGAATTGACATCTTTATTATGTGAGTCTTCTAACCCATTTATTAGAATGTCTCTCCATTTATTAGGTTTTATTTATTTCTTTTATCAGCCATTTGTAATTTTCAGCATATAGATTTTGTGCATGTTTTGTTAAGTGTATAAGTATTTCATTTTCTTAGGCATGAATGTAAATGGTATTGTGTTTTTAATTTTAGTTTCCAAATGTTCATTATTAGTATGTAAAATGCCATTGATTTTTGTGTGATCTTCTATCCTACAACCTTGCTGAACTCATTTATTGGTTCCAGGAATGTTTTATTTTTAAATAGATTCCTTGGGATTTTCTACATAGACCATCTGCAAATGGGGAAGATTTTATTCCTTCCTTTCTGACCTGTATGCCTTTCATTTCTTTTTCTTGCCTATTGCACTGGCTAGAATTTCCTGTACTTTGGTGAGTACAAGTGATGAGAATGAACATCCTTACTTTGTTTCCAATGTTAGGGGAAAGCATATAGTCATTAACCATTAAGTATGATGCTAGCTGCAGGATTCTTGAAAATGCTCTTTATCAAGCTGAGGTAGTTCCCTTCTATTTCCAATTTTCTCAGAGTTTTTATTATGAAGGGGGTTGGATTTTCTAATGTTTGCTTTATTTCCATTGATGTGATCATATAATTTTTCTTTTTTGACTTGTTGATAAAATGGATTATATTGATTAATTTTTGAATGGTGAACCAGCTTCCCATTATTAGAATAAATCCCATTGGATCATGGTTTATAATTATTTGTATACAGTGTTGGATTATATTAGGTAATATTTGGTTGAGGATTTTTATTTCTAATTTCATGAGAGATATTGGTCTGTAGTTTTGTTTTGTTTTTATTTTTTGTACTGTCTTTTTCCAATTTTGGTATCAGTATAATACTGGTCTCATAGATGAGTGAGGAGTGTGGACTCCTCTTCTATTTTCTAAAATAAAAAAGGATAAAATTGGTATTATTTTTCTTTAAATGTTTGGTAAAATTCTCCATTGTATTCATCTGGGCCAAGGGACTTCTTTTTGGGGTGTTTTAAATTACAAATTCAATTTCTTTAACAGTTATAACAGTATTCAGGTTCATGGTTTTTGAAAAATTGGTCTAATTCTAAGTTGTAAAACTTATGAGAAAAAAGTTGTTGTATTCTTTTATTATCCTTTTAATGGCTGCAGAACCTATAGTGATATATTTTATTTCATTCCTGATATTGGTGATTTGTGTCTCTTCTCTTATTATGTGTCAGTTTTGCTAGAGGTTTATTGATATTTTCCCCCAATGAACCAGCTTTTTTTTTAATCTATTTTCTCTGTTTTTATTTTTCAATTTTATTTACATCTGTTTTTATTTTATTATTTCCTTCCATCTACTTGCTTTGGCTTTACTTTGCTCTTTTTTTTCCCCTAGCTTTTTAACAGAGTAACTTAGATTATTTATTTGAGATCTTTCTTCTTTTCTAATGTAAGCATTTAGTACTATAAATTTCTCTCTCAACAGTGCTTTAGCTGCATCTCACAATCTTTTATATTTTTTATTTCAATTTATTTTTTTGTATTTAATTTTTGAGACTTCTTCTTGGGTACATGGATTGCTTAGGAATGTGTTGTTTACTTTCTAACTGTCTGAAGATGCTCATCTTGTATTTTTGTTATTGATTTCTACTTTGATTTCATTATAATTGGAGAACATATTCTGTGTGATTTCAACTCATTAAAATGTGATAAGGTTTGGTTTATGACACAGAATTAGACTTATCTTAATCAATGTTCCATAGTGCTTGAAAACAATGTGCATTCTGCTGTTGTTGGGAGGATTTGTGTCAACTAGGTCTTATTTGTTGATGGTGCTATTCACTTCTATATCTTTGCTAGTAGTTCCATTAATTTCTAATAGTATTTCTGTCTAGTAGTTTTATCAATTACTGAGAGTGGGGTGTTGAAATTCCCACTGTAATTGTCGATTTGTATATTTCTTCTTTCAGCTCTACCAGTTTTTGTGTCATGCATTTTCAAGTTGTGTTGTTTGGTGCATACCCATTTAGGTGCACAGTTTTTAGTGGATTGATCTCATAATTATGTAATGCCCTTCTTTGGCCCTTGTAAGTTTTTGCTCTGAAGTGTACTTTACCTGATATTACTATAGATAGGCCTACTTTTATTTTTATTTTTTAAATTTAATTTATTTTTGTTACAGATGTTTCTCCTTTTTCCCCCATAGATACCCTCCTCCCGATCCACCTCCCCACCCCCAAAACATTGTTGTCTATGTCCATTGGTTATGCATATATGCATATAAATTATTTGGTTTATCTCTTCCCTCCCCACCCCATCCCCCTCCTCTGAGGTTTGGCAGTCTGAACCCTACTTCTTTCTATGTCTCTGGGTCTATTTTGTTTATGAGCTTATTTTGTTCATTATATTCCACATATAAGTGAGACCATGTGGTACTTGTCTTTCTCTGATTGGCTTATTTCGCTTAGCATAATACTTCCAGGTCCCTCCATGTCGTCTCAAAGGATAAGACATATTTCTTTCTTACAGCTGCATAGTATTCCATTGTGTATATGTACCACAGCTTTTTTATCCACTCATCTATTGATGGACACTTGGGCTATTTCCAGATCTTAACAATTGTAAATAGTGCTGCTATGAACATAAGGGTACATATATTCTTTCTGGTTGGTGTTTCATGTTTCTTAGGATATATTCCTAGAAGTGGGATCACTGGGTCAAATGGCAGATCAACTTTTAATTTTTTGAGGAAACACCATATTGTTTTCCATAGTGGCTGCACCAGTCTGCATTCCCACCAGCAGTGTACTAGAGTCCCCTTTTCTCCACACCCTCGCCAGCACTTGTTGTTTGATGATTTGTTGATGGCAGCCATTCTGGCAGTTGTGAGGTGATATCTCATAGTTGTTTTAATTTGCATCTCTCTGATGATTCGTGATGTTGAGCATTTTTTCATATGTCTCTTGGCCATTTATATATTCTGTTTGGAGAGGTGTCTATTTAGGTCCTCTGCTCATTTTTATTGGATTATTTGTCTTCCTTTTGTTGTGTTGTATGAGTACTCTATATATTTTGGAAATTAACCCCTTATCTGATGTATTGTTGGAAATTATGCTCTCCAATATAGTGGGTTCCTTTTCCGTGTTGATGGTTGTTTCTTTTGCTGTGCAGAAGCTTTTTACTTTGACATAGTCCCCTGTATTAATTTTTACCTTTGTTTCTCTTGCCTTAGGCATTGTAGCAGTGAAAATTCTGCTGTGTGTGATGTCTGAAATTTTGTTGCCTACATTTTCTCCTAGGATTTTTTGTGGATTCGCAAGTCACATTTAAGTCTTTTATCCATTTTGAGTTTATTCTTGTGTATGGTGTAAGTTGGTGGTCTAGTTTCATTTTTTTTGCATGTAGCTGTCCAATTTTTCCAACACCATTTATTAAAGAGGCTGTCTTACTCCATTGTATGCTCTTGCCACCTGTGTCAAATATTAATTGAGGATAGTGTCTTGGGTTAATTTCTGGGTTCTCTGTTCTGTTCCATTGATCAATATCCCTGTTCCTGTGCCAGTACCAGGCTGTTTTGATTACAATGGCTTTGTAGTATAACCTGATATCTGGTATTGTGATCCCTCCTACTTTGTCCTTATTTTTGAAGATTGCTGTAGCTATTCGGGATCTTTTTTGGTTCCATATAAAGTTTTGGAGTATTTGTTCTAGTTCTGTGAAATATGTCATTGGTATTTTAATGGGGATTGCATTGAATCTATAGATTGTTTTGGGTAGTATGGACATTTTAATGATGTTAATTCTTCCAATCTATGAACAAGGTATATGCTTCCACTTTTTTATATCTTCCTCTATTTATTTTTTCAATGGCCTGTAGTTTTCTGGGAAGAGGTCCTTTACTTCTTTGGTTAAGTTTAGTCCTAGGTATCTTAATTATATTGCTACAATGGTAAATGGAATTTTTTTTTTTAGTTTCACTTTCTGTGAGTTCACTATTGGTGTATAAGAATGCCATCACTTTCTTTATTGTTATATTTTTTATCCTCACCCGAGGACATGTTTCCACTTTAGTTCAGATAGAGTGAGAGCGAGAGAGAGAGAAAGAGAGAGAGAGAGAGAGAAACATCAGTGTGAAAGGGACACATCGAGTGGCTGCCTCCTGCACGACCCCAACAAGGGCCAGGGACAAATCGCAACCAAGGTATGTGCCTTTGACTGGAATTGGACCCCCGACTCATTGATCCACGGACCAATGCTCTAACCGATGAGCCAAACCAGCCGGGCTGCCGTCAATTTCTTGATGTTAATTTTGTATCCTACTACTTTCTAGATAGGCCTCCTTTTACAAATGAATTTTAGCATATTATATATTTTCCCATTATTTTATGTTCAGTATTTCTATGTCACTATGTTTGAAGTGAGTTTCTTTTAGACAACATATAGTTGATTCAAGATATTTTATCCACTCTGCTAATCTGTCTTTTAATTGATGTATTTAGACCATTTTTATTTAAAATAATTATTAATCTGCTAATGTTAAGTCTGCCATTTTGTTATTTGTTTTCTGTTTGTTTCTTCTGCTTTTTTTTGTTTGTTTGTTGTTGTTTTTTGCTTTGTTTCTCTTTTCTTGCCTTCATGTAGGTTACTTGAACAATTTTTTTTAGGATTCCATGTAATATTATTTATACCATTTTGAAGATATCACTTTGTATAACATTTTTAGTGGTTACTGTAGGTATTACAATATACATACACATCTTATTACAATGTAACTATTGCCACTTTGACTGAAGAATTGAAATCTTACTTCCATGTATGTCCCATTGCTCCCCTCCAACTTTAACCTGATTCCTTATTCCAGTCTCTTGCCTAGCAAGCTCATAGCTTTTGTCCAATTGTTGTTTTGAGTTTCTGCTTTATTTCTGTTCTGCAGAGATTTTTAAAATAATTTTTGAACTTGGTTAAATTTCCTTAATTTTATCTTATAATATTTGATCTATCATCTTTATTAATCTATTGGAAAAGACTTTATTTTATTCCCCTGTTTTTTATTTTCTCTTGACCTGATTTCTACATCTATTTAGAACACCTTATTGTGTCAGATGTGTTTATACAAACTACCTCTAGTCTGTCCTGGCTTGATAAGGAGTATAAATAAATAATACAAGGAGATAAATAAGTAATACAATTAAATTTTATACACAGATGGTTGTAGTTGTTAAAGTATCAAAGCTCCCTCACTTTAGCCCTATATATTTCCTTATCAGAACCAGATCTTCAGATAACCATCTAGAAGTGTTTCTGGGTTGCCTCACCTCCTTCGTCAAGTCCTAGGGCTTACTGCTAACTTTGAAACTCCTAACTATTCTTGCATCCCAAGATAAAAACACATCCATTTAGTTTTTTAGCTTTCTATTTTGACTGTATAATACTTGAAAAAAATTCATTCATTCAACAAACATCTGTTGGGTGGTTTATTATGTGTCAGGTACCATGGTAGGCTTTGTGCTTATGTAGTTAAATGAGATAGATCCTTACCTTGAAGAACCCCATGCCTAGTCAGGGAGAGAGACAAGTTAATAAGCAATTTCACATGGTATCTTAAGTGTTCTCTAAGTATTAAGGTGGTTACCTAGAAATTAGAAATGATAACCTTAGGTAAAAGCTACCCAAGGTAAACCTTACAGTCCACGTAGAATTTTTCCAGGTGAATGAAGAGGTTGAAGTACATGTCTGTCAAAGAGAACAACTGCACAAGGAAAACTGCTGTATCTGTTAGTAACTGGAAAGCAGGCATGAGGAGATCTAAGGGAAGGAGTGAAAGATGAGATTAGAGAGGTGAGCAGGAAAGAGATCATGAAGGGTCTTTTGCACTCTGTTCTTGAGTGTGAATTAGTAGAGAGGAATTTAGAAATTTTAAACAGAGGAGTGGCATAATTAGATTTGGATTTTAGGAATATCACTCCAGATTATAGGAATTTGGGACTAGATAAAGGCTATGATGAGGATATGGATTCTGGTAGCAAACTAGATTTAGAGAGGATAAAATGGATGGGAGGGATGCTTAGGAGGCAGACGTGACTGATCTTGGTGATGGAGAGGCTGAGGAGTCTGAGGAAAGGCAGGAGTCAAGAACAACTCACAAGTCTATGGATTTTATAATTAGGTAGACAGGATACTGTCATTGGAAATAATAAGAAGGAACAGATTTGTGGAATGGGGATGAGAGTGATAATAAATGAGGTTTAGAACATGTTAAATTCTAGGAGCTTGTGGTTCTTACAGATGAAGATGGACATTAGTAGGTGGACATGATGATCTGGAACCTACAAGAGAACTGTGAGAAGCAGGAGAAGAAGGCTGTGGATAATATTGGCTCTTAGAATATATACAAGTTGTTAAAATCACCTCAATGATAAAGGCAAATGTAGAAAATTTTTTTGGTTTCCATGTATCATCCTTCTCACAAAGAAAGGCTCTAGATTCCTACCATCACTTATAAAAGAAGGTAATAGGACCTGGAATCCTTGTTTCAAGGAAGAGAAGACTCAGGACAATCTTCTTATCTTTCTTGAAGTGCAGTGGGATTTCACTAGTATCCAGTCCCTATTTACTAGTTGCATCAGGCCCCTCCTCATTTAAACTACCATATGTTGAAAAAATGGCTGACATCAACCCAGGTAACTTATTACACGAAGGTTGGACTTATTCCCCAAGACCTTTCTACTGAATGGGAAAAACAAAAAGAATGGTAACCAGTATGCACTAGGTCCACTAAAAAACAAAAAAGAAATATACTTTGGTTAAAGAAAGAGCTTTAGGTTAGACCCAAAGAACCTTCTATGAGGATCTTGCCTAAGCACAGAAGTGGTTTTACCCAAGGTGTCAAGGAATCTCCACTCTCAAATGTTTCTAAGAATAGAACAAACATTTGTTTTATTGGACAAAATTTAAGATAGCTTAGTAAAAGCATCAAAATCGTTTAGTATCCCTTCCACTGACCTCAGGATGAAATACAAAATCTTAGCATGGTTTATACATCATGATTTCTTCCCTAACTGTCACCTCCTACTTTCCTTCAACTCTAAACTTACTGAGTTTTTACTCTTTCCAAAGATCCATGCTCTCTCCCCTTGAGTCTTCTATTTAGAAACTCTTCCTCCTGCCTTATTCCTCTGTTTTCTGTGATTCATCTTTCAAGTCTCACCTTAGGTGCTCCTTCCTTCACAAAGAAAACTTTACTGATCTTCTAAATTGTAGCTGTCCCTCCTATGTGCTCATATTTATTAATTAAATCATTCAATAAATGTGTTTTAAGGGCCCACTATGTGTTGGGCACTATGCTAAACTGTGAAAAAATAAACTTGCCTAATAGAACCTATTGGGAAAGAGAGACAATAAGCAAATCAACCAATGGTATTAGTACAGAAGGTGGAAATATTCTAAATGTACTAAAATAAAATATACTAAATATAGGGTGAGGCAAAAGTAGGTTTACATTTGTGAGTACATGAAACATAGAGTTTATTCTTGTATTATTTTATTTATTTATTTATTTATTTATTTATTTATTTATTTATTTATTTATTTTTTATCCTCACCCGAGGACATTTTTGCATTTATCTTCAGATAGAGTGGGAGGGAGAGAGGGAGGAAGAGAGAGAGAGAAACATCGATGTGAGAGAGACGCATCGACTGGCTGCCACCCACACGACGCCAACCGGGGCTGGGGAAGAACTGCAACCGAGGTACGTGCCCTTAGCGGGAACCGAACCCGGCCTCTCTGGTCCACAGGCCGATGCACTAACCACTGAGCAAAACTGGCCAGAGCATATTCTTGTATTATTTATTAATTATTGTATTATTTTCCATACAAACAAATGTTAACCTATTAAAATATCTACCAATAATGTAGCATGAAGAACAAATACTATTTCTCTTTCAACCAAGGAACTGAATTTTAAATATTAATTAAAATTTGAATTTAAATAGCTACATGTGGCTAGCTAGTGACTATCATATTGGACAGTGTAGCCTTATTGCCACCCAGCCAGTGGGATGGCAGAAAAAGTAGAATTCTGTGTCCTGGGATCTCCTCTTAAGCAAGTAAGGCAAAAGTTATACCCACAGCTTCTGCTCACATTTCACTGGACCTTCTGTGTTTCATTGCATCTGTTGACATCAATTGTAAGATGGATCATGATTTTACATGCCACTAAGAAAGAAAAACTATGATGCCAATTAAACTGTTATAATGCTTTTTAAAAATCACATAGACTTTTAATTTTGTACATATTGAAAGAGCCTTTAAGATGTACCAAGTACACATGAAAAAAATTTAAGTAAAATAAATTCCTAAAACTCTTTGTAATGAGTCTTACTCTTCTGAAATACTTTCCCACTCAGAATTGCTGATATCTATGGTTTTCCCCAGAAGATTTTTCTCTATGCCCCCCACAAAACATCAGTAATGTGGAATTTCTTAAAAGAGTGGTCTACCATTATATCCAGGATTTTCTTCCAAGATGCTGACACCCAATTGGCAAGTTTTGATTCTAGTGCATTTCTATTTGATCAAATTAATAGTATTATTTATATCTTAATTGAAATAAATGTTGCTAGAAGTTGAGCATTTTATGACAAACAGATATTCACTATGTTAACAATGGTCATGCTCGACACCTGAATTGGTCACATCAACCTCTCATAGCTTTAAAATTTATTTTCTCTGTTCTGAAGGATTTGGCAATTTCTCCTGCTTTCAACTGCATTGTTCAACATGAGATAGGCAATCCTTTTGCTTGTATCTCAGAAGCAAAGCATAACACAGCTTCATCCACTTGTAGATGTCTTCCTTTCTTAGGTCTTGTAAACACTTGGTTGTTGTTTTGCAAGAAAATATGAAATTGCTGTCATTCCTCCAATGATGAATATTTGCTTCACTAATATCAAATTTATGCCCCATTGCTCTGTTTACACGCCTCTCTGTGTACATGATACCTTTTCATTTCAACGCTAAATCATAGTATAATCTTTCTGAAGACATTTTAAGCAACAATTCAATTTAGCATGTGTAGTGCCAGCAAGCACAGATCTCAATTGATGTGATGACAATATGAATAGCTATGACCAATATTGTATATACGAGGGCAATGACAATCATTTCATGACTGCCATCTAGCCTACAACAATGGTAACATGCCATTGATTGGGGGGGGGGGCGGGCAGGAGTCGGTGCTAGGACAAACCAAAGCCAAAGCCACGCCAGTTATAGGTGAGTTAAGAGGATCCTGATTTGTGGGTAAATAGAAGAAAAACTCACATAGGAGTGGAGAAAGGCAAAAATGAGAGCCTATGATATAGCCTTGAGAGGGAGGAAGAAAGGAGGCAGGGACAGGGGGAGAAAGGGTGGGGGGGGGATTATTTTCTAAAGACTCCTCAGCTTTAGGCCAGTGATTATACATGTATTTATACATATACATGCACAGGTGCACATAAACACAAATATATACATACATGCATGTTTGTGTTTTAATCAACCAATTCTTAATTGAGCTAGTTCGAGTGGGTTTCTGTACTTGCAAACAAAGACTAGAACACTAGCCTTTTAAGATCTGTTTTAGTTCAAGAGCTGACCTTCAGAAAAAGTCCCCCAAAATTGATCTGACCACAAAGGGAACTGCATCGGTTGGGTCAGTTTGAGGGATTCTAACTAAAGAAGAAACATGAATTTCATGCAGCTTAATATGAGCTGACACTCAAGTACATACCCACTATAGGATTTCACCCATGACTAACAAGCCCTTTAATCATGGCAAGAAGACACGGAGATTCCGCAAACATGCTTTTGCAGTACTCACATTTAGTGTTCCTGACCCTCTTTTCTTGCCAGATTGTGAGAAGCACCTGCTCCTTTTCAAGCGGTTGTCAGATCAATATTTAATCAATTACCTTTTGATATTTGGTAACGCTGAATAAATGGGATGCCAATATTTCTGTTCAGAGCCGTTCCTCTGGTGTACTGCATTCTGTTTCTATGAAAGCCTTCAGGAAACTCTGAACACTAAGTGGCATGTCCTCTGAGTTCTGTGATATTCCCCTCTCTGCTGCAGAGGGGCTCTGTGGCTTGGGGTGGTGTGGGATGCTGGTGCCGGTGCCACTCTTATTAAAGCGACGTCTAAACTGAGTCATGAAAGCAGGAGAGCAGAGCTGCATTAGGGACACAGGGGGGCTTTGCCAGGTGAGGGTTATTTAATAGACCAGCCACATTAAAGAAAGGCAATGATGTAGTGAAAGGAGCCTAATGAGCAGAAGTGAGGCTACTGTATCTAAAGAGAAAAAATAATGAGCTGTGAAATATCCCCCAAGGCAAGATTGCCAGCCTTCTGCAAGGAGGTCTCAGCCTATAGGTAAAAAAAGGCTCATGTGGTCCCTTATCTTTGCATGGTAAACAGAAGTTCTGTGGGCAATTAGGGTCAGAGCAGAATGTGAGATCTGAAGACCGGGTATTATGTTGTTGATTCATTGGAGATTTCCACACCCAAGACCCCAGCTTTAATTCCCAAATGCAACAGGGAACATATTCAACCTGTGAATAGAATTAGGAACATCACATCATCAAAAACAACCCTCTCAGTGTCTATGCAGCAGATGGACATCTGGATGTTCGTTCTAAAAAATCTCAGGGACTGGCACTACAGAATCTTTATAAAGCTGTCCTCAGGGGCCATACCATAGAGCTGCCTTGAGGGCAAAACCACCTTCTAATGAGACTCTCTTGGTCTTTCAGTAATGACCCCTCCTACAATGGGATCCAAGCTGGGCATGCCCTACTCATGATCCTATTCTACATTTGTGTGGGAATGTCAGGCCAGATTTTGGTACATCTGGGTGGGAAAAAAAATACAAAACATATAGCGTTCCTACATTACTAATGTGAAGGAAATGAAAGAACATTTGGTTCCTACCCTTAAGAAATGTACAAATCTATGCTACAAAGACAACGGATCATTTACAGTGAAACTTTTCAAGTTCACATAGTGGAAAAGAAGATGACAACCTCTGCTTCCCAGATGAGGAAGGAGACAGGACAATGAAATACACATAATGAAACTGTAAAATAATACAGCCTTATGATAATAAATCTATATTACTTATAAATGTTTTCTTCAGCATTTTCAAAATAATTGCTCACAGCAAGACTATGAGAAGGGTAAGTATTATTCCACCATCTTACATGTGGGAGACTGAAACTCAGAGGGATCAAGTCAGGAGTTCCTAATCTTTTAGCCACTGGGGTGCAAGAATGAGTAGAATTCACATGCATGATGCACATCTATGGTTGTATCCAAATTTATAAGAAATTCACATTTCTAGGGTAAACTTATTTTGGTGGGGGAGGTGAAGCAGAGTTAGGCATTATATTCTTAATAATTTTATAAATATGTGAATAACAAAATCAACCATTTAAAAATATCAAAATTTTATCAGAAAAAAAATCCACAAAGATTGCCAATGAAGGCTCATAAGGTTACTATATTATTTTGAATCAATCAAGCCATCCACAAAGCAATTCATGAACCAATGATGATAGTGCATATTCTACTGAAATTATTATTTAACAAATTATCCTAGAATTGCTGTTGATACAACAGCAATTATCTTTCACTGTTTCTGGGGGTGATTCTGGCTTGGGATCTTTCATGCAGTTGCAATCAGATAGTGGATGGGACTGGAACAGCTAAGATCTCTCTCTCCATGTAATCTCAGGACTTCTCCATGTGGTCTTGCCACATAACTAATTTAGGCTTCCTTACACACAGCAGCTCAGGACTTCAGCCTATGTCTTCCAGAGAGCAAGGCAGAAGCTGTATCACCCTTACTGACCTAGACACATTCTATTGGCCACAAGGAAGTCACAGAGCCCACCAACTTTCAAGGGAAGGGGACAGAGACCGCCACTTATCTGTGGGAGGAGTGTCCAGGTCACACTGTTGATAAGCATGTGAAAGGGAGTTATTGTTGCAGCTATCTTTGGAAAATAAAATTTGCCAGAGTATATCCTGAAATAAAGATTATGATTAATCTAATTCTGTGCCCCTGAGATCCTTATGAGGAAAAAATATGGTCAGTCAGATTTTCTTTAATGCAAATTATTTTTGAAAAGTGAGTCTTGAATTTTTCCAGACTTCTATTCTATAGGTAAATTTAATAATGCAGTAAATTACAAATTGAAGGCAAAATATAAATAAACCTTATTTTATTGTTTAATATCACAAAAGATAGAAATTGTAGAGAAATGACATGTTATTATAAACATGAAGAGCATTTTACAATTTTACTTGTGTTATCACTTTGTCTGCCTTTTATTTGGAAGTTAATGGTTGCATTATAGAAATGTTCCTAAGATCCTTTTCACTCAGGTGCAATACAGAAGCCCATGCACCACTTTTTCTTCTCTTGTCTTTCTTTGAAGTTTTTATTTTATTAAAATTTATTATCTTGTTAAATTTAAAGGGAAATAGAGGCAATTGTAGAATCATAACTTATGAGCACTGTAAAAATCTATAATCATTATAACTAATACTGATGGAGCATGGTTTAAGAGTTCCACAAATTTTTCTACCTCAGGACCTACATCAGCCAAGGAGAAAGAATATATAACCCTGAGACCTTAGATACATAGCCCCAAGTCTATCAGTGATCACGAAAATTCATGCACATGTTACTTTCTCTTCCAGAAGACATTGGTGTTTTTGTTTCAACATAGAAAAGATGTTTTAGATGCCATCGGTTAGTTAGTTTATCACATGGCTTCAAGCTCCTCTGCACATCCCTTTATATCAGTTCAGCAGGCAATGGATAGTCATGTTTAGTCCCCATGATGCTAGCTATAATTTCCTTAACATTTTCTCTCTTCTTTGAGAAAATACATAAGAAGACGGGTAAATTAGAGTGATATAATTATTGGTGTTACTTTGAATTCACCCTAATTTATGTATATTAAATTGGCATTATTGTAAACTAATTACTTGAGGCACACATCACAGTGATTACAACACCTTAGAATTTCTAGGTACCTCTGCTAAGAATTGGGGGATTACTGACTAACCCAAGGTCATGTGGTTAATTAATAACAGTGCTGGTATTCAGACCCTATCTTTAGACTCCTTATCTTGTGTTTTTTTCTGCTACACCTTAGAGTCATAGAAACTACTGACAGTAATTCATATTCCTAAAGAAGGTTGGGGACCCAAGGTAGGTGTAAAATAACATTTTGCCAAGAAAGTATATTTAGTAACTTATGCTGTATTATTTACACATTTAATTACTTATTTATTCCTGAGAGGATTAGAGAAGAAACGTGGTACTGAAGAGTTTGTTTTTAAGCCAAGCCAGACTTTACCATCTCTTCGTCTCTCACAGTTCTGCCGTAGTACCACTCCACTCCATGCTCATCTCCATACCCTATGCCCAAAGAGCTATGCAGGTGCTGGTGAGAGGGAGTAATTGTTGCAGCTATCTTTGGAAAGTCCACAGAGCCTTGATAAGATGAAGCAGAAATGCCATGTCATGGGTCTTGCAAAGTGAGGAGTGTTATAAGCAGTTGGGATGAGAATTCCACAGCAAGGTTGTTTGAGCTGTACAGTGCTATAGAGTTTAGTTATAATTGCTTCGATTCTCCATGGCAGAGGTTGGGGGCCACTCACATCCACAGGGTGGCAGGGTCCTACCGCTGCTCATCATCATATTGTACCCAGAAATCACCATTGCCTCAGAGGCATAGGTTATGTTGTTGAATGGGTTTCACTTCTTTCCTTATGGGGAATTCCCTCAGGGGATCTGTTTCACTCCATAAGATCATGCATCTACCAGAGAGTCCTTCTAGATAAATATCATATATATATCTATGTGACCAAACCCCAAGATATTTTTTACCCAGGAAATTTCTTAGCTCCTATGAAAACAGTGAATGTTTACATAGTGTTGAGGTGAGAGGATGTCACCTGACTTCTATCACCATAAGCATCCAAGTCCCAGCTTTGTATCCTCTAATAGAGCTTGTCACACAGGCTTTAGCAAGATCCTTGGTGAAGGGTCTGAGAGAGAGAGAGAGAGAGATTGAGAGAGAGCAACTGGTGCTAGGACAGAATTGCTAAACTAGCTCATTGCATATACTTAAAAATCCACTAAAAAATATTGAACAAAAAGATGCAGACTACATGACACCTGGATGTCATTGCTGTTGTTTTTTGCTTTCTTTTTCTTTTTAATATTCTTTTTATGCCAGCAAAGAGGTTTGAGATATTAGAAAAACCCTGGAAGCCAGCAGGCCCAGATTTCAATTCTCATTTTCCTTAATTGATCTGGCTGATCTCTCCCCGATCGTAAGCCTTGGTCTCTCATGTTTTCTGGAAGGTTAGACTAGATGGTCTCCCAGAGACTTTCCAACACTAACAAGCTATGCTACCATGAACTTGTGAATCTACAACGTGATCATAGTTGTGAGGTTTCAGCACAATTACCCCCAACAAAGTCTCCTGTGAACTTCACAGGAGTGGAGTTGGCAAATTGCCAAGTTGATACATGTGGAAAGTACACTAGACTCTGAGTCTCTGGGTGGCGGGGGAGAGGGGAGCTCCAGAATACTTCCAGAATACTGGATCTTAGACCCATTGCTTTCATGCTCCTTCATAAAGCTTAGTAGATAAAAACAAAGAAATAACTGGGCTCCTGCTCCCTTGAAAAAGTCTGAAGCGAAGATAACCAAGGCAATTTATAATAAAGAGGTTGGAATTTGTTTTCCAGAAACAAAAGTTCCTGAAATTGGGAATACAATAGCAGCAGTCGTTTTGAATCCTCTGCAGGGTTTATAGGTTGATTCGAATGCCTTTGTGGCCCAAGTTTTACTAAAACTGTCAACAGGGCAAGGGAGTGATACAGTGAATTGCTAAGGAGAAGACATGAATGAGGCAAATGTCCACTGACCTTGCACCTGGTTCCCAAGACCCCAGAGATCCCCATCTCAGGTAAGGGTCAGCAGGAGAAGGGGAAGAAAAAAGAGCTCACTTTGGTATTGAGTGATCCAACCCTAGATTTATAGGGCTTCAAGAACACTCTCTGGTGACAATTGAGGGATCAGCTCTTTCTTCAGAAAGTCCAGGGTTTTACATCAGGAAAGAATTTTCCTATCTTGCTCAAGAAAAGATCCTAATTTTCTAACTAACATCAAAACCATCTGTGTTTTCCAGGTTCTACATTAAAAACCTTATTATATTTAAAAAGCCATTTCTCCATTCTTTCACTTGATCACTTTCTATTCATCTACCAATACTCAGCTCAATGATACATTCCCCTAGAATTCCCCAGTTCCCCAGATAGAAAGAGGAATTCCAAGAGATAGTATCTTCTCCCAGAGCACTGAAATCTCAACATAACTCACTATTACAGGACAGATGATGTTATATCATAATTATTTGTTCCTATTTTTTGGATCAATTAGAATATTTTTATTTCAAGTATCCAAAAACAAAGCAAAACAGAAAATAAAATGAAAATGTGTTTGTTCAGGTCACTAAAAAATCCATCCTCAGTTGCAGCTTAATTCGGTTGCTGGACAATGTCTCCATGATCTATCTGTGTGATCTCCATTCTCAAGTTTTCTGTGCTCTTTAGTTTTATATGTTGTTCCTCAGGAGTTTCAAGCTTAAATAATCTTAGAACTCCTGCCAAGAAGAGAAAACAATTATTTTCCCCTTTAAGTTAGGGTAAAAATCTCAGACTCAAGTCTTCTTGATCCTGACTGGCCTGGCTTGTATCATGTACCCATCTCTAAACAATCACAGTGCTCTGGAGGATGGAAGTCTCTAATTGGTTTAAAAGAGTTCACATGTCCCCACTCAGAGTCCAGAAGTAGAGGCAAATTTCTTGAACCCTGTAGGCTGAGAGCAGCAGAGAGATAGATTTCTCTGTAAATGAAGGATCCACTGACACTGGACTGGAAAAATAACAAGTGCTTATCCTTGTATGAGCTCCTCATTGCATAGCACTGTGTCTGGCATATAGTAGTCATTTAATAAATACTAACTGGGTACATTAAAGAATAAATACAGCCTGACCCTACCTCTTTTGCTCCTCTCCACTCTCATCCATTGGGAAAAAACAAACAAACAAACAAACAAACAAAAAACACTCTTGGACATTGGAAGTCATCAGCCTTCTGAAGATTGGGGCTTAAACAGTTGACATCTTTCTACACTCTTCTTACTCCTGCAATTATAGCCAATATAACTTTGATAGGTCATGATTGAATTACTTTTGCTCAGAAGCCACAGAAAGAAATTATTTCTTGCTAATATTCTTGAAAGATTTGTTACAATGTGATTAGATTATTGCTAATCTAATAAGACACCATTCTAATGGTGATATTAATAATATTATATGATTTTACAGTTATTGCATTGCTCACTGTATAAAAATTTTTGAAAGATTTTTAATGAAAATTTTGGATGACCAAAATATAGATATAGTTAGTTGTGTTCCTCTGTAGCCACCTTATAGCACATTCATAAAAACAAGCAAACCAAACAACTAAAAACTTTATATCTTATCAAGGCCATGGAATGATGAGTGTTTTTTATTTCCTTCATTATGTTCATCTGTATTTTCACTTTCTTTGCAATGAGTGCTCATCAATTCATACTTTGGATCATTTTCTTTTTGAGAAGGGAAACTTTACAGGAGATTCCATTGTCCTCTACTTAATTATCACTTTGGGGCAGATTTCCTCCAGAATGAGGTGGACTAAATTCAAGGGTTCTTTGATGAGACTCATAAGCACTGTTCCCAGGCCCAGACTTATTTCACAAAAATCATAGCACAAGTACAAATAGAGGCCTGCATACCATATGTCTAACTATTTGCAAAGTGTAATTAACCTTATAAATTGTTAGGTAAAATATGTCCATCCTCTTACCTTGACAAATAGACCTTCATAATGATCTGGAAATTCAGCTTTGATTTTGGAATCCTTGGACTCCTCAGAGTTGTTCATTGGAATGTGGTAGCATGGGAGGGTGAATCTCTGGCCCTTGGCTTGCTATCTTTCTCTTCCCACCCCTGGTTCCAGCCCACGTTGCAAGAGGCCTCATGTGCCTCCATGTCCAAGCTCCATCACCCCACTTTGGAAATAGCCACTCTGTAGCTAGAGGTGTACATCAACTGTGTGGCCCACCCTCTGTGGGGGGGGGGGGGGGGAATGAAGTCCCTTGTGGAAGAGGCCTGTGCAGGCCCTAGGTACATTTCTTTGCCCCTCTGAACTCCTTACCCTATGAGAAATGGTGTAGCTAGAGGAAGGCCAGAATGGGGTCCTCTAAAACACAGGGTTCAGGGCAGGGTACTTCTTATTTGGAGCCATGAGAGGAACTACCCATGACCGAGGCTGCTGGGTCACAGGTAAGATGAGGTGGCCCCTGCTGCTCCAGAGATATTCCCATTTGCCTCCCCCGACCCCACCACATATACACATACATTATAATCTTTATATTGAAAAGAAACATGATTTCAAATGCAGCCATTATTAAATGTGGAAGCAGCTTGTCAGGAAGCCATATGGATGTGGGTGCTCTCTGGTCCTGGTCTCCTAGGTGCTTAAGGGTCCTGCTAAGGGAAAAGCCTACAATGACCAAGAAAAGCATCAACAGAGCCTTCAAAGTTGTTCTAAAGACATTGTCACTACACTGCCCATATTCCTTCAAAATTCACCATTGCTGTCCTTGACAGTGACTTCATTTGTGAGCACTCCAAACTCTCCACCTGATGAAATATCTTCATTGGAGAACAGGCAGACCAGAAGTCCCAAAGAGTTGATGCCTCTAGGAGCAGTTCTCAGCTAATGATGGGTGGAACTGGAGGATGACTACTTCTTCTTCCTCATCCCTCCAGTGGGATTGTTTTCCTGGAGGTGCTTAGCGGGATTGAGTCTCAATTGTCTACAGTGGTAGCTTGATCATCAATGCATCCTTTACCAGTTTCCTTTCCTTTCCTGTCACACATCTCCACTACCTACCAGTATTTCCTGAAATATTTTCCTTGACTATTTCTTTAATGAACTCTTTGCACTCAAACCCTTCTCTTGGTATCTGTTTCTGGGGTACACAACCTAAGACAGTTGTCTATTTGTGGTTCTATTGATGTGATGACTTATGACATGTTAGGCACTGTTCTCTGTATTTGACAATTATTATCTCAATTTTACAGATGAGAAAACCAAGTGAAATCAAATAACTTCCCTGAGCTCTCACAACTGGAAAGCAGCAGAGACAGAGTTTGAACGAAGTGATCAGAATCCAGAACCCAAATGATTGATTATTGAGCTGTAATTGCCAAAATGCTCATGCTTAGCTTGAGCTTAGATTCAAACAAAAGAGCAGTAAAGGGTTTTAGGAATCAGGTTTAGACCTCAATCTACTATTTTCTAGTTGTCTGACCCTCAGTGCTCTTCCTTATACATTGGAATATTAATAGTAGCTACCTCCCAGAATTGTTGGGGAAATTAAATGCCATCATACGCTCACAGTGCTTTGCACTGTGCCAGGCACACAGGACATGCCCTGTGCACGTGTTAGTCGGCTTCACTATCCCCTCTTTTTCTTCATCAAGCCTCTTCCTGGGGCTGACAGGGGGATGGCAGAGGGGAGAGCAGCCTCAAAAGCCTGTTGTTTCCAGCAAGTATCTGGCTAATTTATTTCAAAAGGTTTTGCTCCTATGAAGTTTAATAGAGTTGATGAGTATTAAAGGAATCATTTAATCTTCATTTGAATGTGAGCAGTAAATGTGTTTTGGAGATTATATTCATTCCCCAGTGACTCCAAGTACTTTCCCATTCCAAAGCTGATTTTCATCCATCAGAGCAGAGGGTTTTTAGCTCTGTGGAATTATCTGAATGAAAAGCAGTAGTTCCAAACAGAGGGTGTGGCTTAGTCTCATTTCAAGCAAGGTAGCAGAGTCTCCCTCTGAACATAGGAACATATCCACAGGTATGCAAACATGTGGCCTCTACCCAACACTTGTAGTCCTGTCCTAAGTGGTTCCCCAACAGGTATGAGGCTTCAAGTCTCTGTAAAGCAGGCTTCAGAAGCACAGGGCTTAGAGAAAGATCTTTCTCCCCTTTTCAGCCTGTGGTTCTTCCACTTTATTGCACCTAATGGAAGGTCAGCCACATCTGCTAAAGGTAAAGCTGGTAAGATCTGTCTAGGGAGGCATTTCGCCAAATGAATAATAGTTTGAAATCAGGTTAAACTTGTGAAGAAGAAAGGAAAAGGATACCTTACTTGGTAACAAGTGTGTAATACTAATTTTTACATCCTGTAAGCACTTGCATGTACACGTAGTTTTGAGGGTGGGAAGAATTTGTGCTCCCTGCCAGGAGCAATTCAGTCTTTAGCTAGGCTCAACAGCATTGAGGAAGGCCTTCAAGTTTAGTGTTTCTCCTCTGGGCTAGCAAGTTTCCCCCAAATTGGGGCACAACACTGACAGGCTAGTTATACAATAAGTATGCATTGAGTGCAATGGTGAGGTGTGGAGTGAAGTTGATCTAGAGGAAAGGTAGCCAAAGGTTTCCAAGGGTGTTCAGTGGGCTTCGTGCCTTCCACACTGGGTCCCTTATCCGCACAGGCATCCTCTGAAGTGTGCTCCGGGTGCACACTGAACCTTGGTTTGTTTTGTTTTGTTTTGTTTTGTTTCCTACTAAGGACGTTTAGTTCAAAACATTAAAAACTGACCAAATTCTGTTCCCATTTGGAATTTGAACCTAAACCTTTCTGTGGCCAAACCTGTTCTGTTTCTCAGACATTGCACTACATGTTGACCAAGAGTGAGAAGACCTAAATTCAAGGTTTGCTCTAGCCCTCACATGGCCTTGACCAAGTCATTACTCTGTTGCACATCTAGTTCCATCTGTAAAATAGAAATAACAGTGCTGATTTATATACATTGTAAGATTGTCACAAGGAGCAAATACATGTGAAAGTGCCTTGAAGGCATCTAAGTATCTAAGTACTATTCAAATATAATGTATTGTCATTTATCGATGATGGTGATAATGATGACAACCATAATGGTAATCATCGGTTCACCAGAGAGACCCAATTGGTGAACACTTCAAGTAGGGACATTCAATAGCATGAAGCTCTTTGTGGAGAAAGCCATGGGATGTGGTATTTAGGAGGCTGCTATTAATTAAGTAGAAAGAGAAAGCCAGATGCCAGGGAATCAAAGGCAATGTAGGGTAGGAGGAAATGCAGGCATGTTTGAGTGTTCTAGTGGTGAACTCAGACCAAAAAACAAGAAATAGGGCAGTGGCTGGAGGGTCATCTGGGTCAGAGGCCAAAGGAAGGGGCAGGGGAGAAGCCACAGGAGACATGAGTCCTGAGCAGCAATGAGATATGAGTGTCTTTGTTAGCTGTAGGTTTCAGGTCATATTTTTGAACAGCCAGCAAGCTGCCTTATGCCAAAACCATCTGGGCTTGCTCTGGGACAAGCTCCCAGCTGCAAAAGTACATAGAGGTGGAGTCTTACAATATTTATGGACTTCAGATGCATGCCCTATGGAGCTCCAAGAGGCGAAAGTACATTCCAGATGCATAAAGTCTGAGTATTCGTGTGTGAAACACCACGGGAGGCTCTGGCTAAGATGGTCTCAGCTAAGATGGGAGGCTGGGTGGCTGCAGATGGAGATGAAGAGTCCAGCGCCTAAGGCCAAGCAGGCTCTGGGGTGACTTCTCATGTTACTCACTCAAGGGGTTTATTTAATGTGGCCACTTAGTGTTCTCCTGTGGGAGTATGAGTGTAACTGTTTGTTGGCTCTTTATCCCCTGTGAAAATTTGAACTCCTCAGGGTGACAGAAATAGGTTACCCTTGTTTCTGAAGGTGCTAGAACTAAATCCAGCCCTTCATCGGTGTTTGTTATACAAAGGAGGCTTGTTCTCAGTGGCTGGGGTGACTGCAGTGCCTTGGTCTCAAGCCTTTTGGCAAAGGGAGTTTACAAAGGAGTGACTATAAGGAAGTATAAAAAAACACAGTCTGATGAAGGTGAAGGGGTAAAAAACAGGAACTTTTGTATTTTGGGGGCCAAGAGGAACCACCTGGGGTTTCTCAGGTGTAAGTCTAATCTGTCCATGACTCTGATAAGGCGTCCCTTCTCCAAATACATTATTTATTACCTTTCCATGCCAACCCTTCAACAGCTGAGAGAGGAGCAGGGGCCCTGCAGAGGCTATGAGGAGAAAGCCACGAGAGCAGAAAGCAGGCATTTTGCAACTTAATACAACTTCAGCCTCTGGTGGGGAAAACAGAGATGAAAGTGGGGCATTGGGGTGGCCAGTTCACCAAGAGTGAGATTCCTCCTCACCTCAGAAATGGGGAAAACACTCCAGGCAGCACTTCTCAATGAGGAAGGAGGCATGGGACCTCCTGGCAAGTGTAAAGGCAGCCTTTTCCCATAAGCTTTACATACTTGGAGCTCTGAATGGCAGGCCTCATTTATAATAAGGAGGGGAGGCCTCAAAGAAACTAATGATACTTTGAAGCCTTGAGACTGAAAATATTTTCCTGCAACTACAATGGTGGTCTTAGTGTGCCCATAAGAGTCTTTGAGCTCAACATCTGTTTCTGACCAACTTGGAGTATGGGGGCAAAGAGCATGGTTCTCAGCTTCTGGAATCCAGGTGATCTTCCCACTGCTCCCTTGTGTCTGCTGTACTTTGCAGGGTGCTTTTAAGGATAAACATAAAAAACTAAACAATAGCCATGAATTCAATGTGTTAATAACCTTGTCAACTAAATTTGTCTGATGGGAGAGACTTTGAGAAGCTCTTGATGGCGTTCTACTGCTCTAGTCCATAAATCTGCACACAGCTGCAGTGTATATAATATGGAGCATCCTTCTAATGAATTCCTCTTTCTGCCAGAGTTGATTTTTGCTGCTTCTAATTGAAGAACCCTAACTGATATTTTCATTCATGTTGCATTCATTCATTTATTCATTAAATAATCATTTATTGAGCACCACCATCTCCCGGGCATAGATATTATATATAAAGCAAGACCCCTGCCTTTTAGTACTTTAGAATTTAATAAGAGAAAGATATGAGTACAAAGAAAGGTTGTGATGGAGTTAGTAAGTGGGTGCCAGGGAAGTACAGGAGGTGCAAGCAGCTGAGACTTGTTGGAGTCAGGGAAGGCTTCCTGAGGAGAGGAGGCTTGAGTTAAGTTCTGATGGGCAGGTAGAGGCAGCCCAATCACAGAGAAGGGAGAAAGATGCATTCCCTCTGGACAGAAAAGTATTGTTTTAGGGCCTAGAGGTGTATAGAAAGAGAGCATGTCTGAGGCACTGCCCACAGGTTAGCTAGGAAATATAACAGATATGGCAATATGGCACAAAGGGCAACTAGAGAGGTTGGCAGGCAGGCACCAGACCAGGACGTCTACTAGTGATTAGCCAAAGAGACTGACTCTCCCGGAAGGGTCACTGAGAAGTTTTAAACGGAATGTTTTGGTCATGCTTGTGTGTTAGTTAGTAAGATCAGTCCTGCCTCACCTGCAGACTAAACTGGGTGAGGTCCTGGTGGAGGAAGGGAGGTCATTCTTCCAGGGGGAAAAGATGTAGGTTCAAACAAAGTCACTTGTCATGGGAATCAAAGTGCTAAGTTTCAGATTGAGGAGACAGACATTTCGAAAATAAACTATTTAGAATGTATTCATCTATATAGGCAGATAAGAACAAAGAAAGGGCCAGAAAATGGTGTCATGCTATGCTCTTTCTTCTCTCTCACCTGCTATATCTAATCTGATTAGGCTTTTTTTCTTTTCTTTTTTGGTTAAAATCTTTCCATGATTTACTTTAGCTTTCAGAAAAAAAAAGTTCAAATTCTTAACTTAATCAAATAAAGCTTCTTCTAATCTCATGCCCCATAACCTTTGTGTTAGTAGGAGTAAGGACAAAGTTTGTTTGCTTGTTTCCCCATATTGTACTTTTAAAATATTTAAAACTGCAGAAAAGCTGAAATAATAGTACAGGAATACCTTTATATTCTTCATCTACATGCACCAATTGTTAACATTTTGTTACATCTGCTTTATGTATCTCTCTCATTTTCAATGTATGCACATTCACACACAGAAACATTTTTTAACAGAACCATTTATAAATTGCAGACATCATGACATGCCACATCAGCATGTAACTCCTAAGAGCAAGGGCATTCTCCCACAAAACTGCAATACTCAAGAAATTTAACATCAATCCAGTAATATCATCCAATATACAGTCCACATTTACATTTCTCCAGTTGTCCCCAAGTATGTACTTATTAGCTTTATAAAAAAAATCTAGATCTTGAAGATTATGAATTTCTTGTGGTAGTCATGTCTCTTTAGTCTCCTTTAATTTACAAAAGTCCCCTCTGCCTTTTTCTGTTTTTCATGACATGACCTTTTCTAAGAGTTCATGCCCATTGCCTTGTAGAATGAGTTGCAATCTGAGTATGGCTGATTATTTTCTCATGATCAGATTCAGGTTGTACATTTTGGGTGAGAATTCTACATAGATGATGTTATATCTTCCCTCCTGTGTCATATCAGGAGGCACATAATAGCTGTTTGTCCTATTATTAATGATGCTAATTTTGATTTCACTGCAGAAAAGGCACATTTCCCTCTTTGTAATTAATCAGTAATTTGGGGGGGGGATACTATGTGACTGTGTAAATATCTCGTTCTGAACAATGTTTCACCCATGATCATCCATTAATGATCCTTGCCTGAATCAATTACTCTTTTGTTGGTTACAAAATATCAATTTCCTAAATCTATTGTTCCTTATACATTTAATAGCTGGCATTCATCTGTAACTGTAAAGAACAGCTTTCCCTCTCTGCTTATATATAAATAATTATTTTAAATGTTTTCATTGTCCCAAGTCTGTTGGGCCAGTGGGGGCCTCTTTAAGCCAATTATTGTGTCCTTTTGGCATATCCCGAGTAGCCTTTGAGCACTTCCTTGCTTTATGACATAATATGAGTTTCAAGCATTATCTGTTGCTTTCCTGAAGAGCAGAGTTTTGGGGGAAATGATGATGAGTTTAGTTTTGCATATGCTGCGTTTGAATTTAGCATACGTCTATGATATCTAGTGTCTGTTAGATAGCTGTGCACACACACACAGAATATATATATTCTTCCATTTTGTTTCCAATGTGTTTGAATGGTGTTTTTTTCTCTTGACAGTACAGGTAGCTCCTCCTAGCTATGCTGCAACTATGGATGGGGAAATAATGAATTGTAAGTGGACTGCTGACTGTCTCTGCCATGGGGAATAATTGATTTATCAAGCAGTGGTCTCTAAAAATAATGTGAGCAAGATAATCCATTGGGAGAAATAAAAAAAAAATAATTAAGTTTCTATTTAGGTTTGTTTTTATCTAATTTTCACATTTCTATTATATAGGTTTTATAATATACAGAGTAAATAAGTACTATAATGCATACATGTTACTTGTAAATAAATAACTATACATGCAGGGGCATCTACGCCCAATTTTTAAAATAATAACATGAATAAAAATATTTGGAGAACCTTGGTATAATTGTAGTTGAAGTTATGGTTTGAAAGAAGTCATCTAGGAGATGTTTACAGAATAAGAAGTTCAGAGGGTCTAGAATGGAAGTACAGAGAAGTCTCAACCTTTAGGACAAGAGAAAAGGACTAGCGTAGACACCGAAAAAGGCAACTGAAAGAAACCCAGCCAAGAAGCAGGAAAAAACCTGGCAGAGTAATGTCACAGAAACACAAAATAGTGGAAGTGGCAGCAATCGCAAATACTGAAGAGAGGCTAAGGAAGAGAGGCCAGAAATGTGTCCACTTCATTTGGCAATATGAAGGCCATCATACTGCTGACTAATTGTAGTATAGAGAGTCAAGAACTGTGTCTGTGAAGGGAAGGAGAGAGATCAGACAGATCCTGGAAGATTATGTGGAACCAGCTAATACAATAGTCACTCTAGCTGTTGTAACAAATGTCCTCCAGTTGTGAAATGAAGATGATGATAGAATATGGTGTACACTTTTGAGAGACCTGTGAAATAGTCTAAAGGATTTGAAAGAAAGAGCTGCAGAAACCTGACTTGACATGACTAAACACAGAGAGCAGCATAAATACTCTTTGAGGCATGTGTTTTGACAGTGCAGAGCCAGGCATAGAACATGTGCTCCATCAGTATTTGCTGAATAACAATGACCTTCAACTCTCTTCCACCATGGCTGGATCTAGTCTGAGGTATTTCAATGTTACCTCTTACATGGCCCACACTAGCATGGAGCAAACCTGTGACAGATTCCACTCTGTCTTTAGCATAGCCTATATTCCACCTGGGATTTTTCCTCTCCTGTTGAAGTATCATCCCTATTCCAGGGCACACAGTCCTTTTCTGTACCCTACCTGGCTGTTTGCCTGACTCTTCACCTGAACAGAACCTTTTAATCTGGACGTCTCCTTATATTTTTTACATCAGCATTGGCTGCTCTTGGGAACCTTGTGCTCTGCCATATGATAATAGGAAAATAAACTGTGCTGAAAGGTGAGCTCACTAATGTGTTCTTGGAGAAGGAATTTTGGCCTTGCCTCAGGTGAGTAGTCAGGGATAGGGCCCAGGTGTGTGGGGAAAAGAGGCTTCCATTCTCATCTGGGCTCTGAAACATCTTACATGTAAGGCCATGGGCAGGTGCTTAAGTCTTCCTGGCCCAGTTTTCTCACCCATAAATTGGGGACAATAATAATAATACCACAGGAACAATGATAATAATACTATTTAGTCTGTTGGTTATTATGAGAATTAAATGAAGTAATCCTCAAAAAGTTCTTAGCATGCAATAGTAAACAGTTAATACATTCATTCATTCATTAAATATATATTGAGTATGTATTTAGGACCAGGCACTGTTCCTGGCACTGGGGAAAAATGAACAAATCCAAGTCTTGACCTCATGGAACTTACATTCTAGTGATGGAAAGTTAAAGTAAACTAATAAATATAAAAATAATGTCAGATAAGTTCTATGAAGGAAAAGAAAGGAGAGTGGGGTCTAGGGAATAATTGGGAGTGTGAATTGAGATAGGCATTGAGGAAGACCTTCCTGAGGGGGGTGACTGTGAGAAGAGACCTAAATGAAGTGAGGCTATGAACTCAGCTACATGATGATGGGGGAGCGGGAGCATTCCAGACACAGGGCACAGGGAATAGCAAGTGTGAGGGCCTTTAAGCAGGAGCACACTAGGAGAACATGGTGAGTGTGTGCACACATGCACACGTGTGTGTGTGTATACGGGTAAAAGGAGATGAGATCAAAGGGGTACACAGAGGCCAGATAATTTGAGTCTTGTAGGCCATTATAAGAACTTTTGATTCAATTGTATTGTAAAGGTGTTAGAAACCATTGGAGGGTGAGAACAGAGAGCACTGACTTATCCTTTGGCTACTGTGTGGAGAGCGGATTGTAGAGTGGGCAAGAGTGGAACACAGGGAACTATTAGGATGTTCTCCCAGGGGTCAGGCAGGAGATGGTACTAGCATGGACCAGGGTGGGAAGAGTAGACATGACAAGAAATAATTAGATTCAGGATATGTTTTACAGTTAGAGCTGACAGTATTTGCTGATGAATTGCGGACAAAACGGAAACAGCAGAATCAAATATGATGCCAAGGCTTTTGGCCTGAGCAACTAGGTAAATTATATCTTTTTTTTTTTTTTTACATTGAGTGTATTAGATATTATCATCAGAGTAGCAGCATCAGTAGTGGTTTAGGTAGCATCTTAACCTTCAATCCTATTTAATGACTGTCTGGAACACTGCCTTGAGATGATAAGGGTTCCAAGGCCATAATCAGTTAGCAGAAAAGTGAATGTTGACTGGTTAGCTCTTTTCGCCATGAGCACAGAAGCTGAGCTAGGTGGCTTTTACACTGAATAGTTATCAATCTGGGTCTAGACCAGTGGTTCTCAAAGTGTGGTCCATGGGAACTTGTTGGAAATGAAAATTTGCATCCCTCTCCTACTGAATCAGAAACTGCAGAACTGGGCCCAATGCTGTGTGTTTTTGTTTTGTGTTTTTTATCCTCACCAGAGGACATTTTTTTTCATTTTTTGTTCAGATAGAGTGGGAGGGAGAGAGAGGAAGAGAGAGAAAGAGAGAAACATCGATGTGAAAGTGACACATTGAGTGGCTGCCACCCGCACGACCAACCAGGGCCGGGACAAACTGCAACCGAAGTACATGCCCTTAGCGGGAACCGAACCCAAGTCTCTCTGGACCTCAGGCCGACGCTCTAACCGCTGAGCCAAACTGGCCAGGGCAGTGCTATGTGTTTTAATTAGCCTTTCAGGTAATTCTGATGAATGCTCAGTGTGAGAACCATTGACCTAAGGTATTTCTTTGCTGGTGGGCACCTGGAGAAGGCTGCAATGTTCCCCAGGAATGCATCATCATGCTTGTGTGTCCCCAGAAGATCTGTGTGACAAGAAACCTCTGCTTAGGAAGGGAAAAGGAAGGAGAGAAGGTGAGGGGAGAACCTAAGAATCTAAAAAGAATATTGTTTGGAGTGTTGGATCCCTTGGAAATGGGCACAAGAGCTGAGTAAAGAATCAGTTAGTGTAGAATGATAATCCTTGGCTTGGTAAACATGGCTTGCTTTATACTTGTATTTTGTATGTATTCATTTTCCTTTGTTTGCTCTTAGAATTAAAAATATATATATTTGTAGAGTTAATAACCTCCTCAGCAGTCGGCATGGTTAAAAGAAAAAGGCCTTTTATCCACACCAGGGCCAGAGTTTTAAAGGGAGACCACTACCAACACTAGGGGCTGAAGTAATTGTGGCTGTGCCATAGCAGCCTCCTCAGCCTGGGGGTGAGGCAGACCCACTGACCTTTAGTTTCCCTCAGCAGGCAGGCCGCTGTGGGAGTTCTAATTGGCTGACCCATTAGTTCTAGTTCCTTAGAGTAATCACAGATACTTGGACACACCTGGGTCCCAAAGTGCCAAGGACCTGGGGAAACATGAGGTCTAAGTTATCTCTTGAATTGAAGTTGAATTCAATGTTAAGAAAAACTGCCTCCAAATCTAAATCTTCAAATGTACATTGCTGTGGGCGAGGTGTCCTCTGTGCTCTGGCCAGGGTCTCTATGACTGGCTTGATGGCCTTGAAATGCCCCTATTTTTCTTCAAGACTTTCTCCCTGTTCCATCTTTGAGGTCAGCCATATGCCATTGGCACTGCTCTTATCGTGGTCACTTTCCATTTTTCAGCATACCTGACTTCTCAGCAGCATTTGGTACTGATGACCACCCAGCACTATGAAAATTATGTTGCTTTTGGCATTAGTGACCTCCAAAACACTGTGACCTTGCTAGTTGCTAGCAGGTTCCCTCCCTTCTGACCACATCTTAAGGGTTGCTCAGGATTCTGTCTGGGGTCCTCTTTCCTTCTCTCAGGTGGTCTCATTGATTCCCAGGATTTCAACCACTATCCGCCTATCTTGTCACATGTCTCAATCTCTACCTCCAGCCCAGACCTCCCTCCTGAGTTTCAGACTCTCTGTCCACCTGGAGTCCCACTGGTCTTTCAACTGCAGTATGTTTTCAACATGTTCATCTCCTGCTCCTGGACACCTACTCCCAGCCTTTGTCCCTGATAACAATGGATTTGCACCACCATCCTCCCATTCCTCAAGCATGACATCTGTACACTGTCCTTACCTGCTTCCTCCTCTTCCTTCCCTATTTCCAATCACTCACTGAGTCTGCCTACAAAATGTCTTCAGATCAATGACCTCTCTCTATGTGCCTTCTCACTCAATTAGCTCCAGCTCTGCTGAGGTCCTCTTTTGCCTCTAGGTCTGAAATCACTCATTGTGCTACTTCCTCTCTGGGTTACCATTGGATCTTCTCTACCTCACCACCATTCTGCATTGCTGGCTAACCCCTCACCCTTCAAGTCTTAGCTTAGATGTCATCTCCTCTGGGCAGCTTTCCCTGGTCTCGCCACCCCCAGCCCAAGAAGAGTAGGTGTCCTGCTCTCACCATATATTTATTTGCCTATGTCACAATCCAGCCCTAAGTTTTGGAGCTATCTTATTCCCCACAATTGTCCCTGCACTCGATCAAAGTATCTGGCAGACAGGGTTACAGAATGAACAAGGCAGAGAAGCTGTTTCACAACAGAACTTTAAACCAGGTCTAGGGAATTCAAAAATGGCAGTGGAGTGAATGGAAGCTACACAGACCATCTCCCAGGACCAAACTGGAATTACAACTAAAATAAAGACAAATTGTCAGGAAAAAGCAACAGAAAAGCAGCTGGAGAGGACCGTATAACCAGGGACACTGAATCGATCCTGATAGGATTGTGGAGGCACGAGAGGGGGGCTGGGAGCCCATGGACAGCAGTGGTCTTAGCTGTGAGCAGCGCTCTCGGGGTTAAAATCCCAAGCTGGTTCCACAGTGCAAAGGGCCAGGACAGAGCACTAAGTTGGCCACAGCCACTAACCTTGGGCTCTGGCAGAGGGAGGGCGGACTGGACTGGAACTGTGTGGGGACACTCGGGATTTGGAGAGCGCTCAGAGCTTTTGCTGAGTTGTGGCCATGCAGGACGGTGGCCATCTTACTCCTTCCCAGGGCTCTGGGGAGAGGCAGCTGCCTCTCCCTTGGAGATTCAACCCCACCCAGGTGGGCCAAAGAAATGCAAATTGAGGCTCATTAACAACCAGCCCACCCTCGGGAAATCCTCTTACACTGAACACCTGAGGGAGTTTTTCATTCAACTGAGAACCCAAGGCTCTTCAAATAACTGAGACTAATAGCCCCCAGGCAAAAAGCTAGAGGATAACTGAACCATTCCTGGGCTTGCAAATTTACCCAGGAAAGTAAGACTTGACAGTGATGTTTAACATGGATACTCCCACGCTTATCCAAACGCAGCAGAGGGAGTCGCAAACAGCAGAACACCAACACACAAATTTGGGAAAATTTGGCAGGCTCCAAAACCCACTGAGATAGCCAAAATGGTGAAACAAAGAAACAAATCCCAAATGAAAGAATAAGAGACCTCTACCGAAGATGAGATAAATGAAATGCTTTAAGCTAGTTATCAGAGAGAGTTCAGAGCCATGATCTTGAGGAAGCTCAACAGCATGAGTAAGGACCTCAACACCATGAGTAAAGATATAGAAGCATTGAAAACCAACCAAGTAGAAATGAAGAATGACATAGCAGAGATAAAGAACACATTGGAAGGACTAAACAGCAGAGTAGAGGAAGCTGAGGACCGGGTCAGTGAAATAGAAGACAGGGTAGAAAAAGTCAACCAATCAGAAAACCAAAAGGAAAAAAACAATTTAAAAAAAGGAAGACAGCTTAAGAGAACTGTGGGACAACTGGAAACGTAATAATATTCACATCATAGGAGTCCCCAAAGAAGAAGAAAATGAGCAAGGGTTAGAGAATATATTTGAAGAAATAGTGACAGAAAACTTCCCTAATTTGGTGAAGGAAGAAGGCATTCAAGTTCAAAAAGCATAGAGAGCCCCAAGTAAGAAGAACCCAAACAGGCCCACACCAAGACACATAGTAATTAAAATGCCAAAAATTAAAGACAAAGAGAGAATCCTAAACGCAGCAAGACATAAGCAACAGGTTACCTACAAAGGAATCCCCATAAGGCTATCATCTGACTTCTCAACAGAAACACTACAGGCCAGAAGGGAATGGCATGAAGTAATCAAGTTCATGAAAAACAAGGATCTGAATGCAAGACTACTCTATTCAGCAAGGCTATTATTCAAAATAGAAGGTCAAATAAAGAGCTTCCCAGAAAAAAAGGCTAAGGGAATACATTAGCACCAAACCAGCACTGCAAGAAATGTTAAAAGGACTGCTGTAATTGGTAGAAGAAATAGGAAGGAAAATATAACCACACTAAACAAAAATGGCAATAAATAAGTACATATCAATAATCACCTTAAATGTAAATGGATCGAATACTCCGATAAAAAGACACAGAGTAGCTGATTGGATAAGAAAGCATGACCCATACATATGTTGTTTACAAGAGACCCACCTCACAACAAAAGACTCACATAGGTTGAAAGTGAAGGGATAGAAAAAAAGCTTCCAAGCAAATGGAAAGGAAACAAAAGCTAGGGTAGCAATACTCATATCTGATAAAATAGATTTCAAAATGAAGGCCATAACTAGACACAAAGAAGGTCACTACATAATATTGAAAGGATTTATCCAACAGGAAGATATAACCTTGGTAAACATATATGCACCCAATATAGGAGCACCAAAATATATTAAAAATCTAGAGGACTTCAAAGGAGAAACCAACAGCAATACAATCATAGCAGGGGACTTCACCACCCCACTGACATCACTGGATAGATCCTCTAGATAAAAAATTAACAAGGAAACAGAGACTCTAAATGAAGCACTAGACCAAATGGATTTAATAGATATCTACAGAGAATTACACCCTAAAACTACAGAATTCACATTCCTCTCAAGTGCACATGGGACATTCTCAAAGATAGACCACATGTTAGGACACAAACTAAGTCTCTATAAGTTCAAGAAGATTGAAATCATATCAAACATCTTCTCAGATCACAATGGCATGAAACTAGAAATCAATTGCAACAAGAACATGCAAAGACATTTCAACACAAGAACGCTAAATAGCATGTCATTAAACAAGGAATGGGTTACTGAGGAGATCAAGGAAGAAATTTAAAACTTCCTGGAAACCAATGAAAATGAACACACAACAACACAAAATCTATGGGATCCAGCTAAAGCAGTTCTGAGAGTGAAGTTCATAGCACTACAGGCCTACCTCAAGAAACAAGAAACATTTCTAATAGACTATCTAACCTCACAACTTAAAGAACTAGAAAGCAAACAAAAAGAAAACCCCAGAGCAAGTAGAAGGATGGAAATAGTAAAGATCAGAGCAGAAATAAGTGACATAAAGACCAAAAAAACAATTCAAAGGATCAATGAAACAAAGCTGGTTTTTTGAAAAGATAAACAAGATTGATGGACCCTTAGCTAGACTCACCAAGAAACAAAGAGAGAGAACCCAAATACACAAAATCAGAAATGAAAGAGGAGAAGTAACAACTGACACCACAGAAATACAAAGAATCCTTAACAAATACTATGAACAATTATATGACAACAAATTTGACAATCTAAGCGAAATGGATACATTTCTAGAAACACATAGTCTCCCAAAATTGGACCAGGAAGAGATAGAAACCTTGAACAGACGAATAACAACAAAGGAAATTGAAGATGTAATCAAGACTCTCCCAGCAAACAAAAGCCCAGGCCCGTACAGCTTCACGGGGGAGTTTTACCAAAAATTCAAAGAAGAACTAACACCTATTCTCCTCAAACTATTTCAAAAAATTCAAAAAGAAGGAAGACTTCCAAACTCATTTTATGAGGCCAGCATAATTCTAATTCCAGAACCAGAAAAAGACACTACAAAGAAAGAAAACTACAGGCCAATATCCCTGATGAACATAAATGCCAAAATCCTTAACAAAATACAAGCAAATTGTATCCAGCAATACATCAAAAAAATTATTCACCATGACCAAGTGGGCTTCATCCCAGGGATGCAAGGATGGTAGAATATTCACAAATCAATAAATGTGATACACCACATAAACAAAACAAAAGATAAAAACCACATGATCCTATCAATAGATGCTGAAAAAGCATTCGACAAAATCCAGCAACCATTTCTGATAAAAACGCTCAGCAATGTGGGAATAGAGGAGTCATATCTCGACATAATAAAGGCCATATATGAAAGACCTACAGCCAACATCATACTCAATGGGAAAAAACTAAAAGCATTTCCCTTAAGAACAGGAACAAGACAGGGATGCCCACTTTCGCCACTCTTATTTAACATAGTACTGGAAGTCTTAGTCACAGCAATCAGACATGAAGAAAAAATAAAAGGGATCCAAATTAGAAAGGAGGAAGTGAAACTGTCATTATTCGCAGATGACATGATATTATACATAGAAAACCCTAAAGACTCCATCAAAAATCTTCTAGACTTAATAAATGAATTTGGAAAAGTAGCAGGATAGAAAATTAACGTCAAGATATCGATGGCATTCTTATACACCAATGATGAACTCACAGAAAGAGAAACTAAAAAAACAATCCCATTTACCATCACGGCAAAAAAAATTAAGATACCTAGGAATAAACCTAACCAAAGAAGTAAAGAACCTATTTGCAGAAAACTACAGGACATTGAAAAAAGAAATAGAGGAAGCTATAAAAAAGTGGAAGCACATACCTTGTTCATGGATTGGAAGAATTAACATTATTAAAATGTCCATACTACCCAAAGCAATCTATAGATTTAACGCAATCCCCATCAAAATACCAACGACATATTTCACAGAACTAGAACAAATACTTCAGAAGTCCACATGGGACCAAAAAAGACCCTGAATAGCCACAGCAATCTTGAAAAAGAAGAACAAAGTAGGCGGGATCACAATACCGGACATCAGGTTATACTACAAAGCTACTGTAATCAAAACAGCCTGGTACTGGCACAAGAACAGGCACATAGATCAATGGAATAGAACAGAGAACCCAGAAATTGACCCAAAACATTATGCTCAATTAATATTCGACACAGGTGGCAAGAGCATACAATGGAGTAAAGACAGCCTCTTTAATAAATGGTGTTGGGAAAATTGGACAGCTACATGCAAAAAAATGAAACTAGACCATCATCTTACACCATACACAAGAATAAACTCAAAATAGATAAAAGACTTAAATGTGACTCATGAATCCATAAAAATCCTAGAAGAAAATGTAGGCAACAGAATTTCAGACATCATACACAGCAGAATTTTCACTGATATATCACCTAAGGCAAGAGAAACAAAGGAAAAATTGAACACATGGGACTACATCAAACTAAAAAGCTTCTGCACAGCAAAAGAAACAACCATCAAAGTGGAAAGGCAACCCACTGTATGGGAGAGCATAATTGCCAATGATATATCAGATAAGGGATTAATTTCCAAAATATATAGAGTGCTCATACAACTCAACAAAAGAAGACAAAGAACCCAATTAAAAAATGGGCAGAGGAACTAAATAGACACCTCTCCAAATAGGACATACAAATGGCCAAGAGACATATGAAGAAATGCTCAACGTCACTAATCATCAGAGAGATGCAAATTAAAACAATGAGGTATCACCTCACACCTGTCAGAATGGGTGCCATCAACAAATCATCAAACAACAAGTGTTGGCGAGGGTGTGGAGAAAAGGGAACTCTAGTACACTGCTGGTAGGAATGCAGACTGGTGCAGCCACTATGGAAAACACTATGGTGTTACCTCAAAAAATTAAAAATTGAATTACCATTTGACCCAGTGATCCCACTCCTAGGAATATACCCTAAGAAGCCTGAAACACCAATCAGAAAGAATATATGTACCCCCATGTTCATAGCAGCGCTATTACAATAGCTAAGATCTGGAAACAGCCCAAGTGTCCATCAGTAGACGAATGGATAAAAAAGCTATGGTACATATACACAATGGAGTACTATGCAGCTGTAAGAAAGAAAGATCTCTTATCCTTTGAGACGACATGGGAGGACCTGGAAACTATTATCCTAAGCGAAACGGCCAAGCAGAGAAAGACAAATATCACATGATCTCACTTATTTGCGGAATATAATGAACATAACAGTGTGAGGAACAGGGTAGACCCTGAGTAGTGGAAGTAGGGTACAGACTGACAACCCTCAGAAGAGGGGATGGGGAGAGGGAAGAGAAAAACCACAGAACTTATGTGCATCTATGCATAACCGATGGACATGGACAGCAAAGCTGGGGACGGGGTTGGGTGGAATGGAGAGGAGGGCGTCAATGGGGAAAAAGGGAGAAACATCTGTAACAAAAATAAATTAATAAAAAAATAAAATAAAATAAACCAGTTCTGGGACTGGTCTAGGGCTTAGAGCCAGGTGGGTCCACATAGAGACCCTCAGTGGGGGGCCAGCAGCAGTTTTTCTCTTGGTGGGCACTCCCTCTGGGCTGTCTGGCATTAGTCTAGGGAGGAAAGAAGATCCAGCAAGAACACCAGGCACACCTGCACACTCCCCTCATCTGGGCAGATGACCCTTGCAAGCTGGTAGACTATACATCCACTCTCATTACCTAGCATATTGCAAACGAGTATACACTGAGGAGAAACAGTACTATTTGGCTCAATAATCTTCAGCCCACGAGCAAACTGAGAAAATGGCACCTGTTTCCAAACTCTTGTCTATGGAGCCTGGAAACTCCTTTGTCAAATCCTTTAGCCAAAAGGAAGGACAACCCTAATATGACATTTGTCAAACCAGTTTGTAATTATTTCTTTAAATCTCTGACTTTGGGCACTTGGCAGGGGCCAGATTTTACTCATCTCTTGGGTCTCAGCTGGTGGCATGGAGGCTGGCACAGAGGACCACAGAATTTGCTGACAGAATATCCCAGGTGCAGATGGTTTTGCTATTGGCTATAAGCCAGGAGTGGTGATGATGAATTATTGCCAGAGCTCCATTCTGATTCTAGGAGACTGTCCTGCATTCTGTCTGCGTTATTCATAGGAAAGATTCCACAAGCTCCTTTCAGGGGTGCTGGTACTACTAGTTAGGTAACTACAGGTCATGATGCAATGTTACTGGGTCAAAGTGTGATGCAAGGGCCTCTCTGAAACATTTGGCTATGAGGAAGCGATGCAAGCGCAGAGGGAGTAGACGCCCCTGGACCAGGTCCAGAGCTTTCAGAGCCTGCGCTTCAGGGAGTCTATCTGGGCGTTGCTGCCTCTGAGTTTCACAAACCTGTGTGTCCTGTCAGGAAAGGAACTCAAATGCTGGGCTTTCCACCCTCTCCACTGTATTGGTGCAGATATGAAACTGGACTCAAAAGATAGCCATCTTGCTTTGCCAGAAGGTAATTGCTAAGTTATTGGACTTCGAGGAGGAAGCTGTTCCTAAACATGCCCCCAACCACTGACCCACAGTTCTTTTACTTGGAGATGAAGCTTTTCTTGCCCCCCACATAGAAATGAGGTGTCTTAAGTTGGGTTTCCTAAGAAATACACTGAGTCAGAGGTTGGTGTGCAGGAAGTTTACTGGAGTGCCTGCAGGAGCAACACCTAGTAGGGAGGGGGAGAAACAGGATGAAGTAGAGTGAGACTTTGTAATGTGATGCTGTTGTGATAGAGTCCTCAGCTGATCTCTCAGGAGCTTCAGAGCTGGGTTGACCTTACAGAATTGTCCCAAACTGAGGCAAAAGGGTCTGGACCTTTGTACTGCCTCCTCTCCCTGCCCTGGAAGGGTGTGTTATCTTGGACAAAGAGGCTCCTATCAGCTGGAAGCAGTTCCCATAGGGGGACTCAGCAACTGATAATCCTGCTAACTGGGAGCTAGACATCAAATCCTCCACCACAGATCTAACTGAGAAAAGCAGCAGCCTGTTTTCAATGGATATTAAGGAATAAATGCCTCGTACCAGAGCCTTTTTTTGGATAAGGACTGGATAAGGGTCATGAAAGTGGATTTGAGGTTGAGATGAACAGGATCAAGCTCTGGGAAGAGAAGAGGATGTGGGAAGGGGCAAGTAAGGAGAATCTGGATTCCGGGGACTTCCTTGCTGTAGAGTTCTGCTTGCAGTGCCTTGCACAGAACTACCAAGGACCTGGAGCTTAGAAAGACCTTGGGCAAAAGATAATCCCTCTGTTTCAGCTCTCCCACTTGGCAAAAGAGGACTGGTGATGGCAACCTAATCTGAGGGCTTCAGTCTTCAGGGGAAAAAAGGCAAAATATGTTTGGTGCAAGGAACACACAGATAAAAATGAGTTATTTGTTAATTTAAAATAAATTATCACAATCACAGAGGCTTGGAGCTGGAAAGGGTAACTCAACCTACTCATCTTATCCATGAGGAAACAGGCTGAGGGAGCAGAAGAGACTTGTCCAAGGTCACCCAGCTGGCTTGTTAGTGTCAAATAGAAAATAGGCCCAAGGTCCCTGACTTATGGTTCAGCACTCATTCACAACACCCAGCTTCCAAAATCTTCACTGGGCTGCCTGTCTTCTTAAAAACACCCTAAGCTCTGGCAGACTGGGACTTTTCTAAGCCACATTTGTCTAAGGTGGCCCTTTCCCTTGGAAACTCCTATTCTTTGCAGAGTTCTGCTGCTGCTGCTCACGCCAGAGGAAGGCTGGCCAGACAGAGGCCTTGGAGACATTTGCATTTGGGTAAAAGGGGCTGATGGTCTGGGACTCACAGCTGAAGGTTTTCTGGGGTGGAAATTAAAGTGGCAGCGGGAAGCAGAATGCGACCTAATTAGCAGTTTGGTCTCCGAGGCTGACCTCCTTTCGGGAAAGCTGGCACTCATAGGAGCATAAAGCAGCTGTTGCCTCTTCCCTGCTTGGCCAGGTGGGCTAAGAGCAGTGCCAGGCCAGCCGTCACCCCATGCCAGATGCCCTCCTAAAAAGAAGTCTCACCTCATCCCCCAAAGCTCTCCATTTATGGTTCCAAGGGGTTTTGAAAACAAGCAGCACTCCCAGCATGAAACCACTTAAACAGGAGGGTAGAAAGAGAGAAGACAAAAGTCTTTCCTGTCTCTGGGGTGGGGGGAGGAGGCCTGAGAACTTGAATGGAGCTCAGGAGGTGGAATGAGAAGGGGGAGGGAAGAGAGGAGCAGAGGGTGGCACCAAGGGCAGTTGATGTGTTCACTAGTGTCTCACACCTGTTGTTGTCTGCTGTGACCACACGTGCAGGCAACCCGGGAGCTCCAGCTAAACAGGACGAGTGTAATTAATCCATTGTTTAGCATTATTGGAGCTCACTGCTGTGAGGATTCTTTCTGGCAGTTCTCCCAGCCGAACACGGGAGGTTCATCAGCCTGATGGTGGCGGTGGAGGCAGCAGCTCTGGAAGCAAGGAGGGAGTTGGAAGGATTGAGACATCAGGTCTTGGGAAGGAGGCTCAAGCCTGGGGGTGAGGGAGGACAATGCCCAGTGGTCTTCCCTGCAGGGGAGCTTCCTACTGCTAGGAAATAGTCTATCTGTTTGGCTCCTGCTGAGAGAGCATGTTTTCTGCCTTGGTCCTCTGAGGCTGGCTAAGCTGTGGGCACAGTGTGAACGAATGAGATTTGCCCAGTGCCAGGGCTGCTTCCTACTGCTGGTCTTCTCATCTACTGTGTGGTCAATGGCTTTCCCCTGCCTGGCATAACCACCCCAGCATCAGCTATGGTAGGATGTTAGCGGCCTGCCTCCTGGGGGTAAGAGCTAACACTTTCACAGCTCTTACTAAGTCCCAGTCACTATTCTAAGCACTGGAGATGTATTATCTCATTGAATCTTTGCAACAATCCTATGAGGTAGGTGCTGTCATCAACCCATTTTACATATGAAGTTGAGGCAGCACAGAGAGGTTAAGCAACTTGCCCAAAGTAACACAGCTAATAAAAGGTAGAGGTAGGAATCAAACACAGAGTCTTGCTTCAGAGCCTGTGCACCCTACCTCTGCACGTATAGACTCTTCCTTGTGCCATGGTCCTCAGCTTCCACACCTAGCATCAGTACAGCATGGAAATTTTTTTCTTGGTATCTCAATCACTGCATCTGCCTACCAGGGAATATTTCCATTTCTGCCCTATGGATTCAGATTATCCATACAGGGTCTTGAAAACAAACAGGACTTGTTTGAATTTTTAACAAGTATGAATTTCTAACAAGCACTCAGCATACCTTTCATGATCTGATGTGATTGGGAGATCCTAGAGATATGGGGTTATTTCAGCTTAGTGGTCCTCAAACTTAGATGTAAAAACAGACACCATGGAGAATAGTAACAGTACCAATTCCTGACCCCTCAAGACCCTAGATTTCTGGTTTTAGACCCACTGGTTGGGTTTCATCACCCCTCACTTTAGTGGATAAAATAGGACTATAAAGTGTGTGTAGCTCTTTGCTCCATACTGTTGCCTGCTGGGAAGGCCAGAGAAGCCCTGTCTATCTTGATTGCATAGCACTGGGCTGAGGCAGCCCTGCAGGGTTCCCTGATTCTCAGAGGCATGGAGCAGAGGAAGGCACACTAAAGGACTAGCTGAGGGAGCAGGAAGCAGCTCCAGTGATTGGCGCTACTTAATTGGATAGTTATTGGAATGCCAAGGCTGGGCCTTGTAGGTTCCTTACTTAACAGCACTCAGCACCCCAATCAAGACAGCAGTCAGTAAGAGAGGCTTTTTGCTTCTTTGGACCCATGTGAACAGTGGACAGTACTTTCTTTTCTCTCCCAATTCCAATGCACTGGGAGGAGAAAGCACATCCTGGATCTTGACATAATCAAAAAGTAAAATAAAAACCACCCACGCTTAAAAATATATATTTGTGCCCTGGCCAGTGTGGCACAGTGTTTAGGTTAGAGTGTCAGCCCTCGGACCAAAGGGTCATGGGTTCGATTCCCGGTCAAGGGCACATACCTGGGTTGCAGGTTCAATCCCCAGCCCCAATCGGGGTATGTGCGGAAGGCAACCAATCAATGTGTCTCTCTCACATGGATGTTTCTCTCTCTCTCCCCCTCCCTCACATCTGCTCTCTCTAAAAAAAATCAGTGGAAAAAATATGCTCAGGTGAGGATTAACAAATATATATATATATATATATATATATATTTGCAAAGCTGAATCTATTAGCTTGCCAGGCAAGGCAGTACAGGCCAATGAATTATTCTCTAAGTGCCAGAAGGGGAAGTCCTTGGTAGTTATGCTAATTAAGGATCCCAGTCTAGCCCTTGGGATAGGATGGGAGACTCCAAAGCTCTGTACACAGTTGGTTAAAACAAGTTCCATTGTTCATTGGTTAGGAAAGTGTCTCTACTTAGGTACAGTGAGGGCTGGCATTGAGTTCTTTCACCACACAGCATTGATTTTTGATATCTCCTAGGTAATCGTGGCTATAGATTTTTTTTAAAATTGTCCTTTTACAACTTGCTAGGGCTGTGGCTCCCCAAGTCTGGAACAACTCAGGTTTGTTTCCTGAGGTCACTTTGAGCCCTTTCTGGGCTGGGTCAGCCACTGACAACCCACTGGAAGGAAGGGCAGTTGCTCCCACATCTCCTAAGGCCTAGGGCAGTGATCCTTCCCTAGCTAGGCAGATCAAAGCAGGCAAGGTGCCTAGGGGTCAAAATTTAAAGACCCATGCACTCTCAGAGTCCTACAAGTGCAGAGTAAACCCTTGAGAGTAAGTGCTTCTTTAAATGTTGTGCTGGCCTCAGCCTAGTCCCACTGCCTTCCTGCCTGTGATGGAGAACATTTTCAGTGTGTAGGTCTCAGTGGATGAACTATAATTTCATTCCCTCCAGATACATGCTATTTCCAGTTGCTTTTGTTTCCCCTATTATAGAAATGGAGAGGGTGTATTTCCTTGGACTAGGATTGGAGAGTGGGAAGGAATGAATCTCAGAGTGTGCCAACTTTTGATCAGGATCTGCCTAGTTCCGTGGATTTTACTCATATGGCCAGATCACACTGGCATAGACAGTCTGACCCATCACAGGGCTGTATTCAGGGTGCTTTCAGTGTTCCTTCATGCCAGAGACATTTTGTTTCAGGAGATATTTATTTGAAGTTTCAGTACATATGGAAATCACTCATATCAGATCTTAGCCATGGCATTCTTTTCTCCTTCCCATTCATTAAACAGCACCAGCAGAACAAGTGTAGGAAAATAATTTCCTGATTCCAGTTTCCTCAGTGTGGCTCCTCCTATAATTTCTAGAAAAGCAATTAAACCCAATTCCAAGTATACTGATTAACATGGACCAATAAACGTGGACCTCTGGAGCCTCCACATGCCCCTGACTCTTGGTTGAAGTGGGACGCACTGTCCTGAACAGAAAAAACTGTACTATTTTTAATGGCTTCCCATGAATGCAAACTATAGTCTACAGCAGTTCTGACTTTAGTAGTTGTGCCCCCTCATCCCTGTTGAGCAAAGGCTGACTCATGATAGCATCTTTGTCTCTGGAAGAAGCAGTCCTTTCTGTGTAATTGAAATTGTCCCTGTTAGTTTACTTCATTTTGTGGCTATTTTCAGCTGTTTCTTCTTGTTCTCTCCTTCAAAGACACAGGGAGGAGCCAGCCACCAACTGCTAGGTAATAATCCTTCAAGTGGGGCATCTGAAAGACACATAGGAAAGTGCAGGGTTAATGTAAGATCCTCATTCCAATGCATTCATGCAGGGACCTCAGGAAGTTTTGTTGTAGAATTTTTTCCTGAACACATAATGAAGTCAGTTCAGGATGGGCTTTAAGCCCAAATTCACTTGCTTTGGGATTCGTCACTCAGACTCCTATATTAAATTCACCTTGGGGTCTATGGTAAATTTTATGAAATGTTACTTTCCTCTTTATGGCTAGCATAAACATTTATTATACATCCTGTGATATATGTTTCCAGGAAGTAAGGAAATGCTGTTGTGGAAAGATATGATTCCCAACTGATTTGAAATATAGACGAATAGCATGTTTTAGAAAGGGGCTTGGACTTTAATGGAAAAAAGTAGTTATCAGATTTTTTTTCTTGTCTTTCTCTGCCTTTTCTTCTGGCACCAGTCAAAGGAACATTTCTCAGCCCTTCTCCCCAAGCACACAAAAGATGATACCTGATATGAAATACTGTCAAATCCTGCTTCATTAAAGACCACAAAAGCTAATGCACAGCTCCCCTCACACTGCCCTAAAATGGGAACAAAGAGGCAGAATAATATCAAAATGGAACACAAAGGAAAAGAGTTTGTCCTCGGGGCCCGGGAGATGAAATAAATCAGGAATCATCTGTGAATGTTGGGCTGGGTCAATATTTCTAGGGTTTGTTTCATAGGTAATGGGGGATTGTCAGACTGGGCAACTTGTGTAAATACAGCAAGAGTGCAGTGAAAGCCTTCCACCAAGGGCCCTGGCGATGCTCCTGTTACCAATTCTGTCACAGACAACTAGAAGGAGAATTAGCCTCAAGACAAGGGCAGCTAAACAATTGAGGAACATGGACTTCTACTCACTTAGTGTGCAGTAGAACACCTCTAGAAGAAGAAAGAGATCTGAGGACATGAACTTGGTTGGGGTAACTTGGTTGGGGGACCCAGAAAACAATTTTGAGGGGTATTATAGGTTCTTAAAGAGAGGTGGCTGTAAGAAAAAGCAAGTAATATAAAAAGCTCTATCACTACTGGTAGCCTGAACAACCATGAAGACCAAGCCACTTGGCCTTGTGGCTCATAAAGAGAGTTTGGTTAATCACAGATGAGGTTAATGTATTTCACCAGGTCAGAGTATGACCCCTGGAAAGGTAAGAGGGCAAATTCAGATTAACCTAGGTGACACCACCAAGAAATCACAGAGTTAGAACTTGAAATCTACTGGATGCAGTTATGTGATGCAATCAGTAAGAGCTTGGCAGAATATAGCCCAGACCCTTTCCACCATCTCACACTACCTCTTCACTTAGACGCCTGGCCTGCCTTTCACCCTTCTTCTTCCTTCATTATTCTGCCATCCATAGCTATAGTCAGTAACAAAAAGGGTGCTGTCACTGGGCCCTGTGAAGAGAGAGAAACAGTGAGGGCTGGACAGCCACTGGGATCATACCCACTTTGGTTGGCAAGTGAGACTGTGTCTTACTTGGGTTATCCAAAGCAGAGCCTGGAAACAAGTATTTGAGAATAGGTAGTTTTATTGAAAATTGATTTCAAAAAGCAAGAATGAGAAAGTGAGGAGTGTGAGACAGGGTTGGAGAGAAAGCCAATATAAATGTTCATTTTCAGGGCATAGTTCGGTCAGGACCTCCTAAAAAGCATAAAGAGTATCTCCCAATAATGTCCGTCTAAAAGATGGGAGTCAGGAACATTAATTCACCATTTTCATCCCCCATTGGCTGAGAGCTACCCCTGTGTGTGTTAACATTTCTGAACTTCTGAGCTGTGCATTCAGTGTCCTGAGCCTCATTAGTGCTTTGGGCAGAGAGCAAAGGTATGGTGCTCACTCTTTTTGAGACATGTGAGCCTAAGATCACATAGAGCTGTCCACCCCATATGACAAATAGGATGTGTAACAGGGAACCCAACACATCTACTACAGGATGTAAGTCAGCCAAGGAGTAAGAGAACAAGAAGATAATATACCACCACAGGGGAGCCAAAAAATGAAGGAAACTTGGACAAAAGTCCTCTCAATAAGCTGCTCTGGGAGGTTTCAAACTAAAAGAAGTAAGGAAGCTTAATCGAAGAATTGGGGAGGATTGCTAGGAGTGGGTAGGGAATACTGTCAGAGAAAAGAACAGAAGTTCTTCTGGGTACCCAGTATCCTGGAGTGCATTTGAGCTCTGACCGAGCAAAGTCCTCAACATGGGGTCATAGGGAGGTGAAACCATATTACCATGAGATTTTCTGTTTTAAACCTTAATATACCTCTGTGGGTAGGCACCAGGATGACCTGCATAGTATTGATTTTGTGGCTACAGCAAAGGAGTACCTTTGTGAGGGTTTTTTGAAAGCTTGCAATGCAAGGAATGGGAGGTTGGGTTGGAATCTTGATTAGACTTTTGGAGCTGTTTGCCTTACAAAGCCAGAGTGTAAATATTGCCACTTGTACTTGCAGCAAAGCATCTTGGGAGCAGTCAAGAGTCTTTGAGGCACTGCAAACCCGAACCAGTAAACAGAAAACAAAACAAATCAAACAAACAAACAAAAAAACTGCCTCTGTGCATCTACATTGTAAATACTTAACTTCTAGAGCAAATCTGAAGATCACAAGCCCCAGAGATGACTAAAATGAAGTCTGTTGGATTGAGCTAATTAAGTGTATAAAAAGATCATAGAAGAGAAATATAAGAAAGACCTAGTAAGTCATCCATCAGCAATGTACTTGTGCCCCTGAATACCACAGTCTTGGAAGTTATAGCAGCCATATATTATTGACCTTCTCAGTGTCTCCTTCTGTGGAGGACTAACTTACCTCCATTCTATGTGGTTGTGGTAAAATATTAATCACGCTGCTCCCTGCCCACCTCTACCACCACATACCTCAGGGACAGAGGGACCATGGAAGAATTGGCCAATCAAATACATTCGTTCTTATGCTCACAGTGATTCATTCAATAATGGGTATGTGACTTAAATAGAAATAACCAAAGTCTTCACTGAGATTTGCTATAGGAATCCTGGAAGAATGAGGGTCTCTCATTTTTTTTGATGGTGAAGCTTCTTGAAAATAAACTAGCACTCAGAAGGAAGAAAAGTTGAAAGATGGAGAGACTGAAATACATTGTTGAATCTCTAGATCCAACTTATGTCTGATGCCAGAAGTACCCCCCAATTTGCCAGTTATATGATCAAATAAATTCCCTTTTTGCTTAAGCTAGTCTGACTTCAATGTATATCATTTGCAATGGAAAAAATGACAGACTAATACAATATTTACTGAGCACATAATATAGACTATGCTAGGTACAGTGGGTTGAATGTTGGCTCCCAAAAGATATGTTTATGTCCTGGAAGCTGTGAATATAACTTATTTGGAACAAGGGTCTTTTCAGACATAATTATGTTAAGGATCTAAAGATGAGATCACCTGGATTATCAGGATAGCTCAAATCCAATGATGAGTGTCCTTATAAGAAACACACAGATTAGAGATACAAATATAAGAGGAAAAGACATAAACACATAGATAAAGCCATATGAAGATAGAGGCAGACATTGAAGTGATATAACCAGAAAAAAATGCTAACAGCCATTAAACACTGGAAGAGGCAAGGAAGAATTATTCCCTAGGGCCTTCAGAGGAAGCGCAGACCTGCTGATACCTTGCTGTCAGACTTTGGCCTCCAAAACTGTAAGAGAATATATTTCTGTTATTTTAAGCCACCTAATTTATAGTAATTTGTTATGGCAGCCTTGAGGAACCAATACACTTAGTTCTTGTCAACGATTCAAATTTTTAAAAAGAGAAGCATTGCTCTGAAGATAGCGATATAAAATTGTTATTTGTTTATTTAAAATAATTATTATACAGTAATTGCTTTAATGAAGTATGTGCAAAGTAGGGTGGGAGCAAAGAAGAATGGCTCATATGATGGGGTCACATTATACGCACAGAATTATATAATGATCAACAGAACTTCTTGTGTTCAAATCTTGGCCCACTACTCACTCAATCATATATAGCTATAATCCTTGGGTAAGTTGCTTAATCTTTCTGGACCTCAGTTTTCCAGTCTATAAATGACAACAATAATATCTTCTTTAAAGGGGTGCTGTGAAGTTAAATGAGATAATATATATAAAGTGCTTAGAATAGAGCCTAGCACATGATAGGTACTTGGTAAAAGTTATTCTGGAGGAACTGACCTGTAATGAGGTAGTCTATGTCAAAGTTTCCCCACTAGTGTGCTTCAGATGGATTATGATTATTATCTGGCTAGAGGACTGAAAAGGAGGGCCCTAGGGAAGTGGAAATAAACTGGGAAGATCAGAGAGAAGGAGCTTGTGAAAGTGATCCCATAAAGTTGTTTATAAATTCCTGGGGCTATGCCAGACCTGTGTATGCATGGGTGTGATCCTAAACATCATACTAAAGATTTTGAGAATTCAACAAAAAGATAGACCAATGTGCAAGTGAAAGACTGGCCACTGGTCTATGCAAACATGGGACAAGTTCAAATTGTATAGCAAAGCCTTTGAATACAGAACTGACATTGAAGCTACAACCCAACCCACAGAAGGCTGGTCAGAATTTACAGCCTGAATGCAACCAGGTTGGTCAACATTTTCCATAAGATTTAAACAAGACATAGAATCTAATAACATAATATTCAAAACATCTAAGATGCAATCCAAAATTGCTCAGTATACTAAGAACCAGAATATAATGATAAGATGACACAGATGCTGGGCTTGTAAAACTAAGATTTTAAAACAGTTATTGTAAAATTACTCTAAGATGTAAGGGTGAACACTCTTGAAATGAATGGAAAACTAGAAAGTCTAAACAACAACAAAAAATAGAAGATACATAGAAAAAGTAGTGAAAATTTTAGAATACAAATATATAATAACTCAAAAAATTTTTGAAAACCTCACTGGATAGAATCAATAATATAATATAGATGGTGGAGGAAATAATCATAGAAGTTAACCAATCTAAATAACAGAAAAAAAATACTTTTGAAAAGGACCAGAGCCTTAAGAACCTCTGGGACAATATCAAAAGGCTTAATAATTGTCATCAAAGTCCCGGAAGAAGAGGAGAAAGAACTCTATTTTGAAAAAATATTTGAAAAAATAATGATTGAAAATCCCCTCAGTTTGATAAATTACATAAACCTATAGATTCAAGAAGATGAGTGAACTCCAAATAAGATAAACTCAATGAAATCCATAAACAAGCACAGTATAACCAAACTAATGGAAACTAAAAACAAAAGAAAAAAATTTAAGCCCAGCCGGTGTGACTCAGTGGTTGAGCGTCGACCCATGCACCAAGAGGTCGCTGGTTCGATTCCCGGCCAGGGCACATGCCCAGGTTGTGGGCCAATCCCCAGTGGGGGCATGCAGGGTGCAGCCAATCGATGTTCTCTCTCATCGATGTTTCTATCTCTCTCTTTCCCTCTCTCTCTCTCTCTCTGAAATCAATAACAAAAAAAAATATTAAAAAAAAAGAAAAAGAAAAAAATTTTAAATCAACCAGAGGAAAACAATACTTTATTTATAAGAGAACGATAATTTCAATGACTGTGAATTTATCCTCAGAAGCCATGGAGACCAGGAGAAAGTGACACAATATTTTTTCACTGGGAAAAAAAAAAAGTTAACCTAGAATTTTATATTCAGTGAAAGTATTCTTCTGGAGTAAGATGACCTAAAGATATTCTCAAATGAAGAAAAAGTAAGAGAATTCATTGCCAGAAGAATTGCTCTAAAATAATTGCTAAAGGAATTTCTTCAGACAGAAGAGAATTGATACCAAAATAAAGCTTAGAACATTAGGAATGAAGGGAGAGCAACAGAAATAGTAATGTGAATAGTAAATATTTATTTATTATCAGTGAAATATTTATTTACAGCATAAATAAAATTCACTATTATTCTCCTCTTGAGTTTTTAAAAATAATGTTTGACAGTTGAAAGGAATATTATAGTCTTATCTGATGGTGTTTTCAATATTTTAGATGTAATATGTAAGACAATTACAATATAAATGTAAAATGATAAAGAAACCTATGTAATGGTATGTTTCTTCATTCCACTTGAAGTGGTTAAATATTGATTTTAAGTAGAATGTAGGAAGTTAAACATGTATATTTTAATACCCAGAGTAACCAGTCAAAAATCTATAAAAAAGAGACATAAATTAAACAAACAAACAAACAAAAACCTCATAGGACCAACAATAGTATGGTGATTACCAAAGGAAAAAGGGGGGAGGAGGTTGGTAGAAGAGGGTAAAGGAGGCATAAATGGTGATGGAAGGAGACACGACTTTGGGTGGTGAACACACAATACAATATACAGATGATGTATTATAGAATTGTACACCTAAAAACTATATAGTTTTATTTACCAATGTCACCCCAGTAAATTGAGTAAAAATTAAATTTTTAAAAAGGAATAGATAAATTAAAACATGTCCTAAAAAATGTTCAAATAACTGCCTGGCTGGTGTGGCTCAGTAAACTGAGTATCATCCCATGGACTGAGAGGTGCTGGTTCGATTCCCAGTCAAGGGACATGCCCGGGTTGCCGGCTCGATCCTTAGTAGGGGTCGCACAGGAAGCAGCCAATTGATGTTTCTCTCTCACATGGATGTTTCTATTTCTCTCTCCCTTCCTCTCTCTCTCTCTAAAAAAATCAATAAAAACATATTTTTAAAAAATGTTCAAATAACCAAAGAAGGCAGGGCAGGAGAAACAAAGTAATAAAAAACAGAAGGAACAAACAAAAAATAATGACATTGTAGAAATAAAAACATATTGATAATTACAGTAATTAAAAATGGTTTAAATATACCAATTGAAACAGAGACTGTAAGAATAGATTTTAAAAATGACTGGACTATATGCTAGTTACAAGAAACTCACTTCAAATAAAATGATACAGCTATGTTAAAAGTAAAAGGATAGAAAAATATATGGACTAATCAAAAGAAAGCTGGAGTAGCTATACTAATATCAGATAGACTTCAGAGTAAAGAAAGTTACCAAGGATCAAGGAGGAAATTACATATTGATAAAAAAAAAATCAATTGCTAAGAAGACATGACAACACTAAAAGTGTATATATCTAACAACAGAACTCCATAATCATAAAGCAAAAAGTGACTAAACTGAAAGGAGAAATAAACAAACCCACAATTATAGTTGGAGACTTCAATACTCCTCTCTCAGAAATTGACAGACCTAATATACAGAAAGTAAGCAAGGCTATAGAAGAAGTGAACAACACCATCAACCAACTGGATCTAATTGACATTTTTAGAACATTTTACTTAAAAATATCATTGTTTTCAAGTAAATAGAGATCACCAACAGACACCAGCTCCTGAGTCATAAAACAAACCTTAAAAATTTAAGAGATTTGAAATCAGATAAAGTATATACTCTGACCATAATGGAATTAAACTATAACTCAATAACAGAAAGATAAAAGGGAATTATCAAACATTTGGAAATTAAACACAAACTTCTAAATAATCTACCAATAAAAAAGGATGTGTCAAATAAAATTAAAAAATATTTTCAACTTAATGTAACTGAAAATATAGTATTCAAAACTGGTGGGATGCAACTAAAACAGTGCTTAGAGAAAAATTTATAGCATTTAATGCTTCTGTTCAGTAAGAAGGAAGGTCTAAATTAATAATCTAAGCTTAAACCTTAAGAACCTAGAAAATGAACAAAATAAGGCAATAAAAATGGACAGAAGAAAATAATAAAGATAAGATAAAATAACAAAATTGAGAACAGAAAAACAATAGATGAAATTAATAAAAACAAAAGCTGTTCTTTGAAAATATTTATAAAAATTATTTATAAAGTTGATAAAGCTCTACAAATATTGACAAAGAAGAAAAAATCCAAATTACCAATGTCAGGAATGAATTAAGGGATATCACTACAATCCCCATAGTCATTAGAAGGATAGTAGGGAATACTATGAACAGCTCTACCCAAATTAATTTGACAATGTAGATGAAATGGACCAATTCCTTGCAAACCATAAATAATCAAAATTCATCTAATATGAAATAAATAAACTGTATAATTCTTTAATAATTAAAGAAGTTAAATTTTTAGTTGCAAACCTTTTAAAAAAGAAATTTCCAGGCTCAGATGGTTTCACTGGACAATTCTACCAAACACTTAAATAAGAAATAGCACCAATTGTCTGCAATGTCTCTAGAATATAGAGAGTATAAAACACTTCCAAATTTATTTTGTGAGGACAGTGATATCTGATACCAAAATCAGGCAAAGGCAGTATAGGAATAGAAAATACAGATCAATATCTTTTATAAACAAAGACACAAACATTCTCAACAAAATATTAGAAAATTAAACCCAGTAGTGCTAACAGCAATCTTCCCCAAAGGCCTAATCCCCCACATTCTCTATGTAGCTCATTTAAACAATAAAACCAACTTGAAAGCATTTCCCTGGAAGGATCTTTCCATACTTCCAGTGTCCCAAACTTTATGGCTGCCACCCAAGGGAGGGTCCCCAAATCACCTAGCTCTAATAGCCAATGGGTCCAGCAGAACAAAAATTTTAAACAAGCACAGGAACACCCCTTGTAGCTATATACCCAAGCTCAGCTCAGGAGGAGCAAGCAAATGTGCCCATCTCCCAGCTGCTGCCTAATGGTCCAGCTCCTAATTACCACACACCTAGAAGCTGATTGTGATCCTTCCCTTTGGAACACTGATGGGTCTTGGCACATCCTCAACTACTGAATGCCACTAAGAACAAAGATGGGAGCTTGGACGATCACAAAAGTTTGAGAGGCAACCAAGAGTGCGAGCCAGGCAGATTGTTGAGATCCATCTCCAACATGAGACCAGTCTGTCAAGATTGGGAGATGTGGCTATTTTATCTAACACACAGAAACCAACATAGAGAGTGAAGGAAAATAAAGAAACAAGGGAATATGTTAAAAAAAAAAAAAAAAGAAAGAACAGTATAAATCTCCAAAAACTTATCTTAATGAAATGGAGATAAGCGATTTACCCAATAAAGAATTCAAAATAATGGTCATAAAGATGGTCACTGAGGTCAGGAGAGCAATGCATGAACAAAATGGGAATTTCAACAAATAGAAAATATAATTACAAAAAATAAATCACAGAGATGAGGAATACAATAACTGAAATGAAAATTTTAATAGACAGGTTCAACAGAAGACTAGAGTCAACAGAAAAAAAATCAGTGAACTTGAAGATAGAGCAGTGGAATTCATCCAATCCAAGGAACAATAACAAAAAAAAAATAGAGTGAAAGAGTGAAGATAGCTTAAGAGAATTATGGGACACCATCAAGCTGACCAATATAATGTATTATAGTATGATAGTAATAGCCAAGGTGAGGAAACAACTTAAGTATCCATGAATGGATGAGTGGACAAAGAAAATGTGGTATATATACAATGGAATATTATTCAGCCTTAAAAAAGAAGGGAATTTTGCCATTTGCAACAACATAGATGAACCTGGAGTGCATTATGTCAAGTGAAATAAACCAGACCAACAAAGACAAATACTGTATGATATCACTTATATGAAGAATCTTTTTAAAAGGTCAAACTCTTATAAACAAAGAGCAGAATGAATAGTAGATGCCAGAGGCTAGGGGATGGGGAAAATAGGGAGAGGTTGGTAAAAGGATACATGCTTTCAATTATAAAATAAATAAGACTGAGCATCTAATGTATAACATGGTTACTACAGATGATAATACTGTATTGTATAATTGAAATTTTCTAAGAAAGTAGAACTAAGTGTTTTCACACAAAAAAAGAAAGATAAATATGTGAGGGGCTGAATGTGTTAATTATCTTGATGATAGAAATCTTTTCATAACGTGTACATATGTCAAATTATCACATTGTACACTTTAAATATATCACAATTTTATTTGTCAGTATACCTCAATAAAGCTAAAAAAAAAACAGGTGAATGGATAAACAGTGTTACATCTATACAATGGAATATTTATTATTCAGTCATAACAAGGAATGTACTGTTGATAAACACAAAAACTTGTGTGACTCTCTAAGGGTAAGTAAAATAATCCTGCCCCCAAAGATAACATACTGCATTATTTCATTTATATGACATTCTCTAAAAGACAAAACTATAGTGATGAAAACGGATCAGTGATTGCCAGCATTTAGAGGTAGGGGCAGGGAGCAGCTAGCTACAAAGGGATTTTGTGAAAAAGATTTTTTGGGTAATGAAAATGTTCTGTATCCTAATATTTGTGGTGGTTACATGAATCAAAATATGTGTTAAAATTAATAGAAACACATGCCTCCCCCCCCAAAATCAATTTGTTCTATGTTAATCTAGAAATAAAATTAAAAAGAACAATATACGAATCATTAACATGGTATTAGAACCACTTAGATAGCACTTGCTCTATGCTGGACAATGTTCTAATTCCTCTCTCTGTATTAACTCATATGTGGAAAATAAGACCCAGTCATTTGCCGAAGTCAGTATTTCTCAAACTTCACCTGGGGATCTTGTTAAAATGCAGATTTGAATACAGTAGGTGCTGGATGAGTCCTGAAATTCTCCATGGGATGCCAATGCTTCTGGTACATGGATCACACTTTGAGTAGTCAGGGGCTAATGTTCCACACCTAGTTAAGTCAAGACCAAGATTCACATTCTGATCGTCAGAGACAGAGCCTAGTGCTCTTTCTATTCTGCTACTGCTATCTCCAGAGATTTCTTTCCTCCTGCTGCAGTTTGATAGAAAGCAATGCGACAGTTAATTACAGGCTGCCAGTTCCAGGGCACAGTGCTGTGCCTCAGAAAACAGAAAGCACCCTTTTTCACAGTCGGCTCTCTACTCCACTAGCTGCCCTGGCTATGGGTAGTTGTCGAATCCCCAGTAGATTTAACCACAGGCACATCATGCTTCAGGACTGAACTTAAAAAAAAAAAAATGTGTTGAGACTGATAAGCCAGTTGTAGGCATCGGTGTGGGGCCCTTGGAGGAAAAAGAGGAGAAGTGAGAAGTGAACAGGCTTAGGAAAGAGAATGCATGTACAATAGAAGAGAATGGAGGCTGGAAAGGGAAATTTCTACATTCCTTCTGTGGTCTGCTAGGAAATGATTACTATAATAAGGGAATCACAAGCATGCTGCTAATGCTTCCTGGTCGGGAGCAAGCCACAGCTGTTCAGGTGGAGTGCTGAGCGATGCCTCTGCAGAAGGAGCCCAATGATCATTCATTTGCATCACAGATTCTTCATTTTGCAGGCCAGGCTGTCTCAGCCTGCATGCTGACTGGCTGTCCAGACATGGGACTATCTCTGATAATGATAGATTTCTGAGTTAGCCCCATTTTCTTCCTTTGTGGAATGCCACACACTCTTAAATGAGCATGCCGTAGAACTGTACATGGCCCTCCTGCTCCTGAAATAGGGTACCAAGGACTAGTGAAAGGCTCATATCAACAGGGCCTGGCACATTTGAGATGTACACAGGGTCCCTTCATTCTTGCTGGATTTTGGTTTAAAAGGATACTTTGGGTTATACTGTTATAGGCTTTTTTCATATATATATATATTTTTTTTCAATCCTCACCTGAGGACATTTATCTATTTATCTTCAGATAGAGTGGAAGGAAGGGAAAGAGAGAAGGAGAGAGAGGAAGAGAGAGAGAGAAACATCGACGTGAGAGGGACACATCGACTGATTGCCTTTTGCACGACACCGACCAGGGCTGGGGATGAATCACAACTGAGGTACATGCCCTTGACCAGAATCAAACCCGAGACTCATTGGTCCATGGGGTGATGCTCTAACCACTGAGCCAAACCGGCCAGGGCCTTTTTTAAATGTATTTTTAATTTACTTTTTAAAATGAGATGTAACTTACATATAATAAAATAAATAAATCTTAAGTTTGATTATTTTTTTGGCTTTAAAACTTTTTTCCAACCCCTATAGATATAATACCCCCAAAGATCATAGCACAGTAGATATACTAATGGGAATCACCTTCGTGATAATGAATCAAATTCCACTAACTCTTATCCCATCACTGATAAAGGGCTCCTCTACAGAAGGAGTTTTTCTTATTGCAGCTACCTATCTCCACAATATTGCTGCATAACATATTAATTCAAAAACTTCCATGGCAAACAGGTATAATATTCATTTTTATGCAAATGGGGATTGTGATGAGCACTGACTGACCTAAGCTGGGATTCTCACACTTCTTGGCCAAAGATCTAAGGGGAGTCCAGCCAGAATGACTCAAGTACACTCCATGTGAGACCAATGGCTATCCCTGACATGTTTTTATCATGGCAATGGCCAAGGATGAGAAAGTAGTCTTGGAGCTAGCACATCATCACTTCTGCCTCATTTTATTGGACAAAACAATCACATGGTTAAACCCTGAATCAAGGTGAAATAAATCTGCCTCTTGATGGCAAAGGGTACAAATATAAGAAACAATCAAATAATGTGGTTATTAATGCCATGTACTACACTTCCTAAGAGATGCTGCTCTCCCTCCTTCATCAGGCACCAGAATCTCCCACCATGAGCCACCACTGCTTCACATCATGGCCAGGTCCATTGTGGAGGCACCAGACTCGTGGTAAGGCCCAAGATAAAAGGAACGTGAGAAGGTTACAGTGTTCCCCTTCTTGTTACAATCTGAGAGATGGATGCTTCTAAGCCTGAGTCTTTTAGAAACTTTAATAAAATGGTTTTCACTTATGGCCCTTCTCTCCCTAGAAGCAATATCACCCTATTACCCTTAAAGTTGGGATGGGGATGATTTTGAGTGAGAATCACTTCTTTCCTTCAAGAATGTGGTCAAACTGGAGCCTGTCTTCTTCTTTCCTTCCCAAGGTGACCTCAGGGAATTCCCAGTGAGATTGTACCAAGTTTCCTCGCTTCATCAACAGATCTCCAACTATTTTAGCATGATTCAGACTTACAATATATAAATCTACTTCTCATAATGACTGTTCAGTTAATGACTTTTTTCATAACAGGTTTTAGACACATATCACTTTTAGAGCAACTGTTTCTTTTTGTATTATTATTCCTCTACTTTGTTTTATATTGACATAATTTTCTCACCCCAAAACACACCAAATACATATACTATAAGAAGTGATATTTTGACATTACAGTTCCAGGGAAAAACACATTCACAGAATTAATTGACACATCAGATTTTCATCAGCATATATCATATGGAACAAATTTGTATTGCATACCATGTTTGGGTGAACTCAAAATGTTTTGCCTTGCCTATATAGACCTAGCAAGAAGGATGCAGATGATGTATCACCGACAACTTTTCTCTGTAGCTCATGTGTGCTACTTCTATGTTTCCAAAGCACTCTTTTGCCTAGTCTTTATTTTGTCCTAAAGGTATTTTTCTGTGCTATAATATTATTTTCAAGCACTTTGAATGCAAGATAACCATGAATCCAGTTGAAAATTGGTGAGAAAAAATGGTAGAGAAAAGAAATAAAATCAGCTTCCAAAGAATTACTCCCTTGTACCCCTCCTCCATCATCATCCACCACTAAGATCAAATCTTCTTTTTTTGACAAGGACACTAAACCTTCATGATATATTTTATGCACAAATTGTATTTACTTACTTTTAAGTTGTTTATTATTTATAGACACTTATTTTTATTGTTTAATTGATATATATTATCTCTCTGTGGATATTCCTTCTGTATCTTAAATTGAGATGAAACATACCATAATTTTTCTCACTAAAATAAATGAAACTTCTGGAATAGAACTTCCAGGCAAAATGGAGTAAACACATTTCACCTTATTCCTAAAAACTCTGGAAAAATTATGAAGAAAACCTCAAAAGTCACTGAAAATTAGAGGAAAAAGAGTAGTCTGTCTGGGGTTTGAGGAAGGACCATTTTCCTTTCTCTATATGCTGGCCTGGGTGCCATAGAAGCTCACAAGCCAGAAACACCAAGCACAGAAAAGTCAAATCAAAACAAAACAAGAACATAAGATAGGCCTTTTCTCTATATACAAAGGACTGGGAAAGTGGAAATCCTTGCAGAACAAAACACTTTTGACACATGAGCCCTATACCACCTAAACACCAAAAAAGGCATGTGCCCTCCCTAAACCTACTGTGCATGACAGACAACAACAAAACTGTATAAGCAGAGTCCTGACTACCATCCCAGTCTGTCAGTAATAAGACAGCAACCCTCTGCTTCCTAATAGGTAGACATCAACAGAGCCTGTGTGTGAGTAGAGCCCTGACTACCATCTTAGCCCAGTAGTAATTAGGTGAGTCCCTCTATCAGCAGGTGGGCATCTGTGGAGGGAGAGGTTTAGCAGAATCCTCAATACCATCCTGGCTCAGTAATTATGAGGTAGTGTCCCTCCTCCTCCTGATCAGTAGAAATCAGCAGAGGCTGTGTTTATGAACAGAGCCCTCACTACCATCATGGCCTGGCAGTAATGATTAATAAGATGTAATTAGAAACCACAGTCTTATAACATAATATACAAATTGTCCATGATACAACTGAAAATCACTCACCATACCGAGAACCAGAAGAAAATCTCAACTAGAATGAGAGGAGAGAATCAGCATATGCCAACACCAAGATAATGCAGATGTTGGAATTATTTGACATAGGGATTTTAACACAACCATCATAAATATACTACAATGAATAATTTTAAACATCTTGAAACAAATGAAAAAATAAAGTTTCAGCAAAGAAATATAAGACACAAAGAACTGAGTGGGAATTCTACAACTGAAAAAAATAATTGAAAATTATTTTTTAAAAAGCTCATCAGATGGGCTCAGAAACACAATGGAGATAGAGGACATAATCAGTGAAATGATAGCTAGTTCTATGCAAGTTACCCAGTCTAAACAATAGAGAAAATAGAATAAAAATAAATTAAAAACAGACCTAAGGGGCCTGTGGCGCAATAACAAAAGTAAATAATGGTTATGTCACTAGAGTCCCAGAAAGAGAGAAGAAAGAATATGGATTTCAAAAAATAGTCAAAGAAATAATGGTTAAAACATCTCAAATTTGGCAGAAGACATAAACCTTTTGAAAGCTAAAGACAAAGAAGAATCTTGAAACCAGCCAGAGAGAAATGACACATTACCTACAAGGGTAAAGCAATTTGAATGACAGCCGATTTCTCATCAGAAATCATAAAGATCACAAGAAAGTGGCACAATATTTTTCAGTATTGAAAGAAAAGAATTGTCGATTCACAATTATAAATCCAGAGAAAACAGACTGTAAGAATAAAGGTGAAATAAAGACATTCTCAGATAAAGGAAAACTAAGATAATTTGTCATCAACAGACCTGCCTTAAAAGAGTTGCTGAAATAAGTTTTTCAGCATAAAGAAAACGATAACAGAAGGAAACTTGAAATATCAGAATAAAGAAAGGACAACAGACTGGGTAAATATATGAGTAAATGTAGTAGACTAGTCTTTTCTGCTTGAGTCTTTGAAGTTATGTCAGAGGGTTAAAAGCAAAATGGCAACAATCTTATGTTGTTTTTTATTTATATAGAGAAAACACATAAGACAACTGAATTATAAAGGAGATAAAATAAAGGGAGAAAAACGGTTAAGGTTGCTACATTTAACTTGAAGTGGTATAATACTGATACTAATATACTGTGATATATTACATATTTATATTGCAAGTCCTTGAGCAACCATTAAAGAAAACTCTACTAAGAGATATACTCTAACCCTATAGGTAAAGCAAAATGCAATGACAAAATACATTCAAATAACTCAGAAGAAATCAGGAAGCAGGAAACAAAGGAACAAAAAAACAAATAATAAAATATTATATAAGTCCTAATATATTAATAATTGTATTAAATGTAAATTGTATAACTACACCAAGTATAAGATAATAATTGACAGAGTGAATAAAAAAATGACCCAACCATATGATGTATACAGGAAATTACTTTTAAATATGCTGATACAGATAGGTTAAAAAATAAATAAATGAAAAAGTATACCATTCAAACACTAATCAAAAGAGAGCTGGCTATTCTCATACTAATATTGGAATATTAATATTCTATACTAATATCAGATAAAGTAGACTTAAGAGAAAATATATTACCAGAGACAAAGATAGATATTCATAATGATAAAAAAAAATCAATCCACCAAGAAAACATATTTCTAAAGGTCTATTGTCAAATAATGATGTTACAAAATGCATGAAGCAAAAATTGACAGAATTGAAAGGAGAAATAGACAAATCCATAATTGTACTTTGGGATCTCAATACCCCTCTCTCAATAATTTATAGAACCACTACACAGAAAATCAGCAAAGATGTAGAAGAACTGAGAAACCCTATTAGCCACAAGATCTAATTGACATTTATAAAACATTTCACCCAACAACAGTAGAATTCACATATTTTTCATGCATACATGGAACAGTCACCAAGTTAGATCATATCCTGAGTCAAGATAACAAACCTCAATAAATAGAAAATAATTAAAATCATATAGTATATCATCTCTGATCAAAATTTAATCAAACTAAAAATCAATAGAAAGACAACTGATAAATCTTCAAATAGTTGGAAATTAAACAACAGGCTTCCAAACAATTTATGGGTCAAAGAGGAAGTTTCAAATCAAAACCTATACAGACTGAATGAAAATGAAAATATAACATATTAAAACCTGTGGAATGCAGCTAAAGCAGTGCATAGAAGAAAATTTATAACATTAAATGTTAATAATAGAAAAAAACTAAAGATCTCATTGAATCATTCTTCTGCTTTGAATTTCCAATTTCTCTTCTTCCGGAAAGAGAAACCTCTCTACTTTTATGGGGCTCATACGATTAGGTCAGACCCACTTAAGATAATGTTACTTTCTTTTCTTTTATTGTGGTAAAAATCATATAACAAAATTTACCATCTTTTCTTTTATTGTGGTAAAAATCATATAACAAAATTTACCATCTTAACTATTTTTAAGTGTACAGTTCAGTAATGTTAACAAATGAGACTTCCGGTCAAGATGGCAGTGTAGGTACACGCGGTATCGTGTCCTCCCACAACCACATCAAAGTTACAATTAAACTACAGAACAACCATCATTCAAAACCGCCTGAAATCAAGTTGAATGGAAGTCCTACAACTATAAAATTAAAGAAGAAGCCACATCAAGACTGGTAGGAGGGGCGGAGGTGTGATGGGCTGGTCCCACACCCACGTGTGCCGGATAAAAATTAGGATACCTTGGCTGGGAAGGTGTTCCCTGAGGACTGAGGCTGAGGCAGCTGGAGCCCCAGGCAGCTCCTCTTAAAGGGCTGCATACGGACTTACTCAGACTCCCACCCTCCAAGCTCCAGCTTGCGGGAGGCAGCTTGAAAGGCACCAGAGTCATATGGGGAAGAACTGAGCTGTTTGGCATTGGAGCAAGGGCTGGAGAGGCAGCTTTCTCCTGGACAGACATGCTGTCAGGGGCTTTTGTTCCTTTGGTGGCCCTGCCACCATATGTGGGACTCCCACAACCTGGTTCACACTGTTGGCCCCACCCTAGTGATTCCCTAAGGCCCCACCCCACCCAACTTTCAGGCCCACCCAAGCTGTTGCCAGTTGCTTGACCATAGGATTGGCCTGTCTTGGATCCTGCTTCAGCTTTTCCTAAATTCTTTCAAACAAGCAGCACCTGGTCTCAGCTAGCCCCATACCTCTCGTTAAGTAATACATAGAAACAAACACAGGGAGGCAGCCAAAATGAGGAGACAAAGAAACAGGTCCCAAATGAAAGAACAGAACAAAACTCCAGGAAAAAAACTCAGTAAAATGGAGTTAAGCAATCCAACAGATGCTGAGTTCAAAACACTGCTTATAAGGATGCTCAATGGACTTAGTGAGAACCTCAGTGAACTTAGTGAGGGACTCAAGAGCATAAAAAAGGACCAGTCAGAAATGAAGAATGCACAGTTATAAATGAAGGAGGCACTAACTGAAATAAAGAATAGTTTACACAGATTCAGTAGTAGAGTAGTAAAGCCAAGAAGTAAACCATCGATTTGGAATATAAAGAAACAAAAAACACCCAATCAGAAAGCAAAAAGAAAAAAGAATCCAAAAAAATGAGGATAGTGTAAGGAGCCTCTGGGACAACTTCAAGCGTGCCAACATTCGCATCTTGGGGGTGCCAGAAGGAGAAGAGAGAGAACAAGAAATCGAAAACCTATTTGAAACAATAATGGCAGAAAACTTCCCTAACTTGGTGAAGGAAACAGACATACAAGTCCAGGAAGCACAGAGAGTCCCAAACAAGATGAACCCCAAGAGGCCCACACCAAGATACATCATCATCAAAATGCAAATGGTTCAAGACAAAGAGAGAATCTTAAAAGCAGCAAGAGAAAAGCAGTTAGTTACCTACAAGGGAGTTCCCATAAGACTGTCAGATGATTTCTCAAAAGAAACTTTGCCGGCCAGAAGGGAATGGCAAGAAATATTTAGAGTGATGAAAAGCAAGAACCTACAACCAAGATTACTCTAACCTGCAAAGCTGTCATTTAGAATTGATGGCCATATAAAGAGTTTCCCAGACAAGGAAAAGCTAAAGGAGTTCATCACCACCAAACCATTATTATATGAAATGTTGAAGGGTCTTCTTGAAGAAAAAGATAAAAAAATATGAACACCCAAAACGGCAATAAATACATATCTATCAACAATTGAATCTACAAACAAAATGAGCAAGCAGAACAGAAACATTCTCATAGATACAGAGAACTTTTGTTGGTTACCAGATGGGTGGGGGCTGAGGGGATGGGTGAAAAAGGTGAAGGGATTAAGAAGTACAAATTGGTTGTTAGACTGACAAACCTCAAAGGGAAGGGGGTTAGGGGGTGGGAAGAAATAAACCAAAGAACTTATATGTATATATGCAAAACCAATGGACACAGACAACAGTGTGGGGAAAGGCAGGAGGAGGGCGGGAATGGGGAGGAGAGGGGCAATGGGGGGAAAATGAGGAACATCTGTAATACATTCAACAATAAAGATAAGTTAAAAAACAAAAACAAATGAACATTGTTGTGCCATAGATCTCTAAATATTTTTTATCTTTCAAATATATAACTAAAACATCATACACATTGAACAACAATTCCACTTTTCTCTTTCCTCCTAGCCCCTAGCAACTCTTATTCTATTTCTGTTTCTAAGAGTTCAACTACTTTTCTTTTTTTTAACCTCACCCAAGGACATTTTTGTATTTATCTTCAGATAGAGTGAGAGGGAGAGAGAGAGAAACATCGATGTGAGAGAGACACATCAAGTGGTTGCCACCCACATGTTCCCAACCGGGATGAGACAAACTGCAACCGAGGTATGTGCCCTTAGTGGGAGCTGAACCCGGGATTCTCTGGTTCACAGGCCAACGCTCAAACCACTGAGCCAAACCAGCCAGAACAAGTTCAACTACTTTAGATACCTCATATAAGTGGGATCATGCAACATTTGTCTTTTTGTGACTGGCTTACGGCACTTAGCAAGGCATCCTCAAGGTTCATCCATGTTGTAGCATATGACAGGATTTTCTTTGTTTTTATTTATTTATTTATTTGTTTATTTATTTATTTATTTATTTATAAATCCTCACCCGAGAATATTTTTCCATTTATTTTCAGACAGAGTGGGAGGAGGAGAGAGGGAGAGAGAGAGAGAGAAACATTGATGTGAGAGAGACACATCAAGTGGTTGCCACCCACACGACCCTGACCAGGGCTGGGGACTGAACTGCAATTGAGGTACATGCTCTTGACTGGAATTGAACCCGCAACACTTGGTCCACTGGCTGACACTCTAACCACTGAGCCAAACCAGCCAGGGCGATTTTCTTTGTTTTTAAAGTTGAATAATATTCCATTATGTGTGTACATATATATTTATCTATAAAGTTTGGTAGATATATATCAATTGATTGTACATCAGTTGTGATATCTATATATATCAACCACAATGTCTTTATCTATTCATCTGTTAATGAACACTTAAGTTATTTTCATATCTTGGCTATGGTGAATAATGCTGCAATAAACATGGGTGTGAAAATAAACCTTGTTCTCAATTATTTTGGGTATATGGCCAGAAGTGGGATTGTTGGATCATATGGTAATTCTATTTTTTGAGAAACTCCCATACTCTTTTCCATACAAGCTGCACCATTTTAAATTCTCATTAACAAGTGAACAAGGATTCCAAATTTTTCCACATTCTCACTCACACTTGTTATTTTCTGGGGTTTTTTGTTTGTTTGTTTTGCTAGTGATCATTCTAATGGGTATGAGGTTATTATTTCATTGTGGTTTTGATTTGTGTTTCCCTGATGATTAGTGATGTTGAGCAACTTTTCCTATGCTTGGTGGTCATTTATATATCTTCTCTAGAGAAATGTGAGATGTGAGGTTCCCATGTCCATTCTCCAGGCTGCTGAGTGTTGAGAGGCACTGGTGGCAATGGGTTCAGGGGCAGTGGTTTCTTCTTGATTCTGATCCTTGGATCATAGCTATAATGCTCTGTTTTTGAACTCAATATTTGGAGGATGTGCTACTCTGGTAGGTCAGTACTGTTTTATTCCATGAATCATTCATGGGGGTGCAGCTTAAAAATTACTCCTTCATGCTTTCCAATATCAAAATTTATTCTTCTGCATAACACTTACAGGGCTTGCTATTTCCTGCAATGAATCACAACTGTTACTCCTTCTAAAACAACTATTAATTGAGCACACATGCTCATGCCAAAATAAACCAGGATCTCTTTGGAGGCCAACACTACCCCCAGGCATTTCTCTATTCTACTTCATGATATCATAGCTATAGTCTCATCCATCTTCACCCTGCTATCCTTGTTGCATCTTTAGTTAAGCAGAACTGGAGGTGTAATGAGAGGACCACACAGAGAGGCAAACAGGGATCTCCCATGTGGCTAATTCCTTCTGAGCTCTCAGAAAGGAGGGCTCTAAAACAAAGATCTCAATAATTAAAGATTTTATGAGTTAGAATTTGTTGCCACATTAGAAAATTAGCACCCTCGCCTTCAATTTTGTTAGTGGAAGATGGGTTTAATAATTGTTCATTTCTTTCACAAAGTTTTCCTGACCACTGGTTAAAGAAAAGTCTCTTTAGAACTCAACTCAAGAGGTAGGGCAGAGCCCAGACAGTGTGGCTCAGTAGTTGAGCATCGACCCATGCACCAAGAGGTCACCGATTCGATTCCTGTTCAGGACACATGCCCAGGTTGTGGGCCCGATCCCCAGTGGGGTGCATGCAGGAGGTGGCCAATCGATGTTCTCTCTCATCGATGTTTCTATCTCTCTCTCCCTCTTCCTTCCACTCTCTCTAAAATCAATGAAGGGAAACAAAATTTTTAAAAAAGAGGTGGGGTAAATATGGGTTGATGCATTCACTGGAAATTCTAAATGATTTCCTGAGCTGCAGCATGAAAAGCCAGGTGCTCGCATTCTACTTCTACCTGTGAAATTGTTTTTTCTATCTAGTTCCAGATTTCAGAAAACAAGTGAAACTCAGAATATGAATCTATGAAGGAGATCCCATCAAGGCTAGCATAGTATTTCTATATGCCATAGAAATGTGTGTAGCTAATAGAACAAAAGGAGGTGTAGGTCTATCAAGAAGCCTTGTTTTGGGTGACAGGGGTCTTGTGAGAACACACTATAAGTGCTTTAGGAAGAAGTCCATTTCATATTTGAAACATAATGCCTTAAGGTATGATTTTCAATACAACCTCTTTTTTTTGAGAGAGAGAGAGAGAGAAACATTGATGTGAGAGAGAGAAATTGATCAGTTGCCTACTGCACTCGAGCCCCAACCAGGGATCAAACCCACAACCCTGGTGTGTGTCCTGGCAAGGAATAGAACCCACAACCTTTTGGTGTATGGGACTATGCTCCAACTAACTGAGCCACCCTGCCAGGGCCAGATCTCTTTCTTCAAACACAGTTTGCTTTGTGATAAATACCTCCACAGAGAGGATTCAGTGAATTAATAAAAGGACTAAAATATCTTGTTAAGATAGAGTTGTTAAAACTCACCAAACTTAATTGTGTCTATTTTTCAAAATCTATAGAAAAATAAAAATTATATGAACTATGTTTGCATTCTAAAAATAGTTATCAATATTTTATTTTAAAGAATACTTAGATAGTGTGAGGAAATGGACATATTTATACACTGTTGGTGAGGGTGCAAATTGGCACAAGATTTACGGAAGGCAATCTGGCAATATGTGTCAAAATTTAAAATGGGCACTTCTTAATCCAAAAATTCAAGTTGTAGAAATTTAAGAAAAGAATCAGCCGACTACAAAAAGATGTATGTTTAAGGTTGGTCACTAAAGGGTGTCTTTATAAAATACAGAATGTAGAAATAGCCAAAAAATTTGTTGGTAGAAGATTGGTTTAATAAAATATGATGGAGCTTTCTAATGGAATATTACACCAGGTCAGGGAGATTTATATGTTTTAATGTAAAAAGATGTCTACAATAAACTGGGTATTGATGAAAGCTAGTTGGGGAGGGTTTTTTATATATTCTGTATATTTTTAATGATTCACATATTTTGCTAACATTTATACTTGACTCATAATGAATGCTTGATAATATTTGGTGAATTATGTCATGCAAATCTATTTTTATATATTTATATATGTATTATACATTCTGGAAGGATGTATGCTTATCTGTTAATAGTGGTTACTTTTATTATCATTGGGTGGAGTTAAAGCTTGAGGCTATAGTGGAAATTATTAAAAACAAATTTACTTTCTAATTTCTTTCCTTTTGCATTATTTAAATTTTAAATATTATTTTAAAATTATATTTCTATTTTGAAATGATACAGTGTTTTCAAATTTTGTAACAGAAAAAGGTACCTAGAATATACTAGGAGTCCTACAAATCAAATAGAAAAAGACAAACAACCCAACAGAAGAATGAGCAAATGGTACAAACAGGTTATTCACAGAATAGGAAAACTGAAAGGGCAACAAACGTGTCAAGATGTCAAAGTAAAATAATGGGGTACCACTATTCAGCCACTAGACTGGCAAAACTTTAAGTCTGACAATGATACAGGTTTTCAAGAATATGGAGAAACAGGGACTCTCAGTCAATGTTAGTGGAACTGTGAATTAGTACAAATATATTGGAGAGCACCTGGTAAAGTGGAAACTGTATGCCCTAGGAACCAATAATTGCACTATCTACCTTAGAAAGAATGTCCCTCCTCTGCAGAGAGATGCACACGTGTGAACGGAGACCCTTTTAAGTCTTTGTGCTCTCAAAGTGCTGTAATGATTTCTGAAGGAAGTACCACCCCTCCCCCACCTCCAAGAAGCCAGTGAGGGAGGAGGGCCTCCAGATAAATGAAGGACAGAAGCCAAGCAAGGGTGATTTCAGGCCAAGTTTCTGCAGCCTCATCTGGCTCAGAAGGGGAGCTCTGGGCTTTCATTCTCTGGCACAGTCAGTCATTGGCTAAAGGGTTCCTTGGAGGATACAAATGCTCTGCACTTCTGACTCCATGACTGCAGGCAGAGTAGTTCCAGGAACCTGTGGGTAATTTCCAAAGAGTCTTCATTGTGGACCTGTAGAAGCAGAAGCCCACAGAAGTGGGAAGGGGCACATAGAACTAGTAAAAAACAAACAAAAACCCTGGAAGATCCGGATGAAGAACTGACAGCATACATTAGAGGTGAAAAAAGTACACTGGAATCATATGTAATAAGTTCATGATCTTCACTGAGAGGTAAGAAAGAGAATGGGACCTTACCTATCTATAATGTTTTATTTTTCTTCTTTTAAATTTTTTATTAAAGTGTAGTTGGCATAAAATATTATATTAGTTTCAGGTGTATTATTTTATTTTTTAAAAGATGAAGACTATATAACAAATATGAATAATAGCCAATTCCAAGTGGTAGAATTTTGGTGAAACTGGAGTCCTTGTGTGCACTTACACTGGATATCAAACAGACACACAAACATGGTTGGTGAAGAGGCGAGGGTAAAGCACAAAAGTTTATTTGCAATACAATCCAGGACGTTTTCCTGGGCAAGAACTGCACCTGGACCTTGAGTTTCTAGTGCTAGCACAGACCCTGGCACATAGCAGGTGCTCAATAAATAGGTAATATATAAATGCAGCTTTATTGCCACAAATGATAAAGAGCCCCCTCACACACATGCACACACACTTTTCTGCAGACCACACCTTAGCTTTGGCACTTTGATGGATCTTAGTTATTGGTGGCAACACCTGGAAAATATTTTAGAGTTTGAAAGGAGCAGGCGTGTTCATATACACCTGGGAGATACCCTCTGTGCACTTCTGGAAATACATGGGGTGAGGAGCAGCTAAAAATGGTCTGTTATTTGTGGCTGAGATACTTCACAAGTAGGAGTGGGTTAAAACTGAGTTCTGTGGGGGGAGATTAAAATATTCTAAAATAAGATTATGTTGGTTGCACAACTATATACATACACTAAAATTCATTGAATTGTTTACATAAAACGAGTAAATTTATGCTCTGTAAATTATTCCCCAATCAAGCTATTTTTTTTAATTCAGTTATTCTTAGAGACCTCAGTAAGTAGCAGAAGTAGAACTGGAATCTACAGGGAACCTGTGGCTTCTGAGAAGAACCACCTGTGCTTTTGCCCCACACTGTGACTTTCTATGGAATAAACTCAAAATAGTTAATACACCTGGCATGCCACAAATGGACTACAGATATGTTGGGACATCGCTGATGCTCACAGTCCTCAGGAAGGCTGCCTGGGGCCTTGGGCATAAGATATCCTCTGCCAATTGCCTCCGGCCAAGAGCATCCTCCTCGATTTGCCCCAGTGTGTCAAACAAATACGGTTGACCCTTAAACAACATGGATTTAAACTGCGCAGGTCCGGCTGGAGACAGGCATGGGGAGACCTGGGTGTTCCTGAGGCCTCTACAGTGTCAGGGAGTGGGGAAGAAGGCCGTGCTGGACTCCAGCCCCTTCCTGTCTGAGGCCAACATGGAGCTCATTGTGAGCACGCTGTGCAAAGTGCGTGGGGCAGCGCTCAAGCTGGGTCAGATGCTGAGCATCCAGGATGATGCTTTCGCTAACCCCCATCTGGCCAAGATCTTTGAGTGGATGAGGCAGAGCGTGGACTTAATGCCACTGAAATAGATGACGAAAACTCTCAACAGTGACCTGGGCCCCAATTGGCGGGACAAGCTGCAATACTTTGAGGAGAGGCCTTTTGCAGCCGCCTCCATTAGGCAGGTGCACCTGGCCCGAATGAAGGGCAGGCGTGAGGTGGCCATGAAGATCCAGTACCCTGGCATGGCCCAGAGCTTCAACAATGACGTCAAAAACCTCATGGGTGTGCTGAACATGAGCAACGTGCTTCCGGAAGGCCTGTTTCCATAGCACCTGATCTATGTGCTGAGGTGGGAGCTGGCACTTGAGTGCGACCACCAGCAAGAGGCTGCCTGTGCCAGGAAGTTCAGGGACCTACTGAAGGACCACCCTTTCTTCTATGTGCCTGAGATCGTAGACGAGCTCTGCAGCCCCCACGTGCTGACCACACAGCTCGTGTCTGTTTCTCCCTGGACCAGGCTGAGAGGCTGAGCCAGGAGATCTGGAACGAGATCTGCTACAACATCCTGGTCCTGTGCCTGAGGAAGCTGTTCGAGTTCCACTTCATGCAAACAGACCCCAACTGGTCCAACTTCTTTCTTTTTTTTTTTTATCCTCACCTGAGGACATTTTTTCATTTTTTGTTCAGATAGAGTGGGAGGGAGAGAGAGGAAGAGAGAGAGAAACATCGACGTGAAAGTGACACATCGAGTGGCTGCCACCCGCACAACCAACCAGGGCCGGGGACAAACTGCAACCGAAGTACATGCCCCTAGCGGGAACCGAACCCGGGTCTCTCTGGACCCCAGGCCGACGCTCTAACCGCTGAACCAAACCGGCCAGGGCAGGTCCAACTTCTTTTATGAAGGTGGCTCTTCTGGACTTTGGGGCAACTCTGGAATTTGACAAGTCCTTTACTGACCTCTACATCCAGATCATCAGGGCTACTGCCGACAGGGACAGGGAGGCTGTGCTGAAGAAATCCATAGAGATGAAGTCCCTCACCAGCTATGAGGTCAAGGCCATGAAAGATGCCCAACTGGATTCCATCCTCATTCTGGAGGAGGCCTTTGCCTCAGAAGAGCCGTGATTTTGACACCCAGAGTACCACCAAGCAGATCCACAACCTGATTTCCATCATCCTGAGGCACCGGCTCATCCTGCCCCCCTGAGGAGACCTACTCATTGCACAGGAAGGTGGAGGGCTCCTTCCTCATCTTCTCCAAGCTGAAGGCCAACATCCCCTGTAAGGTCATGTTCAAGGAGGCCTACAGCAACTACTGCAAGAGGCAAGCTGAGCAGTAGCTGCTCATTGTGGACTCTGCCCTTGTGCTGCTGAAACTAGTAGGAAGCTGGTGGTGGTGATGCTCCATTTAAACTCCTTTGCCCAAGGAGAGGATGGCTGGCTCTGACAGGGAGGGGATGCTGCTTGGAGCCCCACTGCCAGTGCTTATCATGGTTTTTATTGCTAAGGGTATGGGGTGAGGCATGCAAGAATGAAAATGAAACCTTAACTACTCTGTCAGAATCTAACAGTTGTTTATTCATTCTCTGAAATACTCTAGATAAAGACAAAAGGGCAACTTTATTTCATTTTCCTTTTAGTAACAGGGGTTTTACCTAATGTGAATGTTAATCAGAAGATGAGAGACTGCTCCCTTCAAATCCCTGCCACCAAAAAAATAAAGTAAAATAAAATAAAATAAAATACAGAACCCTATCTGGATGTTATTGAACATGTATATAAGGTTTATATGTGAGTTTCTAGAATGAGATTGCTGTTTTCTGCCCTTTTCCTCTGCAGCTAGGATAAGTCAGATCTGAGCAGTGCCAACAAGTACTATTTAATCAAGTGAGGCCTACACCTGCTCTCTGGCTGGTTGCTATACTTTTTGAGAACTGGAATTTTCCAAATATTTGCTGCCTCCCATGGGTAGGGACAGGAGAAGCTGAGGGGGAGAAAAAGTGACAGCTCTTGTCTTCTGGCATGTGCTAGAAGAAGATGTGTGTGTAGGGGAACCTCCTTCCCCTCCAGTCGCAGTGGCCTTTGTGGAAGGATATGAATGTGCAGATGTTACCCGGGGGATCCTCACAAGCTCTATTAATTTTTGTAAAATTCTTATAATTGTCTGATTTAATTATTTCAATAAAAACAAAACATCCTAAAATAAATAAATAAATAAATAAATAAATAAATAAATAAATAAATAAACAAACAAGCTGTGTAGGTCCACTAATACATGGATATTTTTTTAATAAATACAATAAATGTATTTTCTTCCTTATGATTTTCTTAATAACATTTGCTTTTCTCTGGCTTACTTTATTGTAAGCATGCAATATATAATATATAACATACAAAATATGTGTTAATAAACTGTTTATGTTATTGGTAAGGCTTCTGGTCAACAGTAGGCTATTAGTAATTAAGTTTTGGAGGAGTGAAAAGTTATATGTGCATTTCAGCTCCATGGAGGTTGATGCCTTAACCCCTGCATTGTTCAAGGGACAACTGTTGTATCAATTGTCTTCAGGTACCATGATATGAAAAAGTTTAGAAAGCACGGTCCCAAAAATGCCACATTTGTTGAGCATTTTTATATTTCTTAAAAAGAATCTGGGCTCTGCAGAGGTGAGAATGGTGGTGGGACTCCTGCTTTTGGCAGATTTGGGGCTTTATTAAACCAAAGGTTGTGGAACTGGCTTGCTAAGAGATAGTGCCCTGAGTAAATGTGAGGGCACCCTGCACCAACTGTGGGAATCGACTCGGATGCTTCTTTTACTCCTGCAGAGAATTATGTTTATTCACCTGGAAAGCAGAAACTGTTGCTAACTGGAGCAGAAAAGTAATTTCCATTTGGATGTGGCAAAAGAAGACTGGAGCATCAAGAAGAACCCTCATGTAAAAGAGACAGGGTCACCTTTGCCTGGGAGATACTGGGGGCGTTCAGAAATTCAGTGTCTTAGGCCTGCTGTCAGTTGGATTTTAAAAGCCTCTTACGAGGCTTCTCTAAGCTTCTCTTATTTCTACAACATACCTATCTTTGGAGGTTGAAATATACTTCCCTCCCAGAATCAAGAGATTGTATAGTGAAGAATGTTTTTCAGGATATAATTTGCCACCAAGAGGTCTTTCTGGTATGTTCGTTTGGGTTTCCTAGAAGCAGACTCTGAGACAATGAACTGAGTGTAAGTTGTCTATTTGGAAGGTACAAGGAAGCCGGAAAGAGGTATGAGAATGTGAAGAGAAGGAAGGAAGCAAATAAAGGGTGTGTTATCAAGCAAGTTAGTAGTTGAAGCTACAGAAGCTATTCCCATGGGGGACATCTGGGAGACAATGAAGAGCACACATTTGAGAACTACCCAAAGTAGAATGAGGAAGTTCCTCACTAGCTCCCGAGTTGAGGACTACTCCCAGGGGCATTATTCCCCACCATTCTGGACCTATTAAACAGGTAGCAGAGTAGGGCTTGGAGGGAATGGCACACAGGAAAAAAGATGAAGGTGCTGGCAGTTGTAAGTTGGGTCTGCATGCACTGAGACGATAAGGGAAGAGGATATGGATGGCACCAAGAGCCTCTGGTACACTTGGCTCAGATCTTCCTGTGCTTGGGGCACCTGCTGCCCCTCTCCGAAAAGTTACAGAACTGACTTTCCACCAACCACTGCCTCTTAGACCATGGGCCCAGGAACCACTGACTTCTGGCTCAGTACAATGTAGAACTTGCAGCCACCTGTGCTCTAGGCTGTTCAGATAGTACCATTAGTGATCCACCCAAAGAAAGTCTAAGGGAGGAGGAGCTCTTCATTGCCCTGTTGAAGATTTAGTCGTTGTATCCGTGCACTGTCTGAGGTCACCTGTGTCGGTGACAACAGAAGCCAGAGCCTCTGGCCATAGCCATCAGAACTGATTTCTAGCCAGCTCTATCTTTAACCTGGAGGAGAGTCAGTGGCCAAAGAAAGTGGGTCAGTTTGCTCTTGGCAGATGTTTCTCAAATGTCATGACATCCTTGTGAAGCAATGGTGGGGATTTTGGTCCTTCCCACTGTCTCATTCCTGACACATACTTAGCAAGGCAGTGCAGCACAGTGTTTAAGATTCTCTCTCTGGCCCAGCCGATGTGGCTCAGTGGCTGAGCATTGACCCATGCACTAAGAGGTCGCCGGTTCGATTCCCGGTCAGGGCACATGCCCAGGTTGTGGGCCTGATTCCCAGTGGGGGGCATGCAGGAGGCAGCCAGTTGATGTTCTCTCTCATCGATGTTTCTGTTTCTCTCTCTCTCTCTCTCCTTTCCTCTCTCTAAAATCAATAAAGAAAAAAATTTTAAAAGATTATGTGTGTGTGTGTGTGTGTGTGTGTCTGCCTGCACACACACATTCTGGGATTAACTGCGTGGCTTCAAATGCCAGATTTGCTACCCATGCAAGTCAGTTAACCTCCTTGCTCATTTCACTCTCATAATATCACCTCACAGTATTGGTGCAAGGATTGTTATAGAAAACATCTAGAACATTCTAAGAGCATCTAGCAATGCTTTGCCAATCTTGACTTTAAAAAAAATTCTGCCTATGAGTAAATGCAAAACCTGGAAGTGGAGAGATATACCCAAAGTTACAAGGCAAGTTGGACTTAGAGCAGAGAAGAAGTGTGCCTGGCAGGCCTTCCCAACTTCTAGCCCAGCAGCCCTCCTTCTTCAAATATCTGGAGGAACCTGTCTTTCCTATTCTCATGGCTAATCCCAGTCCTTGTGATAGCTCCAGCTATAGAGGCTGAGATTTCAGAATCAACTTCCCTGTAGCTAAAATTCTGATTATATGTGAGCCCCAGTCTGAACTCCTCTTATTCCTCAGTTTCAGCTCTACTCCCCTGTGCTCCAATCCCCATGCTTTTCCCTTCCTGCATTCAACACAATGCCTGTACTTAGGTACTTAGGCAGGGGTTGTTGGTTGCATTAGTCCCTGCCTAGTGTGTGAGTATGAGGATCAATACCATGACCTCTACCAGGAACTAAAGCCCTGCCAGGGACAGGAATCTGAACTGCTCTCTGTTTCTGGGCCCCTGGCATGATATCCTGTTTTCTTGGAGTTCTACTCCCAATGCACCATGGGTTTCTGAGCCCCATGCTCTGTTTAGCTACCTTGTCTTAATTAGTGGATGTTTGCCCAGAAGGAGAACAGAAGTGGCTGTGACTTCTGATGCCAGATTCAGCTTCCAGGATAAATCTCTAGCAGCACCTTCAGCTGAGTCAGCTCCCCCAGAATCGCCCCAGTCTAGTGGGTGTGTCTGCAGCCTGTTCCCAACTCTGCTTCATTTCTCCATTCTATTCAGTAATGGAGCTGTTGGTCTAACCAGCGACTCAGACCACACTGGCTACAGCAGATTCATTTCTTCTCCACAAATGGTGAACCAAATGCCTCTAACTTTGGAGTCCAATTCCAGATGCAGTAACTCTATTCCAGCCAATCAGACACTGGCTGATTCTGAAACCACTAAATGTATAGAGTAAGTTCAGACTAGAGAAATTCTTGAGCCCTACAACATATGTCTACATAAACTCACCATTAATTTTTTCACCACCAATTCTAGGTGCTAGAGGTACAAAAATTAACAAGTCACATCCGTTATCTCCTGATGGAGAAGGCAGATGTGTAAGCAAATAGCTATTATACGAGGTTATAAACACTAAAATAAAGAGTATCATTAAAATGCTATAGGAATGTCAATAAAGGAGAAATTAATTCTATGAGGAAAAGTCAAAGAAAGCTTCAACAGAGAGATTATGTCTGAGCTAAGCTTGAAGGATGAGTGAGAGTGTGTCAGATGGAGAAAGGGGAAAGAACATTTTATTTTATTTTTTCCTCCCTTTTAACCTGCGATCAAGAGGGCTCCATTAGCCACATCTCTCTGTAAACCTTATCTTTGTTGGTCCACAAAGTTCTCCCTTTTGCTTTCTTTATCTTCTCATTTAAATCTTCAGTTCCCCAGTTTCATTCCTTTCCTCCAGAGGCACCCTATTGAAGGTATATAAGTGGTATCCTTAAATATTCTTTTATAACTGTATACTACATAGTGTTGTTTAATGCATATGTGTTTTTAATTTACATAAAAGGTATTAAGCTATAAGTTTCATTCCCTTTCTTGCATTGTTCACTCAACACACTTTTAAAAGATCTATGCATGTTGCCATATGAGTATTTAGTGTTTTCTTCTAACTTCAGCATAGTGTTTTGTGTTGTACACACACTTCATTTTTCTCATCATCTCCCTTCACAGTGAACACCTAGGTTGCTTATAATTCCCTCTTCCCATAAAGAACAGCTTCATATATGTCCTCTTACAGACCTTGTGTGTGAATTTTTCTCAGCATGATTGCTTGGTCATGGGCCATCTACATACTTAATTTTACAAGGTATTACCAAACTGCTTTGAAAATGCACACCTTAAGCAAAGATTTATTGAGTGCCAACCACATGCCGGGCACTATTCTAGCCACAGGGGCTTTAGCCATGAACAAAGTCCTTGCTTTCAGTGACCTTATAGTTGAATGTGGGAGACAGCAATAAACGAATAAATGCATAATGAAATATCACACAGTGAAAAGTGTTATGAGGAGCATGAAGCAGAGGAGGGGACAGAGAGCGACGGGGAGTGTTGTTTTAGGTAAGGTAATGAGAAACATCCTCTCTGAGGGGTGATATTTGATGAGAGGCCTGAATGAAGTGAGGAGTGAGCCATGATTCGGGTCTGAGGGAGACCATTTTAGACAGAGGGAATATCAAGTAGCAAGAGTATGTTGCGTATGTGTGAGCAACAGGGCAGTGTTTGGAGTTTTTAAGCAATAGATTTAAATTATATGATAATGCTACTAAAATGCTTAGTACAGTGTCAAGTTCTCAATTTTGACCTGTTATTACTATTATTGGAGTGCCGTGTTTAGATTGGAGGTTTGGAAAGGTATCTTCCATTGTAGGAGGATGAAAGATGGGGGAATTAGAGACCAACAGTAGGGGTGGGTGCCTAGGGTAGTGGCAGTGGGGTTTCAGTTTAGAGTTGTTGAGACAAATGTAGATATCTTTTTCATCTGTTTGTTTTTTGAACAGCCCTTGGGACTTGGTTTTAGAGCCAGGAATTGAGTTGATGGTCATCATCCATCTTTATCACCATCAGTGAGCACACCCAGAGTTTAGCCCTTACAGAACAGGGAGCTCCTCCAAGAACTTAGGAAGTACCCAGAAAAAAAACTGGACCAAAGTACATTCTTTACTTGTTGGGAGTTTAGAGCGAACAGCACGTTGGCAGGGTATTTCAGCTAAATGCCCAATCAACTAATTAGTTAGGTCTGAACACAGCTGAAAAAATCCACCTTCCCAAGTCACTGCCAGAGGTTTGAGCAACTTCATCCTGGCTAGATTTCAGCGCCACACACCAAGAACCAGATGACTGGGCCAGGAGGGACATTTCTCACTTACCTGCTTCCTCTGTTAAAAAATACTACAGTATAATCATTTTTCCTATTAACAGATTTGATGGGGGATAGAGAAAATATGAAGACGTATTCAGCCTCGCTAGAAATCAGAACTATACAATTATAAATGGAAATGAGAGACCATTTCTTTATCCACCAAGTTGGCAAACATTAAAAGGATTGATAATATCTAGAATTGGGGAGAGTGGGGGAAAATAAGCACTGTTGTACACTCTTGGTGGGAGTTTTAATTGGCAAAATCATTTTGAAGAGCAATTTGGCAGCTTCTAGCAACATTTAAAGTGGTCATAGTCTTTGGCCCAGCAAGCCCTATTCCAAGCCAGCCTCTAGAAATTCTATCCCATAGGTGTATTTGCACATGTACCGGTATATATAGTGAAAAATGCAATTGATCTAATGCTCATCCATAAGGAAGTTGTTAACTAAATAAATTATGGCATGCCTATACAATTTGGAGTGCTTGGTGTGTACTGACAGGAAAAGATGTTCAAGATACACTATCATGAAATAAAAGCAAACTCTGGATAATATGTAGGATAGAATTTTATTAATATATAAAAGAAAAAATGATATATGTTCATTTATGCATGTAAAGACTTTTCTAGAAGGTCTGAAAGGACACACTTCAATTGTTAACTCCAACCACTTCCTGGGTGGAGGGGAGTAGTACAAGCGAAAGGTGGTTTCCTCTATATACTTTTAATTTAGCATCCATGTGTTATATGTGCAGTTAAAGGTAATTTTCTAACAAAAACAAAATAAGAGACTGCATGGCATTTGTATTTAACGTGCTTCATTTTCCTCTTTTTTACCACCCATCATCCCGATCATCACTTTCAACCCACTGAGCCTTTTCTCTTCCTTGGCACATGATAAACCCTGAAGTCTAAGCATGCTCTTATTGTGGCTGATAGCTCTGTCAGCTGTTAATTATTCATGCTAATGGAAAGGGCTGGAGGCACAGATAATGCAAAATCAAGAAGAGTAAATCTTTCAGAGTCTCAGTCTACTTCCCTCTTACATCCCCTGGGAACACCTTGCATACTGTAGGTATTTACTCAGCAATAAATATTGATTGATATGGATTGATATTTGTCTCTGCAATTTTAAATCACCCATATTCTCAGACTTGTAGATACAGGTAGACATGACCCTGAGCAGTGCCCTCCTCAGATCTTTACTGGACTGGCCCAGATGGTGGGGGCCCAACCCCTGCAGGGGCTTCCCATGAGGGCTGATAAGCCCCAGGCATTATCCACCTATGGACTATTCTGTATATGGATAAAAGAGAGATGACAGGAGTCCTTGTGATTATTTGTTTGTTTTTACATAAACTGATTGGCATGTATACTGGTGGCCTTACCTCTGTAGTGGATTTTCATCCAGCTTATGCTCAAAAAGCACAAACAAATCAAAACAAAAATTTTATATTTATTTGAATAGATAATATATTTTTAAAAAGGGCTGACAACCCCAAATGTTGATGAAGATGTGGAGCAATTGAAACTAATACGTTGCTGGTAGGAGTGTCAGATGGTACAACCAGTTCAGAATACTGGTAATTTCTAATAATCATACATTTAACCCTATGATGCAGAAATTCTATCCCCAGACATTTGCTCAATAGAAATGAAAATATAGGCCCATGATAAGACTTGTACACAAATGTTCATAGAAGCATTATTTGTGATAGTCACAATCAAGAAATAGCTCAAATGTCCATAAACAGGCAAATGGATTAATAAATTATGGTATATTTGTACAATGGAATATATTTAAAAATAAATGAGAATAAACTAATGATACATGCAACAACATGGACAAATCTCAAAACATCTTGTTGTGTAAAATTATGTGCTGTATGATTCCATTTTTATGAAGTTTCAGATCCAGTGAGACTACTCTATGGTAATAGAAGTCAGAAAGTGACTGTTTATGGGAATGGAGAAATTGACTGAAAAGGGGCATGAGAAATGTTTCTGGGATTATGGAAATGTTCTAGATTTTGACAAAATTCATCAAACTGAACACATAATAAATGTGTAGTTTGCTAGACTGCCATAACAAAATGTCACAGACTAGGTGGCTTAAATAACAGCAATTTATTGTCTCACAGTTCTGGAGTCTGGAAGTCCAAGATCAAAATGTTGGCAGGTTTGGGTTCTTCTGAGGCCTCTCTTCTTGGCTTGCAGATGCCTGCATTCTCACTGTGTCCTCAGATGGTTGTCCCTCTGTCTGTTGTTATGTATGTCCTAATCTCCTATTCTTATAAGGATACCATTGTATTAGATTAGAGTCTTCCCTAACAACTCCATTTTTACTTAATTAACTTTTAAAGGTCCCATCTCCAAATATAGTCACATTCTGAGATACTGGGGGTTAGGGTTCTAGCAGATTGATTTGGAGGAAACACAGTTCAGCCCAAAACAATAATGTGTATTTTGTTATATGTACATTGTTTCTCAATAAAATGAAAATAAAGTGAAATCCTCATATTTCTGGAAGTCGAGGGGAGCTGGACATTGGTGAATGGTGGGAATATTGGCCACACGATATTAAAGACACATTAAGAGAGTTGCAATACCAAAACAGCCAATGTTTATTGAATGAAGCTCTTTGCAAACATCTTATGAGGTATAGGCAGTGTTATTGTCTGCATCTTATAGATGAGGAAACTAAGGCATAGAAAGGCTAAGAAGTTTACTTAAGAACATACAGCTAAAAAGTAATCAAGCCAAGATTTGAACTTAAACAGGCTGAGCTCAGAGCCTGTACAAGCACCACATAATTCTGTCCCACTGGCAGAGAAGAAATCACTGATAGATGGGTGCCTGGGAAAGCAGATGTGTCCATAGATCATGGGGTTTTCCTAAAGAAGAATAGAGGTACTTCAGGTTATAGACTAAAGGAGGTTGCTGGGAGAAGTTAGTTGATTATTGTATTGCTTAGCATAGTGCTTGGCACATAGTAGGTTTTCAGCATTATTTCTGAGTACACTTGACAGGTTTTTTTGCCTGCTTCATACAGGTCTACTTCTCAGGGAAGCTGGCCCCACCTATAACCAGAAAATCTCTAAATGTCATGTGTCCATGAACTTTTCATTAAATATAACATATTTAGAGAGAAGTACACAAAGTATCCCTCATGGCCCTTTCTAGCTATCATCCCTGCCACCAAAGATAACTATATCCTAACTTATTTTAACAGCATGGATTGGTTTTGCCATCTGTATTAGTTTTCCAGATCTGCTGTAACAAAGTACCACAAACCAGGTGGCTTAAAACAATGGAAATTTATTGTCTTGCAAAATTAAGGTGTTCACAGGACCATGCTCCCTTTGAAACCTGTTGGAAAGGTTTCTTCCTTGGTTCTTCCTAGCTTCTGGTAGTGATCAGTGATTCTTGGTGTTCCTTGGCTTACAGCTGTTATCATTCCAACCTCTGCCTCTGTTGTTACATGGCATTCTACTCTTGTGTGTCTGTGTGTCTGTGTCTCCTCCTCTCTTTTAAGGACACCACTCATATCAGATTAAGGGTTCACCCTATTCCAGCATGACCTCAGCTAACTACATTTGCAACCACCCTATTTCCAAAGGAGGCCACATTCCGAGGTATTAGGGGTTAGAACTTCAACATGTCTTTTTGAGGGACACAATTCAACATATAACACTATCCAATTGGAAAATGAAATCATATAGTATGGAGTTTTTGTGGCTAGCTTTTTTCACTCATGGTAATGTTTGTGAGATTCCTTTGTATTATAATTAGTTGTAGTTTGCTCATTCTCATTGCTGTAAAGTATTCCATTTTGTGACTCTACCATCATTGAGTTATGCATTGTACTTTTGATGGGCATTTGGGCAGTTTTCTGTTCCATGCTAGTATTGATAATGCTGCTATGGATATTTAAGCATATGTATTCTGGTTGACTTATGTGTACATTTCTGTTGGTATATATGTGGGAGTGGAATAGTTGGGTCACAAATTAAGCATATGGTCAGGTCTCATAGATACTGGCAAACAGTATTCCAAAGAGGTTAGACTAAATTCCCCTTCTACATGCAGTGTCTGAGAGTTCTTGTTGCTCTCCCTCCAACACTTGGTATTGTCTTTCTCTTTTATTTTAGTTGTTCTTATGGGTATGTGTTGGCATTACATCAGTGCTTTAAATTTGCTTCCTTTTACTGCTCATTCCAGCATCCCATCTCTCTTTGTTCATCTTGTATACTTACTGGTTTCTTCATCACACATTACCACAACTAGCATCTCAAAATCCCTTCCTTCCAGTCGGATGTCTTGATGTATAGGTAAACCAATGTCTTTCCCTATTTACCATCCTTTTACAGAAGAATTTTTCTTACAACTTCTGAACTCACTCATGCTGCAGATGAATCCATGGCTGGTTGTTGTTGTTGTTGTTTTTAAGTCTTAAGAGCACAAGTGGAACAAACATGATGCTGAAGAGTAAAATCCTTGCCATAACAGATTTATAGCACCTGTAGTGCATGCAAATCTACTTATAACAAAGTAACATCCTCAACTTTGCTCTATGGGTGACTTTCTTATTATACAATTATTAAATGAATTTCATGTTAAAGTTATGTTTGAGTGTCAGATCTAATGTCAGAGAGCAAGCAATTCCTGAACACAGTTGGTGGGTATAAGGAGGCAGTCATGCCCTGTTCAAATTACCACCACCAGGCCTATTACTGATAGGAGGAATTGGGTCTTTCAGACTGGAAACTAAGACCAGTCCCTTCCCTTTCTCCTGCCTGCATTCTCTGTCCAAGTTGTAGTAGGATGTATCAAGTTTGAGTCTATTATAATTTTACATGAGGGAAAAATGGTATCCTGAAAGAGATAAGGTCACTTACCGTAACTCCAACTCCTGTCCTACCACTTGCTGGCTATGTGAGAGTGGGACAGAGAGCTTGAGGAAACAGATGACTCAGTAGGAGTAGAATGTGTCAGGGCCTGAACCATAAAGTGCTGTAGTTTTGGTGTGCTCTGGGCTTTGTCCCATATTGCCCCCGAAGGTGTTCTGTAAAGTATCTTGGAAGCAGCCAGTAGGTCTAGGGTACTGTCCAGACTTAGGTTGAAGATTTAATAAGAAGCCACCCTTGTGGGGCCATCAGTGTGCTACATGGTTAAAGAGTGCTGGCTTCTTGACCCAGCTTGTAGTCCATCTTCAAGTGTCTCTTCTCAGAACTGACAGAGAAGGAAGGGCAATTGCCTACCAGCTCAGTTTCAAGCCTGTGCTGTTTTCAAAACTGTCCTCGAGTGAGTCACACTCTTGGTATTTGACATTTATTGAATGGCTCAGTGCATTTGGTGTGATAGAGATTATAAATAAATATGTAATAACCTGGCCCTACAAGGACTTTTTATTAAACATTTACCAAGAACCTTACATCTGTAAAGGGAATCTCAAAACCATCCACACCCATCATCACCACAGGGCTGACAGACAAGAACTGCCAAGACTTAAGGTAAGTAGGATAAAGACTTTGCTCAACAGGCCCAACAATCCAATCCCAGAGCATGACTGTAACATAGAGTTACACTTTTTTTGTCATTTACCTTAGCTTTAGCTTTCCTGTCTGGAAACAACTGGTCTGTGTGATTTATATAGGTGGAATTTCCCCCAAGCACTGTGTTCTTATATTTATCTTCCAAAGGTAGGAGAATAATTGAGTTTGATGTGAAGCTGCACAGCAGTAGCCTCTTCAAGAAGGAGAACATTGGAAGGACAGTTTGTGTTTTTTGTTTGAGGTGTGGGGCCAGGAGGGAACTACAGAAAGGGTAAGCTGAGGAAGAGAAGAACAATTTTTCCTCTCAGTGAACAAACCTCACTTGGCCTCAGAGAACAATTAAGCTTGTCTCAAATCCATGCAAATTTGGTGGCTACACAGGAAATCTCCCTTGAGGAGAGGGAATGATTGAAGGTTATTATCATATTGTGGCCAAGGTGATAAAGTGAAGAATTAACAAATGGATTAATTTTCAGTCTACATATTGCCCACCTTGCTTGAGACAGTTCCACCACCTAATATCAGGAGGAAAGGATAAGAAGCAACTTCACACTTGATACTTCTTACATATGTTAAGATATCAACCTTATAGTTGCCTGAAGTCAATGCTAGTTTTTTCACTGACATTCTTCTATAATTTACTCCATAATTAGTAGGTAAACTAAGTTGTAAGAATATACATTTTTATTTTCCCACATGGGAATAAATAGAGCTATTTTCAGTTAAATAAATGCTGCCAAGAAGCATTTCTTCTGTTTTTTAAACCTGAATTGGCAAAATTTTTTTCATCACTGCTCTATTCATTTCCGTGGAGAACAGTGGCCTCTCTAGGTCTCCAGTATAATTATGGGAGCATCCAAAACAACCATTTGTATTTTTTATGAGTTGGTCACTGGTCTAAGGGCTTATGGTAGATGGCACTTTCTGTTTCCAATTCTTCATGCCTCCCTATATCCACATGGTTTGCCATGTGACTTTGCAGAACCTTCCTCTCCACTGATATTGGAATTGGCCATGTGACTTGCTGTGGCCAATGAGATATTGGAAGATGTGATGCCACAAAATGCTTGAAATGGGCTTGTGATATTGGGCTTGCCCTCTCATGTGATGACTGCTGCCCCCTTATCCTGGCCTCAGAACGAAAACATGTGGAGCAGACCTGAGTGTCGTTCTATAGCTTAGATTCAAGTGCAGCTGAACCTACTACAGCTTGAAGTGGTCTAGCCCAACAGACACCTGCAAATCCATAAATGTGAAATTAAATAGTTCTTTTGTTTGCCATTTAGTTTGAGGATATGTAGTAATGGCTAAATACTACAAAATTAATTAAGCATTTTTTTTTCATTTCATTCAGTAATGCTGTATGTGACTACTACTATTACTCCCATTTTAAAGATGTGGAAATTGATTCTTAGAAAGGTTAATTAATTTGCTCAGGTTTACATTGCTAAGAAATATCACAATGGTAATTCAAATACAGATGTGTGGAGATTCAAGGCTTGTGCTGTTAGCAACTGTTTTCTTCACAGAGTACAAATCTACAGGGTATGTATATGGCAAAGAGAGATCAAATATCTTCTTCATTTCCTGCACAACTTAAATGCCAGCCAGCTGACTTCATGTTTTTGCCTCACTGGACAATTTGAGATTTTGAATTTCTCTTCCCTGTTATCCCCAGCATATGGGCCTTGTTCTTTACAAACAACAACAAAACAAAAAAAAACTAAAGCCTACAGTGCCATTGACTTTTCAAAGTTTGGGGAAATTCCCTGGTGATATATTTGCTTACAGAATATTAGCCATTTACTTACCAAGATATGTAGGGAGTGAGAAGTTTATACTCCCTGGCAATTTAAAGTCAGTCAGAAGTGATGACAAAGAACTACTGAAGCCTTAATCCAAATCAGTGGAAAACCATGGTTTGTTTTATAATATATCAGTTTCACTATAATTTTCTAGGAATGTTGGTATATGCAAAGCTATTTGGCTTTACTTTTACTGGCTTAGAATCTGGGTTTTAGAAACAGAGACTGGATTCAGTAACTAACTGACTTTGGGCAAGTTACTTAACCTTTTGTGCCTCCATTTTTTTCACCTATAAAATAGAGGTATTAATACTACCTCCTCTAGGGTGGTGTGTGGATAAAATGAGATAATGCATATAAAGTACTTATTTAACATAGTATCTGGCTTTAAGATGCTTTTGGCTACAAATAACAGAGATACTGAGTCAAAAATGGCTTAAACAATTAGAACATGTATTATCTCACATTGTCTAGTGAGGGAAGAGGGCTCCAGGTGTGATTCTACCTGGGCTCTGGTTCTGATCTATCAGCATCCTCTTAACTTGACTTTCCTCAGGCTGGCCTCCATGGAAGCAAGATAACTACTAGAAGCAACTGGGGCAGTGGGATTGCTTATCCATGGCCAGTGGAAAAGAAAGAGCAAACTAGTCCCAAATGTGGCAAGAAGTTTCTTTCCTTCAATCTCATTGAGCCAACCTAGGTTACTGACTTCCCCTGAATCAATAACTTTTGCCAGAGGAATGCCTCATGACAACTGACTTTAGCTTGGGTCTGTGAACAAATCAGGGGAAAAAAAGAAATGGATTATGGTGACTGATTCACATAAGTCAGGGTTCATCTTTGTTGCTGGAGGTAGAGGTTGCCTTACACTAAATCACATGGTTTGAGTGGAGAAGGGATGATTAACTAAACAAGATCAAGGTTTTGTTAGAAATGAGGAAGGGGGGAATAGATTTGGTGAAGGCATTCAACAGCAGTGATGACAACTGGCAGAAAGTAGCTCCTCAATAATTGCTAGGTTTGCTATTTTATTTTTGCAATCATAGGGTTATTTTTTTTAACAGTCAGTTGTGGTGTTTCTGATAAAGCAACTAATATCTGGCCATTAGCCATACCCTAAAGGACAAAAATGGAAACTTTGGGGTGACAAATTATTTGTATCAAAAGCTCATTTTTGCCTCTTCTTTTCTGAAATTAATCTACCTGGAAAACAAACTCCAAGGACCTGTGAAGACTTGGAAGATCTAAACTCAATTCTTCATGTAACTGTCACCTTGAAAAGGCAAAGTTGATAATACACAGCAACTTTTCCCTCCTTGGGCCAAGAAATAATTTCCTTCAAAAACGTTATACTTCAAAAGTTTTTGTGCAAAACCTTGGCGCTCTGTGGGGGACATCTATTGTTTCTGCCTATCCATCTATCTTTCTCTCTTGTCCACCTAACAGAACTTCTATTTCCTATGCGCAACCTATACTATATGATTTTGATGAAGCTGACCTCATCTATACACATACACATTCTCTCTCCAACCCCTTCCAGGTTGATGAATCAGAAGATATTATCCCTTCCTTCGAAGATAGTGATCAGTTCCAGGACGGACACATGATTCAAGCCTCTCTCTACTGAAAGTTTAAACCTTGAGTTGAATGAAGAAGTGTCAAAGGAGTCACAATTAAATCCTTACATGACCAGTGACTGGAAAATACACTTTATGCATTCCTTTTAAGTACATCCAGAGATGACATTGTTTCCATTGGTCCCAAGTTCTGATTGTCTTAATTATTTGGTTCTGTGAACTTTCCAGAATTTCTCTAATAGAAACTGCTATAGATTGAATTGGTCACCCCAACATTCATATTTTTAAGTTCTAATCTCCAATGTGACTGTATTTGGAGATATGGCTTCTCTCCCTCTACACACACACACACACACACACACACATACACACACACACACTAAGGAAAAACCACTGGAGCACATAGTGAGAAGGTGGTAATCTATAAGGCAGAAAGAGAGTTTTCACCAGAACCAATCATACTGGCACCCTGATCACAGACTTCTAGCCTCCAGAACTGTGGGAAAGAAAGTTCTGTTCTTTAAACCACCCAGTCTATGGTATTTTATTATAGCAGCCTGAGCAGACTAAGACAAATACCATTTTTCTTAAGTGTCAACATCTATTACTTGCCAATCAAATAAATCTTCATTTTGAAGTGGCAAAGAAGTTGGTTGTTTGAAGTGGCAAAGCAATTGTCACCCCTGTATTCAGATACAAGCAGTATGCCAATCTACACAAACTACTGGGCTTAGTAGAAAAATATCAGGATATTGTAGTGTGGGAGCTACTTTTTATAGCTTTCTCTGAGGTCCTACAAGAAAGCTTATCCCATCTGGACGCTAAAAAAGAGTAACAAGTGCCTCTGCTAAGAGAGACTCTGCCTAATGTAGCCAGCAACCCCAAATGGCTGAGAAATATGATCTAGAGCAGTGGTTCTCAACCTTCCTAATGCCACGACCCTTTAATACAGTTCTTCATGTTGTGGTGATCCCCAACCATAAAATTATTTTCATTACTACTTCATAACTGTAATTTTGCTACTGTATGTCTTAGGTGACCCCTATGAAAGGGTCGTTTGACCCCCAAAGGGATCGCGACCCACAGGTTGAGAACCACTGAATTCTAGAGCCTTAGTAGAACTAAAAAAACCTTATTTTATGCCCAAGCTAAAGTTAGAGTTTACTAAAACAAAGAGGAGGGAAGCACAGTGAAGGATAAAATGGATCCCAGGAAGATATCTGTGGAAAACTGGAAATCCTTGGCTCCTTCCAAATATCTCCAGATGAGTCCTCTTTGCCTGACAAAGGTAATAATTATTCTCATTGTAATGAGTTATTCACTCAAATTGAACAGGAGCTTTGAACTTGGAAGCAAGGGGCGGATTAACTGGGCTTCACAACCAGCCTGTTGTTTTTATTGCCCAAATGCAGAGGCCAAAATGGAAGCTGTTAAACTAAGAATGAGTGGTTACCTGTTGCACACTAAAACCAATAAGGAAATATAAAAGAAGTCACAAGGCTAGGGTACAATTTCAAGCACCATAACTCAACAAGGACTTCAGCTTTGATTAGAGCCACCCCTAAACTGTGTGGTGACATCTATTCAAGTATTGTATTAGAGAAGGATGGGGATATCTATATAAATAATTTAATTTTTAAAATTAACATTCATGAGCTCATGTGTTACAGTGATTAATTGATGAAGATTTAGAATGATGGCTGTATAAAAGGATTCCAAAATGGTGGTGGGTTGAATGGAAGCTACACAGACCTTCTCCCTAGACCAAACTGGAATTACAACTAAAATATAGAAAAATTATCCTGAATAACCCACTGAAGACTAGTTGGAGAGAACCCTTATAACCAAAGATGTAAAAAGGAGCCCACATCAAATCTGGTAGGAAGTGCAAAGATGCGAGATGGCTGGCTGGGCTCCCACAGGCAGCAGCTGAAGTTCCAGAGGGATATCTCAGCTGCAAAGGGTCCCCCCTCAGAAGTCTGGGGTCTAAACTCCAAGCTTGGCTCCCTGGCCCAGAGTAATGGAACCACGAAAGGTGCCCACATAACACCTGGCTGTGAAAAGCACCAGAGGTTTTGTCTAGCAGGGAAAGATGGCTGGAAACACAGGTACTCTCTTGAAGGGCCTAAGCACTAAATTTTGTCTGCAGCCACTCACTGTAGGCTCCAGCAGAGGGAGGGCAGAGTGGATTACAGTTGCATGTGGAGATTCTGGGGTTCATGGCTTTGGGAAAAGAGCTGTGAATGCCACTGCCTGGATCCCTGTGCTGAGTCATTACCTGATGCTGAAGAAGACATCTTTCTTAGGCAGAGTTTTTCCATCAAACTGCTTTAGCCTGGGGAAAAGCAATTGCCCCACCCATTGGAATTTCTCTCACCCTGCCAACTGAGTGGAGTTTACATCTAGCTGAGGACTATAACCTGAGTCTCATTAAGTGACTGAGACTACAGTAGACCTGCAGGCAGAGGCAGATTTCTGAGTGATTTGAGTCTTTGCTTGGCCTGTGACTTTGCCCCAGGAGAGTAAAACCAGACCTTGGTGTTCAGCTTGGTCATTTCCATACACATCCAGCCTCAGAAGATGGAGCCACAAACTGCAGATCATTGCTATTCAAGGAAGATTTTGGCAGGCTGCAAACCCTACTGAAGTGAATTGTGCTTCATGTGATAAGTAACTGCACAGCAGCCTGCTTGCTGTGTTGGGGTTGAGCATAACTGTCAGCTAGCCAGAGGGTCGAGTCCACACATGAGCGGGCCAATAGCAATCAAGACTCCATTACAACAACACACAAGGAACATTATTAGTGGTCAGGGAGACTGTGCCACTGGGTCCCACAGGTCACCTACTACATAAGACCACCCTACCCAGGATGGGAGTTGTAGCTGATCTACCTAATACATAGAAACAAATCCAAACAGGTAGCCAAAATAGTGAAACAAAGAAACCAGCCCCAAATGAAAGAACAAGAAAATTCTCCAGAAGAATGGCTAAATGAAGTGGAGATAAGCAATTTATCAGATATAGGATTCAGAATAATGATTATAAGGATGCTTAACAGAATGAGAAAAGATGTAGAAACAATGAAAAACAACCAATTGGGAATGAAAAATAACGAATCAGAAATGAAGAATGACATAGCAGAAATAAAGAATACACTGGAAGGAATAACAGCAGATTAGAGGAAGCTGAGGATCATATCAGTGAATAGAAGACAGGGTAGAAAAAAAATCACTCAATCAGAGAACCAAAAAGAAAAAAAAAAAACATTAAAAAACAGGAAGACAGTTTAAGAGAGCTGTGGGATAATGTGAAACATAACAACATCTGCATCATAGGAGTACCAGAAGAAGAAAGCAAGCAAAGGTTAGAAAACCTGTTTGAAGAAATAGTGGCAGAAAACTTCCCTAACTTGGTGAAGGAAAACGTCACACAAGTTCAGGAAGCACAGAGAGTCCCAAGCAAGAAGAACTCAAAGAGGCCCAAGCATCATAATTAAAATGCCAAAAATTAAAAACAAAGAGAGAATCTTAAAGGCAGCAAGAAAAAAACAATGAGTTACCTACAAAGGAGCTCCCATAAGGCTGTCAGCTGATTTCTCAACAGAAATCATGCCTGAAAGGAAGGCATGAAGTATTCAAGGTAATGAAAAACAAGGATCTGAATGCAAAATTACTCCACCCAGCAAGGCAATGATTCAAAATAGAAGGTGAAATAAAGAGCTTCCCAGACAAAAAAAAAGGCTAAAGGAATTTATTACCACCAAACCAGCATTGCAAGAAATGTTAAAGGGACTGCTGTAATAAGCAGAAGAAATAGAGAGAGAAACATAGGCATAATGAATTAAAATGGCAATAAATAAGTACATATCAATAATAACCTTAAATGTAAATGGATTAAATGCTCCAATCAAAAGACATAGGGTAGCTCAATAGATAAGAAAACATGATCCATATATATGCTGTCTACAAGAGATCCACCTCAGAACAAAAGACTCACATAGGATGAAAGTGAAGGGATGAAAAAAATTTTCCATGCAAATGTAAATGAACAAAAAAGCTGGAGTAGCAGTGCTCATATCTGATAAAATAGACTTCAAAATGAAGGCCATAACAAGAGACAAAGAAGGTCACTACATAATATTAAAAGGGTTGATCCAACAAGAGGATATAACCCTGGTGAACATACATGCACCCAATATAGGAGCACCAAAATATATTTAAAAATTTCTGAAGGACTTGAGGGAGAGAGACAGTAGTAAAATCATAGTAGGGGACTTTAGCACCTCACTGACATCACTGGATAGATCTTCTAAACAAAAAATTACAAGGAAACAGAGACCCTAAATGACACACTAAATCAGTTGGGTTTAATTTATATTTGCAGAACATTTCACCCCAAAGCTGCAGAATATATATTCTTCTCAAGTACACCTGGGACATTCTCAAAGATAGACCACATGTTAAGACACAAACTAAGTGTCTACAAATTCAAGAAGATTTAAATCATATCAGCCATCTTCTCTGATCACAATGGCATGAAATCAATGACTATAAAAACACTCTGAAACATTAGAATGATGGGTATGGAAGGTGTACTTATGTATTTGTCCAATACATTTCAATCAGCGTTTGTGAAGATTCTTCATAGTGTCTGGCACCATTTCTTCCTGTTTCATGTTCAGGAACCATTGCTTGTGCTATTTATTGCCAAATGTGTCATTCCTGGATAATTTCTTACCATTCACTACAAGAAAAATGTTATAATGTTGTTATTACTCACAATGCCATGGCTCTTTGGAATCTGTTTGTATGGAAACTATATAGATCTTCTTGCCTCTTCAATTCCCACATACCATGCATTCTATATATTCAAAGCTAGTTACATTACCCAGGATTCTGCATCACCCATGAACACCAATTTCCAATGACTCCCTCAAAGGTCATTACTGTGTTTCACTGATGATCATCACAGATTCAAATCTTACCAAGTTTGCAAGAACATGCAAATGATAATTTGTTATCTGGTCATGTTAAATTTACTGTTTGAAATTTTATAATAGAACAATACATCTTCCATCCATATCTTCCCTTGATCTCTTTAGGCTATCAACATTGCATTTCTACAATATGATCTCTTTCGATGTTGGCCTCACCCTTACTTTTCACACATCACCGCCAGTGGGAAGGA